>CM053787.1:410924325-413364325 GCA_028749045.1 Cupressus sempervirens
TGCAAATACATACTCTTTGAAAAAGGATGGAGTTTGCCACAAACTGAAGCCCTTGATAAAGGAAGGTGAAAAGGTATGCAATAGTGCTAGGATATGTCTTGTTGATGGAAGAAATTTTTTGGATGGCATGAAACATCTGCGTATGTGTTATGCTTTGATGCTTAGAAGAGATAAGGAAGGTAGTAGTGAAATTCCACTTGAAGTTTTAGGCCTATTAAGTGAGTATGGAGATGTCATCTCTGATAATGTTCCAAAAGGGTTGCCACCAATAAGGTAGATCAATCATCAGATAGATTCAATCCCTGGAGCTAGTTTGCCTATCAAGGTTGCTCATAGGATGACTCCTACTAAAATTGAGGAGCTAAACAAAAAAGTCCAGGAGCTATTGAACAAGGGTTTGATTTGAGAGAGCCTGAGTCCATGTGCAGTACTAGCACTAAAGAAGGATGGAGAATGGAGAATGTGCACAGACTCTCGAGCTATAAACAGAATAACCATCAAGTATCGGTTTCCTTTGCCAAGAATGGATGATCTTATGGACTGCTTGAGTGGAGCTCAATACTTCACAGAGATAGATCTCAAGAGTGGCTATCATAAGATATGGATACGAGAGGGAGATGAGTGGAAGACTACATTCAAGACCAAGGAGGGTCTATATGAGTGGTTAGTCATGCCCTTTGAACTAACCAACGCACCAAGCACCTTCATGTGGCTTATGAATGAGGTACTAAAGAAATTCTTGGAAAAAATTTTATTGTCTATTTGGATGATATTTTAATTTTTAGAAAGACTTTGGATGAAAATTTATTGCACATTCATAGCATCCTTGAAAGGTTGAGGGAAGAGAAATTGTTGATTAATTTGAAGAAGTGTAGCTTTGTAAAAAAAGAGTTAGTCTACTTGGGGTTTGTTGTATCATCTAAAGGTCTCAAAATGGATCTAGAGAAGGTAAAAGACATCAGGGAATGGACTACTCCAAGGTTTGCTAATGAGGTGAGATCATTTCATGGTCCAGTTAGTTTCTACAAGAAGTTCATTAAAAATTTTAGTGGCATATGTGCACCCCTGACTGAAACAATAAGGGGTGATAGGAAAGAGTTCAAGTGGACTACAACAACTGCAAAGAGTTTTGAATTGTTGAAGAAGAAGGTGATAGAACAACCTATGTTGGCACTTCTTGATTTCAGTGAAGTGTTCCAGGTAGATTGTGATGCTAGTGGCAGTGCTATTGGGGCTATATTGAGCCAAGAAGGTCAGCCTATTGCATATTTTAGTGAAAAGTTGAATACTGCAAAGAAGAAGTATTCTATTTATGATCAGGAGTTCTATGCAATCATTTAGGCCTTAAAGAAATGGAGGAATTATTTATTTCCAAAAGAATTTGTCTTGTATACTGATCACCAGGCATTGTAGTACCTAAATAGCCAAGGTAAATTGAATCAAAGACATATGAACTGGGTAGAGTTCATGCAGAGCTATACATTTGTGTTGAAACATAGAAGTGGAAGGTCTAATAGGGTTGTAGATGCATTGAGTAGGAGATAGTTGTTGCTTATAGTAATGTAGGTTGAAGTGCTTGGAGAATCCTAACTTTACGGAAGTGTGGAAGGCTTGTAAAGAACCTGTTACTGTAGACAGAACTAGATGGCTAGATTACTTGATTTAGGATGGTATGTTGTTCAAAGGTAGTCAATTATGCATTCCAAGGAGTTCCATGAGGGAGAATTTGATCAAGGAGAAACACAGTGGGGGGATGGCAAGACACTTGGTCAAGATAAGACCATTTCCATTCTAAGAGAACATTATTTTTGGCCTCAAATGTCACATGATGTGAAGAAGTTTGTACAAAGTTCTCAAGTATGTCAAACAACCAAAGGATTTAGTCACAATATTAGACTCTATCAACTGTTGCTTGTTCCATCAAAGCCTTGGGAGGACATAAGTATGGATTTTGTTCATGGATTGCCGAGGACACAAAGTGGTAATGACTCAGTATTTGTGGTGGTTGATATGTTCTCCAAGATGGCACATTTCATCCCATGCCACAAGACTCATGATGTTGTACATATTGCAGATTTGTTTTTCAGAGAGGTGGTGAGACTACATGGTCTCCCAAAGAGTATTGTTTTCAACAAAGATACTAAATTTGTGGGGTATTTCTAGATGACTTTATGGAAGAAGTTGAGGATAGAATTGAGGTTTAGTTCTACACCATCTGCAATTTGACGAATAGACAAAAGTGGTAAATAGAAGTCTGGGCAATTTGTTGAGGTGTTTAGTGGGAGATAAGCTCAAGGGATGGGATTTGATTCTACCACAAGCAGAATTTGCTTAGGATAATTCTATAAATAAGAGTACTAGTAGATCACCATTCCAAATTGTGTATGGAAGTAGCTCAAGGACTACACCAGAATTAAGGAAGATGGAGCACGGGCAGAGGACAAGTTTCGAGGCAGAAGATTTTTCTGAACATGTCAAGAGCCTACATGAGGAGGTCCATGCACACATTACAAAGATGAATCAATAGTATAAAGCTAGGGCAGATCAAAGGAGGAGACATAAGGAGTTCCAAGTAGGGGACTTGGTTATGGTATACTTACAAAAGGAACGGTTTCCAGTGGGTACTTACAACAAGCTGAAGATGAAGAAATTTGGCCCCTGCAATATTTTGAAGAAACATGACTTGGGAAATGCATATGAGGTGGAGTTGCCAGATCGGATTCACATTTCTCCTATCTTCAACATTTTATTCTTAACAAAATATCATAATGATAGTGCAGATGAGGGGTTGATGTTGGAGCCATGTCCAATCCCTACTTCTAAGAAGGAGGAGATAGAAGAGATTTTGGATAGTCATGTGGGTAGGAGTACCAAAAATAGGTAGTATGAAGAGTACCTGGTGAAGTGGAAAGGACGACCAATAGAGGACTCAACTTGGATATCAGTAGCAGAGGTTGCCCATTTGGGTTTTCCTCTACCATAAAGTGACAAGGTCACTTTTCAATCTACCCTAGGTGTCTAATGCAGGAGCATCCAATGGTGTAAGGGCAATCCTGTATCACCCAAAAATATGCTTAGAGATAGTTTCTATTTAATGTGCTTTTATTTCTAGATACCCATTTGGGTCAAATAAAGGTTCCAACTCTCACAATTCCACTATTAGTTTTCTAGGTTAGAGTTCTTAAGCACCTTGGGATACGAGTAAATGTAGAAAAAGGGTTATTTTGTAATTAAGTTAAAATTATGATGAGTTAGAGGGTGTAAGTTGGAGGGATAATTATATTTGTAATTTAAGTGCTTCAAAAAAAGAATCAAGTCAAAAGGCTTTACGGTTAGAAAGTTATTACAATTTTAATTTTCCTAGAGACCTCCTAAGAGCGCTTCAAAGTTAGATTTGGGGCACTAAACGGTGATGTACGAGGTTGAAAAATGGGGGACAAAAAAGCTCCTCCATAGGGTTGTAGAGTGCTTCAAGAGCTTTTTGAAAATGTAAACGGTTTGTCAATCGGAGTCCTGGTTCAAAAGTTATGCCTCTCGAGAGTTGCACTACAATTTCTAGATTCTTCTAATTTTACACTGACTTCTAACGAGATTTTTCTAACCTTCTGTTTTGTTGGTGGATGCCAACTGACATATTTTAGAATGTATTCCTAAACCTAAATGAATTGGGGTCTATTTAAGAACATTTCTGGCATTGTAAAGGTAGTTCTTAGTGGAGTTAGAGAGAAGGTATTGTGTGGAGGATTTCTTTCTCCAGAATCATACTATTATAAGCCCATAGGGCATTTTTTTCATTGATAATAATATTTCCCTTTTCCTATGTGTTCATTCTGGTCTTAGGTTGTATCTCCATCAGAATGAAACTAAGGAGATTCTTGTTCATTATATTCCTTTCTTTGAAACTATACATTTAGATGCATGTAAAAAAATGCATAAAACCACTAAATGGATTAGAACTAGCTATATTAGCTTAACTACTATTGTTCATACAAGAGAGAAAAACATGTTGAAGAATGTGGTGGAATCACAGTTCTGGATCCAACAATGTGGTCTCACAAACTAACTGGAACCAACCCTTATAAAGAATGAGAAAGAGAAAAATATAGGAGAGGAATGAAATCCTGGATCTCATCTGGAAGTGACATCTATCCACTTGAATCTTCATTCCCTGCTATCATAAAACATCTCTCATCTTTCTACCCATGAAATCTGTTATAATTTTCATCTTTATTCTGTAACAAACTTGGAAATATCTCTTATGAATGATGAAAACTCTTGTGTTGCCCAAATATCTAAAATGCGTCATGAAATATTGATAATACCTTGATTAAACTGACTTGAGGTAACAAAATTTGCCCCTAACTACATTTTTACTACCTTTTACACACATTTAGTTCACCATCTTGCCAGAAATCAAATACGAACTTCAATACCCGAATGTGGTAACTAAGTATCTAGGACAAAATGTTGTATAACTTGAGAAGATGGCTTCCTATGCAAAAAAAAACTCCAAAAATGAAAAATTCTTTCTCTCGTGATTTTGGTGATATATAATATTGCTATATTCTCTTATCAGAAATGCCCCGAATCCCATTTTGAAAATCCAACTCCTATCATGGCTCTGTGATTGAATTTCATTTCTCAAAAATTTAAAATTTTCTAAAGTTAAAACTTTAGCTTACATCCTTTTTTATTTAAAAAAAAAAAAAACTTTGCACATGAATTTCTAGAAAATAATAAAATATTAAATTTCTGCATTTTTGGAATTTTTCATCATTTTTCCTCTGAGTCAAACCTATTTGACCTTTTGTGACATGTGTCACATTTTTATTGGCCCTCCTGCCACACAGCCATTTTACACTGGGTGCCACATGACACCCTTTTATTTGTCCCTGAATCCATTGTCATGTGTCAACATCTTATTGGGCTTCTTGACTACCTCATCATTGCCACATTATCATCTATTTGGCACCTGCCACCTCACCGCCATGTGGTGTCTTATTACTAGTCAGACCTCTACTCCTACCATGTCAACGTTGACCAGTGCCTGTTGTCATGTGGTAGGTAGGCGCTTCCCCACATGAGTTAAACTTCACACATCTTCATAATGCGAGAATGCATCTTGCTACAACGTGTCCCACTGTGCCATGTTGGCACCTTAGTCTTCGTGCCATGCTTGAAGATCCTTGACACATGTCATCTCTTGGTTTGTCCATCGAATTGCCACTTGTCATGATCTCATTTGTTTGTCAGATTCATGCATATGCCACATCATCCTTTATCTGCATATTTTTGGTCAAAATTTGACTATGGTGTGATCCAACTGTCATTCACAGTGGGGTCCTCATATGAGGTTGCACTTTAAAAGCACTTGCCTTTCAAGACAAGTCATGTAGTGTGTAATGTGGTATTTAAAAAGCAAAATAACTTCCATGGCGTGAATGTGGGATTAAGACGTTGAAGACATGTTCCAACTTCACACTTTTCCATCATAGCTCACACAGATTCTCTCTCATTATTTCATGGGAAAGCTTTTAGAATGTCATTTATCTAGGCAATCTTCCGTGTATGTGTTTCACATAGATAGACCATATTTCATGAAGGTTTGTGTTGACCAAATTGGTGAGCTCATTTCTAGCTTCACCATGGACTGCACTTGTGATGGTGTCTTTTCATGGGATTTTGCCTTCAGTTTCGTCAACATTGTTACAGATCCCCATTGCCATGAACTCTCTTTCCCCTTCTTATCGTGGGCTACAGGCATCTTCCTCCTCATGTGGAGTGCTTTTCTTTGCTCCATTCCGCTCCTAGATGCTAAGTACCCACTGCTACCATGGATGCTCCTTTCTCATCTTCACCCCTATCATGAGATGAGTGTGTTCCTCTTTGTTACCCACGTTGGGTTCCTCTTTGTTATGCATGGGTGTCTTGCTCATAAAACCAGCCACTAGTGTCATTACATCCCTATAGCAAACTAGCATGTTCCGGCTAATTGTGGGGCATATGGAAGAGCACTTTGATCTCCACTAACGTGATTTGGGTACCATCTATCATGGTGAGTGATCTTGACGTGTAGGGAGCCCAACAACACCTTCAAATTAGGCACCATTTCAGCCATCTCAATAGATTATGTCTGCTTCATACATTCTCAAGCTTTGCAAAAACAAAATACGCATGTTGCCTCTGCCATGATTCAAGAAGGTAAACTTCTTGTAGAATCCTTCCACGACCTTTTTAAAAAAAATCTGCCATTCAATCACATTAGACATGTGACAAATAGGAACCATATAAATTTCAAAGGTCACCTTTCCTATTTATTTAATTCTCCAAGGATCAAATCCATCATTCTAATTATTTGATTGGCAAACACCATAGAACTGAAAAATGAGATAATTGATATTGGACTAGAAAATTAATATATGACACTCTAAATCTCCTTGATCCATTCAAATTCCTTCGATGAAGTTGCTAGAGCTTCACTTGGACTAGGAGGAGTGTTAAATTTCATTCTTATGGGAAGAAACATTTATAAGGCGACTTCAAAACATATGGATCTTAGGATTTCCCTTTATTTCTCATTGTGTATAATCTCTACATAAGACTATGATATCGAATGATAACATATATAGAGAAACAAAAACCACCTCAATGGTCAAAAATCATAACTTCTATAGGCATAACCAACACCCGTGATATCCTGTCAATCTGATGAAATCAGTCAGACTCCAAAGTGGGTCTGGCTAAAAATAATTTTCATTTTCAAGCAACTGACATCTCAAAATTGAGCAAAACACCCAACCGGCTCTGAAAATAGAGATATTGAGTCTTTTCTCCACATTCTCTTACATTGTCGAATGTCACCTTATGACGAATTTAGGGTCAAAAGATATTGACCATCCAAGTTGCCTTCTCAGAACTTCCTATAGGCAAACATGTTAGAAAACCATAAATTGTGTTTAGATTTGATTTTGAAAATAGGGCAAGCTGACTCTTAGGGGCACGAAAGCTGGGGAATTGGTTCATTGTCACAAGGAGAGTATAAATCTAGGATTTGGGCTCATGAAAAATAATAGGAGGATAATAGCAAGCGGTCAAAGTGGGCTAGTTAGATTTGTAAAACTGGAAACACTGGCAAAAAGGTAGTTTTTACAAGCGGAATGAACCTAAGAAAGTGTGCAGATAGATTCGTCAAGACTTAAAAACTAGCACACTTAAAGTATTTTCATAGTAGAGCTATACAATCCATTCGATCTCACCTATCATGGATTCAGAGTTATGACATCATGAACAGGGGCACTAATCAATCTGCATTTTATGACACTAGTAAAACTTTACAAATTGCATTTGGAATCACATTTAAAAACTGATCAAACGGATTTGTCATTAGCTTGAAATTGGAACATAACAAGTCTCTAATATCTAGAATGCAATGCAAAAGGAATTTTTTCATTTCATTCAACTAGGCCAAATTTATAATAAGTCAAACATGGCATCTTAGAATTCTGAACAATTTACATCAGCATGACAACAATAAATGACCGACTTCAAGGGATTCAAAACCTAGTCAAAACATGCCAAAATGACTCAAAATCTAAAATATAGGTTATCTAATATGGATATAAACACTCCCAAATCAAGGAGTCATGAAACCTTACTAGGTGTGAGATATTCAATTGCAAACTAGGCCTCCTATCATTGTTTGACACCTGGGCAAAAATGCAAAGTTGGACATTGCTCAAAATGGAACCTCACAAAATGACTCAAAATGGAAATTTATCTTCATGGGATGAGTGAATATGTTGAATGTAAGGTGTTAGACACCTCTTAGGCCTCAAAAGGACAGCTGAGTACACATGCATTAAAAAGCGCTTTTAGGGTTTGATTTTTAGGATGGTGCTCAAAATCAGGGCTTCAATTTTGAGTCCCAACACCATAAGATGCGCTTGGACTCTATTTTTGTGGAGCGGGTGGCCCCATTATTATTTTTTAAGGGGGGCTAAAGGTTTATTTGTAATTTTTCCTATATAATAGGAGTTTTGACTTTTTAGCGCTCTCAATTCAAGTAGGTGGAAATGGGGTGGGGTTGGAAATAGCCCCACCACCTTAGGGAAGAATTATGTCATTTTTCAACAACCTACTATTCATTTTTCCACCAAAATGAAATAATCCCACCAAATTTTTTATGAAGAAACATAATTTTTATTTTTAAAATTCATGAGACAACCAACTTCCTTGAATTTAGGAGCTATTTTTTCTGAAATAGATTCACACATAAATCCATGGGACTGCTTCCCTTTTCAAATATTCCTACAAAATCTCAGCAACACCCACTCTATTTTTAAGGAAGTGGGAGACCATAGAACCCCAACCTTAGTTTTTAGCTTATTAGGTAGTTTCTATTTATGTCTTTAGTTCACAATTGTTTCTTTTGTAAACATTATCTTTGTAAATCCATATAAGAAACTTTCATCTCAACAACATGGATTTACCATAACATGGTATTAGAGAAAATTCTTGGGCTCTTAAGAAAAAACTTATTTCTTTTTGAAATTATTAGTTCATAATTTTTGAAATATTTTCTTGAGTATGTTCAAAATTCACATTATTTTTTATGGTATCAGAGCAAGTCAATGGGATTTCATAAAATAGGAAAATTTTTTAAGAAAAAATTGAACCTCTTCTAATTTGGAAAATTTTATAGAAATTTGTTTTTCAATTTTTAGAAACAAAAACCATTAGAGGTATTTTATGAAACTTTTGTGGTTCATCTTTGGAGATTTTTGTTAGAAATTGCAAGCCTAGTTAAGTGTTTTGATCTCATGATTTCTTGGTTGCAACAAAAACCTATAATTTTTTAGGGTTGCATGTACTTGCATGTGTTGGTTTACCATGCACAATCTTGTGTTTTACCACCCTTAAAAAATTTCTAATGGGTTTTCATAATTTTTTCCCTTAAAAATTTTCTTATGGGTTTTTATAATTTTTCCCTTAAAAATTTATGATTCTATAATTCGCAAAATTGCATGATATTCCTTTCTGTGTTTATAATTTTTTCCTCAAAGATTAGGTGGTGGGTTTTACCATTTTTCTTATAAAAAGTGAAGCTTTGTATTGTCTAGTTTTGATTGCTTTTTCACCTAAAAAATCATGGTAGATTTTGATCAATTTTTCACCTAAAAAACCATGTTCATTTTTTTGGTTTTTCTCCTTAAAAAATTGTGATTTTTACAATTGATTGTGGGGGCATCATGCTCATCTGTGAAGTTTGGAGGGTTTGCCAATTTTTCCTCAATATTGTGCTAGCTGTTCTCAACATTTATCTCTATCTCTACGGAAGAATAGCTTTGTTATGCAACATCAGGGTGGATGTTTTGTGACAGTTTCTGATAAGATGTTTTGTTGATTTTGAGAGGGTTTGTGACAGACTCATCTCAATGGCAGAGTTAGTGACAAGCTCTTGTCTTTTGTTTCAAAAAATTTTGAAGAAGGGGGTCCACTCTTCTCTATTATTTTATGGGCCAAGTTTGGCTTCTTGGTCACTAACATTTTGGAGATCATGGGAGGGTCTCAACAACAATAAAATGCTTTAAAGAATTCGTGACCAAAAGACATCAGTTAGATAATGAACATTAAGGGAGAGTATTAGAATATTATAATATTTCTTTAATGGCCATCTTAGTCAGTCTTTAGTTAATTAGGTATTTTTATTTTCATCTTTAGTTCATGATTATATTTCTAGAAACATTGTCTTTGTAAACCTATATAAGGAACTTTCATCTCTTTTGTAAAATACAACTATAACAACAACAACATCGATTTACTATAATATTAATAAATTTTATTATTACTAGCATTAAAATTTTACAATTAATCAGAATCAACTTTTTCCTAGAAATATAAGCAACTCGGGTAAAAGACCTAGTAGCCATCTGACTAACTTTGCGCACCTAGAACTCTTAAATTGTACATCAAATTTTGCCAATTTTTTTGGTATACCTCTGTAGGTGAGTAAAGAGCTTAAGGCTAAAGCTTTAACTTTTAGGTAATGGATTTCTCTATTAGATTCATGGAGTACAAAGTGGTCAAAAAGTGTCAATTCAAATTCGAAACAATCCCCGACACCCGCCATGTTCATGTGACAATAGTCGCTCACCCAAATAACACTAATACTTGTGGTTAAATGTCCCTTGAGTGGTTATGAAATCTCCCAAGAGTGGTACATAAATTGGTCAATCACAAATTTTAAAAAGTAAAAAATGATAGACTAATAGTACACGTGATCTGCTATTAGTACACATGTTTTAATTTATTTTTAAATAATAATTACAAATATCTATGACAAAACTATCACAATTATTGTACTCTACCATTTTATCTAAAGAAATTGAAGGGGGCAAGAGGAAAGATGATACTTCTGCTCGCTGGGAGCTCATAAATGATTGAGAAACTTTGGCGCATGTTTAGTACAAGATTTGGTTCAATGAAGGGACAAACTCAATAAACAGACGTTCGTTGCAGATCCAGAATCTAGTTCAATCTACACCATTTGTTTGTTGTGGGAAGAAAGAATTATATCTGTCAGTACGGTAGATCAAACTTATTCTGAGTCCACTTATAATTACAAATATTCTTGGCTCTTCTTCATCTCCTCCTCCTTTCAAAGCCATGGAAAAGAATATTGCATTAATTTGACAGAGAAACTGCTTTAAGTGTTCAATCCGGTTCACCACTAGATTGCCATAATCTACTATTTGGAAGTATTCCCTATAGAGGAGTGAGAGTGCTTTCTTTTGGCATTTATACCGCTATTGGTTTATCATTTTGTCAAGAGAAATACAGAGGTGGAAAGCAAAATAAGGTTTGATGTGAACACACGATGTGAAGTGGCAATGTGATGGGTATTGATGAGCGGCACTTTTAAAGTGTTTGTACTTTGGTATTTGCTATGCTTAACTGGGTTGTTAGAACATCACATAGTTTTGAAGGCAACGGGTAAAACCACTACAACTTTTGTGGACAAAATATGGAGTCCTAAGACTTTCTCTATCCGAAATTTCAGAGGTAGGACTGGTAATGTCCAGACCATTAATGACTTTCTTCAAGAGGAAGGAATGCATACGCTATCAAACATGTCAGGGATGATACAGGCCATGCAATTGGAAAAAAGCACGGTCGAACAGTTCTTAGTAACATGCACACCGCCAAGGAGAAGGCATGGCTAAGTACAATTGAACCCGTTTAGTTTCTATTTCTAGGAAGTGATCTCACAACCTCTAATTTGTAGGATAACTCTTGCTTAAACTAATATGGTCTTAGACCATGTTACACCTAGGATATGTGGTCATGGAGGATAAAGTGGGGAGAGGAATTCATTATTGTCTAGGCATCCATAGAGTATTTGAATTACTTATAGGGATATATTTCTTGGTTTTCCACTTTCTTCCACCTTCAGTACAATTATAAGGATACAAATCTTGGTTCTCTACCCCACCTTATTACAATTGTATTATTTTATATGTTATTTCAATATTTCTTCTGATTGAATGAAATATTTGTTCAGCTTCCATCATTTAATTTCTTTACGTTTCTAATGCTCCTCTATGCCATTACTCCTTTTATACTCCTTTAACTTTAGTGTCACTTGTATGCATATTACTCTAGGTCCAACATGAATATTATTCCAACTAAAATAGGGATACAACTTCAACATTAACATTCGTGCTAAAATATCAATTTGTCCATTTTAGATATTTTAACCTTAGTTTTTGAACATGACATTTAAATGGTCCTTCTAATCTACTACAACTTCTCTAATAGGTATTAATTAGGATGTTGGGAACTAATAGATATTATGTTTGTACATAAATATTGATTAAAAATTATATTTTCCTTAGTCATATTATAGAAGAAATCATTCACATAATGCCACATAAGGTGATTAGTGATACATGCCTTGATACAAATGTTTTTAGATTAAGGTAAAAATAGGTTTTGAGGCGACCCGAAACCCCTTTATATCATAGACACAAAAGATATTCAAAGAAATCCCAAACATCACAAAGGGATCCAAACAAAGGTTATACAGAGACCAGATACCCCAAGTAAGATCTCAAAACCAAATGCAAGCTGCCACAGAAAAACACTATATGTCTAGTAGGACCAGCAAAAAAAAAATCCGAGAAAAGAAACCAATAGGAACTCTTAACCGGCCAACCAACAATGGAACTAAGAATTCCCTTTCACTCTCTTTTTGTGGGAGCACAAATTCATATCAAATTGAGGAAGGGCATGTTTAGATCCTTTCCTTGTAACAGGCGTCCACCTCTCCTCCACCATCACAACCTTAGATTGCCAAACTTGAGAATCCAAAATAGAGGAAAACTAGTCCATCTTTTGACAAGGACCAATTGTCATCACTTCTACCAAAAGACTAGAGCCAATACCATCAGTTTTATTACCAGTTCTAATAGCAGTAGAAGTACAAGCGTCGAAGCCAAAAGTGCCAAAATAAAAACCAAAAGAAGAAACATTACTGGATTGCCTACAAATATACAATGACCAAATCCAATAATCGTAGTGCAAGACATCTTACCTTGTCTAGAATTAGGGGTCTCAACACCAAAACCACTAGATTTACCTCGACTAGAGTCTACACCAAGAACACTAGGTTTAACACCTTGACCAGAAATAATAGTCTCATTCTCCTTCTGAAAGGATCCAAGACTACCAATACACAAAGGACCAACCCCATTAGAAACTCGAGCATCCATCCTAGAATCAAAAGCTTTCACCATCTAAGAAGGACCAAAAGGAATAACTTCCAATAAAGAGGATGGAGCCCCCAAATCTTCAGATCCAAAAACCTATCCACCAAATCAAAAATTTTGACTACGAAATAATGATGTTGCAATGCATCCTTCCACCAAGAGGAGGGTCGTTTATTTATGGATTTTCCAATGTCACACTTAGCAGTAACATCTCTAGTATTGAAACATTTTTTACACATAAAAGGGACGCCCTCATAATCTAGCGACTAAGTCCAAGAACACTTTGAATATTTAAAATAATTTCAACTAGGAGACCCTTTGAAACATCAATATCCACTAGAATCCTAGCATAAGTGGAATGGAAACACTCAAAATATTGGGAGTCAACAAAACGAAAATCCCCTAAAGCCTTACAAATATTCTTAAAAATAAAATCCACCAAAAAATGAAGAGTAAGATTTGGAAGCCTTAGCCAAGTTGGGATTTTGTAGAAAGACTCAAAAGGAAAGCAATTCTCCCAAGAAAAGACCTGATCACAAAGAATGGCCTTCCTATACTTAGAATTGTCAAAAGAAAGAATGAATAAACCTTTGACCAAAGTGAACATCTCAATAGTAGTTGTAATATATGGATCCTAATGCTTCAAAATCTATGCATGGAGCTATGAGACAGTTGTCCAAAAACCCTTAAAGTGAAAAATAATAGAATCCTTGGAGAGAACCCTAGTACGTTCCTCAATTTCTACAAGTGACTCATCCCCTAGATTAAGAGATATTGGCTTGTAGGTGGGAATTGGAAGATAGATAAAAGGTTTAGTGGCCTTTTCCAAACCCCCACCCTTGCATGAGAATTGGGAATATGAAGACCTTTTCTTAACATTTGTTGCATTGGTAGCCATTGCATCATTGCCATAAAGCTTAGCACTAAGGCCAATGCCCTTGCTAGATTCAGAAGCCACATAACTAAAGCTAGCACCCAACGCACCATTACTAGAAACCTTGGCACCAACACCAGTGCCCTTCCTAGATCTAGAATCCATCACACTAGTCTTGATCACACCACCAAAACCAAAAACTACCACACCATTGCTAGAAATACTAGCACCAATAGAAGCATCCTTGCTAGATTATGAACTAGAATCAAAAATCACAATACCAGAACTAGAGCCAAAAACCACCTCACCATTACTTGAAACCTTGGCACCAACACCAACACCCTTGCTAGACATAGAAGCCATAGTACCAAAGCCAACGCCCAACTCACCATTTCTAGAAACCCTAGCACTAGCACTAGCACCCTTGCTAGATTCAGAAGCCATCACACCAGTCTTGATCACGCCACCAGAACCAGATACCACCACATCATTGCCAGAAAAATTGACTCCATTGTTATTGCTTCCGTAACTAGCACCCTTGCCAAACTTAAAAGCCATCACACTAGTCTTGATCATACCACTAGAACCAGCTACCACCAAACCATTGCTAGAAACCCTAGCACCATTATTACTACTTCTGCAACCAACACCCTTACTAGATTCAAAAGCCATCACACTAGTCCTAATCACACCACAAGAACCAGTTTCCACCACACCATTGCTAGAAACCCTAGCACCATTCTTACTGCTTCTGTAACTAGTGCCCTTGCTAGATTCAGAAGCCATCACACCAGTCCTGATCACACCACCAAAACTAGCTACCACTACACCATTGCTAGAAACCCTAGCACCATTGTTACTGCTTTTGCAACTAGTGCCCTTGCTAGATTCATATGTCATCACACCAGTCCTAATCACACGACCAAAATTAGCTACCATCACACCATTTTCAAAAATCCTAGCACCATTATTACTACTTTTGTAACCAATGCCCTTGCCAGATTCAAAAGCCATCACACTTGTCCTGATCACACCACTAGACCTAGCAACCACCGTAGGATTGCTAGAAACCCTAGCACCATTGTTACTAAAATTAATCTATAGTTATGCATGATTTTACTACACATTGAAGTCTTCATCTTTCTAACTATTATTATTGTTATTCCTTGATACAAATATCTTAGTCTAATATTTTCTAATGTATTTTCGGACAACATAATAAGGAAATTTATGTTTGGCTATATAATTGGGTTTCATAACCTGAAATTATGACTAAATCAACTTACCTACATATGTATTCTTACTTTTTCCATGCAAATTTCTCTCACCATTTAAAGAGTTGAACTATAGAAAGTTAGGGTGCATAGCTACTCTTTCTTCCTAATTGAAACAAATTATATAATAAATTAACATTTTATCTTGCAAATAGATTCCTCTACTTTTCGACTCTCAAATTTTCAATAGTCTCTTATCAAAATAGGTGAGTTTCAATTCATAAAAAATTATTAGAAGATACTATATACATTTTGGGTAAAATTTAAAGGGACTTTTTACATTTATATTTATAAAGTTCATACAAAGTCTTGGAGCTATTAAAACAAATGGTTAGAACACTAGCTTCTACAAGTTCACAACTAAAAGTCTAGTATTTCTTACTCTTACAAAATTTACGAGATCACCTATTTGTAAAAGGCCATTAATATTTTTAGTTGCACCTATTATAAATAGTTACATAAATCTTACATTGAACCCATGCTCTCTAATTATAACTCATTGTGTCAGCAAATAATTGCAGGGGGAGTGGGGTGGGGGGTAGAGAGGTCAAAGGGTTGGGTGGGGGTATTTGAATGCACACATGTGACTTGCATATAGATGAATAAATCCTATGGGCATCACAAAAGTAAATAAAGTGAGGGAGAATCTAGAAGAGTATGTTATTTACAATGTTTTATGGAAATAAATGTGACATTTTGTTCTTATTGCCCATTTCCTAGGAAGGTTTTGAGACACTTCTCTTCCTCAAATAATGCCTTTATCTATTTTATTTTAATGGCTAATAGATAATTTTTCTTCTTAGGATTGTTTTATAAGTATCACATTTTTTTCTTTGATAAAATTATGTGGGAGAATATTTTCTTTTGGTTTTTGAATAGTGGTTTCAACCTAGTCATTTTTAATTCTTAAAAATGAGCAAAATATGTTGAATTTTCCCATGAAGAAGAAGCTATTCATATGATGTTAGTATTATAAGGCATTGTTGGGGGTGGGGCAGGGGTGAATCAATACAACCATAGATATGAAAACACTATTAATTAACTTCAAAATAAACCAACATGGAATTCAAATTATAACATAGAAGAAAAGTAAATAAAAAATCCACAATATGAAATCTATGATCATAAATATTTTTTTATTGTGGAAACCCTTGGTAAGAGGGAAAAACAACCACTAGAATCACTACTACTAACAAGGAAAAAACAACCACTAGAATCACTACTGCAAAAATATAATATTTTCCCTATTAGGGGCATTACAACACCCTATTAGGGCATACCCAGTTAAGAGTATCTATAGCCCCATTAAACACTATTACAAAAAGGCCTTAAGTTAAGGGATTGAATATTCCTTCTGAGACTCATATGTTTAGGGGACTTAATCTTTAGACCTATTAGGATCCTTCACACATTGTTAGGAGTGACCTCGTAGAGGGATTAAATTTACACACCTATTAGGATTCAACAACTGATAGTGATCTAAAATTAGCACTCTATTGCTTGATAGATCCAATGCTCATTTACATAATGTAATGCTCTAAAATTATTTTACGACACTCCAACACCTCTTGCCCAACTTTCCAAATCACATTCATGCATCACACCTCATTACATTTCAATTTTCATCTCCTTTTATAGAGCTCTTTGCATGTTAGTGGAAAACCTCAACATATTACCAAAAGTAAGATTCTAAAATAATTCAATCATGTGATTGAGCATATTAATTCATCATTTTAAATTCTTCTATTTTTACCTCAAATAATTTAATAAGAATATAAGTCATCCTTTTGACTTTTTCTCCATCGGTTTATCGATTCTATCCAACTTACTATGTCTGTACCTTATTTTAACTAATAACAATCCAATTCTCTTCCTCGTATCTTTGGATGTACTACAAACTAATTGATGTGACTTCAAACATAGGTTTATATGATATTGACAATGATTGCACATGAACTTCCTAACCTAAAAAATCCAAAATCTCAATTGTTGATCATCTATTCTACCACTAATTGTCTTGTCACTAGTGTGCTAACCACATAGCAATTCTATATGTTTCATCTAATCCTCTATTATTATGACTAATCCATCACTTCTACTCTACTTTATCTGGTAATGACATCCCCACTTTGATACTTCATGCTATATGAATCAAACATATTTTTCATTAAGCCAATAATCTCTCCCTTTAGCATTGATTGAAACACTTAGTGAAAATGTGACTAAGTGTCAATACTTGGAAAAATGTGTTCTAATAAAAAACAAAAATTAACTTCCCCTTAGTTGATGAAAAACTATACTTGATTCCCATTTTGACATCTCACTCATAACTCCCCCTTTGGATATATTTTAATTTTTTATTTACTACTGACTCCCCCTTTAACAACAATGATAGAAGTATATAAAATGATACAAAACCAAACAATGTATTACTAGTATGCACATATATTATGCTAAATACATAAGCAAAAATGGTCTTAAAGACTCGAAGATCATTCTACCATATCTTATGTAGATTTTTTATGATTACAATCTAACCATGTAGCAAATATGATAACTCTTCTAGTGTATCCACAATACTCATATTCGTTGGGGCTAAAACAACTTCTTCCTCCTTTATGACTTTTTCAATAGATCCATGTTGGGAATTGGATTACTCTGTGTCTCTAGCACTATATTAAAAAAATTACAATCAATTTATTTAACTCCTCTTGAGTTTCAACTCTTTTCTTGTCAATATCTTGGATAAACTCAAAAAAGTCACTAATTGTGGCAAGTATCATAACAACTTCCTTTAATTCTTCCTTCCCATGGTTTACAACAATTTTTAATGAAACTCCATCAAGTACAATGGATTGAACAATTTTTTTAGATCTTTTATTCTCATATTCCATTTTCAATTTGTGCATAGTTGCATCTTGTATACTTTGCATTTGTTTACTTCCAACAATATCAAAATTATCTAATTTTTGAATAGATGTAGCATATGAATCACAATCCACTTCAAGAAATAAGTCTTATAATATGTCTCTTGCCGATTGGATTAAAAATGCCTATTTTATTTGGCCTTTCATCATTTACTTTTTGGCTTTTGATTGCATTTTCATAACTATTAGAATGATTTCGAATAATTGAGAGGGGGAGATCAATTATCCTTAGGTCCTGATGTACCAATTGAACTTTTAATCACTTCAAATACTTTAGATTTAAATATTCAATAGCTCAATCTCTATAGTAAACAATTCATAACATGAGTTTGTAGTCCATTGTCCTAATAGTAACACACTTGTAGAATGTAAAACATTAATAGTAAAACACCTCAAATGACATCCACACAAGTATGACACTAGGATTTAATGTGGAAACTCAATTTTTGGAAAACTACCAATAACATGTCACCAATTTTTCACTCTTATGAAGTTAGCTTTATTAGGAGCCAACCCTATTAAAGGTTACAAAACACAATATTAGGTGTGACCTTGTTAGAGGATTTAATCACCCTATTAGGAGTGACCTTGTTATAGGACTTAAGAGCATTCAATTAGAATGCCACCTTGATTAAAGGATTTATATATGACTGCTAGGTCAACCTTGATTGAAGGATGTCATTATTGATACAATGGTTCTAGAAAGTAACAATAGGTTAATCCAACAAATACAACTCATTTTGCAAAAGAAAATCACAATTCAGCTCACATGTTTATCCATTGACTGGCCTCCATTGTTATCTCTATCCCTAATTTCATGATACTCCTTCAAGCAACCACTCTTCACCTTTTCTCAACTCTTCTTAGCCTCCTACTCAAGTTTGCCAATCAATAGCATCAACAACTTCTAGGTCCTCACCAAGTTTGCTAACCTCTTTAGGCTTAGCCCTTGTACCTCCTTAAGGTAATTCTGATATTGTGCTTCTTAAACACCATTGTAGATCTCAGAGTTTGGTCAGATTCATTGAATCCTTCCAACATTTTTTCTCCTTTATTCTCTTCTAGAAACTTATCCAAACTTCACCTTGAGTTCTTCCATAAAAATGCTCAAACATGGTTTCCCTTGAATTAAATGTTTTAGGTCATCCATCCTTATCTTTCATATGCTTTACATATTCCAAGAAATCAATTGTATTGGCTGGAAATCATGGCATCCTCTTCTTCTCTCAAATGTTGTCCCTTGACCAACATTGAGTTTTGACACTTGATCATCACTGGGTTACTTGGTTGCTACTAACTTTTTTGTTTGGCACATATACTGATGCTTGATCAATACTAATGCTCGATCAACATTATATTTTCTCATCTTATACTAGCACTCAGTTGACACTAGCATTACTCGACATAAACTTCAAGTTCCTTAATCTTCTACTCTTTTTCTTTCAATCTTATGCATTTGGTCATTCTTTGATCACATCTTCTAGGCTTCAATACACCTATCTTCTTCATTAAGTTATGATTAAGAAATCACTTTATCTTCTCAAAGTCCAACTAATTAAGTGCCCATTGTAGTTCCTCATAACTTAACCTTTTCTCTAGGTCATTTTTTTATGTCCATCTTCTCTCATCAATAATCTAGGTATAGTACTCAAATTAGATAGAAAATTGTCTCACCAATAAGGTTTGACATCAATGACAACATAACAATTGTCTAAATTGTAGTTTCCAATAATAAAAATGTATGTGAGTTCATTAGGACTCAAAGTACTCACATCAATTGGCACTTTAATGACCAAAATATCATCTTCATCATAAATAGACTTAATAGTAGACAAAGAATGTATAATTGTTACCTTTTCTTCTCCTTATCCACAATATCCTCCTTTCATTCTTTATTTTATTTCTCTCCTTCCACATGAACATCCTTAGTATATGCATGATATTCTTTGTTCTTATCTCCTTCAATAATATCTATTAACAATACTTTTTTCTTCTCTCAAATAGCTACATTCATTGTGGTATCATTGCTCATGATATCCTCCATGACTTGATTAATCCATGTGGTCTCTAGAGTATCCATGTAATGCCTCACTAGGGAATCCAATAGGACAAGGCTAAAAGCTACTATGTTTGGTGGGTAATTTTTCTTTTGAACACCTTTTTCTTGCTAAGTTTACTCAATCATAAATGTAACAGTCCTAATAGGTTCCATAACATTATCCTTATATACATTTCTTAGTTTCCAAATTTAGGAGTTATGTTTTCTAATCCAACTTAGCAAGTATTTTAATTTTCTTTTCTCATTTAAATTTCTCTAACATTTCCTTACTTAATTTAAGTCACCTATTAGTTTATGTCTACTTATGGTTTCTTACTCAATTCAATATTCATCCCTATATTTATTTCTTTCTATCTCTTTTGAGTCTTAGATCTCATATAGGACTTAGCCACTCCCAATTAAGTTATCTACATCTATTCTTGAAGAAGTCAAGGTGTGATAAAAAAACACTTAGATAGTGTTTCCTAAATATTTATTTATGAATTCCATACAATATTTGTACAACTTTCATTTCCAAATTAGGAGTTAATGTCTTAAGCTCTATAAATAAAATACATATACTTAGCATGCAATAAAGATACATTAAATAGGATGAAACCATTAACTATACATATTTACCAAATTATATTCTATTCATTAATTACTTTGATGATTAATTTGACAATATTATAAAGAGTACGTGATTACTTTATTCATTGTACATATTATCATTACCATCATCTAAATAAAAGGGAATATACAATGCCATAACATGATTATTACTTCACTAATATTTTTGAAAGAATACATTATGTCCACATCTAGGTATCATAAGGTAAATGTCTGCTCCTAGAACTCAACCATAGATTGGTATATCTAATAGAAGGAATAGATCTATCATGGACTGTGTAAGAAGACTAATGATGAAAAATAATGTCTTACAAAAATTCTAGAGAGAAGCTATAAGTATTGTTGTTTATACATTGAATCAAGTACAAGTCAAGAAAGGTACTAATAAAACACCTTTAAAAATCTTTGGTATGGTCATGCACCTAATGTGAATTACTTCAAAGCTCCTAGAAGAAAATGTACATTCTAAAATATACTAGGAAAGGTAAACTTGATGCAAAAAGTGATGAAGGCATATTCCTAGGTTATTCCACAAAGAGTAAGGCATATAAGTGTTTGAATCATAACACTAACAAGATTGTGGAAAGTACAAATGTTAGAGTTGATCAATTTACAGAAAAGAGTGAAGTAGAATGCAAGAAGGAACACGAAGATTTTAGAAATTTTGTATATGTCTATAAAGGAGAACCTAGTACCATTTCTAAACTTGAGAGACTAGTTGAAGTGATGCAGATTAAGGACACTATCAAGTCTTAGTAGAGGAATGCTACCAAGAAATAACAATCTACCAAGTGTCAGACTATTCAAGCCAAGCAACAAGTAGTGATTTCTGAACATCAGATGGATGAACTTGCGATATAGCTATAGATACAACAAGAGGGACATGAAGATATTGTACATGTAGAACCAACTGAACTACCACAAAAAGTAAGAAGATCTAAACCTGTGCTAGGAAAATATGTAAGAAAACATCATACACTAGATCAAATCATTGGAGACAAAGATTCAAGAGCTATGACAAGAAATATATTAAAGAATGATACTTTTTTTTTGTGTGAGTTAGAACCTAGAACAATTAAGTATGCACTTGAGAATGAAGATAAGCTAAGAGCTATAAGTGAGGAAATTGATCAGATTGAAAAGAACAATACATGAAGACTAGTACATAGGCCAAAGAACATGAAATGGACACTAGTACATAGAAAAATAAAAATGATTGTGATTAGAAAAAAGTGGCTATTCAGCAACAAGCTAAATGAGAAAGGTAAAATCACAAAGAACAAAGAAAGACTAGTTTGTAAGGGATATGTACAAGAGGAAGGAATTGATTATGGAGAGACTTTTTCTTTAGTTACGAGGTTGGAAGGAGTAAGAAACTTAATTGCATATATTTCTTACAAAGGTTTCAAAGTTTATCAAATGGATTTGAAATCTGCATTTCTAAATGGTATACTTGAAGAAGAAGTCTACATTGAACAAATTGAAGGATTTGTTGATCCTAACAAGAGAAAAATGGTATGTAAGTTACACAAAGTTTTGTATTGTATGAAAAAAGACCCTAGAGTATGGTATGAAAGGTTACATACTTATTTAGTAAATATTGGTTTCTAAAAACAATAATGATAACAATAATATGTACTTTGATGGGGACACAACCCAAGCACAGAATGGACACAACAGGAAAGGGAAATTTTGATTAACTATGTAAATATGCTAATACATTTAGTATAGAGAAAATAGGCTTCAAAACATTTCCCTATGGGCTCACAATAGTATAAATCTAGAGATAATTTCTCCTTTCAGTACCTCCTCTCAAACTCCACTTCGAACTATCTTTTACAATGCCAAAAATGTCCTTAAATAGACCCCAAAGGGTTAAGGATTAGGAATACATTCTAGAAAGTGCTAATTGGCATCCATCAATAGAATAGAAGGCTCTAGAAGCCGCATTAGAAGTCAGCACAAAATTAAAAGAATCCAAAAATGGTAACCGAACTTTCGGGAGGCATAACTTTTGAACCGTAGCTCCGATTGATGAACCTTTTAGATTTCCAGAAAGCTCTCAAAGTGCTCTATAGCCCTATGGACCAGCTTCATTTGTCCCCCCTTTTTTGGACCTATACAAGGTCATTTAATGCCCTTAACCTAACTTTGAAGCATTCTTAGGAGGTCTCCAAAAATTGAAAAACTGCAATAACTTTCAAACTGTGGGGCCTTTTGTCTTGGTTCTTTTTCTGGAATGCTCTAAATTACAATTACATTCATCCAGCCAATTTACACCCTCTAATTCACCAAAATTATGGCTCAATTACATACTCCTATTTTTCTGGCATTTACATGTATCCCAAGGTGCTCAAATACTCTATCCTAGAACACTGATAGTGGAATTGTGGGAGTTGGAACCTTTATTTGACCCAAATGGGTATCCAAAAATGAAAACACATGAAACAAAAACTAAGTCTAAGTACATTTTTTGGGTGACACAAGATTTCCCTTATACCTCAGGATGCTCTTGCATCATACTTGAAAGTGAATACGAGAACAAGATATAGTTAGCTGGAATTTATGTTGAAGATATCATGTTTGGAGGACAAGATTCATTGTGTAAAATCTTTGCAAATGAAATGAAGAAAGAGTTTGAGGTGTCAATAATTATAGAGATTAAATTCTTTGTTGGTTTACAAGTCTATCAAAAGAAAGGAGGAATATACATTACATAGTCAAAGTATATCAAGGACGTACTTATTTTTTTTGGTATGGAAGACTCAAGACCTATTGGGACACTTATGGTCACTATAAATAAACTTGATCAAAGAATGATGATTATGCAGAGGTAAATTAGACATTTTATAGATCAATGATTGGAAAATTGCAATATTTTCTTCATAGAAGACTTGACATTGCATTAGCAAGTGGAATAGTTACAAGATCTTCTTCTAATCCTAAGGAGAATCACATGATGGATGTGAAAAGAATAATAAGATATCTGAAAGGAACAAAAGACTATGGCTTATGCTACAAGAAGAATGAAAAGTTTGAGCTGCAAGTATACAGAGATGCTGATTGGGCTGGTAATGTTGATGAAAGAAGAAAACACTAGTGGAGGCATTTTATTTCTAGGAAAGAGGCCACTTTCATGGACAAGCAAGAAGCATAACTATATTTTACAATCTATAGAAGAAGTTGTATATGTTGCTAGAGCAATGAATTGTTTAAACATTGTATGGATTAAACAAGTGTTAAGAGGTATGAAGGTAGAGATAAGTGAACCTTTAGTGATCTACTATGATAGTATAAGTGCTATAAATATTTCAAAGAATCTTGTGATGCATACAAAGACAAAGCATATTGAGATCAAGTACCATTACTTGAGAGAGTTAGTGCAAGATAAAGAAGAAAGGCTTGAATACATGAACACAAAGGAGAAGATAGCTAACATATTCACTAAGGCCCTACCTAAAGAAGCACATGTTTACTTAAGAGGCAAGTTAGGGATCATTTTACCTATCTGAAAAAAAACTAAGAGTCATAGAATTAGATTAAATGTTGTTATACAAATATCTTACATATTGATTTAGGAGATGACACTTTAGAATATGCCTAAAGGTGTGGTGTGATGTGAAGTAGTAAGAAGAGATGAAACCAAAGTTTCTATCTAATGTACTACTATAGATTAGACATAGTTGATATTTCATGGAAATAGAGATGTTTGTCAATGAACCTGATATGGGGACTGAAAGGTCTTTGCAGTTGTTGTCAAAGAGGGAGAGAAAGATAATAAAGTAGTGAAATAGAGGGACAAATAGATGTACTAGTTACCATGGCTAGCTGATTAGAGAAAGCTATGAGAAAGAGGAAGAGAAATATATGAGAAGGATATGTTGATACACAAGATGATGAGTAGATGAATATGATATATAGAGGGAACATACTTGAGATGATGGATGAGAATTAGAATGAAACTAAGGATATTAATGAAGATCTACCTAATTAAACATAGAGGGAGATGAGCAGTGAAACACTTGAGGTGTTGGTTACTTTTTAGATTATATTTTAACTTAGAATATGTTGCATTTTGAAGATGTTTCCATCAATGTCAAAGAGGGAGATTGTTGGAACTACAATTTTGAAACAATTTTTATGTTGTCATTGATGTCAAGCCTTAATGGTAAGACATTTACTAACAATATAGAGTATCATATCATATGATTGATGAAGAGGATTTGAAAAGAAGAGATCATGAGATGACTTAGTGAAAGGTTGAGTTGAGATGTGAAAGTGTGAGGGAATTAAAATGGACACTTCATAGGTTGGTACTTGACAAGATAATGTGATATTAATTCATTATAATAAGAAAGGAAGAAAGATAAGTTGTGAAGAAACCATGTATATGAAGTAGAAGATTAAGAAAATTAGGCATTTCTAAGTAAAACAACATTGGTTGAGTGACAGAAAATGTTGAGTGATAGAGAATATTGAGTGTCAATAATGACCAAGTTGTAAAATTTAAACTAAACAAAAAAAATTAGTGATGACCTAGTGATCCAGTGATAACAAAGCAACAAAATGTGGTAATGACCAAGTGTTAGCAAACTAATAGTTTGTGAAAGAATCAAGATTTGTGGCTGACAAAATTGAACTCTCAAAATAATCAAAATGTGTTGACTATAAGGATGAATGAGATGGATTATTTAATGTGTAGGGAAGATTTTTTGAGTGATCAAAGGCTAAGATTTGAGGAAACTTCTAGAAATTTCAAGAAGGAAGTGTTGGAAATTTAAGAGGAGTAATTGAGAGGGGAGGGGTGAATCAGTTACCACAAAAATAAATCCTAGATCCCTTAGATGTCAATACAAATCAAAACATAAATTCTGAATAAACTGTATTCTACTGTTACTCAAGAAAAATATAGGCACTCAATTAACACTAGGAAATACTATAACTCGACAAGCACTAAGAATCAACTATAACTTGGCAATAACTAAATATACTGATTCTAAAATTTAACTTAGTTGCATACACATAAAAGAAATAGCATGAACACAAGTGACACTAAGATTTAATGTGGAAACCCAATTTGGAAAAAACCACCAATTGCAACTAGTTACTATTTTCACTCTTCTAAAGTGAGCCCTATTAGGATCCAACCCTATTAAAGGTTATAAAAACACACTGTTAGGTGTGACCCTATTAGAGGATTTAATTTCCATGTTAGGAGTGGCCTTGTTAGAGGTATTTAGACACTTACAAACTTGAAATGCCACCTTGTTAAAGGATTTACAAATAGCTATTAAGCCAACTCTATTAAGAGATTTAGATCATTACTACAATGGTTAGAAATTAACAATTAGATGACCTGATTTTTGATGCAATTGAATTTTTGATTACAGCTCTCAACTTTGGCTTGTATACTTTATCCTTCCTCATCGAATGTATCTTTGTAGCTCCACAAGGATATTCTTCTTACCCTTAAAATTCACTTCCTCTTTACATCTTCAAATCTTCAATTACTTGCACATATTCAATCCTCAACTTGACCTTATATTTATATCTTACACATTGTCAAGTTAGCTTGACTACAACTTAGAAAAATTAATTTCATCTCCTCAGTTGGCTAGAACCAACTAACAAATTCATTTCACTCAATATTCCAAAACAAGAAAATATTTTTTTATCCGAACTCACTTGGTAGACACTAACCAAAATATATTTTCCTTCATTAATCAAGTGATCTTGGTTAACACTAGTTTTCATGCCAACTTTCTTTGTCTCTCGAGTGAACTCAGTAGACATTGCCTTCAAAAAATTCTATTTGGTAGTCGAGTGAGCTCAATTAACACTCGTTACCTTCCAACTTTCCTTTGTCTCTCGAGTGAACTCTGTAGACATTGACTTCTAAACTTGGTATAGACAAGAATGCTCGATAGACAAAAGGAATTGGCTTCATCGCCGAAGTGAGCTTATCATACACTAACTGGCAATGATATGCCATTTTGTGTAACATCAAAGACAATAAACAATTAACCAATTATTTTCAACAATCTCCCTCTTTGGTCTTGATGGAAACACATGTCATAATACAATGAAGTCTACAGAGGAAAATAAAGTAAGGAAAATATCCTTAATTTCATTCTTATTCTCATCCATGAGAACTTCTTCTATTAGTATGAACTCCCTCTATCTTTAGTCTTCTCCCTCTATCAAAAAAACTTTGTCTTCAACATCTTCTTCTCATAGTAATCTCTCTCTCTTTGATATTAGACCAAGTTCTTCAATTATTCTTCCTCTTTTACTTTCTCCCTTTTTATAGAATGAATTATGACATCAAAACTCTCCCTCTTTGACATCCAATGCAAAAGATTATGAATGATGTAATATCTAATGTACCTCAAGCACTAATTCATATGAAATCTTCCCTTTCATTATTGCATCAACTGACTGATCTTCAACATGCTTTATTAATGCATTACTAAACTTCATTTAGTGAGCTTCAGATAGGGGAATGACCCCTAGCTTACCTTATAGATACAATAATTCATCCTTAGGTAATGGCTTGGTGAATATGTCTGCAATCTATTCTTTGGTATTCACATATTCCAACATCACTTCCTTTTCTTGTACCAATTCTCTTAAGAAATGATATTTTATTAGAATATGCTTGGTTTTGGTATGAATCATTGAATTCTTTGATATGTTGATTGCACTGGTGTTATCACAAAATATAATGACTAGATCTTTGATTTCTATCCTCATACCTATCAATAGTTTCTTAAACCAAACAATATTGGAACAATTGACTACTGCAACAAAATATTCTGCCTCTACTGTTGACTGAGTGATACAATTCTTCTTTTTTCTTGTCCAAAAAACTAGCCTTTTATCGAGAAGGAATGCCCCACCACTAGTGCTCTTTTTGTCATCAATTCTTCTTGCCCAATCAACATCAGTGAAGGCTTGTAACTCTAAGTTGCCTCCTTTCTTTTACCATAAGCCATAATATTTAGTACCCTTTAGATAACTCATTATTCTCTTGATTTCCATCATATGATTTTCTTTTGGATTTGTTGAGAATCTTGCCACCATACCAACTACAAGAGCAATGTCAGGCCTAGTATATAAAACATACTATAATTTGAAAATCATTGATCTATATGTAGTTTGATTTACCTCCTTGGAATTTACCTTATAATAGTAAGGGTTAATATTTCCTTAATATATTTAGATTGAGTAATGTAGATACCATCTTTCTTCTATTGAATTCACAATCCAATAAAGAATTTTATCTCTCCAAACATGAAAATATCAAATTATGTGTAGAAGTTGTGAAAACCAACTTCATAGATTGCTAAGATCACCTGCATGCAAATAACCTACTGAAGAGAAACTGAAAAAGATGGAAAAAGCAAAGCTTGGAAAATCTCAACAAGATGAGAGAAAAATTGTATTCCTAGATTGATTGAATTAATGCTTGAAAAAAGAATTACAAGAGTTCAACCTTAAAGGTGAATGAAAGCCCTAAAGCCTAAAAAAGCTAGGTTGCATAATATAATTAATATAAAATATTAATTATATGCACCTAAGAGATAGCTTAAGAAAACTAGAGTAATAGACAACTTATTTAATTAAATCAAAGTGATTTAATTAATAAGTATAAAAAATTAATTACTCTAACACCCCCCCCGTTAAGCAAAGCTTGGGACATAAGCTAACCTAGCACAACGAAGAAAGCATAAAAAAATGGGTCATGGAAACAAAGCCTGATCAGGTACACAAAACAAGGAAATCTCTATAAACTAGAGACAAAGGAGAAAACCTAGTGGGAAAAACACCTCTCCAAAAAGAGATAGCAAATAGTGTTCCAAAGATAGGAACAAAGAGAAGATCATGAAGAAAACCACTGAAGCAGAAGAAGTCACAAACTCTGTCAAAAAGAAACTGCTGATCTAAAGATCATCCATGGAAATAGAAGGCACAAACCGAGAGTGTCTATATGGTAGGTGATCCATCTCACCAAAATGCATAGATAGCTAGCCACTGCAATCGCCTAGTATATAGGATCAAAAAAATGAATACATAGCTCACTCCAACGAACCATCAAACCAAGGAAGCATTAGAACCAACAATATAACCCTCTCTTAATGCAGACGAGGTGAGGTGACAACCCACTGAAAAGATGGGCCAAAAATCTATTACAACATAGGAACTAAACATATCGAGAGTGAGGTATAGACACCTATAAAGGCATGTGTCACTGACATTGCATGAGGCAAAAGAGGAAGAGGGCACAAAACTAGCGAACAACTATCCCCCCATGGCACTTTATAAAATAGTGTGAGTACAACAAACCAAAATGATGAAAAGGATCCCGAAATGCAAGAGTGGCACTTTATCTTAGTGCGTTTGCATAAAGATGCTTACAAATGAGATTAACAATGATCAAAACAAGAAAAAAATTGATACAAAAGATAGTACAACCCAAAAGAAGAGATCTCATGCCAAGAAAATGATCCTCGGACTTGAAATACCTAAGATATCCATCATAAAGAAAAAATGCCAAAAATATGATAGAAAGAGCATGGGGTAGAAACTAGAAGAAATTACGTCATTTTTGAAAAGTAGACAAAACCATCTTTCCAAAAATATCACATTTTCAAAAAATAGAGATGGGATGCACAAGAAATGCTTGCGAGAGTCAAAAATAGAACTTCAAAATTTAACTACAAAAATAGGAAACTAAATTGCATCAAAACCAAAAAACTCTTACACCACTCTCTCTGTCTCGGAACTAGCTTTCTGACACTTCTTTCGGATCAGAAATATACCTCCGTATGCTTAAGATATGTCCAAAAAGGTGCAAGTAGGTCAAAAAAGGAACCCTAGAGAGCCTGTAGGTGTGCTGATGTAGTCCTAATGTCACATTGACATTTGCATTTCAAGGCAAAAAATTTGACGGCCACAGGGTTGTTGCGGAAAAAAAAGGCCACGTGGCAGAGGTTGACTGGGTAGTTGACGAGGAAAGGGCCACATGGCACCCCTAGCCATGTGTTAGTTATAGACTGGGCCAAAAATGCCATGTGGGCTACTGAGTAGGTAGGGTTGCAGGAGGGTGGCGGCTGCTAGTGGCAGTGGTCGCAGTGGTGGTTGGATCTGGCAGTGCCGCATGGAGGGTGGAGGGTCAGCCGCATGGCAGTGGTCGCGGGGGTAGTCCACTAGTGGTGCGCGGGTGGCTATTGGGCAGAGTGGCCCAAAAGCATTTTTAAATTTTTTTTTTAATATTTCTTCACAATAAATGCATTCGTACAGCCTCTTGGGGGGGCTAAAATATTTTCACAAACGCTCGAAAATGAAAAAAGACTAATTTTATATGGATCTTGACTGTAAATGGCCTTTTGGATCCAATGGAAGCATCTGTTTAGGCCCAAAGTGTCCCAAAAAGTTGCTCTTCCTCTCGATTGAAGAAAAAAACCTCAAAAAAGTTGGGGTTTCTAACTTCGAATCATGACTTCAAAAATCCTTTGAACAAGAAGCAGCAGGGCAGCCCTGATACCATGTAGAAGTTGTGAAAACCAACTTCACAGATTGCCAAGATCACCTGTATGCAAATAACCTACTGAAGAGAAACCAAAAAAGAAGGAAACAGAAGAGCTTGGAAAATCTCAACAAGATGAGAGAGAAATTGTATTCCCAGATTGATTGAATTAATGCTTGAAAAAAGAATTACAAGAGTTCAACCTTAAAGGTGAACGAAAGCACTAAAGCCTAAAAAAGCTAGGTTGCACAATATAATTAATATAAAATATTAATTATATGCACCTAAGAGATAGCTTAAGAAAACTAGAGTAATAGGAAACTTATTTAATTAAATCAAATTGATTTAATTAATAAGTATAAACAATTAATTACTCTAACATTATGTACTCATCTCTTCCTAAAAATGCTTTGCACAAGTCATGATTTCTAGTAAACAGTGTGTCATCCACAAAGATTTCTGCCAGTACAATCTTCTTGTTTGGTCCTTCTTTGATATATAGTTTTCTATTATCATTTGTTCTTTGAAACCCAACCTTTATCAAGTAGTTATGAAGTCTTTCATACCACACTCTGGGAGCTTGCTTGAGACCATATAATGCTTTGTGCAATTTACAAACCATATCCTTTTTGCTAGTATCTACAAAATCTTCTAGTTGTTCTATGTAAACTTCTTCTTCAAGAATTTCATTCAAGAATGCAGATCTCACATCCATTTGATAAACTTTGAAACCTTCATGTGTTGCATATGATAGTAAAGTTCTAACACCTTCTAATCTTCCAACGAGAGAAATTTTTTTACCATAGCCAGTACTTTCTTCTTGAGAATAAGCTTTACAAACTAACCTTCCTTTGTTTCTTCAAACTTTTCCATCTTCATTCAGCTTATGTCTAAAAACCCACTTTGTGCCAATCACATTCTTATACTTGGGTCTAGGAACAAGAGTCCAGGTTTTATTCCTCTCTATATGTTCTATTTATTCATTCATGGATTTAATCCAACTTTTATTATCGAAAGCATCTTTAACATTTCTAGGTTCAAATTCAGCAACAAACATGTACCTTTCAATTTGTTTCTTGTCATTATACCATCATAGTTGTCTCCAATGATCTGATCAAGTGCATGGTGCCTTTTGACATATCTTGCTAATATAGGTACTTTGGATTTGGAACTTGTTTTACATAGCTTGATATGATCTTCAATTTCAAGTCTCGTTGTCTATGACTCGGGTCCTTCTGATGACTCAGGTTGCACTGATTGCAACTAGGTAGCTTCTGACTATGACTTAGGTCCTTCAGACTATGACTTGGGTTGCATTGGTTGTAACTCGATAGCTTTTGGAGATTTTGGGGACTCAAGAGATGAAGCTTCCTGTCTTCCAATTAGGTTTGGCAATGTATTAGGCTCATAATACACAAATCTTTTGTTATCTTTAGGTTCTTTGCTACTTTCTTCTTCACTTTTTTTTTTGAAAACTCATCAATTCTCACATGTGTACTTTCTATTATTTTATGAGTATTTAGATCCAAACACTTGTATGCTTTACTTCTGCAAGAGTATCCTAGGAATATGCCTTCATCACCTTTGGCATCAAATTTACTTTTCCTAGATTCTTTCAAGATATTACATTTTCTACCAAATACTTCAAGTAACTTACATTAGGTTTATAGACATACCATAGTTCATAAGGAGTTTGATTTGAGTCTTTCTTTAGCTATACTATGTTCAAGGTATGCACTTTAGTACTAATTGCTTCCTTCCAATATTTGATTGCAACCTTCTTTTCTATCATCAAGGTTCTTGCACAATCCATGATGGATATGTTCCTTCTATCAACTATACCATTCTGATGTGGTGTACCAGGGGCTAATACTTGTCTCTTAATTCCTATTTCAATGCAAAATTCATTGAACTCATTAAAAATGAATTCACCACCTAGGTGACTAATCTCAAACACTTCAACTTCTTTCTAGTTTCTTTTTCTACTCTTGCCAAATACCACTTAAATTTTTGAAATGCTTCAGACTTCTTTTTTAGATACATTACAGTCACCATTCTAGAATAATCACAAAAAAAGAAGAAAAAACTTATCTCCAATGTAGCTCTCTATTCACATAGGTCCACAAAGGTTTGTATGAACCAACTCCAAGACTTTTTCTAAATGATAGTTCTTGCTTTTGAAACTAGTCTTTCCCATCTTACCAATTTGACAATTTTTGCATAGGCCCATATCAGGTTTTCTCAAACTAGGAATACCTCTTACTCTTCTATTTTTTCTTATCTTGACTAGATTTTCAAAGTTCAAATGACACAGCCTTTTATGCCATAACCATCTTTCTTCTACTTGATAAATAAATAATAAACTTTCACTGAGATCAAGGTAGAATAGATTACCTTTAGTTTGATTACTAGACCAAACTAGATTTCCTTTTCCATCTAGCAGCTTGGCCTTCCCATTCATGAATTCTACCTTGAATCCAATGTTATTCAACTATGCCACACTCAATGGATTATGCTTTAGTCCTTCCACCCAATAGGCATTGTCACATATGAGTTCATTTGTTAGTGAGATACAACCTTTTCCCTTTATGCAACAAGGTTCGTTATTTCCAAATCTAGCACTTCCACCATCATAGTATTCCATATGTTCAAAATTTGATTTGTTATGAGTCATATGGTGAGAGAAACCACTATCAATAATCCATGTATCATTTTTACTATCATGAGAAATAAGTTCCATTTTATCTAAATCATCATCTAATTCATCTTTTATAGCTATATATACCATTTCGTCATTATCACTGCTATCAGAATCTTTAGCCATAAAACAAAATTTCTTACCTTTGTTCTTGTACTCCTTGTAGCTCTTGATTTCCTTCTTTCCTTTGAACTTACTTCTTTTCTTTTCATCTTTTCTTTCTTTGTTGGGACATCTTTCAATGATGTGACCAACTTCTTCACATAAAAAATAGATTAGAGGAATCTTACCTTTTACTTTCCTTTGCCTTTGGAATATTTCCTTGCAAGTAGGGCTTCAACAACTTCAAGATCACTGTCTAAACTTTCTTCCTCTTCTTCACTTTTTGATTGTTTGGCTTTTGATTTTCCACCTTTTTTCTTGAGTGAAATCTTTACATCAAATGAAGACTCAATACCTTTGGAACTGGGGACATAGTTATCATAGTTATCCAACTCAAAAGTTAGCAATCTTCCCAATAGAGCATCTAGATTTATCTTATTATTTGGATCACATCTCATCTCTTGAATATAAGAAAATCTAATTGCATAGATAAGAAGAAGGGTTTTGAGTACCTTTCTTACAACTATTTTTTCATCAATGTCTCCTTTAGATGCTTTGCTTGCACTCACACTTGCTTTGATTCACTCAACATATTTTGGAATGTTCTCATCTTCTCTCATCTTCCTTTGATCAAACTAGCCTCTAAGAATTTTTTATTTGTCTCTCCTTTCATTTTCATTACCTCCATAGACATCTTTCAATTTGGTCCACATTTCATGAGTAGTAGTGTAACTTTTGACCTCATCAAATTCAGCATAATTAAGAGCAGAAGCAATGTCAATCATCATGATGTTATGATTAAATTCTTTTCAGCAATCTCTTTAACTATCAATGTTCCAATAGGGATCTTGTATTCATTATTAAGATATTTATAGCCTAAATCATTGATAGTTTCCAAGTGTAACATCATAAGTCCTTGTCATGCTGCAAAGTTATCTCTATTCAACTTGGGAATCCCTCTTCTATAGGACATCCTAATGTTTAGCTTAGGTCCTTGAAACTTCTTTGCAAGCATGAAAAGCTCTAATACCAATTGTTGGAAATATAAGAGGAGTAACTGAGAGGGGGGGGGTTGAATCATTTACCACAAAAATAAATCCTAGATCCCTTAGATGTCGATACAAATCAAAACATAAATTTTAAATAAACTATTACTCGACAAACACATAGGCACTCGGTTAACACCAGCAAATACTATAGCTCAACAAGTACTGAGAATCAATTATAACTTGGCAATAAATGAATATACTAATCTTAATGTGATTAACCTTAAATTTAACTTAGTTGTATACACATAAAAGAAATAGCATGAACACAAGTAACACCAAGATTTAACGTGGAAACCCAATTTGGGAAAAACCACCAATTGCAACTAGTTGTTATTTTTACTCTTCTGAAGTGACACCTGTTCGGAGCTAACCTTGTCAAAGGTTACAAAATACACCATTAGGTGTGACCCTATTAGAGGATTTAATCAGCCTATTAGGAGTGGCCTTGTTAGAGGTCTTTAGACACTTCAATCTTGAAATGCCACCTTGTTAGAGGATTTACAAATAGTTTTTAAGCCAACACTGTTAAGAGATTTAGATCACTACTACAATGGTTAGAAAGTAACAATGAGATGACTTGATTTTTGATGCAACTAAATTGCTAATTACAAATCTCTATTCTAGCTTGTATACTTGATCCTTCTCGATCAAATGTATCTTTGTAGTTCGACAAGGATATTCTTCTTATCCTTCAAATTATCTTCCTCTTTGCATCTTCAATTACTTGCACACATTCAATCCTCAACTTGACCTTATATTTATATCTTACACATTATCAAGTCAGCTTGAATACATCTTAGAATACTTAATATTCATCTTCTCAGTTGGCTAGAATCAACTAACAAATTTATTTAACTCAATATGCCAAAACAAGAAAATATTTCATTAGCTGACCTTGCTCAATAGATACTAACCAAAATAGATTTTCCTTCCTTAACCAAGTGAGCTTAGTTAACACTAGTTTTCATTCCAACTTGCTTTGTCTCTCGAGTGAACTCAGTGGACACTACCTTTTGTGAATTCTCCTTGGTAATCAAGTGAGATTGGTTAACAATCATTACCTTCCTCCTTTATCTCCCAAGTGAAATCAATAGCCACTAACTTGTAAACTTAGCATACATAGGAATGCTTGATAGACATAGGGAATTGTCTTCATCACTCGAGCAAGCTTGACATACAATGACTAGAAATGATATGAAATTTTGTGTAACATCAAAGATAATACAAAATTAACCAATTGTTTTCAACGAGAAGAAGGGGAACAAAAGATGGCTAGATCCATTGAATCTATTGAATCTAATCATAACCCTAAGATTCACAGTTATGCTTAAGCAGAAAAAGATCTAAGCTACCTATTTAAGGAGACATATGATAAGGTTTATGCTGGTTGTTGGACAAGAATTTGTGGACAAGAGGATGGAATACTTGAAAAGGAGAAGCATGAATTTTGTGATGTGGGAGATTTCTTGAAGAGCTGCCAAGAAGATTTGAGTTGTTGAGAGTGATGAGGTCTAGTCAATAAACCAAAACTTAGCTGAATGTAGATCTAAATTTGCAAAGTGAGTTGTGGGAAAATGAACCAAGTTGTGGTGCCAAAAAGATGACACACATCTTTTTATAAAAAAAAATTCAATAGTGCATGGACGATTTTTAAATCTATTATTTATGGGCTACAACCTGCAACCCATCTCATTTTATTTGTTTCCTCTTGCTAGTTGCCTTCTTTTCGCATAAAAATGCGCACAAATTTTGTAGAAGGTCCAATATTTTCTCTCTCTCCTCAAAATGCCTCCTTCTCACTAGAGATCAAGATCAGGATCATCAAGTATGTTTTCTACTCTTGTTTTTGCATTATTTTGTATATTTTTTTAGTTTTGCTTCAAGTTTGTTTATTTATTTAAAATGCAATAGGATTCTTATCAGGAAATGTGAATAATCAAACACCAAATCCCTAGCCCGATCAACAAAATCAAAATGAAAGCCCTCCACAAGATCTAAATGAAAACCCTCATGAGGAAGAGCAAGAACCTCCACAACCTCCACTGATTGAAAGACCTCCTCCTAGCACCCAAGAAAATATAATGAATGAAATAGAAAGAGGGAAAAATGAATTTGAAGAAATCATTGGTAGGTTAAAAGCTTATGGGAAAACTAATCCTATGAGAGCATAATTGGCATCCTCCCTTGAGTCCATTATGAGCCATGTAGCTTTTGTTAGTGGTCAGTCGTATATTTGTAATGTTAAGAGAGAATAACAAACAAAATATTATGAAAACAAATTATCCTATAAAGATATTAAAAAAAGGACATAATCAAAGGTGATATATGTGCATTTTTTAAAAAGATAGGAGAACAATACATTGTTAAAACTATAACTAAAAGGTTCCTCATCCATTGCCGCATCCATGATGATATTAGAAATAACTTTTGGAATAGATGGTGGATAGTCTTTGATGCCCCTCCCTACAATAATCATGAGGTTCCAATATATTTCTTAAAGAAATTGTATTGTGAATTTGTCCTCAGAGAGATCCCTAATTATTTTGACATGTTAGATTCTTATCATAGAGGTGGGGGGTTGTCATTTGAGAGGTTGAGGGCACATTGTGACACTAATGCAGATAGGGCACCTATTATCAAGCCACATAGTGAGCATGTCATTATTCCTTCAGTTATGAAGGAACATGTAGAGACCAATACTCTAGGGCCTATTAATGCTTTGACACAAACCCTCATTCATTGTGCCAATCCATTAGTTGAGGAGGAGCCTTCTTTGCATCACAGTCACATGTGCATGTCATGTGGATCCTTATGCACATTTGGCTATCATGTTGGAGACACTGTGGATGATGGGCTAGTCAGTGATGACTTCCTGAATGAGACATTTGACATTGACACACAAGTAAATTACAATTATAATAAACTAATTTGATTACATTTCATATGTATAATGAATGACTAATAAATTAACATGTCTTGACATTGTTCAAAATTTAGGGTAAGAGTGTTGATGGCCCTAGTAAAGATTCCCTAGCCCCATTTTTGATCTCGTTGACAAGTCAACAAGTATGTATCAATTTAATCATTTAAACTAATACATATTTTTATTAAGTAATCATATGGAGGATTGATTTTTTTTTTTAATCCATATGCATTCATACTCTACTCTACCATCAACATTCACAAGGGACTCTGAGCCTAGGCATGATACAAGCTTCATAGAGGTACATTTATTTCATGTTAATTTAATTCATTTGATTATATGTTTTTTAGTTAACGTCAGAGACTCCTCCTCATCTTTTCCATTCCATTGATCATGGAGTTGCTGCCACAATGGCTAGTTCAGAGCCATTGAGCAAGGTATGAAAGAGTTATCATAGTTTTAGTTGTTACTTATAATAGTTAATATTGAATTTCAAATGGTATTTATAAGTATGATCAAGTGATTATATTGATTGAGTTATTGTAGGGCCTTGTTATTCCTGATCATGCATGAGCCTTTGAGGTAGATGTACAGAGTGACTATTTGATGGAAATAAGAAAATAATTAATTTTATGTGTATATGTATTTGATTTCAATTTATAATAATTATTGATTCATATATACTTTGTTTGTATCAACTCCAGTTAGAGAGGAGCCTAAACAAGATGGTGAGCAAGTGTGTGAGGGAGACCCCATCATCCCCATCATCTCCCTCCACGCAATGACCAAAGACCTCTAGGGATTTTTTTCCTTCCCTTTGTAGGAAGGAGAAGATATATGGATGGACACATTTATATACATTAGATTTTATGTATATATAACATTTTATATTTGATGAATGACATATATTTGATGCATAACATTATTAGACTTACAACTTTGATGCATTTATTTTCTCATGTATGACATCATTAGTTATCATAATATATATCTTGTTTTTCTTGTATACATTTTAAGTAATTCATATATTTTATTTTAATGTAATTTTCATCCAAAATAAGGGTAGGAATAATTATAATAAGCTTTGATAGTATCTTTTGTTATGTGAATAAGGCTATGATATTAATTTGTATTTAGATTTTAAAAGTTACGAGTACTTTTGATTATGAGTAAATTATTTGGAGTTTTTTTTGGGATGAGAACAATGAAACTTGAATTCTTATTATTGTTATGTTATAAATAGTAGTCCACCAATATAATTGAGATGGGGCAGGGGGCTGAATTAGTTATACAAGAATCTAAAACATTTAACCTTCTAAACAATCTTAACAAATCAATCAAAGTAAATTGTAACCATAAAGAGATGCGCATACACAATTATACCAGATATGTTGATTAGGGAAACCCTTGATCAAAGGGAAAACCCTAGTGAGAATGATGCCCACAAAATGATGTACTAATATGAGTATTCCTTGTTAGAGGATGAACCCTATTAGAATTCGATTACAATACTTAGTACAAAGAGTCCCTATTAGGAGACCTTGAATCCTTGTTAGGAGATTCCAACCCTATTAGGAGTTGTAGAAGGCAACTAAAACCACTATCCAAATAGCTTCAGGATCAAATCAACGAACCCACTTTCCAATTGATCTTGGTACAATTCCTTCCTAAATAATAGATTTTAGATGACCTTTCACTTCTTCCTCTATCCAGTATGTTAGACTTCTTCACCTTTAGATCATGCAATTAAATCTAGAACTTAGTATCCATCAATATTAACCCTTAAGGTCACTTACACGCATTAACAAATCACTCTACTTTCTTGCTTCACAATTCACAATTCTTTTCTACTTCTCAATCTCAATCTTGATATCTAAGACTTGTAAAACATCTTTCCTTTATACCACACTCAATATTAAACCCTTGAGTTGCCTTTACATTTTATCATATGTTAACTAAATCAAATGCACATTTAATTAATGTTGTCAGCTCATAGTTATAGCCAAAATTTCACATGTGCAACTTTTGTACCTGCACACTTCTTGGCATCATTAGTGGTTAGTATACTACCTTCAATTAAGTGCATAACCCTTCATTCCAAATACAATGCACTGTATCGATTATACAATAGAAACTATTTTCCTAATGCTCTATTTCCATGCGGTTCTCTATAAATCGTTAATATTTTTTGTACTGTGTTGATTTAGGTTTTGCACACTTGCCCATGTGTCCAATACATATTGTAGTATGTGCTAGTAACTGTGCATAAGTAGATACGTAATGTAATGTCCTTAATACAAAAAATCATAGTCTACTGCTCTATCAATCTTAACAAACTCGTTACTATGTTGTCATCAATGACAAACATAGTCATAAAAATGTTTTGAAATTCTCCCCTATAGCATCAACATTCATGCTTAGAATTGCCCCCTTTGGCATTGATGACAACATAGATGAAAAACATCTAGTTCCAAGAATACCAATAAGTCTCTTTGTCAATCAGATCTTGCTTCATGCAAATCATTTATTGCAACACTTTTCCCCCATAGTACAAACTCTCTCCAATGTTTTTCATTTCTCTCTCTCCCCATTGATGTCAATGTCAATGATAGTACATAAATGGTTCAATTATTTGAACATACAATAATCTATTAGCACGACCACAAGCCGGTTTTTTGCATTACAACTTTTGATATATCTCTATAAACAATGCAAGTGTTTAAAGACATTTTTGCATACCACTTACCTATTACCAAAAGTCCTTGACTAAATCTGTCCATTGCATATACTCCTCAATTGAGGAAGTATTAGCACTCAGTCTAGTCTAACAATGGTGTTATATACCTTGGACTGATGCACTTTTGCATCTTCTATTCTAAACTAGGTAGGGGCATAAGCATACCTCTCAGGTACTCAAATCTATCCTTTGGTAAGACCTTTGTGAAAATGTCTACAATCTATTCCTTAGTATTAATGTACTCCAGTCTAATTTCATTTTTAGCAACTTTCTCTCTCAACACATGATATTTTAGGGCAATGTGTTTAGTCTTAGAATGCAAAACACGATTCTTAGACATGTTAAGTGTACTTGTATTATCACAAAAAATAATAATAGGTTCTCTGAATGTAATTCCAATATCCTTCATCGTCTACTTCATCCATATGACTTGATTATAGTTGTTTGCTGCCGCAACATATTTTGCCTCTGCAGTACTTTGTGAGGTACAATCTTGCTTCTTACTGAGCTAGGAAACTAATCTTCCTCCAAGGAAGAATAATTCTCCAATAGTGTTTTTTTTGTCAGCCCAATCTCTAGCCCAATCAACATCTATATAAGTGCAAAGAGTGAAATCATTGCTTTTTTGATACCAAATGCCATAATCTGATGTCCCCTTTTAGATATCTAAATATCCTCTTTACTGCTACATAGTGATATTCTTTAGGGTTAGCTTGAAATCTTTCCACAATTCCAATTGCATTAGCTATATTTGGTTTGCTATGAATCAGATATTGCAATCCTCCAACCATAGAATCGTACTTCTTCTATTCAACAGTATGTGTCTCATCCTTGCTTGATATTTTGTGACCAGTTACCATAGGAGTTCCAACAGGTTTAAAATCTTCTAGACTAAATCTTTTCAGAAAATCTTTTAAATAATTTGTTTGAGAAACAAAGATACCTTCTTTGTTTTGAACAATTTGTAATCCTTAAAAAAGTTTCATTTCTCCTATCATGCTCATTTCAAAATCATTCTTCATGTCTTCTGAGAATTTTTTTGCTAGCTTCATCATTTCCTCCAAAAATGATGTCATCAACAAATATAATGATTATTAACAAACCATTTTCTATTTCTTTTAAGTACAAGTTACTATTTTTTGTTCCTTTAGCAAATCCAAGCTTTGCTTAGTATTTATCCAATCTTGCATATCAGGTTCTAGGTGCTTGCTTTAATCCATACAAGGCTTTCTTTAATTTGCAAACCATATCCTTCTCTTTTGTCAAAGGAAAACCTTCTGGTTGCTCAATATAAACTTCTTCTTCAAGTTCTCCATTCAAGAATGTTGACTTAACATCGATCTGATATACCTTAAAATTCTTATTTGCTACATATGCCAGGAACATTCTGACTGCTTCCATCCTTGCTACAAGTGAATGCGTTTCCTTATAATCAATTCCTTCTTGTTGAGAGTAGCCTTTGCATACAAGTCTTGCTTTATTCCTTATTACTTCTCATGTTCATTCATTTTATTTTTGAATACCCATTTTGTGCCAATCATATTTTTGTCCTTTGGTCTAGGAGCTAATTTCCATGTGTCATTTTTTATTATCTATTGAATTTCCTCCTCAATTACTTTTATCCAATGATCATCTTTGGTTGCTTCGTTCGCACTCTTTGGTTCTAGTTGAGATATTAGACATAGTTCTTCATTCATTTTGCTTTTTGTTATTACTTTCTTTTCTTTACTTCCTATTATGTGATCAGTAGGATGCTTTCTTATCAAATTCCTATTTTGGGTAGAGTTGTTGCTTGAACTCTTATTTCAAGTGGTGTGCAAGCTTTGTTCTTCTCTTACTACTTTAGTTTGCACATTATTCTGCAAATCATTGTTAGTTTTGAGAAATAGTTCATTGCCTATGTTGGTCATCCTAGAATAATCATCTCCATCAGAGTTATAATCCATCATCTTTTCCTTAGTGCCAAAATTTTCATCAATTTTAACATTTGTGCACTCTAGTATAGTTTTTGTTCTATAGTTGAAACATCTATAAGCTTTAATTTTTGATGAATAGCCAAGAAACATACCTTCATCACTCCTTGGATCAAACTTACCGATATCATCATCTCTTTTGATGTAACATTTGCTTCCAAATATCCTAAAGTATTTGACTAGTGGTGAGTGACCAAACCATAGCTCATAGGGGTTTTTGTCCATACCTTTCCTAATCTATACTTTGTTCAATATGTATACTACTGTATTGACTACTTCTGTCCAAAATGTTTTGGGTACATCATTCTCGAATAACATAGTTCTTGCTGCTTCAACAATTGATTTGTTTCTTCTTTAAACAATCCCATTCTGCTAAGGTGTATGGGGTGAAGATAGTTGTCTCTTGATACCATGATCTTCACAATAAATATTGAATTCTCTAGAAGTGAATTATCCTCCTCTATCAGATCTTAGGCTCTTGATTTTAACTCTAGATTCATTGTCAACTTTATTCTTAAATATCTTGAATTTCTCAAATGCCTCTTCTTTTCTTTAAGAAAATCTACCCACATCATTCTAGTAAAATCATAAAAAATAAAATCATAAAGTACCTTTCTCCATAAAATCCTCTTGTTCTTGCAGGACTACTTAGATTTGTATGAAACAATTCTAGCTTTTGTGTAGTATAAAATTGCTTGCTAGGAAATGAGACTCTTTTCTTCTTAGCCAAGATACATTCATTAAATATAATGTTAGTGGGTTTAGTGATCTTAGGTAAATCTCTCATAGCAAATGTATTACTAGCTTACACTATGTTATCAAAGTTAATGTGACAAAATCTTCTATGCCATAACCAACTGTTGTCAATATTAGCTACCAAACATGTTATTTCAGTGGAGTTTGACTCAAATACATTATCTTTGGTTCTTGTGCCAGTACCAAGTAGTTTTCCTTCCTTATTTTGATAATTCATGTGTCATTACCAAACTACAATTGGTAACCTTTGTCCATAAGCTATCCAACACTCAATAGGTTATGCTTTAGTCCATCAACAAAATAAACATCATCAGTGTATGTTTTACCATCTAGTGTGATAGATCCAATTCTTATAATTTGATAGGCAGCATTGTTCCCTACTTTGAAAATTCCTCCATCATGGAATCTGAATTTGACAAATTTTCTCATATCACCAGTAATGTGATGTGAACAACCACTATCAATAATCCAATCTTTCTTTTCAACTTGTGAGATTAGCACACTTTCTTCTCTAATTTCTCTATCAAGATCATCCTCCTTTATAGCTAGGAATCCTTAGTCATCTTCACTCAAGTTTTGATTAGATTCTTGTTCCTCTTCTTCTTCATTAGCATAGAAATAATTTCTAGGTCTTCTAGACTTGAATCTTCCCTTATGCTTTCTTTCTCTTTTAGGACACTTCGATGCATAATTACCATATTCATTATATGTCCAACATTTAAAGATATTCTTACCATCTTTTTCTCTTTCCACAAGAAGAGCCACTCCTTCTTGGATCTTTTCCTCAATAGACTTGCTACTACTAGCAATATCTCCTTGTGCTTTTGTGTTCTTTGCTAGACCAAGTTTGATATTCAGTGCACTAAATGTTGTCTCAACCTTTGCTAATTCTCTAGATTTTTTCAGATCAAATTCTAAAGCTTCCAATCTACCAAAAAATGTGTCTTTGGTGAAATTAGTAGTATAGGATATCATTAGCTGAATCATTTGTGTTACTATCTTGAAAGGTGGTGTTAGACTTTTCAAGATCTTCCATATCACTTTACCATCAGATTTCATTCCATCAAGAGATGTGATTCCTGCAACAATCTCAGATATTTTGCCAACATAGCTTCTTACAAATTCATCTTCCATCATTTTAGCATCTTGGAATGCGCAATACAAATTTTGCAATCTAACCCTTTTTGCATGTGTATCACCCTCATAATTAGCCTCTAAATTTTTCCAAATTTCATGAGATGTTTTGTGTTGTTTTACTTGACTATACACATCTTCAGGTAGAGCTAACAATATTGCTTCTCTTGCCCTTATGTTGCACATAAATACTTCTCTCTATTCCTTGGTGTGGGTTTCAAGATTGTTTTCTTTTGAAATGTTCTTAGATGCCTTGGTTACAAACCAATATCCTGGACCCATGCACAAGAGATGAGTCTTCATTTTATCCTTCCAACTGGCATAATTTGTGCCATCAAATCTAGGACTTTCCTTCTTGAACAAATTCACCATGGATCTCCCAAAGTTGTTAAACTTCCCTTCAAGGACCTAAGGCTCTGATACCAATTGTTATAAATTTAGTAGTGAATCAATTATATAAGAATCTAAAACATTTAACCCCTTAAACAATCTTAACCATTCAATCAAAGTAAACTATAACCATAAAGAGATGTGCATACATAATTACATCAGATATGTTGACTAGGGAAACCATTGATTAAAGGGAAAACCTCGGTGGGAATGATGCCCACAAAATGATGTACTAATATGAATATTCCTTGTTAGAGGATGGACCTTGTTAGGAGTCTATTACAATTCTTAGTACAAAGAGTCCCTATTAGGAGACCTTGAATCCCTGTTATGAGATTCCAACCTTGTTAGGATTTTTAGAAGGTAGCTGAACCCACTATCCAAATAGCTTTAGGATCAGATCAACAAACCCACTATCTAATTGATCTTGGTACAATTCCTTTCTGAATAATAAATGTGAGACAATATTTCACTTCTTCCTCTATCTAGTACGTCAGACTTCTTCACCTTCAGATCATGCAATCAGATCTGGAACTTAGTATCCATCAATAGTGACCCTTAAGGTCACTTACACGCATTAGCAAATCACTCTGCTCTATTGCTTCACAATTCACAATTCTTCTCTACTTCTCAATCTCAATGTTGATATCTAAAACTCAAAAAACATCTTTAATTTATACCACACTCAATATTAAGCCCTTGAGTTAGCTTCATATTTTATCATATGTTAATTAAATGAAATGCACATTTAATTAATGTTGTTAGCTCACAGTTATACCCAAAATTTTGCATGTGTGACTTCCATACCTATGCACTCATTGACATCATAAGTGGTTAGTGTACTACCTTCAATTAACTGCACAACCCTTCATTCCAAATACAAAGTACTCTATTGACTATACAATAGAAAATATTTTCCCAATGCTTTGTTTCCATGTGGTTCTCTGTAAATCATTTTTATTTTCCATACTTTGTCGATTTAGGTTCTATGCACTTGCTCATGTGTCCAATACATATTGTAGTATGTGTTGGTAACTACACATAAGTAGATATGTAATGTAATGTCCTTAATACAAAGTACAAGCTCATTGCTATGTTGTCATCAATGAAAAAAACGATCATAGCAATGTTCTACAATGCTCCCCCATAGCATCAGCATTCATGCTAACATGTTATACAATTAACATTAAAGTTTGACTCTTGAGTTGGCTGCATTATGTAAATGTCTAAGCTTGAATCTTAGTGTCATCATAAACATGCCAAGATTTTATATATGCTTTATCTTCAGAACCCAAGAATACTTGAAATAAAGTTTTTAATTTATTCATGAAATTTGACATCAATATTACTTTCTTATCCATCTCTTTGAGAGCTTCATTCATGGAAACACATTATAAATGCTCTTCTTATGATTACTATAGCTATAGTTTCATTTTTTCTTAGATATATTTTATTTGTCATTATCCTAGTGTAGGGAACCTAAAAGCCCTTATTTTGGATTTCTTTGTGTTGTTGTTGGTTTGAGACTTGTTGTGACTCTATCCAAGTTAGGGTGGTGTATTGTTATGCTTAGATCAACTTGGTTAAACTAAGCCTTTCTTAGGTGTGTGCAAGCTAATAGACACTAGGGGGGACACTAGGTGGTCAAAGTGGGTCTAAGTCCATACAAGCCATTGGCAAGTGGGATATGACCCAACTAGGTCCTAAACAATGATTTTTCATCTTGTTCAAGTGTTTGGAACTCATAAAATGTAATTTTGGTTTGAAATGCTAAAAGTTGCTAAGTTGTCAAGAAGTTGCTCAAATGGGTCTAGGGGACAAAAGAGGCATATTGGTTACCAAGGGGCCACATTATGTATTATAGTCTTTAGAAGCTTGGAAGGCTCGCTAAATACCTCCTACTTTCTCATCGACATTTAATATGGTATTAAAGTCTCCTCCTAGAAGGATGAGATCATTCTTATGATTGTTAATGAAAAAGATGATTTCTTCCCATAAGAAAATCTTTTCTATATTATAGGTTGGACCATATACATTAATGATAATAAATTGAAGGTTAGATTTAGTGCTTTTGACTCTACTACCTAACTAATTGTTATTGGATTTTCAACTTTCTAAAGTAGCTTTCATAGGGTTCTATATGAAACCTAAACCTTCATAAGCCCTCAAGATGTGTGTAAGATAGTGTTTCAGGTCCCTATATTCTTTTCTAAATTATTTCCTTTGTCCATATTTAACTTAGTTTCTTGAATTAGTATGATTTCTGATTCAAAAATTTTTAAATTTTGTTTTAGTAGTATTTTCTTGCTAGGGGCATTTAAGCCCCTAGAATTCCAAGTAGTGATTTGCATAGCTCCTTAGGAAGGCTCCTCCCCTTCCTTGATTTAAATAGTTGACTAATCTTTTGTTGTTCTCTAGCCTAACCATTTCCTTCTCTTAGTTCCTTGAGGGATTTTCTACCTCTTTTAGATTTCACCTTGCCATAGTTAGGAGATTTAAGTCCTTTATTCATCTAGATGCCCAACTATTTTATATTCTTTTGTGCACTTAAGGAAATTTTAGATTGATTATCTTCTTTCCCTTCCTCTTCTTCACTTTCCATCTCCTATATTAATTTCTCAACTAAGTTTAGGTAGTCCTTTGTGACTCTTTCCTCTATAGATGTATACCTTCTTAGCTTAATTTCCTCAAAATCTTTGGCTTGCATAATCTCTAGAAGTGCCTCAATTAGCTATAGAAATTACTCATTTTTTTATTCACCTTCAATTTTTAATAAATCTCTTTTTAGATCTATGTAGGTATAGTTATCTCCTCCTAGTTTTAGAACTTTGTGAATCAAACTTTCCTTTTCTACTTCACTACTCTTATCAATATTTTTAAAGACAAAGACTTCGATTAACTTCTTAGTTAAGGCTTATAAATTATCTTTGTCCACTTTGTCTAGATGCAAATTTCCTAGCTCTTCCTCCTTGATCTAGTCTCTATGTAAGAAATCTTGAAAATCTTGTGTTAACTGTCTAATTGCTTTAGATTGATCTGTGTTCTTCTCCATACAATTCCTGCCAAAATTAGCTACTTAGTCTAATTTTGGTAGTGGTGTTTGCCAAAATTTAGAACACCAGTTAATTGGTTCTTCATTATAAGTTGCTACTTCTTCCCCATTTTTTGTTATATTGTCTTGGGGAGGTTCCATCTTCTCATCTAAATTCATAGTTGTCCCTTTTTCTGGTTCTTCCCCATTAAATATTAAGAAATTTCTTGTTTCTTCTATTCTTCTAACTTCCAAATCCAATAGCTTTTTAGTTGATCGTGTCTCCATTTTCCCTAACATGATTTTTCCTCTATGTTTGAAACACAGCTTCTTTTATTCTTTTTGGTTTCCTCTAAGTTGTCCATATCTTCCCTGTTAATGGTTATCAATTTATATGGCTTTAAGTTAATCAAATCTTCCTAGCAATTTCTGCTATCTATACAAAGATCTTTGGCACTCTGATTCTCATCAATACTCTATAGATTTGAAAGAGGATTTGTATCTATGCTTTCCCCAATACTTACTTTTCCTTTGTTGGATCTTGGACCTATGTATTCAAAAAGGTTTTAAAAGTCTAGAAGTTAAAAACACAAAAATTGCGGTGTGGTCATCAACCTTTAAAAGTTCCTCCATAACATTTTGTGCAACTTTTTAGTTATGACATTGCAATTTTCTTTGTTCATGTAGTAGTTTTATTTTATCTTTTTTAATTTCCAAATCTCTCTCCCTTTCTTTTATTGTTTAAGTTATCAACTTTTTCCTTGGCATGATGATGATTTCTATATGTCAAATTATTCAAACATCTAAATTACTTACAATTTATAAATAACAAATAATTAAAATACATATACAAATTATAATTATTTCAATGAATAAAAAATATATATTAAACAACTTGTAATATTATAATGAATTGTTCATTCTTTTAAAATTTCTAACCATTTCAAAATAACAATTCATTCAAGTGTACAAATTTCAATGACTTCACTATATATTAAACAACTTGTCAAATTATAATGAAATTTGTCTCCATAGAAAATATATTTAAAAAGGACTACACTAACCTTTTCTATAGAAAGAATTTTCAAAAACCATTCTAATGGTGTATCCAATGATTGAATTTGGTGTTTGCTAGCTTCCAATAGCATAAAACTTATATTTTTTGTTGGAACAACATACCTGGCAACAAACAAAAAATAGAATATGGGTTAGTAGGGACCCAAATTTCCCTTGTAAATAGTTTTTGGTGTTTTCATATAGTGCGTATGCACTATAGCACGGACACATTATAAAGCGTGAATGCACTATGTGAAATCTCTCTCTCTCTCTCTCTCTCTCTCTCTCTCTCTCTCTCTCCCTATCCCTCTCTCTCCCATCCCCTACTCTCTCTCTCCCCCACCCTCTCCCATTCCCTACTCTCTCTCTCTCTCTCTCTCTCTCTCTATATATATATATATATATATATATATATATATATATATATATATATTCCACCCTCTCCCATCCCCTCCCTCTCTCCCTCTCTCCCTATCCCACCCTCTCACATACCCTACTATCTCTCTCTCCCTCTCCCTCTCCCCTACTCTCTCTCTCTCTCTCTCTCTCTCTCAGCAAGTATACAAAAAATGAACAATTTATCTTGTGTTCTCTTGTTCAACTTTCCTCATGGTTGAACATTGATAAAATCAACTTACGTGATATTGTAGATCTCTGTGTTAGCTATATGACCATATTATTTATTTCAAAATTAGACTATTTCAACTCTTTCAATTATAATTTATTTTGACTGTATGCCCATTTTCTTTAAAAACCAACATGTACTAATTGAGGTGTAGATTTTAGTGTGATCATTGAATTTCACAACTTAGTTTTTTAGAAACTAGACTCCATTCTATAGACTTTGGAAAAAGGAAGTTTTGATTTTAGATTAGTTGTCAATCATTTCTAGGGGGAGCATAGAAATATTTAACATTTTTGGGATGTGTTCAAGTACAAAATTCATTAAAAATAAATACACATTGTAAAATTACCCAAAAAATTTGGGATAAACTACACGGTGCTAGGTAACTTTTGACTAGAGCAATTAAAGAATTTCAAAAAAAAAAGTTAAAATATTATGGGGGCCACACTTTGCACTATGTTACATTTTTTCTTAAAAATTAGTACCACTTTCTATGGCCCCTTTATTTGAGGACCTAAAATTAAACCTTTTTGAAAAAAAATTAGTAGTTTAGAAACTAGATTCAAAAGACTACTAGACTTTTTAATGGTCATATCTTAAAATTTTGAGCGTAACTATCTTCAAATTCTCATCAAAGTTCAAAAATTATTGATTTCAAAAAAAGAGTGGCCACTTATACCCCCCTTTTGGCACCACAACTTGGTGCACTTACCCTTGTATGTTATCAGATCAAACCCACATTTTACTTTCTAATCGTTGTGGTAGTAGTAAAATCCTTTTGATTAAGGTTGACCTAACCGTCATTTGTAAATCCTTTAATAAGGTCACATTATTAGGGAGTTTTCTAAAGTCCTATAACAAGGTCACTCCTAATAGGGTGATTAAATCCTTAAACAAGGTCACACCTAACAATGTGTTTTGTAACCTTTAATAGGGTTGGCTCCTTATAGAGCTTAGTTCAGAAGAGTGAAAAGTGGTAGCATGTTACTTGGTGGTTTTCCCAAATTGGGTTTCTATGTTAAATATAATGTTAAAAATTTGTGTAGATGTTTTTTTATGTGTTTATGCTACTTACTATTTTTTGTGTTTGAAATTTATTGTTAATTGTGCTATTATTATGAACTAGTTGACACATATTGAATAGAGACCTAAAATAAATTGAATATGTTGAACAATGATGAACAATTTTATTCGATATGATGTTCATAAGTTTGATTAATTTTGTTTTAGTTGTTAAACATTGATTTTATACATCTGGACCTAAGGATAACTAATTCATCCCCCCTCTCAACTATTATAAATATTCCAATTGTATATGTAAATATAGGTTTTTCATCTACTTTTAAAAATATATTTGAGATGACATGTATAGAGATAGATACATAAAAAAGAAAGATTGGTCTTCAATGTATATTTTGTTTGTTATAATTTATATTTAATGTCAAACTTGTCAATAATTGATTATTTTTATCTTCCACCATGTTTCCCCTATCAAATCTATGCCATTTTAAAAAGTAATTATATATTCTTGAAGAGAACTCTCTCCTCTAGTGTGGTATATAATTTCTTTTTATATCACCTTTTTTTTTGAATGAGAATCTTCATAAATATACACCTACTTATTAGAAATACATGTATGGTTGGCACTTGGATATTCTATTTATATGTTTTATTGATGCTAGGTTTTATCATTGATGACAACATATATTTTTGAGTTCACGATAGATAAAGATTTTATACATTACAAAGGAATATTGGTAAAAAAAAGTTGGCACATAATAGGTTAAGCTATGTGAGCTTAGAATTATTTTCATAGATGAGTATAGATCCTACATCTATGTTTTCTTATATATCTATTGAGTAATGGATGAATTAGAGTACATTTGGTGAAAACTCATAGCAGACCAGTGTGCTGAAAATAATGTCACAGATCTAGATGTTGAGAAATTGGATATATATTATCAATGATATGGAGTTAATTTTAGCAAGATTGGATCATGGTTGAAGACATGTTCATGAAGCTAAATTCATGATATAAATTCTAAGATATCATTTCAAAGACATGTTTATGAAGCTAAGTGAATTAATGTATGTGTTTTACTAGCAATCGTCTATATTGGTGTAACGTGTTGATCTTAATTGTAGAATGTGTTAGTTATATTGTAGCATGTAGGAACCTTATTGTAATAATCTTAATGGCTCTTAATAAGGAGTGTATTACTTATCAAGGTTCTATGTAATTAATTATTCATTGTGGAAGCTAAAATAGGCTCACCCACTTAGTTTTTTGAAAATGGTATAAAGGAAGGGCATTTTCCTTGCATGAAAGATATTACATATACTATGTTTTCAAAGGATGCAAGTTTGATTTTTGAATAATTTGAGAAGAGTAGAGTTTGGTTTGGTACATGGTATTGAGCTTCAAAGGAACTGTATTGTTAATTGAGTTGTAGTTTGGTCAATTAAGTGTTTTGGATATGTTATATTGAAGTGTTGATATTCATATTACTTGGATCAATTTAGACAGTGGATCTAGCTATTTCCTAATTACAATTAAATAGGGTTAGAACCTTATAACAAGGTTTAAAGGTATCCTAAAAGGGATTTGTCCTTTAATAGGGATTTTTGTACTCATTGTATTGTAATTAGCTCATAATGTCATCAAATCCTTTCATAAGGAACTTATATATTAGACACTATCTTGTGGGTACCATCCTTACTAGGCTTTTCCCTCTTATTAAGGGGTTCCCTAGTCAAAATATTATTGTGTCATTACATGCATAGTTTATCTCTTTTTATGATTCATTATATTGGTTATTGAATTTGGAAATAATAAGTTGGATTTAAGTTTAATTTCTCACAACTAATTCACCTTCCTCCTCCTTTCAGTTGTGTGTGGACTCTACTTCTTAAAAAATTGTGTTAGAACATTAGGTCCCTTTTGAAGGAAATCTTAGATACTTGAGGGGATCCAAGGAATATAGGAAGGAGAGTCCAAAATTTTATGAAGAGAACTATGACATTTGGAATGATAAGATGCAAAATTAGTTGATCTACATGTGAGTTAACTACTCATTGATTACAAAGAAACATGTTATTATGAATAAGTAAAGAGATCTACTTTCATGTACATATGAGGAAAACAAGATATTCCTATGTAATATGATTCCAAGAGAAGAACTGATCACTACACTTCTTGAATAAAACTTGTTGAGGTAAAGGGTCGTGATCTTTCTCATAAATTTTGGACTAGATTAGAAATATTATATTAATGTGATGAATATACAAAGACACCAAGGTTGTAGAATTAGAAATCTAAGCTAGAAAGTTCCAAAATATAAGAGATGAATCTATTAGGTAATATGTTTAAAAAATACATAGATTGCCATATGTATAAAGAGATCTGGAGGAATGATATCAGAAGATGAGGTATGCTACAAAATTATGACATCTTGAACCCTTGCTTATGATAATAAGATATATTCTCTTGAAGAAGCTATTTGTCTTATAAAATATTTTAACATATAAACGTTAATTGGAATATTGTAAAATTTTGAGACTAGTAGATTAAGATATATTTTACCTGGAGTTGAAACAACTTTCAAAGCTAGTGTACATAATGATAATAGGGTACTAACAAAATGTGTAAGCACTAGTAGATACTATGCTAAAGATTGGGCACAAGGTCAAGAAGAAGAAAGAAAGACTTGTTAGTATTTTAAACTACCAAGCAAAAAACCACCTGATACCAAGATGATGAAGAAAAAATTAGTCTAAGGATTAGCTATTTCATATGCTCAACTAAGAAGTCCTCAGATTTGGACCCAACTTCAACAAAATCATAAAGATTTTCTATTGTTTAGGCATTGCAAAACCAAGGCGGGTGCACCTGAAGGGTAAAAGGGTTCAAAAATAAATATCATATTTACACTTCACTCTCTTAGTGATATTAATTCACAATATTCATCCCTTCCTATAGATATTTGGTCACAAATTCTTCTTAGATTTACATATAATTATGGGTAACAACATAGATGGGTAAAAGCACAAACCTGTGTCATCTTTTATAAAGGAAAGTGATATCATAATTTAAACTCTTCAACTATAATGTCATAAAAGTGGAATTTGTGTTTAGAATTTGAAGATGATGTAAACTATTGAAATGTGTAAAATTGGATGAAGTTTGTGTCTATAATTTTTTTTTTTAAAATTGAGTGAAAATTTTATTTATTTTTGAATTTTTAAAGTCTATTTTTATGTATTCTATATCAAAGCATTAGCTGGTATTTTAGTGAAATCTAAATTATTATTTTTGTTTCTATAGATTAAAGTATTCAATGGGCAGTAAAAGGAAAAGATCAAGGAAATATGATAGAATAAGAGATGACAAAATGAAAGGTTAGACAAAACGTAACCAAAACCAACCTACTAAAATTCTTGAAGAGGATTAGATTCATGGAGAGAATGAAAGTAATCAAGAGGAAGAAATTGGCAATTCTAATGACTGAAAAACTTTAGAAGGCATAGCAAATTTGATGGATTTGGATGAGGAATACTTTTAAATCAAATTTCATCTAAAGATATGATAAATGATAACACTATAAGAAAGAATTGTCAAAACATGTGGGATGAATATTTCAAAGATAAGAATATATTTGGATAGGCACAATTATTTGTCAAGTTATTTAGGAGAAAAGCTATGAGACCTGTTTTGGAGTTGTTGGATGTTGATAATAGGAAAGGCCATGTGCATAATATTAATAAAACAATAGTTTAAAAATTGGAAAATTCTTATAACAAAATTGACAACACAACTCGAGGAGGTGATTTGAGTAATCCATCTAGATCATTGATGACTACTATATCTAGTAGAAAATTGACACATAGAAGATAGGTACATGCAATTTCTAATGTACTACATATATCTAGAAGAATTGTTCAGAGATACTTCAAGAGAAGAAATATGCTAGATGATAACATTGAGAATAAATGGGTGAATATTTGTCGAGTTCCTCAAAAAGATAGAATTTTTGAAGATGGAAAAAGACAAGTTATTGAATTTTGGACCACACATTCTCATGTTTCTTCTGACAGATGTGATACTATACAAATTAAAGATCAAGAGACAGGGGCCAAAATTGAACATCCAAAACATTTCATAGATATAACCCAAAGTGAATTATTTCAAAGATTCAAGCAAGAATTTTCTAATGTCAAAATATGTTAGAGAATGTTTGAGAGTTTGTGTCCTTCCTTTGTACGCATAAATAAGATGCATGAAACTTCTTATTGTTGAAATCATGTTGAATTTGGTCTACACTTGCAATCATATAAAAAAGGTATGGCAGTACTTGAACCTAATTTGTTCATCCCTAACAGTACAACACAATTTTTGAAGTCCATATTATGTGATAAATTAGAAGATTCAGATGATTTCAAAGTGCAATGCACCAAAAATCAATGTGAAGATTATGGAGATTTACACAAATTTTCAATGCAAATTGAGAATATTAATGAATTGACACCAATTTCATGGATGAGATATGAATATGAAATGTACCAAAATAAGACAAGAGATGAATCCAAAAAAAATGTATTGAAGGAGAGTGAATTGCATTATGACGAGTTTATGACCAAGTTCTGTCCATTGATATATCCACATATCCAACATTGTCATGGTGCAGGATGGCAAGCTAAATAGTTTCGTGATTCCAAAAATTATTTTCCACCTAGTTGTATCTTTTTAGTTGTAGATTTTTCTGAGAATTATACATTTGCACCTCAAATAGAGCTTCAAGGGCAATATTATCATTTTGAACAAGTTGCAATATTTGTGCAAGTGACCTATAGACATGCACAATTTGAGGTGGATGAGATAGAAAGGTTGGATGAAAATGAACGCATGATCATCAAAGAGGTTCATTTATATATTAGTGATGATAGAGTTCATGATAAGAGTTATGTGGCTCATTATTTTGCAATGTTCTTTGAAGATCTTAGAAATTGTGGAATAAATGTTTCAAAGCACTAGATTTAGTCTGGTGGATGTGCAGGTTAGTACACCATGTGAACTTACACATTTATTTAACTTTATTTTAACTTATATTTATTTGTACATGCCTATTTTGATTTGATACATGTACACAGATACTTTTTTCTACTTATCATTTCATGTTAATAGGATAATTCAAATCTGCAAAAGCATTTAATTGGTTAGCAATGCAACATGCTAGAACCGATGTTAGGTTTTTATGGAATTTCTTTTAAAGTGGACATGGAAAAGGGGAGCATGATGGAGCAGGAGCATGTATAAAGCATACACTTTGACAACATGAACTTGTAGGTAAATATGCATTTAATGTGCATGTTTAATACTAGTAGCACATATTTTAAATTATATATGCATGTTGTATGTACATACAGGGAATAGGATAGAGAATGCAAATCAAATTGTTGAATGGTGCAAAGTTCATTTTGCTACTCAAGATATTGAATACAATAAGCATTATTTTTGGGAAGTAAATGGTGAACTTTATATTTATGTTTAATGTATTTTTTAAATTCTTGAGTTTTTTATTAAATATTTATTTTGAAATATGACAATTAATTTTTGTATTTGTAACAGATATAGATCGATCTAATCCTTACAATTATCAAACAATTCTTGGCATTAGAAGTTTACATCAAGTGATGACTACAAGAAACCATAAACCTCCAGTAATTAAAGTAAGAGAGAAAACATGTTTTTGTGATGACTACATTAAGGACAATCCAGTGAGTGCATGTGAAAATATTGTGAATGGATATGTTTCACATTGGGATTTGAAGGAGATAGTTAGAAAGGCTCCTTTTGAAGATGTTGACATTGACATTGACATTCATGATCCTGTATATTTAGTTGATTATAAACACATTTCTAATTTAGTTATGGTAGGTTTGTGTGCATATATATAGACATGAATATTCATTTTAAAATTAATTTACATTTATCTATTTTTATATACATGTAGGAGATATTTTTCTAGTTCAAACCTTACTAGGTAATGCTAAAAATGTGGACTATTATCTTTTAAGATGCACAAAAGAAAAACACAAGTTGCTACTAAACAGTCATATCCAATTGGGTTAGTTGTTATTGAAGGAACATATTATCAACAAACAAGGGTAACTGATAGTGGTATTGAATATATTGAATACAAGCCTGGAGGAAATTTTTTACATTGCAATAACCATGTTATAGAAACCAAGATACAATTTGAAGAAATACAAAGAAGAGGACGTTGTGGAAATCAAAAGTGCAAACTGTCTATTGAAGAACATGAAAAACTTCTAGAGATAATTAAAACTAGAGAGGATCCTAACAATACAATATTTGTAGAGCTCTAGTTTACCTATATACTTATTGTGGAGCTCTAGTTTAGGCATGTCTATATAGCTCTTATACTTTTACATTTAATGTTGATAGGATATTTGTTTTATAAATTTTTATACATTGGATCATTTATCTTGGATATGCAAAATTAGACATGTTTTGTTATTTTTATTTAAATTAGACATGGATATCTCATTTAAGACAACCTCTTAAGACCTCCCCTTAAGACAACCTCTTAGGACCTCCCCTTACGACTACCTATTACCTAACCTCCTCTTAAGACCACCTATTAGGACATCCCCTTAGTACCACCTTTTAGGACCTCTCCTTAAGACAACACCTTTAGTATTTGTATGTATCTATATACATTGTTTATGTTTTCTTATGATTGTTAATGTTGTTATGTATTTATGTACATATAATCTTTATGTTCTTATATATGTATTAACTTTTATTAATTAAATGTTGTAACATGCATTATTTAGGTCATACTCTTTATATGTTCTTATGTACATGTGTATGTTATATTCGTACCTGTGCATTATTCTACATTATTATATATGCATAATTTAGGATCTCCCCTTAAGACATGTCATAAAATATAGTTAATTATACTTAGAATAAGGCATTAAAAACAATAACATATACATAAACATGAATATTGAAAACATACATGTCTACATTTAACATGAACACATTTACATACATCTATTAAATAAAATATAGATCAATATTGAAAACATGAATAAGGCATTAAGATGAATAACATATACAGAAACATGAATAACACATACATACACATAAAAGATTAAGACATTAAAAGATCAATAACATGTACATAAACATTAATAAAAATATGAATATTGAAAATATGTATTACATTTTTTATTTTCGTATGTATTCTTTGTGTTCTTATATGTATTCTTATATGTAGTTCACATCATGTATTTTTTACTAGTAATATTTATGTTCTCAAATACATTTTATATAATAAAAAATACATCTATGAAATAAAAAATACATTTTAATCTACATTCTTATGTATAATTTAGGATCTCCCCTTAAGACATTTCATTAAATATAGTTAATTACACTTAGATTAAGGCATTAAGATGAATAACATATACATAAACATGAATAAGGTATTAAGATGAATAACACATACAAAAACATGAACATAATATGTACATCTATGTAAAATAACACATCTATGAAATAATGTATACATACCCATGTAAAATGTATCCAAAATACCATATAAAACATCTCCAAAATACCACATCAAATCTCTCTAAAATACCACATGTATCAAATGTATCTGAAATAACATGTACATCCATATAAAAGTATCTAAAATAAGACATGTATCTAAAATAACATACATATCCATATAAAAGTATTTGAAATAACACATGTATTTGAAATAACATACATCAAGCTAGATATCAAAGTATCTGAAATGACATGTATATATAAAATATCCCAACATCAATGAAATAGACATGTGTAAACTAAGATCAACCACATCCCCCTCCTGATTCTTGACCCCAAAAGGCTCTACAATTTGAATCGAGACCCTATTTCAAATGAAAAAAAATTGTAAAATTATAAAATTATAAATATGTATACGTGCATGTATTATATCATAAGTACAATATATATCTATCAAATATATTATAAAAAATACATAACATACATGTGACTCATGTTGTGTAGGATTTGTTGGGGTCTGAAGATCTCCAAAATGCAATAGACTATCACTAAGATCCTATAGAACACACATGTACATGTAAACAAGTTAAATTGAATCACTCAAGAATATATATGCATAGACCTAAGCACATACATATAAAAGATCTTGAGTAGGCTAAAAAAACTATATACATGTGTAAATTATAGTAACAAATAAATATAAACATATATGAATTTACAATATTTACCGTAGCATCATGTAATGCTTTGCCAATCTGACTGATATCTGAGTCATGTAGTGATAGAGTAATCTCTGACTCACAGAATGTAAGTGCTCTAAGGCTAAGTTATGTAGGAGCAGGTGCTATAGAATGTGTAGGGATATCCTCCTATCTCTATGAGGGATGTGATCCTGCTATGCATGACAAAATATGGCTGATGTGTTCACCAATGTCATGAAGAGGAATCCCCGTGACTGTCGACAATGCCTAATATGATCCAAGAAGATTAGATGCTAAATAAGATGCCATATGATTGAATGCATCCACATTTGATATAGCTAAAACCTCTAGTGGTGATGGTATATCTGCTATCTCATATAGATCATCAACTCCTATGCTAGAAGATGCACTTGTCGAAACGGGACCACGAGATCGTGACATATATCTGTCACTTCTATCTGAAGATATCTCCTATAAGTGTGTGGAAACTATGGCAATGCTAGAAAATATCTAACTCCTGACTGTATCATCAAGAATAGTCAAACTTGCAATAGTCATTTGTGGACCTCTCGACATGACCAAAAGGTTTGGACCCACCATTGCCCATTTATTAACAGGCACAGGGGTGTTCGTAGGTCTAAATCTCTCTGAAAATCAGCCTTGACCCTATCCAACATGACCTAGAAAATATTTATAATCAACATCATGATGTAAACAAAATTCAACAAACAATTGTTTGCAAAAATAAAGAGGAAACTCATCCTTCTATGGCCACCTGTGATGCACAACTAGCCACCGAGGATATATAAATGGAGCAACAAGCTGATCTATGCACTTCATCATTGAATAACCTCTAACCCTAGCCCTATCTATATAAAAGGGAAACATCGTTTTCAACATAGCAGTGGAGACCTCACCATCAATCCGTAAATACTTCACAGTGCTAGTGACATTGTAAGAAAGGGAAGAGTAAACTATCTCAATACTAATATCATCAAATGGGTTGCATGCAGAGATCATCTCGATTATCTGGAAAAACTCATCTCTAATAAAAAAAATCTTCTCCCTATCAGGGAGAGTTGTAGAATCAAGATAGTTGAGAGCACGAGATAATCTAGCAATACTATCTACAAATAAACATTGTCTCTCCTCAGTATATGATGTCGGTATACATGTTGTGCTTGACTCAACACTAGGACCACCTCCCTAAACACTATCCTCCCCTGAGGACATAGGTGCTCCACTAGTACCAGATGCCATAATGATATATGCAAAGATCTCTATCTATAAATGCAGAGTTAAGAAATACATACATAAGTACATATAATTTAACTGAAAGTTAAATTTAATTTAAAATCTATATTTATATAAATATGTACAAAGTTGAATGTAACTAAAAATATACACATGTTATTTAGTACATCTAGCTCATGTAAGTGAACATCTAGCTTAAATATGCACATGTAGCTCATGTATGTGAATAAAAAATATGCATGTATGTTATTTAGTACATCTAAGTTTACTATGTTAATGGTTTCTAAAATGTAACTAATAGATTTTTAAAATGTAATGTTATTTAGTACATATAGGTTTACTATGTTAATGTAACTAATATGTTTGTAAAATGCTATGTTATTTAGTACATATAGGTTTACTATGTTAATGTAACTAATAGGTTTGTAAAATGTTATGTTATTTAGTACATATAGTTTACTATGCTAATGTTTTCTAAAATGTAACTAATAGGTTTGTAAAATGTAATGTTATTTAGTACATATAGGTTTACTATGTTAATATAACTAATAGGTTTGTAAAATGCTATTTTATTTAGTACATATAGGTTTACTATGTTAATATTTTCTAAAATGTTACTAATAAGTTTGTTGTTAATGTTTTCTAAAATGTAACTAAAATGTTATTATATAGGTTTGTACTATGTTAATGTTTTATCAAATATAATTACTTAGTTATCTAAATCTCAACTTGAATTTTCTATGTTTGAGATCATGCAGACTCTACATTTATGATTAAATGTACATATTTAATTAAAAAATACTATATAGTTTTCTATCTTTAACATATCAATATCTAACTATAAAAAAAAACTAACTAGTCTAAATAATCAACTACTAAAAAAACTTAAAATATAATTAAATTAATTATTAAAACACTTTAAAAAAATTTATTTAATCAATACTATCATGTAATAACTAAAAAAATTTAAAAAACAAAAAAACAAAAAAAAAATACACCTACCTGTTATGACTGAAACACCCTAATCACTTGATAACCACAACAATGAAATGCAATAGTGAAATGATTGCCAATAGCTATTTTTCAGTATTTATAAACCTAGTGGGGTTCTAGCTGAAACCCTTTCAACCGAAAGGGTTTCTACCGAAACCTTGTCTACCATGTCAAAGCGAGAAAGCACCACGTCTATACAACTGAATACATTTTGACTGAAACACTTCAAGCCAAAAGCCTTTGGGCCAAAACCCTAATGGATATCACAAAGGGTGATATAGGTTTGTGCTTTGACCCATATCTAACCAAAAAAAATTAGATGCAATCCAGGACTAACCAGCTATGATACTCTTCATACATTAAAGTAATATTCATTTTTTTTTTTTTGAGATTTTGCTTGATGCTTATTCATGATCTCTTCATATGCAACATGAAATAATTGATCAGTGCATCATTTGGAATTCAGAGTCTACCCATCTATTTTGACCTAATTGATTCCATAACAATCAATATTATCAACAATTTTCCCTAAAACTCATTCTTATGCATATCAATATTATTGCTTGGAAACCCTATCATATCACTAAAGCATTTACTTAAATAATTGAATTAAAAGTAATAGCAAACTAATATACAACCTATCCTAGTTACACTAAATTGAATAAGCGTTTCCCATACAACCTGAAGATAGCTAGTCGGTAACAATGGAGACAAGATTCAGAGAAAATAGTTATGGCGGTGATTCATTTTTTCATTAATTTTCATTGAAAATCATATAAAAATTGGAATAAAACTCATAACAATTCAAGACAAGACAACATGATTCTTAATTGTTAATGTATCTTCAAATTTGCAGCAAAAGTACATCACAAAATTAACATCAAGGAAACTAGACCAAATGCAAGTCTAGCAAAAACTAAAATAACAATTTGGACCTTTTCTCTAGCCTTAGAATCTCATTTATATAGCATGAGATGCAACAAGCTTCAGGCCTAGAGAATACTGATAATTGTCCTTAAGACATAAAGATATTTACAAAAGTTAGTATCATAAAAGACAAAAATTGGAGCAATAGAATGGTTTTCTTCATGAATATTCCTTTTAAGGGACTACTTCTACTATAGGTTCTTTGTTGTTGGGGAATTTTGTGATTGGATTTGATATAGTTTGTTAGAGTAAATAATTAATTAATTGTTAATTATTTATTCTTTTTACTTAAGCTTACTTAGGTTAATGCATTTATTTGATATTTAGTATTTAATAGTTGTAGTGGTTAGTTGATGACAACACGAGAGTTTTTTCCCTTCTAGCATGTTCCACCTTTTGTGGATATGTGCTGAGTTGTCATCCTTATCTTCTACCACCTTCCAACTTGTTCTACAAGCTTCCTTGAGGTCTTTATAAGCGACCTCTCTCTCTTTGTATTTTCATCACATTATCACATATTGTATATTGTAAATACATATTCTTCTTGTGTTTTCATATGTGGTCTCTCATGTCCATTTAGTGTTTTTCCCTTGCTCCATGCTCTTCCTCTTCTTGGCTTCTCGTTGACAAGTTCTCGCATGCAGGTGATTTTGGGTGTCTTTGGAGTTGGCTCTTCTCAACTCCAACATAGTTGTCATTCCTTGAAGTGTGTGACCATTGGACTTACTTGTGATGGACTAGGCTCTTATATTTGAAGCTAAGTTTAACTCATGGTTCTCCATCTAAGTCATCTTGTACTAAAAAACTAACAGTTATACTTGATTCTTCTGCTACCAAGTCATCAATTTGAATTTTTGTACCTATTTATGCAGTTGATTGTTTATCCTTTTCTTCCTCTACATTTACTGGTGCATCAACTATTTCTAGTTCATCTTGGTCCATCTCATCTTCATCTATTTCACCAAGCACTAACAATTTTGAAAGTACAAAAATTTGCCATCCACTTGTCAAAAAGTGTGTCATCTAGCCAATTAAAACTCAAAATATCATGTTGTTTCTTCAAAAAATATTCTCCTAATTTATCTATTTCAATAAACTCCTCTTTAAAAGAATCATAAAATATTTGAACTTTAACAACTTCTTCAATTTTATTTTCCAACCATGCATTCCCTTTTCATTTATGCCCCTATTTAGCCTAAGGCATAATAGATCATCCAATTCTATGGTCCATTCCTCTTTATCTTACAATTTGTCCATTTTATTCAGTGCATGGGGGAAAAGTTAAAATTTTATACTCTTTTACTTTGAAAGATAATTTATGATTCTCCTCTACAATATAATTCTTTTATTATCAAAATCAGATAGATCATTAGTCATAGTCAAATGTCTTTTCTATTTGTTCACAAGACAAACTGATGACTGAGAAACATAAAAGAGTAACATCCATGTCCCTGTTATTCCATTTATTTACAATTAGCTTCAAAGCATCCTCATTACTTTTTAGCTCATTCCATATGCTCATTATTTTTGTCAATTGTTCATAAAATCTAGGCCAACCAATCTTATCTACCTAATACATAGTTGTTTTTCTCAATTTGTCGTCATACTGGATATCTAGTTCCATATGTAATGCCCAAAGTTTGCTCTTTTCCTCTTCAAAATCGTCTACTATATAATATTGAGGTGTCTATGGGGTATGTGATAGCTCTATAAGGAGAGTTGGTTTAAAAGGCTCAACTAGAGGATGAGGATAAGTAATTTTAGCTCTGCTAGACTATCCTTGGTACCATGTCATCTTGTTTTTAGGCTCCATTCTCTTATGTACTTCTTTATTGTAAGCTCCCACAACCTACTCACATTTTTTTCTTGTAGTTCTAAATTTTGTTGTTTCTCCTTCTTGGCTATACCTAGGGTGGGGTTAATTGTTCAAACTTTTAGCTCTCTAGCCTCATCATTTGGGGTATCTTCCACCCTCTTAACAATCAAGTTCCCAATAATGTCAATATCATTAGGCTGAGAGAAATTGGCTCTAGATCCTCTTCTCATAGACCAAATTACCAAGGTAACATGATCTTCACTAAACTTAGCACCTCTAAGCTCTTTTCTCACCTTTTCATCCACACTTAACTTCTTGGTAACAATGTTAAAAGCCATTGCATTTGCAATATCCCAATTTGGTAAGAGAAAAACCCTAGATGATCTTATCATTTCTCTTCCCTCCTCAAGGGTCAAATTTATAAATTCTTGCATCAATTATTCTTTTATTTGATCTTGTAGAGCTATCTCTTCCATTTCTAGATGCTCTACCTTCCTCTCCATAGGGTTTAACTCCTATCCTCTATAATCAACAATAGTTAGCTCAAGGCTAGGCATGGGAGGTTCTTAAGGATTTCCTTCATCTAATTCTATAATAGTAATAAAAACTCCCCCTTGGGATTCTAATTGTTTCATTTTCTCCTTAGTGAGTTGTTCATCTCCTATATGCAAAGGAGATTGAGTGGGTGTGTATTCTTCTATTTGGGATACTTGTTTTTCTTCTATCTTTTGCCTCTTGGGCTTTGGCTCTTTAGGTCTCTCTTCCAAAATAGTACTAGCTGATCCAACTATTTATTTTCCCTTTTCAACTACATGTTCTTTGTTCTTAATGATGAACTATAGCTAGACCTCCTCTGAATGACCAATTGTCCTAATCCTATTGCAGGGGTAAAATACAACCTTTCCATTACTTGTCTTGCCTTGTCAGGATAAGAATTGATAAAAAGGGTCTTCTTTTCATTCATGGTCTCCATAACCTTTGAGAAAGTGATCATCAACTTGTTCATCTTATCTATTTTTTTCTTTGCATTTTTCAAAGGCTTATAATCTTGATGGGGACACAACCCAAGAGTAAAATGGACACAATAGAAAAAGGGAAATTTTATTAACTGAAAAATAAGCTAGTACATTTAGTACAGGGAAAATAAACTTCAAAACATGCCCTCAGGGCTTACAATAGCATAAATGTGGAGATAATTTCTCCTTTCAGTACCTCCTCTCAAACTCCACTCCGAACTGCCTTTTACAATGCCAAGAATCTCCTTAAATAGACCCTGAAGGGTTACAAACTAGGAATACATTCTAGAAAGTGCTAGTAGGCATCCACCAACCAAATAGAAGGTTCTAGAAGCTACATTAAAAGTCGGCGCAAATCTAGAAGAATCCAAAAATGGTAACCGAACTTTCGGGAGGCATAACTTTTGAACCATAGCTCTGATTGACGAACTGTTTACATTTCTGGAAAGCTCTTGAAGAGCTCTATAGCCCTATGGATGATATTTGCTCCTCCCCCATTTTTTGGCCCTTTTTGAGGTCATTTAATGCCCCTAACCTGACTTTGAAGCATTTTTAGGAGGTCTCCAAAACTCAAAAAATTGCAATAACTTTCAAACTGTGGGGCTTTTTGACCTGATTCTTTTTTTGGAATGCTCTAAATCACAATTACATTCATCTAACCAATTCACACCTTCTAGTTTACCGAAATGATGGCCCAATTACATACTCCTATTTTTTCAGGATTTTCTAGCACACTGATAGTGGAACTATGAGAGTTGGAACCTTTATTTGACCCAAATGGGTGTCCAAAAATGAAAACACATGAAACATAAAATAAGTCTAAGTACATTTTTTTTGGGTGACATAGGATTGCCCTTATACCTCTAGATGCTCCTGCATCAGACACCCAGGGTAGATTGAAAAGTGACCTTATCACTTTATGAATGGTAGAGGAAATCCAAAATGGGAAACCTTAGCTGCTGAAATCCAAGTTGAATCCTCGATCGATCATCCTTTCCATTTGACCAAATACTCTTCATACTGCTTGTTTCTGGTACTCCTACCCACACGATGATCTAGAATGTCTTCTATCTCCTCCTTCTTAGAATCAAGAATCGGACATGGCTCTAACACCAGCTCCTCATCTGCACCATCATCATGATACTCTGTTGAATTTGCAATGTTGAAAATGGGAGAAATGTGAATACCATCTGGTAGCTCCACCTCATATGCATTTCCTGAGTCATGTTTCTTCAAAATTTTGCAAGGGCCAAATTTCTTCATTTTCAGCTTGTTGTAAGTACCGGCTGAAAATCTTTCTTTTCGTAAGTGCACCATGACTAGATCCCCTACTTGGAATTCCTTATGTCTTCTCCTTTGATCATCCCTAGCTTTATACTCTTGATTCATCTTGGTAATGTGTGCCTGAACCTCCTCATGTAGATGCTTGATATGTTCAGCAAATTCTTCTGCTTTAGCACTTGTCCTCTCCCCTTGCTCTATCTTCCTCAATTCTAGTACAGTCCTTGGGCTATTCCCATATACAATTTGGAATGGTGATTTTCCAGTACTCTTATTTATAGAGTTATTGTAGGAAAACTTTGCTTATGGTAGAATCAAATCCCATCCCTTGGGCTTATCCCCAACTAAACATCTCAGCAAATTGCCCAGACATCTGTTTATCACTTCTGTTTGGCCGTCAGTTTGTGGGTGATGCGTGGAACTGAATTTCAAGTCTGTTCTCAACTTTTTCCAAAATGTCCTCCAGAAATACCCCACAAATTTAGTGTCTCTATCAGAAACTATGCTCCTTGGAAGACCATGTAGTCTTACCACCTCTTTGAAAAACAAGTCTGCAATATGGACAACATCATGAGTTTTGTGGCATGGAATGAAATGTGCCATTTTGGAGAACCTATCAACCACCACGAATATTGAGTCATTACCCCTTTGTGTCCTTGGCAATCCAAGAATAAAATCCATACTTATGTCCTCCCATGGCCTTGATGGAATAGGCAATGGCTGATATAGGCCAGTATTGTGACTAAACCCCTTGGCAACTTGACAAACCTAGCAACTCTGTACAAACTTCTTCACATCCTTTGAAATTTGAGGCCAAAAATAATGTTCTCTAAGAATGGAAGTGGTCTTATCTCGACCAAAATGTCCTGCCATCCCTCCACTATGTTTCTCCTTAATCAAATTTTCCCTCATGGAACTCCTTGGAATGCACAATTGACTACCCTTGAACAAAATGCCATCCTGAATCAAATAGTCTAACCACTTGGTTCTATCTATAGCAACAGGTTCTTTACAAGCTTTCCATGCTTTAGAAAAATTAGGATCCTCAGGGTACAAATTATTGAGTTCATCAAACCTAACTACTTCAACCTGCATTACTGTAAGCAACAACTGTCTCCTACTTAGTGCATCTGCAACCCTGTTAGATTTTCCACTTCTATGCTTCAACACAAATGTATAACTCTGCAAGAACTCTACCCACTTCATATGCTTCTGATTCAATTTACCTTGGCTATTTAAGTACTATAATGCCTGATGATCAGTATACAAAACAAACTCCTTTGGCAATAAATAATGCCTCCATTTCTTTAAGGCCTGAACTATTGCATAGAACTCTTGATCATAAACAGAATACTTCTTCTTTGCATCATTCAATTTTTCACTAAAATATGCAATAGGCTTACCTTCTTGGCTTAATACAGCCCCAATAGCATTGCCACTAGCATCACAATCTACCTAGAACACTTTTATAAAATCTGGAAGTGCCAACACAGGTTGTTCTATCCCCTTCTTCTTTAGCAATTCAAAACTTCTCACAGCTGTTGCAGTCCATTTGAACTCTTTCCTATCCCCTCTTATTGTATTAGTTAGGGGTGCACATATGCCACATAAATTCTTAATAAACTTCTCTTAAAAACTAACCAGACCATGAAATGATCTTACTTCAGTAGCAGACCTTGGAGTAGGACATTCCAAGATGGCTTTTACCTTCTCTGGATCCATTTTGAGACCTTCAGGTGATATAACAAACCCCAAATAGACTAACTCCCCTTTTACAAAGATACACTTCTTTAGATTAATTAACAGTTTCTCTTCCCTTAGCCTTTCAAGGACACTATGAACATGCAATAAATGTTCTTCCAAAGTCTTGCTGAAAATTAAAATATCATCCAAATAAACAATAACAAATTTTCCCAAGAACTTCTTAAGTACCTCATTCATGAGCCGCATGAAGGTGCTTGGGGCATTCGTCAATCTAAAGGGCATGACTAACCACTCATAAAGACTCTCCTTGGTCTTGAGGGCTATTTTCCACTCATCTCCTTCTCGAATCTATATCTAGTGATAACCACTCTTCAGATCTATCTTTGTGAAGTACTAAGCTCCACTCAAGTAGTCCATAAGATCATCCATCCTTGGAAAAGGAAACTGGTACTTGATGGTTATCCTATTTATAGCTTGAGAATCTATACACATCCTCCACTCTCCATCCTTCTTTGGTGTGAGTACTGCAAGTACTGCACATGGACTCAGGCTCTCTTGAATCAAGCCCTTTTTCAACAGCTCCTAAACCTGTCTATTTAGCTCTTCTATTTCAGTAGGAGTCATCCTGTGAGCAGCCCTGTTAGGCAAACTAGCTCCTGGAATCAGATCTATATGATGTCTGATTTTCCTTACTAGTGGCAATCCATCTGGAACATTATCAAAGATAATATCTCCAAACTCCCCTAGTAAATCTGAAACTTCAAGTGGTATTTCACTACTACCTTCTTTATCTTTCCTAGGAATCAAAGCATAGCATATATGCTGATGTTTCATGCCATCTAAAAACTTCCTTTCATCAATAAGACAAATCCTAGCACTGCTACATACCTTTTCACCTTCCTTTTTCATGGGCTTCAATTTGTCGCGAACTCCATCCTTTGTCAGAGAGTATGTGTTTGCATGTCCATCATGTACTGCATGTCTATCAAACTACCATGGTCTACCCAACAATAGATGGCAAACTTCCATCGAAATAACATCATAGAGAACTTCATCAAGGTAACTCCCAATTTTGAATTTTACTAAACATTGTTCACTTACCAAGACCTTATGATCATCTTTTACCCAAGCAATCTGATAGGGCTGGGGATGTTTCTCCCTCTTGAGCTTCAACTCAGAGACCATCTCTTTTGATACCAAGTTATTAGTGCTACCACCATCAATGATCATGTCACAACATTTATCCTCACACTTGCATCTGGTACAGAACAAACTCCTCCATTGTCCTGGTTCAATCTCACCACTTAGTAGGACTCTTTCATTTACCAAGGTCTCCTCTTTCTGCATCCTTTAAATGTGATGATTGTGCATCCTCATCCACATGAGCAACCCTAGCTTGGCCCTCAACTCTCCTATCTGTCCTTCCTTGTCGTTGAGGCCATTCAAAGGCATGATGACCTTCTTCATTGCAATGGAAATAGGTACCACGGAAGCCTCCTCTTCCTTGTCCATGTCCTCTACCTCTTCCTCTTTGATTTCCAAAGTCTTGATCATGGGAGCAGTTGAAACCCTCATTCCTCTGGTTCTTGCTAGTACCCACATCTTCATTTTTCTTTTGGGTTTCATTGTGGCCTCCAGATGATCTACCGCTTCCCCTTCCTCCTTGACTATGCCCTCTTTGTCTTCCTTCAAACCTTTTATTCAGCTTCTCTTCAACTCATAGGGAAAACTGGTATGCATCTTCAATGCTGGTCATTCTTACCAGACTTAATTCCTCCTGGATGCTAGGTCACAACCCACTGATATAACGAGCAACCTTAATCAAGAGTCGGTAAAATTCCTCTGTATATTCTTGGACTAATCTTCTTGCTTGCTTTAACCCATGCATCTTCTTAAACAAATCAAGCTCATAGTCTACAGGAATGAACTGCTTCTTCAATTTGTCCACCATACAATCCCATCTTGTGATCTTTTCCTTTCCTCTTCTGTTTCTTTCTAATTGAACCTCTTGCCACTAGATTTTGGCATGGCCTTTCAGTTTGGCCTTTGCAAACTTAACCCTATCTAGGTCCCTAATATCCTCATAATCAAAGTATTATTCCAGTTCATTGATCCGATCGATCAACTCATCTGGTTTTAGATTTTCTAAAAATACACCCACTTCAATTGTAGGTCTTTTTCCAAACTTAGTAATGGCCCTAAAAATCCTTTCCTCTGCATGATTCATAACTTCCCCATCAAATTCCCCTTCTAGTCCCATTTCTTCTTCTTCATTGTCATCTTCACTTTCATCTCCTGTGGCCACAGTTGCTCCTCTACGGAGCTCCTCCTACAATGCTTGTACCTACCTTTGGAGGGCTCTAACCTCCTCAAGATTAATAGCTCTAGCCCTTCCACTGTGCTCTCTTCATGGAGGCATCTTCTAACTCAAACCAACAACCACACAGTCCTGGTGCAAACTACCTCATAGTCGATGCTCTGTCTACAAACTCAGGAAAACTGGCTCTGATACCACTTGATGGGGACACAACCCAAGAATAGAATGGACACAACAGAAAAAAGGAAATTGTATTAACTAAAAAATAAGCTAGTACATTCAGTACAGGGAAAATAAACTTCAAAACATGCCCTAAGGGCTTAAAATAGCATAAATGTGGAGATAATTTCTGCTTTCAGTACCTCCTCTCAAACTCCACTTCGAACTACCTTTTACAATGCTAGGAATCTCCTTAAATAGGCCCCGAAGGGTTAAGGACTAGGAATACATTCTAGAAAGTGCTAGTAGGCATCTACCAACCAAATAGAAGGTTCCAGAAGCTGCATTAGAAGTCGGCACAAATCTAGAAGAATCCAAAAATGGTAACCAAACTTTCGGAGGCATAACTTTTGAACCGTAGCTCCAATTGATGAACTTTTTACATTTCTGGAAAGCTCTCAAAGCGCTCTATAGCCCTATGGACAAGCTTTGCTCGTCCCCCATTTTTGGTCCTTTTTGAGGTCATTTAATGCCCCTAACCTGCCTTTGAAGCATTCTTAGGAGGTCTCCAAAACCCAAAAAACTGCAATAACTTTCAAACCGTGGGGCCTTTTGACCTGATTCTTTTTTTGGAAGCTCTAAATCACAATTACATTCATCCGGCCAATTCAAACCTTCTAGTTTACTGAAATGATGACCCAATTACATACTCCTATTTTTTCAAGATTTTCTAGCACACTGATACTGGAACTGTAAGAGTTGGAACCTTTATTTGACCTAAATGGGTGTCCAAAAATGAAAACACATGAAACAGAAACTAAGTCTAAGTACATTTTTTTTGTGTGACATAGGATTGCCCTTATACCTTTGGATGCTCCTGCATCAAATCTCCCTCAAAACAATTAATGAATTCTAAAACCCTAGAATAAACTCTCCTTTTTTATTTTTTGATCTCTTGTTCTTGGAGAGAAATTCATTTCTTATTACATCTTCAGGGAAATATGGTTGATGTTTTTGATCACTAGTCATAGCCCTTTTCTTGAATATTTCAAAAAATCCTTCACTAACATTGAAATGAGAATGGGATACATTCATTTTTTATGGTTCTAAAACTTTATATAGAAACAACCAACCCCCCTTTGTAATTATGAATTGATGATAAACTATAGAAGATGGAAAAATAGAGCCCCTAGACCTACCAGTCAATTCTGCTTCCTCCAAACCACCTATTTGCCATAACATCTAAGCTATTCCTACCTTAAGAGGTACTTGGTAGGGAAGCACATGTGGAGTTCCTTGGAATCCATATACTCTTAAAACTATTGAAACTAGATATGGTATGATGTCTGCCCAGTTATGAGAAACTTTCAAGTTAGTAGGGTTATCCATAGTCCTGATGAAATCTAGCAATGCCTTAGATATCTTGGGTTATCTCTTAATAATAGGTTCCTTAGTCTAGATGCAAAATATCTATCAAATCTTACAAGACTAGCATCCTTTGCATCCCAAGTCATATCTGCACTCTAGAATTGAATTGGTAGAGACTCTCCATCATATTCTCTTGTTAACATCATTTCCTTTCCAAAGAAAGAAACTCCTCTATACAAAAACATATGCATCAAAAAAGAATAAAAACAAAAGGTTTTCTCAATTTTGACCTTTGCAATTCCAATTAGACCTATGTGAATTTCTTCCACTAAATAGGATGCAAAATAAAAAATAATATCCACATCAAAGGAAGAGATCTATACCATTATATACATGAACTTTATTGGCACATACTCTTGCTCATCTTGACTAAAGACCTTGCACAAAGTGGTATGGACATCTATAGCCCTATAATTGCAAAAAAAATTCTTGAAATGCTCTTTAGTTGATGTTGTAACAAAAGTTAAATTCCAACTAAGGCCAAGTGTCCTCTTAATGCACCTTGCCTAATTTGATCCTTATGAGACAAGTACTCCTTCTCCAATCCTTGAAAGTCAATGACCTCATGATAATCTATGGTTAGGTCCATTCCAAAAACTTCTTGTATTTCTTCTGCAATGATTTTCATCAAACATTCCCCATCTTTTCTTGTTACCATCCTAGTTACTAGATCATAATTTTGGGCTACAATAGTGAGAAGCTCTAAATCCATAAAGACTCCAAGAACTACTAACTTACCTAAGTCAAAATTCTAGATATTTTTGTCAGGAGGAAATAATTTCCTTTCTGAAAACTAATTCTTAAATAGTTGTAACCCTATTTTAGAAGTTATGGCATCCCATTCCCAATTCCTTTTGTCAAAAAGGCCATCTACAATTTAGAGTCTAGGGTTTGTAGGAACTAATTTTTTATTTGGGTGGATTCATTAGTAGACTCACTTAATTGTTGTAGAAAATCATCATGAATATTTTGACCAACATATTCAACTTTCCCAGAGAAACCCTTTTTTGGAGGCATACTTGAAACAACAATGAGGAGATACCAAAATTATGTGTAGAAAAAGATACTTATTTGGTCCTTTTATTTCTTCTCTGAATGCTGCAATGAATCACCAATAGAAAATTTCACAACTTAACCAAGCTAAAACTAGATTCTTCAATAGGTTCAGGCTCTAGGAAATCAAAAAACATATTCATACGATAAAATTGTTGGCTGTCCACACTAATTTTTTTTATTAGTTCACACAAGGAGCTTTAATTCCCATAAATGGGTTGTAGAGGAAAAATAGAGTGGCATTCCCGTTTGAGTTTGAAAATAGGCTGTTGATTTACAAAAAATTGACAATCAAGAAATGAAAAACATTCTGATTCAACTTCAAACTTCTTAGTTTGTGATCAATCCAATCAAATTTTACATGTTATCCCTTTTCTCCTTAGTGGCAACTTGGAAATTATTCATTTATGCAGTCGAACATATGTTGGGTGCTTGCTATGTTTCCAAGGATAAAAATCAAACAACTTCCTTCGGCAACATGATGACAACCCTCAATTTAATGTACATTAGACGATCAAGGTGACGCTATGAAACTCCTCTAAAGGTGGCACATTATCTGATATGTCAACCTCTCACTATGTCACCAAGGGTAAAATATTTGTAACTTCCTTTGACAACAAAGAGACCATCATCGATCTTGAAAAGATCTGATAGTTCAAACCAATATCTTATTTCTATAAAAGTATATAGCTCTTGGCAAATGAAAATCTGACATCTGGCACCCATCTGATGATTTGGATCATGTGGCAATTTTTGCAAAGGCTAGTCTGGCCACTTTCTATATGTCAAACTCTCGCTATGTCTCTTTGGGTGAAGGTCATTCAATTCTAGAAAATGACATAGTGATAGCCCTAGATCAATCTAAGATCAATGGTGGAAAAGGTACATTGAAAGATTGTCCCTTTTCGACAAAGAATGAATGAGCATGGACACTTGTTACACCATTCTAACACACCCACTAGCCACAAGGGAAAAAGGACCCACATGGCCACGTGTTGAGTTCTCGCTATGTTGCAATGAATAAAGAATGATCAACTTTTTATGGCGACAAAGTAAGGCTTGTTGATTTAAAAACTAATCAACAATGCATGATGTCTTATTGAATATTTTTGCTTCTAATTGAGTCCCCTTACAAATGTCTCCTTGTCGCTATGTTTCCATTGGTAAAGACCTTGTAATTTCTTTCAATGACAAAGTTTCAACCCTTGATTTCAAGGAAGATCAAGGGTCACTATGATTCAACTAATTTTTAATCATAAGATGTAATCTGCATGAATATTAAAATAAAATCTTGGGTTAAAGTTATTACAAAGACTTAGGGTGACATCAGGTAGTGCAAATAAATTTGAAAGGTACCTGAGAAAATAAAGAGGGGCATTTTTCAAAAAAAGGGCATACTATGTGAACATGATTCAAAGGTTTTTTGGGGTAAAACTTAATATTGAAAAAATAACAAAACCAAAGTTAGGGATTTTTTGGGGTCAACAAATTAAAAGCACAAGACCCTAATTTTCACAAAGGGAATCGAAACATTCACTTGAAGATGCATCATGAAATTTTTTAAGTGAAAACTAGACCAACAAGATTGATGAGCTAGTTGCATTGATTAAAAGGAGATAATCTAGTGGTAAGAAACTACCCTTTATTTTTTGGTGTTGTAAGGAAGTTGGTCATTTTCCTTTCAGATGTGCAAATAGAGAACTAAAAGTAGAAGCTATAAAGCCTTACAATTAAAAAATTATAAGGGATTATTTTTATGCAACTGATGATGAAACTAAATTTAAGGAGATAAAATTCTTAGATAATGATGAAGAAGATGAGATATAATTTGTGGCTATTAAGAAAGATAGTCTTGTTAAGGAAGACAAAGAACTTGTATTACATGTGAAAAAAATAAATTTGATTGGATAATAGATAGTAGGTGCTCACATCACATCACATCACGTCATGTCACATCACATCACATCACATCACATCATCACATCACATCACATCACATCATATCACATCACATCACATCATATCACATCACATCACATCACATATATATACACTAGTACATTTGAGGTCATTTTTTGACCATTATTGGTCGAAATTTTGACCCAATTTTTGACCAAATCTTGACCAAGTTCGACCAACCCATTGGTCAATAATTTTTTTGTCAAAATTTTGACCAACCTACTCTTTCATCAAAATTTTGACCAATACATTGGTCAAAACCTTTGAAATATGTTGGCACAAGTTGTGCCAATCATTGGTCGACAGTTCAACCAATGCTTAGTCAAAAACTGCCAAGTATTGGTCAAAATTTTGACCAATGCTTGGTCAAAAATTGCCAAGTATTGGTCAAAATTTTGACCAATGATTGGTCAAAATTAGCCAAGCATTGGTTGAAATGTTGACCAATGCTTGGTAGAAAATTGCCAAGCATTGGTCAAAATTTTGACCAATGATTGGTCAAAAATAGCCAAGCATTGGTCAAAATTTTGAAAATGCTTGGTCAAATTTTTTTTTAAGCCTACACTTGTTGAGGTCCACTTCAACAATGTCCCTTCTTGTGAAATTATTATCAAAAACCTTTCTAATGAGATAATGTGTTATGAGCTCTTCATCAGTGGGATGGAACGTGAATCCAGGAGGTAGTTGTGCATCACCCATATCATGACTGTAACTAAAGTTAAGAGCCTCTATTATTGAATTCTCTTCCCTATTACCCATATTCATTTTCATAATCTCTAGTAAGGCCAAAAATGGTACATCAAAATGAGTGAGAGGTTGAGTAATTTGAGGCTGATAAGGGTAAGAAGAGGAAGAGGGCACCCCCTAGGGAAAAGAGACAAGTAGTTAAGGCACAAAAAGCACCATCTCAATAGGAGAAAGTTGTACCTCAAGTTGAGCATCAACTAGAGCCAATAGAAATGATACAGCCTAAACAATAGGAGGAGGAACAAATTGACAAATAGAGGGTTCCACTGCCTAGAACCACTAGTACATTTGAGGTCATTTTTCAACCATCATTGGTCAAATTTTGACCCAATTTTTGACCAAATCTCGACCAAGTTTGACCAACCCATTGGTCGATAATTTTTTGGGAAAAATTTTGACCAACCTACTGGTTGGTCAAAATTTTGACCAATACATTGGTCGAAACCTTTGAAGCATGTTGGGACAAGTTCTGCCAAGCATTGGTCAAAATTTTGACCAATGCTTGGTCAAAAACTGCCTGGTATTGGTCAAAATAAGCCAAGCATTGGTCAAAATGTCGAATAATGCTTGGTAGAAAATTGCCAAGCATTGGTCAAAATTTTGATCAATGATTGGTCAAAAACAACCAAGCATTGGTCAGAATTTTGACCAATGCTTGGTCAATTTTTTTTTTAGGCCTACACTTGTTGAGGTCCACTTCAACAATGGCTCTTCTTGTGAAATTATTGTTGAAAACCTTTCTAATGAGATAATGTGTTATGAGCTCTTCATCAGTGGGATGGAACATGAATCCAGGAGGCAGTTGTGCATCACCCATATTATGACTGTAACTAAAGTTAAGAGCCTCTATTATTGAATTCTCTTTCCTATTACCCATATAGAATTCAATAATAGAGGCTCATAACTTTAGTTACAGTCATGATATGAGTGATTCACAACTGCCTCCTGGATTCATGTTCCATCCCACTGATGAAGAGCTCATAACACATTATCTCATTAGAAAGGTTTTAGACAACAATTTCACAAGAAGGGCCCTTGCTAAAGTGGACCTCAACAAGTGTGAGCCTCAGGGAGGGTTCAATTCCCTCCTTTATTATTCACTATGCATATAATTCCACATGCCCATTTGATCTCGAATGATGCTATGTACTGAATGCTAAGTGTCTATGTTGAATGCTCCAAAACCATCCATTTCATGCCTTCAACTGTACACAATGTCTTTCTAGTTTCTTTCTACTCACATGCCCATTTCATTTCATATGACCATCTAAAAATTGTGTCACTCTAAGCTCTCAACTATTTCCTCTTGATTGATCATCTCATAATTGCTGAATGAGAGCTTTGGGATAAGCTATAGACACCCATCAAAGCATAAAGGATTTTTTTAGACAGTGTCGATGAAGTAGTAGCATTTTCCTTAGGATACATGCTTGCAAAATGGAAGCATAGATAAGTCATGTGAACTTTTTGATAGGATGCCTGAACATAATGTGGTCATCAAAAGCCATGGTTGCTGGATATGCACACAATAGATATATTGAGAGAATATATTTTTTTAAGTTGCAACTACCCTGGTAGACATGCATGCAAAATGTGGAATCATAGGTAAGGCGTTTGAACTATTTTATTGATTGCCTCCATGAAATATCATCTAATGGCAAGTCAATATTGTAGGATATGCATATTGAATTGTTGAATATATCCAGATGATGTAGTGACATTCTTGTTACTGCAACCAATGCCACATATGTATAAAACTAGGATTCCAACTCTTGTTGAGGTTGTAAATTATGTTGAACATAGTCTCAAGCCATAATAGTTTTCTATCTACCAAAATTAGAAAGAGAATCATACAAAATTGTGTGAGCTCTTTGTATTTTCTTTGATATGATATTCAAGAAAAGGATGACAAACAAAACTCTAAATCAGTAGACAAGCTATCCATGTGTTCTACACCCCATAGGTAAATCTACTCTAATAAAAGAGGCAATCAAAAACTAGTTCACTTTGCATTTGTAACCTTGGGTAGGCTCTTAGCAACATGCTCGCATTGAACCTTTGACGTAAAGGAGAAATAGACAAGCTCATAACCCTCAGGAAGGCTTTCTTAGATAAGAAGTTTCTGAGCAGACACAAATCCTCAATAATAATGCTACTACGATTTTCTTGTTTAAATCCAAACAAAGTTGTATTAACTTGGGCAGAGAAGACTATTGTTGTTTTTGGTTAAGGATCCTTTAGATCATTAGAATCACATGTAAACTAGATGTGACATTGTAGTAAGCAAACTGTAAAAGAGCTAAGAGCTTGCCTAGTGATTAGAGCTCGAGACTAGACACTGGATGAAGCATTTGTAGGCATTTGAGTCTGAAGTGTCACTAGCACAAAATCAAACTGAAAAGGAAACTTGGCAAATAAAACTAAATAAAAATAGTCCTTTTGAGTAAATATCAACATTGTATGAACAATACCATTACAGTGCACTATAATTGGTACAAATATATTGTTGGCTAAGTCCCATGACATAATGCTAGTTCCTAGGTACGTCAATATGCTTACTTATCTAGGTATATCATTTTCTTACAGATAAAGGAAAATCTACTAAAAAAAGAAAAGACCACTTTTTACAAATTCACACAGGTATAAACCAATTCAACTCTGAAGGTAATGCTCTTACTACTGTTTCACCCCCAGTAAATTTGGTGTAAGTTCCCAAGTGATGATAGTTGTAGCATTAGCAGGGAAATCTCTCACCAATGTAGGCCCCAAGCTAGCATATAATCCTCTAAAATCAAGTTCTCTATAAATCTGCCAAACATAGAATTGGGAAATGGTTTCATGTTCACTAATATGAGTACTTATTGCTTTTAAATTCATCTATTGGTTATCTAAGACTACTTAGTAGAATAGATCCTAGACAAACAGATAGAAGCTAAGTCCCGTGGTATTTGAATATTTAAATTTTAATCTTTTAATTAGAACATTCTATATACCCACTATAAAATAAGCATGCAAACAATTGGTGTTATTATCGTGAATGATAATTTTTTTATCTAGAACACAAGAAAACATGCAAATAAATGAATTAACCCAATTCAATAATCCAACCATCAATCCTAATAGATATCCTAATTGCTATCATAAGAATCCAACAACTTTGTAAAAGCCTAGTCAAAATCTTTATTAAAAATTAATTTAAAAACGTTTTTTCTAGAGTAGAGTCCATGTAAAAATGAAATTTTATGTCCTACCATCCTGATTGTGTGTATAGGATTTTTGCTTGCATTAATATTTGGACTGTTTGAATATGGGTTTTTGCAACATCGAGAGGCAAAACAGCTGACCAAAACTGCAAAGAAAATTACAAGTTTTGTTGCACACATTTGATCTGCAAAAACTAAGTTTAAATACTTAAATTGAAATTCCAACATTAAGGTTACATACCTCAATTCCTGCAAGCCCAGTAGAGACAACTCCAACTCCTGCTTCTATAAAAACTTTAGAAGAATAGTTGACAAATTGAGAAGACTGGGAATTCATTTGGGGATTCACTTTATCATGCATACTAATAAGTGAAAGCATATGATATCAATTCAATTCATAAGTACTGAAGAAAACTGTGTTTCCAATAGACTCCCTAAAAAATGTAGTTAGGCCACCATGAAACAAACCTTGTACCTGGAAAATTATGCACCAATGAAAAAATCAAATAATATCTTGTATAATGAAGGAAACCATGCGAAGCATTTATATTGCATTTCTACAACTACATACCAAATAGTAACAAAAATTTAACACCTTACCCTTTCATTTCTAAGAGTTTGCAGTGCACAGTCCAAAGGCCCATCATATATCTACTGATGCTTTTTTAGTTGCCTATTATCATTCTCCTAAACTTACAATCTACATTGCAAAACAACAAATAGTCAATGGTATGGAGTCTAGAATTCAATTTATATACATACAATAGAGACAAAGTCTAGTTCTTGTTACCTTTATCAACTTTGTTGGGCACAATACAAAACTTATTAATGCTCCACCAAAAGCTATAGAAGGAACAACAATTTGAAGTTTGGGCTTGCCACTACCAGGATCTCCTCGCTTTCCAAAGAACCACCATGCCAAATATGATTGCATTAGGACTGCAGACATAAACTACACACTACAAAGAGGCAAAAGTACATCAAACAGTCGCCAATGTGCCTAGGAAGATAAATCAATATGCCTACTTATCCAGGTATATCATTTTCTCATGGATAAAGGAAAATCTATTGAAAAAGAAAAAGACCACTTTTTACAAATTCACACAGGTATAAACCCATTCATTGTGGGAAAGTAGAAAGAAAATCCAAAGTACTAGTGATGCAAACAAAAGTATCTAGCATCCAATCAGGCAATTCACCTTGAACATTCGTCCAAGTTGCTCAACACACTCCATAACAAGTTGTTGGTGTGCTAAAAAATTTCTACTCTTCATAATTCTTACAATTGATGCATCAATTGCATAACGTCTATCTTTATCCACATCCTCAATCACCTTTTTTTTCCTCATCCACAGGTTAAGTATTGGCCATACATCATAGATTTTGGTGTTTGATCACGAAATTGAGAAGCGTGAAGACAAGAACAATAAGACCGCAAGGTTCTCAAGGTTAAGCACTCGCCACTTGCTAAATAAAGGAAGCACCTTGCGGTCTAGCAACCCATGTGAAGTACCCAATTAAAAGGAGCCTACTAGAGAGTTGGTCAACACATTCTTTTTCATTATTGAGATATTAGAAACCTAGAACCCCAAATAGAAAAAGAAAACAAACAAATTCAAGACTATTTAAGCTTTACCCAATAATAATATCCCAGAAGTTCAAGAACAACATTTGACTAAAAGGGTGGTGAGAAGAAGTGTGGGGCAGCATCCCTTTAGACCATATAAATTCTTCTACAGTTCATGTTTTGAATGCCATAAAAACCTAGAATTAACATTAGAATCCATGGTTTGAATAATATAAACTCTTAGAATCAATACAAAATCCATGGTTTGATTGTTATGAAAACTTAGGACCAGTACTAAATTTCATGCTTTGAATGCAATAAAGACTCACAGTATTCATATAATATTTTGTAACTCAATAGATTAAATGCATTGCAGTACTTACCAATTGTGATGTTGCAAGATGTGCATGAACCTACAATGTTCATCATACCAATGACAATCATCTCTTTATTGCCATCAATATTGTAGTTCTTGAACAGTGCAAAATTTTTGCCATCTGCTATTCCTTCCTGCATGGGACTCATTTAAATCAGCCAGAGGTAATAAATTACCAGCCAATGAACATAATTCAAGGGATTAGCTCTTACAGTGAGTGTGATGATGCCAATTATCATTCCTGCCTTCACAAGGGTCTTTAAATATTTGGCCTCAAAAAATAATAATTCAGTGGTCAATGGGTTTGAACCACTTTTTAAGTGACCAACCTGTTTGAAGCCACTCAGAAAAACATTAGCAAAAGAAACATGTATTTTAGGACTAGAAAATCATGTTTAGAACAATAATTAGACATAATATCAAACAAATTGTTCCATACCCATTGTTTTTCAAACTCACTAAATAACTAGTATCTTTTGGGTAGTGATACCGAACATGTACAGATCATAATAATAAGTGATTTGATAAGTGATTCATTCTACCATACTTAGACATGAGTGAATTGAACACATTGTGCAGAAATGAATACAAGACAATATAGAATAGTTGGTGATAGAAACTCATACAATCTCAACCCCATGTTTATCAGCATGTGTAGCGAACACCAACATGCTACTAAGAATTACAGATGTCAAAGGAGCAGCTGCTGATATCCAGAAGAGCTTAGGATTTTTCTTACTCCGTTAGATCATCCCACAAGAATGAAAAAATAGATCAACACCATATTAGACATCAGTCATTCCATGTTGTTTCTTCTTGTCGTTATGAAGGCTAGGTATTATATGGATAGAAAAATGAAAGAGAATCACAAAGTTATTTTATAATACTGAGAATTTGATGAGTGATGAGTAGAAAAGAGAGAAAGCATATTCCGAGCACTATGGTCTCCCACCTCCACTGCACATCAATACAATTACAAGAAGACAATAACAATAAGTTGGCAATATACTTTATTCAAGAATGAATTCTTTACTCTAGATGTATTCAAATCATTAGGTTGCTGATTCATTGCATATAAACATACCTTGTGATTTTTTTGCCATACTGATCTCATGGCAGATGCTATGTCTATCTCTACAGTAAATGTTGAAGACCAAGAATGCCTTTTAGTTGTTGGAGAGAAACAACAGTGGCTGCTCTAGCCATGAAACCCACAATAGTTGCATGTGATAGAAAGTCTATAATGAATCCCAACCTATAGTAGAATCATAAATGATGTGACACATACTATTAGTGACAAAAATCTAGCTGTTTGGCTCCACTGAAAAAGATTCTAGTGTTGTCCATGAACTTTAAATAGTTATATAAATCAGTATGACTTTCTCATGCCATCCCAAATAAGCAAAATTACATAACTAAAAATAGAAATATGGGACATGTTAAAACCATTGAATTACATGAGTTTTTAGTGCAAGCCTCCCACTCAATTATGTACAGTCACATGTATCTTCTCTATAAAAGAAGAATCCTATGAAGGATAGACACTGAGAGGCTTGCATTGTGACATTATTGCATTATTAGACATGTAAATCATCAACCTAAAAATGCCCATGCTTGCTTGAAAAATCCCGGCAAAGAATGTTGCAGTTAGGGCCAAGTGCAAAGCCAGTTGAGAATTTTCTGTTGGGGAGACCTCCTTGGAAATCACCAATGATCTGTAAGATGGTTTATAGCCTCTTCCAAATCACCTGAGAAACTCTGAGATTAGAACAAATGCAAAAGGAAATCTATGTGATACCCTTCCAAAAATAATATATAACAGCCACTCTATGGATTCTATTAGCAAAGTGTTATACCATTTGACATTGCCTCCATTACTTTTCCCTTGGCTGCTTGGGGAGAATCTCATTTCTCTTCAATTACTTCAACAGAGGGATTTTCCATCTATCAGTAACTACATATGTTAATTAAGGAGTTGATGTTAACACCATCAATCATGTAGAAGCTCCAAAAGCAATACTAACTAAGATTCAGAATGTACTATGACATACATATTTTAGTTTTCAATAGAAAATATTATCAATCAAAGGCTTACTTTTTGTGGGGGGTCATTGTCTAGTTCAACAACTCCTTCATTGTCAAGTTCAATATCTGATTCAACAATCTCATCATCACTGACATTTTTTTTTGGCACTTTTGGTGTAGCGCTTGAAGTACCAAATTGTTCATCCAGATGTATATCATCATCACTTTGATCCTTGAAAGTACTTTTTTGGAGCACATTTTACAGAAATTCAGGTAAACAAACTACAAACATTTTGGATTCTCACGAACATTATAATTCAGATCAGTATAAAACTCCATAGAAACTGATGAAATTGATTCAACACATGCTTTCTTTGTTACAATTCCTACCTGAAACTCCTTAGAATAAAACTAGTGAGTTCTCAGGTGAGAATAAATTTAAATATGGGAACCAATTTTTATTTAGAAAACCAACTAATACAACGCAAAATGTACACAAAAGAAAACATCAAAAGCACAAATACCAACAAAGATGTTTGGGACTCAACTTTGGAGTACAAACATATGCTATTAAGATATTTAATAAACTGTAATTCTAATATAAACTTGCCTGCTAAATCATAATATGCTTGTTTGCCTTGAAAACACACAACTGAATACTAATAGTAAGATCACAATTTGACTTCTTGTGTAAAATATCTCCTACTTATCAAGCTTCAAATATCTTAATCTTTTTCTACTTTACTTCTTCCAGTAATGCTTGAGAATTCAATGGGACTTAAATGTTTCAATTTGAAACAAGTACAAATTTCCCAATATCTAAGTGTCCAAGTCATTTACTATAGTCTACACTAATGCAATGTCTTTGTTCCTCATACATTTTTTCTAAGAAATTAATTAAACTAACTAATTAAATATCAAATTGTCTTGTTATTAGTGATATTCTTTCATTCCATTACTGAGTTTCTTTCATTCCATCCATCCCATATGATGATTATTAGGAGAATTTTCCAATAGAATTTAAAGGTTTTCTTTCAATTTTCAATATCTCTCTTTCTATAAGGGACTTAGTAAATTTGGACAAGGTCCTTTCTAGGTTCAAGTGTTTTCACAAAGAGGAACATGAGAAAAATTTGGTCATTGAGGGGGGGTTCTAGATACTTCTACACTGTGAAAATAGTATGAACTATTTAAGTTATTACAAGCACAACACAGTAACCACAAGTACACTTAGCTAGTTTACTAGAGTCTTGATTCCCAATTAATGGGTTGCATTAAATGCAAGCATGCCGTAATTGATCTTAATATTAGCGTTAGTAATGATTTGTTGTATTGAAATCATAGATTGGTGAAGCCAATGGCAAGAGCTATTTATTAATGAATTTTTAACTGAAATCATGTATCACTAAAGCCCATGGTAAAAGCATTCAAGTTACTAGATGAAACTTATTTTGTAAGCTCATATATTTGAGTTGCAGAGTTTTGCCACACAATCTTTCTCCATCATCATATATTGACCATATCAGCTTCATGCAAAATTTATACAATTGTGGTACTCGATAAATAACATTCATTCCTTTGTATTTTCTTCATCTTCTGCTTCATTCACATTGACTGTGAAAGTTTACTCTTGATCACACCCAAGCTATCAATCACACATGAAATATAGTGTATATGTCTTCTCTCCAAGCTCTGAAGGTGCAGTAAACCCAAGCTTGACTTTAGTCTTCTTTTGGAGCAATACCCTCTTAATGGCCAATAGCTGATTACTTTTTAAATCCCCAATTACTAGCCACCATACTGCTTCCTTTTCTTTGGGATACCTTGGTGCATCAACTAGACCCAACTCATGTCTACCTTCAAGATCTCTTTCTAGAGTGACCTACACTATTACATTCTCGCTAGCCCTCACATCATTACTGTCAACTATGTCATATGCCAAATCAATGTTTGGGAAGTGATTGCAAAAATAAGCAATGTCTAACAATTTTGAATCTGTCATTTGTAACAATTCATGCCTTTCATCATCCTCCATCTCAACTAAATCAAAAATAGTTTCAATGTTTTTCCCTAGATTTTCATGGCACTTCTTAGCAAGTTCCTTGGTGAAATGTGGAAGTTGTAATAGGAAAAAATCACAGCCCCAAAGACCTTGTGTAACCATTTGGCTCAATTCCATTGCTGCAAGAGCTGGATTGAACCAATCATTACCAGAAATAACATCCAGCATAGTTTGAAGAATCTGGTTAGCAGAAAGAAGCTTGCTGATCTAGTGTTAGGTTACCAGCTATGACATGCCTTGAAAAGTGAGCTTACAACAATGCATTTGCCTTTACATGTGGATTGGTATATCTTGGTTTGTCAATAGTAAACTTTTGATGATTTATCAATTTTCTTATTGTTTCTTCTTCACTTGGACATATGGGAAGCTATGAATACTCTGACCAATACCCTATGACCAAAATAAAATCTGTAATTAACCATTAACCCAACAAACTTCTGCACCTTGGAACAACAAAGCAACTAAAATCACCACCCAATCTTCTACAACCTCCACAAGGTTATACAAGGCTTGACTCACCTTATAAGAAGGACCTTACTAAGGTTTGTTGTTGTTTCTTTAAGTCACAGACCCAACACGTCATGAAATGCTGCAACTCTTCTTCTTCTCACTTATACAACCCAAGCATCATGCACCAACCTTGGGACAAGGTGATCAAGTAACCCCAACCTTCCTAACATTCAAGGGAACCAGAACAAACATCAACACACCCAAAACAAATCAGGTATATGGCAGACCTGCTATTACTAGTCATAAGGTAAATTGCAACACTTGGCTCTTATACCATACACACAACCAAGAATGCAATTGGATCCTCCAAAACTCCCAAGCACCAAGGATAGTTTGGAACAACTCCTATATGACCAAAAAAAGGTGTAACAAAGGTTGGAAACCTTTCTAACCACTTACCAAGCAAACTGTTGCAGCCAACCAAACAAGTACTTAGGTTTCTTAGCACTGTTTTCCACCAATAACTCAAATTTTTTACAAAGGACCAAGCAAACAAAAGACAAATTCAAACACCCTTTTCAAAGTGCCAAAAGACTCCAAATTTTCAAAACCTAACTCCACTCCAACATACCCTAACCTTAATCTTGCACATAGGCCTAATTAGCAACTTTAGGCTTGGTCTACAATGAAAAGGTTAAAAATATGGGTGCATGGATCAATTCTTCAACTTCAATTTGTCCTCCTAGTCAAATTTAAGATGCCTTGCCTCCACACCAAGTCCCAAGTTCCTTTTATCACTCTAACTCATCAAATTGCAAAAACAAGGTCTAATACATGGGTCTTATTAGACCTAGGGCTTGCTCTTAAAAATGCTTGTTGCAATCTCTTGCCTCTAGGATTTTGACATTTGATAATACAATGCCTTAGTTTTCTCCATACCAAATTGGAGAAAATTCCAACGATAGGAATTCAAACTAGGGCCATTCCTTTGGCCAAAACCCTTGTTTTGAGGGTTTCACAGGCAACAAGGAAGAAAAATATATAACTTGCAAATGAAATCAGATCTCCCCTTGAAACCAATGCCAAAAATTCATAAAATTCAACCTCCAAATTTTCAATGCAAAATAGCCATCGTACAACCTTCAGGAGTCCGTACAGTACGGAAAAAATAGTCAAAAAGGCCCAGAAACAGTAGATTTTATTAATTTAAAAGCAAGTACAATGGTTAATAAACCAATACCCTATGACCAAAATTTTGAAGGAACAATAATGTGCAATTAGACTTCTTGATGTATAAATTGGGTCTTAAAAAAATTAATTTCCTTTGGGGAAAGTACTTATTTGGTTTTGAATACTAATGTTGTGGAGTTCGTTTCAAATCATATAGTGTCTTTTCAAGTGACATACCATGTGTTCCTTTTCTTTTCTAAAAAAATTGGGTTTTTAGATCTTCATTTAGGAATGTACTTCATATCTATTTGGTGGATATTCCAACTATGATTGGAAACAAGTGTTGTCAACATTCTAATCATAATTATCTTTGCAACTAGAGCAAAGATTCCTCAATCTTCAATTTGTTTCTCTTTAGCTACTAATCTTGCTTTGTGCTTGTCAATTAAAACATTATTTTTAAACTTGATCTTAATACTTTTTATAATCAATGGATTTCTTTCCAATGTCTATCTCTCAACTCAACACATTTTTTCATTTTTCTTTCCTTCTTGCTTCATCATAAATACTTGGTTCACAAGTGCTTATGATGTTGTTCTTGCTAAGATTATGAAGTGGACAATGACTTTCAATCTAGATAATCAATTTCTTCTCTTCCTTCTATAGATTCAATGGGAATTTGAGAGTTTGGCTCAACTTTTTTGGGTAAGTGTGATGATATGTAGTGCACTATAAATTTTCTCTTCAATGAAAGGATTAGCACCTCTAATTTTCAAAAGGTGATCAACCAGAACTAGCTAACAATCTAACCTTAAAAATACATTTTATGCCAAATTCCAATCACAGCTAAAGACATTTAGCTATTGGAAAATGGAAAGATTACGTCTTATTTCAGATATGCAATAAAATAGGCAAGAAATGTGGAAGAATGTTAAGTTTTTATCCACCAAAAAATGAGTAAAATTGTATAAACTGAATGTATTTTTTAAAATAATGTCGATTCCCTTAAAAAGAAATATTTTGCATGCAACTTGCTGAAGATGTTTCAAGTTTAGCAACTCTTTAATCACAGGATCCACAATAGTTGGAAGCTTTGACTTGTCTGCCAGTTGTGGCTTGGCCTACAACAACCAAAAATTCATTAGTATATGCATCTCAACATTTAAAAAATACATCAAGAAATTCAAGTTAGTTCCAGTTTGTAAATTAACTGGCATTTGTTTCTTCTTTAACATATTCAACAATCAAGTACAAGGTTTTTTAGTTTGGACTTTGCCCTGATGAGCATTCCCTTACAATCAAATTTACTTACTTTGGCATTGTAGTTTGAATCAAGGAGAGCATTTGATGATTTCAAATCATAGTAAATGATAGATGGATCGCAGTGCTCATGCAAATACTTCAGCGCTCTATAATATTTAGGGCATAATGACTTTAGATTCTATTGCACTGTCTTTATTTTTACAAAAGAAAAACACAGAGAATTTGCTCTTGGCTCAAATCATTATCACTATTGGCTCAAACCATTTTCACTAAAACTAAATGAATAAGCATAAGAAAAGAGATAAAATAATGCCAAAACAAAGGATGGTCTATTTAGAAGTTTTAACAGCCCATAATCACTTTAGGAGGCTTATTGAACCTATTTGGAATTGAAAGTGAATAAAAATGGGATAAGGTTAGGAATTGAAAGAGAATAATAAATGAGTATAGAATCTCACTTGAAAAAAATATAACTAAAGATTTAATGTGATGAAGAAGACTGGAAAAGAAAATGCCAATGAATAGAGCAAATCAGGATGTAATGATCGTTTGGACAAAAATACAATCAACCCATTACTCTTCCCATCAGAATAAATTCTGAACAAACCCTTGTAACCGCTTCTCACTATTTTTGTTAACACCACAATGAACAAGTAAATTGACTGTGTGGAAACAAGAAAACTCTTTGATAGGAATCTGTCTCGAGACAAAAAAAAACCAAAGCTATTATGTGTTTTCCACAGCTGCATGTATTTATTATAAGTATTTGTTGTTGCATCAAAAATTTGAACTATTAATGTCAGATAGAAATGGTAGATTTATTTCGATTCATGGCATGAATCTCAAAAGAGGCATTCACTACTAAATTGACAATCTCAATAGTAATTTATTGACAAAAGATGTAGCGATGTGGGGTTTCATGGATGAGAACGAGGGTTTAAATTTGGAGATGGTAGAGGGACATGGGTGAACAATGGTGGAGCACTGGTAGGGGTGATGTTGCTACATAATATAACGTCTTTGTGAGTTTTCATGAAGGTGGCATTCTTATTAGAAGTGGTTAAATCTTGTTACAAATTCTGAGGAAAGTGCTTACCAATTTGTTACCAATCTAGCCTTTGACATTAATCGAAAGGACTCAAATGAGATCAAGCTTTTATACCACTTGTTACAAATGTTGTTGCCATTACACCAAAATATCAACCTATTAGTGCTCGATACAACTAAACTTATAAAATCTACAGGAAGTAGTTAAATTGGATTTTGAAAGGAACATTGATGAATTTGCCTAACATATTTTTCTAGAGTACACATTGGAACAACAATTTCTTACATATATTCAAAAGTTATTTCAATTGAAATTTTTAGTCAGTGACTCAATGTAGTACATTTGAAGTAACATTCCATTAGAAAAGCAAAATGTTAGCCATGGACAACATGAAAAAATTTAGTAACATAGACACTTCAATACTATTGAAGCATTCAGAGTCGACATGAACAACCAAGTCTGTATATTAAGATATTTGGACAAATGATATAAGAAAAGGGATCGTAGAATTATTAGTCATTAAACCAAAAAGTGAAGCAAGAAAAGAGATATAAGCATTATTGAATCATCAATTCAAAAGTGAAACAAGAAAAGTGACTTTATTATTACAGAAAAGTTAAGCCATGTCATGAATCTAAAAGAAAAACATTGATAGAACAGGGCTAATGTAGACAATTAGAATTTTAATTTACATACTAAAATTCTTCCTCTGCCTGTTGTCTATCGCTATTCAACTTCTTCACAGCAACACAAAATCCATCATGGAACTAGGCTTGATATACACAACCAAAACCACCCTTTCCCAGAAGATTATAACTACTAAAATTATTTGTTGCCTCATGCAAAGCAAGGTAATCGATTGCAGATGCACATTCTCTCCTCTTTGTAATTTGGAAAGAGCTCAACAATTAATCAACGGCCCAAGTGATATTCCCTTACTACGATATGAAAAGACAAGTTAGTTCAAAGTTTTATTAGTAAACTACTTTTAATTCCATTTGGGACCAAAAAGGGACTACAATAAGAATGCCCAAAACTTCCTTTAATGGATGTATCTATGGCCCTAAATCCCATAAAGAGATTATGATGATGCTTATTAGAACTTCACAAATTGTAAGCTTAACGTCTATAGAAGAGGATCCCATAGAAAGTTTTTCAACCATTAAGGAAAGAGAAGAAAACCTAAACCATCAATGCGTGCTTGCCTTTCATATGCTTGAACTTGAGATGGTGGATGAACTAGATATGAATTCTGCTTGTGCACCCAACTACAATATGCAAATAGCAAGATGGCTCCAATAAGGAATGGTGCAAAGATGATAGCCGCAAGGATTAGAACTTTGAGATGGTGGCTTTCATGACTTGCTAAATTTTTTTGTTCCATTTCTGTTGCTAAAACATTGTTTTGCAACAATTTGATCTACTTTGTATTATGCTATAACTTATTGACCTAAATATTACCATAAATTATTAAACTTTGATAAAGCTATTATCATATTCTGAATAAATACTATTGTTGTTGTCAAGGGCAGTTCAAACACAAGAAGTTTGTGATCAACACATCTAACAAATGAGTTAAAACAAACTCTCTACATTGCATCCACAATAGTTTAACATTTTCAACTAGTTATCCAAAATATAACCAAGGGAAACAATCTCATGAGTAGGACAATTCTAATCAAAGATTTTAAACAGACCTAGCCTATAAACACAATTCACCTCAACAACTGAGCTAACATCAAGAGGAAAAAAAGAGACATATAGCTATAGAACCTAGCTCACTCACAAGCAAGCATGTGCCCTCGTTAGCAATCCTGTCAGCATTCTTCCCCAAAGATGGAGATGAATCTTCGATCAACCATTTCTATTAGAATGATATTGTAGTATTTACCCATAATGGTCATTTAAGTCACCTAATGCATAGTTCAGAATATCATTATTGACAGGGCAAAAAAAAAAGGGTAAATATATAAGGGGAACAAAATGATCAAATATCAAACATTGTAGGTAGCCACACATAAATTCCATATCACATTTTCATTGTATGTTATGGGTAGCAGTATTTGTGGATCATTTTAGACCTACGACATGCAAAGTGTCCAATTTATGTTAGTTTGAGCTTCACTTGGTTTCAAGAACACTATAATATTCTCTACTTAACAAGGCCAACCACGTGAAGGTGGAAGCTCATCTGGCCTTGCGCCCCTCCTGCTAACATCAATCTAAAGTACCCATTATCATCTAATTACATACTTCATTCATTCGTTCATCCATTTATGAACTATAACATTCAATCAATGCAATCACATAACATTCATTAATATGATATAAAATTCATTAATACACAATACTAATAAAAAATTCATTAACACATAACAATATTCATTAACATAAAATAAAAATCTGTATTAATACTCATCATTCATACATAATTACTTAAAACAAAGTTCTTTCATTATCTAACAAGGTTTATCAAAGAAGATTTTTAAAACATCATTTGTTTTTTTTTTTTTTTTAAGCTCTCTTAAGAAAAGCGCTCATAGGAGCATCTATATTTGCTTCATTCTCCTCCTCTTCTAGCATGTGTAATGTCAAATTACGATGGCTCCTTCTCTTTGGAGGAGCAGGAGGTTGCTGCACTAAAGGGGGCTCTATTGCAAGAACAAGTGAATGGGATAAATTCGCATACTCTTTTTCTTTTTCTAACTGTTACAAGTTTGTAATTAAGTATGAGTACAACATAAAATGCATTTTTCTTACCTAAAAATGCTACATCATGTACATTAATATTTTGATCTGCCATCGCATCAACATGTTGAACACTTCGAACATGGTCCACTCCTTCAGCATGATGTTCAACATGCTCTGAAATATTCAAAAAAAGGATACACGTCAAATTCGAATTGAAGATGTTAAATTGTATTCATAATTGCATAATTAATTTCCAATAGCAAATTAATACCTCCACCACTATAATGCACATCATGGCCATCATCATGAGCAGGTTTTGTGGTAGGATATGAAGGCTGTAGTAAAATGCTATGCACATTGTTATCTATTCAATTTACATTCAGAACTAATACCAAAAATAATCTTCTCAACTATTTAATTTCATTTATTTTTCATCTAACCAATTTACCTCTGAGATATCATTTTGTGCACTAGATTCTTGGGCAAGGCTTACAGATTCTTGATGTAGGCATGCAACCACAACTTTATAGCCTTCCTTCAAGGCAATTTTTCTATCTTCATCTATGACCTCCACATTGAAATTTGTGCCCTATTTTTTTTGCTTGATAACGTCAATTTTTCATGTATGGTTTCATTAAAGAAAATTTTTTGCAACATTATATTAAAAAAAATTTAAAAAATCATTGCTCTAGTTACAAGTCGAGACTACAGATTCATATAGCCACCAAAGCCAAGTTTGTGTTGGCCAACCTTTTCTACTCTCACTTTTGTAGCCACAGATGTGTCCTGCAATCTATGAACAATTTCAAACATCTTAGATTATATATTTATAAATATCAATAATTAGTGCATGATTACAATGTATTTAATACTATAATGACATACCTCATTTTGCCTTGTGCTACTTCATTATCTCTATCTTCACATAGCCTTTTCTCCTTTGCATCTTCTATTATTTCATTCCACTCCATCAGTGGAATCATAGGAGGACAGTTGTACTTTGGGTTATCCTTAAGAGCCCTTTTATATTGATCCCTCATAGTCTTTATATGTTTTGCTGCTCTTTTCATAAGTAGGCCAGTGTCAAAAATGTTTTTCCAAAATTTCTCTTCAATAGATGCAATCAGCTAATTTTTTAATTCCACAGCTTGTAAATTCCACCTTTTTAAAAACAAATAGATTGTTAGATCAATAACTTTAATATATTACAATAAATAGAAGACAAGAAAAATTATGTAGCAATGATATGAAACTACGTACCTTTTATGTATGATGGGTCCAAATAGTCTCAATGTCATATGAAAAAGATGTTCAAAGAAAGCATTATTACCTACAAAAACATAAAGGATTTATAGTCCAAAATGAGTAATGTAAAAGTAAACTAAATTTACACTTTAAATAATATCAATTTTAAAGCACCCGGAAGCTTTTGTTCTTTCAATGGAAACATAGTTTTGTTATTCAGCAATAATGTCCCTTCATATGAACCAGTACTAATCACACGAACTACTCTAGGGAATAGATCAGCTTCAGTAATACTGGTCTCTGTTGGTATATCAAATGAAACATCATAACAATTACATGACAATTTTAGTACTGCCCTCTATTGGTCTACCTCCCTGCCTATGTCCATGTCTCTCTATGTGTGGGTATATATATATGTATGTACGTATGTATGCGTGGTGTGTGTATGCATGTGTTTGTGTGTATGCAGGCTTCTATAGACATCATTTAAGCACTGATATGCTAATTTGTTGTTCATCAACTTGTAGAAAGACATTACAAAATATAGCACATTGCAAAATATAGAAAAATAAGGTTTTACCAGTTCTAGTGGGCATAGACGATGATGTTTGTATGGTCCTTGTTATCGACAATGCAGCAAACAATAGTGGACCACCAACCGAAGGAGGATTCCACACTTCATCATGAGCTAAAGAATAGAATATTGTTAGCAAAGACATTTGCAATGGATTAAGATAAAATGGGATACTAGTGAGAAATGTCCACAAAAAAAAAGGTAAGTGTTATAATGTTGATCAAAGCAAACAAAGTGTTAGTTATATAAAGGTACTGCGCAACAACCCTGACCATGTTCACCATGTGATGTCGCAACTGGAACATATGTCTATACAAGAACACATAAAATTAGAGATCATGATCCATAAGATACTATAAAATATTAATATCTATTGAACTTCTATTATTGCTTTAGTCGAATTACTGCTTACCTTCAAAGATTGGATTCTATGGTCCAATTCTATTCTTAGTGCCTCTTTCTCCTCATTTCTATCACCCTTGATGATAATGTTAACAAGTTCATCAGTGTATCTTTGTGTAATTTTTTGGGTAATGAATATAGGGTTCTTTTTCCTATCATTTCTGACATCAAATATTCATATACTTTCATCAAAATAACTCCAAAGCCATAAAGAAAAGAACATAATAATATTACATTTGTTTCTATATTAACATTAAAATTTACCATAATTAATGTTTACCTCTATTGAAGTTTTCTAAGATGGTGCATCCATATCGCCCTAAGAAAAAAATTAGTAAGTCTTAGAAATCAGCAACGAAATTAAAGTAATAGACTTACCAAAAAAATATTAATAATAAAGTAGATTTTATATGTAAATCATTTGTCTTAATTTAAAAATCTAGCATAACTAATATTTATATCTAAAAAAATGTTCGACATGTTTTACTTAATGTTTATATGTGCATGTATGGTTTGGAAAGAAATATTTGGTCATACAAGACCCCATCATAGTTGACATTGATCCTACCTAGACATTTCGTTGATTGTCATGATCTTCATCCATATCATCATCATCATCACCACCATCATTGTACTTGTCACTTTGATCATCGTCATCACCACCACCATCTTCATCACCATCATCATCCTCTTGATCACTATCATCATCATGACCATCATCGCCATGATCATCACCATCTTCATCACCATGATCATGATCGTCATCAGCATCATCGTCATCATCATCACCATTATCATTAGCATGACCAAAATCATCACCATCTTCTTTTTCTTCATCAGTAGGTAATTGTCATTCTTGATAATCATTTAATTCTTCTTGTGCTTCTTCAATATCTTCTTCTTTGATCACATTATACTTTACCGGCCTTCCTCTTGGGTCATGTCTAACCACAAATAACCAACCTGGTTAGTGTGAAACACCAAAGTAAAACACTTTCTTGCATTGGCTTGGAAGAACATAGGGCTCATCTCCGATTGGCTCAAATGACCTTGTATTAATCATAGTAAATCCATTATCGTGTTTAATAATAGTCCTCTTGGAATCATTTTGATTTAGTTGTAACCTAAACCATTTGACAAAAAATAGAACTATTTTGAATGAATTAAAGTCGCACTCAAGTATATCATCTAAAATGCCATAGTACCAATTTTTAGATTGTTGAGGATGTATGTTAGTTCTAGATGAAATATTGGTGATTGTGAAGACAACACTTATCCCATAATCACACGTTTTCTTCATTTTATCTAACATTTTTGTGCGGAATTTATAGCCATGGTAGTACATAGCTTTTTGGTATTTGACCTACAATTATTCAAACATGTCAAGAATCTTCTCATTGATCTATGAGTTGATATTAAACTTATGTCTCATGATTAATAATCTTATGCATACCTTTGTATCTCTTAAGCCATATATTAGATCAAGTACCATTGACATAATATTGGGATCTCCATTACGATGAGCTTCTTTAAAAAATGATGCAACACCATCCCATGTTAATGAGTGACCATTTTCTTGAGACTGTTCAATCCATACTATCATCCAATCAAAATTGTTTTCAATATACAAGTGTGGTGCATTCCACTCACGACCAACTATAAAGAAGACAATTACACCAATTAGAAACAACTTATATATATATATATATATATATATATATATATATATATATATATATATATATATATATATATATATATATATATATATATATATATATATATATATATATATATATATATATATATATTGATGATGGATAAGAATTGTTAAATTACAAAAAAAAAACTTATAATTACCTCTCATACTCCTCAATCTACCTTTCCCCATTAGGTACTCCCCTTTGAATTTGTCATTACAGTTGGGATCCCAAATGCGATCTACATGGATACCTACTGCAAACTTTGGAAGATATTCACTAATATACACCATGGTTTGGTATATCATATATCCCTCTATCATAGAACCCTTAGGATGCAATCTTTGTCAAACCAAGCCCTTCATAAATTTCAAGTGCCTCTCAACCATCCACATTCATCTAGCTTGTACAGGTCCACACACTTCAATCTCCTCAACTTGATATATGAGGTAGTGTTCTTGAGCATTGAAAAATGTTGGAGGTAAAAAATTTTGCATTTCATGCATAAGCTGTGAAATCTTTCTCTTCCAATATTTTATATCTTTTTAATCAATTTATTTAGACGATAACCACCTAAAAGAGATTCAACAATAAAGGAGATTTTAAATAAAATTATACAATAGATTTTTGATAAAAGCTACAGATCTAAGAAAAAACACTTCTAACCTCGTATATTTTCCAAGATCATATATAACTTGTTTAATATTGTTGTCAAACTATTGTGGAAGGGATAGAGGTAGGATGAACTGCAATCATTAAAAAATGATCATGTCAATATATTATTAAATAATGCAATTGGTACTACATTTAATCTTTAAAATATACTATAAATAGAAAACATGACTTACTTTTAGGAAGGTATGCCAATCATGTGTTTTCAACCCTGGCTCAAAATCATCTTTCTTTGATAGAAGAGTGCTTATATTTGCAGCGAATCCTGTTGAAAATTTTGTTTTTTTTATGACTTCTTTTAATGCATCACTTTGTTGCTCCATTCATAACCAAGGAAGGACACTTGTATTTATGCAGTCTCCATTCCTATTTGATTCAATGAAAACTTTTAGTGCATGATTGGATTCTGAATGTCAGTACAAATTTTAGCAATTTGTTCTCTATCACATCTTCCATCCAAAATTTTCCATAGTGTCTTTGTTACATTCTTTCCAATATGCATAGCATCAAACAAATGCATGATTAGGAGATCCTTGTAGTATGATAACCTACTAAATTGAGTAGGATAACTTTTCATTCCTCTAGGAAGTTGGTCATTGATGCCTTGATGACCTTCATGAGCATCAATTACAACATTAGTAAATATAAGACAATATCAAAATACAAATTGTAAACTTCAGACGACAAATTGGACATTACCTCAACGATTTAGTCGATCGTATTCCAACTTCATAAATGAGGTGTCATTCTTCATGGCCTTGATGATGTCTCTTCTTTCCCATTGAAAAGATGTTTTTCAACAATTCGATACCTATGATTATTGTGGAGAAAGTGTCTAAAATCATCAAACACCTACTTTTCTAAACTTCCCGAATGATGACATTTCATCTTCAGACCAGAAACTGGACATGCAAATTTTCCCTTTGTTTGAAGACCTAAAACATCATGTATAATTGGATCATGTACAATTATCATGCACAATTAAGCATTCGATAGTAATGTGTAAGCACTATAATAGACTAAAAATATGTGAACTTAACAATATAACATACCGCAAAAATGAGTTAGCCCAGGGGCATCATGTATTGTCCATACAAGCATTGCATGGAATTGAAATTGTCGATGTCCTATCGGTCTAGAGATTTCATACATAGTGATGCCATTCCATAACTTCAACAATGCGTCAATTAGAGGCTCAATATACATGTTCATATCTTGAACTTGGTATTTACCTAGCAATTGAATGAATATAAACATTATGTAATTATTATAACCATTTTCATGCACTATCTATAAATTAATTTAGATAACTATAAAATAAAAAAATACCTGGCACAATCCTTGACAACATTATGTGCTCCCTCTTTATGGAAATCCAAGGAGGAATGTTATTGTTAATAATAAAAATAGGCCATACTGAGTAAATAGATCTCATATCTCCATATGGATTGACATTGTCCACTGTCAATGAAAGTTTCAGATTATGAGGTTCTTTTTTAAAGTGTGACCATGTTTCTTCTATCTCTTTAAATGCAAAACCATCGGTAGGCATTTGCATAATGTCATCCTGACTTCTATTGTATGCATGGTAATCCATAAATTGTGCCAAGCTAGCACACTTGAATAACCATTCAAAACGTGGAATAATGGGAACGTACCGAAGAACATTGATGCACTTTTTTTTTGTTTGATTTGACTGATATCTACTAACATGAAAATTAGGGCATTCTATTGCAAATTCATGTTGTTTATGATATAGAATGTGATCATTGGGACATGCATGTATTGTCTGATACTTCATTTCAATCTGATCCATAATGTTAGATAATTCTCGGTATGAACGAGGCAAAATATTTGATGGTGGTAACAAAAATTCACTAATCAACCTACAACAACAAATATGCATTGTTAATATAATGAATAGTAATTGTATGCTAAAATTGAAGATGACAAAAATGACATACCTTAGCATACGTGACTTTGCTACATTGGATATACTATTCATAACCTTTAAGTTCACCAAAAAAAACTATAGTCAATAGTAGAGTTGTTTGGGAGCCTTTGTATAAGGGCTCGTGTGCCTTCTCAAGTAAAGGTATATCAAGACCATCTTCATCATTATTATCAGATTCGCTAGTACCATCCTTGTGAGCCTCTTCATCACCTACCCCAATACCATCTTCTTCAATCATTTCCTCTGGCACATTATCATCTTCTTCCATGGGGGTGTTATCCCCAACTTGGATATTCACACCTCCATGTTCCTCCAGTAGGAAATCCACATTCAACAATGGATGAAAATCATGGCCCCCTTCAACATGACCATATTGCCTACAATGACTCTGGGCTGTTATGATTAGAATTCTTCGATTCTTCAAGCCCTTACACTTTTTGTAAGGACAATAAAATTTATCAGGTTTTCTTCAAAACTAAGTACACAATGCAACCATTGTCTCAATATTTTTTTCTGGGTTCATATTGTCAGGTGTGGTCTTTCTTCATAGGATAATATATGTGAAAATAAATTGGACATGTTGTAGTTAATGTATATATCTGCACATATGGAAATTGTTGATTAATGTTTTCAAATGTAACTAAAATGATCCTATAATTTCTAGAAGGTCTAGATGTTTGCAAAATGTGGATTTATAGACAATGTATCTTAGTTATTTGCAAAATGCCTCAAAGAGATGTCACAAGCTGAAAGTTACTTAGGTGCTAACAGCATCATGCCATGACTAATCCTGATAGCAATGACTAATCTGATTAATGCATTAACTAATGAAGATGACTAAAATATTGAAACATATTAATGCAATCTTCAATCAAGAACATGTGAGCTCAAAAGATGGGTAAATCTCAAAAACTTGTGAGCCTAAGATCAAAGCATCATCGTTTGATAAATTGTTGCATTGAAATATGATCTAGAAAGGGCCTTTGCACATAGTATGTTGGCACTATTTGGCAATCATTGATCATGTGGTTATTGCAAAGAGGCTAAGGACCAAACATGGAATCATGGAGATAGTGCATGGATTTACAAAGAAAATGCAAGAAACATCAAAGAGATTCTTAATTGTTCAATGGTCTTAGTAAAGATAAAGCTTGGCACTTGAAATGCATAGTGCAATGGGATTAGTAAGATATCAAATTTTTTGATAGAATGCTCAAAACAGAGCTTGGAATGCTGATTGATGGACATGCATATGGGAAAGCATGATATGTAATGTTTTATGTCAAAAATGGCTTTGACTCTATTGGCTCAGTGCATGAGATACACCTGCAACTTCTCTACACAATTAGCTTGCTATGAAATATTTTAATCCAGATGGTCAAAACATGTACAAAGAACATGAATTGTTTGACCAAAGGCATTCATGACATTGGTGTCAATGGGTCTCTATGAAAGGGAATGAAAGGATACCAATTCATTTAACAAAGTGCCAAATGTCATACTTCCATCACAATTCAATTATGAAATATAACATGCAACACCATGTTTGATTAGATTGCTTCAAGGAGATATTTGATCAAGGATGAAATGAATGATCGCACCTGGTATGCACCACTTGATGCACTTTACTTCCAAACTTCTCAAACAACCTAGTAACCTCTTCATCTTTTCAAATACCCTTTATTGAGTTCTTCAAACCCTATGAATCTCAGTCCTTCATCCTGTGACTGATGAACCTTTCTATGACTATTCCTATTTGTAACTAGGCTTAATTAGCCCTCCAATTACAAAGCAACTACCTTTTACACTTTCTCTCAACATTCCAAACCTTGAAATAGTCTTAAGGAATCTATTAAATAGTAGGATTCCTAAATTTGTTTGAACATCCACTCACATCTAACCATTCTTTCATCAAACCCTCATTTTAAGGGTTTCTAACCTAGGGATCTCTAGAAAAGACCCTTAATAGTTACACAAAACCATTCAGATGGTTTAGACACCTTAAAATATACTCCTCTAAATGTTTCCAACCTTCATTTATCTATTCTAACCCTCAGACCTCTTATATCCACCATGTGGTGCTTCCAAATGCACACAGGTAGACTATTTCCAAGCCATGGGGGGGTGGGGGGGGGGGGGGGGGCATGATTACTGACCTGATGTAATACTAAATAAAAAAATGTTTTGAATTATGAAATATAGTTTTCCTAATTTCTATGCTTTGTCATTTTCTAGTTGTGACCTTCAGCTTTTTGTTGTATGTGCACATTGACAACAAAAATAGAGAAATTCAGTTAATTTGTTTGTCAACTTGTGTGAATTCTGAATTCAGCTCTAATGTTATGTGAAAAATTTATATAATGCATATGATGAATGAATTATTATATAAATACTTGACATTTTAATGTTTTAAAATTTTCCTTTTTTTATTGCTATCCCTCGTTGTTCCACACAAAAAAGGCCTCCTGCCCTCTACAGTCATCAAGGACATGTTCCCACATTTCCTGCCATTCCAATATTATAAACACTATGGGATGTGGGGAAAAAAAAAATTCATGAATAGAGGCTTGGAAGTAGTGGATTGAGGCTTGAAAGCCTGTTGAGGAATATAATCAGAAGATGAACAAAAAATGTGGACAAATCCCAGAATGATGATTAATAATTTTAAAACAATACACCATTAATCAATTTAGACGACTCCATTCAAAGCGATTGTTGGTTACAATTCTCCTTAACTAGAAGATTTGACCATTGAGTTATAGAAATCTCCAACAGCTCAAAATATAATCTAGAAAATTGAAGATATCAATATGTTGAAAGATAACTAAGTTTTAGTCATAAATATAATGAAGGAACCAGTGTACCAGTGTCGAATTAAAATGAGTTTTGAAGTTACAGTCATATGCCTTGTGTGAATGCCAAAAAATTATATGTAGATAACATTAAAAATAAAAGTTGAAACCTGAACAAAAATTCCTAGATGATGAAACGTGAACTTATCAACTCCCAATCAAACCTTGCTGATGCTTTGATGCCACCTGATGGATTTATACAAAGTCATGTGTGGTGGAACATGATGAAACAGAGACTAAAAATTATATTCCTAGTAGTTTCCTGTGAGTGAGCTCAGCTCCTGCTTTCACACTACCAAGACGATGAATATTTGAGGCAAATTGTGTAGTAATAACTCTTTCTTTTACAGAAGTAATCTTTCTCAATAATGCTTTGGCAACATCTGTTTCACTGGTAGTTCTTCCAGGTGAAAGAATGTGGAGTCTCTCATCATCTGACAACAAAAAAAATTTCAGCAGGGAGCATAATCTAACAACTATCAATTACATTTGATATTCCAAGCACTCTGATGGAGCATAGAGAAGCCAATCAATTCCTGAGCATGACAAATAAAATAGTAGTTTTATAATTCACTGACACAGATTAAATAATAATTATCTAAGAAGTATTCAGTTATATTAGACACAAAACCTTGATCCTTGGGAAACAACCATCTATTCATTGATTTTCTACTAAGACACTGAGTCAAAGGTATTCTATTTCCATTTTTCATTTGACATCCTACTAACAAACAAATAGAAAATATTTTCAAACTATATCCACAAAAATCCTCATCAAATGGGTATATGAAACTTCAATAGAACAAAATGTTATGTGAACTGTAGTTAAATAATACGGCTCTAGTTTCTAATTAAGATTTGCAATTATTATACACCATTACAATTTTATTTTCAAGCTTCTTATGCAAAAGGATTTGTTGGAAAACGGTCAGAGGTCATTCAGTGAACTAGAAATTGAAACCTTCTTGAAATCCAGTCAAAAGATTGATGTTAGATATTTTCTAGGGCAATTGAGGGATACAAATCCCTATAATCATCTCAATCCACATATATGATGTGGCTTTGAAGTTTTGAATGGTTCAGAAAGATACATATTTAATAAATAAGCTTCTCAAATACAGAGTAAAGAATTGTTTGGTCTGGCATCTCAAAATTCTCCCTTGATCCCTTAAAATCAATAGCATTATCATCTTCTAGGGAGCATATATGCTGGCAATAATATCAATCCCTAAAACATAGAAGACAATGGCATAGCATTGCTAAGATACATGTTGGTAAGGATAGATGGGAGAAGGGTGTGTCGAGATAGCAGGACCTTTTATTAGACTGAGATACAACACCCATCCAAAAAAATGCCACACTCTTAGAGTGGTGTAGGATATTTGTGGAGTTTTTTGCTTGTATAAGATTCCCAAGCTTCACCATTCATGGATTTTTTTATCTTTTCATTGCTAAAACTCAGTTGTTTCTAAGATTTTAACGCATTCACCTTCAAGTACACAGTCGAAGTTCTTCAAAGTTGTATCATAAGTTCAGTTCCTTCTGAGGGATTCCTTCTAAATTCTTATGCACGGAGATTTGTATGTGTGTAAAAAGATAAAGATATTGTTAAGAAGTGGGGGGCATTGAGAAAGACTGAATGAATAAGTAATGCCTTCATTTTCCCAATCCAAGCATTGATATAGAAACTGATCTATATGAAAAGTGGCAAATTTGGAGAGGACCCATTTTTGAAACTTCAAGAATCGATTGAACTCACCATAAAATACCCAATATCTACCATTAAATTTTGGGTTACCCAATTCAAGCACGCTTATTGAAAGGCATTATATTATTGACACAGGGCTCTCAAATTGCCAAGTCTAAAAAAATATTTAGGAGTTTGCAACATAAGAATTCATGCTCAAGATGTTAAATTTTGGATTACCCAATTCAAGCAAGCTTATTGAAAGGTGTTACATTATTGAAACAGGGCTCTTAAATTGCCAAGTTTGCAAAATATTTAGGGGTTTGCAATATAAGAATTCATGCTCAAGATGTTAACATTTATACTTCACTTTGATAGCCTCTCTTCATTTTTTATCAACATAAACTAAGGTAGCAAGAGTCTAAACCATGAACAGTCCACAACAAGTTTTTCCAAGAGATATTGGGAAGTTTTGGATCTCTACAAGTTGTGTTTCACTATCCCCATCTCTTGTTGCATGAAAAAACAATCTCGAGGCCTGCATCATTGGCCTCTCATACGGCCCAAGATCAAGCCTCAAAAAAATATTTTGTCTCATTGGAAATCCGTGTGACAATTACAATGCAGTATATCTCAGATCATATTAAATCCTCTAGCTATCGATAGTTTGGCTTAAAATTAGGCATTGCCTAAATATGAAATGTTAGGTACTAGTAAAACTTGAGATTAATTGTTTACGTTTAGCCTACAATAATTCTCACTGCAATTGTGGGTTTCATGGAGTAAAACTAATCTTCCTTACCTCCTTAACCATTTGGAAGTGAGAGATATATTGATGAAGAGTTTGTTTTCTTTCATTGTTCTTTGATTAAGACCATTAATGTTTGGTAACTTATGCAGGAGAGAAACAGATTTAGGTCTTATTTTCTCTCTAATCTCTATCTACCGGATGAGGGAAAATTTAATATGATATAGATGGAGGAAAGAAAGATAATGTTGATGAAAGATCAAGTAATACTACCCTTAAGGTGAAACAGGAAAATACTAAAAAGAGAATCTTCGAAAGCTCCATCTACACCTACATAATATAATGGGTAAAAAGATACCATAACAACTGAGTTACATATGCACAACTTAACTACCAATCAAGGCATCTTTGATCAATGTCCTTGTTTTTGTATTCATTCTAAGTTACTCTTTGATCCAAACTAGTTATAGGTGAGTAAATTGCTCCATTTGTAGGGTTATCAAAAATAGTTATAAAAGTGAATTAAAGATGCATTTAGTGTCTCTGTTAGAAGGTGTTGTGATGATTACGCAATAAAGATAACAGTGGAGCCTCACAACTGGTGATCTGAGTTCCCATGAAGACACTAAGAACTCACATCCATGTGACTTAAATAATCAACTCCATATTCGTGCATTGTGATCCTTGTGATTGACTTAACTACCATTTGCAACCCAATTTTTCTTATAAAATAAAATTAGGGGCAATAAATCTTCATCATCAATACAACTATACATCTAAACTTTTAGGGCTAGAACAAGGGACTGTGTAGTAGAAACGTATGTGATAGGACATAAGTCAAGATTGTTACTAATACTGAGTTGGTTGCATTTTGAACTCTTACAAATTCCGAAAGGAATTCTCCCTCTTATATTGACAACAATTTGAGTTATAGACATGCGATAATATCAAGCACACACTACAAATTTTATTTATCTTTTACAAAAGTATTCTATTAACTATTACTTACGCACTAAACTACTACTTTATAGGGTAGGAAATTCCAAATCCATTCCCTATATTGATTTCCATTTCTATAAATTGACACAATCAGAACAAAAATGTCCAGCTAACAATCTATGCATTGCAATGTCATAAAATATTTTGAATCTTTGAAAAGGCCTAGGTCAGCATACCTATTTTAGCAAATAACCCTTCAATGTCTTTAACAGAGCTCTCCAAATCAGAGAGAGGTGTGCAAGCCTGCTCAGTCAGAGTGTTTCTGCTCACCATACAACATCCCTAATGTAAGTCTCATCTAGGAATATCCTATAAACTACATCTACTAAATAACACTACATGCATACAAACCTTCTTTCTTATCGTTTGATATTATGTATTCTCTTTCTTTAATTGAAAATTTTTCCTATTTGTAATCTTCCTTTAAAGCTGATATTCTTTTCCTGGATTGCTCGAGAATTTTCTATACACTTTCAGATACAGTTCAAAAATTGGATCTTCCAAAACTAAGTTACTACACAGTGACACACAATACTCCCTTAATTTATGACCATTCAATTATTAGAAAACTCAAATAATAAATGTCTTCTAATGACATTAAAAAACAAAAACTATATAAAACCGCCTTTTTAGCATTACAATAACTATCTTGAGCTTCAATAGATCATACACCTCTACTGTAGGTGGAAATTGTCATTAATTGTTGCAAATCAATTTTTATGCAAGCAAAAATGAAGATGGAACAATCATATATCATCTAAAACATCATTTAGAATGATTCTATACTTGTAGATCTGAGTAAAATATGATTTATAATAGTGAGAAAGAAACAATCCTCAATGTATCTTTGTCTCGATGATAAAGTAATATTTTTGTAAGTTAGATTACCTAATCGGTGCAACTGAACAATTCATTTTGTTGGAAGCTGCCAAAGAACTTAAACAAAAAAGAGAGCATAATAGTTGAATATAACTATCCTACAATGTTGTCATTCTGTCACTATCACTCTTATTCCAATGGTTCATGCCTCCTTCAAGAACTCTCTTAGGATAAATATGAAGATCTCAATAACCTCGAAACCCATGAAACTCAGAAACCATCTAAATAGTTTTGATCACATTCACATTATCCATGAGCAATGGAGTACATGACTTCATAGAAACTAAACAATAAATCAATACAAGATTTGAGGATTGTACTTCTATAGTTGTTAGGAAGTAGTATATATATGTGAAAGAGAGGGACTTCCGAAAATTGTCACTGATCACAAATCAGAAAATCAGAACAACTTTCTACACAACTACTCTCCACACATTGCTGTTGATACCAGAACACAAGATTTAAAGAAAATATTTAGTATTAAATCTTATTCATCTATTCTACAATTCTTAGTCTTTTAAGAAATAGCTCACAGTGGGCATATGTCTCCAAGAAAAGTGCAAATGAAATTTAACAAACAAGAGCAGTAACTGTAAAGATGATAATGCATTTCCAAAAAAATTGATTTTGAGCACACAATAATCCAAGTTTTATCAAACATCAAGAACTCAAGGCATTCATCTATGGCCAAAACATTAACAATGGAGAAGCTAGCCAAAAATGTTTTGACACTTCACTGAACTACAAAAAACAATTTTGTCTTTCAAGTCTTTTCCTACCAAGCAAAGGATGGGATTGCCATCTCTACTTCAAATTTTCATTATAGCTGAAGAATTAATAAAGGAGAAGCGAACCAAAAACTTTCGAGGCTTCACTAGAACAGAAAACTATTTTAGTATTTCAAGACTTTTACCAAGCAAAGTATGTGCTTACTAACTTCTAGTGAAGCTTGCTAAAAAAAAGTCTATTATCATCCATTAGTATGAATTCAATATTTGGACATAGATCCAAATGGGTGAGAGAAAATCTGAGCCACAAAAGGGACAAGGCCTTACAGAGAGAATACAAGTGTCTAGTGAACTAAACTTTAAGATATAACTAGTGATATCAGAAATATAAATTTTCCACAGCTTTATCCTTGCACTTAAATATATGCTAACCCTGAACCTAAGCATCATCTATAAAACAACTTTGTGACCTGAAAGAATTAACAATGGCTCTATTTTTTAAATTGCGATGAGTAGAAGAGAAAGAGAAAATGTAAAGGCATTGAATAGCTTCGGAATCTGCCTCTGCAACTTTCTGATAGATAACAAACTTGGAATGATATCTAATGACCAGATTTAAATATGTAAATACAGTCCTCATTCTACTGCTAAATTGGACAATGGAGGCTCTTGCTTGAAGAGGCAAAATTGGTAATATAGTTTTGGCCTATTTTGCATTGAAATTATTCCAAAGTGGGGTATAAGGACAACACAACCAGTCGAGGAAGTGGTCATGGAACCTTATACAATTATCTTTAGATAGGCTGAGATTGGGGTAGAGAAATCTCAGCTAGCAAAAAGTACAGTGCAATTGATGTTGCACCCATTTGCTATACCAATTCTTCCAAGTCAAAACTAATGGATAGTGAGGCAACTGTGACAAACAAAAAATTACCCCCATAGAAAACATCAAATCTCTTGAGCCCTATGAGTGTAAAGTTCCCATTAGATTAAGCAGTCATGGCCACATGCTTTATTTTCAGTCACCAACAACATGATAATATTGGAACTATAGGGTGGTCGATTCTTACCTCCTTCTCCTCTCCTATTGACCCTACACCAAACTCCTGCCCATTGTAGTCACCGCACGCGCAAAAAAAAAGTTAACACTGTTGTGACCTTTTATTATCACATATGTTCTAAAGGTCAAAATTTAACCAATTTAACCATGGTCAAAATTTCAACCATATCGGGACCATTTTTTCAAAAAAAAATGAAAATAGGCCTTTGGTCAAAAAATTGGTCGAAAATTGGGGCCTAATGTACTAGTGAGCTATTATCAATCATTGGCTTGTTGATCACTTTAATGTCATAAACATTTGGGGTGTTCCAATCAAAAGGCTCTAGAAGAATAGTTCCCATTTTCTTTTTATTGAACTGTGAATCCAAGATCAATGTGTCATCAATGTATTTCTTTGAGAAAGTCCTCAACCTAAACAACTTCATGTTTTTTGTTCTAATTTGGCAATGCCTCCATAAGAATGCATCAAAGTCATCTTGACAATCTACTTATAAATCCTCAAGGCAAGGGAGGTGACCACCATAGCTACTAGTAAATGTCTTGTTTAACTTACATCTTGGTGTCAAAATTGGGCCTCAAAAAGTAAAACTTTCTTAGTTTAAGGATTTCCAATTTGGTACTTGCATCTTTAGCAGTTGCCAAAGTGCACTTCTATCCTCTACATGATAATGAGAACCCCACAACTTTTACCTTTTCTATGGAAAATGCATTATGTACATCCAAGATTTAATTGTAGAACTCGAGCATGATGATTTGATCACTATAATGTTGAGGTAGTAGATATGGATGTCATTAGAACCCATACACATGGATAGAGGTGTGTCACCAACTCTTTATGAACCACATCCCCCATGGCTTGATAAAGGTTTTCTCCTTTTTGGAAAATTAAAATATGGGGTCCCCTTGTAGGCATATTATTGTGTTGTATAGGAATGTACCATTAGCCTTGCAAAATATTGCAAAACATATTTCAAAATTCAACCCCCATGTGGTCTTTAGTCTCCAACGCTTCATATTGTCAACAAAAATCTATCATCCAAACTACTTAAGATGTCATATAAAAATTGTGAGTCTGCTACAACTCTTTTAGTTGTCAACCAATATTTTCAAAGATCATTTGTGCCTAGTCAAAAAAGATAGTAGATTCAATAATGCTGAGATTAGATAATACATCCTTGGGGAATATTCTTTCACATTTAATTCCATAAATATGCGACATAAAATAATGATGATCCCTTGGATGGGAAATATGACTTTTTTCCTAGAGATAGTGGGTGAGGAGGATTATCCACTATGTGTTCACTTATCACTTGCATTCATGCTTCATTGATTGATACTCCCTAAGGGTAAAGACCTTATTGTTCAAAGTCATGTACTTTCTTCTAGAAGTCTGGAAGACTATGGTTGTGTTGATAGAATCAAAGGCAACAATGATAGTATTGTCTGGTAGGGAACAAAATCATGTAGCTGGTGAGTAATTATTGTCCAAGGTGTTGCTGATTTTTGGACAGTAAATGGATGTAGGAAAGAAGCATTTCTAAACTATCCTAGACTAAGAAGGTTGGTATAGTATTCATATTGAGAAACATTTCCTTTGTGTATATCTTCCTTGCTTTCCTCTTAAGTTGCATTCTTTGATGTCTATGTCCATTAGAAATCAAACCAAGTTCTCTATCTTCAACACTTGGAGCACATCATCCTTCATATATTTCATTGTTAGCACTACCTTTTCAAACTCTTTGATCAACTTTTCTCTTCTTTCCCATGGGTTTGATGATACTTGTGTTGGGTTTCCACTGGTGTGGATGATGAGGAAGCTATGCTCTCAACTCTATCTTTTCCTATAAGATAATATTTTATTAGTATACAAAGCCAACACAATCTCATTAAAACCAAAATTGAATTATTACTTGTGTCCAAGCCTCGGGGTTTCTAATTACTCATTCACAAGTTACTTAATGAGGATTAAGGAAACTTGAAGCTTTGATATTGAAATCCATACTATGTTCTCAGGTAATTGATGTTGGAGTAGGATTAAAGAGGAAAATATTCCCCCAAAAGATAATCACTTGATGAACATTATAACAAGGGCTTGGGTATGAAAAAATAATTTCTTTATTAGCAACTATGAGAAAAAGAGTAAGTGGTAGAATGAGATCCTAGAACCTTACAATCTAATGTCTAGTTTTGAATAAAGGGTGTCAAACCAAAACTAACAAGGGTACTTTTGATGTGCGACCTGTTATTGGGCCAATGTTAAAGAGGGTTTCAAGGGAAACCCTCTTTTCAACTACAATTTTGGACAATGCACTTAGTCGGGGGGCGGGGAGTACTTCAAACACCAAGGGAAGGATCATGAAAGGCCAAATTAGGACATCAAAAGATAAGCTCCAAGGGAACTTCCTTCTACACATTTCTGATACAAAAATCGCTAACCTTTCAAAAACCCTTTCAAAGATATGCCCCAAAGGTGTCTTAGATCCAAGAGGAAGAAGCCCAAAAACAAGACCAAATTTAGGCAAGGTTGAACACTCAACAACCTATGACTAGGATACACACCAAAGGCAAATTTCCTGTGAGTGAGGAAATGGGAGGACATTTTCGCCTTGTAAAAAAGATGTTCTATTCAATGCAATTCTGTAAGCATTAGACATCTATGGAGCAATCTTTAGGGGGTTTGTGTGTTGAAAGAAAAATGTGAAGCATCTCCTTCAACTAGCCCTCTATAAATGGGCAGTATGGTGTGAGATTGACAAGAGTAGGGGACGCAAATGGCATTTTGTGACAGTAAAATGTGCAATGTAATCCAATCTAATGACATTACACCAAAGGCATTATCAGTGGAAGGCTTTAGGTTTTCAATAAACCTCATGAAAGAAGAGCATGCCATATTTAGTGTAAGCGCCTAAGCGTGGGACAACTCAAACCATTGGAAGAAATGAAATAATCAACCAAACGTATGAAAACATAAAAAATGTATGAGGTAAATACCAGTTTAAGTGCAGAAAGTGCTAGATTCAGAGCCAGATGCGAGAGATGGAGTCCAGTGTTCCAGATGAGGAGCCAGTGATGGGAAAGCAAGCAACATTGGCATGGGTTGACCCAAGGTTCTGTAGCTCCAGCTACTTTGCGTGCTCAACAATGAAATTGAAAACAATTTTTCATGTTAAATTTAAGCCCGTGTTGGTCAAAATTTTGACCAACATAGGCTTAGATTTTTAAAAACAAGAAATTTTTCCTTCTACAATCCAACCAATCAAAACCTTATTAATTGATGGTCAAAATTTTTGGTCAAAAAATGACCTCAAATGTACTAGTGATAGTAAATAATCAAAACCATTATCGAGTTTTCTAACATTGTTTCTAAGGTTAAATAGTTGATTTTTCTAGGTTCTTGTAACAATATTTGTAATAAGAATAAATACATGTCTCAATACATTTAAAAATAAAACAAATTTTAATACATTTAAAAATATTATAGAAACATATTTATACATTAAAAATATTTTAAAAATACTATACAACTAAGTAAAGTAAAATAATATATAAGAAATCATAAAATAACCAAAACCAAAATTTCACTTACCTGATATGATCAAACAAGATGAATAGCTCTAAAGCATTTCACAAATCTTGGAACCTATTTAGTGCAAATGATCCCTTTAGGAGATTCTTTGAGGTTTATATACTTATTCGGGTGTTTGACCAAACACTTCAACCAAAATCCCTTGTTTCAACAAAATCAACCTTGTCACATATGTAGCACATGACGTTTGTCCAATTGAAAGAGGTTTGACCGAAACCATTTTGGTTGGACCTACTCAGTTATCCTAAAAGGTGACATAAGTTTGTTCTTTTACCCTAGTATGAACTATGTTTTGTGTATGTTTATTCAAGCATCATACTATATATTTTAGACGTGACATGTGATTAATAATTTAAATGTTTTAATCTTCTCATAAACGAGTCACCCCTTCTTCGTAGTGTGCAGTTCATTATTATTCCACATAGAGAGAGAGAGAGAGAGAGAGAGAGAGAGAGAGAGAGAGAGAGAGAGAGAGAGAGAGAGAGAGAGAGAGAGAGAGAGATTTTTAGGCATGATATGTCCTTAATAGCTTAAATGTTTTAATCTTCTCACAAATGAGTCACCCCTTCTCCAGAGTGTGCAGTTCATGGTTATTAGAGAGAGAGAGAGAGAGGGGGGGGGGGGGTGTGGTGGTTGATGTGAATAAATGATGATATAGGGAATCAAGTTAATTGAGCATGTATGGAGATGTGGACACAATGTCTTGAAACCATAAGGTCTACATTTTAATCAAGTTTGCAGATAGAGAAAGAGATACATACAAATTGGCAATGTAAAATATTTGGCTAGCAAAATGTTTTGTGGAAAACACATTAAGAATAGGATTTACATAAATTGGCACAATCCATATATGTTTTGTTCCATATTAAAGACCATGGGAAACATTGAGCCTTAGTCATACATATAAACAAAAGGTTTGGATAAATATTGTAAGCCAAAGACATGTTATTCAGAACACTAAAATAATTCTCATTTTTTGATTTGTGCTCTACATCAAGTGTGCATGTGGTGATACATAGATAAAAATACCACAATTCTATCGATCACTCTAATATCTATCTAACTGTATAATTTATTTTGGATCTTGAAAATGTTAAGCTTTCCATCTCAAATTTCTTTTGTGTGCATTTTTTTTGTCATAAACTAGCATATGGTATATTGGGCCTAAATTTTGGGACATTTGTCAAAATTTTATACAAATTACATTTTTCAAAACTAGACTCTATTCTACAAACCTTAAAAAATACAAGTTTTAAATTTTGAATTGTTTTAAATAAATTTAGGGGGGAGCATGCTCAAATTTCATGATTTACAATGCACCCACTTAAAAAATTAGTAAAAAATCATACATTCAACAAAAAATTGGCCAAAAAATCTAAGTTAAACTACATGACATTAGCTAACTTCTCACCAAACTAGTTCATTTTTTTAATTTACATTTTAGAGGAAGCACACCAAACACTATGCTATATTTTTGTATGAAAAAAAGACCAATTTGTGTGTTCCCTCATTTTGAGGCCTTTATTGTCCCTCATTGTCAAAATAATTTAGTGTCTTAGATTTATTAAATTTATAATACTAGAACTTTTTCTCTTGTTGCATGTTTAAATATTGAGATTAAGTATCTTGATTTTCTTGTTAATTTTTAGAGTTTGTTGATTTTACAAGAAAAAAAAAGACATCTTAAGATCCCCTTTGACTTTTCATCTTGGTGTACCTACATAGTGATACTTTCACTTTCTCATCTTTGGGAGTGATCCACTTTTATTGGACATGCCATACTCACTTTTCTATGTTGAGTCGGTGAAAAGTTACCTTTCTTTATGCCATGTCATAATATTAAGGCACTTTGATACATTCATTCATCTCCATGTCTCATCTTGACCTATGTAACCAAGATATCTCATTTGTGGTATATTAACTTTGTTTATTCTATTGCATTCTTTGTGAGAATGAAATTTATTCTTATCATATTGATCCTATATTGTTATAGTGCTTTCTATTAGGCCTCTAGATCTTGGATGGCCATCTCCATAACCAAATCTTAATATTTTCAACTGATCAATGCAACAAGCGACGATCACTCCTCCCCTCTTTATATTTTCTACTTGACATGGTTTTAATTATTGTAATTTAATGCCAAATTAGTTTCTTAATGTTTAGAGTAAAATAATTTGATGGACTTTGAATCTTGTAAAATGAGCAACTCCCTAATTGTTCATTTGTATATTAACACTGAGTTAGTTTTTCTTTGGTTTTTGTTTTTATTTCTATACAATTTGGCCTCAAAGAACTTATCAGATATCTTAAAAATGACGTGCTTCAATTTTATTGAGGTTGTCTTATGAACTATGATACACATTTACATACCCCCATGTGGGTAAAGGTTTTGATGCAAGTGTAGGTTGAACACTAAATATATTAATATTATAAAATATCGGAATAGATTTTCCTTTATCTTGTAGCTAGACCAATTTGTCAAGATTGTACATTTAAGGACATCATGTATGCAATTTCTAATTTGATAAGTGAATGGGTTCTCCTTGGTCAAATTCTGTAAGTTGACCTAATCAATAGCAATGAGTGATATCGAAGATAATAGTCATTGATAGGTAGATAGTCTATACATAGATACGATTATTTTTGCATCTTTAAGACTCTGTATTCCTTATCTATTCCCTCTTTAAAGGGGCTCCTCTTCTTTTTAATGATCAAATGACTTGCTAGTTGGACAACATGTTGGACAAATATGTTAATTTGACTTATGTCGACTATAAGAAAATAATAAGAAAGTTAAATACTTACATTTTGAAATTAAATGTGTAAGCCTTAAAATAATAAAAAAGTTAAATAATTGCATTTTGAAACTATTAAAAAGACAAGAACAACTTTGAAAAGATATATAAAAACAAATGCAAACAAAGACAAATAATAATTTAGACAATAATCCAACCATGAACTTAAGCAAACCTAACACAATTGTGTTGCGAATTCAAAATGAAAGATTCTATCGAACATAGATTTTGAGAAATTCAATCCAAGATGGACACAAATCCACAAAGGAACTAACAAGGTTGGCATAAATCCAAATAGGAAATAGTATCGGTATGTAAATTTCACCAACACAACAATGTTTAACCCTGAGTCATTCATAAGAAGGAAAGAACGTAAAAGACTGATGTGTACAAACGGTAACTCTAGCGCATATACTTGAACGTAAAATTCATTTTTGAATTTGCACTCCCGCCTGTCCGAAGGGGTTATTACTTAGCCCGCTCATTTTCGCTCCAGTCAGACCATTTGGTACCGAATGGACAATGAAAAATTTGGGAGTTCTTGGGATTTAGAGCGCTGTATGTGTCATAACGGGCCTCCATTTTCTTCTTCGCACTTTCCACATTTGTAAGACACAGGATGAATTCTTCTGGGTTGCGTTCGATAAAGACATTTATTTTTCAATTTTCATTGCCGTCGAGGCCTCTCTACTGTATGACAATGCTCTCAGATGCATTGTTGTGATGGATTTTAACCTTTGGTTTATAAATCATTCCTATTATGTGCTCTTTATTGTACAAATAGAAGTGAATCTGCTATTTTTTTAAAGATTTCCAGCTCTAATTAGAAATGAGCGCTAGTATTCTCACCCTCCAATGAAATGACATCGATTAAATACCTTTGAGTCTGCAGCTCCATTTGGATGGAAAATAATTTATTTTTTCTTTAAGTTTTCCTTTTGTAATACTCTAAAAATGGAAGCACTTCAAGTTCACACACTTCAATTCATCCTATTTAAGATAAAGATCAAAATTAATAGATCCAGCGGCATTGAAAATGGGTCTAGAAATGTAAATTTATTTCTTCATTTACATGTTTAAAAAAATATGAAAACTTTGTTATGATGTAATGGCATCCTCATTGCTAAAACGAATCTGTGCATATCGTGAATATCAAAAAAAATCTAATGACCAAGTCTTATGTCTAGTGCTTGTAAATGAGGTAGAATCTCATTAAGGCCGGAAGAAGCACCATGAGATGTGGTAGCAATCCAAATTCATACGATCCTGTGGTTCATGTGGTCAAAGCATTCGTCTTATGTCTGATATAGGTTCCGGGTTCCCCACCACTAGAGCTATAATTGTGAAATACTCACATTTTAATTTCATTTTCCTTGCAGCCCACCGTTTATTCTGATTATGCAGAGATATCCCGAAAAGAAAACTATTCATTTCAAGGCTATACTCTCTGGTTTCAAGGAGGATTACTTAACTTCGGATTTTTGTTTCTGATGTAATTGATTGTTGGGTTCTTCACTCACAAAAGTTTCACTTTTACAAGCACGAACACCATAACAGAGGGTTCCCTATGCTGGTAAACATAAGATTAACATGCTATCAGCCACATGCTTAATTTTTTATTTAACTATTCATAAAAGTAAATCACACTTGTGATTGTGATTGTTCTTATTCTTATTGTAATGTTCCAAATACATTTAGCAATGTGAATATAATGAAAACATTTGTAACAGCACTGGCTATGTAATCAAATCTCTTACTTTAAATTTGAAGACTCATTAGTACTTTTGATTAAATTAAAATTTTTAACTAGTGTAGAGTCAAACTATATTCAATCAACCATTTTCTTTTAATTTGTAAAAGACAATATTGAGCTCATTTATATGAAACGGTACATTGCATAAAAGTTAGCATTGATATCTGAATATTCAACTAGAGAAGTTTGTCTCTTTCAATAGTTATATATTTTATTTTCTTATGTGATAAAAATAAAACATTTAACTGAAACGTGTCACTTCGTACATTAAATATTAATTTTTATAGTTTTAATAACACAAGTTTGAAGCATAGATAGCATAGAAGACGTAAGAAAATTAGAAGTTTTCAAGTTCATACAATTAATTTGTTTAAGTGTAGACAATTACAATTTGTGACTATTATTTTTATATTAAGAGTTGTATTTGAAATATAGCAACATTAATATTACATATGTAGTAGTAAAAACTACCATGTATGGAAGCTTAATAACATAGGACCAATATTATTTTTATTGGTTTTATTATGTTTTTAGGGTCTAATAATTGAGGACAGTTGTAAATTAATCTATCCAACAAATCTATAACTACTTGAAAACTATTTGTAGTAGTCGTTTTCATTTTGGATCTACATTCTATAACCCTATTATCACATTTTGTAATTTCCATAAAATTTAGGTTCAAGTGCCTCAAGATTATAGACAAATGTGTCGTGATGAATAAAATTTGAGAAGATGCTAGATTCTACAAAAAGTACCTTTTAAAATAGGATCAAATTATTCTTAGAACACCATAATATTATACAATTGATAACTCCTACATGAATGAAACCCTCATACAAAACAACAAGGAGAAAGTGTTATAAGACTTTAAAATATAGTGCATCTTTCTTAAAAATTATTTTATCATATGCATTTCCCATTTAAATTGTCATATATATGGTTATTACATACTAACCATTGAGCATATGTAAACATTAAATTTTAGACAAGAAAATAAACAAGTTTCTTGTTATTAGTTGGACTCCAAAAAATATAACAAATGCAAATATTTTATTAGTGTGAAGAGGTCTACGTATGTAATGTGGATTGGATCCAATTATGTCATCTACTTCTTCACAATTAAATAGATCACATACTTTATCTAGGATTTGATGCACTTGTCCAAACTTTTATTATACACACTTCCTTTCAAAAGATTGTGTCATGGAGAAAATTAATTAACTTCACCTACTAAACAGATATATTATTTCATACAAATTCAAGATAAACTAAATAATATTGAGATAATAAATTAAATGACTTATTTTTCCATGTTTCATAGAAATTAATCATAAACTAAATAATATTGAAATGATAAAGCAATGACCCATTATACCTCAGCCACATATTTTTAAGCATGCAATTCTTTCACAATAATTCATGGAACATTCATCCTCTAATGCTTTAACTGAATTTTTTGTCTAATACTAGTAAGATAACATTAATGCCTCTTACAAAGTATCATGTAATAGTTATTTCATATGCACCCATCTCTTCATAATTTCACAAGAATATAAATTATTTCCCAAATAAGATGTGATCCATGAATACCAATTTTGGAATGTGACCATGAGTTTATCTTGTGGCTCTCAACATCTTTTTGTTGTAAATTTCCTTCTTTTTAGATTCTAAGCAATTTTTTTATCCAGATGAGTTTAGCATAAATAGATCCATGTTTTTAGGTTCCATTTACTCACAATAAGATGTCTATCATTGACTACAAATGAGTTTAGTATAGATAGAAAAATGTTGAATCAACAAACTCAATCTCCTAACATCCTAGACATAAGGATTCAGTTGGTGGAATAGGTGGTAACCTTTTCACATTCCTTGTCAATCAGTTGTCTCGAAGGAAGCTTAAATTTTGGTTTTAGATCTGGTATATTTATGGGCACTACTTTATCACTACATACATGTGACTTTAAGCCCCACAAAAAGGAGTGAACTAGAAATCCAAAGCCACAAATCCAAATGCAAACAAAATGCTACTTTAAATTATTGTACAACTCTTGTGATTTATTGTGGTGCATTTTTAGTTAGAGAAGAGAGAGAGAGAGAGAGAGAGAGAGAGAGAGAGAGAGAGAGAGAGAGAGAGAGAGAGAGAGAGAGAGAGATGTGAAGAATTTTGGAGGTACAACTCTAGTTTAGCCCTAGTAAACTTATGCATGCACATCAACTTATGATCGTAATGATGATGTGAAGACTAAATTCATTCTTGAAATTCTTTGACTTTGCAATGTGAATGAAAAAAGTTGTTAGTTTTTAGCAAGTTCATTTTGTTGTAGAGGACATAATGTTGAATCAAAAAACTCAATCTCCCAGAATCCTAGATGTAACGTCCCGCTCGGGAACCCAAGAGAAATTAACCTACTCTGTTACAATATTTTAGTGAACATTTTTTTAAGTGTATACAATATAAGATAATGATGCAGAAGAAATAAATTGAAGCTTTAGGAAATATATTGAAGCTAAGAGTTGTTTATGTTTTGAGAGTTCTATTGATGTGTATTGCATTCATAGGCAGAGGTAGTAACCATGTTTCTATATGGTGCATCACCCCTCTTTCATTTTTGCAATTTCTTTCATGTTCTCCTTCTCCCTTTTTCCTCAAAGTGGTAGTGTAGGTGCATCCTGATAGTAAGGAAGTTGACATTCTTTAGAGATTCAGCCTCAGAGTGCAAGTCCCACACTTGGAGGTTGTTTCCATGTTACACAAGGTCACTTTAGGGTCATAGCTCAAGTAAGGGTGGAGACTTTTGTGTCAACAAAAACCCAAGATGCATATGGGGAAATGCAATCAACTAAGTCAACTCTAAGATTACCCTGGCACTCTCTCTGCACCGCGGCCCCCTAGTGACTCTATGTGGCATCAGTAATCCTTTCGTACAGACAAAGAAACTAACTATGCAAGATCGCAATCAAGCATCTTCTCCCACTCCCATCCTAGCTTATACTAGCGCTCAAGACATGGACAAGGAATCACTTAAAATATTTTTATTTCATTTTTAAACCCCTTATTTAATGTGTAGTGTTATCACTTAATTAAGTTACTTACAATGAGTTACCCTGGCAACCACATAGGGCCCCGACCCCCATTGCAAGTCACTTCTCTTCTATACACCTAATAAACTACCCTAATACCCTATTCAAATTCAAAAAGATAAAGGAGTGCCAAAAAGATTTTCATAAACCATAATCATGAAAGTCACCAAAGTAAACTAATGGAGCATAGGAAAGAACATCACATCCAACAAGGATTCATTATCAATCTCAATTTAACATCTCAAAGAATCATCCATCTCATAATGGATATCACATAATAATTTAGTAATAATCCATAAAGTCTCATAATCATGAGAACAATAAACCAATATCAATAATGTCCATCTCCATCATAGAGTGCATTAATCAAAAGTGATAAAGGAAATCAAAACCCTAATAGGTAAAACCTAGGTTACATGATAATAATAAATAAATAAATAAATTATTATATTCCTAAAGTTTAGCTTGAGTAAAATAGGGTTAATTAGAAAATATCTAATTACTCTAACAAAAATGATTTAAAACAAACCATTACACATATGCTTGTCAAGTTAATTTTCTATATATATATATATATATATATATATAACTACTACTTAAACCATTTAAAACACTCAAATATTTTTAAAAAAATGACATAAAACGATTATTTAACTATAAAAACTTGAAATAAAACATTTTAAAAAAAAAAAAAATGTGTTGACATACCTAATTCGGCTGGATTGATGTTTTAGCCCTGATGTGTTTTACACTCCTAGCAATGGCTCTCATTCAAATGAATCGCCAATTGCCATTTTTTGAACTTATATAACTTTTGGGGTTTTGGTTGAAACTGATCTAGCTGGATCTAGTCTAACCGAAAGGCTTTCAGTCGGAACCCCCTATACATGTACATGTTGCGTGGCACTTATTGGGTGCCATGTCAATCTGGTTGGAAGCATTTCGATTGGACCAAATCCGGTTAGATCAACAAAATTAGCCTCAAATGTGACCCACATCCATGCATTCACCCATATTATATGCATGGGACTCTATTGTTTTTGTGCATTCTTAAAAATTCCTTTCAATGCAAGCATAAATTAGCACTAATAGTGAATGCATAATAGTTGTTTAAATAATATCTTTTGGAGTTATTGTATATTGAATATAGGGCATGTGTTCTATAAGACACATACACACTATAGGGCCTATGTGCTTTGGCGAAATGGGCTTTTAGGGACCAAAACATCTTTTGCCATCTTTTGGTCCCTTGTCTTTATGTGCTTGCCCATGTACCTTATTTGTTCTATTTATTAAATAGTAGCAATGTATATCAATCAAACACCATACACACATATTGATACCTATACACACATATGTACATACATACATATATACATACATGCATACATATATGTATATATATGTATGTATATATGTATGTATGTATGTATGTATATATATATATATATATATATATATATATATATATATATATATATTGTTGAAGTTGATGAAATCTGAATCCCACAGCTCCCAAGAATCACCTTCATGCAAACTCTTGTCACAGAAAAAGAGAAGCAAAAGTTATAGAGGTTGAAATTTCCAGATCCACAGATGAGACATTATCAAAAGTGAATGAATTATTACAAAGAGATTAATCCTTATAAAGGAGATGAAAAACTCTAAAAGGTAAAACCTAGGTTGCATGATATCAATTAATAAAATAATTAATTATTATATGCCCAAAGTTTAGCTTAAGTAAACTAGAAATTAAAATAAAGGCAATAAACAAAGAGCTCACAAATAAATGATAATAATGATATAGGTCATATAAAAACAAGGATCACAACCAGACCCATCCTAGAGTAAGTTGAACCAACTAATCAAGAATCCTATAACTACAGGATATGTTTGTGGGATCCTTGGTCCTATCTCTGCTACAACAACCATCACATTTTATGAATTCTTTATCCTACCAATTCAAGGGAGTCAATGCATTGTACATAGAAACGTTAATCATAAGGATGAGCATATGTACATGTTAATATATATACATATAAGAAAGATTGTAGAAGATATACGATTGGGATTGAGATATTGTATAGATCTCACAAGGTGAGTTACTATGATTGTCCCTAGTTGTGCAAACATATCATAGGCACACACACACATGTTGTGCATACATAATAATTTAAATCAAATATATCATAAGGATTAGATCATAATCGATCACATAAATAGGGTTATTCTCATAGTCAAATCATAGAATAGTAATCATGAAAAAGTAAATCAAAATTCTTTCAAGAACCTAACCATTAAGGAAACACTGAAATCATAATAAATAATATTAATTTATCAATTAAATCATAAGTGTCAAGTATGAAAATAAACCCTTTAATTATTATAACTAAGTTATCCAATGTAATCATAATCATTGATACAGAGTAACTCACGTAGTAAACATATAGACTTAATAGGTGGCCCCATAACATCAAGGTCCTAAGATATCAAGCACCTATGAGTAGAGACTAATACACATGGAAACATTTATCATCACCTAAACTAGAAGTAGAAGTTATTAGAATAGAATGAACTATTCAATCCTCAAGCATAATCATACTCTTATCCAAGCATAAGAGTCGCTACAACATTTCCTTGATATCCAACATGCCTATCAAAATATCTTAGGGTTAGAGGGGTATTACACTATACTCACTCTCAAACTATTAGTATCATGAATCCCACAATATTCCACCATTGTAAATATGATGTACTAGATCCTCATTGTCATTTAAGAAAATGTTGCATCTACTTTAATCTTCAATATATACTTCATGTTCTTATTAATTGGATGTTTTTCATTATCTACAAAAAATAGATGTTCCTATTATATGTAATGGGTACATCCAAGAGGTGTTAAAGGTGAATTATTCAATCCTTAAGTAAAAGATGTATTAGAATGGTCATTGATAATGGACCCTAATTATCTTCTTCATTAAGAGGTTTTGTTTAAAAAATGGTCAGACCCATGCAAGTAGATGTAATATTGATTGTATTTATCACTTCTTCAATGGGGCCATTTCTCTGCAAGCATCATCATTTGTTTTGATTAAGTAAAAATAGGTTTTAAAGGACCCAAAATCTTTTACATAAAACCATAAGTCTAGAGATAACCAAGAGAAGTAAACAACATAGAAAAGTAGCATAGGACAACATGAGACAAACCTCCAAAAAGAACAACCATGAGGTCACCCGAGACAAAGCGAGAACAGACAGTAAAAGAACAGCAAAAAAATAGCAACCAACCAGCTAAGAAGTCTTTATATTTTCAGCAATGGCCTTCACCTCATCCTTTTTACTCACATCCTCATTCTTCTTAGAGTGAGCTCGGGTGCATTTGTTGGGTCCTTGCATCTCTGCCACCAGAGGGGAGTCCTGTCCTTTGTCATGCTCAAGCCGCTACAAGAGGTTACCCAAATTATCAGCCATCTATTTGAACAACTTTTCCAAATTGCCTAGCTTAGCATCCATTTTAGATACCTTCCCCTAAATACCACAAATCACTTTATCCAGTACCCTGTGTTTGGCCTTGAGCTGTGGTATCTTATGCATAAGGTTTTTAACTTCTTTTACATTCCCAATAATCTCTGAAAGTCTGTCTATGTGTTGGCCAAGTGTATGCTCACCTCTGGCAGTTTTACTGACTTGCTCCATTTCCTTGCCAAACATGCATTTGTTGCTTGAGGAAGCTAATCTCCTTCAAGATTGTACCAGGGTTGCCAAAAAGACCTTTGGATGACCTGAGCCCACCAGTAATATTATCATCCAAATTTGGAAGATGCCCCTATTCCCCAACATCCTCATTTCCCGAATCCCCATTCTTCACAATCTATAACCTCTCCTCCTGCCGCCTCAAAGATTTTCTTTTCCTTTCCAACCTATGAGCTAGAGATTCATCATCAGAAGGGGGAGAGGCCTGGTGAAAGCCATTAATACCCTTTCCTTTACCTCCACTCCTCTTATTATAGTGATCTCTCACTAATTCCTCCATGAAATCACTTTCTCGGTTAGAATCATAGTCAACACCCATCTTTTTCTTCTTTTTAGAACTATGGCCAGAGCCCTTTTTCAAACTCCCCATGCCCCCCTCAACATCATCTTAGGTATCCGAGTCATAACCCTTATTTGAGAGACTCCCTTCCATATCATGGTCTGCCGCTTTCAAACTACCCCTAGGTATGTGTAGGATCATGGTGTGCCAAAAAGTGGCGATATGAAAAAAATAGAGTTTGAAAATGTCTAAAATCGTTTCAAAATCTGCTCTAACTTTTTTTCACCTATCCAGGTACCAAACCTAAAAATTAAGGCCCAACCCTTATCGAATACTCGATATCACCACTATTATTTAAAAATAAGCAAGCAATATTGATATCAAACTCTATGAATAAATTAAAATCTTTATTTTAAGTCTTCTCGTGTTCTAAAGATAAAGCATATATAAACTCTTCAAATGTTTATGATGAAAATAAGGTTCAAGCTTAGACATTTACATAATACAACCAACTCAAGAGTCAAACTTCAATGTTAATTGTATAAAAATAATAAGAATTCAAGTTTTGTTGTTCTCATCCCAACAAAAACTCCAAATAAGTTACTCATAATCAAAATTACTCATAACTTGTACAATTTAAATATAAATTAATATCATAGCCTTATTCACATGTCAAAAGATACCATCAAATCTTATTATAATGTTTCCTACCATTATTTTGGATGCAAATTACATTAAAATGAAATACATGAGATACTTAAAACATAAACAAGAAAAATAAGATATCTATTATGTTAACCAACAATGTCATACATGAACAAACATATAATATATTATGATAACCAATAATGCATCAAATATATGCCATACATCAAATTAAAAAAAATGTCATATATACATCAAATGTATGTCAAATATGTCCACTAACATAAAATCCAAAATATATGTCCACTAGTGCCTATACATGTGTGTCCATCCCTATATCTTCTCCTTCCCATGAGGGTAAGGAAACAAATCCCTAGAGGTTTTTGGTTGTTGCATGGAGGGAGATGATGGGGATGATGGGGTCTTCCTCACACGCTCGCTCATCCTCTTATTTAGGCTCCTCTCTAACTAGAGTTGATACAAATAAAATATATATGAATCAATATTATTATACATTGAAATAAAATATATGTACATACAAAGTTAATTATTTTTTTATCACCATCAAATAATCACTCTGTACATCCACCTCAAAGGCTCATGGATGATTGGGAGTAACAAGGCCCTACAACAATTGAATCCATATAATCACTTGATCATACTTATAAATACCATTTAAAATTTCAATACTAAATATTATAAATGACAACTAAAAATATGAAAACTCTTTCATACCTCGATCAATGGCTCTGAACTAGCCATCATAGCAGCAACTTCATGATCAATGGACTGGAAAAGATGAGGAGGAGTCTCAAACATCAACAATTGTAAATCATATAATACAATTTAAAAAAAAATTAATAGAATATAATATAATCAAATGAATTAAATTAACATGAAACAAATGTACCTCTATGAAGCTCGTATCATGCCTAGGCTTAGAGTCCTTTGTGAATGTTGATGGTCTAGTAAAGAACTAATGCACATGGATTTTTTTTTGTCAATCCTTCATATGATTACTTAATAAATATATGTATTGATTTAAATGATTAAATCGATACATACCTCTTGACTCATCAATGGGACATAAAATAGGGTCAGGGAATCTATACTAGGGCCATCAACACTCTTACCCTAAATTTTGAACAATGTCAAGACATGCTAATTAATTAGTCATTCACTATACATATGAAATGTGATCAAATAAGTTTGTTATAATTATAATTTACTTGTATTGCAAAGCCAAATGTGTCACCTAGGAACTCATCAGTGACTAGCTCATCATCCATAGTGTCTCCTACATGACTGCAAAACATGCGTAAGGATCCACATGAGGTGCACATGTGACCATGACACAAAAAAGGCTCCTCCTCAAATAATGGATTGGTGCAATGAATGAGGATTTGTGTCAAAGCTTTGATAGTCCCTAGAGTACTAGTATCTACATGTTCCTTCACAACTAAAGGAATAATGACATGCTCACCCTATGGCTTGATAACAAACACCCTTATTGCTTTAGGATCATGATGTGCCTCCAACCTCTCAAATGATGACCCCTCACCTCTACCTTAAGAATCTAACATGTCAAAATAATTTTGGATCTCCCCAAGGACAAATTTACAATACAATTTCTTTAATAAATATATTGGAACCTTGTGATTATTGTAGGAAGGGGCATCAAAGGCCATCCACCATCTATCCCAAAATTTATTTCTAATATCATCATGTATGTACGAGTGGATGGGGAACCTTTTAGCTGTATGTTTAACAATGTCTTGTTATCCAAGGCTTTTAAACAATGCACATATGCTACCTTTCTCTATGTCCTTTTTTCTTACATCTTTATAGGATAATTTGTTTGCATAATATCTTGTGGAGGGTTTAGATTTTGACTTTGTAGGGGTTTTCATTTTGATTTTGTTGATTAGGGTAGGGATTCGGTGGTTGATTATTTACATTTCTTGATAAGAAACCAATTATATTTTAAATAAATAAATAAAATTGAATCAAAACAATGCAAAAAAAAGAGTAGAAAACATACTTGATGATCTTGATCTTGATGTTCAATGACAAGGAGGCATTTTGAGGAGAAGAGTGAGCAAATTATTCAACTTCTATAAAGTGTGTGCGTGCTATTCAGGGGAAAGAGGGCACCAACAAGAAGAAAAAAGAGAAAACATAATGGGTTGTGGGTTTACAATACATATATAGAATTTTAAAAAAGAATGCATGCGTTATAGCACACACGTGCTTTGGCTTGGGCTCCACAAGCCTTAGCCAAAGTGCTCACTATCATAAGTGCATACTTTTAGAGTTTTTGAAATTTTAGTTGTGTCATCTTTTTGGCACCACAACTCGGTGCATCTGTCTTACGTCATCTTTGACATGCATAATTTGTTTTAAAAAATTCTATAGGTTAGTGGCTTTTTCTAGTTCTCAAATCTATGTATAAAATTTATATCAACCTATTTTTTATCTATATGTATAGATTATGCCCATTGAATCCTATTTAATCCTACTTGTTATCATTTCCTTGATTTTGATTTCAACCTATCTATCTATTATTTAGAAAATGATTAAAACCTTACATTCATTTAACCCTTGAGTTTCCTTTGAGTCTAGTGGGTACTTTACCCTTCCTAATGAGATGGGAGAAAAATACAAATTAGTATATGATATTTCCTACCTAGTTTGATCATTCTAGCAAACAATTACTCTATCGACATCTAAACCTTACAAATCCCTTTCAAGGTTGATATCCCAAAGTATCAAAGTTCCTATTAATTCCAATGCCTCAATGAGGTATTGGAGGTCCTTTATCTTGATGATATGGTCTATTTAGTCTCTTTTACCTTTGAGATCTTGACAAGGTATTATAGGTAATTCTACTTTTCATAGAGCCTTCCAACTACTCAAAAACATGCATTGATGTCTCTCAAATACACAAGAAGGCACATTTCTTTTGTCTCCTCCTAATGTGTCATTCTTACACATTTAAGAAGACTCAATTTATCCTAATGAATTTATAAATCTATAGATGACACCTAAATTTTTATGTCAAACTATATTTTTTCATCTATTTATATCCCTCAATCTTGAATCTAATCTCAACTATTTAATTTTCTTCTAAAAGAACTATAAATCAAAGTCCATGCCTGGACCAATTTTTATATTTGAAAAGGTATTATAGGTAATTCTATTTTTATACCTTGTGAAACCTTTACAAAGCCTTCCACCTACTCAAAAACATGCATTGATATCTCTGAAATAAATTAGAAGTTATATTTCATTTTTCTCCTCCTAATGTGTCATTCCTACACATGTAAGAAGACTTGGTTTCTCCCAATGGATTTACAAATATATAATGACACTTGAATTTTTACCTCAAACCATATTTTTTCATCTATTTATATCCCTCAATCTTTGAATCTAATCTCAAATATTTAATTTTCTTCTAAAAGAATTATAAATCGAAGTCCATGTCTACCAATTTACATAGTCATGAAATTTTATCTAGCAATCATTTTTAGCTCACCTAAGCACCCATTCATTATTCATCTATAAGTGATCTTCTATATCAAAATATTGTATCATGAAGATTGAAAGAACCAACACTCAATGTCAAACTTACAATTACTCTTTCACTCAATTGGAACTTGAGCATTTAGAAAGAAAAGATAAAAGATTGTAGATCTATATTTAATCATTATTTTAGTAGGCTTAATTTTTTAGTTTATTTGAAAATACCAAGAAATAGTAAAGGAAAATAATTTGAAAGGATGAAAAGGAGAACACGATTCAATTTTGTTTAGAGACATACATTACACATAATAAAAGAGTGAAAGATAAAAGAAAACTATTGGTTTTAAAATGTAGGCTTGTCTGAAAAGAAATGAGCCATGTTAATATTTTTTAATTAGAGAAAAATGAGTCATATTAAAATATTTATTGTTATTAAGATAACAACAACTACTAAATGATTATTATTAAAACCATCACTTGAAATTGTCAGTTCTCAATTTGTCTATTAATTAAAAAGAATTATTAAATTAATTGAAAAGTTAAAAAAACTTCTCATTAGATAAAATAATTTTTAAAGCCTAGACTACAAAATAAAATTGAATATGACAAAAGAAAAAATTAAGCTTTTATACCTTTTATTATTATAAAATAAAATTCATCTTAAAAGTTACTTTAATTTTAAAATAAATAAACAATACTCTCTCAAAAATATTAAAAGACAACTCAAACTCTAAAGAAAAATGAGATCTTTAATCCTTATGAAATAAAACAAAATAAAAGAAAGTCGATTTACAAATAATATAACTTACACACCCGTAACTTTCCGTTCTTCGTCGTTCTTCACCTTTATGTGAAGCCTCTTCTTGATTATCCCATACTTCAATCAACTTGAAAAATATCCTCTAAAAAAGAGGATTCTGAAGCACCAGATGAAAATATCGTAATTATCCATTCTCCTTGACGCATCTTAATGCTATGGAAGTGGGTAGACAGTGGATGTAAATGAAAACGTAAAATCAGAGCTGTCAACAATAACCAAGTAGCATAGAACTACTGCGTTAGTATTAGGCAAAAATATGGCAGAAGTTCCACAATCACTATTTTCAATGACTGGAGCGAAAATGAGCGAGCTAAGTAATAACCCCTTCTGACAGGCGGGAGTGCAAATTCAAAAATGAATTTCAAATCTAACCGCAGCTGTCTCAATCACCGTCTAACCGCAGCTGTCCCAATCACTCGCGAGAGTTAAATAGATAGGTAACAAAAAACAGAATAGGGATGGAATGATGGATGGGCCCACACCAGCCACCTAAGCAGTCAAAGCTTAGTGTGTGATGGTTAAGCCGGGCCAGCACTAAGAGCTACGTAGAAGATACTCACTCATATCAAACAATCTAAACAAACAAAATGAGAGAATATTTTATAAGAATTGCATTGGGAAATTTACAATAGATAAGAGCAACATCACAGTAGTTAATATGGGTCCCAACAAAAAAGCGCTTAAAGACTCAATGCCTTCCACCAGGATTGACAATAAAATGATTGCCTTTCCATTTCTTATCATACCCACCTAAAAAGCATGTCATATAAAGTTAAGACAAAGTCTGAGATTTGTCCACCATGGGAGGAGCTTTTCATACTGAGCTTTTGCAGGGATATGACATTGCTTATTTCATTCATATTATTTTATGCATTCTATATGCACTTGGAAATGCGAGCCTGTGATTTGAAAGAAAAAATGATTGATACTTTTACATTCATTCAGCCAAACTCTTTTAATTATTAGTTATGGCATCCCACTTTCGGTCTACCAAATCTCATGGAGTCCCAGGGTGAGTCCAAAGGCTACAAAATCGCACTTCGCGTCTGCAATTAAACTTTCTTAAACAGCAATATAAATTTCTATCAGTTTCGCGTCTGGAATTAAACTTTCTTAAACATCAAGTTTCCTTGATTAAAGTGATAGTTTCCCTGAGCAGAGCTCATTTTTCCGATATTCAATATAAATTTCTATCAGTTTCGCGTCTGCAATTTAACTTTCTTAAACAGCAAGTTTCCTTGATTAAAGTGATAGTTTCCCTGAGTAGAGCTCATTTTTCCGATATTCAATATAAATTTCTATCAGTTTCACGTCTGCAATTAAACTTTCTTAAACAGCAAGTTTCCTTGATTAAAGTGATAGTTTCCCTGAGCAAAGCTCGTTTTGCCGATATTTGTCAGATTGAAATCTTATCCTTGTCTTTCATTTCCAAATGATTTCTTATAATTTCGCTTAGTCTCCTATTAGTTATGGAATTTACTATTCACTCTCCTCATTGGTCTGATGTTGCACAAGGAAATGTTTTGATCCTGCGTTATGTTTCTTTAATTATTTGATTTTAATTCTCGCCAATTTAGAAATTTCCGGCAGCCAATTTAGAAATTTCCATTAATAATGTGACCGTTGCATCATAGCTCAATGCCATTATAAAAATCCTAGTTTTTGTACAGAACAGTTCTCCGCATTCAAACATACTTTTCGCAAGCAATTCTTTTCAATAATTGTTGTTTTTTTTTTCTAACTTTCATGGCGAGAAACAATGGAAGGAAGAGGCTTAATGAGCTCGAAGATGAGATAATTAGTGTAGCCTTTAGAGTAGTGTTTATGGTTTTTTTCTTTGTAGAAATGTTTGATCAACAGCTCTTTCTAGATAGAGTCGATCACAAGCTCGGTGCTTTACTGCTTTGGTGTCTTGCTACAGTCGTCATGATTACGACTTGGCTTTGGATAGGAGCACCAGACGACGAGGAAGACGATTATGAGGAAGAAAAAGTAGTAAGAAAGAAAAAAAATGAGGTTAAAAAAATGGTGAGAAAAAATGGAAATGAGGGAAAAGAAGCGATAAATGAAGTTAAAAAAGTAGTGGGAAAAAATGGAAATGAGGGGAAAAAAATAATAAATGTGACTAAAAAAGTAGTGAGAAGAAATGAAAATGAGGGGAAAGAAGCAATGAGCATAGAAGAAGGTGTGGTAAAAGAACTAACAAAGAAATTAGATTCAAAAAATTTGAATCTTCCAGAAGGGGATACTCTACACAGTTGGGAATCTATTGCTTACCGGAGGGTTACTTTTGCGCTAGACCATTCTGTAGAAGAGGTGAACTCCAAGAAAACGTCAAGTAGTAGGCATGATGTTCCTAAATCAATAAAGGAGTCAGATCCACCATGTTTGCATCTTCAAGAGTCGAGTTCTCAACCTGCTTGGGAACCTACTTCTCAACCAAAGGTTACGCCCCAGCTAGAACGTTCGGTAGGAGAGGTGAACACCTACAAGAAAATGCCCACCATTCCACATAGTGTCCATCAACCAGCATCTTCTCCTAGATCTCGTACAATAGAGGTAAATTATTAATGTGCAGTGAATTTGATTTTTTAATAAACTTAAAATCTAGTTTCTATTGGATTTTTTAGTTATTAGTTTATATTTTAATGTTATATATATGAATTTAAATTTTAACAAATTTAAAATCTAGTTTCGATTGGATTTTTAATTATTAGTTTTTATTTATATATTTATTTTATGTTCAGTGCAAAGTAGAAGTGCCTCTAAGAAGATCTACAAGAATTCGTAGTAAAGTTATGTTGGGGGAGGTAAATTTATTTTCTTATTAGTTTTTTCTCATTTGAAATCTATATTTTATTGGATTTTTCAGTCATGATTTTTATATTGATGGAATATTCTTTATTGTCCTTAGCGTAAAATAGAAGTAGCCCCCAAAAAACAAGGAAATAAAGCTAGGCCAAAAGAGGTAAATTTCTCTCTTTTAATACATTTAAATTTTTTCCCTCAATTTTAAAACTACTTTTATTCAAATTTTCAGTCACTAGTTTTCATATTTATTGGGTATATTCCTTGTTGTATTTAGTGTAAAGCAGAAGTAGCTAAGCGAAGATCAAGGAGAATTAGCAAAGACATGACCCAACCATGAACATGACACTACAAATAACATGAAGGGGATGCATGGAGAGGATGATTACACTACAATATTTCATTTAATTTTTTACTTTTAACTTACTCTAAAATATTTGAGTGAATGATTCCATTTAATTAGAGTGGAAATGTTAGTATCTTTTTGTGAACTTTCATTTTGTTGTATTTAGGTAATTTTTCCCCCTAAATTAACTTCATTTTTTTGGGATTCAGAGTCCTTTTTTAGTTGACTTTTTCAATCATTATTTTATATATTTAATAGGTTTGTCTTCATTCATTACTTTCTATATTTAATGGGTATTACATGTGTCTTACAGAATCATCCTCCAAAGATATAGCAAAATTCACTATAAAGTCATGTATAAAGGTTTGAAAAAATCTCATATTTATAATCTATTTTGTGTAGTTTACTCAATCATTATTTTCCATATTTAGTGCATTCTTTTTTGTTTCAATTTTTTAGTCATTTTATATAGTTTTAATATATTCAATGAGAACTTGTTGTGTTTAGAAGATCTACCAAGGCTACCAAGATATGCAATTAATGTGAGGAAAAGTTTAATGTTATGCTTTGTCACTTCTTAAGTTTAATTCAATTTCTTCCACTCAAAAATAATTTCAGTTTACATGAGTTTTTAAGTATTTTAGAAATATGTCATAAAACATCATTCTTCTTACACTAATAGTATACAAAATGAATATTTCATATTAATAAGAATTGAAAAAAAAGAAATTTTAATAAATTGAAAAAATATGTTTTATGTGTGTTAAGTTCTTTAAAATAATTTTTTTGAAAAATTAAATATGTTATCTTACCTTTTACATGTTTTTCAAGATATTTGATATATTAAAGGATATTTAGATCCATAGATTAAAGTATTTATTCAAATTCTTCAATTTGAATAATCTATATTAATCATTTGCATTAATGGTATTTTTTTAAAAACTTGATATTGTCTCTTATATAGATAAAACTAAAGACCTTGATAACTTGTTGTGTTTAGTGTAAATAACATAGATCTACCAAGGCTACCAAGGTATGCAATTAATGTGAGGAATTTCTTGTACGTATGAATAATTTCATTTGGTATGAGTAACATGCTATTTTGATTAAATTATCTAGGATGTTTTAAAAAGTGATTTTTTTTTCAAAAAGGAAACTGATAGAATGATTTGTTCCAACCGTTTCTAATGCTCTTGATTTTGTGCAGGTTCGACGATATTCTTGATTTTAAACTATACGGCAGTGTGTAGTATATTTCTTCCTCTTTTTTATTTTAGAAACTGCAACATATTTTTCTTCTAGGGCTTTTATTTTGCAAGTAATACTCTTTATGTGCATATAAATTGACTATTTTTAGAACAACCCCAAATCTTATTTGTTTTTACTTACTTTTTCTAATTTCACTAATTTCAAAATCTTTCCTTACCTTGGAATTCTGTAATTTTATAGAATTTACATGTTTCTTTTCCTAACTTTTAACATTATTTATAATTCAAGATTGACAATTTCATCACAGGGTGAGTGTATTTTTTTGTTATATAATTATATCAAATCTTATTTATTTTAACTTACTTTTTCTAATTTCAATATTTTCACAATTTTCCTTACCTTGGAATTCTCTAGATTTATAGAATTACTTTTTTTTTCCCCCTAACTTTTAACATTATTTAGGATTTGATTGATAATTGATATCATCATTCTTCAATGTGAGTTGTCTCAAAATTTACTTTTATAAATCTCCACTTTTCTTGCAAGTTGATTATTTACAATGGTGCACTTGGGAACATGAGAAATATAGTTGAGAAATATCAAGTTTATCTGGGAACATGATAAATGAAATGGGCTTTATTTCGATTGTTATGAAATAGGACTCCTCAACACTGGAGCGTATTTATGTCATCATCATGACATAAGAGATTTTGGTATCAATAATAAGAAGGTAACAATTATTGTGCACTCTATTTTTCTAACATTTTTCACACTATTAGCATTCATGATCCAGTTACGAATTGATGGGTCAATAGATATATTTACCAATTACATTTTAGTAAGGGTTTGAATTTTGATAATAGAAATAAAACATTACAATTTAACCATCATTCTATATCATTGTTTACATTTAGAAACCAAGTTAACAAAGGGAGCTTCGATATGATTAATATTCTTCTAGGAATTTGCTTCAAGATCTCTCAATTTTTGTGTAGATTTTACAGAGGAGATGACCTTGGTTAATCAAAATATTGGGCTCACATATATGAGCAAAACAACATCCCTCGCGCCTATATTTTTTAACAAGCTTTATCAAGTTACATGGTATACATTCAACAACCTTCACTTTTAAGAAGTTACTTTGTTTTGCTGAAATAGAAGTTAATCGTGTGCTTGCTGAATTTTTACATGTTATCAGACATGGCCTTCAGGAAACAATAAAGAAGATCAAGATGTTGATGAAAATTCTATCATCCCCTCAATGGCATGCATTGGATAGATTTGAAAGACTATACAGATTGATCTCAATGCAGAGACACTTTGAAGGACTCCTCTTTATTTGACAGAAAATAAAGAAGAATTTAATTGTTAACTTCACTCCCCTTTCTCTTTGTTCCCTCTTCCTTCAACTCCCCTTCTCTGATTTGGTTCTAAAGTTGGGGGAGTCTCTTTTGTATGCAAATCACTCTCTCATTTCATACTTCTGATATTACCTATTTGTAATTGTACATGACAGCAGAAAATGTGGGCAAGGGATTCAATTTCATAACAATTAGTGGGTGGAAGGGTGGTTCATTTTGTGACTGTCAATAGATAGTCTAAATTCTGTAATTCTTTATTTTTCAATAAAATTGAAGAATTTAAAGTTCCCTATTAGATATAAGAGTTTCAGAAAACAAAAAGAAACCAAATAGTCACCACAAATAACGACAAGGAGGCCAAGCCTCACCTAGGAAGAGCCGTATCAGCTGTACATCAAGACAAAAAGAAGAGAAGATAGATCATCTAACTAAGAACATCATAGTGAATATCCATCCAAGTAGTCCATCCTAAGGGACCCTCCATCCAAATGATACTTTTACTTTTTTGAAACTCCGTCAACAAGAACAAATCCTCTTTTCTGACATTCACGTTGTTTCTGATTTCTCTGTTCAGCCTAATACAAGCTTGCTCAAAAGCCTATAAATCATCCAGGGTTCTTCACCACTAGTATCTATGCGTCAACTCATAGTAGAAAAAGGTAGCATGCCCGTCCTGAAGGAACCTTCTCAGCCTATCCCTCTCGATCAACATAGTAACTTGACCAATTTAAAGTTTAAAGTTTACCATTGTGTAGAGCAATTTATCAATTAAAGTGTATTGATCAAACTTAAAATTATGAATTCTATTCATTGAGGAGGGTAAAAATATGTTTATAAATGTTAATAAATTACAATGAAAAGTCTACACTTAGAATTTAGAATTGGACCATCAAACGAACTTACAAATACTTGGTCTCAAGTTGAAGAAACTTATTTAAAAATTTAAAAAATAATAGAGCTAAATATAATATATTAAAACTTAATTATTGTTAAAATATTTAAATTCATATTATAGATGATCATGTATATAAGCAATGAAAACAAATAATCAATAAGAATGTGTTTTTCTTATTCTTATTATTATGATTTCAAATATATACAATTAATAAAAAATAAAAACTAGAAACTACTTTAATATTTTGTAATCTAAAACATATACTTATGAATTTAATGAAAATATTATTAATCTTTTAATTTGTTGTTTAAAATTTGTTAATAACAAAACTACTCAAATAAATTATATAGTTATTGTATTGTAAAGATTTATTATAATTATCATTGCTAACTAACTACACGAAATTAAATTTGTTTTAACATAGGTTTATGCTTTATATTTTCCAATATCTCATTTTCATCATTGACACATTATTTCAATTTGATACATCTTTTAGCATACTTTACATATATTTAGCTAAAGATAGGTATGTTAGGATAATGATTTACAATTATTAATAATAATAAATAGTAAAATTATGTTGCAAGGGAAACTATCACAAAAACAAATATTATACATATGTTCATCTAAAGATTAGCATGCTTTACATATATTTAGCTAAAGATAGGTATGCTAGGCTAATGATTTACAATAATTTATAATAATAAATAGTAAAATTTTGTTGCAAGGGAAAATATCACAAAAAAAAAAAATATTATACATATGTTCATCTAAAGATAGGTGTACTAGTTTAGGCTGAAGCAAAGATTAATTATTATGATTTGATTATTACTTATGCTTGAGTAGATTCAAACCCCCAAGTCCTCCCAAATAAGAGGTTCACTATTTACCATTGTGATGTATGCTCTTGCCTATTTATTGTGCATCCTCTTTATGTTTATAATTTTTCTTCCATTTTTCATATCTTAATTTTCAACATTTGGGGATGATCCACAATATTTGAGGCATTTAGGCTTCCCTTCCATGTTCACCCGTTTTTAATTTTTCTTTGTCTTCATGTGTTATTCATTGGATTTAAGCTATGGGTGGCCACATGATGGTATTTTATCTCCTTAGAATGTCTCACACTCTACTCTATGTAGCATGGTCCATTCCAAGGGTGTTTCTTATCTAATTATCTTTCTATCTAACTGTATATTGGGAACTGGTGATCAATGATATGTCACCACTTACCACATTCACATTAAAAAGGGGATCCTAAAATTTGACTCCCTTTCAACTAAATATTATTAGCACAAACCAAAATAAATGTGTTTCCAAGTTTTGGTCATCCTGTTTTAAGCCCGAAGTCTTTAGTATGAAAGTTAGTGTGTGTCCAAGATTGATGTCTAAGTATCTTTTAGGTCACTTAATTCTCAATTTTTTTGAGTGCTCTACTTTCTTTGTTTTCTAGTTCCCCCCTTGCATTACCTTTACCCACCATCTAAGAAGGATTCCTATTTTTCTAGTGTGCACGGGTCTAGGTGATCTAGGCATGGTTGGGATGTGTTCTGGCATCCTCTCAATGAGAAGTAAGTTACTTTGCATTTCATTTTTGCTACCTTTCCCTAACATTCCATGTCCCATGGATTCTAATATTTCAAGATGTTTTTCCCCTTAAGTGAACTATATTGAGTGCATATCTGAAGAGTGAAGTTGTGAAATTGATTAACAAGCTAAGAAGATGATTATATCATGCTAGAAAATGCCTACAAAGTTGTGGATCAAAGCTAGAATGAAACCCATCCAAATTTGTGCAGATAAGATCAAGTGAGCTACGAGGGAACATGAATATATGGGTTGTTTGATGCATACTCATGGAAGTGAAGTTGTTTTGTTTTGCTTCTGATGTTGTTTAAACTAGAGCCAAACCTTGGTCCCAAGGATCAAATGGTGTGAACATGATGATGAATGAACCATTTAAGGGATCATACTCAATAAGACATGCTCAAGATCTAACTTCGCGGCCATCAAATTAAGGTGAAAGAATGAAGAGTTGTTAGATGTGTTCTAGTCTGGGGAATGCTACTAAGAAAGGGGCTTTTCATCCTAAGGCAATGAAAAAGGCCACTTCTCTAGAGGCTTTGAAAATAGAAATTCAAGTTACTCTAAAATGTGAATATCCTTCAGAGATGCTCAAAAGATACTTCTAGAAAATTTAGTGATGGAAATGTGACCCCAATATAAAAGAGATGTAGTGTTAAAAACTTTATGCAGAAAGTGAAAAAATGAAGTGTGCAAGCTAGTAGAAGGATTACTCCCCGTTCTCCAATCTTGGGTTTGAAGAAAAATGGGTTTGTAGAAAAGCTAAGTTTCTTTCTCTCTCTCTTGCATACATTAACATAAGCATGTCAACTGGATCTAGGTCAGCTTCTCCTATGCCTTCAGGGGGTAGGGTCGCCTCGTATGCCGACATGGCTACATTTGAGGTAGGTCTTCATCGTGTTGTTCGAGCTGCTCATTTCGAGCCTTCTCATCCTCATGAAGTTTCCCCTGTAATTGTATCAAACCCTATAAGGGTACTTTTAGACTTAGATACAATTGATGATATTTATAGTATGGTAAAAGAGCTCTCTACCTTTGCTGCTATTTTTCACTTTCTGGGCTTTTTGCCCTCTCTTGCTAATCTTCATGCTTGGATCTCTAAGCATTGTGAACCAATTTTAGATTGTGATGTCCACATCCTTTTGATGGTTAAAGGATTTTTCGTAGTAATGTTTTAAATTGTTAAAGATAGGAAGACTATTTTGTGTGATGATTCCTCTACTAATGATTATTTGGTGCCAGAGATAGCAGAGGATGTTTGGACTCATGGTCAGGTCCCTGTTCCTTCTCCTACTCCTACCCCTGTATTCGATGTTCCTTTTGGTCCTATTGGGGGCCAAGACCCTATAACCTCTCTTGCCCCTGCCCCTATATCGGACGTTCCTCCTAGTCCTATGGGGGGGCAACTGGCTACGAGCTCTTCTAGGGAGATTGTTGTTGCTTCTAATTCCCCTGGGCTCCATTGTTCAATTTCTTCTAGGGATTGGATTACTGAGGTAGTTAAGGTGGAGGAGGGTTGGACTGCGGTAAAAAGAAAGAAATCTAAGCCATCTACTCCTCCTTTAGAAATGAACCTCTGATTGTGAAAGGGAGGCTCTAAATCAAAGGGAAAATCATGAGCTCCATTGTAGTATTTGGCTCTCTATTTGGTTTTTTCCCTTCTAGCTAGATCTTTGGTTCTGGCTAGTGCTAGCCTTTTCTGTCACCTCGGTTACCCTTTGTTTCGGGGGTGACCAATTTCACTTTTGTTTGTTGTATTTTTTTGTTTCTATACTTATTGAAAATCTTTAGACTTGTACAAGGTTTTAGGCACCCTTCAAAACCTATTTTACTTAATCAAAAACATTATCAAGTATGTCTACATTCTGAATTCTAAAGCAAAGTAAGAATCTTCCCGAAAAGCTAAAGCATTTATGTTGTTAAGTGATTCTTAATCATATCACTTTACCTTAAGTAAAGTAATAGAGTTTTCAGGAATTTAATATTGTACACACAAATGAACATAAAGTTTAAATAGTTGATAATCATGGATGAACTTAATTTTGTTCGTGTGGCACCAACGTTCTAATTCCTATACCTATTTCATCAAAAAAAAAATTGGAATTCTTTAGGATAATTGAGAGGGGGGTGAACCAATTATCCAAGGTCCAAATGTACAATTAAAACTTTTCACAATTTAGTGAACCCACATCCATAAAACATTTTCATCATGGATGCATTCACTAGATTATGCAATCACTCAAACTTATAGGTTATTGTCAAATCAATATGCAAAAGCATAAACATGAAACATAAAATATTCAATAACACATTTGACACAATGATTTAACATGGAAACTCAATTTGGGAAAAATCACCAGCAACATGCTACTAATTCTCACTCTTCTGAAGTAATGCCCTATGAAAGGTTAACCTTGTTAAAGGTTACAATACACATTGTTAAATATGACCTGATTAAAGGATTTTAATCACCCTGTTAGGAGTGAACCTCATTAGAGGATTTTAGATCATTCACTTGGAATGTCACCTAGTTAAAGGATTTACAAATGACTGTTAGGTCAACCTTAATCCAAAGGATTTACCCTAGACTAATACAATGATTAGAGAGTAATAGTAAGGCTTGATCTGATAACAACTTACAACTTCATTTGCAAATTACAAATCTTTATTTTAGTCCTCTATTTTTCTTGGCTTTCACACTCTTCAGCTCTGATAGCTTGTTCACCCTTCAAGCATCCATACCCTTAAGCCTTCTTGTTTTGTTTGCCAATGAAATCTCTTCTCTTACGTCACTGAATGATGTGAATACCCTAGAATTCTTGACTTCCTTAGGTTCTCACACATCAAATCTCGCTTCTGACTAACCATATCTATAAATAGAGAATTAAGATTTTTTTGTTCATCCTCCATTATCCATTATAGGGTTAGGTTAGATTAGATAGGATTCAGTGAATCTAACCCTCATTTCATTTCATTCCCTTCTAGAAACTTCTCCTTCAATCCTCTTTGAATTTACCTCAAAATAGTTTATCTTGAATTTTGTGCCATTAGCTCATCAATCTTATCTTCCACACAGTTCACACAATCCAAGAAATCAAACTTGTCAGGTCAAACTCATCGAATTCTTGATCTTTCTCATAATGCTAACACTCAACATTAACTGGCTTCTGATGCTTGGCACATACTACATTGTTCAACATCCACTATCAAAACACTTAGCACAAACTAAAGTTTATTGGTGCTCGACATCAACTAAACTTAACTTGGCTTACAATGTTCCACTTGGCTCCAATTGATTTTTTTCTTAGCTTGCACTAACTTTTCTCGACACCTACTATCCACTCAATCAAACTTGGTAGAAAAATTTCATTTACCTTGTTCTTGTAAACATACTTAGTGTAACCAACCTTTGTTACCTTAAGTAGATTATCAATGCACTATAATATCATTGTCTTAACTGATTCTTGTACTCCTTTTCATATCATAACTCAACCTTTCCTTTAGGTGCTATTGTTGCCTCATTTATTCAAATCCTCTTCATCAATCAAACAAATTATAGTACTTAAATCATATAAGAAATTGTCTTACCAGCAAGTAGTAGGTTTGACATTAGTGACAAAACAATGAATGAAACAAATTTATCATACTTGTATCAATCTATTTTCAACATTTCCTATAATTGGTTTCTTCAAGTATATTTAAATGAATATTTATCAAGAATTGTATCATGTGAAATCATGAAAAATGACAATCATAGTTGCTAGTTACAATAATTTAATTAGCTTGGAGAGTGAGTTAAAAGAGCTTACAAACACATCTTTCAAATTCTACGATTTGGGTGATCTTCATAGAAGACTCAATTCTCAACCTATTCACCCAATTACTCAAAATCTTAAAGAAAGAAGACTAGTTGAAGAAACTAGTTTTCCAATGGAAATTCTTGCACCTAAGCTAGTGAGGGAATGCATAAAGAGATACAACATAGAAACAAAGTAGATTGTGTTTCCCAATCAATCTATTCTCATCTCAATCAAAAATGCACTAATGTAGGTTGAATTTGGTATTCCTATGAAGGAGCAATATTGTGATGTTGATTTTGGGTCTTCCATGCCTATGTTCAATGAGAAAATGACCCTTAGACAGGAAGATATGTAGAGAACATGGTTCTTGACTAGGTGCTCAAAGAAGAGAAAAATGTCAAACACCCTATTTGGCACGAATCTAAAAAGAGAGATTGTGGATATCCTTGCACTCCTCCTTAGATTCAAAGAAAAGGAGAAGATTTTGAATTTCATTGAGCACCATTTCTTCCTAGTACAAGCAATACATGTTGAGGATATGTAGATCGACTAGGCACAGATCATCTATGATGAGTTAGCCTCATGGTTGAATTCAGCCAAAGGATTCAAGTAGTTCTATGAATCCTCATATCTTATCTATGCATTAGAAACTCACAACTTATGGCCTCACCTCCCTAGCATCCTAAACTATGATGAGTGCACCAAAATATATGAATTTTACCCACATTTGTAGCTATAGAGAAGTTATGATGAGTATGTGGGGTTTAATGATGCCTTCACAATGAGGCTATGCCAAGAATTGCAAGGATGCCCTCAAAGGATATTTTCACCAAAGGCAATTTCATCCATAAGACAATTTGGATGCTCATTTATCTAGTTTCCAAGCTTCTCCTATTTATGAATAGGAGTTTACAATGACTTTCCTAAGAGGTTGTCGAGGTATCTAGAAGACAAGGTGGTTTTAGTTGAACTGTGTCAATAGATCCTTGAAGTGAACATGCTGTGTTCTAATGTGAAGAAGATTGTTGGGAATCCCTTTCCTATTGTGGTTGGTCAATATTCATGTTCTTCTAGATCAGATGCACATAATTTGGTAAAGAGCTTTGAAAGAAACATTAAATTATTATACTATGAGGTACTTAGGCCTCAATATGATCCAATTAACTTTGTAAGAGATAACTTGAAGTTGGGATATACCTACAGGCATGTTTTAGATATTAAAGACTTCCAGTCTAGATGTCTTAACAAGTACCAAAATTGGGAGAGGTTTTGGTCATTGTTAACCATTAATGAGATTAAATTTTATAATGATTTTGTTGATATTTCTAACCTTGCAAATGATGGAGCCTACTTGCACCCCACATCCTACAAGAAGATCAAAAACACCCCAATTTTGTCTACCCCACCTATAAATCTACTTATTGACACTACAGAGGTTCTTATATAGGGGATAATCAAAAGAAAAGACAAATAGATGGAATAGACCCAAATGAGCAAGAAGAGGATTGGAAGCACTGGTTCTATAGGTGGAGTATCAAATGAAGCTGCCTAGTCAATCATAGCAACAAAAGCATAAGTACTACATTGACATTTGTAGGGCCACTATAGTCCATTGACCAAGGTGGAGACCATCCTCTAGAAAAGAATGTGCCACTCACTCCTACCCATGAATCTAGCTCTCTTCTAAACATCAAGAAGGCTGAGGAGAAGTAAGATGATAAGGATAAGGGGAAAGACTAAGAAAAATTAGTGGCCAAGCCATCTTCCCCTATCCAAGTCATCAATTTGGATAGCAACACTAACCCCATGGATGGATAGGAATAGGATGTATCTTAGTAAGGGGATACCTTATCCCTTTTGGTAACTAAGGTTGATGCCTTCCTTGTTGCTTCTCATAGAAAGCCAACTCCATTAATCTTGAGGAAGCTATTTGATCCTACTGCATTGTAGTCTACTATCAATGTCCTTTCTATAGAGTCATAGCTCAAAGAGACCATTGATAGGAAGAAGAGAAGATATGAGGAAGTAGCTTCATCGATGCATTTGATCACATAATTCACCTCCTCTCAGTCATCCAAGAAGATGAAGAAGTAGAAGACAATTGCTACATTGGCTATGGCTTCAACAAGTGGTCATATGCTAGTTGATATTTTTGATCCATAGAAAGAAGGAAAATTTAATGAGCTCTCAAAATATTATTTCCATATTAGAATGGTAGATCTTAACATCCTAGTTCACAATTCTATGTTGAACATGTGGAAGTCTAACAATGAGAAAATCGAAGATAAGTTGGAAGAGCTTAGAGTAGAGAAGGAAATTATGAAATCCTCAAATAGAAAATTTGTTGAAAGCATAAGGTTTGTACTAGGGAGCACTTTGTCATGTCAATTTGACATGAATGCAAAGGAGAATAAAAAGATACCCCTAAAGTTGCAACAAGAAAGACAATTTAGGTAGTTTGGTTGAGCATGGGTAGATTAGATCAAGGCTTAAGGTCCCTTACTAGTAGAAAACTTGAGAAGCCTAGTGTTGGGTGCTCATAAGCTTAGGAAAGTAGCTTCAAATCATCAAGAAACCATATAGAAGGTAGCAGACAAGCTGACAGAGAAATTAACCCTTCTACAAAAAGTAATAGACATGAAGACAAATGTGGTCATTGCTCATGGGATCCTTAAGATAGGCAAGGAGTCACTATGTCACTAGAAATAATCCTTGGAGTTTTTTATAGAAAGCTCCATGAGATCTGTAAATGAGCTCAAGGATGTGTATGACCTAGTGCAAAAGCTCACTGAAATGTTGTTTCAATATCTGAAGATACTGCCAACAAAGTCCTTTTTTTCCACTAATTACAAGGTCATGGATATTGAGAGAATGAAATCAAAGTTCTTGGAATTTGTTGATGAATTTGTTGACCCACTCAACTTCCATGTATCTAAGAGTTGAGAACTCTTAGCAGTGGACATGCTCATAAGGAGAGAAATGGAGAAATTGAAGTCAACAGTGGCTAGAATAGATGAATTAATAGATATGCATGACTACTAGATGGTCCAAGCCAACGCCATCATCATTCTAGATGTTGAAGACCTAGACAAAGTAACCAAAGCCATGAAAGGTTATAGAGCTAAATCAATTTGCTCCTAAGAAGGTATCATGCTCTGATGCTTTTCTAGACATCTCTCATTCTTTCCCTTCTCTTTCTCTTTCTCTTTGTATCTATTTCATAGCTTGGTTTTTAACTCTTCTACTCTCTGGTTGAGAGCATAGCCCCAAAACCCAAAAAATAAAATTCATTGCATATCTTGCATTCAAAAGGGAGTTGTGTGTTTTAATTCAGGGGTCTTTGATAGATTAATACATTGACCCATTCTATTTTTAACATCTTTGTCCTCCATAAGCCATTAGGAAAATTAAGAGTCAAGGTATAAACCAAAAAGATAAGGAGAAAAGATATTAACCAAAAGTTTTTGGGGACTGTACTAGGGAAATACTTATGTGTCATAAGTTCTCTTAAGTATGTATGTGGCTTTACTAAGAAACTTAGAGATTATTTCTGTGGAACTCAAATAGTTGAGTCATGTATAACAACTTATAAGGGGAAATGGTGTTGCTTCATGAGGGACAAATCCTAGTGCGACAACCTAACATCAGTTTCCAAGATGAACAAAAGGACATAATAAATTAGTTGAATACCCTTGCCTGGAAAAGCCAAAATCTCCTTAGTAATATAGATGAGTAAGCTTCACCCTTCAAAGAGAGGAAGCCAATGTTGAATATTGGGAGGGAGTCTTTTGGGAAAGAAGATTAAGAGAGGCACACCCATTGTGAGCTAAGATACTTCACCCTAGATTCTACATATACCTATAGTGCTCTTGGTAAATGGAAAATCAACCTTGTGTTCAAAGAATTGTAGAAAGTTGAGTTCCCTATATTGGAACATCCTATAGGAAGAGGAAGAACCTACTCTCGGGATCTAGTATATCAAGGTGTCCATGGTGTTCTTTTTCTACCACATCACCCTATTTCCTAGATACATAACCATTCATCTTCTCCTCTTATTTTCTATACTCAAATCCCATCATTGTGCAACACCCTCACTCTTCATAGAGTAGTTACCCCTACTACTATTACATTTTAGGCTATACCAGTAATTCTCCCTACCTCAATGGTTATTCCCTAGGGTAATGTTATTGGCCCTTTGTGACTTGATGCCAACAATGACCTCTCTAGAGCTTCTCAAAAGAATTTTCCCAAATTCAATGGTGATGTGAAGGTCTCTTCTGATGAACACATCACAAATTTCTTCACCACATGTACTGTCATTTGTCCTCAACATGAAGATGTAGCAATGAGGATGTTTGTGGAAACCTTGGTTGACTATGCAACTGACTAGTTTTAGCACCTTCTAGTAGGATGTATCACAACTTGGGATGATATATGAAATTGACTTGAAGCATGCTATAGGAGTACAGAGGATGAGCATACTCTATTAACTCAACTTACCAAGATAAAGAAGGAACCAAGTGCTCCTATGAGAGACTTCATTGCAAAATCTAACAAATTGGTCAATAGGATTCCCCCTACAAGAAGACCTACTACTAATAACTAGAAGATGTTCTTCATTAGATTTGTGCCCCTGAGATAAGCTTTCAAATTAGATATGCATATGTGGCTAATTTTCTAGTTTCTCATACCTTGGCAATCGAAATGGAGGATGTTTTTTGGAAAAGAGAAATTCAGAGTGGAGCCTCAACAAGATTTTTCCTTGGTGTAACTAAAAATACTGAAGAAATGCTTCAGAAGATCTGTAATGAAATTATTTCCATGAAGAGACAAATGGGAAATTCCATTTCTTCACTTTAGCAACCATATCAAGATATTCCCCAAAGGCCTCATGAAGGTAGACCTTTGTAATTGTCCTTTTCTCAGCAAAAGGTTGTTGTTGAGACACCACCCAAGAAGAAAAATATGTGCATTTTTCATCTATGAGTGGATCACAATGGTGATTCATTCTTAAAAATGAATAGGTATAAGCAGCTCACTACTACTAATGAGCTAGCCATCAAATACCCTAAAAGTGAAAATGATTTTGCTCCCCATTGCAACTTTGTAACATTCTTTTTGAAGTATGAATTAGATTTGAAGGTTTGAAGCAACTACTTCACCACCTTAGATGGAATTCAGATGATCATAGCTATGAGAAGTCAAAGAGAGAAGAACCTAGTGACCATTGTTCCTTCTTAGAAAATAGCCACTGGCCCTTTGCCTATAGCTGGAGCATCTACTTCCTAGGAAAGAGAAATCAAGGTTTGAACCAAATGGTAATCCTTAATTCTCATTTGGCATAATCCAATATTGTAAGGATGCTCGTATCTAGGTGTCTCCACTTAATTATCTCAAAACTCACCTTGTTGAATTACAAAAGCTAGTAGATTATTGTAAAGGTGATGCTAATGCCAAAAGTCAAACTAATGTTAACTCTACCATTAGCAATGACCAGCCTCAGTTTTATAGTGGCCCACTAGTTAATGAAGAGCTTTTTTTCCTATGCTCTTCAAAGAGGAAGAAGCATCAATTTTTGCTACCACTCCTGGTCAGAAGCTTGACCAATTCTATGTGTCCTTGTACAGAAATGACCATAAGCTTAATAACTAAATAATTGATTCTAGAGCCTTTAACAGTGTCATGCCCTCTTCTATTTCTCATTCCCTTGGCTTGACCCTCACTACGATATTTGGATGTTGCTATTCCATGGATACAAAGTAGTTCCCTCTAATAAGTCAAGTGAAAGATGTACAAATAGAATTGGTTGCTCACCTTGCAAAGAGAATGAAGCTAACCATCTTGGTAGCAGACATTCCAACCATCTATGGTATGCTTTTGAGTAGAAGATTTTGTAGGGAAATGGAAGGGAAAATCAAGATGGATTGGGCTCGTGCCATAATTCTTGTGGGAAACAAGAAAATCAAGTTGGAACCTGAGGAGAAGACCATGTTCATGGTCTTGAAGTTTGATGATCCTAAGGCACAAATATTATATCAAGAAATGGAGTTTGGAAATTATATGATGTTCTTTGACTTCAATTGTTTTAAGGAATAGCTAGAGCATTCTAGTGACCCAAAGATTTGGACCCTAGAGTTTGATGATAGTTGCACTACTACTAGGTCTAAAATTGGCATCGTGCTTGTATCTCTAGATGGAGATGTGACTCAGCTTGCATACAAGCTACAATTCAAAAACACCAACAACATAGCATAGTATAAAACCTTGTTGTTAGGTATTAGCATTGCAAAGTAGAGAGGAGTAAAAATCTTATGAGCTCAAGGAGATGTAGAGCTTATAGTGAAGCGAGTTCTAGCTCAGTACACTCTAAATAATGCTAGGCTCAAGAATTATAGAAATAGGGTCTAGGATGAGATTGATCATCTAGATGCCTTCTCAATACAAGTTTTTCTAAGGGAGTAGAATGTAAGGGCAGACTTGTTAGCTACATCATCCTTGCTACTACTCCCACATCCAGATTTCATAGATAATCAATACAAGGTCAAAGTCTTGTTTAGGCCAAATGTTCTTGACAATGTTGAGACATAGAAAGTGTTCAATGATGATAAGAAGATCCAATATTTCCTGGAATGATCTGAACCTTTTGGAGATTAGTACTTTGGAAGGAGTGAAAATGCCTACAAAGATTTCTCTCTTGACACTAAGAAAGAGTTGGATCTTGGAGTTGAATAACTCAAAGGTAACAAGATCGCTCGAAATCTTATTTCCCTTGAGAAACTATTCAATAGGCATGATGCATTTATTAGAAGGGAGGGGGGAAGAAAAGGTGGAACTTCTGGAGAGTATGAAGGAATGAACATTCGCACTAAATATAAACCCAAGATGGTTAATATCAGTAGAAGTTTCTCAAAGGAAGAAATGAAAAAAGAAAAAGGATTGTTGTCAGAATACCAAGATGTGTTTTCTTGGGAATGTGAGGACCTAAAGACCTTTAGGAATGGTGAACTAAAGCACAAAATTCCCCTAAAGCTTGATGCCACTCCCTTTAGGAAAAATAGTGTAACTAAAACCCTATGGTCTTAGATTCTATCTTTAGGGAAGTTCACAAGATGTTGGAAGAAAGAATTATCTACACCATACATCATTCAACATGGATAGCCAACATTGTCCCAGTCCAAAAAAAGAGTGGGGAGATTAGAATTTGTGTGGATTTCAAGAATTTGAATCAGGCATCCCTAAAGGACGATTACACTTTTCCCAATATGGATCATTTACTACAAATAGTAGCTAGCTCTAAAATGATGTCCATGCTAGATGGATTTTTGAGTTTCAACCAAATTGAGGTAAACCTAGAAATCAACTCAAGACTGCGTTCACCACTCCTTGGGGAACATTTTCATATAATAGAATTCCATTTGGGCTCATTAATGTTGGTGCCACCTTTCAAAGGGCTATGAATTCCTCCTTCACTAATCTAAAGGATAAGATCATCATTATCTACTTGAATGATCTATCAATCTTCTCCAAGAAAAGAGAAAATCATCTAAGGGACTTGGATAAAGTGTTGAAAAGATGCAAGGAACATGGGATTTCACTCAATCTTGAGAAATCAGTCTTTTGTTACAAAAGGAAAATTTTGGGTCACATAATCTCTCAAGAAGGCATCGAGATTGAACCAGGACATGTTAGAGCCATCCACTAGTTAAATTTTCCAAGAAGAAAATCTAGAGTCAAATCATTCTTTGGATAGGTGAACCTTCTAAGATGCTTTTTCCCTAATTTTTTTGAATTCACCAAATGCATAATAGATATGATGAAATGAAGTCAAAGTTTCAAATGGAATGATTTTGGAAGAAAGGCTTTTGATCAAATTAAAGATGTCATAGCCAAAGCACTCATGTTGGTACATCTAGATTACACCAAGGAGTTCATACTATATTGCTATGCCTCATCCCATATAGTATATGCAATACTCATGCAATAGAACAAGGAAGATATCCAAGAGCCAATTGGTTTCATGAGTGCTTCCCTTAAGGAGCATGAGTTGAGATGTTCTCAAATGGAAAAGCATGCCTATGAAATGGTAAGAGCACTATCATTCTATTGTATTTTTTCTTGATTTAGTCATCAAAAGAATATTAACCTAAAAAGAGATAGGTTGCAATACTAGAGGTGTGTGGATAGAAAAAGTTCAAGAGTATGATATTGACCTAAAGCCAACAAAATTGGTGTGAGGGAGTGCCTTGTGCAAGATGATTGTAGAAAGTTGGGACTTAAGCCAAGAAGATGAATTTTCAAGGGCACTAATGGTGAGTCTCCAAGACTCCTAGCTCTCAAACATTTCCTATTTGCTAACTTATAGAGATTGCCCTGATGGAATAACATACAAGTAGAAAAGAGACCTCAGGATTAAATCAGTTAATTATGTCATATATGATGACCAAAAATACAAGAGAGCAATATATGGGACCTTCTTGAGATGTGTGGATAAACCTCAACAAGAGAGTTTTCTTCCTAATTTCCACAATGAGGCCTGTGGTGGTCATTTTTCAGCAATAGTTACATCATACAAGATTTTAAGGCAATGCTATTACTAGCCTAGCATGTTCAAGGATGCTTATAAGTGGGTGGCCAAGTTGACAAGTGTATGATTTTTTCCAACAAGCCTCAGTTAGATGCTCTACCTCTAAAGCTAGTTGTAATTGAAGGCCCCTTTCAGTAGTGGGCAATTGATTTCATTGTATCAATCAATCTACCCTCTTTTGTTGGTCATTTGCATGTCATCACTGCTATGGACTACTTGACCAAATGGATAGAGGCCAAGCCAACTAAGAAAATTACTTCCGAGGTCATCTATGAGTTCATCAAGGAGAACATTTTGATAAGGTTTGGGGTACCAATGAAGCTTGTCACAGACAACAACTCCTACTTTTCTTTTGTGGAGATTATGGAATTATTCTATAATAATAGCATACATCCTAGTCATTCATCTAACTATTTCCCTCAAGGAAATGGTTAAGTAGAATCAAGAAATAAAAACTTGATCAATATCATGAAGAAGTTGGAGGTCTAAGAACCAGAAGAAATGGCACAAGAAATTACATGATGTGCTCTAGGTAGATAGAGAAACCCCTAAGAAAGAAATCAATATTTCCATGTTTGAGCTAGTAAACAAAGTTGAAGCTAGCCTTCCTCTACCATTAGAGTTATTTATTTGCAAACTATAGCAAGTGATCAAGGATCCAATATTCTAAGATGCCTGGGAGAAGTGCATTATGTACCTAACTAAGTTAGAAGAAGAATATGAAAGGACGGTTGATCATATTACAGAACATTGGAAGCACATGAAGACATTATTCAACAAGAAGGCCAAACAAAGGAAGTTCATGGAGGGAAATTTTGTACTTGTGTGGGATAGGAGGCATGAACCCAAAGGTATGCATCACAAGTTTGACTCACTTTGGAAGGGTCCTTTCAAGATTATGCAAACAAATCAAAACAACTCTTTCATTCTGGTGTATCCTTTTGGAGAGATTCCCCCATTTTCTTACAATGGCTAGGATCTAAATTTGTATCAAGTTTACCATTGAAAGTAGGTAAACCCTAGTCAGTGTTAGCCTAGGTAGGTTTGCTTTGTGTTTTTCCTTTCATTGTTTTCCTACTTTCCTAGGTTAGTTTTCCTTTCTGTTGTGTGCTTAATTTAGTTGCTTGTTGTAATTTTCCATTCTAGCTATTCAAAACTAGAAATTATGAGTCCTTTCTTAGATATTTTCGTTGCCTAAGTCCCTAGTTAGAGCCAGTTGTTGCCAAGTTTTAATCTTCTCCTTTCAAGCCCAAAGTTTTTGGTATGAAAGTATGTGTCCAAAATTGATGTCTAAGTATTGTTTAGGTCACCTCTCCTATATTTTGAGTGTTCTACTTTATTTCTTTTCTGGTTCCCCCTTGCATTACCTTTACCCACCATCTAAGTAGGATTTCTATTGTTCTAGTGTGTGTGGATTCTAGGTGATCTAGGCATGGTTGGGATGTGTTCTAGCATCCTCCCAATGAGAAGTAAGTTTTTCAGCATTTCTTTTTCTCTTACCTTTCCCTAATATTCCATGTGCCACAAATTCTAAGCTTTCGAGTTGCTTTTCCCCTTGAAAAAAGTATATCAAGTGCATATCTGAAGAATGAAGACATGACAAAGATTTGCAAGCTAAGAAGATGATTATGCCATGCTAGAAAAGGTCTATGAAGCCATGGATCAAAGCTAGAATGAATTACATCCAAATTTGTGGAGATAAGATCAAGTGCTACAAGGAAACATGAATATATGCGTTGTTTGTTGTGTACTCATGGAAGTGAATTTGTTTTTTTCTACTTTCAATGTTGTATAAGCTAGAGCCAAACCTCAACCCCAAGGATCAAACGGTGTGAACATGATATTGAATGAACCATTTAAGGGCTCATAATCAATAAGGCATGCTCAAGATCTAACTTTGAGGCCATCACATGAAAGTGAAAGAGTGAAGTGTTGTTATTTGTGCTCAAGTCTAGGAAATGTTTCTGAGAACGAGGTTTTCCATCCCAAGGCAATGAAAAAGGCCACTTCTCTAGGGGCTTTAAAAATAGAAATTCAAGTTACTCTAAAATTTGAATATCCTTCAAAGATGCTCAAAAGATACTTTTAGAAAAGTTACTAATGAAAATGTGACCCTGATATAAAGGAGATGTGCTGTTAAAAGCTTTAGGTAGAAAGTGAAAGAATGAAGTGCACAAGCTAGCCAAAGGATCACTCCCTATGTTGTGATCCTAGATAGAAGGAAAATGGGTTTGCAAAAAAGCTAAGTTCCTCTCTCTCCTATGTACATTAACATTATCAAGTATATCTACATTCCAAATTCTAAAGTAAAGTAAGGCACTTTCCAGAAAGCTAAAGCATTTGTATTGTTAAGCGATTCTTAGTCATATCACTTTACTTTAAGTAAAGTAATAAAGCTTCCAAGAATTTAATAGTTTACATGCAAATGAATGAAAATTTTAAATAGTCATTCCTCATAGAATTAAATACAAATCTTGCCATTATAATCTTTGGTCGAGCTTATTTCATTCATGTGGCACCAATGTTCTCATTCATATACTTATTTCATCAGAATTGCCTATAATCAGTTTCTTCAAGTATAGTTAAATACCTATTTATCAAGAACTATATCTTGTGCAATCATAGCAAATGGAAATGGGATTTGCTAGTTATTATAAGTTAGTTTTCATAGAGGGGGACTTAAAAGAGCTTATAGATACATCTTTCAAATTCTACAATTTGGATGATCTTCATAGAAGACTCAAATCTCAACCTATTCAACCAATTGCTTAAAAGCTTAAAGAAAGTGGACTAGTTGAAGCAGCCAGCTTTCCAATGGTAGTTCATGCACTTAATCTAGTGAAGGACAACATAGAGAGATAGAACCTAGAAATAAAGTAGATTCTATTTCCTAATCAATCTATTCTCATCTCAATTAACAAGGCATAGATGCAGTCCACATTTGGCATTCTCGTGAAGGATTAGTATTGTGATATTTATTTTAGATCTTCTACATCTATGTTCAATGAGAAAAAGACCCTCAATCAAGAATATATATAGAGGACATGATTCCAGACTGCCTGCTTAGAGAAGAGAAAAATTTCAAGGACCTTGTTTGGCATGAATATGAAAAGAGAGATTTTGGATATCCTTGTGCTCCTCCTCAAACTCAAAGGAAAAGAGGAGATTTTGGAGTTCATTGAACACCATTTCTTCCTAGTACAAGAAATATGTGTTGAGGATATGTAGATTGACTAGGAATAGATCACTTGTAATGAGCTAGCCTCATGGTTGAATTTGGGCAAAGCATCCAAGTATTTCTATATGTTATTATATCTGATCTATGCATTGGCAACTCACCACTTGTGGTCCAGCCTCCCTAGCATCCCAAACTATGATGAGCACACCACAGTATATGGATTTTACCCACATTTCGAGCTACAAAGAACCTATGAGGATTATGTGGTTGTTAATGATGCCTTCATAATGAGGCTATACTGAGAATTTCAAGGATGCCCTCAAAGGAGATTTTCACTAAAGGAAATTTTGGTCATAAGTCAATTCGGATGCCAATTCATCCTTTTTCCAAACTTCTCCTATTTATGAATAAGAGCTTATGTAGGATTCCTAAGAGATTGTCAAGTTATCTAGAAGACAAGGTAGTTTTAGTCAAACTATATTGACAGATCCTTGAAGTGAACACCCTATGTTGTAATATGAAGAAGATTATCGAGATTCCCTTCCCTGTTGTGGTTGGTCTGTATGCATGTGCTTCTAGATCAGATGCTCATAATTTAGTGAAGAGATTTGAAATCAAAATTAAATTATTAGACTATGAGGGACTCAGACCTCAATATGATATAGTTAACTTTGTAAGGGATCACTCGAAGTTTGGATATGCCTACATGCATGTTTTAGATATTGAAGACTTCTTGTTTGGGTGTCTTAATGAATACCAAAATTGAGAGAGCTTATGGTCATTGTTAACCATTAATGAGATTAAATTGTATAATGATTTTGTTGATGTTTATGACCTTGTAGATGATGGAGCCTACATGCACCTCACATATTATGAGAAGATCAAAGGCACCCCAATTTTGTCTACCCCACCTACTGATCCAGTCATTGACACTATGGAAATTCTTATACAAGTGATAATCAAGAGAATAGAAGAATGGGTGGAATTTACCTGACCAAGTAAGAAGAGGACTAGAAGCACTAGTTCTATGGGTGGAGTATTAGCTAGAGCTACTTAGTCAACCATAGCAACAACCACCTTAACTACTACATCGACATCTTAAGGTCCATTACAATCCATTGCCAAAGGGGGAGAGTAGCCTCCATAAAAGAATGTCTCACTCACTCCTACCTATAGGGTTGGCTCTCTTTCGAGCATTGAGAAGGTTGGGGAGAAGCGAGATGACAAGGATAAGGGGAAAGAACAAGAAAAATCAATGGCCAAGCTATCTTCCCCTATCCAAGTCATCAATTTGGATGGTAACTCTTACCCCATAGACAGCCAGGAATATGATGCATCTCAACAAGGGGATACCTTAGCTCTTTCAATAACTAAGGTTGTTGCCTTCCCAATTTCTTCTCAAAGAAAACCAACTCCATTAATCCCAAGGAAGATATTCAATCCTATTGTATTGTATTCTACTATCAATGTGCTCTTTACAAAGTCATGGCTCGAATAAACCATTGATAGGAATAAGAGGAGATATGAGGAAGTGACTCCATTGAAGGACTTGATCACACAAGTCACCTCCTGTTAGCCATCCAAGAAGATGAAGAAGTAGAAAACTATTGCTACACTGGCTGCAAATTCAATAACTATCCATATGCTAGTTGAGATTGTTTAGCCATAGAAAGAAGGCATATTTCATGAGCTCTCAAAGGATGATTCCCATATCAAAATGGTAGATCTTGACATCCCATTTCTCAACTCTATGGTGAAAATGTGGAAGTCCACCAATGACAAAATTGAAGATAAGTTGGAAGAGCTTAGAGCATAAAAGAAAATTTTGAAATCTTCCAGTAGACAATTAGTGGGAATACATAAGGTCTACACTTGGGATCACTTCATTAAGTCAATTTGACCTAAATGTAGAGGAGAAAAAAAAGCTACTCCTGAAGTTGAAACAAGAAAGGAAATTCATGTAGGTTGAATGAGCATGGGTGGATCAAATCAAGGATCAAGGTCCCTTAGTAGGTGAAAATATAGGAAGCCTAGTGTTGGAAACACACAAGCTCAAGGAAGCAACTTCAAATCATTTGACAACCATATAGAAGGTAACAAACAAGATGACAGATGAATTGACCCTTCTACAAGAAGTGATAGACATGAAGACAAATGTAGATATTGCTCATGGGATCATTAAGATAGGCAAGGAGTCAATGTTTCACTTAAAAAAAATCCTTGGATTTTGTTATAGAAAGCTCCATGAGATCTGCAAATGAGCTCAAGGATGTGCATGACCTAGTGCAAATGGTCATTGAAAAGTTATTTCAATATTTGAAGATATTGCACATAGAGTCCTTTGTGTCAACTAATGGAAAGCTTGTGGGTATTAAGAGAATGAAATAAAAGTTCTTGACATTTGTTGATGAAGTCATTGACCCACTCAACTTCCAAGTGTCTAAGATTTAAGAATTCTTAGTAGTGGTTTCCATCATAAGGAGAGAAATGTATAATTTCCAATCAAAGGTGGCTAGAATAGATGAATTAATAGAGATCCATGACTACTGGATGGTTATAGCTAACAACATCATCATTATAGATGTCAAAGAGCTAGACAAAGTAATTGAAGCCACGAAATCCTATAGAGCTAAATAAGTCACTCCTAAGAATACATGATGTTCTTATGCTTTTTTAGACATCTATCATTCTTCCCTTCTCTTTCTCTTTCTAGCCATTCATGGTATTTTTTTAGTCTCTATAATGGAAAATGATTCAAGCTTGTCCAACTTTTAGTTGATTATGTTTAGAGATGCTCTATGAAGCAATCATCCAATGTAATCAACCATTTTGAGAGGGCTTATAAATGTAACCTTTTATGATGTTAATAAGATTGGCAAAAATTTACTTTGGGAAAACCCTTGTTTCTTGAACTACTATGTGTGACTTTGAGCCCATTTCAATTTTTTTTTATTTATTTACTTTTAGTATAGTGTATGGAATGAATGTGCTAATGTTAAAAATTGAATAAATGTAAGTGAACTTGGTTTTGTTTTCTTCATTCAGTAGGTTGTATATCTTGTTTTCTTTAGAATAAGCATCTCTTTGTTCTCTTTGTTGTATGTAGTAGTTTGTGTGTTTAGTGTAGTTAGTTGCATGAGGAAGCTACAAACTATTAGAAATCTAATTGAAAAGATCATTGTGAGAAGAAGATTGAAGATCAAAGAGGGAGATTATTGCTAACAAAATGTTTTCAATCATTGTTTTGTCATTTATGTCGAACTTTCTATTTGTAGGAATGACATTTATTTATAAGATCCAAGTACTATCACTTAGTTGATTGATGAAGAGGATTTGATCAACAAGATGTAAAAAAAGTACCTAAGGGAAAGGTTGAGTTATGATGTTGTAATCAAGTACAAGGATAGTTAAGACAATGGTGAGATGATGTATTGATAACATACTCAAAGATACAAAGGTTGGTCACACTTAGAAACATTGGAGGAATAAGTTATAACAAGGTTGACTGCAAAGCTTCAACTAAGTTCATCAGTGGGTGCCAAGCAAGCTAGTTGAAGCCAAGAAAATTCTCAGTTGGAGTTGAGCAAAAGAAAAATCTAGTGTGTGCCGAGTGAAGTTCAAGTGTCGAGCATCAAAAAATTGTAGTTGGTGTCGAGTAACACAGTATATGCCAAGTACAAGTATTTCAATAGTGTTGAGCTGCTGTATTATTTTAAATGACAAAGATCCACCAGATCTGAGTTGACATAGTTGTTACCTTGAGTTTTGTAAACTAGTTGGAGGATAAGGATGATGAGCTGGTGGCACAAAATTCTATGTAAATTATTTTTGGGCAAATTCAAAAGGATAATTCAAAAAGTTTATAGAGGAAACAAAATATGGGTTAGATACAATGAATCCTACCTAATCCATATGAATTGAAATCAAAGGAGGGAAGAATCAAGTAGGAAAGGACTTCCAAGACTTCTAGTTAAGGAGTCATAGACCAAGAAGCAAAAGCTACTACTGCTAAAGTGCCAAATTGAGAAGTGATTGAAAGGGTGTCAAGGCAAAGGCATCTAGGAGAAGGAAGAGCATAGAGGCTCTACTTCAATAAGTTGTGACGAAGAGATGAGTGCACTGGTAAAATGAGCATGGAGACTCAAGGAGACTAAGCTTGAAAGGAGGGCAAGTTGTCAGGAGTTGTAGAGATTGAAAGCTAGGCAATGTGAAGAGTTGAAGAGTAATATGAGATGTACAAGTTAAGTTGCATGTTGTAATCAAGTCAAAGACTTTCTAATACTCTCTAGAAATTATACTAGATATGAAGATCCTATGGACTTCTTTTGGTTTAATAGCCATTTGTAAATCCTTTAACAGGGTGGCCTTCCAAGTGAATGTTCTAAAGTCCTCTAACAAGGCCCCCTTCTAACAAGGTGGATAAATCCTCTAACAAGGTCACATTTAATAGTGTGTTGTAAGCCTTTAATAGGGTAGGCCTTTCATAGGGCATCACTTCAGGAGAGTGAGAATTGAGTAGCATGTTATTGGTGGTTTTTTCCAAATTGTATTTTCACATAAATCACTGTGTGATCTGTTGATCTTTTATGTGTTATGCTTGCATGTTGATTTATAGTAACTTGCTGGTTAGGAAAGTTAATGCTTGGATGAATGAATGGCTAAATGGGCTCACAACACTTAGTGGAAATTTTTGAATTGGATAGGTTGGACCTTGAATAACTAATTCACCCCCCCCCCCCTCTCTCAGTTATTCTAAAGAATTTCTAACAATTGGTATTAGAGCCATCTGCTGATTTAGTTTCAAGATACTAGAAGTAGGAAGATCAAGATGTCCAAGAGAGAAGTTTCCAAGCTCAATAAAGACAACTTTTCTGCATGGTAGAGTTTGATAAAATTTCCCCTTGGATCAATAGGTGACTATGAACAAACCTCAATTGGAATAGAACATGTAAATCTAGATAGACCTCTTACTGTAGATGATTTGAGTAAAAGGCAAGAGCACAATCAAGCAATGTTGGAGATTGCCTCTAAACTCAGCTATGCAAAATATGATGACATCAAAGATTGTGACACTACATTCAAGATGTGGAATGCCCTAATAGATATTTATGGAGGAAATCAGAATGTCCAGAGAGAAAAGAGAGAAAGTCTTAGGGGAAAGTTTGATAAAATGAAAATGGAGGAACATGAGAATGCTACTCAATATGCTACTAGAATGAAAGAAGTGGTAAGTGCAATAAGAAGTCTAGATGGTAAATTGGAAGAAGAAACTATCAATAGAAAATACTTAATAACTCTACTCCATATCTATGCTATAAGAATTTCAGCCATCCAAGAGCTAAGGTGTGTACAAGAAAACACATTAACCTTTGAAGGTATAGAGCGAAGACTTATTGCATTTGAATTGTCCAACTTTGACAACTACAAACCTAAGAACCTTGAATCTTTTTTCAAGGCCAAGTTGATAATAAAAGACACTGAGGAGGAGACATCAAACAAGAAGAGAAGAAAAGGAAGACATGCATTCAGCGGTAGCAGCACAGATGAGGAAGTTGTGGAATAGTTAGAAGCACTACTAGCTAGGAGATTCCATAGAGGAAAATTGAAATTCAAATGTAAGCTCCCTATCATATGTTTTAATTGCAATAAAGTAGGTCATATTGCTACAAGATGTACACAAAAGAAGAACTGCAAAGAAGGAAAAAAGAGAGAAGATGATAGAAAAACTACAAGAAAAAAGGAAAAAGATGCTACATTGTTGAAAAAGATTTTGATGAGAATGATGATGAAGTAGTTTATGTGGCCATGAAGGATGAATCAGATAAAGATGAAGATGAAGCAACAAAATTGGTTACCTGTGTGAATAAGAATGACAAGTGGAGCATATATAGTGGATGCTCACATCACATGACAAGAGATAAAAGTAAGTTAATTATCTTTACTCAATATGATGGAAATAGTGTTAGATTTGGTAATGATGCTCCTTGTCAAATCAAAGGAAAAGGCTCTATTAAACTTACAAAGAAAATTTCATGTGATAATGCATACTATGTTGAAGGATTGAACTACAACTTGTTGAGTGTATCACAGTTAGGCAATATAGGCTGTAAAGTAGAATTTGGAAATAAAACTACCAAGATCTATGACACTGATGAAAATTTGATAGGAAAAGGTAAACTAACTAGGAGTAATCTATTTTACCTATATATGGAAGATGCAACTTATCTTGTTGTTAGACTTGATGATGTGTGGTTGTGGCATAAAACACTATGTCACATTAACTTTGACAATCTGATTAGCATCAGCAAAAAGAAGAAGGTTAGAGGGTTTCCTAAACTGAAGAAACCTGAAAACACAATGTGTAAACAATGTTAAATAGGGAAAATGACTAATTTTAGTTTCAAAAGCAAAACATACACTTCCAAAGAAGTACTAGAGTTAGTCTATACAGACTTATGTGGTCCAATAGAAGTGCGAAGCTACCTAGGAGATAGATACATAATGCTATTTGTAGATGACTATTCAAGTATGATGACTATTATGTTCTTGAAGAAAAAATTTGATGCATTTCAAATGTTCAAGTGGTATTTGGCCAAATTTGAGAAGGAAATAGGAAAGATTCTTAAGTGCCTAAGGTCAGATAGAGGAGGTGAGTTTACATCAAAAGAATTTGAGATATTCTACAATGATAAAGGTATCAAAAGGAAAACATCAGCACCAAGGACTCCACCATAGAATTTCATTGCTAAAAGAAGGAATAAATCAGTGATAGATTGTGTAAGGACCTTGATGATAGAGAAAAATGTTTCTCTAAAGTATTGGAGAGAAGCTGTAAGTACTACTATTTACACCCTAAATAGAGTCCAAGTCAAGAAAGGTACAAATGCAAAACATTTTGAATTGTGGTATGATCACTCACCTAATGTGAAACATTTTAAAGTCTTTGGTTGTAAATGTTATATTCTTAAAGATACTAGAAATGGCAAGTTTGATGCAAAAAGTGATAAAGGCATATTCCTTAGATACTCCACTAGAAGCAAAGCATATAAGTGTTTGAATACTAACACTAACAAGATTGTGGAGATTGCAAATGTAAATTTTGATGAACATGTAGAAATTTAGGTTAATGGAACTAAGCAATTAGAGGATCATAGATCCTTTGTATCCTTCTATGAAGGAATCACTGTTAAAGACAATGCTGCCAATTAAGTTCAGAATCAGCAACAAACTTTAGTATCAGTCAAGTCACATCTAGTGAATGTCGAGGTGCATTCAGAAGCCAAGTTGCAAAATGAACAAAATCTAACTTTGAAATCAGTGCACATGAGAGAGATGATGAAGTACTAGATGAAGAGGAGCAAAATAACTCTGAAGCTGAAGGATCAAAAATAGAAAGAAGGATAGAACCAAGATTAGCCAAATATGTAAGAAGACATCACCCTATATATCAAATCATTGGTGACAAGGATGCTACACCAATGATAAGGAATAGACTCAGAAATGAATCATGTCTATTGAGAAAAGTTGAGCCCAAAATAGTGAAAGATGCACTACAAGATGATGACTGGTATAGAGCTATGGAAGAAGACATAGATCAAATTGAGAAGAACAAAACCTGGACCCTAGTTCCTAGACCAACTGACAAGAATGTAATTGGTACCAAATGGGTGTTTAGGAAAAAACTTGATAAGAATGGTGAGATAACAAAAAAAAAAGTCAAATTAGTTTGCAAAGGCTATGAACAAGAAGAAGGATTGGATTATGGAGAAAAATTTTACCCTGTTGCAAGAATGGAAGGAGTAAGAACACTACTTGCATATGCTACATACAAAGGTTTCATAGTCTACCAAATGGTTGTCAAGTTTTCTTTTCTAAATGGTATACTACAAGAGGAAGTCTACATAGAACAACCTAAGGGATTTGTTGATGACAAGAACAAGGATATGGTCTACAAACTGCATAAGGAACTCTATGGTCTGAAGCAAGCACCTAGATCATGGTATGAGAGATTGCACAAATATCTTTTGAAGATAGGATTTGAGAGAATAGATGACAACCATAGCTTGTATATCAAGACAAAAAAAGGTAAAAATATTTTGATATCTGAAATCTTTGTTGATGATATAATATTTGGAGGAAAAGATACTCTATGCAAAGATTTTGCTAATCAAATGAAGCATGAATTTGAGATGTCAATGTTTGGAGAAATCAAATTCTTTGTTGGATTGCTAGTACATCAATTGAAGAATAGAATATTTGTGACCCAATCCAAATACATAAAGGAGATACTCAAGACATTTGGATTAGAAGATTCTAAACCAGTTAGCACACCAATGGTAACAGGACATAAGTTATTCAAAAATAATGAGTCAGTTGAAGTAAATCAGGCATTGGATAGATCAATGATTGGAAAGCTGAAATATGTTGTACATAGTAGACCAAACATTACATTAGCTGTTGGAATAGTGGCAGGATTTTCTATAATTCCAAGAGAAAATCATCTGATGGCAGTGAAGAGAATCCTGAGGTATCTAAAAGAAATTGATGACTTTGGTTTGTACTACAAGAAAAGTGAAAAGTTTGAACTGAGAGCCTACATTGATGTAGATTGGGGAGGTAACATTGATGATAGGAAAAGCACCAGTGGAGGAGCACTTTTCTTGGGAAGAAGATTGATTACATGGACCAGCAAAAAGCAAAGTTGTACCTCACAGTCCATAGCAAAAGCTAAATATGTTGCAGCCACTATTAATTGTACCAATATTTAATGGATCAAAAATATGTTACAAGGTATGAAGGAAGAAGTAAATGAGCCTTTGATACTTTATTGTGATAATAAAAGTCCTATCAACATATCAAAGAATCATGTAATGCATGCTAAAACCAAGCATATTGCAATCAAGTATCACTATGTAAGATAATTGGTGGAAGATAAGCAAGTGAAGATGGAATATGTAAGCTCAAAGGAATAGATTTCTGACATCTTCACAAAAGCACTACCTAAAGATTCTTCTGAGTGTCTTAGAGGTAAGTTATGGGTGATACCCCTAACCATGGCTACTTCAGGTAAAAGCAAGACTGCCTACATCAAATGAGCTTATTGTTGAAGGTTTTACACATTGATGCAGAGGATGTTTACTTTAGGATCATGCCTAAATTAATTGAAGTGTTGAAGTTCTAAATTAGTCACAAGCAAGGTGATAGAGGGAGAAACTAAATGAACCTACAAAAGCTACACTTGCATATTAAGATGTTGAAACAATATGTCTTTGCCATTGTTGTCAAAGAGGGAGAAATGTCAAGAAATAGATCAACTATTGAGTAGATCAAAAATGAAGAAAGAGGGAGCAAAATACAGAAACTGGTCAAATGAAGATAGAGGGAGAAGTAGACAGAAATGGTCAATAGTTGAAAGAAAAGATGAAGAAGCTAATCAGAAAAGAGAAAGAATAACAGAAGATAAGCAATGCATACGAAGGGAGAGAAGAAAAGAAAAGGAAGCAACAGCTAAGAGGGAGATGAAAAACTAATGGTAACACAACTTAATTTTTGGCATTTGACTTACTATTCTAATGTAGTTAAATAGTTTAGTCTGATGGTTTATCAGTTTGGTTTTCCATCAATGCCAAACATGGAGATTATTGAAAATTTGATTGAAAAGATCATTGTGAGAAGAAGATTGAAGATCAAAGAGGGAGATTGTTGTTAACAGAATGTTTTCAATTATTGTTTTTTCATTGATGTCAAACCTACTATTTTTAGGAATGACATTTACTTATAAGATCCAAGTGTATATGAGCAATGTTAGTATGCTAATAGAAACCAAATTTAAATAAAGCTTCTACAAACTAAACAAAATTCATAAACTTCAAGATAGACTAAGATGATCTCTCAATTGAGAATATGAGCCATTAATGAGCTCTCTCAATGAGAAGCTCTCTGTTGAGTAGCTTTGTCTAAATAGATAGGATGTATGCTCAAGCTTTATGCTTCAAAAAGGGCTTCAAATGGAGTTGGAATTTGGGTGTGAGTGTATGGTTTTGATGTAAAATGGCTTCTTAAAATGGCATTATGACTTTACTTCATGGATTGTGTTCTTTTGCAAAGGGGAAGGATTCAATTTATAGGCAAGAGGCTTGAGGGTTTGAGGGCTAAGATGCAAGGATGGGAAAAAGCTCATGGAGGGCTCAAATTGCATGAGAGGAGAGCACATGGATTGTGTTTCCTTACAACCAATCAAGGAGTGACACATGTCACAGGGTGAGAGGATGGAGGAAAGGGGAAGGATGAGTCAAAAAAGGAGGCTCAAAGGATAAAATCTTCATAAAGAACCTCATAATGGCTTGTAAGAGCAATAAAAGGGCTTGGAAGAGTCATTTATGGCCTAGTGGGCTTCATAAAGTTTTATGGTTGAGATATTTTGAGGGAGATGAGAGCAATTTCGACTTGGGCTTGATTAGGAAGGTTTTAAGCTTGCTTAGGCTTGTACAAATGATTAGAGGATGGATTAGGATGGTTGAGGATTAGTTTAGGGATAGGCAAGTGGATGGCATTTAATGAGGGTGGGTGAAGGAGGAGATATTTGTTAACTTTGGCTTGGGTTAGTAAGTCTTAACCCATGTTTAGAGAATGTGACAAGGTTAGGAGGGGATTAGGATTAGGTTTAAAGACATCTTCTAGAAGAGTCTAGACTTTGGATGAGGATAAAGACTTTCTAGAATAGTCTAGAATTTCCTAGGATGAGGATGAAGACTTTCTAGAAGAGTCTAGAACTTCTTAGGATGAGGATAAATTATATTTTTAGGAAATAAATAAAGTTTTAATTATTTCAAGGGTTTGGGTTGAGGAGATATTTATTAAAACTTTTTTAATAAACATGAGGATTAATATTTAATCTTAATTAAATATTTTGAGTTGGGATTAGGGGTAGGAAATGATGGGATTAGCCTTTAATCAAAATTAAAGAAGGATTAGAAGATTTTGGAAGAGGTTAGTGGTCTTAAGGAAATTGGCCAAGTTTTGGGCAAAAAATAAATTTTTTATTTATTTTGAATTTTTTGGTCAATTTATTAATTAAATAATTAATAAATAAGGAAATAATGTTTAAATAAGATTTAAACATTTTTGGGAGGGATTCCTTAATTAAATATTTTTAATCAAGATAAAGGGATTTAATGGCATAAAAATAAATAAATTAATTAAATAAATAATTAATTAATAAATGATGATGTCATCAAGAATTTTTCAGAAAATAAAAATACTTTAGTTTCTAAAGGTTTCTAGGTGTCTACACCAAGTATTATCACTTAGTTGATTGATGAAGAGGATTTGATCAACAAGATGTAATAAAATTACCTAAGGGAAAGATTGAGTTATGATGTTGTAATGAGGTACAAGGATCAGATAAGACAATGGTGAAATGATGTATTGATAACATACTCAAAGATATAGAGGTTGGTCACACTTAGAAACATTGGAGGAATAAGTTGTAACAAGGTTGATTACAAAGCTTAAACTAAGTTCATCAGTGGGTGCCAAGCAAGCTAGTTGAAGCTGAGAAAATTCTTAGTTGGAGCTAAGGAAAAGAAAAATCTAGTGTGTGTCGAGTGATCTTCAGGTATCGAGTGAAGTTCAAGTGCCGAGAAAAGTAATAGGTGCTGAGCATTAGAAAATCATAGTTGGTGCCGAGTAACATAGTATATGTCGAGCACCAGTATGTCAATAGTGTCGAGCTACTGCATTATTTTAAATGACAAAGATTCACCAATTCTGAGCTGACATAGTTGTTACCTTGAATTTTGTAAACCAGTCGGAGGATAAGGATGATGATCTAGTTGCACAGAATTCTATGTAAACCATTTTTGGGAAAATTCAAAAGGATTATTCAAGAAGTTTCTAGAGGAAACAAAATATGGGTTAGATACAATGAATCCTACCTAATCCATACAAATTGAAATCAAAGGAGGGAAGAATCAAGTGGGAAAGGAACTCCAAGACTTCAATTTAAGGATTCACAAACCAAGAAGAAAATGTTTCTACTGCTAAAGAGCCAGATTGAGAAGTGGTTGAAAGGGTGTCAAGGTGAAGGTATCTAGGAGAAGGAAGAGCACAGAGGCTCTACTTCAATAAGTGGTCAAGAAGAGATGATTGCACTAGTATAATGAGCATGGAGACTTGAGGAGACTAAGCTTGAAAGGAGGGCAAGCTATCAAGAGTTGTAGAGATTGAAGGCCAGGCAATGTGAAGAGCTGAAGAGTGATCTAAGATCTGCAAGTTAAGTTGTATGTTTTACTCAGGTCAAAGACTTTCTAATACTCTCTAGAAATTATACTAGACATGAAAACCCTATGGACTTATGTTGGTTTAATAGCCATTTGTAAATCCTTTAATTGGGTGGCATTCCAAGTGAATGTTCTAAAGTCCTCTAACAAGGCCCACTTCTAATAGGATGGATAAATCATCTAACAAGGTCACATTTAATAGTGTGGTGTAAGCCTTTAACAAGGCAAGCCTTTCATAGGGCATCACTTCAAAAGAGTGAGAATTGAGTAGCATGTTACTAGTGGTTTTTCCCAAATTGGGTTCCCATGTAAATCACTGTGTTATGTGTTGATCTTTTATGTGTTATACTTGCATGTTCATTTACAATAACTTTTTGATTAGGAAAGTTAATGCTTGGATGAATGAATGGTTTAATGGGCTCACAATACTAAGTGGAAAAGTTTGAATTGAACAAGTTGGACCTTGAATAATTGATTCAGCCCCCCTCTCAATTATTCGAAAGCATTTCTAACAAAAATTGACATGTGGAGAACCTAAGAGATAGACAATTTGGGTATTGTCAAAACATCATCTAACTATTTAATCAAGGAATTACTTATTTTTCCATCTCTTCCTTTCTTCATGTTATCATAGTTGTTTATGTATGTTTCCATCCATTGCATTTTAGATTAGAATAGATTGCATATTGTGAGTTAGTTTTCCTTTCAATTGCCTAAGTTGTTTAAAGTATTGAGTAGATTGGTTTATTCCTCTTTTGCTCTCTGGTTAAGAGCATACCCCCAAAACCCGAAAAACAAAATTCACTAAATATCTTGTATTGAAAAGGGAATTGTACCTTTCAATTTAGGGGTCTTTGATAGATTACTACATTGACCCATTCTATTGTTAACATCTTTGTCCTCCATAGGTCATTGGGGAAGTTAGGAGTCAAGCTATAAACCAAAAAGATAAGGAGACAAATTGTTAACCAACAAGATGTAGGGGTGATAATGCATGATCTAGTCCTAAAAGGAGGTGTCTAACTTTAGATTCTTTGTTGTTTATGTAAGAAGATGCAAGAATATAAAGATAGAAGTGTCTTGTATATTTAACTAAAGTAAAGAAAAGTAAAGACTCATGTATTTATAAAAAACATGATATCACATTTAGTGTATCAAAATAAATGGTATGAAAGAAAAATAACAACGATGTACTCATCTTGAAGGATAGTAGAGGATACAACTTTGAATCTATAGAAAATTTTTCAAACTCTATCAAAGATGGATTAAACTATTTGGGATCCAAAAACTTGAAGTCTATATCTACGAGAACAAACTAACCCTTCAACCCAATAGTTAATCAAACCCAATTCATGCATCAATAATTCCCATTTTAATAAATAATTCTTCTTTTTAATCTAACTCTTCGACCAAAATATTTTCTAACAAACCCACCCACTAGCCAAATTATAGAATCAACTGAGCCACCTCACCCACCTTAATTAAAGCACATCACCCCCTCATCCATGTCTAAAATAAAGGCATAATTTACTCATATGAACTCAAGCCTAAGTCCACTCTCCTACCACATCTACCTCTTCCACCTCTAAACACAAAATTCTACCTCCTACACCTATCCTAGTGAACTAAAGTCTATCTCACACCTCAAGTAGTTAACTATTCATCACGAATTATTATCTCCTCCTCACCCAATCCCCTATAAATTAAACCCTTTTCTCCTCACAAATCATCCACATTTTGAGTAGAATTACTATATTATTTTAAGAGATAATTATTATCAATGTGCTATTACTATATTTGAATTCTTACATATTTATCCATGATCATCCATTGTTGAAGCATCAAGCATACCATTGTGCACACATCCATGATCACAGCCACATCTACATGTCAAGCGGGATACATGAAGATTCATAGGTTTGGATTCATATTTTTTATTTTTCTTTTGGTTTATCATATTTATTTTCTTTGATTTTAGTTTGTGAATACTTGAATTATTCTTTTTCTTCTTTACAAATCAATTTCTATTGCATACAAGGATGACCTCTAGGATACTAAAGGTAGTGACTCTGAGGAAGTAATTGTAAAAAGCACCAAGGGGAAAGCTAAACCTATTTCTAAAGTACCAACAAATCTAAGAGCAAGAAGAGAATTTCTAAGGAGGTCATGATTTTTGGTGATGAATATAATGAGAATGAGAAAGACATGGATATAGACAAAGAAGAGAGTAGAAAAAAGGATAAGAAAATAGGATGCTTCCACCCTTTTTTTACTCTAAAAGAAAAAAAATGATTCTAAATGCACTGAAGCTGATGTTCATGAGGAAAAGGTTATAGGAACCTTCCATGTTCCTAATGTTACACCTGATATCTCTATTTAGACCAATGCCTCTCCTATGGTGCAACCCCTTAGTAAGGACAAGCCTGGGTGGAAAATGGATAATCTTTATAAGGTCAAGCTTGGAGATATAAGCCCTGTTGGTGTTTGAAAATATTACCTATTTCCAATTACCCTAATGAGAACGAAACATATCTAGGGGCAGCTAACTCCCATTTTCAACATGCCCATTCAGACACCAAGCCAACTATAAGGCATGACCCTTGTTCATCTTCAGGCTCTGCCAAACCTAGGTGGGTGAACCTCTTTAGATTTGACTATGTGACCAATGCAATAACCATATTTAGGATCTATAAAAGTAGATGAAACCCCTAATTCTTCTATGCTTAACCAGGAGATCACAAGCATGAAATAGCTAAGGACATGACTCATGAAACGGGAAAACTAAGTGCAGGTTATACTTTGAATACCTTTCAACATAAAAGGGAAAATTGATTTAATATGTTGATATCAGCAAGACCCAAGTATGAGCAATAGAACTTAATGATCCTATCTCTGACCAGTGCCTTATCTGTTGGGAAATTAAATGAATCATAACCATACATCTCCTAGAAACCTCAAACGTATCTCTACATTAAGATCCCTAATCTATCTTTCACCTTGTGAATTGACATCTGCATCAAAATGAATCTCATACTCAGAATATCCCATCATGAAATCAGTAAACCCTATGATAAACATGAAGCAGTTACATGGCTCTTGGTTCCATAAGCAAGGTATTTCAATCACTTACATCACTAAATGAGATGCAACCTAATCTATGGTCTTTGATCATAAACTAGAAAAGATTACAGATCCACAAACAGGAGACAAGATTCAAGCTGAATTTGAAACCATTATTGCTCTTTATTTGCTTTCTTTGAAATCAAATACATGAGAGATGTATAGAATACTTCATAAATCACCTAACAGACATGAACTATTTGCATAAAACTCAAAATGTTGTTCAATACAAGAAGAAATGCTGAAGAATGGTCTCTTAGTGCAAAAACTGGAACCCCTAAGATGGAAGCAAGAAAGAAAGATATAGAAGAGAAAGAATTCCCGGATCTATTCTGAAGATGACAAGTGTCGACTTGAAATTCAATCCTGTGCAACTGAGTAACCTCTTTTTTCTTTCATCCCATCTGATCTGATTTTGTTTCATCATTATCTGCAACTAATTTGCAAAATATCTCTGCTTAATGATGAAAGCTTTTTGAATCACCAAAATATCTGATTGCCCCATGAAAAAGAAAGTGAAAATGAGTTTTTACCGAGTAAATCTGAACAAATTTGACCCTAACTACATTTCTACTACCTTCTACTGATATTCAGGTCATTATCTTGACAAATTCTCAAAATTGAACTTCTTGGTCTGAATATGGTTGCAATTCAGGTACCTGATAGAAAACCTTGTGTACCTCAAACTAACTGATACCTATGCAAAAACCAACTCCAAAATCTGAAAGTTTGTCTTCTCCTGATTCTGGCGATATATAACATCACCTATCTGGCCTCTCGAAAACCTCCAGAATCTTATTTCAAAAATTAGTCCCCTGCTAGAAGGTTCAGGTTTGCAACTTTGATTTTTTATAAAATTAAAAAAATTCTAAAGTATAAACTTTAGAAAATTTTTCTCTTTGAAATTTTTGAATGTGCATAACCACTGCCCAGAAAAAATAATTTTTAAAAAAAATTTCTACAAATTTTTCCTTGCCCTTTGAATCTGGGGTCAAACTGACTTTGACCAGCTACCATGTGTCTGCATTTGATTGGCCCACATGGTCTGTATCATCTGCCATGTAAGCATGCTACATGGATGCCATTTCACACTCACTACTTCACTCTATTAATTAGTGAGCAAGTTTACCTTAGCGATGTAGCAAGAATTCTTCAGATCTGCCACGTGGCACGATCTAGTGCATTCCATAAATCTGTCTGCCACATCACAACATGTCTTGGAATTTGTGCCACATGGTGCCCTACGATTGGTTTGAAATTTTCTCATCACTAACTCATCCCCACCATGTCAGCCTTGCTATCTCACCATGCTAACTCCCGCGCATCTTTCGCTTGGTGAGATAGCGAGGGCCGCTCAATTCGCCAAGTGGCACAATCTCGTGCAACCTCCATCTTTTGGCGCCATGTCATCGTAATTGTTCTTTCAAGTAAAATTTTTCTTATGTCTCGCTAACACCACTTAGGCCCATGCGCATTAGTCTTGCCTTATAAAAAGTGCTAACTTGTCAGACACTATGGTTTCGTGTGTAAGAGTATTTAAACTATTAAAAGTTTGATGCAAAGAGAATGTGGGATATGTCTACTTTTACACTATTCCTGTGCCCTTTTCTCATGTCTGAGCTACCTAATGTGCCTTTGCCTTTGTTGGTCTGACTTTTTCTGCAGTAAAAAATTCTTCAGTTAAACCATAGAAAAGTTAGAAGTTCTATGTCTAAGTGAAGTATAAGGTTTTGGATAAACCATCTATAAGAAATATTCGCCTTGTAAGCCTTACATTCATCTCTATTTATAAATGGTCGAGCGCTAAAATTTTCAAAATTCAAAAGAAGCGAATATGCTTCCGTATTCCTTTTCCTCTCTCCTGGGTTACCTTTCTTACTGTTTGTCCCAACCGTCAGATCCGATTAGATCTACCGCTGACGTTATCTCGCTATTGAAAGTTGCATGCTCATTAAGTATAGCGAGATAGCGAGTGTCGAGTTTTTAGGCGGTGGGACCATGAAGTGAAGGTGCGGCGATCGGAGATTTGCTTATTAATTACTTTATTGTGCAGGTACACTTTGCAATTCGCCATAAAAAGGGGAAGAAGGACCCACTAGAATATCTGACATCAGAGCCAGAATGTTGATTTTTCCGGAAGTTCCGCCACTTCGCTATCGGAAAATTCAGGCACTTCACCGATTAGCGAAGTAGCGAGGCCACGTGAAAATCTTAAAATGATGACATTGCATCTTGCTTGTATCATAATTACACCAGGTGGCATGACCTGTCATGAATACTGTTGTCAGAATCAGTTTTAATTAACGGAAGTAATTACTGAGAACCCCTTGCTTTTTCCGGCACGGAATCTTTTTAAGTGCCGAAGCTCGCTACCTCGCTATCGGAAAGTTGAGATGCTTCACCGTTAGCGAGTTAGCGAGGCCCCGTAAAATGGTAAAAGATCGGCAAGATCTATGATGACGTGTAATGATAGGTGACTGATAAAATTTGACATGTGCTAGCTATGCAGAGATCCGATTCTCATTAATGCTTACCTGACTAAATGTACAAGAAATCTGGAACATCAGCTTAAAGTGAATCAACGGAGCTCGCTATCTCGTTATAATGAGTTGCAAGGAAGATAATTACAGCGACATAGCGAGATGGACCCACCGCCTTCTTTCTTAAGAAGCCCTGTAGCGTATCTTTCGATCATTTCTTGATCCGATCAACGGTTGTCGCCGCCTCGTTATGGCAAGGTGCTTGTTCTTTATGCATAACGAAGTAGCGACATGCTGACACGTGTTCTCCGTCGTCAGTGGGTTTAAAGGTAAGTGCCATCAAAAGAAAGAATTATGTACGTGGCAAGCTCTCATTGGGTAATATGACTGACATGGCAAGTGTAACTCCTAGTTGTTCTCTTTGTACCGCATGATCGTAGGATCTTTGAAGATCAACGGCGCAGTTTTAAATTAAAAATGTAGTGCCACTCTCTGTATTAATTAGACAAGAAAGCTTCGTCCATGAGAAAAAATAGAGTATAATACAGAGAGATTGCATCAGTTTCATTTCACGCGAGAAAAGATTTGAAGCCATTCCTGTGCAGAAGCTATTACTGAAAGAAAAGCGTGCCAAGGTTGATAAGAAATTGTCAAGTTATCTGTTCGCTGAAATTTTGTAGGAATTCAAAGGAAAATTGAGACAGAATTCAAGTAAGTAAAACTGCCATCATCTTTGTGAGCTTTTAAGTTTTAAAGAGGATAGCCCAAGATGCCTCCTAAGAAGGGATTTACAGGAGCAGTAAACTACCTGGATAGAAATGTGCATGATGATTTGCTTGATTTACTTCCTGAGTCCACTGTAGAAACGGTGCAAGTTAAGAGGTTAACCTCACTCAATCCTAGGCTTAGGGTAGCTAATGGATTGTATGATAAGGGTAATTGGGTCCGGGATGCTCAAACTGCTCAGACTGGTTTGAGTTTATTCAAGAAATGGTTTGCAGAGAGAAAGTTATATGCCCCTCATGCCAACATTTGGAATTTTGATCTTGGGAAGCTTGTTGTTCCCAGCGTGTTTATGGATTTTGACTTGCTTGAAGCCATAGCAAAAAACTATGACCAATCCACTAAGGTAGTGAGGAGAGTAGATGGTGAGGCTTTAGTTACCATCAGTCCCGAGTAGATTAGGAAGGTATTCAGTCTGGGACCCCTCACCATGTATCATGTGCCCATTAATTTGATAGATTTAGAAAAAGAATATATATCCAAGAGGGATGTAGTTAGACAGGGTGCACTGAAAGCCCACATAGGCCGAATTGGAGGCCTCCCAACCATAACATCATCTTCTAAAGAGCCCTTCAAGAAATCATGTTTTAATGCCAGGGCAGTGGAGATATATAGGACCCTGTGCAGAGTTTTCAGAGAGGGCGAAGAAGACTTTATTTCGGTGAGCTTCATGTATATGATCACCCAAATCTCTTCTTTTGGTGTGGAAATAATTTTTGATTTTGCATCTTACTTGGCAAATGAGATCCATCATGGATTGGTGGGGATTGCACAGGGCAAGGTGGAAAAGGTTTGGGGTCAGTATTCCTTACTGATGCATATGTTTCTTTTTAAAGGGGCCACTTATTTTGGTAAAGAAATGGTTTTAAATAGAGAACAAGAAGGGGAAGCACTGCCAGTCCAATTATGGAGTGCAGACATGACCTAGGAAGCAGAAAATGCTAGCTTCGTTAGATTTGATAGGCACTTTGCCTCCAAACTAAGGTGCCTCTTATTGAGTGACAATCCCAGAATCCCTAAGGCATTAATGCACCTTATAAGGCCTATGGACAAAACCCACAATCTAAAGGTTTTACATAATTGGGGAGATATTATCCCATATTCAGTCTCAACGGTCATCAGGGTCTATGGTTTCAAAGGAACACCCCATGTGTTACCCTATCAGGTACCCTTGAAGGTAGGGATAGCTGAATTTTTGTGGCAGTTAGGAGGAGTGGAGGAGGCCTTTTTGCACAAAAGGGGGACAGGATCAATTTTTCCTACTTGTACTATAGCCCACCAATTTGTGATAACTAAAGAAGGGTGGGTCTTCCTCCATAAATTTTTGGATCAATACAAAATGGCAGTGTCTCACTCTCGTTTTTGTGATGCAGAAGGTTTCTTTAACTCTGCCCTTAGATTGAGAATCAAGCTGTGTCCAGTCCAGCATGAATTCTATTTTCTAGAAGATATAATAAGAAATGAATACTCTCTCCATGAGCAAGAAATAAAGAAAAAAAAATGGAGAGTCTATTCAAAAGTTTTGGAATTCATTAATTGTTTTGATAAAAATTTCAGTCCTCTTAGTAATGCTGCGAACAATGCAGACAAAGTACATAAACTCATGAGTAATTTCTCTGAGATAATGGAGGTAGTGAACGAGAAGAAACAACATTTTATTAATTCTTTTCCAAATAAAGCTAGAGAAATTATGAGAAAATTAGGTTTCACTCCCAACATTGGAGTAGGTCCACTGGTGGTACGGAAGAAAACAGGGTATACTATTGTCCGACAGCAGGTACCCGTTGTGCATAAAGAAAAACAGATTGTTGGATCCACCAGCACTGTCCTAGAAGAAAGACCCCCATAACCTTCCCCCAAAAGAAGAAGAATAATAAGGGAGGAAGAATCCCCTGATGAAAGTGGCTCACCTTCTCAAACCCCAATAAGAGTTGAGGAAGAACAACTCACCAGTGAGCAATTCGAACAAATGGGGTCACAAGGAGAAATTTTTGTTACACAAGCAGAGATTGATGAAGGGAACCCTCAGGAACCCCCTGTACCAAGTTTTGAATTAACTACAGCAGATTTCAGAGGAAGGGAATTGGACCCTATTTTGGAACAAGCCAGTCAGCATTTTTTGTCTGATAACAATTTTGTAAGATCTAGGGCTTTCCATCAGTTTGCGTGGAGAGTAAACATGCACATTTTTGAGCAAAGGTGCAATAATATGAGAGTAGAACATCCAGAAATGGATGAGGCCTCCATTCAAAATCTAATAAAAGAACAAATGGTTCAAGAGTTCCAAAATATAACCCCTGATGAGGGAAGACAGATGGTAAAAAATGCTAATGTTTTATTATTGCCCAATTGGGACATTGCTGACGCATTAGTTTTTAATTCTGTTTCAAATAATTTAGGGCTCCAGGATCCAAATAAAGAGGAATTCTTGGGTACAGCATTCAGCAATGATCAAGCTGCCCTTGTTATCTGGTCCCTGAGAAGAGGATCCAGGGTTACTTCATCATAGCCTGATGATTCAGGATTGACAGGGAGTATCATTGTAAGAAGAGTTGCTGACACTTCAAATGTACAGGGAGCTCACATGAATGTGGATTATTATAAATTTTCCCTGGCTACTGCGGAAAGAGAAGAGAGGGAAATGATGGATATGCATAATAAATATGAAGTAGTGGTAGAAGCCTATAATCAAGAGGTAAAAAGGAGAATTGAGTTAGAAAACAGGGTATCTCAATTAGAAAAGGTACTTGGAAAGAGAAAAATAGGAGAATCCAGTACATTAAGAATTGCATATCCCCCACAGTCATCTGTGGGATTAACCCCTATTATTGAGATACCTGACACCCCTGAAAGACCCCAATTCTATACTGCAGAGGAATTTGAAGCAGAAAAAACCAAATTACATGAGTGACAGATAGAATTTAGAAATCAGCAGGAAGAGAAATGGAGGCAGGGTGTGACATACTTGAGGGATAAAATACAATGGTCAAATTTTTATGACCAGTTGACAAGGATTGTAACCCTCATAGATGAGTTAAATAAAGAAAAGAATGGACTAGATTCTCTTACATAGAAGTGGAGACAGAGGAATAATGATGTTACAATTATTTGTATATCTACAGTTCAAATGCCTTACCATCAGGTTGAGAGGATCTTTGATTTATTAAATCAATTAGATAATTTTGAAAATAAAAGAGATTCTTTACAGAGGAAATTGACACTCTGTTTTTCAAGATATCTTGCTAAGAAATTCACCCTATTTCCTTGTGCCATAGAATCTGTTGATACAGTAAAGGAAAAGGACAAATGGAAAAAGGAAATGGATGAATTATTTGATAATAGAATAAAAAACATCATCAGTGAGACTGGCTATTGGTTTTGGGCAAAGACAAATGAAGAGCTGGTAAAAATACAACTGTATTATGCTGATATAAGAAAAGAATTCGATGAATTAGAAGAAAATGCCAATTCTTTAATAAAGATACAAAGAGAAACCCTAAGTTTTGATTGGCCAGATGATGATACTTTCAACAGATGGAAAGATCAGTTTAGTGAACAGATGTCAGGAGAAGATGACGAGGAAGATGTAAGAGTAATTGTTACTCTTGTAGTCAGCAATGATGACATAGAAAATCCCCAGGTTAAAGTGATTTTGCATGTAACAGAAGATGATACATCACTTGCAGACCTTATGGGTATGTACTCTGAAGATGAAGAATGATTGCGAGAGCAAATCATAACAACCAAGAAGCATGACAGAAAGGGACCCGCCAAGAAATGCTGTTATAATCAACCTTTCTGTTATTCTTGTTTTTTGTTTTTCAAAAAGAAGGACACCTGTCACCTTCTGTAGCCTGAAGCTTGTTGCATCTCACATTATTTAAGTGAGATCCCAAGGCTAAAGAATGGTTTGAATTTGGTTTTCACTAAGTATTGTGCTTAGTTCTTTTTTGGTCCAAACATTTTTGGAAAGAAATTTATAGTATGCTTTTTCTGTCAAAATTTTCTGAGATAGGGATGAATGTAGAAAGAACTGTGCTTCTTCTCTGAAGGTTTTTCTGGGTCTTTTGTAAAGGATATATCATTTTCAAAGGAAATGAATACAAGTTATGAACTGTCCCCATATCTGTTCTTCTCTGAATTTTGTCTCCTTTTTAGTACTGAGCTACCTTGATGTTGTGTGAGTAAAAGCTTATGCAATTGATTGCAATTTAGTAAGATTGTACATCCATTTGTTATTGCTGTTAATTCAATGGATTAAGTAAAGGCTTTGATGAATGTGATGAGGTTGCTCGAGTGCTAATAAGGATTTTTGAATGATAAATTCTGGTAAGAATTGCTGATGAAAATTTTTTGCAAGGCAACAAATTAGATCTAAGAATTTACTTGACTCTGAATTCCCAATGGATTAGGCACTGATCGAAAGTATTTCAGCCAAAAGAGAAGTATATTATAACTAGCTTTTTTCAAAATACATCATAAAATCAATTTTCATTTATCTTTCCTGTAAGATTTTCAAAGTTGGCCAGCATTTGCCTGCCTAGATTGTTTTAGCTTCGTTTAGCCATTGTTGTTGGAAACATTTGCAAAGCTATAGAAGATTTCTTGGCCATATCTGTTCAAGGGATGTGTTTATCAGTTATTTACTTATATGTTTAAGGATTTAGAGATGAGAATCAAAATGAAACTAAGGATAATTCTCATATAATTATTCCATCTTTGAACCATCCCCGAGTGCACCCGCCCTGGTTTTACAGAGCCAAAAGAGTAGAAAACCGTCTAAGGTTTTATTGAAGTTGGGTCCTAATACTTTGCATATGCAAGTGATAATGAGAATTGGCTATTCTTTAGGTTGTGTATGTACTGATATCTAGGTACTAAGCCTTTTGTCGCCTAGTAGTTTTAGTACTGATAACATCAAAATAAAACACCAACAAAATGGCGACTCTGCTGGGGACTCATTAGTGTCAAAACTTGAGAATCTAAAGAAGATACAAACCCAGGTACCATTGCTACACACTGACACATCCAGCTTATCCGAGTGTCTTATCTAACAAGCAAGAGTTGCAGTCTTACAACATCAGTGATTGATCTCTTTGTGCCGTATTTTTGTTCCCGCTCGTGTATTGTTTTCTTTCTGTCAGTAAGGAGTTTTATTATATTTTCTCGAAAAAGGGTGGCGACTCAGTCAAGGTTTTGAAGCTAGTGCTTATTGTAACAAAAGGAGAATATGGCTGACAAGAGAAAAAACACAAGGGCTTACATGAGAGCCAATCCCGATGTATCAATGTATACTGATTTACCCCCAGGTGGTAGGAAGAACCAAAATAAGAAAAGAATAGATCCAAATCCTACTTGGAAGCCTAGAGGTAATGCCTCTGTAAATTCCCATTATCAACCGATAATAGCAAGAGAATCATCTTCTCTTAGTTCTGAATCCGAAAATACAAGACTTTTAGGAGGTATTTTCAGTACCCCATTACCAGATCAGAGAGTTTTTCAAGATAAAGATGTATCTACTATGGGAGTTGCTTCACCCAGACCACGGCCTGTAGCAGATATAAATTGTAGGCTAGGATTCAGAAGTTCATCTGATAACCTTTTTAATCCCAGAGTAGCCCCATATATGGAACCGAACCTTATAGATCTAGATGATCCTGCTGATTCCGAGGCAACCTCTACTGATTCTAAAGAAGTGCAATCTAAAATAGGATTTTTGAAGAAATGGATTGCTGAGGAAGAAGCTAAGCGCATCCGTCTTGAAAAGGAAAGGGAGCGAGCCACTTTGGTTGCAATAATAGAAAGAGATACTCTGCTAAGAAGGATGGCTGCTTTGAAAGAGCAAAATAAAAAATTAGAAGAGAATATCCCCACTCTCCATCAGGACGTCTTTGGAAATATTGATAATCTAAGAGCTAAAGTTCAACAACAGGAAAAACTCCTAAATCAAAGACAAGAACCAATTATTGCTCAGATTCAAGCTTATAAACCCATTCAAGTTAATCCAATAGAGCCCACTGGAACAGTTCCAGATAAAGGGAAAGGCAAGGCTGTAGGAATCCAAATAAATGAGCCTCAAGCTATACCGAGCAAACCTATACAACCCTCCATATCAAAATTAGATCTAGAACTAGAGAAGGCTCGAAAGGAGAAGGAAGACCTTGCAAAAGAACTTGAGAAGGTTGAAAATGAAGCTCAGGCCGCAGAGACCAGAAGGAAAATCCAATTCATAAAGTCTAATTTTGCATTAAGTTCATGGCCTAGTTTGTCTATCCCACCTACAAATCTTGCACCAGTTAATGCTCCCATAATCCTGACTCAGAAAGCACCCCAATCTGCTCCTACCTCATCTTCCAATATTGGCACTCAAGTCCCATTTGTCCCACCACAGCTATCCCAAGCTGCTCTCCTAACTCAAGCTAATGCAGCTAGTACTTCTAACGCTCCTGGTTTCCAGAAGAAACCTATATACCTCGAAAAATATAGACAAATATCATTTGCCAGTATTCCTGGTGCCCCCCATCCCATATCTTTTGATTTAAGGGATAAAGTGGTGAAGTTTTCTGGAAATAATGCTGTCACTGGTGAAGAACATTTGAGAATTTTCATTGACATGCTCAATGATTATGAAGTTGAACATGAGGATATGGTAATGAAATTATTTGTGCATTCACTCACAGAGGATGCAAGGGATTGGTTCAGGAGGTTGCCTGATGATAGTATTACTTCATGGAGTGATTTGGAGAAATTGTTCAAGGAACAATATGGGGACAATACCAATGCAGGATTCATGTTGAATGAGTTCAACAATATCAAGAAGAATCCAAATGAATCCACATTTGATTTCAATGTGAGATTTCAGAAAGGGATGTACAAACTATTTCAGTTTATGCGGTTAAATGAAGACGTCTATCTTACAACCTATTTTAATGCCTTTGATAGCAAAATGGCCTACCAATTGAGAGATAAAGATCCTAAAACTCTGAGAGATGCCTATAGAGTTGCAGTGAATATAGAAAATAATAGAAAGGCCTCTGGCAAATTAGGGAGGAGGGATGATCCTAAGCTTTTCAACCCTAAGAACAATAATAAAAGGGAAGGTGACAAAACTCCCATAGGAAAAAGGCCTGAAGAACCTACTATAGGCCATGTTTTAGAAATGCTTAAGAAAATGAATCCCACTAATTTCAACAAGACAAATGTTACTGAGAGAACCCCTATGAATAACAGCAATTTCAATAGACAGCCTAGGATGTAGAATTACCCTTACACCACCCAATGGAAAGATGGTAAACCAGTTCCTAACCAGATCCATAATATGAAGGATAAGGGTACCCCAGACCCCCTGCAAAGGAACACTGTAAATATGAATGATGATGTACCTTGGTGCATTATATGCCAATCACCTCATTCTGCTGATTATTGTGCTGTTGCCCAATCATTCGCCCAAGCTCAAGGAGTGCAAGCAGAAGAAGAAACAGAAGAAAAGAACCATGATGATATAAGTTGCAATATGGCGAACACATCTGATGATTTGATAGATTCTGATTCAGAAGAACTTGAGAATGATGTTACCAGCCAGAGAATTGCTTACCAGTTACATCATCAACAAATATTTGTAGATGATGAAAAGAATGATACAGATAAGGTATGCAATACATTTTCTGAAGTAGGTTTCACAAACCTAAGAATCCCCTCCAAGGAGGAAATTGATAGAATTACAGCCGAAATGATTTCACAAGTCCACAGTAATTACAATTTGAGAAATAGAGCAATAACTAATGAAGCAGGAAGGCCATCTAGTATGTTCATCAAAGACACCACTCATAAGACAGATGATCAACACAAGAAAGTCAGTATAGATGTGTCTAAGATCAAGGAGAACAAGGGTCAGAAATGGGAACCAAAAAAGAAGGTTCAATTTCAGAAAGTTGAAGCAACAAAGACCGTAGTGCAACCAGAGAAATCAGAACCGGATGTTGTCAAGCTAAAAGTGGTGCCCACTACTCAAAAGACTCTGATCCCAGGTACTATTGTAAAACCTACTGTGGTTGAATCTGTTGATATGATTGCCATGTTATCTCAAATTACTGTGAAAGTACCCTTGTCTGAGCTTTTTAGAATTGAAGAACATAAAAATAAAGCTTTGTCATGGTTGGGTGGGATAGCAAACAACAATAGTATTGATAATCAAGCTATAGCCCAACAGACCCCATTAATAATAGAGGACAATGGTATTATATCCCAGATTCCTCAGATGTTCTTAGATGATTCATCAGTTGCGTTCATACAAGATATTGATCCTTTTTTCCTTAGTTTAATCATAAAAGGGAAAACCTTAAAAAATTGTATGATAGATTCTGGAGCTTCCAACACTATAATGCCCTTTAAAGTAATGGAAGCCCTAGGATTGAAGGTGGATACTAAGCAAGGTAGATGCCGAGGGATGGATGCTAGAGAGGTTCCAGTAATAGGTACTATAAATGCCTTACCATTCAAACTGGCTGCATTTCCTGAGGTGGAATTAACCATGTTTGTCCTTGTAGTGGATATACCCCCACATTACGGGATGCTACTTTCCAGAAAATGGAGTGCCGCCATGGGGGGAAGCCTATAATGTGACCTTACTTATGCCACTTTCCATATAGGGGACAAAGCTGTCAGGGTAAATAGGGAACCAAGGGTTAACCACATCTTAGGTGAAGAAATTGACAAAGATACCACCTGTTTCCTAGACACTGGGATTAATGCTTTCAGGGTTGAATTAATTATTTAGGAAGTGGAAAACTTACCTGATATCATTGAAAATGAGGTTGAATGTTGCATGAATTCACCAAAACTGTGGACAATGTTCTTTGATGGGGCTAGTTCTAAAGAGGGTGCAGGGGCAGGTGTAGTCTTTGTATCCCCTGAAAATAACACCTTCAGGTATTCATTCACCTTGAAGTTTGCTTGCACAAATAACATTGCTGAATATGAAGCATTGTTGCTAGGTCTCAAAGTGGCCACACATCACAAAATTAAGAAATTGTGTGTCATAGGGGACTCTGAGTTGATCATCTCTCAGATTAAAGGAACATACTCCTCAAAAAATAGGAGATTAAAACAATATAGAAACGCGGTCTGGGATCAAATAGAATTCTTTGATGCATTTGGGATCTCATGGAGAGATAGAACCCAGAATAAAATGGCTGATCTTCTGGCTAATGTAGCTATCAAGCCAAAAGAAATATCATTTGCAGGAATCTCCCAGATTGAGATTCAAAACAGACCTTCTATACCTGACAACATTGACAATTGGCAGGTGTTTGAAGATGACAAAGATATCACAAATTTTTTGCTAAATGAAGACAAATACCATGGGCAGGAGATGGACTGCAATGGACTGATTGAAACCATAAATGGGAAGGAAACCATTTTTGGTCAAGAAATCATGCAATTAAAAACAAATAAGATGCCTAAGGGATTGGTAGTCTTGGAGAACATTTTTGATAACCAAGACAGAGTAAGATCGGAAATAAAGGACCCCAAACCGCAGGAGCTAGAAGAAGTGAATTTGGGAACGAATGAAAACCCTAAAAAGGTTTACATCGGCCAAGATCTGCCAGTTCAAATTAGAAAAGCATTGATTGACCTACTTAGAAAGTACAGGCATGTTTTTGCTTGGTCATATGATGACCTTAAAGCTTATAGGGAGGACCTTTTCCAGCATGTCATACCGTTGAAAGAAAATGTAAAACCCTTTAGGCAAAAACAGAGGCCAATCAATCCTACCCTTGCCCCAAAAAAGCAGGAAGAACTGACAAAGCTGAGAGATGGTGGAATAATCAAACCAATTAGGCATTCCACTTGGGTTTCAAACCTTGTTCCTGTAAGAAAAAAGAATGGAGATATTAGGCTTTGTGTGGATTTTAGAAATCTAAACATTGCATCTCTAAAAGATAATTATGGCTTACCTAATATGGAAGCTATGTTGCAACAAGTGACCGGCTCTGAATTGATGTCAATGATGGATGGCTTTTCTGGATATAATCAAGTTCTGGTAAAAGAAAGTGAACAGTTCAAAACAGCCCTCACAACCCCTTGGGGAATGTATGTGTATGTGAGGATGCCTTTTGGCTTGATTAATGCAGGAGCTACTTTCCAAAGAGCCATGGATGTAGCATTTCATGAATATATTGACAAATTTATGGTTGTGTACCAGGATGATCTTACAGCGTATTCTAATAAGGCTGAAGATCACTGCAAACACTTGGAAAATTTTTTTATAAAAGCCCTGGAATATGGGGTATCCCTAAACCCAAAGAAATGCTCGTTTGGGGTCACAGAAGGAAAGTTATTAGGACACATAGTGTCCAAGGATGGGGTAAAAATAGACCCAGAAACGGTAATGGCTATTGATAAAGTCCCTAAACCTAAAAACGTGAAAGGTATACAGTCCTTTTTTGGCCAGGTTAATTTTCTGAGGAGGTTTGTTACAAATTTCACTGAAATCAGTAGACCCATTTCAAAAATGCTCAAGAAAGGAGCTGTTATAGATTGGAATGGTGAACCTTCACAGGCATTTCAGGATATAAAGACTGCGATAAAAAATGCTCCAGTGTTGAAGACCCCAGATTATACAAAACCCATGCATATCTTTTCTTTTGCATCCTTCCATACTGTGGCTGCAGTTTTATTACAGAAAAATCAAGAAGGGTATGAACAGCCTATTGCCTTTTTTAGCAAATCCCTGTAGCATGCTGAACTGAAGTATGAAATAAATGAAAAAAAAGCATATGCTTTGGTAAAGGCTGTAAAAGCATTCAGAAGTTATTTGGTAGGTGCTACTATTATTGCCTTTGTACCTAGTGCTGCAGTTAAAGATATTTTCTCTCAGCAGGAAGTGTCAGGAAGGAGATGCAGATGGATCAATAGAATCCAAGAATTTAACATTGATATGCAGATAACTAAGTTAGTCAGAGGCCAAGGTTTGGCCAAACTTATGGCCGAAACTAACCTGGAAGCTAATCAGATAAACCTAGTAAATGATGATTTTAGAACTGATTTATGCGACATGGACCAATGTGACTGGTACATTAATGTTATACATTATTTGCAACACATGGAAGTGCCTCCCCATCTACCTGATAATGAAAAAAGGAATATTAAATTGCAAGCCATCAGGTATGTAATTGTTCAAAATAACTTATGGTGGAGAAACTTTGAAGGAGTTCTGTTGAAATGTGTTGACAGAGAAAGGGCAAATTAGATTTTGAAAGAAATGCATGCTAGAGTATGTGGAGGACATTACATGGCCAAAACTACTGCGCATAAGATAATGAGAGCTAGTTTCTGGTGGCCCACTTTGTTCAAAGATGCTCAAATTATGGTTAAAAAATGTGATCCTTGTCAAAGATTTGCTGGGAAGCTGAAATTCTCAGGAAATACTCCACTGAAGCCAGTTGAAACTAAAGCACCTTTTCAACAATGGGGTCTGGACTTCATAGGAGAAATTTTTCCCAAGTCCAGTACTGGCTATTCCTGGATTCTGGTTGCTACTGAATACTTTACAAAATGGGTAGAGGCTATCCCTACCAGAAATGCAACGAGTAAAGTAGTAAATAATTTCTTATTGAATAATATCATTTCCAGATTTGGATGTCCACAGAAAGTTGTCACAGATAATGCTATGTGTTTTAGGTCTGAGGAATTCATAAATTTTTGTGATAAATATGGAATGACAAGAACAACGTCTGCCCCATATCATCCACAAGGGAATGGACAAGCTGAGTCCACAAATAAAAGCTTGTTGAAAATCATTAAGAGAACCTTGGACGATAATAAAAGGGCATTGGATTCCAAGTTACAGTTGGCAATATGGGCTGACAGAGTAACTGTAAAGAAGGCAATTGGGGTGGCTCCATTTGATTTAGTGTATGGAATTCAAGCTAGAATGCCCCAGAACAATTTGATGGGATTATACAATTACATCTAGTCATATGATGAAGATACTACTGATGAAATGAAAGAAAGAATGAATGAACTGGTAGGATTGACCGAAGGCAGAAGAGAAGCATCTCTGAGAAATCAAAAATTGCAGTTACAAGTCAAAACACTCTATGATAAAAGAACTGTAAACAAGAAATTTGAAAATGGAGACCTAGTCTTAATGTGGAACGCCAGAATTGAAGATAAAGGAAAACATGGCAAATTTGACCCCATTTGGTTAGGCCCATATCTCATTGAGAATACTTGGGGTGAACATTCCTACATAATCAAAGATGTATTTGATAATATTCTTGAATTGCCAGTTCATGGACAGTTCTTGAAGAGGTATTTTTTTTGAAAAAATACTTAGTTTCTTCCATGAACATTAGTTTTAGGTTTTTCCAGCTTCCTGTTTTCTGTAAATCCTTGTACAGTCTGAGTTTTTGTTTTTGTGTGTTGCTCAGTGCTCTCTGAAGAAGTTGTCATTTCCCGGGTGTGTGGTCTGCTCTCCCATAGATTCTGAATCCTTGCATAGACTCAAGTAGTCTATCATCCCTAGACAGAGCCACTGTTGGTCTGACTTTTTCTGCAGTAAAAAATTCTTCAGTTAAACCATAGAAAAGTCAGAAGTTCTATGTCTAAGTGAAGTATAAGGTTTTGGATAAACCATCTATAAGAAATATTCACCTTGTAAGCCTTACATTCATCTCTATTTATAAATGGTCGGGCGCTAAAATTTTCAAAATTCAAAAAAAGCGAATATGCTTCCGTATTCCTTTTCCTCTCTCCCGGGTTACCTTTCTTACTGTTTGTCCCAACCGTCAGATCCGATTAGATCTACCACTGACGTTATCTCGCTATTGAAAGTTGCATGCTCATTAAGTATAGTGAGATAGCGAGTGTCGAGTTTTTAGGCGGTGGGACCATGAAGTGAAGGTGCGGCGATCGGAGATTTGCTTATTAATTACTTTATTGTGCAGGTACACTTTGCAATTCGCCATAAAAAGGGGAAGAAGGACCCACTAGAATATCTGACATCAGAGCCGGAATGTTGATTTTTTCGGAAGTTCCGCCACTTCGCTATCAAAAAATTCAGGCACTTCACCGATTAGCGAAGTAGCGAGGCCACGTGAGAATCTTAAAATGATGACATTGCATCTTGCTTGTATCATAATTACACCAGGTGGCATGACCTATCATGAATACTGTTGTCAGAATCAGTTTTAATTAACGGAAGTAATTACTGAGAACCCCTTGCTTTTTTCGGCACAGAATCCTTTTAAGTGCCGAAGCTCGCTACCTCGCTATCGGAAAGTTGAGATGCTTCACCGTTAGCGAGTTAGCGAGGCCCCGTAAAATGGTAAAACATCGGCAAGATCTATGATGACGTGTAATGACAGGTGACTGATAAAATTTGACATGTGCTAGCTATGCAGAGATCCGATTCTCATTAATGCTTACCTGACTAAATGTACAAGAAATCTGGAACATCAGCTTAAAGTGAATCAATGGAGCTCTCTATCTCGTTATGATGAGTTGCAAGGAAGATAATTACAGTGACATAGCGAGATGGACCCACCGCCTTCTTTCTTAAGAAGCCCTGTAGCGTATCTTTCGATCATTTCTTGATCCGATCAACGGTTGTCGCCGCCTCGTTATGGCAAGGTGCTTGTTCTTTATGCATAACGAAGTAGCGACATGCTGACACGTGTTCTCCGTCGTCAGTGGGTTTAAAGGTAAGCGCCATCAAAAGAAAGAATTATGTACGTGGCAAGCTCTCATTGGGTAATATGACTGACATGGCAAGTGTAACTCCTAGTTGTTCTCTTTGTACCGCATGATCGTAGGATCTTTGAAGATCAACGGCGCAGTTTTAAATTAAAAATGTAGTGCCACTCTCTGTATTAATTAGACAAGAAAGCTTCGTCCGTGAGAAAAAACAAAGTATAATACAGAGAGATTGCATCAGTTTCATTTCACGCGAGAAAAGATTTGAAGCCATTCCTGTGCAGAAGCTATTACTGAAAGAAAAGCGTGCCAAGGTTGATAAGAAATTGTCAAGTTATCTGTTCGCTGAAATTTTGCAGGAATTCAAAGGAAAATTGAGACAGAATTCAAGTAAGTAAAACTGCCATCATCTTTGTGAGCTTTTAAGTTTTAAAGAGGATAGCCCAAGATGCCTCCTAAAAAAGGATTTACAGGAGCAGTAAACTACCTGGATAGAAATGTGCATGATGATTTGCTTGAGTTACTTCCTGAGTCCACTATAGAAACGGTGCAAGTTAAGAGGTTAACCTCACTCAATCCTAGGCTTAGGGTAGCTGATGGATTGTATGATAAGGGTAATTGGGTCCGGGATGCTCAAACTGCTCAGACTGGTTTGAGTTTATTCAAGAAATGGTTTGCAGAGAGAAAGTTATATGCCCCTCATGCCAACATTTGGAATTTTGATCTTGGGAAGCTTGTTGTTCCCAGCGTGTTTATGGATTTTGACTTGCTTGAAGCCATAGCAAAAAACTATGACCAAGCCACTAAGGTAGTGAGGAGAGTAGATGGTGAGGCTTTAGTTACCATCAGTCCCGAGGAGATTAGGAAGGTATTCAGTCTGGGACCCCTCACCATGTATCATGTGCCCATTAATTTGATAGATTTAGAAAAAGAATATATATCCAAGAGGGATGTAGTTAGACAGAGTGCACTGAAAGCCCACATAGGCCGAATTGGAGGCCTCCCAACCATAACATCATCTTCTAAAGAGCCCTTCAAGAAATCATGTTTTAATGCCAGGGCAGTGGAGATATATAGGACCCTGTGCAGAGTTTTCGGAGAGGGCGAAGAAGACTTTATTCCGGTGAGCTTCATGTATATGATCACCCAAATCTCTTCTTTTGGTGTGGAAATAATTTTTGATTTTGCATCTTACTTGGCAAATGAGATCCATCATGGATTGGTGGGGATTGCACAGGGCAAGGTGGAAAAGGTTTGGGGTCAGTATTCCTTACTGATGCATATGTTTCTTTTTAAAGGGGCCACTTATTTTGGTAAAGAAATGGTTTTAAATAGAGAACAAGAAGGGGAAGCACTACCAGTCCAATTATGGAGTGCAGACATGACCTGGGAAGCAGAAAATGCTAGCTTCGTTAGATTTGATAGGCACTTTGCCTCAAAACTAAGGTGCCTCTTATTGAGTGACAATCCCAGAATCCCTAAGGCATTAATGCACCTTATCAGGCCTATGGACAAAACCCACAATCTAAAGGTTTCACATAATTGGGGAGATATTATCCCATATTCAGTCTCAACGGTCATAAGGGTCTATGGTTTCAAAGGAACACCCCATGTGTTACCCTATCACGTACCCTTGAAGGTAGGGATAGCTGAATTTTTGTGGCAGTTGGGAGGAGTGGAGGAGGCCTTTTTGCACAAAAGGGGGACAGGATCAATTTTTCCTACTTGTACTATAGCCCACCAATTTGTGATAACTAAAGAAGGGTGGGTCTTCCTCCATAAATTTTTGGATCAATACAAAATGGCAGTGTCTCACTCTCGTTTTTGTGATGCAGAAGGTTTCTTTAACTCTGCCCTTAGATTGAGAATCAAGCTGCGTCCAGTCCAGCATGAATTCTATTTTCCAGAAGATATAATAAGAAATGAATACTCTCTCCATGAGCAAGAAATAAAGAAAGAAAAATGGAGAGTCTATTCAAAAGTTTTGGAATTCATTAATTGTTTTGATAAAAATTTCAGTCCTCTTAGTAATGCTGCGAACAATGCAGACAAAGTACATAAACTCATGAGTAATTTCTCTGAGATAATGGAGGTAGTGAATGAGAAGAAATAGCATTTTATTAATTCTTTTCTAGATAAAGCCAGAGAAATTATGAGAAAATTGGGTTTCACTCCCAAAATTGGAGTAGGTCCACTGGTGGTACGGAAGAAAACAGGGTATACTATTGTCCGACAGCAGGTGCCCGTTGTGCATAAAGAAAAACAAATTGTTGGATCCACCAGCACTGTCCTAGAAGAAAGACCCCCTGAGACTTCCCCCAAAAGAAGAAGAATAATAAGGGAGGAAGAATCCCCTGATGAAAGTGGCTCACCTTCTCAAACCCCAATAAGAGTTGAGGAAGAACAACTCACCAGTGAGCAATTCGAACAAATGGGGTCAGAAGGAGAAATTTTTGTTACACAAGCAGAGATTGATGAAGGGAACCCTCAGGAACCCCCTGTACCAAGTTTTGAATTAACTACAGCAGATTTCAGAGGAAGGGAATTGGACCCTGTTTTGGAACAAGCCAGTCATCATTTTTTGTCTGATAACAATTTTGTAAGATCTAGGGCTTTCCATCAGTTTGCGTGGAGAGTAAACATGCACATTTTTGAGCAAAGGTGCAATAATATGAGAGCAGAACATCCAGAAATGGATGAGGCCTCCATTCAAAATCTAATAAAAGAACAAATGGTTCAAGAGTTCCAAAATATAACCCCTGATGAGGGAAGACAGATGGTAAAAAATGCTAATGTTTTATTATTTCCCAATTGGGACATTGCTGACGCATTAGTTTTTAATTCTGTTTCAAATAATTTAGGGCTCCAGGATCCAAATAAAGAGGAACTCTTGGGTACAGCATTCAGGAATGATCAAGCTGCCCTTGTTATGTGGTCCCTGAGAAGAGGATCCAAGGTTACTTCATCACAGCCTGATGATTCAGGATTGACAGGGAGTATCATTGTAAGAAGAGTTGCTGACACTTCAAATGTACAGGCAGCTCACATGAATGTGGATTATTCTAAATTTGCCCTGGCTACTGCGGAAAGAGAAGAGAGGGAAATGATGGATATGCATAATAAATATGAAGTAGTGGTAGAAGCCTATAATCAAGAGGTAAAAAGGAGAATTGAGTTAGAAAACAGGGTATCTCAATTAGAAAAGGTACTTGGAAAGAGAAAAATAGGAGAATCCAGTACATTAAGAATTGCATATCCCCCACAGTCATCTGTGGGATTAACCCCTATTATTGAGATACCTGACACCCCTGAAAGACCCCAATTCTATACTGCAGAGGAATTTGAAGCAGAAAAAACCAAATTACATGAGTGGCAGATAGAATTTAGAAATTAGCAGGAAGAGAAATGGAGGCAGGGTGTGACATACTTGAGGGATAAAATACAATGGTCAAATTTTTATGACCAGTTGACAAGGATTGTAACCCTCATAGATGAGTTAAATAAAGAAAAGAATGGACTAGATTCTCTTACATAGAAGTGGAGACAGAGGAATAATGATGTTACAATTATTTGTATATCTACAGTTCAAATGCCTTACCATCAGGTTGAGAGGATCTTTGATTTATTAAATCAATTAGATAATTTTGAAAATAAAAGAGATTCTTTACAGAGGAAATTGACACTCTGTTTTTCAAGATATCTTGCTAAGAAATTCACCCTATTTCCTTGTTCCTTAGAATCTGTTGATACAGTAAAGGAAAAGGACAAATGGAAAAAGGAAATGGATGAATTATTTGATAATAGAATAACAAACATCATCAGTGAGACTGGCTATTGGTTTTGGGCAAAGACAAATGAAGAGCTGGTAAAAATACAACTGTATTATGCTGATATAAGAAAAGAATTCGATGAATTAGAAGAAAATGCCAATTCTTTAATAAAGATACAAAGAGAAACCCTAAGTTTTGATTGGCCAGATGATGATACTTTCAATAGATGGAAAGATCAGTTTAGTGAACAGATGTCAGGAGAAGATGACGAGGAAGATGTAAGAGTAATTGTTACTCTTGTAGTCAGCAATGATGACATAGAAAATCCCCAGGTTAAAGTGATTTTGCATGTAACAGAAGATGATACATCACTTGCAGACCTTATGGGTATGTACTCTGAAGATGAAGAATGATTGCGAGAGTAGATCATAACAACCAAGAAGCATGACAGAAAGGGACCCGCCAAGAAATGCTGTTATAATCAACCTTTCTGTTATTCTTGTTTTTTGTTTTTCAAAAAGAAGGACACCTGTCACCTTCTGTAGCCTGAAGCTTGTTGCATCTCACATTATTTAAGTGAGATCCCAAGGCTAAAGAATGGTCCGAATTTGGTTTTCACTAAGTATTGTGCTTAGTTCTTTTTTGGTCCAAACATTTTTGGAAAGAAATTTATAGTATGCTTTTTCTGTCAAAATTTTCTGAGATAGGGATGAATGTAGAAAGAACTGTGCTTCTTCTCTGAAGGTTTTTCTGGGTCTTTTGTAAAGGATATATCATTTTCAAAGGAAATGAATACAAGTTATGAACTGTCCCCATATCTGTTCTTCTCTCAATTTTGTCTCCTTTTTAGTACTGAGCTACCTTGATGTTGTGTGAGTAAAAGCTTATGCAATTGATTGCAATTTAGTAAGACTGTACATCCATTTGTTATTGCTGTTAATTCAATGGATTAAGTAAAGGCTTTGATGAATGTGATGAGGTTGCTCGGGTGCTAATAAGGATTTTTGAATGATAAATTCTGGTAAGAATTGCTGATGAAAATTTGTTGCAAGGCAACAAATTAGATCTAAGAATTTACTTGACTCTGAATTCCCAATGGATTAGGTACTGATCGAAAGTATTTCAGCCAAAAGAGAAGTATATTATAACTAGCTTTTTTCAAAATACATCATAAAATCAATTTTCATTTATCTTTCCTGTAAGATTTTCAAAGTTGGCCAGCACTTGCCTGCCTAGATTGTTTTAGCTTCGTTTAGCCATTGTTGTTGGAAACATCTGCAGAGCTATAGAAAATTTCTTGGCCATATCTGTTCAAGGGATGTGTTTATCAGTTATTTACTTAAATGTTTAAGGATTTAGAGATGAGAATCAAAATGAAACTAAGGATAATTCTCATATAATTATTCCATCTTTGAACCATCCCCGGGTGCACCCGCCCTGGTTTTACAGAGCCAAAAGAGTAGAAAACCATCTAAGGTTTTATTGAAGTTGGGTTCTAATACTTTGCATATGCAAGTGATAATGAGAATTGGCTATTCTTTAGGTTGTGTATGTACTGATATCTAGGTACTAAGCCTTTTGTTGCCTAGTAGTTTTAGTACTGATAACATCAAAATAAAACACCAACAGCCTTCATGCTTCTTGCCATGTCTTTCTTCCTTATAGCATGGAGTTGGACCTTCTATTAATTGCGTGTGATCTCTATAGACGTGGTTGTGCAGGCAGGTTTCATACCTTGTATGTTTTCTTTGTATGAGGCTACAGATTCATTTCAGTGTGTGAGGATATCCTGCTCTTTAGCAACTCTGCTCCCTTTGCTGTAGCCATAGGTTTCTCCTCTTGTCAATGCGGACACCCATCCTAATGTTGGATGCTCTACACTGAGGCATTGGCTTCCTTTGATGCAAATACTGACACCAACAAAAAGTTACAAATTGTGTTTGGAATCGCATCTGAAAACTAATCAAATAGATTTTTCATAAGCTAAAACTTGAAACATAACAAGTCTCTGACCTCTACAATACAAAGCAAAAGGAATTTCAATAGTTTGGTCAACTGGTCAAAAGTTATAGTGCATCAAACAGGGTTCCCAGAATTATGTGCAAAGCGCAAAAGCATGACAAATTTAAACTAAAAACTTTGAGCGATTCAAAACCTAGTCAAACAGATTTGAAATGACTTGAAAACTGAAACATAGGTTCTCTGTTATGGAAACTAGACACTTCCAAAGTAGCAAGTCATGATGCAAATATGGGTGCAAGATATTAAGACTTAAACAGGGCTTCTTATCGCTGTTTGACACTTGGTGTAAAATGCAGATTTGAAACTAGCTCGAAACAAGACTTTGCCAAATAGCTCAGAATGATGATTTATCTTCATAGAATAGGTAGATGCACTAAAAGGAGGGTGTTAGAAATATTAAACACCTAAGGGGCCTCATACTGATAGTTGGGTACAATCTCATCAAAAGGGCATTTATAGGGCTTGTTTTTTGCAAACGTGGTCAAATTTGGCCACACAATTTTTAGTGCTAACAGTGGCTCTATCTGGGGATGCATGCCCCTTGCAGGCATGTAAAGGATTCAGATCTCTGGAGGAAGTAGACCATTCCCCAAAAACTTCAAAACTTCTCTCGAACAGCTTATTGAAAGCAAAGAAACAACTACAACTACCAAGAGTATGTACACACGATGGCCCCGAGCCACCGAACTTCAGCAAAATTGTTTACCTCTATAATAAACATGATTCTCATCTGAAATTTCATGCGGTAAACTGAATTTTCTTCTCCTATCAGTTTCACCAATCATATTATCATCATATAACAAATCACTCGGCAAAAAAAAATTATCACTCTTACTTTCATAATGCATATAAAAACTTACTTCATCTTCAACCGTTAGCTCATTATGAAGATACTGATCAGCATTCTTAAACATATCAGACTGAAACTAAAAAATCTCTTCATTTAATGACTCATACATGCTATCATTTTTGAATATAAAGGCTTCATATTCAACTTGGGGAAAAAGACCACTCATACCTTCAAAATGTGTATCCCTTTGCATAATCGGATAGGAATCAAATGAACAATCTGACTAATATTTGCATATGTCATCCACATCAGAATCTGAAACTAATCCATAATCTTCAAATGGTTCTTCACAATCAGCAAATAGATTAGTCTTTACATTAGAGAGTTCATCATAAATCTCATTGCAAGGTGCATACTGATTTTCAAAAACAACTTCGTCAAACACCTTGTCATTTACCTCCTCAAATGCTACATAATTATTAGTTTCACTATCAACCTCAGAAGAAGAACATTCGAATCTCTTACAGTAGTAAGACAAGGTATCATCATCAAACTCCTTCTTAACTAAATGTGAATTGTGCACGTGTTCTTCAAAAAGAGGATTAATAATTCCATGCAAAGCGCCTTTGTAGATATTAGGACAAGTGATGTGCTAATCAACATCAAACTCCCCACCATATAACAGATTAGTGAAAACTTTAAAACCATTTCTAACATCACTGTCATGGACACTTTCAGCATATGAAGAAGAAAAATTAGAATCATTTGAAGACTGAACATCCACTCCGTCAATGAAGCTTGTAGAATACCAATTAAAGTTACTTTCATTTTCTCCATATAGGTGATTACAATGTCTTACAAGAAAATCATCATTTATCTTACCAATAGGTGCTAATGCATTAATCTTAGGATCAATCATGTACTGATCATCACTGCACTCATCCTCAAGGCACTCTTCTACACAATTAGGTAATACGTCTCTATGGATAACCTCTTTGTCTTCATATTGTGTAGATACATTCTATTCATAACTTTCAATCTCGAACTGATTTACACAATTCTGAAATGGAAACTCACTTTCAGATTTAGAAATAGTATTCGTACCTTTACTAGCAAAAGAACACTCACTTTTGTCATTGCTCTCTTCTTCCCAATCAGCACTTGTTTCGCATGAAGATGGACACACACTAGCACTATCCTCTTCTTGACTTGAGTAATAACTCTCATCATCAGCTTCATATGACACCTCTTGATAATATATTGGATCAGCAACTTCATTATCACTTGAAAGATGACTCTCAGCTTTATCATACTCACATTGATATGATTGTCTTTCAACTTCAGATTTAATAACATTCTCAACATGATGCAATCTCTCAATGAGATAATTTATTTCTTGCCTATCCTGTTCGTCAAGAGAATGCATCTCTACCGCTGAAATATTATCAACATATGAGCTTAGTTCTTCTGACTGTGACTGAGATACATATGATTTACATTCTTTATATTGTGTCATCTCTCCATGGCATGTCGGTTCAGCAATTTCACCTTTATCACTTGATATATCACTTTTGGTTTCTTCCTCCTCATACTGAAATGAATATCCTTCAACTTCAAAATTTACGACATTCTTGAGAACCAAAGGCATATTATCAATAGGAGGAGAAACAACTGAATTTATTTCTTGCATGTACAATTCATCAAGTGAACTATCTTTATGTTCTAATGTTGTAATACCATAAACATGTGCATTTAATTCAGCAATAATGGAATCATTTCTCCTTTGCAATAGAGAGATTTCATGTTCACATGTTTTTATTTCTGAATCTTTGACAAAACTATTTATAACAGTAGGAGTGCTTATTTGCTGATCTAAAATTAAACATTCTATATGACATTGATTTGTTCTTTGCACCTCATCTTGCCAGCAAACATTTCTAGAGAAGTGACTCCAGGTTAAGCCATATTTTATGTTATTCTCAATCTCTATTGCTATCATGAATGCCTGATGCAAAGTTCTAGGTTCCTTATCTCTCAACAGTTAGTTCATCTTTTTATCAAATGCATTGAGATAAACCACTAAACACATTTGATCATCCGGCTTGTAACTTTCAGGAATTTCATTTAAAATCTTTGCAAATCTGATATTAAATTCAGGAACTAACTCACCATTCCTGATTTGAATTTTCAAAAAATTATCAAAATAATCAGAGATGCTTACTCTTTCCCTGAATTGCATCATGAAGGCTAACATTAATTCATCACAGGATGAAATTGAACATGCTGGTAGGAATGAAAACCAGTCGCTAGCATCATCCTCTAAAGTTTGAACAAACAATTTCATCTGAATGTCTTCATGAGCAATTTCAAAATCACCAACCAAGTCACTAAATAGCTGAACATGATGACTGGCTAAATTTTCATGGTTTTCACCAAACTTAGGCAAATACAATCTAAGGTTACAAGGCATAGTATTCGGGAAACCATGGATACCATTAAAATTCAATGGCACATACCTCCTGGTAGAAATAGATCTAAAACTTTCACTAACAGGCTGCATACTAGGTGAGATGAAACTCGACATTCTTCAAACTCAAGACTAATTCATCATTAGACACTTTCAGAAATTATTAATTGTAGCAGATCTGGAGTTCTTTCTACCAACTCAAAATGTCAAACATACTTTGACATATAAAACACTTTTGCTGAATCTACTTTCCACAAAGCATGTTGAATCTGTACTGAACCAATCTCCTATTTAATACTATAAACCATTTGATGGAGAGACTTTTGAAATCTTACTTTCATGTAAATGAGAACACATGAAAGTGGAAAATACCTCTCAATATGGATGCCTACAACTACTTCAATGCTGCAAATATCAGCAGATTCAAATCATGCTTGATTTAGTAACCCTTACACAACATCACCCTTTTCTTTCAACCACTGCCAAGGGCCTGAGATACCTTCTTCAAATCTGCATTCCAACTATTGCAACTTTCAAAATACCATTCACTTCAAAAATTTACACTGGTGCAGAGATATACTTTAGAGTCGCCACTCATTAAATGAGAAAAGATTTTCCTAGCTTGCATAAGATGACAAGCTGGTCCAAAATTTATAACAGGTATTTGAAAACTCACACACAACCTTCGAACATCACAACCTTAACAAAGTGAAAGAACACATTCTTGACTGGGAAACATGAAACCTTGCATACAAAACTGAGTATGCAAATTTTTGGACTAAAATATATTACACTAGAGATCTTTGTCCTTTTATCAATGAATTTCTTCATGAGTCCCCAGTGGAGTCGCCATTTTGTTGGTGTTTGAAAATGTTACCCGTTTCCAATTACCTTGATGAGAAAAAAACATATCTAGGGGTAGCTAACTCCCATTTTCAACATGCCTATTCAGACACCAGGCCAACTATAAGGCATGACCCTTCTTCTTCTTCAGGCTCTACAAAACCTAGGCGGGTGAACCTCTTTAGATCTGACTATGTGACCAGTGCAATAACCATATTCAGGATCTATAAATGCAGATGAAACCCCTAATTCTTCTATGCTTAACCAGGAGATCACAAGCATGAAATAGCTGAGCACATGACTCATGAAATTGGAAAACTAAGTGTGGGTCATACTTTGAATACCTTTCAACATAAAAGGGAAGATTGATTTAATATGTTGATATCAGCAAGACCCAAGTATGAGCAACAGATTTTAATGATCCTATCTCTGACCAGTGCCTTATCTGTTGGGAAATTAAATGAATCATAACCATACATCTCCTAGAAACCTTAGATGTATCTCTACATTAAGATCCCTAATCTATCTTTCACCTTGTGAATTGACATCTGCATCAAAATGAATCTCATACTCAGAATATCCCATCATGAAATTAGTAAACCCTGTGATAAACACCAAGCAGTTACATGGCTCTTGGTTCCATAAGCAAGGTATTTCAATCACATACATCACTAAATGAGATGCAACCTAATCTATGGTCTTTGATCATAAACTAGAAAAGATTATAGATCCACAAACAGGAGACAAGATTTAGGCTAAATTTGAAACCATTGCCGCTCTTTATTTGCTTTCTTTGAAATCAAATACATGAGAGATGTACAAAATACTTCATAAATCACCTAATAGACATGAACTATTTGCATAAAACTCAAAATGTTGTTCAATACAAGAAGAAATGCTGAAGAATGGTCTCTCAGTGAAAAAACTGGAACCCCTAAGATGGAAGCAAGAAAGAAAGATATAGAAGAGAAAGAATTCCTGGATCTATTCTGAAGACGACAAGTGTTGACTTGAAATTCAATCCTGTGCAACTGAGTAACCTCTTTTTTCTTTCATCCCATCTGATCTTATTTTGTTTCATCATTATCTGCAACTAATTTGAAAAATATCTCTGCTTAATGATGAAAGCTTTTTGAATCACCAAAATATCTGATTGCCCCATGAAAAAGCCAGTGAAAATGAGTTTTTGCTGAGTAAATCTGAATAAATTTGACCCTAACTACATTTCCACTAACTTCTACTGATATTCAGGTCATTATCTTGACAAAATATCAAAATTGAACTTCCTAGTCTGAATATGGTTACAATTCAGGTACCTGATAGAAAACCTCGTGTAACTCAAACTGACTGACACCTATGCAAAAACAAACTCCAGAATCAAAAATTTCATCTTCTCTCGATTTTGGCGATATATAACATCGCCTATCTGGCCTCTCGAAAACCTCCAGAAGCTTATTTCAAAAATTAGTCCCCTGCTAGAAGGTTCAAGCTTCCAACTTTGATTATTTATAAAATTAAAAAAATTCTAAAGTATAAACTTTAGAAAATGTTTCTCTTTGAAATTTTTGAATGTGCATACCCACTGCCCAGAAAAAGTAAAATATTATTTTTTATTTTCTAAAAAGCTTTCCTTGCCCTTTGAATCCGGGGTCAAACTAACTTTGAGCAGCTGCCATGTGTCTGCATTTGATTGGCTCACATGATCCGCATGATCTTCCATGTCAGCACACTACGTGGATGCCATGTCACACTTGCTACTTTTCTATATTAATTAGTGAGCAAGTTCGACTTAGCAACATAGTGAGAAACATCAGATTTGCCATGTGGCATGATCTGGTGCATTCCAAAAATTTGTCTGCCACATCACATCGTGTCTTGGAATTTGTGCCACATGGCACCCTATGATTGGTTTGAAATTTTCTCATCACTAACTCATCCCCACTATGTCAGTGTTGCTATCTCGCCATGCTAATTCCTGCGCATCTTTTGCTTGGCAAGATAGCGAGGGCCGCTCGATTCACCAAGTGGCGCAATCTCGTGCAACCACCATCTTTTGGCGCCATGTCATCATAATTGTTCTTTCAAGTAGAATTTTTCTTATGTCTCGCTAACATCACTCGGGCCCATGTGCATTAGTCTTGCCTTATAAAAAGTGCTAACTGGTCAGACACTATGGATTCTTGTGTAAGAGTATTTAAACTATTAAAAGTTTGGTGCACAGAGAATGTGGGATATGTCTGCTTTTACACTGTTCCTGCGCCCTTTTCTCATGTGCGAGCTTCCTAATGTTCCTTTGCCTTCATGCTTCTTGCCATGTCCCTCTTCCTTATAGCATGGAGTTGGACCTTTTATTAATTGCGTGTGATCTCTTTAGATGTGGTTGTGCAGGTGGTTTTCATACCTTGTATGTTTTCTTTGTATGAGGCTACGGATTCATTTTAGTGTGTGAGGATATCCTGCTCTTCAACAACTCTGCTCCCTTTTCTATAGCTGCAAGTTTCTCCTCTTGTCAATGCGGACACCCTTCCTAACGCTGGATGCTCTGAATTAAGGCATCGGCTTCCTTTGATGCATGGAGGTTCTTTTCTTTCTCTGATTATGATAATTAACTGGGCTGTAACTTGTACTTCAACTTCGACTCCTCCTGTACCTTGGAGGAGTTCTTCCTCGAGGTAGATGTTTACCAGGACCTTGGAGGAGAACACTGTGGATATGGAGTGCAATACTGTCGAGCATAAGAATAGCGCTGGCTAAAACCATGACCCCTCCTCACACGTTTAGGTGTTTCCTCTGCACTAAGACTCCTTGTTGTACTCTGACTTCGATTGGGAGGAGGTGTTGTACTCTTTTCTCCCAAAGGGTTGTGGCTTAGGCCTTTTGACAGTCTTCTATTAGGGGTCCTGCTTTGACTTCTCGGAGGATTCAGAGGTGGGTTTTGCCTTGAATGTTTGCTCAAACTTCTAGGTGGGCTCTTGCTCTAGCTCCTTTGAGGGCTCTCACTTGGGCTTCCACTCAGACTTTGAGGACTTAAGCTCCTACTTAACCTTTTTGGTGGTACAATGTTGAGGCTCCTTTGTAATACTACTGACTGCGGCTTTCAGAGCATTTGATTCCCCTGTTCTAACTGGTGCCTTGGTCTCTATTGAAAGACATCGCCGCTACCCTCCTCGCGAAAAAGCATATCTTAATTTGCATGTGGGGCTATTTTTTACAAATAATAAATCCTCACTGCAATAGCTTGCATGACAACGAGCAGATCGGTCTTCAAATATATGGATAGCTCCATCTTCACCTCTAGTGAAAAGAAAATGACCAAATCGACTGCATTTCAAAGAGTAGACATTTCCAACATGGACATTCAACCTCACTGTGATTAGCTCCCCGTCTTCATTTGATGTGCAGCTTGCTCCTTTTTATTTCTTGGTGTTGTTCCCTTAAAGATATCGTTCCTTCACTTTTTGAATTTCATACCCAAGCTCAATAGCATAAATATCATTGGCAGTTGGTACCAAGATTAGTGCGCATGGGCTATTTGGAGTAATATTTGCATTGCACCAATTTGGCAAAATCCACAATCGTAATCAAATAGAATTTGAAACATATTCATGATTATTTAGTCTTTATTTGACCACTTGTGAATGTGGATGATCCGCTTCAAAGTTTTAAAAAAAATAACACCTACTCTCCCATCAGCCTTAGACTTTGTAATTAAATCAAGCCACATTTGATAAATATTTTACAATGATGCCCTCATATCAAAATGCCTTCATCTCTAAACATCACACCAGTCTGATATCGTTTAGTCGAGCCCCGAGATGGGTCTCGCTAAAAAAAATTTCGTTTTCAAATAACTAATACTCAAAATTAATCCATTGACCATCTGATGCTGATTGGAACCAAGTTCGACCACTAAAAACCACTTTTAAAACTCATTTTTCAATGTTCAGTCAACTGTCAAATATGTGCCAGGAGGTCCGTTGACTGGCTTTGAAAACTGGCCAAATCAACTGATCATGACGTGAACATTGGCACACTAATTCTTTGCTCCGCACTCTCGCAACCTGTTAGATCTTGTCTCATGATGAATTCCCAGTCAAAAGATATTGACCATCAAAGTTGCCTTCTTAAATTTACCTGCAAGAAAACACGTCAGAAAACAACAAACTAGGTTTGGATTTGACCTTGAAAACTGGGCAAATTAGCACATGGGAAAATGAAAACTGGGACATTCATTCTTTGTCATGAGAAAATAATGGATCTATGATTTTGGCTCATGACTAATAAAAGGGCGCAAATGGCGATCAGTCAAAGTGGGCTACTCAGAATTTTGCGAATTGGACATGCTGACAAAAAGCATTTTTTGCAAATGGAATTGACCTGGAAAAGTGGGCAAATGGATTCGTCATAACTTGCAAACTGGCACACTTAAAGTATTTCTAGAGGACAACATAGGGGTACAATGCATTTGACTTGACCAATCATGGATTAGGAGATATAACGTCACAAACAAGGCTTCCAATCAATCTGCAAATACTGACACCAGCAAAAAGTTACAAATTGCGTTTGGAATCACGTTTGAAAACTATTCAAATAGATTTTTCATAAGCTGAAACTTGAAACATAACAAGTCTTTGACCTCTACAATACAACACAAAAGGAATTTCAACAGTTGGGTCAACTGGTCAAAAGTTATAGCATGTGAAACAGGGCTTCCCAGAATTATGTGCAAAGTGCGAAAGCATGAGAAATTTAAACTTAAAGAGGTGAATCTTAATATCAGAGCCCTTGAGAGAAGGTTTAATGTTGAAGGGGGAAAGACAGGTTTGTTGGATGTAGCCATCGATAGAGAGGATTTCATCAAATTGGGGATAGAGCCAAGGTGCTAGAAAATAAGGTGACAAATTTGGATTTTGTTCTCATGGGCATTGTAGACTAGAGATATAAAAAATTTAAGGCCTCTAATAAGCACACCAAGATAATTATTGGCAAACTAGGGAAGTAGGATAGATTTTTCATCTAGATCATTGTTGATAATGCCCCTCTATAGAGAATCTCTATGGCTAGGGGAGGAGAACTAGGTCCAACTACAAAAACTAAGAGCCATTATGGAGTCTAAGCTCAAAGTTATGAAGATGGTGGTAGAGACTATGAATAAGTTGGAGGAAGAAGTGATTGAGCTTCTCAAGAGCCTTTGGTAGAAATTTCTTTAAGACCTTTTTTGTATGTGTGTCTGGTGTTATCTTTTTCTCTATGGGACTTGTCCCTTTTGTTTGTATCCTTTTCTTAGGCTATTTTTTTGTCACCTGCTGGCCATGTTGATATTGGTTATTATGCTCTAAGGTTTGTTATGTAATTATTCCTATTTTTTCTTATTTTTGTATTAGGGTTTAAGGGGCCCTTAAAAACTTCTTTTCCCATAATAAAAAATAAGTTATAGTTCAAACCATCAGCCTGATAAACATCTTCACAATTAATGTTATTAGTAAGTGCTATTGAGTCTTTACCTCTTATTACACATTTAGATCCATTACCAAATCTAACTTTTCCTCCATCACATTCTTCCATTATAATAAAGTTGTTCTTATCACTAATCATATGACATACATCCATTATCAATGATACATTATCATTTTTATTCATGCATATAATAAATGCCTTCTCCTCACAAATTTCTTCATCACCAATAGATAGTTCTTCCTTGACTGCAACAAATACTATCTCTTCTTCATCATAGTTTCCATTTGATTCTTCATTGCATGTACCATATTTTTCATGTTCCATAGTGTGAGGATTTTAGTTTAGGTAGTCTAGTTACCAATTTATCCATGGAATTTAAGGCATGAAAAAGAGTGTTCCCTAATCTTTTGTGTTAAATTCCATTGATGTTGGGAGTTTCATGAATAAGAGTGTGTTTTTGTTTGACACATAGTTTGTATAATTAACCATGCCTTATTCCTATAGTTTTGGTTTTCTTAAATGTGTTGGTTTTGTGCTAGGCCAAAACTTTCCCATCTGCAACTATGATCCTATATCCATTATCTTCAAGGAAAGATATGGATATGAAGTTTCTTTTGATCTTAGGTATGTATCTCGTACATCCTTTAGTTGAATTGTCATTCATGATTCTAGCTTAATGGTGTAGATCCATATTCCTTTTACAACATGTGCAAAATCATCTCCTATGGTCATTTCATTAGTTTCTTCTATCATAGTTTCTATATTTTTTTAGAATCCAACAATGTGTCTAGATGATCCACTGTTAATTACCTAGATGCTTGATTTGTTTTATACTTGATTTGGTAGTGTTGAATAAAATAAAAACGTCTCAAATTCTTCTTGTGATTATATTTTTCCAATATGGGAATAAGATGCATGTTTCTTTGTTTTATTAGGACAGTTTGCAACATAATACCCATATTGGTCACATTCAAAGCATTGAACTTGTGAGGCATCTTTTCCACATTTTCCTTTCCCATGAAAAATTCTTGTCCTTTTGAAGTTATGTTTCTTTCCTTTCTTCTTAGTATTGGTAATAAGAACTTGGATGTCCTATGTTGGATACAATCATTCAATTGTATGTTTTCTTTGATGTTACACACATGTCAAGTATATATAAAGAAATTAGTGTCTGTCAAGCTTGGGAGTCATAGTAAGTTCCAATGTATGACGAGTATTTCAATGTTAATAAAGTTTAGATTTAGTGTTAACTGAGTTCACTAAGTTACCAAAGAAAATTTGGCATGGAATAAGTCTTAATTGAGCTCACTTGGTTACCAAAGGAGTTTTGAAGGAAAGTTATTTCTAAGTGTTGACCAAGATGGGTTGGCTAATGAAGGATTTTCCTAGATCAGTTTATTTGATCTAACAGTTTTGGTCAGTTCTAGCTAACTCATGGAATGAATTTCATTTTTTTGAAATTATATTCAAGCTGACTTGACAAGGTAAAATATATAAATATGAGTTCAATTTAAGGATTTAATTGAGAAAAAGAATGAAATTGAAAAGATAAATCAATGAAGTGAATTGGAAGGACCCATGTTTTAGTCAGTGCAAACTGAGTCATCTGATGGACCCAATTCATAGATAGTGGGACTTGAGCATGATTCAAAAGATCATAGTGAACCTAGAGAATTCATAAAGAAGGAGCCTAGACTTGCTAGATATGTCAACAAGTATCATGCACCTAAGAAAATAATTAGAAATCAATTAGAAGGCATAATAATAAGGAATAAATTAAAAGGTGCATGTTTGCTAACTACGTTTGAAGCTAGAACTATCAAAGATGCATTAGAAAATGAAAGTTGGATTAAGGCAATGAATGAAGAGATTGATTAGATTAAAAGGAAAAAAACTTGGACTCATGTTCCGAGACCCATGGACAACAATGTAATTGGCTCAAAATGGGTATTTAGAAATAAGCTAAATGAGAATGGAGAAGTTTCAAGAAATAAGGAAAGGTTAGTGTGAAAGGGTTATGCTCAAGAAGGTATTGGCAATGGAGAGACTTTTTCTCTTGTTGCTAGACTAGAAGGTGTTAGAACACTCCTTGCATATGTAGTACACAAAGGATTCAGAGTATATGAAATGGATGTGAAATTTGTATTCTTGAATGGAATCTTAGAAGATGAAGTCTACATTGAGCAACTAAAAGGTTGAATTGATCCTAGCAAAAGGGAGATGGTTTGTAGACTACACAAAGCTTTGTATGGTCTCAAACAAGCTCCTAGAGCCTGGTATGAAAGGTTATATAATTATCTCTTAAATTTTGGTTTTCAAAGAACTAATGATAACAACAGCCTATACATCAAAGAAGGACCAGATAAGAAGATTTTGTTGGCAGAAATGTTTGTGGATGATACATTATTTACTAGAAATGATGATATGTAAAATTATTTTTTGTAGAAATGAGTAAGGAATTTGAAATGTCAATATTTGGAGAGATTAAATTCTTGGTTTGCTTACAAATTCAATAGATGAAGGATGGTATATGCATTACTCAATCAAGATACGTCAAGGAGATACTGAAGAATTTTGGAATGGAGGATTATGGACTAGTTAGAACACCTATGTCTATTGGACATAAGATTTCTAGTAAAGATGATTCCAAGGAGGTAGACTAGACTACATACAAATTAATGACTAGAAAACTTCAATATGTAGTGCACACAAGACTTAATATAGCATTAGTAGTTGGTATGTGATGTAACACCCCAACCTTGCTTCCAAACCCCAAGCTCTCTCTCATGGCTGCCTTAGGTCATTCACTAGACCCACTAGGGCTTCTTCACACCCTATAATTACTAGGACCTTGCTCAAGAGATCCTAATCCTTCAGTTGGGGGTACACCAACAAAGTAACATCAAATTTCTTACTAGCCGGCTCCAGTCCGCTATTAACCCTCAAGTCCATCTATAGCTCCAAGGGTACCAGTTCTTCATCTAGGTTTTTTTTTTAGACTCCTTCTAACATCCATGACCCTAAACATTGCTGATTTCATAGGCGCATTCAATCTACTAGGAAAGATACACCAAATTGCTCCAAAAAGGCTACTAGGAATTAGCCCTCCTAAATAGCTGGAAACAAGATTTCTTGAAAAACTTCTTAACAACCCTACAAACAAATTATATTTTTGGATACCCTTTTTAGAGTACTTCAAGATTCTATAATTTTCTAGCCTCCAAACTTTTCGTACAATGAAAGTACAGTTTTAGGCCAAAAATGAGGATTTCAAGTGCTTTATCGCTGTTGTGATGGAAAACCACCTTAGACACCTTTCCAAGACCTCTCCTTTGGACTGGAGCAAGGTTAGACCTTCTCATTACTCATTGTATAGCTGGATTAAGGTATTTGTACACTCAATCCTCTCCATAACTCATTTTCCAACTGTGATTCCTAGCCAAGTTGCATTTGTCTTGCCTAGGGTATCACCTTAAAAATGCTTGCTGATGGTTTCAAGGGCCCTCCTTCTTGATACATAATGTACATGGATCCTAGTTCCATATCCCAAAATACCAGAGGTTTCCAATGGTGGGAAGTGGCCCTAAGATCCCATTTTCTAAGTGCAGCCCTGTTCAGATCAGCAACTTGCCAAGAACAAAAAGATTTTTCTACACTAATGCAAACGAATTAAAATGATCAAACCAACACTACAAAAAGATTAAAAACAATATTTCAGAACTTTTCCAACACAAAAATCAGGCCATTCAATCCTCCTCTATTAAAAATGCCTTCAAATGCATAAAACCGGCAACAAAATACTTGCTCAATTCGTACAAAAATGCAAAACCAACTTGTCCAACCCCCTAAAAATGGCTGTCCTCATGTTTTTAAAGGCTCCTCCATCAGTTCCATAACTGTTCTAAATAGTTAGGACGTTCTAAACACACAAATGCCAAAAAGTTGCTTTTTGCAAGAAAATGTTGTCATGACAACATGACAACATTTCAACAACTTTTGTTCTACATGGAGTTAGACCTCCAAATTTGGCACAAAAACAAAGTAGACATATAATATTCATAAAATGACTTCAAATAAAAAATTCAAAGCCATTGGAACCTTTCTAGACCATTTTAGCCTTTTTCGGACCTAAGTCACCTAGTTGGCAATAGTCGACAACTTCTAGCAACTTGGTCACTTTGGGTCTTGCCAAGTCTCCTAAACAAACCTAAGGACCACATAGGACCTATTATTAGAATAGTGATGTGGCTAGCATCACTACAAGCCAAAAATAAAGAAATACCTAGGTTTCACACTTAGCCTACCTAGGTGCTCCTGCACCATACTCCCCCCTCCAACAAAGAACTCAAGGTGGATCAGTTTGCAACAAATCTAGAGGTATGCCAACCTTCTTGAACTCTGTCTCAGCAACCCATGTAGCCTCTGAAATTGGTTTCTCCTTCCATTTGATGAGGTGTTTCATGTAAACCTTGTGCCTTGTAGTCTTCTTTACCCTTGAATCTAACACCTTTTCTACCTCCAACTTGTTGTTTGTAGGTGTTGAAGCAAGTTCAAGATCTTCATGAACATCGGGACTGAGCTGAGATGGGTCACCTTTGTATGCCACCAAGTCTTGCACATTAAAAATAGGGGATATGCCCAAATCAGAAGGTAAATCTACCTTATAGGCATTTGCTCCATATTTAGCCAATATTTTGCAAGGCCCTACCCTCTTCATCTGTAACTTAGTGGGAATGCCTTTTTGAAGCCTTGCTTTGTTCAAATGGACCATCACATAGTCCCCAATAGCAAACTGAACATCCTTCTTCTTTTCATCCACCTTGGCTTTGAGTTTTAGAGTGTTGTCTTGAATAGTCTTCTTGACTTGCTCCTGAATCTCCTTCATGGTTTGTACAAAGTCTTCAACTTGACCACTAATCTGATCCATGTTTCCAAGACACCTTAGTTCACACACACCTCTTGGGTGCATGCCATAAACAATTTCAAAAGGACTCTTTCTGGTAGTCCTATTCTTGCTATCATTGTAGGCATATTCTGCTTGTGAGATGATAACATCCCAAGTCTGACCATACTCCTTAGTTAGGCACCTAAGAAGGTTACCTAAAGTTCTATTAACCACCTCAGTTTGACCATCAGTTTGAGGATGGTAAGCTGAACCAAAAGACATGTTAGTGCCAAGCTTCTTCCATAAAGTCTTCCAAAAGTGACTCATGAATTTCACATCTCGATCCGACACAATGCTTAATGGAAGTCCATGAATCCTTACAACCTCTTTGAAAAACAAATGAGCTAGATGACTTGCATCATTAGTTGTCTTACATGGAATGAAATGTCCCATTCTACTGAATCTATCAACAACAACATAAATGCTATCATACCCTTGCTTAGTTTTAGGAAAACCAACAATGAAATCCATACTTACACAATCCCATGGTCTGCTAGGAATTGGTAAGGGCTGGTAAAGACCTGCATTGTTCATTCCTCCTTTTGCCTTCATACACACCATACATTGCTCCACATACTTGGTTACATCTTTGACCAATTTAGGCCAATAATAGAACCTTTGCACTAGTTCTATTGTCTTGCTGATACCAAAATGCCCACTCAAGCTGCCATTATGCTTCTCTTGTATTAGGTTCTCTCTCATGGAACCTCTTGGTACACACAACTGGGTACCCTTAAATAGCAACCCATTTTGCAAAGTGTATTCTAAAAATCTACTATGAAAGTGGTTTCCAAAATCCATGCATACCTTATAGGCTTCAGCAAAGTCCTCATCATTCTTGTAAAGATTCTGAAAACTCTCCACTCCAATGCTATGGAGCTGAATCTCTTGGATTGTTAAAACCCTTCTACTTAATGCATCAGCAACCTTGTTCATTTGTCCTTTCTTATGCTTGATTGTAAAGGTGAAGGCCTGCAAATATTCCATCCACTTCAAGTGCATGTTGCTCAACTTCTCCTGTGTGTTGATGTAGCTAAGAGCTTGATTATCTGTAAACACAACAAATTCTTTTGGCAACAAATAGTGTCTCCACTTCCTAAGACACTGGACTAAGGCATACAATTCTAGATCATAGGATGAGTATTTCTTCTTGGCCTCATTTAACTTTTCACTATAGAAGGCTACTGGTCTACCTTCTTGAGTCAACACCCCACCCACTGCTAGGCCACTTGCATCACATTCTAAGGTGAACAACTTTTCAAAGCTAGGCAATTTTAGGATGGGTTGAGTAGCTACTTGTTTTTTTAACATATCAAATGACTTTTCAGCCTCTAAAGTCCACCTAAACTTGGACTTGACTCCCCCCTTTATGGTATCAAGAAATGATGCACAAATACCACTAAAGTTCCTAATGAACTTCCTATAAAATTGAGACAAACCATGGAAACTTCTTACCTCACTAGATGTGGTAGGTGTAGGCCAACTTAAGATAGCAGCAACTTTCTCCTTGTCCATCTTCAAAGTTCCTTTAGACACCACAAAGCCTAGATACACCAACTCTTGCTTGAAGAAGTCACACTTCTCAAGGTTGATAGCTAGCTTCTCCTCATGAAGCCTCTTCAAAACCGCTTCTACATGCTTGACATGTTCCTCTTTGGTCTTGCTGTAGATGAGGATATCATCCAAATACACCACCACAAATCTGCCTGTGAAGTCTTTGAGCACTTCATTCATGAGCCTCATGAAGGTGCTAGGGGCATTGGAAAGACCAAATGGCATCACAAGCCATTCATAAAGACCATCAGTAGTCTTAAATGCTATCTTCCATTCATCTCCCTCCTTTATTCTAATTTGGTGATACCCACTTTTCAAGTCCAGCTTAGTGAAATACATAGCACCTCCTAGACAATCCATAAGGTCTTCAATTCTTGGAATAGGAAACCTATACCTGATTGTAATGTGGTTAATGGCCCTTGAGTCAGTACACAACCTCCATTTTCCTCCCTTCTTGGATGCCAAAACCACCGGGACTGCACAAGGGCTTATGCTCTTTTGGATCAAACCTTGGTCCATCAACTCTTAGACTTGTCTTGCCACTTCAAGGTTCTGATCTAGGGTTAACTTGTAGGCTGCCTTATTAGGTAGTGAGGCACCTGGAACAAAGTCAATTTGATGGCTGATAACTCTTCTTGGTGGTAGGGTAGCTGGTGTACCATCACTAACAATCTCGTTATACTTTACAAGCAACTCTTGTACCTCTGCTGGTAAAGGTTCTTGGACTGGCTTTTCTTCAATTGCAGCCTTTAGTATGACTGCAAATCCTTGGCTCTTCTCATGCTTGAGGTCTCTAATAAACTCTTTCTCTCCACGTAGCAGCACATTAGGCACCTTGGACTGTGGTTCATCCCCTTCTAACAATGACTGAATTTTGAAGGTCTTGCTTCCTTTCTTAAATGTTATGGTATTTTCCTTGCCATCATAGACCACTTCCCTATCAAATTGCCAAGGTCTCCCTAGCAAAAGATGACAAGCATCCATTGGCAAAATATCACATAATAAGTGGTCTTTATATCCTGCAATTGAGAAGTCCACCCATGCTTATTCATTCACTAGGATGCTTTGCCCTTTGTTAAGCCATGTGACCTTGTAAGGGTTTTCATGAGGTATCTTCTTCAATTTGAGCTTTGTAACAGCCTCCTCTGATATTACATTATCAGTTGATCCAGAATCAACCACCACCTTGCATACTTTTCCTAGGATCTTGCACTTGATCCTAAACAATGCCCTTCTATGTCTAGGCTCATTAGAAGCTGGTTGCTTGATCAGCACCCTACTAAACATAAGATTCTCACCTTTTTCAGACTCAATATGGTCTATGTCAACATCCTTGCAACTTCTATTATCTTCTTGTGCATATGCTAGCCTTTTATCTTGGCTTGAGGAAGAGGGTTTGTCCGGGCACCTATAGGCAGGATGGCCTAGTTGACCACAATTGTAACACTTCATTGTTGCAAAGTAAGAGCTGCTCCTACCTCCTCTACCCCTACTTGATCCTCCTTGATTTCCTCTCCCTCTATTATAACCACCTCTTGAAGAGTGGTCAATAGTTTGCTCCATGGGTTTGCTTTCACTTTGGCTCTTTTGATCACTACCTTTGCCTTGGTAGCCTCCTCTTTGATTTTTTTGATTTCTGCCTTTGCCTCTATCTTTGAAGTTAGAATCTCCTTTCCTCTTGTTCTTTTCTTCTACCTTCAAAGCTAGCTGATGACATCTTTGGATAGTGGTAGGGGCCCATAAGCTAAGCTCCTCTTGAATGTTCCACTTCAAGCCACCAAGATACCTTGCCACCTTGAGTGACTCCTCTTCTTGCTTCTTGGATCTCAAACACAACCTTTGAAATTCTTCAGTGTAGGAGGTCACATCAAGATCTTTTTGCTTCAGTCCTTGCCTCTTTTTATGGAGTTGGATCTCAAAGTCTTCAGGTAGGAAGTTCTCCTTGATTTTGTTTGCCATAGCACTCCAATTTGCAATTGGATTCTTGCCCATGCTGACTCTTTCATCTTGTACATACTTCCACCATGTTAAGGCTGAGCCTCTAAGCCTTGACTTAGCAACCTTAACCTTCTGTGCCTCTGAGATACCCTCACACTCAAAGTGGTTCTCCATACCCTCTAACCAATCCATAACTGCATCAATATCCATCTTACCACTGAAAAGTGGCACTCCTTCCAAAGCTTTACCTCCTAAGGCTTTGATTGCCTTCAAGAAGGGCTCTTCTTGCAAGATAGGAATAGGTTCAGGTACAATATCTTCCTCTGCTACCTTTTTACCATTCCCATCTTCTTCTTCATCTCTTTTCTTGGCTGCCTCTACAACTGCATCTAGTTTTTGCTTCACCTCTTCTAGTGCTTCTTCAAGAAGCTGATTTCTTTGCCTTTGCTCATCAACTTCTTTAGCTAACTCCACATTTGTCACCATCATGGATTCTCCTACTGATTCTTCAGCGGCTTCCAACATTAACTACCTTTCCCAAATCTTTAACTAGGCTCTGATACCACTCTGATGTAACACCCCAACCTTGCTTCCAAACCCCAAGCTCTCTCTCAGGGCTACCTTAGGTCATTCACTAGACCTACTAGGGCTTCTTCACACCCTATAATTACTAGGACCTTGCTCAAGAGATCCTAATCCTTTAGTTGGGGGTACACCAACAAAGTAACATCAAATTTCTTACTAGCCGGCTCCAGTCCGCTATTAACCCTCAAGTCCATCTATAGCTCCAAGGGTACTAGTTCTTCATCTAGGTTTTTTTTTTAGACTCCTTCTAACATCCATGACCCTAAACATTGCTGATTTCATAGGCACATTCAATGTACTAGGGAAGATACACCAAATTGCTCCAAAAAGGCTACTAGGAATTAGCCCTCCTAAATAGCTGGAAACAAGATTTCTTGAAAAACTTCTTAACAACCCTACAAAAAAATTATATTTTTGGATACCCTTTTTAGAGTACTTCAAGATTCTATAATTTTCTAGCCTCCAAACTTTTCGTACAATGAAAGTACAGTTTTAGGCCAAAAATGAGGATTTCAAGTGCTTTATCGCTGTTGTGATGGAAAACCACCTTAGACACCTTTCCAAGACCTCTCCTTTGGACTGGAGCAAGGTTAGACCTTCTCATTACTCACTATGCAGCCAGATTAAGATATTTGTACACTCAATCCTCTCCATAACTCATTTTCCAATTGTGATTCCTAGCCAAGTTGCATTTGGCTTGCCTAGGGCATCACCTTAAAAATGCTTGCTGATGCTTTCAAGGGCCCTCCTTCTTGATACATAATGTACATGGATCCTAGTTCCAAATCTCAAAATACCAGAGGTTTCCAATGGTGGGAAGTGGCCCTAAGATCCCATTTTCTAAGTGCAGCCCTGTTCAGATCAGCAACTTGCCAAGAACAAAAAGATTTTTTTACACTAATGCAAACGAATTAAAATGATCAAACCAACACTACAAAAAGATTAAAAACAATATTTCAGAACTTTTCCAACAAAAAAATCAGGCCATTCAATCCTCCTCTATTAAAAATGCCTTCAAATGCATAAAACCGGCAACAAAATACTTGCTCAATTCGTACAAAAATGCAAAACCAACTTGTCCAACCCCCTAAAAATGGCTGTCCTCACATTTTTAAAGGCTCCTCCATCAGTTCCATAACTTTTCTAAATAGTTAGGACGTTCTAAACACACAAATGCCAAAAAGTTGCTTTTTGCAAGAAAATGTTGTCATGACAACATGACAACATTTCAGCAACTTTTGTTCTACATGGAGTTAGACCTCCAAATTTGGCACAAAAACAAAGTAGACATATAATATGCATAAAATGACTTCAAATAAAAAATTCAAAGCCATTGGAACCTTTCTAGACCATTTTAGCCTTTTCCGGACCTAAGTCACCTAGTTGACAATAGTCGGCAACTTCTAGCAACTTGGTCACTTTGGGTCTTGCCAAGTCTCCTAAACACACCTAAGGACCACATAGGACCTATTATTAGAATAGTGATGTGGCTAGCATCACTACAAGCCAAAAATAAAGAAATACCTAGGTTTCACACTTAGCCTACCTAGGTGCTCCTACACCAGTATGGTGGCTAGATTCTTTGCTAATACCAAAGAAAATCATGTGATGGCAATAAAAAGAATCATGAGGTATCTAAAAGGTACTAAAGAATATGGTTTGTGGTATAAGAAAGGAGACAACTTTGAATTGAGAGCATTCACTAATGTTGATAGGGAAGGAAGTGTTGATGACAGGAAGAGCACTAGTGGTGGAGCATTTTTTCTAGGAAAGAGGCTAGTATCTTGGACAAGCAAGAAGAAGAACTGTATCTCTCAATCTACAACAAAAGAAGAATATGTTGTTGTAATAGTCAGTTGTTCCAAAATTGTGTGGTTTAAACAACCATTTCCAGGTATGAAGGAGGTGATCAAGGACCCAGTTGTTATCTTTTGTGACAACACCAGTGTAATTAACATACCCAAGAATCTAGTGATGCATAGCAAGACCTAGAACATTTGAATTGGTGCAAGACAAGGAGGTGAGACTGGAATATGTGAATACAAAAGAATAGTTTGCAAACACATTCACCAAGCCATTACCTAAGGATGCATTTTTGTACCTAAGAGGTAAGCTAGGGGTCATTCCCCTATCTGAAGTTCACCGATCAGATTTTAGTGATGCATCAACCAAGCATGTTGAAGATCAGACAACTTAATGCAACATTGTCAAAGCAAATTGCATATGAATCTGTATATTAGGTACATGGAGACTACATTTATTATAGTCTTTGGCATAAGATTTCAAAGACGGAGAGTTTTATGTCATATGTCAAAGAAATTTTGGTGAATTTTTGAGATGTCAAAGAGGGAGAATTTGACATATCAAAAATTTTGAGTTAATATCAAAGAGAGATTTTGCTATTAGGAGGCGATATTGTAGTCATTACAATTAGAGATTGATGATAGAAGGAGTTCACACTCATAGAGGGAGTTCTCATGAATGAGAATTAGATTGAAATTAAGGATATTATCCTTACTTCTATTTTTCTCTAAAATTTCTATGTATCATGACATGTTGTGTTACCATCAATTCCAAAGAGATAGATTGTTGGATACAATCATTCAATTTTATGTTGTTTTTGATGTTACATAAATGTAAATTATATATAAAGAAATCAATGTATGTTGAGCTCACTTGGGTGTCAAAGGAAGTTCTAGTGTATAATGAGCATTTCAATGTTAACCAAGTTTAGAGTTAGTGTCTACTAAGCTCACTCAACCACCTAAGGAAATTTTGCATGGAACTAGTGTTAACTGAGTTCACCTGGTTAACAAAGAAAAGTTGGCATGGAATGAGTTTTAATACATTTCACTTGGTTACCAAAGGAAGTCTAAAGGAAAGTCATTTTTGAGTTAGTTTTGACTGAGTTGGGTTAGCTAACGAAGGATTTTCTTGTATTAGTATATTTGATCTAACAGTTTTTTTGGTTAGTTCTAGTTGACTCATGGGATGAATTTAATTTGTTTGAAATTGTATTCAAGCCAGTTTTCCAAGGTAAAACATATAAATATAAGCTCACGTTGAGGATTTTATTGAGAACAAGCATGGGATTGAAGAGATAAATCAAGGAGATATTAGCATATCCAAGTTGACCAAGCTACAAAGAACATTATGATCAAGGAGGATCAAGTATCCAAGCCGAAACATAGATCTAAAATAGCAAAGATAGTTGCATCAAAAATTTTGTCAAGTCATTGCTAATCTCTAATAATTGTAGTGGTGAATCAAATCTCCTAATAGAGTTACCTTAATAGTTATTTTCCAAATTCCCTAACAAGGTGGCATTTATAGATTGAAGCATATAAATACCTCTAACAAGGCCACTCCTTATAGGGTGATCTAAATCTTTTAACAGGGTCACACCTTACAGTGTATTTTGTAACCTTTAATAGGATTAGCTCCGAACAAGGATCACTTCAGAAAAGTGAATAACAATAACTAGTTCTAATTGGTGGTTTTTCAAAAATTGGATTTCCACATTAAATGTTGGTGTCTCTTATGTTCATGTTATTTTCTTCATGATTCTATAACTAACTTAATTAAGGTTAATCACACTGAACATCTTAAGAAGCAATTATTTAATGTTTTTCGAGTGATAGTAATTCTTAGTGTTAACCGAGTTACAACAGTATTTTATTTTCAATAGAGTTTGGTTTTGAATTGTACTCACATCTTAAGGGATATTTGATTTTTTTAGTGGTAACTAATTCACCCCTCCCCTCTCAGTTACTCCTCTTATATTTCAAAAAGTCCTCATCAAGGTATTTTTGTTTGATACCTTTTTGTAACTATCTATCTTCTTCTTGTAGACAATCAAATCTTAGTCAATCTAGCTTTGGAAGTTTTGACCTTGCACTAATAACTTGTTTGAATAATTCATTGTTGTCCATTTCATATCCAATGTTAGATAGTTGATCCTATAATTCTATGATTCTCATAAAGAAGGAATTCATAGATTCACCTTTACTCATGCTTGTGTTCAAAATAAGAATTATTGAGAGGGGCAGGTGAATTAGTAATTTACAAACTTTAGTCTCCAATTAGATATTATTTGTTACTTTAAACCATACATAACACATTAATAAAGTAATGTTGAACAATAACAATAACCATGCACAAAGATAACTCATAACACCATATTTTGTTATATAGGGAAACGCTAGCCAAGGGAAAACCTTGATGGAGGTGATACTCACTAGATAATATACCGATATATAAGTTCCATATTAGAGGATGGACCCTTTTAGGATTTAGTGAGAAATTTTAGTATAGAGAGTCCCTGTTGGGAGACTTTTAATCCCTATTAGGAGATTCCAACCCTATTAGGAGTTGTAGTATAGCAAATGCAAGATGAGCCCACCACCCAAACATGCACTTCCAATTACAAGAAGAGCTCACTGCCCAAAAAATTAACCAAACTTTTAGAATATAGATTCTTTCTCAGTTCAATCTTAGATCACAAAATAGCTTTACAAACTTTGCATATTTCACTTTCACTAAAGTTTGCATACTATTGCTCAACTCAACTTATCCAAGATAGCACAATTGCACAATTGAATTCACAAGATGTCCCTTGCATAAATACCATGCCTTAAAAAAAAATTACTACTAGGTCAGCTAAGACCATAATACAATTTTCCAACTTAGAGTAAACATCTAGGATGTTGAACCTAATTAGACAAGTAATTATTGTGTAAACAAAATATTTCCTTTCCTTTAATTCTATTGTCCTATTTCATTGGTAAAACATGAATATCACTTTTTTGTATAGTCTCTACTAACTTCCAAAATTATACACATCATCATCAACATATATACTATCTCCATCTAACTTCACTAGTCATAATAGAATATCAGCAATAAGTTACATACAAAACAATACAGTGTTGTATGCTAAATTCATACTTAGACAATTTTTTGTGTACCAAAAGCTAAGTATCTTAATTTTTCAGGTTTCCAATAAGCATGTACATCACGTGTTGCCATAAATGACAATAATTAAATATCTTCATTAGCCAATTGTCATCAATCTCCCCCTTTGGCATTAATGGCAACAAAATTGGGAAAATTGCCTAAGTACCAAAAACTTAAAATAAATAACACATTAATATTACATCTATTACAACTTGTCCATCTTATGTATGCTCCCCCTTACAATATGATTTCATACTTTACAATTGTATCTTCTCTTTACCTGATTTATAATTTTCTTATGTACTTCTCCCCCTATGACATCAACGTCAAATGTTAAAATGTCAAAAATTGCTGTCAAAAAAATGTTATTCTTCTGCCTTAAGTTGATAGTATCTTCATGCAATCAGCAAAACTTGCCTTAAGATTGTTCATACCTTTAGTCCATGTATCTTTGGCTGATTCAGCAGAGGTGAGAATTGCACATAAGGCATATGATGCAATCTCAACTGCATTAAGTTGGAGTGTAAAAAGTTAGAATAAGTGTCCTTGGCCTTGACACATTCCTCCAACTATTTCTCAACAATAGATATTTTCAAAGCAATAGAATCTCTAAAATCTAATAATCTCTTCAACATTTGGTCCTTTTAATGTTCTAGTTTCCTAATATCACAATGAATACTAGTCGCTTGTCCTTCAAAATTATCAATTTTACTAGAAGGATGTTCTAACTAGCTAGATAGAGCTTCTAGCTCACTCATCTTTCCTTCAAACTGACTATTAATATCCTTAGTCAACTTGCTAGATATGATACACTTAATGTACAATACCTTGTCATCCTGTTGACACTTATGAGTATCCTTGATACAAGTATTGAGACTTATCAAATCATTCTTAATGTTCTAAAAAATGGTGCTAAACAAGTTAGCATCATGTGAGATTTTTGTCTTTGATTCTACAACATTCAATAGATTCATAAATTCCTCATCAAAATAATTTAGCACTACATGTGCCCTCTATTTAGGATCTACCTCTATATGCTACACTACCAGAGTATTATGTAATCTATCAGTAACCTCCATCAAGGTTCTCTATAGGACCTCCATTATCCTATTCTTTTTAATAAGCTTTGACAAAGATGAGATTAAATCAGTTTTATCATCATCATTAGTTGGCAGGCTAGCAAGAGAAAGCAGAGTAGAGGAACTAGAAGGTTTAGTGTCATCTTCCCTTTGCTTCCTTTCAGCTACCTCTTTGACTCTTCTCTCTTCTTCCTCTTTCTCTTCTCTTTCCTTTTTTTCTTTTTCTCTCTTCTCTTCCTCCTCTAATCTCTTCTTCTTGTCTTCCTCTATTTTCCCTTTCATTTCTTTTTCAACTAATCTTTTCTTTTCTTCCTCTACGTTTCTTTTCTTTTCATCTTCAAACAATTTTTTCATGGTCTCTTCTATTTTCCTTTCCTCTTCCTCTAATAACCTCTTCTCTTCTTCAATTTTCTTCAATTGATCATCAATATCTTTGATGTGAGGTCCATTCTATTTGGAACTCTCAAATAGGTTTGTATCATCAATGTTGATGGTAACATTGGTCTGATCTATCTACATTATGTCATTGCTCACTGACACTTTTGAGGCTTTGGGTGAGATTTATAGCTATTTCGATTTCCCTTCTTAACTTATCTTTGTCACCCATGATATATAGAAATGGTCTTACTATGTTCCTCAAGTAAGGTGCTAGATTGTTCAACAATCTCTTGATTTCTTCTTCATCATCAATCTTGCATATTTTTCTTAGCATAGACTTCTAAAGTTCAAATTCCTCTGGAGTTAGTGCCTTCTTCTCAATAAGTCTATTATAGATTTTCTAGTTTAACATGCCTTCAATATTCTTGAGTTTCAAATTGTTAGCTATAATGTATCTCACAGTAGAGATATCAATCTGATATTTCTCAAAATTGTTATACAAATCATTAAAAAAATTCATCTAAACAAAGTTGCCTTCATTAACAATAGCTAAGTTTATCTTCTCTATCTTTAGCTTCTAGGGTTGCCAAGCTTTTCCTACTGATTTCTTAGAATTAGTCACCTTCTCTATATGTTTAACTTCATGTTATTCTTCTTCTTCACTAGACTCAACAATTGTCAACAATGTCTTTTGTCTTTTTCCTAGTTTAGTGACTTGTGTTGGAGTTGATGAAATCCAACTCCAAAGATGCCCAAGATCACTTGCATGTGAAAACTTGTCAAAGAGAAGCCAAGGAAGGAAGAGTGTGGAGCTAGGGAAAAACCCTAAATGGACATGAGAGACAACAAGTATGCAAACACAAAAAAAATGTATTTACAATGAGAATGTGATGATGTAAGAGGGAGAGGCCACTTATAAAAGCCTCATAGAATCTCCTAGAACAAGCTAGAAGATGCTAGGAGATAAGTGTGACAACTAAGCATACATCCACATTAGGTGGAAAGTCCTCAAACAAGGTGAGAGGAGAAGTATGACTTAGGAGAGAACAAACTCTTGTATTGTCAACAACTTATAACAAACTCTTAGACTACAACTAATAAATAAAATGCATTTACCTAAGTAAGCTTAAGTAAATAGAATAAATAATTAGTAAATTAATTATTTACTCTAACAACCCCCCTTAAGTGCAACTTAGGGAAATGCCTTTAGCTGACAAACTAAGAAATGTAGAATGCACAATGGGTCCCAGCAACAAGGCCATGTTAGGTACCCATGTACAATGCAAAAGATGCAACCTCTAAAAATTGGGAAAGAGACAAAACTACGTGGGAAAAACTCTCCTCCAAAAAGTGGTGAAAAGACAACATATTGAAAAAAACATGAAGTGAAGGAAGGATGGCCTCAACCAATCCCCCCAAGGACAACTTTCGTAACCCCAAGCATTGACCTTAGTTGAAGAAAGCGAGGCAATGCAAAAGGCTTAGTGAAGATGTCTACAACCTAACCGGTAGTAAGAATGTACTCCAATGCAATAACACCATCCTAGATCAATTGTGAGATGAAATGCACATGCAACTCAATGTGCTCGGTATGCTGATGTTCCATCGAGTTGCAAGAAATGTGGATGACACTCTGATTATCGCACCACAAAATAGTGGGATGATCAGGAGGAAAGCCAAACTCAATCATCAATTGATGAAGCCATAAAGCCTCTTGACTAGCAAGAACTACAACCCTATACTTAGCCTCTGTAGATGAAAGTACTCAAGCATGCTACTTCTTGGATGACCATGTGATGGCACCAGAGCCAAGGAAAAACATAAAGCCAGAAGTAGACTTCCGATCATCAACATCATTAGCCCAATCTGAGTCAATATAGCAAACAATGTGTGGAGTCCCCATAGTGTAATGAATGCCATACATAAGTGTGGTCTAAATGTAGCACAGAATACACTTGGTAGCTTGCCAATGACTCTCATGAGGGTCCTCAGAAAACTAAGAGACTAGGCCAACCGTAAAAGAAAGATCAATGTGAGTGTGTGTTAGGTATAATAGGCTGCTAACCAACTGTCAATACAAAGTAGCATCCATTGTAGATGAGGAGCAGGAGGTAGAAAAATGCCTTAAAAACTTGAAATGAGTCGAAGGCATCAGACTTGTACTTAAGAAAGTACACCCATCTGTGTCTGGAGAAGTCATCAATGAATGTAAGCACATATCTAGCACCCGAACAAGAAGGAGTAGGTCAAGAGGAAGAACAGAACCCTTTGGGGGATGGAAAATTGCATGATTCAATCTAGGTCCATGGATTCATGTTTTTGGGCAGAGGGAGTCAATTGTGCCAACTACATTCAGAATTGAATGCCTCACAAGGCACTTCAACATATGACTCCTGAGGAGGTTTGGTCCCATGTCAAGCCTGATGTATCATCATTCAGAGTTTTTGGGAATATGGCATATGCATTTGTACCTAATGCTTAGAGGAAAGCAATGGAACTGAAGAGTTGACCACTCATTTTTGTTGGCTACTGCAAGGATGTAAAGGCTTACAGGTTATTTGATCCCAATTCTAGAGAGGTCCTATTTCGATAGGATGTCCAATGTGATGAGAGCCCTCCTGTAGTACATTCCTCACCTCTATAGACTCCTCCATCTCCCACTACTCCCTCTTCATGTCTACTTTGTTTTATAGATGATGAGGATGATGATCATGGTGATCTTGATATAGCTCCATCACAGGATCCTCCCTAGATGCCTAAATGGGCTTGAGCTATTGTTGAGGTTTCAAGATCTCTAGCTAGTGACCCATCCACATCCCCTCGCACCTATTCTCACACTGCGGGTTCTAGTCTACTTGGTCACGCTATTAGTACTGATCCTCAAACATTTGTGAAGGTGACAGGACATTTAGAATGGGACAGTGCAATGGAGGAGGAATATTCTTCTTTGATGAAGAACCGCACATGGGATCTTTGTTCTCTTCCTAAGGGGAGAAAACTAGTGTGTTGTAAGTGGATTTATCACACTAAGTATGCTGCTGATGGTTCTATTGATAATCATAAGGCTCATCTTGTTGTGAAGGGTTTTTTGTAGGTTGTGGGTGTTGATTATTCTAAGACATTTGCCCCTGTCACCAAGATGAATTCTATATGCCTTGTCTTATCCCTTGCAGCTTCACAGGGATGGTCAGTTTATCAAATGGATGTGAAAAGTGCCTTCTTGCATGGTGATATCACTGAGGAGATTTATATGGAGTAGCCTCTAGGTGTTGTGCAGGATCCCACCTTGGTTTGTAGGCTTTGATGTTCATTGTATGGTCTCAAACAAGCCCCTAGGGCTTGGTATGAGAAGATGGACTCATTTCTGGATGACTGATCTTGGTTTGCTGCACTACTTTCTTGGTCTTCAGATTCATCAATCTTCCATTGGCATTTTTGTGTATTAGTAGAAGTATGCTCTTGACATGCTTCATCACTTTCACATGCTTGATTGTAAGGCTTATCCTACACCATTTCAGTCAGGTGTTACTTTCTCTACCTCCTGCTTTGCATGTACAGTGGATGCTACTTTGTATCTGTAGTTGGTTGGCAGCCTATTGTACCTGACACACACTCGCCCTGATCTTTCTTTTGTGGTTGATATAGTCTCTTGGTTTTCTCAAGACCCTCATGAGAGTCATTGGAAAGCTAGCAAGCATATTCTAAGCTACATTCAGGGTAGACTGATGTATGGAATTCATTACACTACGGGAACTCCACACATTGTTGGCTACATTGACTCAGATTGGGTTGGTGATGTTGATGATTGAAAGTCTACTTCTGGCTTTGTGTTTTTCCTTGGATCCAGTCCCATGAGATGGTCATGTAAGAAGTAGCATCCTCGAGCACTTTCATCTATAGAGGCTGAGTACAGGGCCATAGTTCTTGCTGGTCAGGAGGCTTTATGGCTTCGTCAATTGATGTCTGAGTTTGGATTTCCTCTTGATCATCCCACTATTTTGTGGTGCAATAATCAAAGTGCCATCCACATTTCATGCAACCTAGTGGAACATTAGTGTACCAAGAACATTGAGTTTCATATGCATTTCATCTATCAGTTGATCTAGGATTACGTTATTGCATTGGAGTACATTCCTACTATTGGTCAGGTTGCCGACATCTTCACTAAGCCTTTTGCATCACCTCACTTTCTTTAGCTATGGTCAATGCATGGGGTTATGGAAGTTGTCCTTGGCAGGATTGGTTGAGGCCATCCTTCCCTCACTTCATATTTTCTTTAGCATTTTGTTTTTTACCTCTTTCTGGGGGAGAGTTTTTCCCATGTGGTTTTCTCTCTTGCCCCATTTTACAGAGGTTGCATTTAGTTGCATTGTACTTGGGTACCTAAAATGGCCTTGTTGTTGGGACCTATTTTGCATTTTTTTTCGTTATTTTATGAGCTTAAGGAATTCCCCTAAGTTGCATTTAAAGGGGGGTGTTAGAGTAAATAATTAATTAATTGTTAATTATTTACTCTATTACTTAAATTTTACTTAGGTTAATGCATGTAGTTGAGGTTAGTTGTTGACAACACAAGAGTTTGTTCCCTTTAGCATACTTATCTTTCCCACCTCTTCTAGATGTGTGCTTAGTTGTCAACCTTATCCCCTACCTCATTCTAGCTTGTTCTACAAGCATCCATGAGGCCTTTTTTATTTGGTCTCTCTCTCATTGTAAATTCATTCCATTTTCACATAGTAATTCTAATTTCCTATTACGAAATATTCTCTTGTGTAGTATTTGCTTCAAGCTCTTTGCTCCCTAGGTTTCTCTTCAGCAAGCTATTTGCATTCTAGGTGATCTTGGCACATTATCAGAGTAAGATTCTCAACTCCTACAGTGTTACACATGCCAAGTCTGCCACATGGCACTTTGCCACATTGCCCTTGCCACATCATCTACTCCACCACATGGCATCTTTTTTGTGTCAACATTTTTTGGGATGTCAAATTTAAGATCATGAAATGCTGACATCAACATGATGTCAGCACTGCATCATCCACCAGCATCTCTCCTAGGTCCTTTTTGACCTACCTTCAATTTTTTGGCCATAACTTGAGCATATAGAGGTATTTTTGCGATTCGAAAGGAGTACTAGAAAGCTGGTTCCAAGATGGAGACATTGGTTTAGGTATTTTAAGGTTTTGATTCATTTTCATTGCCCATTTTTTTAGTTAAAGTCCAAAGTTCTATTTTTGAATCTAGCAAGCTTATCTTTTGCATCCCATGTCAGTTTTTTGAAAATTTTATATTTTTGGAAAGCTAGTCCTGTCACCTTTTCAGAAACGTGGTCTTTTTTAAAGTTTTTTTCCCATGCTCTTTCTATCATATTTTTCGCATTTTTTCTATCTGGTGGATATCTTGAGTGTTTTAGGCTTGAGGATCATTTTCTTGGCATAGTTTCTTTTGTTTTGGGCTGTACTATGTTTTGTTATAGCTTATTTTTAGTTTTGATCATTGTAGCTATCATTTTGAAGAACTTTTATGTATTGCACTGAGATAAAGTGTCACTTTTTCATTTTGGGGGTCATGAACGTTGTTTTGAGTCAGTTGTATATGCACTATTTTCATAAAGCACAATGGGGGGTATAGTTGTTTGTTGTTTTAGGCATTCTCCCTTTGTCAAGTTAGCGTCCCTTCCACAACATTAGCCCTATGTCACGTCAATGTGATCGTATCTTTATTGGTGTTTCTACCTCTTCCTCTCTCATTGTTCTTGGTTCGTTTGCAGGAGACCTTGGCCCATCTTCTCAATTTTCTATTATCACACCCCATCTACATTAAGCGGGGTTATGTTGTTGTTCTAATGCATCCTTGGTTCAATGGTTCGTTAGTGTGAACTATGTATTTAGTGGTTGATCCTATACACAAGGTGATTGTAGTGGCTGGCTACCTATGCATTTCGGTGAGATGGATCATCTACCATATAGACATGCTCAGTTCATGCCTTCTTCTTCCATGGAGGTTCTTCAAATTAGCAGTTTGGCAGATTTTGCGGCTTCTTCATGCTTCAGTGATGCTCTTCATGATCACTTTCCTGTTCCTAGTTTTAGGGGACATTCCAATTTATGCCACTTTAAATTCTTTGTACGGGCTCATCTAAACACATCATCAAGTTCCATTTTTTCTGAAAGTGCTTTTTTTTTGGTCTACTTTCCATATTTGCAATTAGATTATAGGTGTTTGTACCTCTTTCCCTCTCTCATCATTCTTGGTTCATTTGTAGCAGATTTTTAGCCCACCTTCTCAATTGCCTATCATCTCACCCTATCTACATTAAGGGGGGGTTATGTTGTTTTTCTAATGCATCCATGGTTTGATGGTTCGATAGTGTGAATTGTGTATTTGATGGTTGATCCTATATACAAGGTGATTGCAATGGCTGGCTACCTATGCATTTCAGTGAGATGGATCATCTACCATATAGACATGCTCTGTTCGTGCCTTCTTCTTCCATGGAAGTTTCTCAGATCAGCAGTTTTCTTCCTGATGTCAGAGTTTTGCAGCTTCTTCATGATTCCGTGATGCTCTTCATGATCACTCCTTGTTCCTATTTTAGGAGACATTCCCCTTGTTGGAGGCTTCTTCAGTTTGTCACTAGGTTTACCTCTTTTTGGGGGATGGTTTTTCCCACGTGGTTTTCTCTCTTTCCCCATTTTTAGAGGTTACATTTTTGTTGCATTTGTACATGGGTACCTAAAATGGTCTTGTTGTCGGGACCCATTTTACATTCTGCATTTTTTAGTTTTGTGAGCTTAAGGCATTTCCCTAAGTTGCACTTAAGGGGGGGTGTTAGAGTAAATAATTAATTTATTAATTATTTATTCTATTTACTTAAGCTTACTTAGGTAAATGCATTCATTAATTAGTTGCAGCCTAGGATTTTGTTATAAGTTGTTGACAATACGGGAGTTTGATCTCTCTTAAGTCATACTTATCGTCTCACATTGTTCGAGGACTTTCCACCTTATGTGGATCTATGCTTAGTTGTCACACTTATCTCCTAGTGTCTTCTAGTTTGTTCTAAAATATTCTTTGAGCTCTTTATATTTTGGCTCCCTCATTGTATTTTCACAATGGAGAAAGAGAGAAAACCACATGGGAAAAACCCTCCCCCAAAAAGAGGTAAGAACCTAGTAAAGAACATAAGAAGCCTCCAACTAGGAAAATGTCTCCTAAAATAAGAACAAGAAAGTGATCAAGAAAGAGCATCACTGAAGCAAGAAGAAGCTGCAAATCTACCATCAAAAAGAAAACTTTTGATCTAAACAACCTCTAAGGAAGAATAAGGCATGAACTAAGTGTATCTATATGGTAGATGATCCATCTCACTGAAATGCATAGGTAGCAAGCCACTGCAATCGCCTTGTATATAGGATCAACCACTAAATACATATTTCACACTATCAAACAATTGAACCAAGGATGCATTAGAACAACAGCAAAACCCACCCTTAATGCAAACAAGGTGAGATGACAGGCAACTAAAAAGATGGGTCAAAGTCTCCTGCAGACGAACCAAGAACAACAAGAGAGGAAGAGGTACAAACACCTATAAAGACACGATCAAAATGATGCTGCATGGGGCTAATGTCATGGAAGGGACACTCACTTGACAAAGAAATAATGCCTAAAATAGCACACAACTATCCCCCCCATGGTGCTTTATGAAAATAGTGCATGTACTACTGACTCAAAACAATGTTCATGAACCTAAAATGCAAAAGTGGCATTTTATCTCAGTGTGATACATAAAAGTGCTTCAAAGTGATAGCTAGAATGATCAAAACCAAAAACAAACTGATACAAAACATAGTACAAACCAAAACAAAGGAAACATGCTAGGAAAATGATCCTCAGGCCTGAAACACTCAAGATATCTATCATATAGAAAAAATAGCAAAAATATGATAGAAAGAGCATGGCCCAAAATCTAAAGAAAAGGACCACATTTTTAAAAAGGTGACAAAACTAGTTTTCCAAAAATATAAAGTTTTCAAAAAACTGATATAGGACGCAAAAGATATGCAAGTTGGAGTAAAAAATAGAACTTTAAAATTAAACTAAAAAAATAGGTAGCAAAAATGCATCAAAACATAAAAATACCTACACCAATGTCTTTGTCTCAGTACTAGTTTTTTGGTGCTTCTTTCAGATCAGAAAAATACCTCCGTATACTCAAGTTATGGCAAAAAAATTGAAGATATGTCAAAAAGGACCTTGGAGAGTGCAAGAAGAACGTGTTGATTCAGTGCTGATGTCATGTTGATGTCAGCATTGGGGGGGGAGGGGTGGGATTATGCTATTGTTCTAATGCATCTATGGTTCAATGGTTCATTAGTGTGAGCTATGTATTCAGTGGTTGATCCTATATACAAGGCGATTGCAGTGGTTGGCTACCTATGCATTTCAGTGAGATGGATCATCTACCATATAGACATGCTCGGTTCATGCCTTCTTCTTTCATGGAGGTTCTTCAGATCAACAATTTGGTAGATTTTGCAACTTCTTCATACTTCAATGATGCTCTTTATGATCACTTTCTTGTTCCTATTTTTAGGGGACATTCCCCTAGTTGGAGGCTTCTTTAGTTCTTCACTAGGTTCTTATCTCTTTTTGGAGAGGGGATTTTCCCATTGGGCTTTCTCCTTTGCTCCGATTATAGAGATTGAATTTTTCATGGGTACCTAACATGGCCTTGTTGCTGGGACCCATTCTGCATTCTACATTTCTTAGTTTTGCGAGCTTAAGGCATTTCCCTAAGTTGCACTTAAGGGGGGGTGTTAGAGTGAATTATTAATTTATTAATTATTTATTCTATTTACTTAAGCTTACTTAGGTAAATTCATTTTAATCTAAGAGTTTGTTATAAGTTGTTGACAATATGAGAGTTTTTATCTCTTAAGTCATACTTATCCTCCCACATTGTTGAAGGACTTTTCACCTAATGTGGATGTATGGTTAGTTGTCACACTTATCTCCTAGTGTCTTCTATATTGTTCTAGGAGATTCCTGGAGCTCTTTATATTCGGACTCCCTCATTGTATTTTCATAACACATATCTCATTCTTATTGTAAATACATATTTTTTTGTGTTTGCATATTCTCTCTCTATCATGTCTATTTAGGATTTTCCCCTAGCTCCACACTCTTCTCTACTTAGCTTCTCTTTGACATGTTTTCGCATGTAGGTGATCTTGGGCATCTTCAGAGTTGGATTTAATCAACTTCAATATCCATGTGGCATTATTTTTTTGCGTTGATGGCTAACATGACATCAAATTTTTTTTCGTGAAATGCTGACATCACTACATCATCCACCTTCTTGCACCTCTCCTTCTAGGTTAGTTTTTGACCTACCTTCAATTTTTTGGCCATAACTTGAGCATACGAAGGTATTTTTTCGATCCAAAAGAAGCATTGGAAAGCCAATTCTGAGAGAGAGACATTGATGTAGGTATTTTTAGGTTTTGATATATCTTTTGCATCCCATGCCCATTTTTTGAAAACTTTTTTATTTTGGAAAGTTAGTTCTATTACCTTTTTAGAAATGTGGTCCTTTTCATTAGATTTTGGCCCATACTCTTTCTATCATTTTTTTAGCGTTTTTGCTATATGGTGGATATCTTGAGTGTTTTGGGCCCAAGAATCATTTTCCTAACATGATTTCTTTTGTTTTAGGCTATACTATATTTTGTTACAGCTTGTTTTTAGTTTTGATCATTGTAGCTATCATTTTGAAGCATTTTTATTTTTTGAACTAAGATAAAGTGCCACTTTTGCATTTCGAGTTCATGAACGTTATTTTGAGTTAGTTGTACATGCACTATTTTAATAAAGCACCATGGGGGGGATAGTTGTCTATTGTATTAAGCATTCTCCTTTTGTCAAGTGAGTGTCCCTTGCAAAGCATTAGCCCATGCAGAGTCAGTTTGACCGTGTCTTTATGGGTGTTTTGTACCTCTTTCCCTCTCTCATCGTTCTTGGTTTGTTTGCAGGAGATTTTTTGCCCATCTTCTCAGTTGCCTATCATCTCACCGCATTTGCATTAAGGAACAGTTATGTTGTTGTTCTAATGCTTTCATGGCTCAATGGTTCATTAGTGTGAGCTATGTATTCAGTGGTTGATCCTATATACAAGGTGATTGCAGTGGCTGGCTACCTATGCATTTTGGTGAGATGGATCATCTACCATATAGACATGCTCAGTTTGTGCTTTTTCTTCCTTGGAGGTTCTTCAGATCAGCATTTTTCTTCTTGATGGCAAAGATTTGTGGCTCTTCATGCTTTAGTGACGCTCTTCATGATCACTCCTTGTTCCTATTTTAGGAGACATTTTCCTAGTTGGAGGCTTCTTCAATTCTTCACTAGGTTCTTACCTTTTTTTGAGGGAGGGTTTTTCCTACGTAGTTTTCTCTCTTTCCCCATTTTCAAAGGTTGCATCTTTTGCATTTGTACATGGGTACCTAACATGACCTCATTGCCAAGACCCATTTTGCATTTTATCTTAGTTTTGTGAGCTTAACGCATTTCCCTAAGTTGCACTTAAGGGGTGGTGTTAGAGTAAATAATTAATTTACTAATTATTTATTCTATTTACTTAAGCTTACTTAGGTAAATGCATTTATTAATTAGTTGTAGTCTAGGAGTTAGTTATAAGTTATTGACAATACAGGAGTTTGTTCTCTCCTAACTCATACTTATCCTCTCATCTTGTTCGAGGACTTTCCACCTCATGTGGATGTATGCTTAGTTGTCACACTTATCTCTTAGCATCTTCTAGTTTGTTCTAGAAGATTCCTTGAGCTCTTTATATTTGGGCTCCCTCATTGTATTTTCATAAGATATTTAGCATATTGTAAATACATATTTTCTTGTGTTGCAATATCTTCTTCTCTCTCATGTCCATTTAGGTTCTTTCCCTTGCTCCGCACTCTTCCATCCTTGGCTTCCTTTTGACAAGTTTTCACATGTAAGTGATCTTAGGCATCTTTAGAATTGGATTTCATCAACTCCAATAAGGTATTTTTCCAATCTGAAAGAAGTGCCAAAAATTTGGTTTCAAGATGGAGACATTGGTGTAGGTATTTTTAGGTTTTGATTTATTTTTGTTGCCTATTTTTTCAGTTGCAGTCCGAAGTTGTGTTTTTTACTCCGGCATGCATATCTTCTGCATCCGATGTCATTTTTTTGAAAACTTTATATTTTTGAAAAGCTGGTTCTATCATCTTTTCAGAAATGTGGTCCTTTTTCTTAGATTTTGACCCATGCTCTTTCTATCATATTTTTGGCATTTTTTTCTCTATGGTGGATATCTTGGGTGTTTTAGACCCAAGGATCATTTTCCTAGCATGGTTTCTTTTGTTTTGTGTTGTACTATATTTTTTTGTAGCTTGTTTTCAATTTTGATCATTGTAGCTATAATTTTGAAGCACTTTTATGTATTGCACTGAGATAAAATGTCACTCTTGCATTCTGGGGGTCATGAATGTTGTTTTGAGTTAGTTGTAAATGCACTATTTTCATAAAGCACCATGGAGGGGATAGTTGTTTTTTGTTTTAGGCACTCTCCCTTTATCAAGTGAGTGTCACTTCCATGACATTATCCCCATGTAGCATCAGTGTGACCATGTCTTTATATGTGTTTTGTATCTCTTCCTCTCTCGTTGTTCTTCGTTCATCTGCAAGAGACTTTGGCCACCATCTTAGTTGCCTATCATCTCACCTTGTTTGCATTAGGGGGGGTTATGTTGTTGTTCTAATGCATCTGTGGTTTGATGGTTCAATAGTGTGAACTATGTATTTAGTGGTTGATCCTATATACAAGGTGATTGTAGTGACTGACTACCTATGAATTTCAGTGAGATGGATCAACTACTCTATAAACACTCTCAATTCGTGCCTTCTTCTTCCATGGAGGTTCTTCAGATCAGTAGTTTTATTTTTGATGGTATATTTGTGGCTCTTCATACTTTAGTGATGCTCTTCATAATCACTCATTGTTCTTGTTTTAGGGGACATTTTCCTAGTTGGAGGCGTCTTCAATTCTTCACTAGGTTTACCTCTTTTTGGAGGAGGGTTTTTCCCATGTGGTTTTCTCTCTTTCCTCATTTTCAGAGGTTGTATTTCTTTGCATTGTACATGGGTACCTAACATGGCCTTGTTGCTGGGACCCATTCTACATTCTACATTTCTTAGTTTTGTGAGCATAAGGCATTTTCCTAAGTTGCACTTAAGGGGCGGTGTTAGAGTAAATAATTAATTTATTAATTATTTATTCTATTTACTTTAGCTTACTTAGGTAAATGCATTGTAGTCTAGGAGTTTGTTATAAGTTGTTCACAATATGAGAGTTTGTTCTCTCCCAAGTCAGACTTATCCTCTCACTTTGTTTGAGGACTGTCCACATAATGTGACTGTATGCTTAATTGTCACACTTATCTCCTAGCATCTTCTAGCTTGTTTTGATAGATTCCTTGAGATATTTATATTCAGACTCCCTCATTGTATTTTTTACCTTTTGTGGATGCTTGGTTGTCAACCTTAACTTCTACCACTTTCCAGCTTGTTCTACAAGCTTCCATGAGGCCTTTATATTTGGTCTCTCTCTTATTGTAAAATCATCCATTCACATAGAAATTTCATTTTTCCTATTATGAAATATTTTTTCTTGCTTTGTTTCCTTCAAGCTCTTACTCTTTTGATTTCTCTTCAGCAAGCTATTTACATGTAGGTGATCTTGGTGAGTGTAGAGTTGGATTTCATCAACTCCTACATGGGATCAGAGCTTCCCTATTGTTGCTTCATTGAAGGATTTTTGAAGCCGTGATTTGAAGTCACAAACTCTAGTTTGTTTATGCATTTTTTCTTCAAATTGAGGGAACAACAAATTTTTGGAGCACTTTCAGCCCAAACAGACATTGGCATTAGATTCAAAAGGTGCTTTTTAGCTAGGATCCATATAAAATTCATCAATTTTGGAGACAAGGCTCCGGGAGGAAAAAATTTTTTAGTTTCAGGGCTTTGCGTATGACTGTATGGACGATTCGGCATCAATTTTTAAAAAAAAAAACAACATAGAGCATGCCACCACAGCTCTACCCAGCAGCCATTGTAGGGCTGCCTGCACTCTACTTGCACCCTATTGCACCGAGCAGCGCCACCCAAGTAGCGCTCAACCTCCTCTACATTTCTGTTGCCACTCTCCCCGACAACGCTTCTTGATTTCCACCATCTCCACTAGTGAGAATCACCTCTCCACTGCTCAGTCTCCACTCTAGGTCCATCGCCCTCTTGTACCTACCATGTGGAGCTATAGATTTCTGACATGTGTTTTTTTCCTAGCTACACAATTAGTACTACTTGGCACCACGTGGTGGTGACATGTGGCACGTGCGCCATGTGGCACATTGCCACGTGGCCACTGCTATGTGACTTTCCATGTCATCATTACCACATGGCTACCATGTGGACTTGCCATGTGGCATGCCACTTGGTACTTTATTTTTTACGTTGACGAGTGACAGGACATCAATTTTAATGTCGTGAAATGCTAATGTCAGCATGATGTCAACACTACATTAGCGTCCTTCTTGCACCTCTCCTAGGTCAATTTTTGACCTACCTTCAATTTTTTGGCCATAACTTGAGAATACGAAGGCATTTTTCTGATCCAAAAGAAGTGTTGAAAAGCTGGTTCTAAGGTAGAGATATTCGTGTAGGTATTTTTAGGTTTTGATGCATTTTTGTTGCCCATTTTTTAGTTGAAGTCTGAAGTTGTGTTTTTTACTCTGGCATGCATATCTTTTACATCCCATGTCAATTTTTTAAAAACTTTATATTTTTGGAAAGTTGATTTTGTCTCCTTTTTAGAAATGTAGTTCTTTCCTTAGATTTTGGCCCATGCTCTTTGTATCATATTTTTGGCATTTTTGCTATATAGTGGATATCTTGGGTCTTTTAGGTCCAAGGATAATTTTCCTGGCATAGTTTCCTTTTTTTTAGGCTGTCCTATCTTTTGTCTCAACTTTTTTCCTATTCTAATAATTGTAGCTATCATTTTGAAGCACTTTTATCTATTGCACTGAGATAAAGTGCCACTCTTGCATTTCGAGGGTCATGAACATTGTTTTTGAGTCAGTTGTACTTGCACTATTTTTATAAAGCACCATGGGGGGGATAGTTGTTTACTATTTTAGGCATTCTCCCTTTGTCAAGTGAATGTCCCTTCCATGACATTAGCCCCATGCAGCATCATTGTGACCATGTCATTATAGGTGTCTATACCTCTTTCCCTCTCTCGTCGATCTTGGTTCATTTGTAGGAGACTTTGGCCCACCTTCTCAATTACCTATCATCTCACCTTCTCTACATTAAGGGGGGTTTATGCTATTGTTTTAATGCATCTATGGTTTGATGGTTTGTTAGAGTGAGCTATGTATTCAGTGGTTGATCCTATATACAAGGAAATTGCAGTCACTGCCTACTTATGCATTTCGGTGACATAGATCATCTACCATATAGGCACTCTTGGTTCATGCCTTATTCCATGGAGGTTCTCCATATTAGTAGTTTTCTTTTTTATGGCAGATTTGTAGTTCTTCATGCTTCAGTGATGCTCTTCATGATCACTCCTTGTTCCTATTTTAGGGGACATTTCCCTAGTTGGAGGCTTCTTTAGTTCTTCACTAGGTTCTTAACTCTTTATAGGGGAGGGTTTTTCCCATGTGGTTTTCTCTCTTCCTCCATTTTCAAAGGTTGCATCTTTTGCATTTGTACATGGGTACCTAACATGGCCTCGTTACCGGGACCCATTCTGCATTTCATCTTAGTTTTCTGAGCTTAAGGCATTTCCCTAAGTTGCACTTAAGGGGGGGTGTTAGAGTAAATAATTAATTTATTAATTATTTATTCTATTTACTTAAGCTTACTTAGGTAAATGTATTTTATTTATTTTTTGCAGTCTAGAAGTTTGTTATAAGTTGTTGACAATACAAGAGTTTTTTCTCTCTTAAGTCATACTTATCCTGTCACATTGTGCGAAGACTTTCCACCTTATGTGGATATATGCTTAGTTGTCACACTTATCTCCAAGCATCTTATAGCTTGTTCTAGGAGATTCTTGGAGCTCTTTATATTTGAGCTCCCTCATTGTATTTTCATCACAACACATTCTCATTGTAAATACAATTTTATTATTTTTGCATACTTGTTGTCTCTCATGTCCATTTAGGGTTTTTCCCTTGCTCCATGCTCTTCCTTTCTTGGATTCCCTTTAATAGATTTCCACATGCAGGTGATCTTGGCCATCTTCAGAGTTGAATTTAATCAACTCTAACATTTTTTTAATTTTTTAGATGTCAAAATCATTTTCTTGGCATGGTTTCTCTTGTTTTAGGCTGTACTTTGTTTTTTTACAGCTTGTTTTTAGTTTTGATCATTGTAGCCATCATTTTGAAGCACTTTTACGTATCGCACTGAGATAAAGTGTCACTCTTACATTTTGAGAATTATGAACATTGTTTTTGAGTCAGTTGTACATGCACTATTTTTATAAAGCACCATGGCGGGATAGTAGTTGCCATGTTTGTGCCATCTTCCTTTGTTAAGTGAGTGTCCCTTCCATGACATTAGCCCCACGTAGAGTCAGTTTGACCATGTCTTTATAGGTGTTTGTACCTCCTACTCTCTCCTCGTTCGTGGTTCGTTTGCAAGAGACTTTGGCCCACCTTCTCAGTTGCCTATCATCTCACCCCATCTTCATTAAGGGGGGTGTTATAGTAAATAATTAATTAATTATTAATTATTTATTCTATTAATTAAGCTTACTTAGGTTAATGCATGTAGTTGAGGTTAGTTGTTGACAAGACAAGATTTTGTTCCCTTTAGCATACTTATCTTTTCCACCTCTTGTGGATGTGTGCTTAGTTGTCAACCTTATCTCCTACCTCATTCCAGCTTGTTCTACAAGCTTCCATGAGGCCTTTTTATTTGGTCTCTCACTCAAATTGTAAATTCATTCCATTTTCACATAGCAATTATAATTTCCTATAGTGAAATATTCTCTTGTGTGGTATTTGCTTCAAGCTCTTTGCTCCCTAGTTTTCTCTTCAGCAAGCTATTTGCATTGTAGGTGATCTTGGCGCATTATCAGAGTCAGATTCTCAACTCCTACAGCTTGTTTCTTATCCCTTTTAGTCTTTGTGGTCATAGCTTCCACAAAGCTCTTTGTTTTCCTCTTTGGCTCACTTGGTTGAACATCTAATACTATTGCATAGGAAATGCTCTATTATGAAGACATTTTTGCAATAGACTCTGACAAAGGTTGCACACTTAGTATACCTTGCTTCATAGTCTATCTGACTTCTTATGATTGACTTTTAGTCCTACTAGCCTCTAATAAAGCTTTCTTCATTATTGTATCAATCTTCTTGTGAGATGCCTTCTCTAAGGATGCCTGATGAGATGATTGTGTAATCTCATAATAGGTTCCAAATCTATATTCAGCTTGGTCCTTCTCAAATTTCAAAAATAAATCAATGTATCCAACTTTTGTTTCATTACTGAATTCATAACCTAAGGGATTAAGAAATGTATCTCAAGGTTCAACTGCTTAAATGTAAGTAAAATCTACATCAACCATAACACAAAAGTTTTCTTTAAATATATCTACAATTGTAGGTGTAATTATGAATCTCCATTTCATTTCATTCTGAAATGTTTTCATTATTAGATTTCCACTATCCAATATCTTATCTACTAGATGTCCTCTACATACTTTTGTGATCTTCTCCATTGTACATCTATCACTGATCATAATCTCTATGACTAACAAATACGAGAATCTCTTAAGCACATGAAAGAATAAATGATTGATTAGTGACTAAAATCTAAACACACCCTTCTTAGTCCTTTTGATTTTCTCTATATTTTCAAGAAGTTGTATTCTTAGAATTTTACTAAGATTAACTTTTTCCTTCTCAACAGATATCTTGTAGGCTGCATAGATGAATTTGGCTAATGATTCATCAATCTTGAAACTTGCACATAAGCAGTAGGCAATGATTCTACTCAAGAATCATACATCATCTTGTTTAATGGTGCTAATCATCATAGCCTTTTCATTATAAATTGCTTTGGTATAACTCTCAACTTTCTTCTTAACCAATTTCTTGCCTATAGGTGCATTGCCTTGTTTACTAAGACCAATTACCTGATGAATAAGGTTGATAGAAATATCAACTACACTATCTTCCATCCATATTTTTCCATCATGTATTCTACTTAGTATCATCCATGTCCAATTCTTGGTAGAAATGATATTTGAATAGGTCTAGTTCCTTTAAATGTTCAAATCTGGGCTTCACAGTCATATTATAATTAAAGGCTAATTCCATATCCTTGTTCATATACTCGCTTCCAATAGATTCAAACTTAATAGTAAGATAACTTCCTACATCTTCCAAATAAACTACATTGTTTAGCATAATGGATAATGTTGAACTAGGGTTTTATTCTATAGGTTTCATGGAAATAACCTTCAATTTTAGTCTCTCCTCATTCTTGAAATTATGAACTACAGAAATATCCATGCTTCTACCAAATATGAATTTTTTTTTAATAAATTTTTTGAATAAATGATAAAATACTTCTTTTGAAAATAGGTTTTTCTATAAAATTTCCTTAACAAGTCACTTCTAAGTGCTCTCTACTTCGGATGTAATTGCAATGAAGTGGTAATCAAGTTTCTACTCCATTTTATTCCTTCAACTTGAACTTGCATTAATTTTATACTTTTCAAACACAAAAAAAATGTCAATTACATTTTGTAATCAAATATTTGCTCAAGATCTTCTATCTGATCTTTAGATGCTACCCAAGGTTTGCCATAGCTTCCTTTCATCATGTAAAAGCTCCACAAAACTTTGCTCCAGAAAATTCTTAGTAAGAACATAGTTTTCATAGTGTACTATAAAATTAACTTTCTCTATAATAATAGTAACTATTAATTCCTTTGCAACAAGTCTAGATAGGCTCCAAATTACAAGCAAGGATACATATAGTCTAAACTTATCTCGATACAACTTTTCCCAACTTCGCTGCTCATACTTCAATCTCTGAGTGAAGTTACAAATTTTGGTGTTGTGAACAAGCTTAATTCAACTTAATTGAATCAAACTTGATAACTAACTTCTATATTCATGTCTCATCATCTTCTAAATTTTCTTTTGAGAAGTCTACTCCTTTTTTAAATGCTTCATTGAGTTCTTCTCAAAGTTGATTAACTACATTTCTTTGTTCCTCATTATCTTTCTTAGTTCCAGAGTTCTTCTCGTGGTTCCTTTTGTCATTTCTAACATTTCTTCCATCATTCCTTCTATTTTTGAAGTTTCTTCCATTATTCCTTCTATCTCCAAAGTTTCTATCCATTCTACAACATTTTGTTGTATATCCAAAGTTGTTGCATAACTAACATATTGATGTTCTTCTTCTAGGATTTTGTTGATCATCAGGTGCATGATTATTCTAAGCAATGTGTCTAAAGTTGTTACACTTATAACACATGATCTTTCTTCTTCCTTCATAAAGTCGTCCTTCTCTCAATGTCCTTTCATTTGATCTTGTTCTATCTATAGGGTTAATATTTCTAGACATTCTATTGTTCCTTTTATCATTATGGTATTTAGGTTTCCTACAATCAATTGCTTTATGACCCATACCATGACAATTATGACAATAAAAATCCTTAAAATGATTAAGTGACTTATTTTTACAATCTCTTTTCATATGATCTATTTCGCTACATGAAAAAAACTTACCTCTAAATTCATACCTAGTTTCCTTAAGAGATTCCACTTGCTTTTATTCATCCAAAATCTCAACTTCCTTGTCTTGTCAACTTCTTTAGGTTTATCAAAAGATTGACTAGATTCAATCTTATCAATAGATTTATCTTTTTCTTTCAAATTTGATCTAATCTCACACTTCTTTGTAGGCATGTTAAATAGATAGCCAAGACTAGTCTTATCATAAGTAGGTCCTTGTATTGACATTGAATCATCAAGCTTTTATCTACTAGAATAAATCTTCTCTAGGTTTTGCACCAAGTTAACTCACCTTTAACAATAATATTGTAGTTATGAAGTTCTTCATGATCTTCTTTCAACATTTCAAACTCAAATGTCTTCTTTGCCAGACTTGCTCTAAGATCTGCATTTTCAATTTTCAAATCAAATTCAACTTTTCTTGGATCAATCCTCAAAGTCAACTTCAAATTCTTAATCTTCAATTCATGCTTCAAGATCTTGTACTCTATCTTCATCTTAGAATAATCATCATCACTAGTTTTAGATTCAATGGATTTAGGCTTGGATTTCAGATGTTCAATCTTATTCTTCAATTGTCCAATATAAACTTTGGAGTCTTCATATATTTCCTTCAGCTTATCTCTTTCTTCAGTAAGGAGATCAATTTTTTCAAGTGCCTCTTCAAGGTTCTTCATCAACTATTCCATATCCATAGGGATCTTACTCAAGCTATTAAGCCTCTTCTATGTAGCTATGCTCTAATACCAATTGTTAGAAATAGGAATCACTTGGGGAGGTGAATTAGTAATTTATAAACTTTAGTCACCAATTGGATATTATTTTTTACTTTAAACCATACATAACAAAGTAATAAAGTAATGTTAAATAGTAACAATAACCATGCACAAAGATAACTCATAACACCATATTTTGTTAACTAGGGAAACCTTGGCCAAGGGAAAATCCTAGTGGGGATGATACCCACTAGATAATATATTGATAAATAAGTTCCTTGTTAGAGGATGGACCCTATTACGAGTCAATAAGAAAATTCAGTATAGAGAGTCCGTGTTAGGAGACTTTGAATCCCTATTAGGAGATTCCAACCCCATTAGGAGTTATGCCAACTTTATTAGGAGTTGTAGTATAGTAAATGCAAGATGAGCTCACTGCCCAAACATGCACTTCCAATTATAAGAAGAGCTCATTGCCCAAACAAGTAATTAGACTTCTAGAAAATAGAGTCTTTCTCAGTTTGATATCAGATCACAAAATAGCTTTACAAACTTTGCATATATCATTTTCACAAAATTTCATATAAATTTTCTCAACTCAACTTATCCAAGATAGCACAATTGCATAATCGAATTCACGAGATGTCCTTTGCATAAATACCATGCCTTTACACAAATTTTTGCTAGGTTGGCTAAGACCATAATATACTTTTCCAGCTTAGAGTAAACATCTAGGATGTCGGCCCTAATTGGACAAGTAATTATTTTGTAAACAAAATATTTCTTTTCCTTTAATTCTGTTGTCCTATTTCATTGGTAAAAAATGAATATCACTTTTCCATATAGTCTATACTAACTTTTGAGGTTATACATGTCATCATCAACATGTTTACTATCTCCATCTAACTTTTCTAGTCATAATATAACCTCAACAACAAGTTACATACATAACAATACACTATTGAATACCAAATTCATACTTAGACAATTTTTTGTGTACCAAAAGCTAAGTATCTTAATTTCTGAGGTTTCCTATAAGCATGTACATCATGTGTTGCCATAAATGACAACAATAACATATCTTCATTAGCTAATTGTCAACAATGAACATCTTAAGGGATTTTGGATTTCTTTAGTGGTAACTGATTCACCCCTTCTGTCTTAGTTACTCCTCTTATATTTCCTATAGTCCTCATCTAGGTGTTTTTGTTTGATTCCTTTTTGTAACTATCTAGCTTCTTCTTGTCGACAATCAAATCTTAGTTGATCTAGCTTTGGAACTTTTCACCTTGGACTAATACCTTGTTTGAATAACTCATTGTTGACTATCTCATATCCAATGTTAGACAATTGATCCTGCAATTCTATGATTCTCATAAAGAAGGAATTCATAGATTCAACTTTCTCATGCTTATGTTGTTTAGTTGTGTTTTAGTGCAAGAGTTCTTCTAGTGTTATTTACTTCAAATGTATATTCTAAGGATTGGGCATGAGGTACATAGTTGTTTTCTTTGCTAGAATGGGTACAATGTGATCCCTTATGGAATCCACTATTAATTTCATAGCCTTTTTATTTTTTTCAATCCATTATGATTTTTCTAAATCATCCTTGGCGTATCTCCTTTTATCTTTAACATATGAATCCACTTTTGCTTCACCTAATATCATCATTATTCAAAATTTTCATGCTTTGAAGTTATTGGCTCCATTAAGGTGATCTGTAAATCTGATTGCACTTGACATCTTTGAAGAATGGATATTTATAAGTTTAAAGTTATGCTATTTAAATCCTCAAGTTTAACTTTATGTTTGTTATAATTGTGGTTCTAGTACCATGTAAATGATTTAAACTTATATCAGATTATATGTTCTTTTCTCTTAATGTATGTAATATACATACATACATACATACATACATACATACATACATACATACATATAGATAGATAGATAGAGAGAGAGAGAGAGAGAGAGAGAGAGAGAGAGAGAGAGAGAGAGAGAGAGAGAGAGAGAGAGAGAGAGAGAGAGAGAGAGAGAGAGAGATAACTTGCACTATATGTAAGAACTCAATCTTCTAGTAATATTAGGCTACCAGTTTGAGACTCACTCTATAAGAAGACACATGTATGTGAATTTTAAGTGCAATATAAATCAGATAGCAAGTGGATGATGACAAGAAATATGACTCGATATTGATCTACCAGATGTATTGATAATTTATTGATTATGATGTCAATACTACAACAATTGATTAGCATATATAGTGTATTCAATAGGTAGATATCAATTGATCTTTCACACCAAGAGTCACAATTTTTATATTAATTTAGTTTGTATTAACTAACTAATCTAATCACGTGCATGATCTAATTAGTTAGTGAATACTAACTAAATGTGACTATTTATGTGTAAGCAATAAAGATGCATATTAGATTGATCTGTAATACCATCAAGTTTGATACTTAGTAAATATATATGTACATATTTCCATCTTAGTTCTACATGAATGTGCATGTAAGAATCAAGACATAACATCAATTCTATTATAATATGTATATGTATGTGAATGTATGTGAAGCATATATTCACAGACAAATACAATGTTAAGTCTCTAACTGATGCTATTCATTAATACCAATACTAGCTCAATAGTTGTCATTTACTCATCTTCCTTTATTTCATATCCTAATGGTTGTAACCATGATTCTCAGGATTTCGCAACTTTAATTATGCATGAATGGTGCTAATTTAATAACATACATCCTTGCATTTTTTTAATACTATAAGGTGGTATTTGATACTTGACATCCATCTTTTTTTGAAAATTTTTTAAGTAATTACACATTATTATACTATGATTTCTTCCCAATTACTCAATAAACTTATTAATTCAATGTACTACTTGCTCTCCTATTGTCATTTTTACTCTACCAATGCTAGAAAACTAGTTCTATACATAGAAAAATATACAAACTAATTATCTTCCATAACTTAATCCTTGTTTCTTGATTTCTATTAAATTGAACATTGGTTGATCTCTCATCATTTCATCCACATGATATCTATTCCCTTTAGTAACTTACTCTGTTGCAACCTATAGTGCTCCACCTGATATGTTTTCTATTTGATATGCCTATTAAACTTTATATTCAATGACCATTGCTACAAATTTCATTTCTTTTTTCACAATTTTTCTTACAGAAAAAGTTATTTTATTCTTACTTGTAACTTATTAATCCTTTGATTTATGTTTTAGGATTCATTTCTTATATGCATTTCTTTCCATCATTTGATAGACTAGTGAGTTGATGAATAATTTTTTCCTTATTTCTACTTGTCTATCTCCTCCTAGCTGGATATAGTCTCCATGTATCCATCTCAATACATACTTGATCCATTTTGTTTCAAAGTTCTTGGGTATGTGCATAATATGCATCAATCCTTTCATCTTTGTATATAAGTCTAATATAGTATAACACTTTCTCAAATTATCTTTTACAAATTCTTTCTAGACTGTGTCTTTCTCATGATAAATGTTGTTAGATGTAGAAAAAATCTATGTCTAATGGTTTCTTAGTTTTTGGATGAATTCCCTATGTCATCTAACATAGGGTCTTCCATTGATGTTTCATTATCATATTTCTTTACCAACATCTTCTTCAATTCTTCTTTGACTTGTTCTTTATTTATGACTCTCTTTCCATTGATATCATGATCATTAATAGTAGCAAACCAAGATATCTGTAGGTATAGGATACATGTATCAAAACTTAGAAAAAAATTATAACATGGAAATCCAAATGGTCTCAAAGGTTGTACAATCCCTTTTCTACACTTAGTAGTTAAGTGTTCTAATTGCCCACATTGAAATCATTTGACAAGAGCATTATCTTCCTCCTTTCAATAGTATATCAATTTACTTGTTGTTAGTTTTATGCATTCTTTATCTTGTGTCCATAATGATTACATTTATAGAAACATTCAGACAAATGTTGCTAAGATGTTCCACTAGTAGTTTCACATCTATATTCATAGGCTTTATGACCAAAGTTTTTGTAATTGTAACAATAACCATTGAAAAGCATGCTTCTAACTAATCTTTCTTGCTTCAAAAAAAAAAAATTGTGTGACCATAATTACCATATTTTAAATAGGAGGGCTTATAGGGCTTCTTACATCATGCATCAATTGATTTTTCAGATATTTGTTTCTTAGAATTTGATGATTCTTCTTTCTCCACCATGTTATTTTTGGTATATCCTAGGCCGATAGTGTCACCTAGTTTCATCTAATTTTTCAATTGTTCATTGGATTTTTTAATGCTTTGTTCTTTCTATCAATTCACTTCATGCATGGTTATCTTTTCATTATCTTTCTAAGAGTGAATTTTTTCTGTGGTAATTTTTGTAGTGTTTATTTTCTTTATTTTAAGATATTCTTTGGTATTCTTGGAAATCCTCATTCATTCCAATATTTTTATTATTATTCATAGATTCCTAACAGGGATGAGGCTTCTACCAAGGCTTAGTCTCCTAACAAGGACTCGATACACTATATATTATTCATAGATTCCTAATAGGGTCAATATCCTTACCCAAATTCTTTATATAGTGAATCATTTTGTGGGTTTCATCGCCACTAGGGTTTTCCCTTGGCCAGGGTTTCCCTTGGCCAGGGTTTCCCTAGTTTAAAAAAATCGTGTTATGATCTCTCTTTATGTATAATTATTTATACTATTTAGAATTATTGGTTCTATTTCTTATGCATGTGGCAAAGTAATTAATAATATTCAGTCATGTGAAAAAATATTGAAAATACTGATTCACTCCCCCTGTCAGTATTATCTATTTCTAACAAATTGAATAGCAAAAAAGTTTACAAATAAAAGTAGATACGATCTCTTTAATAGAAGAAGGATTTTGAGAAAATAGAAGGCAAGGTTTGAGAAGAGAAAGACAAAGATTACAAGTTGTTGAAAGGCCTACCTACTAAATATTAGACAAGTGGACAAGGGAAGGGAGTAGTAGGAGTCATCATTATGCAAAAGGCTTTCTCCAGCTACTTGGATAAATTAATAGAGATATCTACTAGTCCTCAAGATAGAGTGACATATCTTTAAGAGCTTAGTGTATGCATACACATGGAAATAGATGAAATGCAAGACTGGTTATGCACAACCAAAGATTTGGCCAAAGAACACTCCAAGTGGCTTATCAGATACACTAATGTTCATGTCAATATACATGAAGAAATCATTCCAATCATTGTCATTGCCAAGGCCTATAAGATGAAATTAGAAAAGGGGAAGAAAGAAAAATTATATTTCTCCTACTTTTTTGTATTCTAATATGAAATTGTAACTAATAATTGCCTTCTTTCCATTTGTCATTTTTGAGAAGATGAACCGATCCAACTACTTTTTGTAATGGTTCATCTTAGAATCCTATATGTACTCCATAGAAAGATTAATGAAAGGTTGGCTAAATTTTGGTGTGAAATGTTTTAGATTGTAGAGATAACTTGAATACGTTTTGTGTCAATTATTTACTCTTCCATTGCATTTTTTAGTTAGAAACTTCTTTTTGAGTTGAATTAAACTAATGAACAAACAAAGATTTGTTCCCCTATTTTAATATAGCCAATTGAAGATAATCATAGTATTTTTAGAGGTTGAAAGAAAATTTTTATATTTGGTTTCTTAAGTTAGTTTCATAAATTTTAGAGTTAAAATCATTTTTTAAGCATCTTATTCATACAAATAGAATTCCTTATTGCATCATCAAATTCTATGGTTTCATAAGATGTGTGGACTCACAAGTCTAGTTAGTATTAAGATCCAAATTTTAGCTTGAGTTAGTTCCTATTTAGGCCTAACTTGGTTTTCCTCTCCTATTCTTTGGTCAAGAAAAAACTCCATCTTAGATTTACAAACAAACAAATTCATTGTAAATCACAAACTCAAGGGAGTTGTACCTATAAATTTAGAGGAAATTAGCCATTTAGTTATGATCTCCCAAATGTTGTAATCAGACATTGTTCATATATATTGGGCATTTAAAGATTAAATTGAAAAGGAACAATTTGTTTACCAATAGTTTGAAATAAAGAGAATTGTGAGGCATTTGAAGGGTACTAAAGATTATGGATTATGGTAAAAGAAAGGAAGCAACTTATATTTGAAAGCCTTCACTAATGTAGATTGGGTAGTAAGTGTTGATGATAGGAAGAGCACTTGTGGTGGGGCATTCTTTCTTGGTAAGAGACTAGTGTCTTGGACAAGTATGAAGAAAAATTGCATGTCTCAGTCTATAGCAAAGGCATAATATGTTGCAACAGCATCTAATTATTCCAATATTGTTTGGTTCTGATAGGTATGAAGGTAGAAATTAAATTTAGTGGTTATCTTATGTGATAGCACTAGTGCAATTAATATATCAAAGAATCTTGTGATGCATAGTAAGACCAAGCATGTTGCAATAAATTATCATTTTCTAAGAGAATTGGTACAAGAAAAAGAGGTGAGATTGGAATATGTGAATACTAAAAAAAAAATTGCAGACATATTCACCAAGCCATTATTTAAGGATGCATTTTTGTATCTAAGAGGTAAGCTAGAGTTTATTCCCCTATCTAGAGCTCACTAAATGAATTTTAGTGATGCATCAACCATAGCATGTTGAAGATCAGCCAAGTTGATGCAATAATGAAAGGGTAGACTACATATGAATCTATACATCGATTATATTGGAATTTACTAAATATTGTCTTTGACATCAGATGTCAAAGAGGGAGGACTTATGAAAGACATCAAAGAAGGATAACTTGGTCTGATATGAAAGAGGGAAATTTTTCTATTAGAAAAAGATGTTGAAGACAAAGTAAAATTGGAGAGTTTGCTAATAGAGGGAGAAATTGAAATCAAAGGGATAAATTGAAGTCAGAGGGATTTCACACTAATAGAGGGAGTTCTCATGGATGAGAATCACAATGAAACTAAGAATATTTTCCTTACTTTAATTTGCTTTAAAATTTCATTGTATTATGGCATGTTGAGTTTTCATCAATGCTAAAGAGGGAGATTGTTGAAAATAATTGATCAATTGTATATTGTCTTTGATGTTACACAAAATGTCATATATTTAGTAGTCAATATATGTCAAGCTCACTTAGGCGATAAAGATAGTTTCCTATGTCTATGGAGCATTCTAGTGTTTTCCAAGTTCAAAAGATAGTGTCTACTAAGTTCACTAAGATGTTGAAGAAAAGTTTGTAGAAGTTGAGTGTTAACCAGTGTTAACTAAACTCACTCGGTTACCAAAGAAAGTTTTTGAAGATGCAATGTTAATTGAGCTCACTTGGTTAACACATGAAAATCATTTTTTAGTTAGAGTCTACTGAGTTGGGTCGGCTAACGAAGCATTTTCTTGTTTTGGCATATTGATTTTAATGGATTTGTTTGTTGGTTCTAGCTGACTGAGGAGATGAATACTAATTATTCTAAGTTTTATTCAAGTTGACTTGATCATTTTTTTGATGGAAGTATAAGGCCAAGTTGAGGATTGAATGTGTGATAATGTGTGGAAGATAAGCAGATGCTTAGAGGAAGCAAATTGAAAGGATAATGATAATATTCTTGTTCGACAACAAAGAATAATCTGATCAAGAAGGATCAAGTACTCGAGCCAAAATAGAGATATGAAATCAGAAATACATTTGCATTAACAATCAGGTCATATCATTATTACTCTCTAAACATTGTAGTAGTATATCAAATCTCTTAATAGAGTTATCCTAGTAGCTATTTGCCAAATCCTCTAACAAGGTGGTATTTTGAGATTGAAGTATCTAAAGACCACTAACAAGGCTAGTCCTAACAAGGTGATTAAATCTTCTAATAGGGTCACACCTAATAGTGTGTTTTGTAACTTTTAACATAGTTGGCTCCTGATAGGGCTCACTTCAGAAGAGTGAAAAATAGTAACTAGTATCAATTGGTGGTTTTTCCCAAATTGGATTTCCATGTTAAATCTTGGTGTCACTTGTGTTCATGCTATTTATTTTGTGTATGAAACTAAGCTAATCAAGTTTAATCATAGTTAACACCTTAAGATCTACATGTTAAGTATTTTTTGAGTTACATTTGTTAATTCAACGCTTGTTGAGTTACAACATATTGTTAGTGTTAATTGGGTGCATGTGTGTTAACTGAGTGACAAGAGTATCAACAAAGTTTATGTTTTGTACTGACATCTAAGGGATTTTGGATTTGGGATTTGGGATATATTTGCAATAAACACTTCCCTTCAATTTATACTTCTGGAGAACCCATTTGGGGACAATCTCAATTGAAATCCTAAAAGCAATAAAACATCCCCCTTATAAGTAGAGTTGTAGGCTAAATGACTCAATACTATCCACTATACTATAGGGGAGGAATATTTCTAGGCTATTCACTTAGAGATAAACGTTGGGATCCTTTGTAGGGGGGATTGATGGAACTTTTAATTAGGGCCCCCTTCTTATAACTTGTCTTGATAGAAGTACCCTTCTTCTTCCCACCAATACATTTTGAGTCCTTCCCCAAGAATGCCAAATCCTCCTTTGGGGAATCTTCATTGGGGTTGATTTGCACAAAGTCAACCCCCCTCCCACCTAATGGAAATTAACACATCTTCCACCTCACATTGGGCCCTCGATGAAAAGGTCAACACTAGTTGCAAATTGGACAGAAAAGAGTCCCATAGTCAAATTCCAACAAGCCCCCATGTGTCATACATATTCAAAATTGAAAATTGAAGAAGAGTGAGAAATTTTTAGAGCCTCTCATTAAGATGTAGTTGAAAATAAATGTTATTTTAGCTATTTAAATTAAATAATAAGATATCTATACTATGATCATACATGTATATTTTTATGGTGAAAAATCACTCTCTTATTTGATATGTTAAACCATAATAAATATTTTGTTTTTCATATTTTTAGATGATTCCAATTTTATTCAAAATGCTTAAGAAAATACAATTTCTTACACATATTTAAAAATATGATTCATTTAAATCTAATATTAATAAACTAGAAATAAGTGTTCCTATTTGATGCTTAGTATGAACAAATATATATATATATATAATCATTTGTATAAGATTCTCATGATCTAAACTAGAAAATGAAAGATTTAAAATGTGTAAATTTATCTTTGAAGATGTATACAAAATGTAAGTTTCTCAATGGGTTTTTTCAATCCTCACAAGGGTTAAGACAAGTTGAGCCTCTCTCCACATTTCTTTTCATTATCATGAAAAGGCTTTGAGTATAAGTATTCAGTCCAAATATAGTCTTTGTCTTTGGAAAGGGGCACAAATCACAAGCAAATCCATCTTGAATATGTGTTCTTTCTTTTAGGATGACACCTTGCTATTTGTAGAAGCATCCATTTAGGAAGAAAGGAAGATTAAAGACACCCTAGATTCATATATGTCTATGTTAGGACTAAAAGTAAATCCATAGAAATCAAAGATATTCTTATTTAATGTTGATGAAAGAGTTACCAAGAAGGTTGCCAATACTTTAGGCTTCATGGTAGAGTAATTTCCATCATCATATTTAGGTCTTCCTCCCTTCACATGAGCTAACAAATTGTGTTATTAGTAATACATAATCAAAAGAATAAAGAGAAGGATATTAGCATGGAAAGAAATATGGTCATTAATAGTAGCCATGATTCTTTTAGTGAAGGTGGTAGTATCAAGTATTCCTTAACAATTGTTAAAGAAATCGAAAAACTAATTAAGGACATATTGTGGAATGGAAGTTATTAGAAGAGTGAAATATTTTTTTAGTTCCTTTACAAGATATGGCACAAACTAAAGAAATTGTAGGTGTAGGTGTATATGATTTGTAGCTCCGAAATAAGATATTTTTTGGAAGGCTAATTTAGTAGATGTATAAAAAACCATATAGGAATTATTGCAAGATCATGTAGCAAAAATATTTTTACAATATGGATCAAAAATGACTTTTCACCATTCTTAATCCACCTAAAGGTTTTGTTGTCTCAAACTTCATGATATAGGCTAGAGGCCTAGTCCAACAATATATTTCATAGGAAGTGTATAAAGGAGATGAAATATAATTATAAAACAAGTCTTGATAGGGATTACCTCCTCTAGCTAGTATTCAATAGGAGAATGACCTAGTTAATATTTTCTTTGTTAGGTGGGGAATCAAACTTATTAATTATGTAGACTTCGTAGATATGTATTCAAGGAAAGCTATTTGAAAAGATCCTTATGAATTGCCAATTTCTAATGGTCAAAAAGTGTCTCTTCAAAAAAAATTTAAGGAAAGGGAGATATATCTATCTGATAGGGATGACACATTAGTGTGGGTACTAGAACAAGATGGTAACTATTCAATTAAAGCAGGTTCAAAGTATTGTAGCAAATTCATAAATCAAATCCCATTCATCAGGCTTTTTCCTTTTGCTAGAATAAATACACCATTCTCAATGATGAATTATTTTATTGGCTATCCTTGAAGAATGAGATCCTCACTAGTGAAACACTTAATAAGCTCTCCATTTCTTTATCTTTCAACTATGTCCTTTTCAATGAAGCCATAGATGGTAATGTTCATTTGTTGCTAAATTTTTCGTTTGCAAACTATTGCTGGACTTTTGTTCTCAATAAAACAAATTACAGTATGCTTTTATCCAATATATTGTGGGATTTACTTCATTCTTAGCCTATTTGGCCTATTTTATATTCATCATCTAGTGGGAAAGGAATAAGTACATTTTTTGCAAGGAGACCAATCATGTTAGTGAAGTGGTGTTGAAGGACATTGAAAAATTAGTTTCTGATGTGGTTAATTATAAGATAATATTTTTCAAATATATTTTTTTCTTTCCAAACTTGGAATGAATAAATAGTGAAATAATGAAAGGGGGTTATGATTCCGTTTGGATTATTTCCACAGTGGAATGTTGCTACTAACATTGACAAAAAAAGTATTAAAGTAATGAAGTACTCTGAAATAACCATAATATAATTGATTCACTACACTAATAATTAGATTATGCGAGTCATTTCATGACTGGTGAATATTGAAATATTCATAAGTCCATCTAAAGGGATTATATGGCTAAATTACCATAGTGTCTCTAAATGAGGTAATAATCACTTCAGCACACTAGATGTCAAAGCTTGGTAATGACATGTATCATATGAATAGTTTTGTAGAAGGTTGATTTTCTTCTACTAAAATTTATTCTAGAGGCTTCTCCACTTCATCTCATTATTATTTTGCATGTTTGCAAGCTCAATTATCATCGCACTTTTATCTCATCATTTTATCAGACATATTGTGTTCAAATGTATAGTAATGGAAAGGATTATTAATTGTGCAAGTGAAGTCTATTTCACATGCCAATTGGTGGTATTTATAAGCTTCAAGTATTTATTTCATCCTCATCAATTATGTAAGTGAAGGTCTATATGCTTGAGAATGTCATCTTTTCTCTTCTATGGGTTTCTTGTAGAGATGGATGACTTAAGTGAATCGAATGTGTGTGTATGCGTTGACATGGTTCATGGTGAAATACCATTTGAGGAAATAGTGTCAAACTCAGAGTTAGAGTAAATCTTCACTATACATTGCCACTATTGTTGGGAGGTTGTTAAAGCCATTTTGGGTAAAGAAATTTTGTACTAGTTTTATAAAAGGGTTCTCTTTCCTTAACAGATGGTATCAATTTTATTTTCCAATTTGCTTGATCGTTCTGAGTCTTGATTTTATCTTTTTGTTCATCATTATCATGCACATGAAAAAATTGCTGAAGTCATATAAGTATAATTTATTTTCTTCCAAAGCATTCATTCATAGTTTATTTTTCGCTAAGCTAGTTAGGAAAGGTGATTGGTGCAAAGTAGTATTCCAAAATGTGAAGATTGATAGATGGTTTTTTGGGCTTGACATGGTTTTGTGATTGGACTGGGCCAATATACTTGGACCTCACAGAGATGACATGGAATTTTTCCCTTCTATTTGTGAATGATTTCATTCCAAGTGAAGGAAATTTTGGAGTAGGATTTTCACTATGCAATGAAGATTTATCATTGGGTTCTTTTGGCTATGATGTCTATTGAAACTTGCTGATTTATTTGATCAAATTTTTCCAAACCATAAAACTCCTTTCTAAGCAGCTTATTAGTTATTCAACATCTTTCAGGAGCTTAAGAATCTTGAGCAACTCAGGCATGTCAAAAGGTCATTCATTATTATTATCTAGAAATCTAATCTCTTTCTCCTTCTAATAACTTAGTGGTGAATTTCCTTTTTGAAGTAGGACAAATTAACTTAGCAATGAAGTTTCCTATTTTATAAAAGAAGAATTTTTTTCAGTTTGGTGAATGCATATGTGCAATTAGGAAGAGCTCAAAACAAAGAATCTAACAAAGGAAAAGAACAATTGTATCTGTGGTAGTAAATAACCTAGCACATAATTTTTAACTTTAAGTTGGTTCTTTGTATTTCCCTATAGAGCAGTGATTGCTCTAGGAAAAAAACATTTTGTATATAGTTGTGTAGTGTTGTAGTTTTCAATTTCTAACAATGGTAGGAAGTTTTAATGTAGATGATTACCAGTTTGCAATAGTTTTCAAATTGAATAAGAAGCATTATAATCTATTTCACTTCCAATACTTCCATCATCTCGATATCTATTCTTATATTATTTATTCCACTACGTGATTAGAAATAGAGAAACCATCTATGTGTTCCATCACTCTACCCATTTTGGGTAAAAATAATTTGATTTTGGAAGCATTATTTGGATATGTACTATTTTATTTTCCTTCTAAAATCTGAACATGGTATTAGAGCTATAGAGCCCTTAATCGAAGTGAGTTTGGGCATTTTTGTTCATTGGGTGTTTGAAGTTATTATGCAAGAGACATGGCTAGAGATGAGGGAAATGTGTGGTAGAAATCACCATCCTTTAATGGACAAAACTATCATGCTTGGGTGAGAAAAATGAAGACAATCATGATAGAAAATGACTTGTGTGATCTTGTCAAGACTGGTTTCATAGATACCACAAACCCTACTTAGTTTTATGCCCTCGAAAACAATCAAATGACTCAGTTAAGATAGACAAGAAGGAAAGATGCTAAGGCAATGAGAATGATTCAAGAAGCCTTATTTTTGAGAATAGCAGAGGCTAGTTATTCAAAAGAAGCTTGGAACATTCTCGAGACTACATTCAAAGAGACTTATCAAGTCTATGTTGTGAAGTTGAAAATGCTTCAAAGAGAGATTTAATCTCTTCTTATGGAAGAGAATGAATCTATTTTTGAGTTCATCATAGAGTCTCCACTTTGATAAACTAGTTGAAAGCTAATGGATAAGAGATTGAAGAACAAAGAGTTTTGCAGAAGATCTTGAGGAGTTTACCTCAAAAGTTTGATACACTTGTGATTCCTATTAAAGAGTCAAAATACTTGTCCAAGTTGACTATTGATGAGTGGATGGGATCTTTCCATACTCACAAGAATCATATTAATAAATTGGAAAATTCTTCTCAAGAGCTCACTTTTAGAGCTCACGACAATACAAGAGGCAAGAGGAGAGGAAGAAACAACTTTGATCATGATTCTAGGGAAAGAGGATGTGGTAGCTCTGGACAAATAAATTTTGGAGGAGAAATCTTTGCAAGTAGCTCTCAAAATATCCCCCAAGGAGGAAGAAGAAATAGCATCTCTAATAAGAGCAATTTTGAATTCTATTATTGCCACAAGTTTCAGCATTATGCAAATGAATGCTGGATGAAACAAAGTGACCAGCCTTAACAACATGTTCTTGTTGCTAATGAAAATTTTGGAGAAAGAAATAAAAATAAAACATTCATCATGTGCAATATTGGTAAAGAAGATAGCTCTAAAGTTTGGTATTTCGATAGCAACTGTAGTAACCACATGAGTGGTAATGAAAGTATGTTTTATTTTACTGATAAAAATTATTTGGTATTTCGATAGCAATTGCAGCCCAACACAAATGGAAGCTATTTCAAGTGGATGTGAAAATTGCCTTCCTTAATGGTGTGTTGGGAGAATAAGTCTATATGGATTAGCCACCTGGTTATAAAGTTTTGGGTGAAGAAGGTAAAGTATATATGCTAAAGAGAGTTCTTTATGGGCTAAAGCAAGTGCCAAGAGCATGGTATAGTTGGATTGACTCATATTTGTTGATCAATGGTTTCAAAAAAAGTGATGGTGAGCCTACTCTTTACATTAAAGAAATAGATGGTAAGATTTTAATTATTGTCTTATATGTTGATGATCTAATTTTTACTAGGGATGATGATTTTCTTATTGCTAGTTTCAAATAAGCTATGAAGGATGAGTTTGAAATGATAAATTTAGGAATCTTAAGAAACTTTCTAGTCATAGAAGTTAAGCAAATGGATGATGACATTTTTATTTCTCAAGAGAAGTATGCACAATAGATTTTAGAAAGGTTTAGAATGTTGAACAAAAAGGCATCCCCAACGCCAATAGCAATAGGTATTAAATTGAGTAAGGAGATTACAACAATGGTGTGGATCCAACTATGTTTAAGAGTTTGGTTGGAAGTCTAATGTACTTAACAACAACTAGGCCTCGCATTATGCATGTAGTGAGTTTGATTTCCAAGTTTATGGAAAGATGAAAGGACACTCATTGGAAAGTAGGTAAGAGAGTTGTGAGGTATGTGAAATTAAAAAAAGGATATGGTATTTTATATTCTATTGAAAGTGATTCTAGTCTAATTGGCTATACAAATAGTGATTGGACTAGAAGTCTAGATGATACTTTTGGTTATGTTTTTCCCATGATGGGTTTCAATGTGATTTCTTAGTCTTCCAAGAAGCAACCCATAGTTGCCCAATCTATAACTGAGTCTAAGTATATTGTAGAAAATGCAACAACATGTCAAGTGGTTTGTCTAAGGAGAATCTTAGTTGATATGAGGGAAGAAAAAGTGAAAGAAACAACCCTATTTTGTGATATAATGTCTTTAATTGTTTAAGAAAAATCTTGTGTTTCATGGTAGAAGTAAACACATAGAAATCAGATATCATCTTGTGATGTGAATATCAAGATTTAACTAGATTATATTACCATTCCATTTATTATTCACCTAGATCCAATGAGTGCTAAGTGTTCCATTTATTCTCATGAGAGATGGATTCATGTTGAATCACTACTCATGAAACATGGGTCATCGAGTTTGACTCAAAAATCACACAGTTAAATCTTGATATTCACATCACAATTTGACTAGCTGTGGAAATCATCTCCTACTTATCAAGATATCATCTTATTCATGAGCAAGTTGAAATTATTTTCAATAAAAAGAGAACAATAGTCACCCAAATCTTGACATTGGGAATGGATCAAATTGTTTAAGGAGGTCCAATTTTCTAAAGCAAAAAAGAATGAATTATAAACTTGCAGGTAACCAAAGACAATTTGGGAAAAATTAATGGGTGCAACAAATATTTTTTATTAAAAAGAAAAACTAAAACATTCCAAGGTCATCTAATTTTCCTGAGAGATTGTGTTGAGAAACAATATCATGATTCCTTGAACAACTCCAAAATTAACAAGTCAATAGAAAATAATGGCTTCTTGATAAAGCCACAACTATATATTATTGATTCTTATAATCAAACAAGAACATAGATATATTCTTTTCAAGATCTAAAGTTGTTTTTATTTTTCTTAAATAAGAGTATCATACTTTTCTTATTATAACTTCTTACCAAATAATTTAATTTATATTAACAAATAGAAACACTTTCTTTTCTAGATCTAAATGTGTATAGGTAATGATATCATCTATATTCATATTTTACTCATAAAAAATATGTTACCCTTTCACCTGTACCCTCTAAATGATCAGAAACAAGCCTTTTACCAAAGTTTTGGGTGGTTGCCATCAATACTTTAAGAAAAAAAATCTATGAATGAAAGAAGTGGTTTTTGAGAGTAGCTTCCTTTTTAAAGAGGCTAGGAGGGTGAATTTAATTGCTATTATTCAATTATGAGTATTTACATAGTCTAAAATAGGATTGTGAGAAAAAAAACAAAAATATCCACCATGAAAACTTGTACACAAAAACAAAAGCAACCATAGTATATAATAATGCTCATAATTTTGCAAAGCTAATTTACTTGATTTGCAATTAGCACCATTTTCTTACTACCTTTCCAAGCCATGATTACATGCTAGATGTAACATTTTTCAAGGTCGATTTTAAATTTTTAGGAGATGCTTCACACATGACTATAATGTGCTCATTTCTAACCTCATTTAAATTTAGGGAAATGAAAGTTAATATATTTAAGCAATTATTATTTAAACGGAGGTAATAGTTTTTATTTTATTGCACAAAGATGATTGTTGTATGTTAGAAATAGATTTACATTTTCTTGGTCAAAATAAATAGTTAAATGAAGATAGGGGTCTTTTTCATAATTTAAAAAACTCATAATTACAATAATAATAATAAATTATTAAGTAAAAATTTATTTTTAAAATGATATTTTTATAATTATTGTTTTATACGTTAAGAACAAAGGATGTTGTTAGAAAAAAAAATTGTAGTCCAACCACACCACCATAGAATGCTCTAAGAAATCATCCAAGAAAATTTTCTTTCTACTTTACTAAAAACTCTAAGAAATAATCCTCCAACTTTATCAAGAATTTTAAATTAAGAATTTCAATTTTTTCCCTACCCAAAATAATTTATAATTATTTACATTAAGCTTATAGGATGTTATCTGGTAATACTCAATTTTCACAGAGTTTTCTAAAATAGTATCATCAAAAAATAATACTTGCACTTATCAAAATTTCCTCCCTCTACTTTGTATAATGTATAATCTCACTACAAAAACTGATCTAGAGTCTTAATGATCCAACTAGTCGACACTAAAAGGAAGGTTAATAGTCTCTAGAATATCAAGACATGTTAGGTAGTTCTAGAAGTATTATTAGGAAAATAAGATACTAAGAGAGGTGAGGGGTGCGGGCTGAATTAGGATCTATAAAAATTTTAACTCTTTGAAACAAATAAAATGCATTCACTATTAACCCATCTTATATCAACATCATGAACCATACAACCATAAATAGTTATAGATCTAGATTTATCCATCACATGCATAAACATGAAAGCTAATGCAAACAAATGACACAAATATTGATTACATAGAAACCCTCCAAGGTGAAGGTGATACTGGGGTGGGGATGATACCTACAAATCTTCACTAATGCAACAATAATGTGTGCCTATTAAGGCTACAAAGTTTGATCACTTTTGGTGATCTACCTTGTGAGGGGTCTACCCTACTGAGAGCTTACAAGACTTATTTAGTCTACATTGATTAAAGGATTTAAACTCACAACTAAGTAAGCACTATGTTAGAGGATTCAAATAGGCCTATTAAGACCACTCTATTAAGATATTTACCTTGATTCACTTGCTAGAATGTATAAGTACCTGATCCTTCAATTAGCACATTGATGCTATATTAAAGATCTTCTCTTTTCAATTATGATCTCATCTCCTTATTTGATATACTCTATTTTTTCCTTCACTTCTAAGTTGTTATGTCTAATCTCTTCTGCTAACTAATCAAACATAGCCTTCCTTCACTTATACACTTGTCTTTTGGCTCTCTCTTTATCCTTCTCACATGCATACATGAATTTAGGGCTAGGAATCTCCTTAAATAAAAATTCTAGATCATGATATCAAAGATCCAAATTTCTCCCTTTTTTCACCTAGTCCTTCCATTTGTCTTATTGGTTTATCACCTTGCATAGTGAAAGATAACTTCTGAAAAAATGCATAGAAAACTCCTTAGTTGTCTCTACAAACATAAAATCACATATAGAAGTTGGCTAAAATGATTTACATAAGTATTTGTTCCATCACAAACACATATGCCAAAATTGGTTTACTTGAGACTTGAATACCTTGATGTCTAGTCACAATTGATATTCATGGTGTCCCTTAGTTTTTGTATGCTCAACATCTTCTGTGAAACTCGATATGAAAAAACTTTGTTTTCTCAGCATCTGTTGACTTCACTCAACATAAATTGGCACTCAATCCATACTAACAAGCTCAGTATCCTAAGACTTTCTAGACTCAGACTAAAACATAAATAAGTCCATAATACATTAGGGCTTCCTTGGGTGGCTCGATCGTAGTGATGATTGACAACTCTTTCTTGGAAATGACTAAGTGTTTGACACTAATAGGTGACATGACTTGGAGATCATCAATCTCCCCCTTTGACATTAGTGGCAAGAACACTTTGGCATGACTTATAATTACATTCAAAATTTCAAAATAGCACTTCCTCTTTGACTATGGCTCGATCTTCATAAAGACTTCACTATATACATCATATGTACATGTCTACAAAAATGAGTAGTATTACATTAGCATACCTATGATCTTTCATTTGTTCCTATTTTTGATCATGAATACTATTTTCCCTTTGTATATTCTCTTCTCTATTTTTCCCCTTGGTTTTGTCACTCATGGCTTAGCGATTGTTGGGGTCAAATTATACTTGTCAAAAAATGATTTATGAATCTTTAAAATCATAGCTAATGCATGGTCCCAATTGGATCTAACAAATCCCAAAACTTGTATCTTGATCTCTAGCTAAGGAGCTAGATAGACTAAACTATTTTGTGTAGAGAGATGTGGATCTCTCTAAACTAAATCCTTTGTAGTTATAAGTTCTTTCTACATTTACTCCAAATGAAGTATCAAAAAATATTTAATAGAAACCAATTTAACTGTTATGTTTTAATCTTTAGCCATTAGCTTGGCTATCTCCCTTGTGCAAGAGTCAATCTATTGAGATAAATGGAGCTTGAATTTGTGTCCATGCTCAAAGAATGTCATGTGGACTTCAAATTTGACTAAAGTTTATCAATAGCCTATCAATTCTCCAAGGTGAAGAACTCAACATCACAAAGTTCCTTATGTACAAAGAATGAACATTTTTTATAACTTCATCTAAATTATGTACAACGGTGGAAAGTTCAACCTATCTAATAGCAATTTTTGTTGAAGCTTTCTCCAAAACTTTAGCCTCAAATTTCTTCTCAAACCAACTCACAAGCTTTTCATTTTCCTTAATGTCATCATTTTTTCCCTTCTCAACAATATGAACTAATTTTTCTATAATAGGTGTCTTCTCATTAACATTAGGAATCTCAAATACATTTTTAAAAAAAAAGTCTTTTATTTTATGCAATAGCTACCTTTGCTGATTTTCACTTTTTAGCTCCCCTTTCTTTGTCTTTCTCTTGAATAATTCTTGCAATATTTTCATTTAATTAGAATTTATTTTTCTTGAGGTCATACTTAGGAATTACAAAGACCTCATCTAATGTCAGAAGATTTCTAGGTGACTTGGCCTTCTTCTTCATTTTCTTTGACCTAAGTGTCCTGACACTTGGTAATATAATCTACAATTCTGTTACATCAGCACTCAACCACTACCTCCCTTGGCATTTTTTGAAATCTACTTTTGAGTAGGAATAAGGTGTTATACAAGTGTATTAGTTGATTTTTTAGTAGATGTTGACATGTAACACTTGGAAATAGAACTAAGTGTTGTATTGCTGCTTTCTATTCAAGTTCCTAGGCTTCCTCAGTCCTTTTTGGCTAGACCTCCCTTGCTTCCTCAATGTGGGGTCCTCATCACTTGCATGTTGATATGCTTTCTTTGGTTCTTTTCCTTCTTCTTTGTCAATTATAAGATTGTCCATGGGCATTGGATGTAAAAATTTAATCATTTCCTTTCCTTATTCCTCAACACTTACATCTTCTTGACCTTTCTCCTCAACTGTGATTGTTGATTGGGTTGGTCTTGAATCCACAATTGGTGCACTTTCAATCCTTGGATAGTCCTAAAATTATATTAGCACTAGATTGATGCATGATAGAGGAGTGTCTGAGGTTGCATTTATGAATACTTCACTTTTGATTTCTTCCTTAATTAAGACATTAATATTTGTCTTTTTTCCATCAAGGATGTCTTCTATAGTAAAATCATCTTGTTCTTCACTCTCCACTACCTTTATCCTTATTTTCTCCTCTATATTATTTGGCTCATTATAATCTTCCTTATTATCCAATTCCATTGTTTCTTTCTCTTTTTCTTCTTCTGTTGGTTTAACTAATAGCTCTAATGCCTTCTTCCACACTAATGTGCTCTTTTGCACTACCTATTCTATTTTATTTTTCATAATTTTATAAGCCCTTATCTTGGGCACAAAATTATTTTTGAAATCCCTTAGGGCTATAGACATATATGTCCTCCCTAAATCTATAAATTCTAAGCTAATGTAGCTTCTCTTATTTTTCTTTTAGTAAACAATGCTTGTTTATATGTTGTGTCCATCTTATTGTATAGTTATTCAAGGATTGCCTTGCCTAACTCTATAGGCATATGTTTAAAATTTATCATCATATCAAGAACTACTTGTTCTACTTCTTTTTTATCTAACTTCTCTAAAGAATCATATTTGACTTGTTTAAATCCTTAAAAAATGTGTTGAATTTATGATATCAATCACATACATGATCAATATATTGAGGAGGTTGCTTGGAACCAATTTGGAACTTTCTCATGCCATTTGACTCTATTCTTTTTCATTTAGCCTTGTCATCATCGGGAATAACAATGAGTTTCCTCCTTGGCTTCTTCTTTTGACCATGCTCGGTCCCTTTAGTTACTTGTTTTCTCTTTGGTGGTGTCTTGTGCTTAACAGGCTTACTTATCTTTTCTACCCGTTTCTTTGGCTCAGTAACCACATGAGATATTTTCTTAGATCCTAGGCTTGTGAATCTTCTTTGAGGTGTAGAGGTGGGTTTTTGAACTCTTTTCTTGAAATTCCTCTTTACCTTAGGATCTACAATCACAATTTTCTTCTACTTTGTTGCCTTAGGCTTGGAAACCACTATCTCTTTTTCTTTTGTCTCATCTTCTTCATCATCCTCGTCAATATCCTCATCGTCTTCTTTTCCTTCAGTAATCTATAGGGTTCCTTCTCCAAGTTTTCCTTCAAGATCAAAAATCATTTCTTCTTTTTCTATCCATCATAGGAACTTTCATTTGCATCACCATCTTGATCTTTCCTATCTCATATGTATCGAATGGCTTAGCATTATTTTCTATCTCTTTAAACAACAAGGTTAACACAACTATTGATATCTCATCTAAATTTACATCATATTGCAAAGGCCTTAGAGATGCAACCCTTGGTAATACAACCTATGCATAAGTATAGTCAATGCCCACCATGAAACAAATGTCATCATAATACTGGTCAACAACTGACTTAAGAATCCTTATCATGTTCTTCATTTTAAATCTTTAAACTCGTCAAAGTATCCATCTAGAATAGTTTTATAATTTTCTCCTAGGTGCTCAATAAAATCATCAATTTTCTCAATTACTAGTTTTTTTCTATCCCACAAAACTTTCACAATAGTAGGGAATGAATTTTTCCCATGGAAAAATATACACATCAAAAGTGATCCAAACTTACATGAGGTATTCTTATCTTTCCTTATGGCTCCAAGATTCTTAGCTAATTGTATTAGCTATAGCTCAGCAAGGTTATATTTGTGGTCATTCTTTGCAATCTTGTATCTCAAGTCAACTGCAATGCATGGCACACTATTCAGTTAGCTAGAATGATAAAGTTTTTGTTGGAAAGTGAAACTAGTAAAAGCTATACATGAACAAACAAGGATATGACTATAGGTTGAAGTATCTACTATGTAGAAGAAAACTAGTAGATTAGTGAAGGTTATGCAAGAACTTGCACCACAAGCCAAGAAAAGGGTCAAGTAGATTACCAATGGATTAGGAGAGAGGAAAAAGACTATGCAGATAAGCAATTTTGGGAGTTCAGAGGATGATGCTCCCATTTTTCTTGGGTTGGTGGGAAGAGGCTAGGGGGCATATTGAACATCACAAACAATACCTATTCCATGTAATGAGAATGATTAGAAAGAGCTAATCAGCACCTTGAGAAAATTGTTTGAGAAAAAAAAATCTGTAAAGTCTTTGGAGAAGACTCCTGCTGAAGTCTTGGAGTGGATGCAGAAGAAAATTTCCATAGCTATAGAAAATCTAGACTTGTAGGTTAAGGAAAAAGTGTTGGTGAAGACTTTTGATGAGGATTTCACAACTTTAGTTGAGGTAGCAGTAGTGTAAATGCAAACAAAGCATGATGCATCACTATTTGACATGGTATGCACAAATGTTAAGAATGATATGAAAACCTTAGATTTATATATAAAGGAGCTAAGGAAGAGATTAGATGAAGGTAAGAATTTTTATGGACAATGCACAATGTCTTACAATTATTTATTAAATTTTGATGCAAAGATCAAAAGACATATGAGTAAGCTTCAAACACTCACTACCAGATTGCAGGAAATAGAGGTTAGAATTGAAGATTCTAAAACTAAAATTGAGAAGATCTAAAATTATATTAGAGGCATTGAGTTTTATAAGGAGAAGGTACTAAGGAGATTCTCTATTCTCAAAGAATATTTGTTACCCAAAATTGTCATTTTGCAAAGGCAATTGGAGGAATGTCTTATAGTGAAGAATTCCTATGACAAGTTTACCTATACTAACTTGAGCATAGTTGAAGTGGCATCTTATGCACTTTTTGCACTCATTAGTATCTCAGATACAATCAAAGGAAAATGGAAGGACTTAGACATGTTGATGTTTATTTTGCATATTTTATATCCAGAATGACGAACTGATCATCAGCAAGCAACAAGTTTTGTGATACAATTTTGGCACCTTTGTCATTGATGTCAAAGAGGAAGTATTATGTAGAGAAAATTGTTTACATGTGAATATATATGTGAGGGGGAGCTTATGTATGTATCAATTTAAAGGAGTGAAAAGGAATGTAATGATCCATCAAAATGCATGAATAAAATTCTTGTGTTTTAAATGCAAGTTTTGTAGTTAATTTTTATGTTTTAATGTATGACATCATTTAGGGACATAGCCAATTTTACCAAATTCTTCCATCAATGTCAAAGGGGGATGTTATTGGCAATATGGTTAGATAGATGTCCTGATGGTGTTGATTTATGGAAACATACATTCAATATTTCATTTTTATATTTAGAGTTAGAAAATTATCTAAGTGTTAGATAGTTTGCAACAATACAAGGAGCAAATCTTAAGTGTACAGATTACTCTTCAAGAGTTAGCTTATACACACTTAAGGGAAGCTTCATAACACTATAATGATGATGTGGTTAAGAGAGAAAATGTGTATGGATAGTACGATGCAAGTTATAATTAAAATACTAGTGTGGGTATTTAACAAAGAAGGATAGAGCATATTAGTAAATAGAGTTGTACAACTTGAGGAATTATTTTGGTTACAAAATAATTACTAAGTCATGATGAGTTGACTATGTGGATAATATTCCATAAGTTATTTTATATTATGTCAAACATGTGAAGACATGAAAGTCAATTTTGTAGCAATTTGTGAATGTGCAAGGTATAAATAAAGATCTTGTATTGCATAGTTATGTAGAAGTCATGAGATGTTATAGATGTGATGTGAACTATTATGTAGGACCTATGTGATGCAAATTTTGATGTTTGATCAAAAAAAGATTGAAGTATAGTAAACAAAAAATATTGTATGTATACTTATCTTGTGAAGAACTGAGTTGTATAATTTCATGTTAGGGTAGTGGGCTCTTATTGCGTACATTGTAATTGTTCTACCAACTCCTAACAAGGTTGAAGAAACTCCTAATAGAGTTGAGGCTTCTAACAAGGCCTAGTTTCCTAACAGGGACTTGAAACACTATATGTACTTCATAGACTCCTAATAGGGTCAATATCCTTAATAGGTTCCTATTGTTTAGTGAATCATCTAGTGGGTATCACCACCACTAAGGTTTTCCCTTGGCTAGGGTTTCCCTAGTTAACAAATAATGGTGTTATGAGTTATCTATGTGCATGGTTATATTTATTGTTCAACGTTGTTGGCTTACTTTCATATGCAAGTTATAAAGTAATTAACAATAACTAGTTGTGGGAAAAATTTTGTAGAATATTGATTCACCCCTCGCACACCCCCCCCAACCCCCTTAGTATTATCTATTTTTAAAAAATTGTGTACAATCACATGGACTACAAACTCAATGATAGGATCGATGATACCATCTATAGATAGTCCTCAGCCATTCCATTTTTTCTTTGTCTTTTCTTTGATAACATTCTTGGTTGAGAAACACATGGTCTTTACTCGATCTAGGGTAAGATACCTTATCACTTGATGAATTATTGGATTTTATCTTTACTGGCCCATTCTATAACCAAATTTGTATGTCATGTACCCTTCTTAACATAACCTTTATCCCTTTGACTTTGAAAACTTTAGGAAAACCTAGGGCATGGGTAAGCCCTTTCTCAGCCACAATCTTATTCTCCTCCATTAGTACTCCATTTTCATGCAAGTTTTCATAGGCATTCTTCAATTTAAAATAACCAATCTCTACAATCTTACACATATAGCATGAGTGAATGGCATGCGCCATGATAACTCTGGGAAGAAAGTATGAGTGTGCTTGATGTGTCTCCAGACATTGCGACATCTATATATGCCTTTAATTTCAAAGGTGAGCCTTGATTGTTCCTCACAATTTATGCAATTTATCAATGGCACATTGTATATTCATACAACATTTTGCACAACTCACTCTATAAGTTTAAAATAACTTGGTAAATGAAAGCAATCTTCAAATTTTCATATAGAGCTTCAAATGATCTAATTAGGTCTTCAATAAACGATTCGTACTAAGGTGGGTACAATAGAGTTGTCTCAACCTCAATATAAATTTTTTTTGCAATACCTTCCTCTATGAAAACAATCACTTGGTCTTTATTACCATTTGAATGCCTTGCTTGGTCAACATATCAACTCAGTCTATATGGGAGCCCGGTCCACATAGTGATACTCAGTCACTATAGAAATTGATACTAATGCTCGACATCAATTATGCATATGATTTATTTTCCCAAATCTTGTCTCAAATATGTCCTAGTACATCTTGATTCATGTAGATATGGACTTTTAACATATCTAATGTCAAGAATTAGTATATCGTGTAACATTTAAATGCATAGTTCCTTATATACCTTCTTTTCTAGTTAGAAGTAGTGTAATCACTTGATCCATTAGATTAGGTGACCTCAACTTTACTAGTTCCACTACTTCTTTCTTCTTTCTTCTTTCTCTAGGTTTGATTCACCACGTTCCTTTCTCATGTTTATTTCTAGATGTTGGTGCTTAGTTATTGTAGTTATTTCTCACATGTCCAACAATTATAGAAAATTAAGGTTTCATTCATCCAACTCTTAGATTTACCTTTGAAATGTGTCTTTATACAATTTACTACACCATGACCATACTCACCACAATAATGAAAGTTATGCCATGTTTTGTAATCCTAGTTATATAAATTACCTTTCTTAAGTGCATGCCCTTGCTTCTTGCATATTTAATTAGATTGTACCTTGGATTTGCATTCTTGAACTCTATGTCTATATTTGTGACAATTTTAGTAATGACCTTCAAATCTAGGTGCAAAAAATGTATTACTAGCCTTTGATCTACATTCATGTGCTTGGTGTCCTTATTTCTTGAAATTAAAATAGTATCCATTGAATTTGATTTAGGATTTTTCTTACCAATTTGCTTATGTAAATGTTTGTTGTGTGCCCCATCTTACCACAATGATAGCATGTAGGATTTTTCATTGGCTTTAAATTTCTTTTCTATCCACTCTTTGATGATTCTCCTTCCTTAGATAGTTGGTTAGTATAGCCTAGGCCAGATGTGTCAATAGGTATCCTTTGTAATCTCATAAGCTCTTCATAATATCACATAGCTTCTTTAGGTTTGTTAAACCTTTTAATGAATTCCTTTTCATGTTTCAGTTCATTCTTCTAATGCTCATTCTCAAATTTCAAATTAGTAACGTCCACATCCATTCTACTGAACTCTTGAGTTGTAAGGAGTAGTATTTTGGTCATATAAAACTAATTTTGATTAAGCCTTTGCACTTTACTATTCCCATCATCAAGTCTTGTATACATATGATCTTTATCCTCTTTAGCTTTCTTTTTTTGCTTTCTTCTATTAGTTCATCACTTTCAATAGAATTACCTTCTTGAAGTTGTCCTTCAGTGTCTTTTTCATATAGTGTGACATTATATTGAATAGCCAAGTCCTTTCTTTTCTTTAAGGATTTCTTTAACTCCTCTCTTGCTACTTCAAGTTGTTTTAGTATGATCAAGATGTCAAGTTTCTAATTCTCACTGATCTTTCCCAACTTGTAAGACTCCATTTCCAAGATCGTAACTCTCAAGTTGTTAGACATCTTCTAAGAGAAAAAATCTCTAATAATAATTGTTGGGAAGTCTTATTAGGAAAGTAAAATACTGAGAGGGCGATGAATCAAGTTCTATAAAACTTTTAACTTTTTGAAACAAATCAAATACATTCACCATTAACCCATCTTATATCAGCATCATGAATAATATAATCATAAATAGACATAGATCTATCTATCCATCATATGCATAAACATGAAAGTAAATGTAAACACATAATATAAGTATTGGTTACCCAAAAATGCTCCAAGGTGAAGTGTAAAACTAGGGTGGAGATGACACCCACAAATCTTTATTACTACAGAAATAAAATGTGCCTAAATTAAGGCTACAAAGTTTGATCACTTGTGGTGATCTACCTTATGAGGGGTCTTCCCTGCTAAAAGATTACAAGACTTATTTAGTCTACCTTGATTAAAGGATTTAAACTTACAACTAAGTAAGAAATCTGTTAGGAGATTTAAATAGGCCTATTAAGACCACTCTGTTAAGAGATTTACCCTAATTCACATGCTGGAATGTATAATTACCTAATCTTTCCATTAGCACTCTGATGCTAGATTATAGATCTTCTCTTTTCAATTTTGATTTGATCTTCTTATCTAATATGCTATGTTATTTCCTTCATTTCTAGGTTTTTTTGTACAATCTATACTTTTGAATTATCAAACATAGCTTTCCTTTACTAATACACTTCTCTCTTCACTCTCTCTTGATCCTTAGAGACTTAGGGCTTCAACTCTCCTTAAATAAACATCTAGAGAAGGTTCTAGATCATAATCAACAATCTAGATTTCTATCTTTTATCACATAGTCCTTTCATTTATGTAATTGACTGGTCACCTTGCATAGGGATTGATAACCTTTGACAAAATATGTAAGAAACTCCTTATTTGTCTCTATAAACATAAAATAGTGTATAAAAGTCAGCAAAAAAGTTTTACATAAGTGTTTATCTCATCACAAACAAATATGCCAAAACTAGTTTACTCGACACTTGAATACTATGATGCTCAATCACATGACTAATATACATGGTGTCCCTTGGCTTTTGTATGCTTGTCATTATCTATGAAACTTTCCATGAGCTAACTTTTCTTTGCTCGGTATTTTTTGACTTCACTCAGCATAAACTGGCACTCGGTGCATACTAGGGTGTTCGGTAACCTAAGACTTTCTCAGCTCAAACTCAAATATAAACAAGTCCATAATATATTCAACATTCCTTGCGTGGCTCAATGGTAGTGATGATTGACCAAATTTTCCTAGGAAATGAATAAGTATTTGATACTAATATAAAACATGACTTGGAGATCAACAAGGTTGGAGAGACTGTCTATAGTCTTCCATTGAACACTCTAGATTTTAGATAGAACATTCTAGGATGTGGAATACTCTAGAAGATGAGTTTCTATTTTTGTGTATTACCTCTATAAATGTGTACAATTCATAAGGGAAAAAATGCATTGTTTTAAAAAATTTGAATGTTGTACTAGTTGTAAAAAAACTAGATTAATATATTATTGTTTATCTATTACATATCTCTATTGTGTTTGTCTCTTGCTATATTTTCTTAAATTAGAGTAGGTATTATTTTGTATTAATATCATTTCTATGCAATTTTTAACATAGTATTAGAGCTAAGGATTCAACTAGAGATAGATTACTAAAATGATTTGTTTAAACACATTCTATACTGCTGGAGTAGTATTTGTTTGAAGTTTCTTTTTGTGGCTAAGATGGGCTCTACAAATGAGGTCTTGCCAATATTTGGTGTATGTAGTTTTGCAGATTGGAATAGTGTAGTCAAGAATGCTTTGAGAGAAAAGGATTTATGGAGGACAATGAATAAGGAGATTGGAGAACCTCAAACTAATAGAGATAAAGATCTTTGGAAATGAAAATTGGAGAAAGCTAGAAGTATTGTTGCTAAAGCTCTAAGCCCCAATCTTAGTAGAAGATTTGTTGATATTGATGATCCAATAGAGTTGTAGTAGAATTTAGAAAAAAAATATAAAGATGCAGATATTTCTAATACATTTAGTATAGATGGAAATTTGGTGAATGTAGACCCATCTTATTTTGAAAAGGTGGCTAATTTTTTTAATGATGTTGTCATTCTAAGTCCCCATTTAAAGAAAATAGGTGTTAGATAGGTGCAAATATAGATTTTTAGTTGATTAGAATGGTTGAAAGTAAGCTTCCTCAGCCATACAAGGTATTTAAGGAATCAAAGAAAATGATTATTATATTAAATCATAATACTCCGCAACAAACTTTTGATCAATTTTGTAAGTTTGTTCTAAATAAAGAAACTTGGCTTATTAAAGAATGATATATTAAGGAGAATCATGCATATGCAGCTAAAAGTAAAAAAAATAGAAATTATGGGAAGAAGAATTAGAGAGGATTTAATAAATGTAACCATAAAGAGGGTTCTAACCATTTTTTAGAAATGATTGTACATAAAAATTAGATGGAAGAAAAACTATTATTTCCAAGCATTGTGGAGGTGAGAATCACATGGAGAAATTTTATGTAAGAAAGAAGGATAGTGAAAGAAAGAAATTTACAAGCCCAAGAAACAATAGTTTAGGAGGAAGTTTCTACACCTAAAATTAAATCTATTGTTAATGTGGGGTACTTTTCTTCAAATTCTATTAAAGAATGGTTATTAACTATAGGTGCATCACTCCATGTGACTGGAGATAGATCTTTTCTTCCTGATTTTTATCAAGGAAATAACTTGAATAAATAAATTACTATCAGCAACTAAATGAAACTTCTAGTTTTAGGGACAAGAATTGCTAATGTAACAAATGGGTCTTTGAAAAATGTTTTATTGATTGAGGAATTAGGGGTAAATATTATTTTATTTTACAAAATATTTCAATATGGATATGAGTTTGTTGTTATTGCTAATCAAGTTATTCATAGAAATAGAAAAAACCTAAGAAATATAATTTCTAGTGGTAGAGTTGATCATAATGAGAGTACTTTTAAATTTGTGGGATTTGTTGATGATGAACTTCCAAACTCTCATGCTTATAACGCTCAAGCTAATTATATGTCCAAACTTTGGCACACTAGAGAATCATGGAAAACTACAAATATGATTATAATGGATATGGTTAGAGGATTTTTAAATAACTCACCACCTAAAGTAATTTGTGAAGGGTGTGTGGTAGGGAAACATCATCAAGATCCTTTTGATTCAAGTAAACCAAGGAGAGTTAATCATCTATTACAACTCATTCATAGTGATTTATATGAACCACACTATCCTTTACTTTCAAGAACTTGACATGTTCTCACTTTTATTGATGATGGTAGTAAAATAGTAGGGGTTTATTTTATTGAAAGTAATAATGAAGTGCTTGACTTGTTTCAAAAAATAAAGGCATTATTTAATAAACAATCACTACTACATTTAACATCATTTTTCGACCAAAAATTTTGACCATCAACTAAATAAATTTAGGGTGGTTGAAATGTAAAGGAAAAAATTTCATTTTTTTACATATAAGACCCGTGTTGGTCAAAATTTCAACCAACACAGGGCTTATACATCCGCAAAGTTCAAAAAACATTTGCTCAATTACTTTTTTTGCACCCAGTTTCATTTGACATTTTTGGAGCATTTTTGCATGGTTATCTCTGCATTTTTTGATGGTTTTCTTTGAGCCCAGTTTGATTTCAGGTTTTCTCCACCCAGTTGATTAATGATGCCTGCTAGCCCTAGGAATAATATGGAAGGGGACCTTGCATTTGCATCAATATAGGGGGTCAATTAGTAGTTCAAAACTCTCGATATTGTCTTTCTTTCATTCTTCCTGATGTGCTCGACTTCAAAAGTTGTTCCATTCATGACCTCCAATCACACCTGCATCTCCGATGGTCGAGGAAAGGGATTTCTCTTTGAGCATATTTCCATAGATACATGTGTATTTTTGTTGTAGGTTTTTATGATAATATTGAAGATGGGAAATGAATACTATTACTATCATTATTATTTTTTATGCCAAAGTTCAGCCATTGTTGTGTAATATAAATGGGAGAGTCTTCACTCAAGTGTTTTTTCTCAGTGATGTTTTGATGATAAGTGTTAAAAAGAGTCTAGTTGCAAAAAGAATGTACTTGTTGTTTACTTTTATTGAAAGTGTGTAGATTTAGATTTATCATTTGGAATGTTGGTCTATTGTAACAATTGTTATACTTTTTGTTATAGTATTGAAAGAAAAAAAAGGAAATGTATATGCAGAAGCTGTAGTTGTAAAAGCTTAGAAGAAATAATAATGACAATTTTTTTTTTTTTATAAATATAGTTGTGTTGGTATCATATTTTTCTTTTATTTTTGTTTTAATAATACATAATTATATTGTATCATTTAGACAACACTTTCATATTAAAAAAAAGAACAAAAAGAAAAAAAAATTGAGTGAGTTTCTCTCTTCAACTCTAGAACATTCAACTTAGACATCAACACATAAAGATAATAATTTGAAATCTGGTGTGTTTAGTGCTTGGAGTTCTACCACCAATACCTAGGCGATGTGGGCTATAAAACATGATATTCATGTGATTCTATGTTAGATGATGATGATAATAATGAATAATTACCATCTACTACAAGCTCATGTAGTGATAAAAGGTCTTCAATGCACCTCTAACTACAAGTATGCCATGGAAAAATTTTGATGGAGATGACTCCTCAAACTAATAGACTATCATACAAATTTTTTGATGAAGATGACACCTAAAAATACTAGACTATCTTCAAAAACTTATGATGAAGATGGCACCTAAATTTACTAGACTATAATTGAATTGATGTACTTTGGATCCTTCATCGAAAGTTTTTGTCATTTTGTTAGAAGATGATTTATCTTCTAGTTCAACCAAAAGAATCTTTCTCCTATATTTCAACATTACATTTATATGTTGCATTGCAATTAGGTCTTCCTACAAGGGTTTCCATTTGGATGAATAACAAACTTGTTGGTGTTTTAAAACTACTAAGCAACAAAATGCTTAATACCAAGATGACAATACTCACACAATCTAAAGACTAGCCAATTCTTATTATCAATTGTATGTGCACACCATTTGGGCCAAACTTCTACAAAACCAAGGGTAGTTTTCTACTCTTTTGGCTCTACAAAACCATGGTGGGTATACCCAAGGATGATACGAGACTGGGAAAACTATATGAGAATTATCTTAGTTTCATTCTGATTCTCATCTCAAATTCTTGAATACATGTACAATTCTTGATAATTTAATTAACACATCCCACATAACAGATATGACCAAAAATCTTCTATAGGTCTATAGATGTTCTTAGCAATAATGGCTAACTAAAGCTAAAACATTTCAGGCAAACAACTAGAGGCCAATTTTGAAGATCTATAGGAAATAAAAGTAAAGTTGATTATAATTCTGCATTTTGACAATCATTTGTAACACATTTCTCTTTCAGCTAGATTAAATTTGATCAGTGCCTAGTCCATTGGGGTTCAGAGTCTACTACAAATCTCTAGATCTAATTTGTTGCCTTACAACAAATTTCATTAGCAATTCTTATTAGAAATCGTCATTCAAAATCCTTTCCACTACTGCAGCAACCTTATCAAATTCATCAAAGATTTTACTTAATCCATTGAATTAATAGCCATGATAAATAGATATACAACCTAATTGAACTACATTCAATTGCACAAGCCTTTACTTATACAACATCAAGATAACCAAGTAATCAAAAGGAGACAAAGTTCAAAAAGAACTGATATGGGGACACTTCATAATCTGTATTCATTTTCCTTGAAATTTGTATACAATTTACAATAGACTTAGAATGACCTTCAGAAAGAAACACAAATCATTCTATATTCATGTATTCTCAAGATCTGACAGAGAAAATACATCAGAAATCTTTGCTCAAAAATGGTGGACATAAAACAGACTAAGTGTATCACTTAGCAAATAGAATTCAGACCTTTTCTCTTGCCCTAGAATTTCACTTATATAGTGTGAAATGCAACAAGCTTCAGGCTAAGAGATACTGACATGTGTCTTTTACAAGGAATATCTACATACACCTATCACAAAATGACAAAACTATGGGTAGCAGAAGATATCAAAATCAAATCATTCCTTTCGGTGGGTCAGCTTCTGTTACATGTTCTGATGTTGCTGAGTTAGCTATTGATTTGATTTATCTTCATATGTAAGTGCTAAATTAGCCAACGATGAAGCTTTTTTTGACAAGGGCACATTAACCTCCACTTGCAAGCTTCCACCACCTTCACTCTGCATGGTAAGGACAACTTCTACCTTTTCCTTTTCTTTAATTGTATTGGCATCTTGTGGTCCTGGTTCTGCAACTAAAAGTGACAAGATTTTCTTGTCTTCTTCATCTTATTGGGTTTGAGTAGTGATGGTATCAATGATTTTGACTTCCTCACCCTGCAACTCATCACTGCCAGTTTCATCTACATCAAACTATTCACTAGAAGCCATTTCTGCCATCCACCTGTCAAATAATGTGTCATCTGGCCAATTGAATTGCAAAATATCCTTCTATTTCTTTATTATATAATCAGCCTCATTATCAATATCAACAAATTACTATTTTAAAGAATCAAAGAATATTTTGGCTTTCACCATTTCTTCTGTTGTGGTGGCCCACCGTGCATTATGACTTGATTAATTCTTAAACAGAATAAATTATCAAGTTCCTTTGCCCATTCCTCTTTTCTTTTCAAACTATTTTTCTTATCTAGGGCATGAGGAAATAAATTGAATTTTTGGCTCTTATATTTGTCTAAGTAGCCTATTATTATCTTTTGTAAATGTATCCTTTTGCTATCAAAATTAGCAAGATCAAAAACAATGTCAAAGGTTTTATCAATCTGATCACGAGAATTATTTATAACAGATAGACACAATAAGGTTATTGCTTTCTCCCTTCTCACCCATTTGTTCACAATAGGCTTTAGAGCCTAATCATCTATTTTTAACTCCTCCCAGATGTTAATCACCCTAGCCAATTGATCATGGATTAGTGGCCATTCAACCTTGTCTCCTAGATATGTAAGACTTGTTCTTAGTTTATCTTCATATTTAGATTCTAGCTCTACATGTAAGGCCCACAATTTACTCTTTTCTTCTTCAAAATCCTCAGCAGTGTAATACTGTGGCCCTTGGGGTGTGTCTAGTATTTCAATGAGGGGGCTAGATTTGAAAGTTTCAACAAGGGGGTGAGGGTATGTTATTTTAGGCCTGGTGGATTTTCCCAGTAGCTTGTTCTCAAGCTCAACTCTCCTTTTTACCTCTTTATTGTAGGCATCCACAATTGCCTCATATTTACTTTGTAATTCAAGTATTTCCTTTTCCTCCCTTTTAGCAGTAGCCAAGGAAAACTGAGAATAATCCACATTCATGTGGGTTGCCTGTACATGTGAGGTATTAGCAACTCTCCTCACAATAATATTCGCTATTAGTCCTGAACCATCAGGCTGTGCTGATATAATCCTGGATCCTCTTCTTAATGACCACATAACAAGAGCAGCTTGATCATCACTAAAAGTAGTCCCTGCAAATTCCTTTTTATTTGGGTCTTGTAACTCCAATCTATTAGAAACAGAGTTGAAAATCAATGCATCTACAATATTCTAATTAGACAATAATAGTATGTTAGAAGTTTTTACCATTTTCCTTCCCTCCTCAAGGGTAATGTTCTAGAATTCTTGCATCATTTGCTCCTTTATTTGGTTTTGGATGGAGGCTTCATCCATTTTTAATGCTCTTTTTTCATGTTCTTACATCTTTCCTCAAAATTGTGGATGTTTTCTCTCCAAGAAAATTGATGGAAAGCCCTAGACCTTACAAAACTGTCATTTGACAAAAATTGCTAGCTGGCTTGTTCCAAAATAGGGTCCAATTCCCTTCCCTTAAAATCAGCTACAGTAAGCTTGAGGCTTGGCATAGGAGGTTCTTGGGGGTTCCCTTCATTGATCTCTGCTTGAGTGAGAAAAACTCCCCCTTGTGATCCAATTTGTCTAATTTTCTCAATAGTGAGTTGCTCCTCCCTGGTTCTCAAAGGGGTTTGTGAAGCTGAATACTCCTCAACATGAGAATCCTCTTCTCTTATTATTTTTCTCAGTAGGCTTCTCTTCCAAAACCCTACTAGTGGACTCAATTATTTGTTTGCCTTTGTCCACTGTATTCTTTTTATTTTGAACAATAGTATATCCCACCCTTTTTTGGACAGTTAATTGACCTGCCCTTATATTGGGAGTAAAACCCAATCTTCCCATTACTTCCCTCGCATTATCCGAGTAGAACCTAAAAAAGAATTTCTTCTTTCCATTCATTGCCTCTACTATTTTAGAAAAATTATTCGTAATTTTTCTCATCTTATTTACATTTGTAACTGCATTGTCCAAAAGACTATAATCTAGATCAAAACAATGAATGAAATCCAAAATTTTAGAAAAGACTTTCCACTTTTCTTTCCTAGTCTCTTGCTCTTGCAAGGAGTACTCATTCCTTATTAAGTCTTTAGAAAAATAAAATTCATGCTCAATTTTACCAAGCTTAATTCTTTGCCTCAGAGCCAAATGATAAAATCCTTCAGAATCACAAAAATGAGGATGGGAAGTGGCCATCTTATAAGGATCCAAAATCTTGTACAAAGAAAGCCAACCTCCTTTTGTGATTACAAAATGATGAGCCACTATGCAAGTAGGAAAAATTAACCCCTTTTGTCTTTTCAATAGAAGGTCTTCCTCTACTCCTCCTTGCTGCCACAATATCTTAGCAACTCCTACCTTCAAAGGCACTTGGTAGGGTAGTATGTGAGGGCTTCCTTTAAAACCATATATTCTAAATATAGTAGAAATAAAATATGGAATGACATCTTCCCAATTATGTGAAACTTTCAAACCACTTGGGTTGTCCATAGGCCTAATGAGATCCATTAATGCTTTTGGGATTCTGGGATTGTCCCTTAATAGGAGGCATCTTAGCTTTGAAGTGAAATACCTATCAAACCTAAGAAAAATGGCATTCTCTGCATCCCAAGTCATATCTGCACTCCACAATTGAACTGGTAGTGCTTCCCCACTCTCTTCTTTGTCTAATTCCATTTCTTTACTAAAATATGTTACTCCCTTGAATAAGAACATGTACATTAACAAAGAATAATGGCCAAAAGTTTGTTCCACCTTACCCTTAGCAATTCCAATTAGTCCAATGTTAATTGCCTCAGCTAAGTAAGAAGCAAAATAAAAAATTATATCCAAACTGAAAGAGGAAATCTGAGTAATCATATACATAAAATCCATAGGCATGAAATCTTCTTCATCTCTCCCAAAAACTTTACACAAGGACCTATATATTTCTATAGCCCTAGAATTGAAGTATACCCTTTTGAAAGGCTCCCTAGAGGATGTTGTTATTATTGGTAGTGTTGCAATTCTACCTATGTGTGTGCTCAGCGCTCCTTGCCTAACTGCATCTCTCTTAGACATATACTCATTTTCTAACCCTTTCAAATCAATGGGCACATGATAATTAGTGATAGGCCCTAAACTAAAACCTTCCCTAATCTCCTCTGCACTGATTGTAATCAAGGTTTCACCATTAGTTCTCATCACTACCCTAAGGGATTAGTCATAATTCTTAGCTACAGCTTCCAAAAGATCATAATCCATGAAAACATTAGGAACCTCCAATTTCCCTAGACCAAAATTCTAGATGTTGGCACGTGGGGCAAAAATGTTTCTCTCTGAAAACCATTTTTTGAATAAAATAAGACCAGTCTGTGAAGTTGTTGCATCCCTAACCCAATTTCCTTTGTCATACAACCCATCTATTATTTTCAGCCTAGGGTTTAATGAAGTTAGCCTCCTAACTTCTACAATTTCAACAGTGGAAGAATGGAGCAGTCCAAGAAAATCATCATGGATATTCCGATCCAGATAGTTCTCTTGACCAAAAAACACTTTCTATTTTGGAGCCATTTTAATTAACTCTTGAAGGAATTGAAACAGTAGAAGGATTATAATGCAAGTAATTACTTTGAATTTCACTCTAGTTCTTCTTAGTGTTACTGCAATCTTTCTACGAACGAACTGCTTCACAATCTTATCGAATCCAACATGGTCTTCTCAACAACTATTTTTGCTTAGAAATGCTCTAAATCTTTGTTCGAGTATGGTGGAATTAATAAAATCTTCTATGTTATACTCTATTTTTCTTCATACATGAAGCTTTCATCTCTCATAAATGCACAGGGTGGCATCACCTTCTATATTCAAATTTACATTGTGGATTTACGAAAAATCCTACGATCCAGGGATGCAAGCAAAGACGACTCATGTTCCTCTTGACAAGTTGGCAGTCAACCCAATGAAGATTTTGCATGTGTACCTTACCTTCATTATTGGTGCCTCTAAACTGGACCCATAGAACTCTAGGGACACATGTCACTTAGGTGCTATCTCGCTATACATAAAGAGTGAGCACCTTGCCATAGTGAGCAGTGCCCATCATTGATCCTGATTTGATCATGTGGATGAGATTTGATGCATTGCTCAAAAGAAATATGGTGGGCCCCTTGTCGCCATGTCACTATTCATAACCTTCGTCCAACTCGCCATAGGGAGATAGCAATGATCATAGATCTGAGATAGATTAGATGATCAGAGTCTTTCATATATTTTGTGAATAGGGCGTGAGTCCAATCATTGATGACGTGATGAAATCCTGCATTGCTAGCATTTCAATTCAAATTTTTGAAGACCTGGCTCTATTACCATGCTTCTTGGGGCCCATATTTGTTTATTTCTCAGTCAAGCACTATGTCGCTAATGGCGAGAAGAACAAGTTCTCGATAGTGACATAGCGAATCTCCGTGTCTTTTCTTTTCCTGGTGTATATGTGTAGCCCATTAGATGCTAGCATGTTCCAAAGCTTTATAATTGATATTTGATGAAGTACTTTCTAGGACCCACTTACTCTGAAAATTTTCCATAGTACTACTTTTCATCTGGGTGCTATGCTGCTAATGAGGAGAGACACCAATTCTCTGATAGTGACATAGCAATTTCTGGTGACTCATCAAAATTCAGGGTCAGAAAGATAAAGGCGAGTGAAGTCATAACTACCCTTATTAATGTATTTGACACATAATAAAATAGCACATGCACCACACAACCTAAAAAAACTTACGATCATCGAAAAATTTAAAAGTGACTTTTGACCATTATTTTTGGTGAAGGCGTCATGTCGCTAATGACGAAGTACCCAATTTCTTTGATAGTAACAAAGCGACTAATTGAAAAAGCTAAGATTTTTGTTGACACCTTTTGTACCTCAATGTTGTAATTCCTTTTCAGGTTCTGACATGTTTGTTATAAACATGATGAAATATCTCTGAAACAATACAATCTATGATCACCGTATTTCCACTTGACGGTATCAATTTTCAACTTAGCGATGGTCGCTATGTCACTAAGGGTGAAATACTTGTATCTTTTCATAGCGAGATAGCAATTGCCGTCGATCTTTTAGGGATCGAGCAGTAAAAAACACAAAAGAAAAGATGTGACTCAGGGCATAGAAAGTTTGAAAAGGATGGGAGTCTTCACATTTTTTTAGTTTCGTGCCCAAAAAATTTAAAAGAAAACAAGACCTAGGGTTTTGAATAAAATTTGCTTCAAAGACCTACAAAATATGACTTGGCTAGAAACCCTATTCACCATAGGTGGATCCCAATCCGAATTCTTCTATACCTTTAACAAAGGAATTCAATTATGCAAAAATTTAGACCAACAAAACTATCATGGAAAAATTGTGACGAAGATGCCACCTGCAACTATTAGACTATCATAGAAAAATTGTGATGAAGATGACATTAAAAACTATTGGACTATCATGTGTACAAGTCACAAAATGATTCCAACATATGAAATTAAGTGTACTACATAGGATAGTGATGACTGAATTTCCATGCCCTCCAAATTTGGTGGTTGTAACATTTATACCAATTTTATTTGTGTGATACACAATCTTGATAAGTTAGTTAGCCTTGCGACTAAGGTCAATGGGGAATGTTGACACATGCAACTTGAGCATGAGTTTGAATTTGGTATTTCCTTGGAGATTTTTACTTATTTTCCAAATAGAAGGTATCATCTCCATTTTGTCTATCATGATAAGTTGTCACAGGTTTTTTGAATGAATTTATTTTCTTATGTGTATTTCTTCTCATAGAATGAACAAAAATTCATAATGCTCCACCAAAAGCCATAGAAGGAACAACAATCTAAAGTTTGGGCTTTCCGCTACCAGGATCTCTTCCCTTTCCAAAGAACCCCAAATAGCAAAAGCAAACAAACAAATTCAAGACTGTTTAAGCTTTACCCAATAATAATATCCTAGGAGTCTAAGAACAACATTTGACTACAAGGGTGGTGATGAGAAGTGTGGGGCAGCATCCCTTCAGACCATATAAATTCTTCTACAGTTCATGTTTTGAATGCCATAAAAACCTAGAATTAACATTAGAATCCATGGTTTGAATAATATAAAGTCTTAGAATCAATCAATACAAAATTCATGGTTTGATTGCTCTGAAAACTTAGGACCAGTACTAAATTTCATGCTTTGAATGTAATAAAGACTCATAGTAGTCATATAATGTTTTGTAACTCAACATTGCACTCTTCCCTAGAACATCCAATATAAAACCCTAGGTCACATTGGACTCTCCCCTGGAACATCCAATATAAAAGTCAAAACTCATAAACAAAAAATCAATCAATTTCATTTCTAGGGCTTTTATAATTCCTCAATAAAGTTTGACTCATGAGGCTTCACCAATATGTCACTCTGATGACTTAGATAACTATTTTTGGTATTTGAATTAAGTTATGTCATTATTAAAGGCATAATTTTCCATTAAATATAATGGCTCCTCAATAATACTTTATGAAGATAAGTAATAAATTTACAATATAGCCATTATAAATAGCTTTATTAATATTACTATAATTTTAATATCTCATTGATTACTCATCATCTCTCTGTCTCATCTAAAATAGTTGGTCAACCATTCCTTCCATCGCACAACCAACTACCTTACTAAAAATATTAATGGTTCCCTCTATTAACTCCTAACCTACTATAACTAGTAATTCCTTGAATATTTGATAAAATCAGTAGTGTCAAGGGTCATCGCTGCATTGAGATTGGTCCAGGTGCCTTGCCAAATGTAGAAATTTTGGATACATAACTTACTATAAATTGTAAGTGTACCTAACTGAAACAAATGAGGAGAAATCGTAAACACTTATGTACTATAGAAGGGAAAGATCCTGTTGTTTTTCTAGATGGGGCCTTCTAGCCATCAGCCTTAACCTACGAGGGCCAATAATAGGTCAATCCAAACATAAACCATGGTGAGCTAAAATGAGGACATTACACTTTATAACCAATCCTACTTGTCAAAAAATACATAGGACACTTCAAAAAACACTTTGACCAGCCCTCTTAACTTCAACAAGCTCTATTCATCTTTAGAGATCCCCTTTTTCATCACCAAATCTCCATTAAATGATCTCTAGCTTCTCATGGAGTTCCTATATTAGAAGCTTCATACATAGTATCACTTCCATCATCTGCAATAGTTGGTGATAATCTAGATGTAACCAATGCATGATTGCCAACTAAAGAAATACTAGAGCCAATGTTGAGATCTAACTCCACAATAATAGCTAATGAGTTTCCATGTTTTTTTATCAATGGGTTAATCTATTGAATTATTAGCAAATTTACGAGTCAATAAAAAAAACTCATCAAATCAAGCTCGGTGTTATTCTCAATTATAACAACAACCATTTAGGCCAACTGTTCGTAAACTACATATTGACATTTGGTTGAAACTCAATAGTTTGGATGATGAATCTAATAATGTTTTTTATGGTTGTAGAAGAAGAACTCATTTTTAGCATATCCTTGCTCAAAATAGTTTCCACAAAAATTAAGATCCACCAAATATTCTACACCTCAAAATAGAAAACAATCAAATGATGCTAGTTGTGCACACCATGTTTACTTTGGTTCTAATTAACTTCCTACCAGATAATAGTATAAGGCTTTTCTATAAAACAATGCTACTAACTGCCACATTTCTAAAATGATCAACTGCATGCCACTATCGACTATAATTTTGCACCTATGCTTGGTGCAAGCACTAGTATATAGTACTTAAGATACCACTGAATATCTAAATCATTGTTTTTCAAAGAAGTTGTAAGGAATAATTCAAGTGAATTTAAATACTCCAGGCAATTCTTGAGTGTGGATGTTTCAATTCCTTAGTGTCAAAACTTGAATATATTTCATGCTTATCATTTCATCTAGAAATTCTTAAAACATCATTAAAATAATTTTTCCCTTCGACAACGTCAAAGAGTGTATATATACAATATTTTTGAAGTTGTTTTGTGCTAAATGAACCTTTTGTGATCAAGTCTTGTAAATATCTTTGTTGGTACAACTGCAGATTTCTTACTGGCTTTCTACTAGTACCCAAGATTAACATTGATGACATTAGTAGAATTCCAAGTTTTTCTCTTGTATTCCTATTAATTGTACTTGATTGTAAAATATGTTAAAGAAGAAAAAAATGCCAGTTAATTTATAGACTGTAACTGACCTAAATTGCTTGATGTATTTTTTAAATGTTGAGATGTATATACTAAGAATTTTTTGTTGCTACAGGCCAAGCCACAGCTGACAGACATGTCAAAGCTTCCAACTATTGTGGATCCTGTGATTAAAGAGTTGCTGAACTTGAAATATCTTCAGCAAGTAAGTTGCATGCAAAATATTTCTTTTGAAGGGAATTGACATTATTTTTAAAAATACATTCAGTTTATACAATTTTACTCATGTTTTGGTGGATAAAAACTTAACGTCCTTCGACATTTCTTGCCCATTTTATTGCATATCTAAAATAAAACATAATCTTTCCATTTTCCAATAGCTAAATGTCTTTAACTATGATTGGAATTTGGCATAAAATGTATTTTTTAGGTTAGATTGTTAGCTAGTTCTGGTTGATCGCCATTTGAAAATTAGAGGTGCTAATCCTTTCATTGAAGATAAAATTTATAGTGCGCTACATATCATCACACTTACCCAAAAAAGTTGAGCCAAACATTTGATTATCTAGATTGAAAGTCATTGTCCACTTCATAATCTTAGCAAGAAGAGCACTATAAGTGCTTGTGAACCAAGTATTTATGATGAAGCAAGAAGGAAAGAAAAATGAAAAAATGTGTTGAGTCAAGAGATAGACATTAGAAAGAAAGCCATTGATTATAAAAAGTATTAAGATCAAGTTTAAAAATAATGTTTTAATTGACAAGCACAAAGTAAGATTAGTAGCTAAAGAGCAACAAATTTTCCTTGTACATCTGTGCACTATCTCCATGATTCCATGTTTGGTCCTTAGCCTCTTTGCAATAACCACATGATCAATGATTGCCAAATAGTGCCAACATACTATGTGGAAAGACCCTTTCTAGATCATATTTCAATGCAACAATTTATCAAATGATGGTGCTTTGAGGGGACAATGATCATCTTCAACTATGTGACTTTGGCTCATTGCTTCAAATTTTTTAGAGGATATAGAAACTTACTAACTGTAAAAAATAGGTACGTTCTTAGAAAAAACCCATACTCATTGTAAATAGTAGTTATGGACTTAATGCATATTTCATGAGTTGTGGTTCATAATCATCAGCTTGAATTGTGTGTTTAATACCCAATGCATTGAGGTGATGCTTACAATTTGAATTCATAACAACCATTTCTCATCAACTTAATTTTTTTTTTAGTACCCATTGCATTGATGTGACACTTACAAGGTTGAAGTATTGCAACTTCCTAGAAGGTCTGCCTACTCAATTCCATGATGATCCAACTTTCCTTGATCCTTGGGAGAATGATGCAGGAGCATCAAGGTCAAGGTTGAAGGCACAAGAAGACATTAAGGTCTCAAGATAACCAACATGACCATGTTAGAATAGTTGATGTAATAAGACCCCGTGAAGGTCCTTTTTTATATGTTTGTAATCATTTTAGTTACATTTGAAAACACTAATTAACAAAAACCATATGTGCAAATATAAACATTAATCACAACTTGTCCAATTTATTTGTAGGTATATTTTCCTATGAAGAAAGACCATGCCTGACAATATGAATCTAGAAGAAAATAATGAGACAATGGCTGCATTGTGGGCTCAGTTCCAAAGAAAACTTGATAAATGTTATTGTCCTTGCAAAAAGTGTAAGGGTTTAAAGAATCGAAGAATTCTAATCACAACAGCGCAGAGTCATTGTAGGCAATATGGTCATGTCGAAGGGGGCCACAATTTTTGTCCATTGCTGAATGTGAATTTCCTATTAGAGGAACATGGAGGTTTGAATATCCAAGCTAAGGATAACACTCCCATGGAAGAAGATGATAATGTGCCGGAGGAAATGATTGAAGAAGATGGTATTGGGGAAAGTGATGAAGAGACTCAAAATGATGGTACTAGTGAATCTAATAATAATGATGAAGATGGTCTTGATATACCTTTACTTGAGAAGGCACATGAACCCTTATACCTAGGCTCCCAAACAACTCTACTATCGGCTATAGTGTTGTTGGTGAACTTAAAGGTCATGAATAGCATATCCAATGTAGCAATGTAGCAATGTCATGTATCCTAAGGTATGTCATTTTTTTCATCTTCAATGTTAGCATACAATTACTATTCATTATATTAACAATGCATATTTGTTGTTGTAGGCTGATTAGTGAGTTTTTGTTACCACCATCAAACATTTTGCCTCGTTCGTATCGAGAATTATCTAACATTATGGATCAGATTGGAATGAAGTATCAAACAATACATGCATGTCCCAATGATCACATTCTATATCATAAACAACATGAATTTGCAACAGAATGTCATGATTTTCATGTTAGTAGATATTGGTCAGATCAAATAACAAAAAAAGTACCTCACAAGGTTCTTTGGTACATTCCCATTATTCCATGTCTAGAACGGTTATTTAGGTGTGCTAGGTTGGCACAATTTATGGATTACTATGCATGAAATAGAAGTCAACATGACACTATGTGAATGTCTGCTGATGGTTCTTCATTTAAAGAGATAGAAGAAACATGGTCACACTTTAAAGAAGAACCTCATAATCTGAAACTTTCATTGGCAGTAGATGGTGTCAATCCATATGGAGATATGAGATCTATTTACTTAGTATGGCCTATTTTTGTTATTAACAATAGCATTCCTCCTTGGATGTCCATAAAGAGGGAGCACATAATGTTGTCAATGATTGTGCCAGGTATTTTTTTTTAGTTATCTAAATTAATTTATAAATAGTGCATGAAAATGGTTATAATAATTACGTAATGTTTATGTTCATTCAATTGCTAGGTAAATACCAAGTTAAAGATATGAACGTGTATATTGAGCCCCTAATTGACGAGTTGTTAAAGTTATAGAATGGCATCACTATGTATGACATCTCTAGACCGATAGGACATCAACAATTTCAATTACATGCAATGCTTGTATAGACAATACATGATGCCCCTAGGCTAACTCATTTTTGCGGTATGTTATATTGTTAAGATCATATATTTTTGGTCTGTTATAGTGCTTACACATTACTATCAAATGCTTAAGTTGTGCATGATAATTGTACATGATCCAATTATACATGATCTTTTAGGTCTTCAGACAAAGGGAACATTTGCATGTCCAGTTTGTGGTCCAAAGATGAAATTTTTTCATTCGAGAAGTTTAGGAAATAGGTGTTTGATGAGTTTAGACACTTTCTCCACAATAATCATAGGTATCGAATTGCCAAAAAACATCTTTTCAATGGGAAAGAAGAGACATCATCAAGGCCATGAAGAATGACACCTCATTTATGGAAGTTGGAATATGATCGACTAAATCGTCGAGGTATTGTCCAATTTGTCGTCTGAAGTTTACAATTTGTATTTTGATATTGTCTTATATTTACTAATGCTGTAACTAGTGCTTGTGAAGGTCATCAAGGCATCAATGAACAACTTCCTAAAGGAATGAAAAGTTATCCTACTCAATTTAGTAGGTTACCATACTACAAGGATCTCCTAGTCGCGCATTTGTTTGATGCTATGCATATTGGAAAGAATGTAACAGAGACACTATGAAAAATGTTGGATGGAAGGCGTGATAGAGAACAAATTGCTAAAATTTTTACAGACATTCATAAATCTAATCATGCACTAAAAATTTTCATTGAATCAAATAGGAATGGAGATCGCATAAATACAAGTGCCCTTCCTTGGTTATTAACGGAGAAAAAAAGTGATGCATTAAAAGAAGTCATAAAAAAAACAAAATTTCCAATAGAATTTGCTGCAAATATAAGCACTCTTCTATCAAAGAAAGGTGATTTTGGGCCAGGGTTGAAGACACATGATTGGCATACCTTCCTCAAGGTAAGTCATTTTTTTAATTTACAGTATATTTGTAAGATTGATTGTAGTACCAGTTGCATTATTTAATAATATATTGAAATGATCATTTTTTAATAATTGTTGTTCGTCCAACCTCTATCCCTTCCACAACAGTTTACAAGAGTATTAAACAAGTTATATATGATCTTGGAAAATACATGAGGTTAGAAGAGTGTTTTTTGTTAGATTTGTAGCTTTTTATCTGAAATCTATTGTATAATTTTATTTGAACTCTCCTCTATGTGTTTTTGCGTGTTGAATCTCATTTAGGTGGTTATCATCTAAAGAAATTAATAAAAATGATATAAAATATTGGAAGAGAAAAATTCCACAGTTTATGTGTGAAATGCAAAAGTGTTTACCTCCAACATTTTTCAATGCTAAAAAACAATACCTCATACATCAAGGTGAGGAGATTGAATTGTGTGGACCTGTACAAGCTAGATCAATGTGGATGGTTGAGAGGCATTTGAAATTTATGAAGGGCTTGGTTTGACAAAGAGCATGTCCTGTGGGTTCTATGATAGAGGGATATATGATATACCAGACCATGGTGTATATCAGTGAATATCTTCCAAAGTTTGTAGTAAGTATCCATTTAGATCGCAATTGGGATCCCAACTGTAATGACAAATTCAAAGGGGAGTACCTAACGAAGAAAGGTATATTGAGGAGGGTGAGAGGTAATTATAAGTTTTTTTTTTTAAATTTAACAATTCTTATCCATCATCAATATATATAAGTTGTTTCTAACTGGTGTAATTGTCTTCTTTATAGTTGGTCGTGAGTGGGATGCACTACACTTGTTTATTGCAAACAATCTTGATTGGATGACAGTGTGGATTGAGCAGTCTCAAGAAAATGGTCGCTCATTAACATGAGATGGTGTTGCATCATTGGTTAAAGAAGCTCATCGTAATGGAGATCTCAATGTTACGCCAATGGTACTTGATCTAATATATGGCTTAAGAGATACAAAGGTATGCATAAGATTACTAATCATGAGACATAAGTTTAATATCAACTCACAAATCAATGAGAAGATTCTTGACATGTTTGAATAATTGTAGGTCAAACAACACAAAGCTATGTACTACCATGGCTATAAATTCCACACAAAAAAGTTAGATGAAATGAAAAAAATGTGTGATTCCAGGATAAGTGTTGTCTTTGCGGTCACCAATATTTCATCTAGAACTGCCATACATCCTCAACAATCTAAAAATTGATACTATAGAATTTTGGATGATATGCTTGAGTACAAATTTAATTCATTCAAAATAGTTCTATTTGTCATCAAATGGTTTAGGTTATGACTGAATTGAAATGATCTCGATAGGACTATTATTCAACACGATAGTGGATTTACTATGATTAATACAAGGTCATTTGAGCCAGTCGGAGATGAGCCCTATGTTCTTCCAAGTCAATGTGAGCAAGTGTTTTACTTTGGTGTTCTAGAAAAACTAGGTTGGTTATTTGTTGTTAGACATGACCCAAGAGGAAGGCCGGTAAAGTATAATGTGATCAAAGAAGAAGATATTGAAGAAGCACAAGAGGAAATAAATGATTATCAGGAATGACAGTTACCCAGTGATGAAGAAGAAGAAGATGGTGATGATTTTGGTCATGCCAACAATAATGGTGATAATGATGATGATGATACTAATGACGATCATGATCATGGTGATGAAGATGGTGATGATCATGGCAATGATGGTCATGATGATGATAGTGATCAAGAGGATGATGATGGTGATGAAGATGGTGGTGGTGACAACGATGATCAAAGTGACGAGTATGATGATGGTGATGATGATGATGATGATGACATGGATGATGATCATGATGATCAATGAAATCTTAAGATATGATCAATGTCAACTATTTTGGGGTCTTGTATGACCAAATATTTCTTTCCAAACCATATGTGAACATATAAACATTAAGTAGAGCATGCCAAATATTTTTTTAGATATAAACATTAGTTACGCTAAATTTTTAACTTAAGACTATTGATTTACATATCAAATCTACTTTATTATTAATATTTTTTTTGGTAAGTCTATTACTTTAATTTTGCTGCTGATTTTTAAGACTTACTAATTTTTTTCACAGGGCGATATGGATGCTCCATGTTAGACACCTTCAGTAGAGGTAAACATTAATTATTGTAAATTTTAATGTCAATATAGAAACAAATGTCCTATTATTATGTTCTTTTCTTGATGGCTTTGGAGTTATTTTGATGAAAGTATACAAATATTTGATGTCACAAATGATAGGAAAAAGCTACAATGATCGTTGATCAAATGCAATCTAAAATACGAGCATCATATCTACATGATATTGGCCTTAGTATTGACCCTGTGTTCATCACCCAAAAAATTACTCAAAGATACACTGATGAGCTTGTTCAAATTATCATCAAAGGTGACAGAAGTGAGGAGAAAGAGGCACTGAGAATAGAATTGGACCCTAGAATCCAATCTTTGAAAGTAAGAAATAATTCGACTAAAGCAGTAATAAAAGTTCAATAGATATTAATATTTTATAGTATCTTTTGGATCATGATCTTTGATTTTATGTGTTCTTGTATAGACATATGTGCCAGTTGCGAAATCACATGTTGAACATGGTTAGGGTTGTTTCACAGTACCTTCGTGTAAGAAACACTTTGTTTGTTTTGATGAACATTATAAAACTTACCTTTTTTTTTTGTCAACATTTCACGCTAGTATCCCATTTGATCTTTATCCATTGCAAATTTCTTTGCTAACAATATTCTATTCTTTAGCTCATGATGAAGTGTAAACTCCTCCTTCGGTTGGCGGTCCACTATTGTCTACTGCATTGTCAGCAACAAGGACCATGCAAACATCATCTTCTATGCCCAGTTGAACTGGTAAAACCTTGTTTTTCTATATTTTGTAATGTGCTATATTTTGTAATGTCTTTCTACAAGTTGATGAACAATGAAGTAGCACATTAGTGCTTAAATGATGTCTACAAAAACTTGCATACACACAAACACATGCATACACACACCACGCATACATACATACATACATACATACATATATATATAGCCACACATAGAGAGACATGGACATAGGAAGGGAGGTAGACCAACAAAGAGCAGTACTAAAATTGTCATTTAATTGTTATGATGTTTTAGTTGATAGAGCAATAGAGAGCAGTACTATTGAAGTTGATCCATTTCTTGGAGTAGTTCATGTGATTAGTACTAGTTCGTATGAAGGGACATTGTTATTGAATAAGAAAACTATGTTTCCATTAAGAGAATGAAAGCTTCCAGGTGCTTTAAAATTGATATTATTTAAAGTGTAAATTTAGTTTACTTTTACATTACTCATTTTGGACTAATAAATCCTTTATGTTTTTGTAGGTAATAATGCTTTCTTTGAACATCTTTTTCATTGCAATTGAGATTATTTGGACCCACCATATGTAAAAGGTACATAGTTTCATATCATTGATACATAATTTTTCTTTTCTTCTATTTATTGTAATATATTAAAGTTATTGATCTAACAATCTATTTGTTTTTAAAAAGGTAGAATTTACAAGCTGGGGAATTAAAAAATTAGCTGATTGAATCCATTGAGGAGAAATTTGGGAAAAATATTTTTGACACTGGCCTACTTTTGAAAAGAGCAGAAAAGCATATAAAGACTATGAGGGATCAATATAGAATGGGGTCTTAAGGATAACCCAAAGTACGACCGTCCTCCTATGATTCCACCAATGGAGTGGAACCAAATAATAGAAGATGCAACGGAGAAAAGGCTATCCGAAGATAGAGATAATGAAGCAGCACATGGCAAAAAGAGGTATGTCATTATAGTATTAAATACATTGTAATCATGCACTAATTATTGATATTTGTAAATATATAATCTAAGATGTTTGAAATTGTTCATAGATTGCAGGACACATCCATGGCTACAAAAGCGAGAATAGAAAAGGTTGTCCAACACAAACTTGGCTTTGGTGGCTATATGAATCTGCAGTCTCGACTTCTAAGTAGTGCAGAGAAATTTTTTTTTTTTTTTAATATAATGTTGCAAATAGTTTTGTTTAATGAAACCATACATGGAAAATTGACGTTATCAAGCAAAAACCATAGGGCACAAATTTCAATGTGGAGGTCATAGATGAAGATAGAAAAATTGCCTTGAAGGAAGGCTATAAAGTTGTGGTTGCATGCCCAGGTGAAGAATCTATAAGCCTTGCCCAAGAATCCAGTGCACCAAATGATATCTCATAGGTAAATTGGTCAAATGAAAAGTAAATGAAATTAAATAGTTGAGAAGATTCTTTTTTGGTATTAGTTTTAAATATAAATTGACTACATAACAATGTGCATAACATTTTACTACAGCCTTCATATCCTACCACAAAACTTGCTCCTGACGAAGGCCATGATGTGCATTATAGTCGTGGAGGTATTAATTTTCTATTGGAAATTAATTATGCAATTATGAATACAATTTAACATCTTCAATTCGAATTTGACGTGTATCTTTCTTTTAGATATTTTAGAGCATATTGAACATCATGCTGAAGGACTGGACCATGTTCCAAGTGTTCAACATGTTGATGTGGTGGTAGATCAAAATGTTAATGTACATGATGTGGCATTTCCAGGTAAGAAAAATGCATTTTATGTTGTACGCATACTTAATTACAAGCTTGTAATAGTTAGAAAAAGAAAAAGAGTATTCCAATTTATCGCATTCACTTGTTCTTGCAATAGAGCCCCCTTTAGTGCAGCAACCTCCTGCTCCTCCAAAGAGAAGGAGCCATCATAATTTGATATTGCACATGTCAGAAGAGGAGGAGAATGAAGCAAATATGGATGTCCCTATGAGTGCTTTTCTTAAGAGAGCTCAGAAAAACAAAAAAAAGAAATGATGTTTTAAAAATCTTCTTTGATAAACCTTGTTGTATAATGAAAGAACTTTGTTTTAAGTAATTATGTATGAATGATGCATATTAATATAGATTTTTATTTCTGTTAATGAATATTGTTATGTGTTAATGAAGTTTTGATTAGTATTGTGTATTAATGATTTTTATATCATATTAATGAATGTTATGTAATTCTATTGATTGAATGTTATAGTTCATAAATGGATGAATCAATGAATGAAGTATGTAATTAGATGATAATGGGTACTTTAGATTGATGTTAGGGGGAGGGGGGTGAGGCTAGATGAGCTTCCACCTTCATGTGGTTGGCCTTGTTAAGTAGAGAATATTATAGTATTCTTGAAACCAAGTGAAGCTCAAATTTCTTAAGTCTTCAAACACACATCCCAATTCTCTTTAACGAGACTGAAGTTTTTTCACTTGTAATAGTCTCATTGCAGTCATCTTTTGGTTCCTTGAACATATAGTTCTTGCTTAGTTTAAATCCCAATTATTAGATATTTGTCCACATTGGAGTTAGTTTGGAATAGAAACCTACGTATTTTATTATATATATTTAGTCAACTAAAAGCAATGTAGAAAGCATTCATAGAGTTGATGTCTAACAAAAGAAGACAAGATGCATATACTACTTAGCATGGAAATCCTTGTAGGTGAATTGTGTGTGTATGTACACACAGACCCATATATGTATGTATGTATATAACTTCAAACAAATGTGTAGACTCAATTAGCAAGAGACACCAACCCCAAATCCTGCAATGCAGAAGGAACTCACCTTTGAAATGCAAAGTGTATATAATGTAGATAGATTTGCCTTAGATCTCCTTTGAGGTATTCAAAAAATCTGCCTTGTACTTGAATAATCCACCAAGATTTGAAATAGTATTTTTCAATAAATGCTCTAAACTTGGAATATACCTTCATAAAAATTGTGCCATAGATTTGCTCATCACATTCAAAATAAGCCTTCACATGTCTGTTCACTTAGCTCTGATTTAGGTCTTCCACAAATTTGGCTTATAATTATGCTCTTGAATCTCTTAAAATATTCTTTGTATTCAAATGATATTTAATGAATTGATTGGTACAAATTTTCTCATACTTGAATCCAACTATCATTGTCATTGTCAAACATAACACAGAAATAAAATCATTTTGGTTATTCACTTGTTATACAAGTTAGTCTTATCTTTTTGGTTTTTGAAAGTTGTACACTTATGCATCTTTGGGATATCCGAAAGCTATTAGAGATGTTTGGATGGTTCATGTCCTTATTTTTTTTGTGTTGTTTGTAGGGTTTTTGCCATGAAGTCTAAGGACAGACATGTTGGATGTTTGTGATAGACATGTCCACCTATAAGAAAAGTATCAAATGTAGAAAAATGCAAAGAAAAGCTTGTAAGGGTTTCAGGTGTCTTTAGGCCTAGTACAACTCGTAAGGGTTTTAGGTGTCTTTGGAAGGGTTAGTGAAGTTATAAAACCTTTGAAAAGGTTACTGAAATATATTAAAGGAATATATGATTGTAACTTGTCGAAGTTGAAACTTTGTGTCAACTTAGACAACAAATTTTAGTTTATAACTAACTGGTAACAATTAGGTAGTTAGATAGTAGTGGTTGTTTACTATTGTTTGGTTATTTAGAAGTGATTTGTTGAGTCTTTGGGGGAGAAGTAGAGTTGGGGTGGTGAGACAAGGTATTGTGAAAAAATTATAATCAGTAAAATAATCCTATTCTCTGCAATTCAGTCTTTGTCCCAAGGAACAGTGAGTTCCTATGATGTATCGAATGCATTTTGACTAATATTTAATGTGAGAACATTTTATTTTATTTTTAATCTTTTCCACGCTTTCTTTTAAATTTCATTGCGGGTTGAGTAAGGAATAATAGACTGGTGCATTCAAACCAGTGACTCCTTAAACACAATCAACTGTACTTATTCTATAGTTTCCAATGTAGATTCTCTCCTACCACCTATAGTCACTATTATTAGTGGGAGACAATGAGGTTATGATTATTTATTTGTACTATATTAACCAAATGCAAGAGAGTGGGAAAACTTGGTGCAAGTGTAGTGTTGGATGGCAATTGCTGATGGAGGTTTAGCCCGGATTAGACACCAGTCTAATAGATAGTGGATCATTTCATGTTTGAAGATGTTTTGGGGGTGAATCCTTCATGTTTGGGGGGTGTCTCTGTTTCCAAAAATGACACAGTAGAGCACTGCTAGTGTTATGATGGGAAAAATATGTCTTTCATTGTGATAGACTATTTCTAAGTCATCTGTGTTGTTTCTTGCTATTGTCAAGCAGTCTTTGTTTTCCTTGAGACCATGAACAAAATTATCTACCATTTTTTCTAATATAAAATTTTGACTTGAACAATGATAAATTTTATTAGTAATCATTATAGTGGAACAACTTTTGACTTGTTCAAAAATTTTAGTTGAAGGTGTTGGAATTGATAGTGAACCCCAAGCTCCTAGAAATCACCTGCAACCAAAATGCATGTTACATCTGTGTCTGAGAGATAATATGATCCAAAAAGCATGCCTACTTTGGTGATTTGGCTATTATTGTAGCACTACAAAGTGTCTTATAGTGTTTCTCATTTTCTTAAATAATAGGCAATTAGTTCATGATTTCATCATATCTTATAGTGGAAAAACTCCAAGAATCTTGGGTAAATTGCTTGCTATAAGACTTTCTTTTATATGACACTCAATAATGTGGGCTAAGTGGTGGGCACAAAGAGGAACAAGAAAGGATCTGTACAAGTGCATGGTGCAGTAGAATTCAAAAATGAAATCATCTTAGTTTAATTCTGATTCTCCTCTATTAGCCTCACATACATACACAGGTCACTTCAATTCTTCAATGCTCTCAAACTTATACACGTCCCTTATCAGCAGATCTGGTCATAATTCTTTTAAAATTTACAAATATTCCTAGAAATAGCAGCTACCTAAGACTCAGGAATTAGATATAAATGAGTTGAGACCAGCATTTATAATTCTTGAACACGATTGAAAAAAAAATTGATTTTGTAAGATGATTTGATATGCAACAGCAGAATTCATCCTTGTTTACTTCTGATTTATAGGACCAGTGCCTTATCCATTGGGCAAGAAATTGACTATTGGTAGGAGATCTAATTCAAATAACTTGTATAAGAATTAATCAACTGCCATCACCCATCTCCATTCTTATGCAATATCCCTTTTATGAACTCATAAACCCTACTGATTTACTGAAGCATTTATATAATTGCTTGAATTAAAAGCAACAATAAAACTAGCATACAACCCATCCAGACTACATTCAACCAAATACACCTTATTTAAATGACTTCAAAGTAAACAAACCCATAAACTAGAGACAGAAATTTATGATCCACAAATATATTGTAAATACCCCTTTGTATTATCCTTTTCATATGATTAATACAATAACCAATAAGAAACCAATTGAATGCCCAGAATAGATTACCATTTCTGTCATTTCAATTTTCTTATCAGAAAGTACAATAGAAGCAAACTCAAAACCTATGCATACTATTGGACCAACTGAATATGTACTCTTCTTGAAAGAAACAAAAAAATTATACAAGTCTCGGACTATCACAATGCCTTGAAAACTCATTTATATAGCATGAGTTGCAACTAGCAAAGGGTAATTGTAATCTGAAAAGTGTCCAAGGAACAAAGAATCATACAAAAGACAAAAACAATCACAACAGAATGCTAGGCATATCAGATATTCCTTCAGGTAGGCCCGTTCTAGTTTCTATTGTGAATCATTAACTTTTGATTTGTCTCTCATTATTTCGGCTCCTCAGAATATGTGGCTACCTAGCTGGCCAAAGAAGGATGATCTTGTGATACCTCCAAATTGGTTTTCTCCTATAGGTTCTCACTGCTTTCACCCTGAGAAGGCATTATTACCTTTTCCCCTTCTTCTTTTTTCAGTTCTGGTGTAGAGGTGTCAATAACCTGCACCTCACCTTCTTGTTTCTCATCATCATCTGAACTATCCTCCTCTAACTGCTTCTCCAACAAAAGATCTGCCATCCAAGTATCAAATTGTATATCATCCGACCAGCTAAACTATAGGATATCATTTTGCTTTTTAAAAATATAACTAGCCTCCTTTTCAAAACCAACAAATTCTTACTTCAAAGAATCAAAAAATAATTGGACTTTAACCAATTCCTCTGTCATGGTGGCCCACTAGGCATGCCCCTTTTCATTAATATCTTTATTTATCCTTGTGCAGAAAAGGTCATCCAATTCTTTACTCCACTCTTCCTTATTTTTCAATTTCTTCTTTCTATCCAAGGCACAAGGAAATAGATCAAATTTTTTATTCTTGTACTTATTTAAATAAGAAACAATTTTTGGTTGCAGAGCAACTCTCCTGTTATCAAAATCTAACAGGTCATTATCAATATCATACAATTTTTCAACATGGTCATTGGAAGACTTTATAACTAAATAACATAGAAGGGTGATTTCCTTTTCCCTTTTTCCCCATTTATTAACAATAGGCTTCAGGGTATCATCATGAGTTTTCAATTCCTCCCATATATCTATTACTTTTACCAACTGATCAAAGAATAAGGGCCACTCAATTTTGTCCACTAAATACATTAGAGCCTTTCTAAGCTTATCCTCATACTTTGTATTTAACTCTACATGTAAGGCCCATAGCTTGCTCTTCTCTTCTTCAAATTCCTTAGTTGTATAATATTCAGGCCTTTGAGGTGTGTTTGGTATCTCTAAAAGGGGGGTGGATTTAACAGGTTCCACTAGAGGACAAGGGTATGTTATTCTTGGCCTTGTGGATTTCCCCATTGCCTTGTTTTCAAGTTCAATTCTTCTTTTTACCTCCCTATTATATGCCTCAAGAAGTGTTTCATATTTATTCTGTAACTCGGACATAACCTATTCCTCCTTCTTAGTAGTGGCCAACACAAACTTAGAAGAATCCACATTCCAATATGCTGCCTGTACATGTGAAGTGTCAGCAACCCTTCTTACAAGTATATTTCCCATCAACCCAGACTCATCTAATTGTGATGGTGTGGCTCTAGATCCCTTTCTCAATGACCAACTGACCAATGTAGCTTGATCTTCAATGAATGAAGTGTCTGGGAAGTCTCTTCTATTTGGGTCTTGCAACTCCAATCTACTTGAAATAGAATTGAAAATTAATGCATCTGCAATATCCCAATTGGGCAATAAGAAAATGTTAGATGCCCTTATCATTTTCCTACCCTCCTCAAGGGTTATATTCTGCAATTCCTTCATCATTTCTTCTTTAATTTGGTTTTGCATGGAAGTTTCATCCATTTTTGGATGCTCTGTTTTCATCTTTTTACATTTCTCCTTGAAAATATTCATGTTTGTTCTCCATGCAAACTGCTGAAAGGCCCTTGATTTCACAAAACTATCATCAGTCCAAAATTGATGACTTGCCTGCTCTAATATAGGGTGCAACTCCCTGCCTCTATAATCAGCTATTGTTAGATCCAAACTTGGGAGAGGAAGTTCTGGAGGGTTACCCTCATCTAATTTTGCTTGAGTAATAAAAATATCTCCCTGTGATCCCATGTGTTCAACCTGTTCACCAGTGAGCTGCTCTTCTCCAATCTTCAAAGGGGACTAGGTGGGTGAATATTCCTCATCTTGAGGCCTTTCTTCTATCATTATCTTTTTCCTCTTAGGACTAGGCTCTTCAAGTCTCTCCTCTTGGGCTATACTAGTAGATCCTATTATTTGTTTGCCCTTGTCTATAGGAACCCTTTTATTCTGAATTATAGCATATCTAGGCCTCTTTTGTACAATTATTTTATCAATTCTCACATTTTGAATGAAAGCCAACCTCCTCATGACCTCTCTGGCCTTATCAGGATATGAATCAATAAAAAATTGTTTCTTTTCATTCATGACCTCCATTATTTCAGGGAAGGTATTCATGAGCTTACCTATTTTGTCAGCCTCTGTAATAGCATTATCCAAAGGATCATATTTATTATCAAAACAATGAATGAATTCTAAGACCCAAGAATAAACTCTCCATTTTTCCTTTTTATTTTCCTGCTCCTGCAATGAGAATTCATTCCTTATAATATCCTCTAGATAATAAGAATCGTGCTTGACCAGTCCCAACTTGATTCTATGCCTCAACATTTGATTGAAAAATCCCTAAGAATCACAAAAATAGGGATGAGAGAGAGCCATCATATATTGCTCCAAAATTTTATGCAAAAAGATCCATCCCCCTTTTGTAATCACAAACTGATGGGCCATTGTGCAGGTAGGGAAAATGGACCCTAATTTCCTTTTTAACAAAAAAATTTCTTCCACTCCCCCTAACTGCCATAAAACTTCAGCCATTCCTACCTTCAAAGGAACTTGGTAAGGCAAAACATGAGGGTTCCCCTTGAAACCATAGATTCTAAAAATAGTAGAAATAGGGTAGGGGATGATATCTCCCCAATTATGTGAAACTTTCAAGTCATGGGGGTTATCCATAGGCCTGATGAGACTCATTAGTACCCTAGGGATTCTAGGATTGTCACTCAATATGAGGCATCTCAATTTAGCAGCAAAATATCTATCAAATCTAACAAAACTAGCATTACTTGCATCCTAGGTCATATTTTTACTCCACAACTGGACTGACAGTATTTCCCCATTCTCCTCTCTATTTAGTTCCATCTCATTACCAAAATATATCACTCCTTTGAACAAAAACATATGCATTAATAGAGAGTAGTGACCAAAAGTTTTTTCCACCTTGCCCTTCGCAATCCCAACTAAACCAATGTGAATTTCTTCAGCCAAAAAGGAAGCAAAATCAAAAATAACATCTACACCAAAGGAAGCAATCTAAACCATCATGTACATAAAAACCAATGGGCATAAATTCTTGCTCATCTTCACCAAAAATTTGGCATAAGGTCCTGTATATCTCTACAGCCCAGGAAGTAAAAAGACTCTTCTTAAAAGGCTCTCTAGAGGCTACAGTAATTATTGGCAAAGTTCCTATTGTACTAATATGTGCCCTTAGTGCACCTCCCCTAATTACATCCTTCTTTGCTTTATATTCATTCTCTAATTCTAGCAGATTGATTTGCACATGGTAGTCTGATAATGGTTCCAAGTGAAAAACCTCTCTAATTTCTTCAGGAGTAATCGAGACTAGAGGCACACCATCCTTTCTTCTTACAACCCTAATGGATTGGTCATAATTCTTAGCAGTGGCTTCAAGAAAATCATAATCCATGAAAACACTTAGGACTACTAACTTTTCCAAATCAAAATTCTAGACATTAGCATGCGGGGCAAACAACTTTCTTTCCAAAAACCACTTTTTAAACAAGAAAAGGGTAGTTTGAGTAGTTATTGAATCCCTAACCCAATTCCCCTTGTCATATAGGCCATCACCAATTTTAAGCCTAAGGTTTAAGGAAATTAACTTTTTAACTTGTGTAGGCTGTACAGTAGATTCTGGGAGTAATTCTAATAAATCATCGTGGACATTCCTATCTATATAATTAATTTGCATAGAGAATGGTTTCTTAGGAGGCATTTTGACAGTATTGAGAGAATTGGAATGCCACAAAGGTTATAATATTAGTAATTAATTGACTTGCTGAACTTGTTCATCTTTGAACTTCTAAAATTTCTCTTGAATGACAAAAGAATAGTTTCACATCTTTACCAAGCTTAACATGACACAATCAATCAGGCTCTTGTGCTCAAAAAATTTGCAATCTCTGTTCATGTGGGATTAGAATTAATGAAAATCCTTGTGTTATACTCTATTTCTCCCACATGCAAAGCTTTCACTTATCATAAATGCACCATATAGAAAAATAGAGTGGCATCACACTTTCTTTTTTAAACTTGTGTTGTTGATCCTTGAAAAATCCTATGATCTGGGAATGACAACTAAGTTGACTCAGTTTTCTTCTTAACACATTAGCAGTCAAGCCAATAAAACACCTCCACCTCTACCTTTCCTTCAAGGCTGGCACTTCAAATCGGGCCCATGGATGAATATGGACACGTGTCATTAACTAGCTAACTCGTTATACATAATTCTCAAGCACCTTTCCATAGCGAGCAAGCGATGATCACTGATCTTACTTTAATCGTGTCATAGAAAATTGAAACAACCTTTAAGAACACAATGGTGGGTCCATTTCTCATTAAATCGCTATACATAATTTTTGCACATCTCTTTATAGCAAGTCAACGAGCATCGTCGATCCAGACTTGATCTTTTGGATAGCAATTTTACTTCCATAGTGATGAGCCACACTTGCTAACTTGCTACACTTAACTTCTGAGCACTTCTTCATAGCGATTCAACGCCACCCATTGATCCCATCTCGATCTCACGATCAAAAATATTTGTACCTAGTACATGAGAAGTGGGTCCATGATATCGTTGTCCATGATATGGGCCCTGCAGATTATGGGACATAGAAGAGGGGTTAAAGCCTTTGATAGTACTAGCATCTACCATTTTGTTAACATCTCGGCCAATAATATCAACCAAATTAATAAAGAGATAGGAAGATAAAAGGTCACCTTGTCCTAGACCACTAGAGATACTAAAGAAACCCTTTTGAGAGCCATTGACTAGTACAAAAAATTTAGGCATTCTTTAAGCATTCCTCTATTAGTTGAAGGTTTCCTCCTCTAAATCCAACTTTCTTAAGGACCTCCATAAACAAGTCTCATGAGACCATGTCAATTACTTTTGAAATGTAAAGCTTAAGTATCATACTTTATTTTTCACCTTTATCCATAAAGTGAATGACTTATTGAAAATTAATGATAACATCTTTTATTTGCCTCTTGGGGACAAAACCTTTCTGTTGAGGGTGGATCAAGTGATCTAGAAAGGGTTTAATGTAAGAAACCAATAATTTAGAAAAAATCCTTATATAAGGTATTACAAAGGCTGATAGGTCTAAAATCCTTCAAATTGTTCTCCCCAGTCACCTAAGGAATTAGACCCCTTTATTTTATACCTTGAACTCAATAAAACCCTAGGAGATCTTGTATTGTCATTCCTCCTTTCTTAGAGTCTCCTCCTTCCATTTCCTATTTTCCTCTCTCTCCTCTAGCTATGCCTTCAAACTCCATATTTCCCCTTCCATCTTGGTCAAGAATTGAATTCTATGGGAGGCCAAATTATTAATTTTCTCTCCCGGTTGGGCATGCACATTATTGATAGACATCAAGGCCTTTAGCATTGCATTCCTCTCTTCCTCATGGGGTACTTTATCCTTGATATCCTCCACTTGTTCCTCTAGCTTCTCCAAGCTATTGAGCTTTTCTCCCATCTATCGACCCAATTCCCATGTGACTTGATCCCTATGACTAGTCATCCAATCAAAAAAAATTCTTTCAGCTTCAGTAATTGGCTCTAGGCTATTAATCTTTATGTGAGTTGTATGCATTTGAAAAAGAAGCCACCTAGCCACCACTTTAAACTAATTATAACAAGAGGTCATCTCCACAGAGTGGAGGGTTAGAGTGTCCAAATAAATTGAGCCATCATCTTTTTTGGAACCACACTAAGAGAGGGCTCTCTAGATGCACAAGGATCATCTAAGTAGCTTAAATACACCATGGGAGAGGGGCAGTACATTGTAGAGCCCAAGGAAAGAGGAGTAAAAAGGTAAGATGTGGTGTCTAGGATCAGATAAGGTTTAATGGCTAAGGTTTCTTTCTTTGAATCCTCCAAAACCTCCACAGTATCATCCTGTTTATTGTAAGGTTATTCTTCTTTCTTGGATTTATGGGGAGGAAGAGTCTCAACTACGAAACTAGAAGAATTGTTTGATGTGAAAAGAGTGCAATGTTGTCTCATTGTGGAGGAAATGACCTTGAAAATATTCTTATTAAGCTCATGGGAGGACTGAAGGGTCATATTCCAATGGAAATCATAAAGTCTAAGTAAAATCCCTGAAGTCATGTTTTAGTGGGGACTTTATATTTTTGGATAGATAGGGAAAGGGACGAGTAATCCAAAAAGAAAAAGAAAATAGATCATTTCTATGAAAATGATTTAGCATAGGAAAACTGTGGGAGTGAATCCTTTTGACCTTCCTTCACAAGTGAAAATTTGAATGAGAACCTTCACCAAGGCCTTGTAAACCCCTTCCATCACCTCTTTGTTGAATCCATGATACAATTTTGGGATTTTTTAACCCAACTTCCTAAACCTCTCCTTAGCATCTTTGAAATAGATTTTGGTGTTTCTCATAATCTTGACCCATCCATGCTCAACCAAGGGATAGTAGAGATGGACTCTAGGGTGATGACAAACAAAACACAACCCATCGTAACCTTTCCACCATCCCACGACTCCATAATTTTCTAAGAAAGCTCTGGATTATAAACCTTCATGTCTATGATATAATTTTTTATACTATCCTACTCAATGATCTCTCAGAGCTCCTTGTTATTTTAGTACTCTCCCTATTCATTAGGCTCAATCTAATAAGGGTCTCCTCCTATCCTTTTATTCTAATGAAAGTAGTAAAAACACATTGCTTCGAAAACTAATAGACCCACAAATGGAAAGATGACCAAACCCAAGCTTTTCTTTGTAGTCACATTAAACTCTAAAACTAAAATAGAAATCTAACTCATAAAAATTCTTCACAAAATGGACCACATAAAGAATACTAATGCAAAGTTTATTAAAGCATGATTTATGTACTATCATGAAAGATCACTTCATACACCTCCACTAGGATGGATAGAGAGTCATCCCAAATTTTGAACCCCTTAGTTTATTTCCCCACACTCACCAACATATTTGCAACATGATTTCCCTCATGATAGGTGTATTGAAATGACACCTCCTCTAAGTTTCTTAACATATGTTTTATTTTTTCAATGACATCCCTACCATTTCAACCTATCTTTGCCACATCTTTTAAAATATGGATGTTGTTTAAAGAATCCCCTTTTCTGATTACCTTTTTCACATTTTTCCTAATCAGCACTAAGACCCCATGGTAAAGGGCTAGGAGTTTAGCTACATAAGGAGTCTGGACCCCAAACTTCACCTTGTGAGATGACAAAAAATCCTCTTTTGAGCTTCTCAAAATGCCACTTTCACCTACCCACTATTTAATATTCTTTTGAAAGTTGATATCGAATTACTAATACTAAAAGCTCTAAAGTTATCCAACAAGCCCCATTGACTACCAACCTCCCTATCATAGGAATATGATGTGGAACCATGGTTAGTAGGATAAAGGGTCTTCATGTTCTCCTTCACATTTTGGATATGCGCCATGCTCACTGATTTAGCATTTTCACTTGTTTCCCTTAAGATCATGTTGTTGCATTCCTTCCATAGGCACCAACTATCATCTAAAAGACACTGTCTCCATAGCTCAATGATAAAGGGGTGAGGAGAAGGGGATCTGTAAGAATTGAAGACCTCTTTAGGTTCATTATTCCAACACCAATACACTTTTAATAGGCTATGATATGGCTAACTTCCCAAGAAAAAGGGTAGGAGAAGAGGATGTGGACTATAAACTTAGCATCATTTTGTTAGAATTCTTTAGAATAATTGAGAGGGGGGGTGAATTAGTTATTCAAGGTCCAAAATGCCCTATTAATACCTTTCTAATGAATCCATACCCTTTTCATCTATTCAAACTTAAAATAGTCATATAAGCAAATTACTGTAAATCAACATGCAAAGATAAAACATTCAAGATCAACACATAACACAATGACTTACGTGGAAACCCAATTTGGGAGAAACCACCAGTAACATGGTACTTGATTCTCACTCTTCTGAAGTGATGCCCTGTTAAAAGCCTGCCCTATTAAAGGCTTACAACACACTGTTAAATGTGACCTTGTTAGAGGATTTCACCAAACTGTTAGGAATGGGCCTGGTTAAAGGTCTTTAGAACATCCACTTGGAATGTCACCTTGTTAAAGGATTTATCTAATGGCTGTTAAACCAACCTAAGTCCATAGGATTTATCTTACTGTTACAATTGCTAGAAGGTAACGATAATGGTCTTTTGATCTGACATAACTTACAACATACTTTGCAAATTTTAGATCACTCTTTCAGTTCAATCCTTATGCTTGGCTTCAATCTCTTTAGTTCTGACTTGCTTGTCTCCCTCTCAAGCTTTGTCTCCTTGAGTTTTTCTACTCATTTTGCCAATGCAATCATCCTTGTGGTCATCTATCCAAACAGAGTTCCTCAGCATTTCATGCTTTAATGCTTGACCAGGGCTCTCTCTCTTACTATCCCTTCTTTTTCACTCTCTTCCACTCTATTATCCATTAACTTATGTCTTCTTATATACAAGTTTGATTTTCCTTTGCTGCTCAATTTTCCCTCTCTAATTTTAGGGTTTCAAAAATGGATTAGGTAGGATACAATGTATCTACCCCATATCTTGTTTTCTTTGCCAATTGTATCTTAAAAATGTTCTACATGGTGTTCTGTGTCACCAACTCATCATTCTTCCTTTCAATTCACAGATTCCTAGATAACAACTTTGTCGGCTTAGATCTAGCAAATCTTCAATTTTCTAAATAATGCAACAACTTGGCATTATTGAGTTACTGGTGTTTGGCACCTCTGTGTTACTCGGCACCATTGAGTTACTGGTGCTTGGTACCTCTGTGTTACTCGGCACCTATACCTACTCAGCACTTGGTTTTGCTCTTGCTCGATACTTGAACTTGCTTGGCACTTGAACTTGCTTGGCACTTGAACTTGCTCAACACTTGAGCTTGCTCGACACTTGACTAGGAATTTGCTCGGCTCTTACTAGCTTTTGCATCATTAATGTCTTTTTCCCTCTATCACCATGCTTGTGACTGATTTGGAGTTTTTGTTCTTGCTATCATCCTTTGCATCAACCTGTTAATATTTCAATGATTTATTCCTATTAATGCAAGGCAGCTTCCTTGTTGCCTTAAACTACTTGAGTTAGGGGTATAACCCCCATCTTGCCTCTAAGATATTCATAGGCATCCTTGGGAAATGGTTTGGTGAAGATATCTACAGTTTGTTCCTTTGTGTGAATGTATTCCAACTTCACTTGTTTGTCTTCTACCAATTCTCTGACATAATGATACTTGATTGCAATATGCTTGGTTTTTTCATGCATCACTGGATTTTTGGATATGTTTATAGCACTTGTATTATCACAATACAATATCACCGATTTTGTTACCTCCTCTTTCATTCCATTCAATAGATGTGTGAGCCATACAATGTTTCTACAATTCACTGCAGCTGCCACATATTCTAATTCTGAAGTGGATTGGGATATACATGTTTGTTTCTTGCTAGTCCAGGTAACTAGCCTTTTGCCTAAAAATAATGCACCGCCACTTGTGCTTTTTCTGTCATCAATGTTTCCTCCCTAGTTTGCATCTGTATATGCATTGAGTTCAAATTTTCCATTCTTTTTTTAGTATAGACCAAAATCATCAGTCCCTTTGAGATATCTCATTATTCTTTTTACTTCTATTAGATGATTTTCTTTAGGATTAGCAGAGAACCTAGCCACTATTCCAACTGTTAATGCTATGTCTGGTCTACTGTGTACAACATATTGTAATTTTCCAATCATGGATCTGTACATTGTTTGATTGACTTCAGCTGACTCATCATTTTTGGATAGCTTATTCCCTGTGGCCATTGGTGTGTTGACTAGTTTGGATTCCTCCAATCCAAATGTTTTAAGAATTTCTTTGATGTATTTTGATTATGTTATAAATATTCCATGTTTGAGTTGATGAACTTGCAATCCAACAAAAAATTTGATTTCTCCAAACATAGACATTTCAAATTCATGTTTCATTTTGTCAGCAAAGCCTTTGCAAAGTACTTCCTTACCACCAAATACTATGTCATCCTCAAAAAATTTAGAAACAATAATGTCTTTACCTTCTTCAGCTTTGATGTACATGTTGATGTTATCATCAGTTCTTTCAAATCCAATTTGCACTAGATACTTGTGAAGTCTCTCATACCATGCTCTAGGTGCTTGTTTCAAACCATAGAGTGCTTTATGTAACTTACACACCATATCCCTATTGTTTTCATCAACCAATCCTTCTAGTTGTTCAATGTAGACTTCTTCTTCTAGTATACCATTTAAGAAGATGGATTTTACATCCATCTGATAGACTTTGAAATCTTTGTAGGCAGCATATGCAAGTAAAGTTCTTACTCCTTCCATTCTTACAAAAGGAGTGAATGTTTCTCCATAATCTATTCCTTCTTCTTGAGCACAACCCTTGCATACTAATCTGGTTTTATTTCTAGTAATCTCACCATTCTCATCTAGTTTGTTTCTGAATACCCATTTGGTGCCAATCACATTCTTGTCAGTTGGTCTAGGAACCAAACTCCAGGTTTTATTTTTTATTATTCGATCGATTTCTTCTTTAATAGCTTTATACTAGTTGCCATCTTGTAATGCACCATATAATGTCTTGGGTTCAGATTTGTTGATCAGACATGATTCATGTCTTAGTCTGTTCCTTGTCATTGGTCTTGCATCTTTGTCACCAATTATTTTTTCAGTAGGGTGATGTCTTTTTACATATTTGGATAATCTTGGCTCTGTCCTTGTTTCCCTGTTTGATCTTTCAGATTCAGGATCACTATGCTCTTCATTATCAGGTTGTTCTTCATCGTGTATGTTATCTTCTGAATCAGATTGTGCATTTTTTTTCATTCTTTAACTCAGTTTCTAAATGTTGCTCGGCATTCACTGGTTGTGAATCAGCTAAAACTGACACTTGTTGTTGACTTTCAATTTGATTGAAATCATCCTCATCAGCAGTTATTCCTTCATAAGAGTATACAAAGGTTATGTATTCTTCCATTTTCTTTGGTTCTCCAGCTTGGACTTCTGTGTGCTCATCAAAATTTACATTTGCACTTTCCACAATTTTGTTAGTGTTAACATTCAAACACTTATATGCCTTACTTCTTGTGGAATAACCAAGAAATATACCTTCATCACTTTTTGCATCAAATTTTCCATTTCTAACATCTTTAAGGATAAAACATTTGCAACCAAATATTTTGAAATGTTTTACATTTGGTGAGTAACCATACCATAATTCAAAAGGTGTTGTATTTGTACCTTTCTTGACTTGTACTCGATTCAATGTATGAATAGCTACACTTATAGCTTCTCTCCTATATTTTAGAGCAACATTCTTTTCCATCATTAATGTTCTGGCACAATCAATTATAGATCTATTTCTTCTTTCAACAATTCCATTCTGTGGAGGAGTTCTAGGAGTTGATGTCTATCTTTCGATTCCATTGTCATTACAGAATATCTCAAATTCATTTGATGTAAATTCACCACCTCTATCTGATCTTAGACATTTCAAGCTTTTTCTAGTTTCCTTTTCAACTCTGGCCACATACCACTTAAACATTTGAAAAGCATCAAATTTTTGTTTTAAGAACATAACAGTCATCATCTTGGAATAGTCATCAACAAATAACATTATGTATTTATCTCCTCTATAGCTTTGTATTTCCATTGGACTACATAAGTCAGTGTGAACTAACTCAAGTATCTCTTTAGATGTATAGTTTTTTCTTTTGAAACTTGACTTTGTCATATTTCTTAGCTGACATTGTTTACACATGATATTATTAGGCTTCTTCAATTTTGGTAGACCTCTGACTTTCTTCATTTTACTGATTTTGACCAGATTGTCAAAGTTGACATGACATAATCTTCTATGCCATAACCATTCATCATCAAATTTTGCAAATAGACAAGAAGCATCATCAAGATAAAACAAATTTCTCTTTGTTTGATCACCTTTTCCTATTAGTTTACCATCATTGTCATAGATTTTTGTAGTTTTATTTTCAAATTCCACTTTTCAACCTATATTACCTAATTGTAAGACACTCAATAAATTGTAGTTTAATCCTTCAACATAGTATGCATTGTCACATGAAATTTGGTCTGTGAGCTTAATGGAACCTTTTCCTCTAATTTGACATGGAGCATCATTACCAAATCTAACACTATTTCCATCATATTGAGTAAAGTTAACAAACTTACTTTTGTCTCTTGTCATGTGATGTGAGCATCCACTGTCTATGATCCATCTGTCATTCTTGTTTATACATATCACCAGTGTTGTGGCTTCTTCTTCATTAGATTGGTCCTTCATGGCTACATAAACAACTTCATCATCATTGTCATCAGAATTTTCTTCAACAATATAACACTTACCTTTTTCTTTGTAATCTCTCTTGTCATCATCTCTTCTATTCTTGTATTTGTTGCCTTCTTTGGAATCCTTTTTCTGTGGACATCTTGCAGCAATATGACCTACTTCATTGCAATTGAAACAAATGATAGGCATCTTACCTTTGAATTTTCCTTTGCCCCTGTGAAATCTTCTAGCATGCAATGCTTCCAATTGTTCTACATCTTCCTCATCAGTGCTACTGTCACTAGATACATACTTCATTTTTCTTCCTTTCCTTGATTTCACCTATTTGGCATCTTTTACTGATAACTTGGCCTTAAAAGAATATTCAACATTTTTAGGTTTGTAGTTGTCAAAGTTAGATAACTCAAATGCAGTGAGTCTACCTATTATACCTTCAAAGCTTAGGTTATTTCCTGGTATACATCTTAGCTCTTGTATTGCTGATACTCTAATAGCATAGATAGGAAGCAAGGTTCTTAAGAACTTACTATTAATAGTATCTTCATCCAGTTGACCATTCAAGCATCTTATTACACTTACCACTTCCTTTATTCTTGCACCATACTGAGCAGCATTCTCATTTTCTTCCATTTTCATGTCATCAAATTTTCCTCTGAGACTTTCTCTTTTTTCTCCTTGTACATTTTGATCTCCTCCATAGATGTCTAATAGGGCTTTCCACATTTTGAATGCAGTGTCACATCCTTTGATATCATCAAATTCAGCATAGTTGAGTGCAGAGGCAATCTCCAACATTGTCTGGTTGTGTTCTTGTTTGTTTTTCATGTCTTTGGCAGTAGGAGCACCTATTGGATCTACATGTTTAATGACAATTGAATTTTGGGCATAATCTCCTATGGATCCAAGATGTAGCTTCATCAAACTTTTCCATGCAACAAAGTTGACTTTGTTGAGCTTGGGAACTTCTCTCTTTGGCATTTTGATATTTTTTGCTAGTAGTCCCTTTAAACTAAATCAGTAGTCAGGCTCTAATACCAATTATTAGAATTCTTTAGAATAACTGAGAGGGGGGTGAATCAGTTATTCAAGTTCCAAAATGCCCTATTAATACCTTTCTAATGAATCCATACCCTTTTCATCTATTCAAACTTAAAACAGTCATATAAGCAAATTACTATAAATCAATATGCAAAGATAAAACATTCAAGATCAACACATAATGATTTACATGGAAACCCAATTTGGGAAAAACCACCAGTAACATGCTACTTGATTCTCACTCTTCTGAAGTGATGCCTTGTTAAAAGCCTACCCTATTAAAGGCTTACAACACACTGTTAAATGTGACCTTGTTAGAGGATTTCACCAAACTGTTAGGAATGGGCTTGGTTAAAGGTCTTTAGAACATTCACTTGGAATGTCACCCTGTTAAAGGATTTATCTAATGGCTGTTAAACCAACCTAAGTCCATAGGATTTATCTTACTATTATAATTGCTAGAAAGTAATGATAATGGTCTTTTGATCTGACATAACTTACAACATACTTTACCGATTTTAGATCACTCTTTCAGTTCAATCTTTATGCTTGGCTTCAATCACTTTAGTTCTAACTTGCTTGTCTCCCTCTCAAGCTTCGTCTCCTTGAGTTTTGCTACTCATTCTGCCAATGCAATCATCTTTGTGGTCATCTATCCAAATAGAGTTCCTCAGCATTTCATGCTTTAATGCTTGACCAGGGCTCTCTCTCTTACTATCCCTTCTTTTTCACTCTCTTCCACTCTATTTTCCATTAACTTATGTCTTCTTATATACAAGTCTAATTTTCCTTTGCCGCTCAATTTTCCCTCTCTAATTTTAGGGTTTCAAAAAATGGATTAGGTAGAATACAATGTATCTACCGCATATCTTGTTTTCTTTGCCAATTGTATCTTTAAAAAGTTCTACATGGTGTTCTATGCCACCAACTCATCATTCTTCCTTTTAATTCATAGATTCCTAGATAACAACTTTGTCGGCTTAGATCTGGCGAATCTTTGATTTTCTAAATGATGCAGCAACTCGGCATTATTGAGTTACTGGTGCTCGGCATCTTTTTGTTACTCGGCACCATTGAGTTACTGGTGCTCGGCACCTCTGTGTTACTCAGTACCTATACTTGCTTGGCACTTGGTTATGCTCTTGCTCAGTACTTGAACTTGTTCAGCACTTGAACTTGCTCGACACTTGAACTTGCTTGGCAATTGAACTTGCTTGGCACTTGAACTTGCTCGGCACTTGAGCTTGCTCGGCACTTGACTAGGAATTTTCTCGGCTCTTACTAGCTTGCTTGGCACTTACTAATGAACTTAGTTTGAGCTTTACAAAATACTTAGCTAAAACCTTAGATCTTTGATATGTTTCAGTGTGCTCATTCTTTGTATCTTTTAGTATGTCATCCAATACACTATTTCATTAATGGCTTGACTGATCCTTATGCTTCATTACAACATCATAACTTCAACCTTTCTCTAGGTGTTCTAGTTACATCTTATTGATTGCTTCCACCTTGACAATCAAGTAATTGATAGTATTTGGATCACTAAAGCAATTGTCATCCCTGCAATTAGCAAGTTTGACATCAATGACAAAACAATGATTGAGGACATTCTTTACCAGTTCCATATGTTATTCCAAAAATTGTTCTTATGACCATTTCAATCATTTCCAACACATTTTCACATATAACACTCCTATTAATAATTTAAATTCATCTTTTTTGGAGATTTTTGAGAGTGAAAATCTTGTTATGACATACAATCCAATTAAAGAACTTAACTTTAGGAATGGCTTTGTTATCCAAAATCCTTCTTCAATCAAATAAGGTTGGCCAATTAGGAACTAGTATCTTAAAACTAGTTTTAATAGTATAATCTTTCGATTTGGAATTCTTCCATATGACTTCATTCATTTGGTCTAGTCGATACAATCTTAATGTATTCATATGAATTAAAAATTTAGAAGAAAGTAGTTTTAAATCAGCTTTATACCAATTGATGTCAACCTTCTAGTTCACCATGTAGTCCTACCTTTCCCAATAGTCCCTAACCTTGAACCCTAGTCTATTGATAAGGACATCCTTTAGAGATGGAAACATAGAGCGATAGTCAAAAGTAGGCATATGTGCCCCAACATTCATCTAGAAATCCCCAATATCCCCATTACCCACCTCCCAAGAGGAACCTTGAGTGAGGAGGGGGATAGTCTTCTTTAGAATATTCTACATAATTAACCTTTATATAAGGGGGTTCTTCAACAGGATGATCCCATTCACATTATTAAGATACTTTCCTCTTAAAATATTGGCCTCGTCCAAATCTGACTTCGTCACATTCCATCCAATCTTCAATATGAAGGCCAAGTTCATAAGGTGGGAGTCCCTTATATTCAGGCCTTCTTGATCATTAGGAGAGAAGACCATTTTCCATTTGACAAATGAGAGCCTCTTCTTTTCTTCTAGTTTAGTCCATAGGAAATATATTTTGATAGTATCCAACTTTTTGGTCCAAAGAATTGGCATATGAAATAGGGATGTAACATATTGATTAGATCTCTAAAGATTCATCATTAGCATTTGGAGTTTCCCAACATTACTAAGAAGACAAAATATAAGTTTTAACTGAACTATTTTGAGAAAACTAGCCCAAAAATTATTGTCCACCCTAGAAAAAGTCAAGGGCATACAAAGATAAACAATGGGAACGGCGATAATTTGGCAACCAATAATTTAAAAAGAAATGTTTTGGGAATTGTGGGGGGCATTAAAAACTATAAAAAACTTTAAAACAAATTCAGTTTTTGAACCAAAGGTAGGGTACAGTCCACTAGATTGTGCCAACTATTGTAGCTTCTTAACTTGTCAGTGTGTCATCGACAAACTACTAGTGTGAAATAATCTCTATCATAAAAGAGGAGTTAAAGCCTTTAATAGTACTAGCATATACCATTATACTAACATCTCAACCAATAATATCAGCTAAATTGATAAAGAGATAGAAAGATAAAAGATCACCTTGTCTTAGACCACCAGAGATACTAAAGAAACCCCTTGGGGAGCTATTGACTAGCACAGAAAATTTAGGCATTTTTAAAGCATTCCTCTATCAGCTAAAGGATTCTTTCTCTAAATCCAACTTTCTTAAGGACTTCCATAAGAAATTCTCATGAGACCATGTCAATTGTTTTTGGAAATGTCAAGCATAAGTATCGTACTTTATTTGTCCCCTTTATCCATAAAGTGAATCATTTCTTTAATAGTAACGATAAAATCTTTTATTTTCCTCCTTGGAACAAAACCTTTCTATTGAGGGTGGATCAAGTGATCTAGAAAGGGTTTGATGCAAGAAACCAATAATTTAGAAAAATAATCTTATATAAGGTATTACAAAGGCTGATAGGTCTAAAATCCTTCAAATTGTTTGTCTCGGTCACCATAAAAAATAGAGAAATAAAGGTATTGTTGATCTCTTTAAGAATAGCCCCTAAAGTAGAAAAATATTTGGCTTCCCAAAACACATATTTTCCCACTATATCCTAGTAAATTATGAGGAACAATGAAAGAAAAGCATATGGCCATGATGACTTGTAAGGGCTCATGACAGAGGTGGGAACTCTAACCTCCTCCAAAGTACCAAGTTTCTCTAACTTTAGAAGATATTCTAAGGGGATACAAGTGGGAGCACATTGGAGAAAATTGGTCATTCTAGCTTCTGAAAGATGATTGAGGAGGTTGGTTAAGTGGGTCTTAAAAGTGAGGGACCACCTTGTGTACCACTTCCACTTTCTGATTAATATTACCTTGCTCTATGGCTAGATCTCTAATTGAGTTCCTTTTACTATGCTTTGTCATTGATTGATGGAAGAATCTAGAATTTTTTTCTCCATCATTGATCCATTAGATCTTGAACCTTTATTTCCAAAGGTCTCTTTATTGAGAATGATATTGTGGATATCAGAAAAAAGACACTTTTCTTGCTTGTCTCTTTCCTAGTCCCATCCCATGGATTACATCTCCTTTTGTAAAGAGTGTATTTTGTCTTTTATTCTATCATTTTGTTCAAAAATATTTCCAAAAGAAAACATATTCTAATGTTTTAGATGTTCCATCAAAGTTTACCCATAAGACGAAACATATCAGTACCAATAAGTTTACAATTCTACCTTTCTTTAAAATGAGTGGGGAAATTTGGGTTAAGAGTCCACATATTTTAAAATAGAAAATGATACTTATCTTGTTGAACCAAAGGGTACCATTTGAAAAAAAAATACAATGATGATCATAAACAAACCTAACAATACCAAAAATTGAGAAATCATGAATGATGTTCCAATTTAAGAATAGAAAGCATACATCTAACCTAACATGGATCAAGTTGTTTCTAGAGTGCATGTTGGACTAAGTGAAACTTCCAACATGTACGTCCAAATCCTAGAGCTTCCCCTCTGAGATAAATTATGTAAGTCTAGTATAATGTAAGAAAAATCAATCATAACACCTTTTTTTAAGAATTGAAAAGAGGGGTGTTGAAATCCCCAATCACCATCCAATATTAAGACATATTGTCCTTATTGTCCAAAAGGATTTTCTCCCAATAGATCTTCCTTTCTCCCACCATATTTTGTGCATACTCATTAGTTAGATTCCACACAAGATCTATATTATTATGAGAAAACACCATGTGTTGGACCTACTTTCCTTTGTAGAAAATAGAACTAGTCAAGAGGCAAGACTTCCAAATAATGGCTAACCCACTTGAAGCCCCATTAGATTTAATAGAAAAAATTAGAGATGAAAGGTAGATATACTTGCTAATAGTAGAGAAAGATGCAACATGTATTTTTGTTTCTTGTTATAGAATATCCAAGTTTAGATCTTTAATAGGATACTTAACAAGCATCTACTTTTGTAGACTATCAAGGCCTCTCGTATTCTAGGAGACCATAATCATTGATATTTATTGGATCACAAGTACTCGAGAGTGCTCTAGATCTCACTAATGATGTCCTATGCCAACTTATTTGTCAAAAAACTACTTTAATGCCTCCAAGTCTTCTAGGGCATTCTCACATCAATATAATTATGGTACTTTAAATGGGAAATAGGGGGTGCGAGGGAGAATACTAAAGGGGAAGGGGAGAAGGGGAAAGGGGAAGCAAGGGGGCTATTGAAAACAAGGGAAGAAAGTGAGAGAAATGGGGGGAGGGAAAGAAACCAACAGAGGGAGGGGGCAAGGTGTAAAATGGAAAGGGTCAACATGGGGGTAGAACTAACTTCTGAAGGGAGGGTGGAGGGAAGAAAATTGGAGAAGAATTCTCACTTGTGGAGGGAGGGAGGCACAAGGATCTAAGAAGGAGTTATAAAGAAGAGAGGCTTCTCTAGCCCAATACCTAGGGACATGGGCATGGGCCCAAAAGTAGAGAGTGCAAATCTCTACAACCACTTGAAGAGAAGGCTTTGCAAGAGAATCCTTAGGGAAAGCATTTGAAAGGTGGATAGTCATAGAGAAGATTTGGTAGAATGGCATGGAGTTCTCATACTCTAGAGGTTGATAAATAGAGAGATAAAGAGGGTCTGGTTATGAGTCACAACATCAACACCTAGAAAATCCCTAAATGAGTTGGATATGCCTTTAAAGAAATCTCTATCCCATAATTTGAGGGGAATCCCAAGAAGTTGTACCTAGGTGGAAACAACACCAAAAAGATGAGCCATTGGGTCAAACCCCAAGTGTCATTTACAAAGTTGCAGAAGAAACTTGCTTCAAAACCATGGGCCACATACCAAGATACATAGGAAGTATTTCTTGAGGGAAAAAGAGATACAAAAACATCCTTTGGGTAGTGCCAAAAATTTTACCAAACCTTTCAAAGACCAAGTAGAGAAATCCCATTTGTTGAGAAAAAATAATATATGATCTTTGTGTGTACATAAAGTATCACACTTCTACAAACCATTAGTCTTGAGTGAACCCATGGAAGAGGAAGTCTCAAGAGCCCACTTATAGCTCTCTATCTATGATGTAAAAAAGCTATGAGATGGTGGCCCTCAAATGAAACAAACTATGAAACCCTTGCAAGGTGCACCATAGAACAAGAGATTAAAAGAGTAGAGGCAAGAGTGCCAATATCCAAAAATCTAGAATAAAATGAAATGCAAATATAAGCTATTCTAAATGAATTGTAAGCTAACAAAGAGAACTAAGATAAAGTATAAAGGAAACTAAGCTAAAAATTATTCCATAATGTAAGTGGAATGAGAACTAAGCTAAAATGAAAAAATGCAAGAATGCTCCAAGTCTCCAAAAGCACCAAGAAAACCTACACCATAACAATAGCATGAGTTACTAAGATCTTTAGATTGAGCAGAGAGCCCACCTTTTTAAAGAAAAATGGATGGTAAAGACTAAGAGGAAAAAGAGGCATAATCAAGGGAGGAGAATGCATCTTGAGTGATCCATGTGTACAAGCATCTCAACCAATCACATTTAATGGTTGACTTTTGAGAGGGTTTGAAATATGTGAAGGAAAATTAACGTTATTTTTAAAATAGAAGATTCCTCCCACCTAGAAAATTGTGCATTCATGTGTAGACAAAAATGTCTTTTATTTTATTTCTATAATAGGAATAATGTTTTATGTGCTTACACTTAGGATAAGTGGGAAGTGGGGATTTTATTTAATTATAAGGGGGACAGGTTCTTTTAATTAAATATGAACTTTCGATAAAAAGGTCAAACTATAGGATAAAATCAAATAAATAGATTTTTGGAGATTTGATCAAGGATAAGCATTAGATAAATTATGCAAAAATGCTAGAAGAAGGAAGAATCTTGGAATGGATGCATGTCCCAAACACTAATTTAGAAACCAAGGCACCACACTGGGGTGGCTTAGATGTAGAACCAAAAAGGGGTAGTCTAGGGGAACATGATTGAACACCATTGATAGTGAGTGTGTAGGAACCAAGGTCTTCATGACCAAATCACAAGAAATTTTAGGGAAAGGAAGAGCTGAGAGAGATGCATAGGGATGGAAAACTCACTAGGAGGCTTGCTACTTTCATCCTATAGAGATCCTTCCAAACTTGAGGCCATAGTATGAGCACTCCCATTCTTTTATCCATGCACTTCAATCTCTTTGGCTCCTTTAGCCAACTCCCACTCTAAAGTTGCAAAGCACATTTCAAAAAAAAAATCAACTCAATATGTTATGATGAAACTCAGTGCACCAAACATTATGTATAATAGAAAATTCATTGGTATGTGTTGTAACCTTATTGATAGTAACATTTATCATTAAAAAAAAAAATTTATTTCAACAATATTGATTGTGTACCTAAAAAAGATTAATTTATAGATCAACCTCTGGTTTGAAATTTCTCAAAATTATTTTGTACTAAATTGTATTATGTACAAGCATGTATAGAGAGTGCTCCCATTGAAGAAGTTTTGAGATTGAAAAATATATATTCTAAATGATTTAATTATATTATATAAACTATGATACCTAAAAAATAGTAGCACTTCCTTCTATGTGTTTCACAAAACAAAATGTCCTTTTCTACTAAAAATTATTTTCCACATAATTAACTAACCTCAACATTCCTTAACCCACTTTTAGCTCTCATAAGCTACTTCACAAAAAGAAAATACTTTAATATCTCTATCACTAGTATTTTTCCTCAATAATGTGACTCAATTTACTATTCAATTTTTATTTTTTATTTTTTTTCCTTTGTTATTATTTTTGGTTTATCAATTTGATTCCCTATTGAGGCTTAAAGACTAAAATAGGGGCTTGAGTTAGCCAAATCCTTAAACAATCTTCAAAAGAATCTCATATCTATTTGTCTCAAATCTAAAGATTTGTGTTCTTAGAGTCTTTCAATTGATTGGAATGATAATGTAGGTGTCTTATAATCTAAACATTGCGATGACATTTGAAGATAAGTGATAGGTTTCTTTATTTCTTTATTTTCTATTGTTGTAACTTTTGGAATTGTGTCTCTTTGTAATTTAGTAGAATGAAATGTTTTGCATGTTGCACTTATGTAAATATAGATACAAAGTAATTTTTTTTAATATAATATTTATATTTATCTTTCCCCTAATTTAGAATTAGAATAGAAGTTAAATTAGCATTGCTTCAAGTAACTAATAAATGTGTATTGAGAATAAGTCAAACTAACATTGATGTGTCCAAAAGACATGGTATTGAAAGGCTCTTTCCATTAGTTCTACTCTTTATTGGTTTCCCTTATAAGTGATAAAAAAAAAGTACATAGTCCTTAACTTATTTTCTTACTCTTTTAAAAATATATATTATAAAATTATAAAATAGCATTTAATTTTTGAAAAGATATATAAAAAAAAAAAAAAAATGTTTCTATAATAAATTTCATATCTACAAATACTATACTAATAAGTTGACATAGTTCTTTTGGGACATGAAAAAGAAGTTTATAGACAATTAACAGTGAATATTAGCTTCTATTAAGAAATAATTTGGAATAATAATACAAATTAGAATAAAAAGTGAAAAAAGCCTAATTTTGAATAGATAGAAATACATAGAACCGGGAAAGCAGGGAAAACAAATCTTTGGAGACAGAATTGAAAGTTACAGATGTGATTCTCCATTCAAATTATTTAGTAAGCTAATATCCCCACAATATCGACCACCCCTAAAATCTTGGCCTTTCCTAAAACTAAAAAAGTATCACAGTTGATCAACATCATTCAAAAACTTTTAAATTCAAAGGAAACCGTCGATCCATTGTAGCTTTTAGTGAATAATTTCTTATGGCCCAAATTGGCAGAATAAACTTGCAAAAGTGGTACTTAAATGGGCAGCCAATTTAGAAATTTCCATTAATAATGTGATCGTTGCATCACAACTCAATGCCTTTATAAAAATCCTAGTTTTTGTACAGAACAGTTCTCTGCATTCAAACATACTTTTCGCAAGCAATTCTTTTCAGTAATTGTTGTTTTTTTTTCTAACTTTCATGATGAGAAACAATGGAAGGAAGAGGCTTAATGATCTCAAAGATGAGATAATTAGTGTAGCCTTTAGAGTAATGTTTATGGTTTTTTGCTTTGTATAAATGTTTGATCAATAGCTCTTTCCAGATAGAGTCGATCACAAGCTCGGTGCTTTACTACTTTGGTGTCTTGCTATAGTCGTCATCATTACGATTTGGCTTTGGATAGGAGCACTAGATGACGAGGAAGATGATTATGAGGAAGAAAAATTAGGAAGAAAGAAAGAAAATGAGGTTCAAAAAATGGTGAGAAAAAATGGAAATGAGGGAAAAGAAGCGATAAATGAAGTTAAAAAGGTAGTGGGAAAAAAGGGAAATGAGGGAAAAATAATAATAAATGTGACTTTAAAAGTAGTGAGAAGAAATGAAAATGAGGGGAAAGAAGCAATGAGCATAGAAGAAGGTGTGGTAAAAGAACTAACAAAGAAATTAGATTCACAAAATTCAAATCTTCCAGAAGGGGATACTTTACACAGTTGGGAATCTACTGCTCACCGGAGGGTTACTTTTGCGCTAGACCATTCTGTAGAAGAGGTCAACTCCAAGAAAATGTCAAGCAGTAGACATAATGTCCCTAAATCAATAAAGGAGTTAGATCCACCATGTTTGCATCTTCAAGAGTCGGGTTCTCAACCTGCTTGGGAACCTACTTCTCAACCAAAGGTTACAACTGAGCTAGAGTATGCCATAGAAGAGGTGAAATTCTTGGAGAAAATGTCCACTAGTACATATAGTGTTCTTAAACTAGTAAAGGAGTTAGATCCACCATGCTTGAATCTTCCAGATGAGGATTCTAAATCTATTTCGGAACCTACTTCTCAACCGAAGGTTACGCCCCAGCTGGAACGTTCGGTAGGAGAGGTGAACACCTACAAGAAAATGCCCACCATTCCACATAGTGTCCATCAACCAGCATCTTCTCCTAGATCTCGTACAATAGAGGTAAATTATTAATGTGCAGTGAATTTGATTTTTTAATAAACTTAAAATCTGGTTTCTATTGGATTTTTTAGTTATTAGTTTATATTTTAATGTTATATATATGAATTTAAATTTTAACAAATTTAAAATCTAGTTTATATTGGATTTTTAATTATTAGTTTTTATTTATATATTTATATTATGTTTAGTGCAAAGTAGAAGTGCCTCTAAGAAGATCTACAAGAATTCGTAGTAAAGTTATGTTGGGGGAGGTAAATTTATTTTCTTATTAGTTTTTTCTCATTTGAAATCTATATTTTATTGGGTTTTTCAGTCATGATTTTTATATTAATGGAATATTCTTTATTGTCTTTAGTGTAAAATAGAAGTAGCCCCCAAAAAACAAGGAAATAAAGCTAGGCCAAAAGAGGTAAATTTCTCTCTTTTAATACATTTAAATTTTTTCCCTCAATTTTAAAATTACTTTTATTCGACTTTTTAGTCACTAGTTTTCATATTTATTGGGTGTATTCCTTGTTGTATTTAGTGTAAAGCAGAAGTAGCTAAGCAAAGGTCAAGGAGAATTAGCAAAGACATGACCCAACCATGAACATGAAGGGGATGCATGGAGAGGATGATTACACTACAATATTTCATTAATTTTTAACTTTTAACTTACTCTCTAAAATATTTGAGTGAATGATTCCATTTAATTAGAGTGGAAATGTTAGTATCTTTTTGTGAACTTTTATTTTGTTGTATTTAGGTAATCTTTTCCCCTAAATTAACTTCATTTTTTTGGGATTCAGAGTCCTTTTTTAGTTGACTTTTTCAATCATTATTTTATATATTTAATAGGTTTGTCTTCATTCATTACTTTCTATATTTAATGGATATTACATGTGTCTTATAGAATCATCCTCCAAAGATATAGCAAAATTCACTATAAAGTCATGTATAAATGTTTGAAAAAATCTAATATTTATAATATATTTTGTGTAGTTTACTCAATCATTATTTTCCATATTTAGTGCATTCTTTTTTGTTTCAAATTTTTAGTCATTTTATATAGTTTTAATATATTTCATGAGAACTTGTGTTTATTAGATCTACCAAGGCTACCAAGATATGCAATTAATGTGAGGAAAAATATAATGTTATGCTTTGTCACTTCTTAAGTTTAATTCAATTTCTTCCACTCAAAAATAATTTCAGTTTACATGAGTTTTTAAGTATTTTAGAAATATGTCATAAAACATCATTCTTCTTACACTAATAGTATACAAAATGAATATTTCATATTAATAAGAAGAATTGAAAAAAAAGAAATTTTAATAAATTGAAAAAATATGTTTTATGTGTGTTAAGTTCTTTAAAATAAATTTTTTGAAAAATTAAATATGTTATCTTACCTTTCACATGTTTTTCAAGATATTTGATATATTAAAGGATATTTGGATCCATAGATTAAAATATTTATTCAAATTCTTCAATTTGAATAATCTATATTAATCGTTGACATTAATGGTATTTTTTTAAAAACTTGATATTGTCTCTTATATAGATAAAACAAAAAACCTTGATAACTTGTTGTGTTTAGTGTAAATAACATAGATCTACCAAGGCTGCCGAGGTATGCAATTAATGTGAGGAATGTCTTGTATGTATGAATAATTTCATTTGGTATGAGTAACATGCTATTCTGATTAAATTATCTAGGATGTTTTAAAAAGTGATTTTTTTTTTCAAAAAGGAAACTGATAGAATGATTTGTTCCAACCGTTTCTAATGCTCTTGATTTTGTGCAGGTTCAATGATATTCTTGATTTTAAACTATATGGTAGTGTGTAGTATCTTTCTTCCTCTATTTTATTTTAGAAACTGCAACATTTTTTCTTCTAGGGCTTTTATTTTGCAAGTAATACTCCTTATGTGCATATAAATTGACTATTTTTAGAACAACCCCAAATGTTATTTGTTTTTACTTACTTTTTCTAATTTCACTAATTTCAAAATCTTTCCTTACCTTGGAATTCTGTAATTTTATAGAATTTACATGTTTCTTTTCCTAACTTTTAACATTATTTATAATTGAAGATTGACAATTTCATCACAGGGTGAGTTGATTTTTTTCTTATATAATTATATCAAATCTTATTTATTTTTACTTACTTTTTCTAATTTCAATATTTTCACAATTTTCCTTACCTTGGAATTCTCTAGATTTATAGAATTACTTTTTTTTTCCCTAACTTTTAACATTATTTAGGATTTGATTGATAATTGATATCATCATTCTTCAATGTGAGTTGTCTCAAAATTTACTTTTATAAATCTCCACTTTTCTTGCAAGTTGATTGATTTTTTATATAATTATATTTTAATATAAACTTAGTTATGATTTTTTTTCTCATTTGAAAGCTATATTTTATTAGATTTTTCAATAATATATTTTTATATTAATGAAATATATTCATTATTATTTTTAGTGTAAAATAGAAGCAGCCCCCAAAAAAACAAAAAGCAAAACTAAGCCAAAAGAGGTAAATTCCTCTCTTTTAATACATTTTTTTTTTCTCAATTTTAAAATTATTTTTATTAAAATTTTAAATCATTAGTTTTCATATTTATCGATTATATTATTTGTTTGTATTTAGTGTAAAGGAGAACTAGACAAGCTAGGATCAAGGAGAATTAGCAAAGACATGATACATAATGCATGGAGAGGATGCTTAGACTACTTTTAACTTACTCTCTAAAATATTTTAGTGAATGATTCCATTTAATTAATTAGAGTGGAAATGTGAGTTTTTTTTTTTTTGATCTTTCAAAATTATAAAAGATCCTCTAAAAAGATAAAGGTTTTGCAAACTGAAGAAATGCTCTCTAATTTTATTTTGTTCTACTAAGGTAAGTTTTTTTTTCCTAAATCAACTATATCTTTTTGGGAATCAAGTCCCTTTTTAAGTTGATTTTTTCAATCATTGTTTTCTATATTTATTAGGTTTGTCTTCATTCATTACTTTCTATTTTTAATGGATATTATAAATTGTTTCTTATGTATTACAGAATCATCCTCCAAAGATACAGCAAAATTCACTATAAAGTTGGGTATAAAGGTAAAAAAATATATATCATTTTTTTTCACTCAATCATTATTTTCCATATTTAGCAAGTTCATTTTTGTTTCTAAACTTTAGTCATTTTATATATTTTTAATGTATTTCATGAGGAAGATCTACCAAGGCTATTAAGGTATGTAATTTATGTGAAGACAAATATACTCTTATGCTTTGCTAGTTCTTAAGCTCAATTTTATTTCTTGTATTTATTAATTATTTCATTTCATATGTTTTTTTTTTTAGCATTTAAGAAATATATTATAAAATGTCATTCCTCTTAGACTTGGATGAAATTCCTATCTCATCTTAAGTTAATGACATGTATTTAGAACATAATTTATAAAATTGAATCAAAAATTTGAATATGAAATTATTTAGGATGAAACTGATAGAATGATTTGTTCCAACCATTTCTAAAGCTCTTGATTTTGTGTAGGCTAGACAATATGTGAAAGCTTGAGTATATTGACTATTTGATTTGTGTTCATCATTGTCAAATCTTCATGAGAATAATCTTACTTCTATTTTTTTATAGGAAAGGATAGTGGGTAGTATGTTTCTTCCTCTATTTTATTTTAGATACTTCTAGGGCTTTTATTTTGCAAGTCTAGGAGCTTTATGTGCATATAAATTAACTATTTTCATAGCAACCCCAAATCTTATTTATTTTTACTTGTTTTAGTTTCACAATTTTAAAATTTCATTAACAATTGACAATTGATGTCATCATTCTACAAGGTGAGTTGTCTCCTCAACATTCAATTGTAGGTTTTATAGAAGTATATGTTTGTTTTCCTAACTTTTAACACTATTTAAGATGTCATTGGCAATTGATATCATCATTCTATAGGGTGAGTTGCCTCCTTAATATTGTGTGTCAAATTTTGCTTCTAGAAATCTCCACTTTTCTTGCAAATTGGTTGATTTTTTCTTATATAATTTTAATGTAAATTTAGTTATCTTATCTTATCTTATCACTTAAATTTTTTGCAATATTATGGAGTTCTATGTGAATTTTTTCCAACCTTTTTATGACTTGAATTGGCTACAATTTTCTTCTATAACAACTGAATCTTACCATTGTAGAAGCCAATTAATTGGTTATTGTTTCAATCTTATTTGTCTTTTATTGTTATATTGGTTAACATTTAATTACGAGACAATTTTTGTCATATGATTTACTATATTTTCCACATATAAAATGTTTTTCTATATCAATTTTGGAATTAAACTTTGGTGAAATCATTTATTGGTAAATTTTTATTTTTACTTTACTAAGGTAAATTTTTTCTTTCATTAAATTTGTACTTTTGAAATTTTGAATTTGATTTCTTGTTAATTTTTCAAACCACTAATTTCTATTGAATTTATATTCTTTGTTGTGTTCAATGTGGTGTGCAAAACTATGTAAAAATATAAGAATCCAATTTAAGAGGTAATTTTTTTAAATTAAATTTTATATCAAAATTCTTAATTAATTTAAAGTTTGAGTGTCCTTATATGGTTCAACAAAGTTCATAATTAAGTTATGTATCCACTATGAATAAAAGATTTTACTTTAAAGCAAACTAAATGTAAATATAAAGTTTGAAAAAGGAAATTCAAATAGTTGAAATAATTTTTTTCAGTTAAAAGAAATAAAATTGTTTCCTACATTAATTTTTTTTTAAATTAAATTTATTTTCTTTTTCAATCACTAATTTTCATATTTAGTTAATTTAAACTAAAAACGTCTTATGGCACATAACATAAAGTTATCTAAAATTAGATAATAAAAATTTATTTCTTTAATTTTTTTCCTAATATTAATCTTTTTTATTGATTTGGTCAGTCACTAGTTCCCGTACTTCTTGTGTATATCTTTTATGTTGAGTTTAAAGCAGAAGGGCCTCTAGAAGAATGGGATAAAACTCACATTAAAGCTATCTCTGAACTGTAGCAAGAACACTCAAAGTGACATCCACACATAATTATATTCTTATATTTTCCAACTTTTTTAAGTTCAATTTTAATTTTTGCTAATTTTTTGATGAATAATTATGCTTTACCAAGAAATGTAATATCATTTTTTTTAAAATATTTGAAAATCATGTAATCATTTATCATTTCTCTCAGAATTATACCCAGTGGCACAGGTAACATTCTATTTCTGTTTCTATTTGATTCTGAATATTTACTAAACTGGATGGTTTCCAAATGAATATCCATAGTAAAGCCCTAGATTTTTTGTACATGGAAAATTTGTGCTAACATGCTTTATAATTCAGTATCGACGACCCTTGAAGTGGTTTAAAGCTTTTGGAGTACGTTTCAATACACAAGGTTTCCTTCAATGGTAGAGTATGTTGTCTTTTAGTTTTATTTTGTGGGTCATTCTTCATTTTTTAATCATCTTTGATTTAGATCAAGGGAACAATTTTATTTCTATTTCATTTCAGGTGTGTATGCACAAATTATATGATGATTTACAATGGTGCACCTGGGAACATGAGAAATATAGTTGAGAAATATCAAGTTTATGTAGGAACATGATAAATGAAATGGGCTTTATTTCCAAATGTTGTTATGAAATAGGACTCATCAACACTAGAGCATATTTATGTCATCATCGTGACATAAGAGATTTTGGTATCAATAATAAGAAGGTAATAGTTATTGTGCACTCTATTTTTCTAACATTTTCCACAGTATTAGCATTCATGATCCAGTTACAAATTGATGGGTCAATAGATATATTTACCAATTACATTTTAGTAAGGGTTTGAATTTTGATAATAGAAATAAAACATTACAATTTAACCATCATTCTATATCATTGTTTACATTTAGAAACCAGGTTAACAAAGGGAGCTTCGATATGATTAATATTCTTCTAGGATTTTGCTTCAAGATTTCTCAATTTTTATGTAGATTTTATGGAGGAGATGACCTTGGTTATTCAAAAGATTGGGCTCACATATATGATCAAAATAGCATCCCTCGTGCCTATATTTTTTTAACAAGATTTATCAAGTTAATGGTATACATTCAACAACCTTCAATTTTAAGAAGTTACTTTGTTTTGCTGAAATAGAAGTTAATCGTGTGCTTGCTGAATTTTTACATGTTATCAGACTTGGCCTTCAAGAAACAATAAAGAAGATCAAGATGTTGATGAAAATTCTATCATCCCCTCAATGGCATGCATTGGATAGATTTTAAAGACTATACAGATTGATCTCAATGCAGATACACTTTGAAGGACTCCTCTTTATTTGACAGAAAATAAAGAAGATTTTAATTGTTAACTTCACTCCCCTTTCTCTTTATTCCCTCTTCCTTCAGCTCCCCTTCTCTAATTTGGTTCTAAAGTTGGGGTAGTCTCTTTTGTATGCAAATCACTCTCTCATTTCATACTTTTGATATTACCTATTTGTAATTGTACATGACAGCACAAAATGTGGGCAAGGGATTCAATTTCATAACAATCAGTGGGTGGAAGGGTGGTTCATTTCGTGACTGTCAATAGATAGTCTAAATTTTGTAATTCTTTATTTTTCAATAAAATTGAAGAATTTAAAGTTTCCTTTTTATTAGATATAAGAGTTTCAGAAAACAAAAATGAACCAAATAGTCACCACAAATAACAACAAGGAGCCTAAGCCTCACCTCGGAAGAGTCGTATCAGTTGTACATTAAGACAAAAAGAAGAGAAGATAGATCATCTAACTAAGAACATCATAGTGAATATCCATCCAAGCAGTCCATCCTAAGGGACCCTCCATCCAAATGATACTTGTACTTTTTTGAAACTACGTCAACAAGAACAAATCCTCTTTTTTGACATTTACGTTCTTTCTGATTTCTCTGTTCAGCCTAATACAAGCTTGCTCAAAAGCCTATAAATCATCTAGGGTTCTTCGCCACTGGTATCCATGCTTCAACTCATAGTAGAAAAAGGTAGCATACCCATCCCGAAGGAACCTTCTAAGCTTATCCCTCTCGATCAACATAGTAGCCTGAAAAATTTAAAGTTTAAAGTTTTCCATTGTGTAGAGCCATTTATCAATTAAAGTGGATTGATCAAACTTAGAATTATGAATTGTATTCTTTGAGGAGAGTTAAAATATGTTTATAAATGTTAATAAATTACAATGAAAAGTCTACACTTAAAATTGGACCATCAAATGAACTTACAAATACTTAGTCTCAAGCTGAAGAAACTTATTTAAAAATTTATAAAATAATATAGCTAAATATAATATATTAAAACTTAGTTTTTATTAAAATATTTAAATTCATATTATAGATGATCATATATAAGAAATGAAAACAAATAATCAATGTTGTAATCTTATTCTTATTATTATCATTTCAAATATATACAATTAATAAAAAATAAAAACTAGAAACTACTTTGATATTTTGTAATCTAAAACATATACTTATGAATTTAATGAAAATATTATTAATATTTTAATTTGTTGTTTAAAATTTGTTAATAACAAAATCACTCAAATAAATTATATAGTTATTGTACTGTAAAGATTTATTATAATTATCTTTGCTAACTAATTACACGAAATTAAATTTGTTTTGACATAAGTTTATGCTTTGTATTTTCCAATATCTCATTTTCATCATTGACACATTATTTCAATTTGACACATCTTTTAGCATACTTTACATATATTTTGCTAAAGATAGGCATGTTAGGCTAATGATTTGGAATTATTAATAATAAAAAATAGTAAAATTATGTTGCAAGGGAAACTATCACAAAAACAAATATTATACATATGTTCATCTAAAGATTAGCATGCTTTACATATATTTAGCTAAAGATAGGTATGCTAGGCTAATGATTTACAATAATTTATAAGAATAAATAGTAAAATTTTGTTGCAAGGGAAAATATCACAAATATATATATATGTTCATCTAAAGATAGGTGTGCTAGTTTAGGCTGAAGCAAAGATTAATTATTATTTTTTATGATTAATTATTATGATTTGATTATTACTTATGCTTGAGTAGATTCAAACCCCCAAGTCCTCCCAAATAAGAGGTTCACTATTTACCATTGTGTTGTATGATCTTGCCTATTTATTGTGCATCTTCTTTATGTTGTATTTTGTCTTCCATTTTTCATATTTAATTTTCAACATTTGGGGAGGATCCACAATATTTGAGGCATTTAGGCTTCTGTTCCATGTTCGCCCATTTTTAATTTTTCTTTGTCTTCATGTGTTATTCATTGGATTCAAGCTATGGGTGGTCACATGATGGTCTTTTCTCTCCTTAGAATGTCTCACACTCTACTCTATGTAGCATGGTCCATTGTAAGGGTGTTTCTTATCTAATTATCCTTCTATCTAACTGTATATTGGGAAATGATGATCAATGATATGTCACCACTTACCACATACACATTAAAAAAGGGATCCTAAAATTTGACTCCCTTTCGACTAAATATTATTAGCACAAACTAAAGTAAATTTGTTTCCAAGTTTTAGTCTTCCCCTTGTAAACCAGAAGTCTTTAGTATGAAAGTTAGTGTGTGTCCAAGATTGATGTCTAATTATCTTTTAGGTCACTTACTTCTCAGTTTTTCTGAGTGCTCTACTTTCTTTATTTTCTAGTTCCCCCTTGCATTACCTTTACCCACCATGTAAGAAGGATTCCTATTTTTCTAGTGTGCATGGGGTCTACGTGATCTAGGCATGGTTGGGATGTGTTCTGGCATCCTCTCAATGAGAAGTAAGTTGCTTTTCATTTCATTTTTGCTACCTTTACCTAACATTCCATGTCCCATGGATTCTAAGATTTCAAGATGTTTTTCCCCTTCAGTGAACTATATTGAGTGCATATCTAAAGAGTGAAGTTGTGACAATGATTAACAAGGTAAGAAGATGATTATATCATGCTAGAAAATGCCTACGATGTTGTAGATCAAAGCTAGAATGAATCCCATCCAAATTTGTGGAGATAAGATCAAGTGAGCTATGACGGAACATGAATATATGGGTTGTTTTTTGCATACTCATGGAAGTGAGGTTGTTTTGTTTTGCTTTTGATGTTGTTTAAACTAGAGCCAAACCTTGGTCCCAAAGATCAAATGGTGTGAACATGATGTTGAATGAACCATTTAAGGGCCTATACTCAATAAGACATGCTCAACATCTAACTTCGAGGCCATCAAATTAAGGTGAAAGAATGAAGATTTGTTAGATGTGCTCTAGTCTGGGGAATGTTGCTAAGAAAGGGGTTTTTCATCCTAAGGCAATGAAAAAGGCCACTTCTCTAGAGGCTTTGAAAATAGAAATTCAAGTTACTCTAAAATGTGAATATCCTTCAGAGATTCTCAAAAGATACTTCCAAAAAATTTAGTGATGGAAATGTGAACCCAATATAAAAGAGATGTAGTGTTAAAAACTTTAGGCAGAAAGTGAAAAAATGAAATGTGCAAGCTAGTAGAAGGATTACTCCCCGTTCTGCAATCTTGGATAGAAGAAAAATGGGTTTGCAGAAAAGCTAAGTTTCTTTCTCTCTCTCCTGCATACATTAACATTATCAAGTATGTCAACTAGAATATTTTGTGTGATAATAGTTTTTCATGGCACGAAAGATTTCCACTTATGGCCAAGCCATGGCATATGGATTTTGATCCACTTATAGAATCTTTTAACAAGGTTCCTATTTGGGTTCGAATTCTAAATCTCCCAATGCATCTTTTTTCTAGAATCTATTTATGAAGCTATCAGGGATGCCATCGGTGATTTTTTAAATGTGGACTCAGACACTTCAGATATTCTCCATTTGACATGTGCTCAAGTTCTTGTAGAGATGGATATTTCAAAGGGCCTCCCTAAGAAAGTTTGTTTGGAATCCTCGAGAGGCTCTTGAGCCCAAATATTGGATTATGAAGGTATCCCTTTTCGTTGTAGAAAATGGCATATGATAGGTCACATTGTTGCTCATTGTGATTCTACGAAGACTAAATCAAGGCAACCACCTTCCTAATGGTCAGGGGCCTCTTCTAAACACTATACAATGGTTAAGTCCATGGATGCACCTCTGGATCAAGTGGATGATTCCCCTGCTAATGATCATTCGGTGCTAGAGATAGCAGAGGATGTTTGGACTCATGGTCAGGCCCCTATTCCTTTTCCTACCCCTGCCCCTGTATTGGATGTTCCTTTTGGTCCTATTAGGGCCAAGACCCTATACCCTCTCTTGCCCCTGCCCCTGTATTGGACATTCCTCCTAGTCCTATGGGGGGCCAACTGGCTACGAGCTCTTCTAGGGAGATCGTTGTTGCTTCTAATTCCCCTAGGCTCCATTGTTTAGTTTCTTCTAGGGATTGAATTACTGAGGCAGCTAAGGTGGAGGAGGGTTGGACTGTGGTAAAAAGAAAGAAATCTAAGCCATCTACTCCCCCTTTAGAAATGAACCCATGATTGTGCAAGGGAGGGAAAATCATGAGCTCCATTGTAATATTTGGCTCTCAGTTTGGTTTTTTTCCCTTCTAGCTAGATCTTTGGTTTTGGCTGGTGCTAGGCTTTTCTGTCACCTTGGTTACCCTTTTTTTGGGGGGTGACCAGTTTCACTTTTGTTTGTTTTATTTTTTGTTTCTATACCTATTGAAAATATTTAGAATTGTACAGGGTTTTAGGAACCCTTCAAAACCTATTTTACTTAATCAAAAACATTATCAAGTATGTCTACATTTTGAATTCTAAAGAAAAGTAAGACAGTTCCCGAAAAGCTAAAGCATTTATGTTGTTAAGTGATTCTTAGACATATCACTTTACCTTAAGTAAAGTAATAGAGATTTCAAGAATTTAATAGTCTACACACAAATGAACAGAAAGTTTAAATAGTTGATACTCATGGATGTACTTAATTTTGTTCGTGTGGCACCAACGTTCTAATTCCTATACCTATTTCATCAAAAAAAATTATTGGAATTATTTAGGATAATTGAGAGGGGGGTGAACCAATTATCCAAGGTCTAGATGTACAATTAAAACTTTTCACAAGTTAGGGAACCCACATCCATAAAACATTTTCATCATGCATGCATTCACTAGATTATGCAATCACTCAAACTTATAGGTTATTGTCAAATCAATATGCAAAAACATAAACATGAAACATAACAGATTCAATAACACATTTGACACAATGATTAACATGGAAACCCAATTTGGGAAAAACCACCAGCAACATGCTACTAATTCTCACTCTTCTGAAGTGATGCCCTGTGAAAGGCCAACCTTGTTAAAGGTTACAATAAACATTGTTAAATGTGACCTAATTAAAGGATTTTAATCACCCTGTTAGGAGTGAACCTCATTAGAGGATTTTAGATCATTCACTTGGAATGTAACCTAGTTAAAGGATTTACAAATGACTATTAGGTCAACCTTAATCCAAAGGATTTACCCTAGACTAATACAATGATTAGAGAGTAATAGTAAAGCTTAATCTAATAACAACTTACAACTTCATTTGTAGATTACAAATCTTTATCTTAGTCCTCCATTTTTCTTGGCTTTCACACTCTTCAACTCTGATAGCTTGTTTACCCTTCAAGTATCCATACCCTTAAGCCTTATTGTTTTTTTTTCCAATGCAATCTCTTCTCTTATGTCACTGAATGATGTGAATACCCTAGACTCCTTGTCTTCCTTAGATTCTCACACATCAACTCTTGCTTCTGACCAACCATCTATATAAATAGAGAATTAAGATTTTTTCCTTCATCCTCCATTGTCCATTATATGGTTAGGTTAGATTATATAGGATTCAATGAATCTACCCCTCATTTCATTTCATTCCCTTCTCAAAACTTCTCCTTCAATCCTCTTTGAATTCACCTCAAAATAGTTTATTTTGAATTTTGTACCATCAACTCATCAATCTTATCTTCTACACAATTCACACAATCCAAGAAATCAAACTTGTCAGCTCAAATTCATCAAATTCTTGATCTTTCTCATAATGCTAACACTCGACGTTAACTAGCTTTTGATGCTTGGCACATACTAAATTGTTCAACATCCACTATCAAAACACTTAGGAAAAACTAAAGTTCATTGGTGCTCAGCATCATCTAAAGTTAACTTGGCTTACACTGTGCCTACACTGATTTTCTTAGCTCCAACTAATTTTCTTCTCGGCTTGCACTAACTTTTCTCGACACCTACTATCCACTCAATCAAACTTGGTAGAAAAACTTCATTTAACTTGTTCTTCTAGACATACCTAGTGTAACCAACCTTTGTAACCTTATGTATATTGTCAATGCACTATAATATCATTGTCTTAAGTGATTCTTGTACTCCTTTCATATCATAACTCAACCTTTCCTCTAGGTGCTATTGTTACCTCATTTATTCAAATCCTCTTTGTAAATCAAACAAATTATAATACTTAAATCATATAAGAAATTATCTTACCAGAAAGTAGTAGGTTTTACATTGGTGGAAAAACAATGAATAAAACAAATTTATCATAGTTGTATCAATCTATTTTCAACATTTCCTATAATTGGTTTCTTCAAGTATATTTAAATGAATATTTATCAAGAAATATATCATGTGCAATCATAGCAAATGACAATTAGAGCTGATAGTTATAATAATTTAATTGGCTTGGAGAGTGAGTTAAAAGAGCTTACAAACACATCTTTCAAATTCTACGATTTGGGTGATCTTCATAGAAGACTCAATTCTCAACCTATTCACCCAATTACTCAAAATTTTAAAAAAAGTAGAATAGTTGAAGAAAATAGTTTTTAATGTAAATTCATGCACCTAAGCTAGTGAAGTAATGCATAGAGAGATACAACATAGAAACAAAGTACATTTTGTTTCCTAATCAATCTATTCTCATCTCAATCAACAATGCACTAATGTAGGTTGCATTTGGTATTCCTATTAAGAAGCAGTATTGTAATGTTGATTTTGGATCTTTCGTGTCTATGTTCAATGAAAAAATGAACCTTAGATAGGAAGATATGCAGAGGACATGGTTCTTGACTAGGTGCTCAAAGAAGACCAAAATGTCAAACACCCTATTTGGCACGAATCCAAAAAGAGGGATTGTGTACATACTTGCACTCCTCCTTAGATTCAAAGAAAAGGAGAATATTTTGAAGTTCATTGAGCACCATTTTTTCCTAGTGCAAGCAATACATGTTGACAATATGTAGATCTACTGGGCATAGATCATCTGTGATGAACTAGCCTCGTGGTTGAATTTAGCCAAAGGATTCAAGTAGTTCTATGAATCCTTATTTATTATCTATGCATTAGAAAATCACAAATTATGGCCTAACCTCCCTAGCATCCCAATCTATGATGAGTGCATGAAAATATATGAATTTTACCCACATTTGTAGCTGTAGAGAAGTTGTGATGAGTATGTGGGGTTTAATGATGCCTTCACAATGAGGCTATGCCAAGAATTGCAAGGATGCCCTCAAAGGAGATTTTCACCAAAGGAAATTTCATCCATAAGCCAATTTGGATGCTCATTTATCCAATTTCCAAGCTTGTCCTATTTACAAATAGGAACTTATGATGACTTTCCTAAGAGGTTGTCGAGGTATTCAGAAGACAAGGTGGTTTTACTTGAACTATGTCAATAGAACCTTGAAGTGAACATGTTGTGTTCTAATGTGAAGAAGATTGTTGGGAATCCCTTTCCTATTATGGTTGGTCAATATTCATTTGCTTCTAGATCAGATGCACATAATTTGGTAAAGAGCCTTGAAAAAAACATTAAATTGTTATACTATGAGGTACTTAGGCCTCAATATGATCCAATTAACTTTGTAAGAGATAACTTGAAGTTGGGATATACCTACAGGCATGTTTTAGATATTGAAGACTTCTGTTCAAGCTGTCTTAAAAAGTACCGAAATTGGGAGAGGTTTTGGTCATTGTTAACCATTAATGAGATTAAATTTTATAATGATTTTGTTAATATTTCTAACCTTGCAGATGATGGAACCTACTTGCACTCCACATCTTACAAGAAGATCAAAGGCACCCCAATTTTGTCTACCCCACCTATAAATCTAGTTATTGACACTATGGAGGTTCTTATATAGGGGACAATCAAGAGAAAAGACAAATGAGTGGAATAGACCCAAGCGAGGAAGAAGAGGATAGGAAGCACTAGTTCTACAGGTGGAGTATCAAATGGAGCTGCCCAGTCAATCATAGCAACAAAAGCATAAATACTACATTGACATTTTCAGGGCCACTATAGTCCATTAGCAAAGGTGGAGACCATCCTCTAGAAAAGAATGTGCCACTCACTCCTACCCATGAAGCTAGCTCTATTTTGAACATCAAGAATTCTGGAGAGAAGTAAGATGATAAGGATAAGGGGAAAGACTAAGAAAAATTAGTGGTCAAGCCATCTTCCCCTATCCAAGTCATCAATTTGGATAGCAACACTAACCCCATGGATGGTTAGGAACATCATGCATCTTAGTAAGGGGATACTTTATCCCTTTTGGTAACTAAGGTTGATGCCTTCCCTGTTGCTTCTCAGAGAAAACCAACTCCATTAATCCTAAGGAAACTATTTGATCCTTCTCCATTATAGTCTACTATCAATGTCCTGTCTGTAGAGTCATAGCTCAAAAAGACCATTGATAGGAAGAAGAGGAGATATGAGGAAGTAGCTTCATTGATGCATTTTCTCACATAAGTCACCTCCTCTCATTCATCCAAGAAGATGAAGACGTAGAAGACAATTGCTACATTGGCTATGGCTTCAACGACTAGCCATATGCTAGTTGATATTTTTGAGCCACAGAAAAGAAAAATTTAATGAGCTCTCAAAATATTATTTCCATATTAGAATGGTAGATCTTGACATCCTAGTTCACAACTCTATGGTGAGCATGTGGAAGTCTAACAATGAGAAAATCAAAGATAAGTTGAAAGAGCTTAGAGTAGAGAAGAAAATTATGAAATCCTCAAATAGAAAGTTTGTGGAAAGCATAAGGTTTGCACTAGGGATCACTTCATCGAGTCAATTTGACATGAATGCAAAGGATAATAAAAAGCTACTCCTAAAGTTGCAAAAAAAAAGGCAATTTAGGTAGGTTGGTTGAGTATGGGTAGATCAGATCAAGGCTTAAGGTCCCTTACTAGTAGAAAACCTGGGAAGCCTAGTGTTGGGTGCTCACAAGCTTAGGAAAGTAGCTTCAAATCATTAGGAAACCATATAGGAGGTAGCAGACAAGCTAACAGAGAAATTGACCCTTCTACAAGAAGTAATAGACATGAAGACAAATGTGGTCATTGCTCATGGGATCCTTAAGATAGGCAAGGAGTCACTGTGTCAAAAGAAATAATCCTTGGAGTTTTTTTATAGAAAGCTCCATGAGATCTGAAAATGAAATCAAGGATTTGTATGACCTAGTGCAAAAGCTCACAAAAAAAAAATTTCAATATCTAAAGATATTGCAAACAAAGTCCTTTGTTTCCACTAATTACAAGCTCATGGATATTGAGAAAATGAAATCAAAGTTCTTGGCATTTGTTGATGAATTTGTTGACCCACTCAACTTCCAAGTGTCCAAGAATTGAGAACTCTTAGTAGTGGAAATGATCATAAGGAAAGAAATGGAGAAACTCAAGTCAACAGTGGCTAGAATAGATGACTTAACAGATATGCATGACTACTAGATGGTCCTAGCCAACATCATCATCATTCTAGATGTTGAAGACCTTGACAAAGTAACCAAAGCCATGAATGATTATAGAGCTAAATCAATTTTCTCCTAAGAAGGTATGACGTTCTGATGCTTTTCTAGACATCTCTCATTCTTCCCCTTCTCTTTCTCTTTGTATCTATTCATGGCATTTTTTTAGTCTCTATAAAAAATAATGATTCAAGCTTGTTCTATTTTTAGTTGATTCTATTCAGACATGTTCTACAATGAAATCATCTAATGTAACCAACCATTTTGAGAAGGCCTATAAACGTAACCTTTTATGATGTTAATAAGGTTGGAAAAAATTTACTTTGGGCAAACCCCTAAACTAGGACTACTGTGTGTGACTCTAAGTCCATTTCAAGTTTTGTTGTTCATTTACTTTTAGTATAGTGTATAGAATGAATGTGATAATATTGAAAATTGAATGAATATAAGTGAACTTGGTTTTGTAATCCTGGAATTAATCATTTTGTCATCTCTTCCTTTCTTCCTGTTGTCATAGTTGCTTATGTATGTTTCCATCCATTGCATTTTAGGTTAGAATAGATTGCATATTGTGAATTACTTCCCCTTTCAATTGTCTAAGTTGTTTAAATTGTTGAGCAACTTGGTTGTTTACTCTTCTACTCTCTGGTTAAGAGCATAGCCCCAAAACCCAAAAAATAAAATTCATTGCATATCTTGCATTCAAAAGGGAGTTTCATGTTTCAATTTAGGGGTCTTTGATAGATTACTACATTGAACCATTCTATTTTTAACAATTTTTTCCTCCATAAGCCATTAGGCAAATTAAGAGTCAAGTTATAAGCCAAAAGGATAAGGAGAAAAGATACTAACCAAAAGTTTTTGGTGACTATACTGGGGAAATACTTATGTGTCCTAAGTTCTCTTAAGTATGTATGTGGCTTTACTAAGAAAATTAGAGATTATCTCTTTTGCACTCAAATAGTCAAGTCATGTATAACAACCCATAAGGGGAAATGGTGTTGCTTCATGAGGGACAAATCCCAGTACTACAACCTAACCTCAGTTTCCAAGATGAACAAGAGAACATAATAAATTAGTTGAATACCCTTGCCTAGAAAAGCCAAAATATCCTTAATAATATAGATAATTAAGCTTCACCCTTCAAAGAGAGGAAGCCAATGTTGACTATTGGGAGGGAGTCTTTTGGGAAAGAAGATTAAGAGAGGGACACCCATTGTGAGCTAAGATAGTTCACCCTAGATTCTACATATACCTATAGTTCTCTTGGTAAAGGGAGAGTCAACCTTGTGTTCAAAGAATTGTAGAAAGTTGAGTTCCCTATATTGGAAGATCCTATAGGAAGAGGAAGAACCTGCTCTCAGGATCTAGTATATCAAGGTATCCATGGCGTTCTTTTTCTACCACATCACCCTATTTCCTAGATACATAACCATTCATCTTCTCCTCATATTTTCTATACTCAAATCCCATCATTGTGCAACACCCTCACTCTTCATAGAGTAGTTACCCCTACTACTATTACTTTTTAGGCTATACCAGTAATTCTCCCTACCTCAATGGTTATTCCCTAGGGTAATGTTATTGGCCCTTTGTGACTTGATGCCAACAATGACCTATTTAGAGCTTCTCAAAATAATTTTCCCAAATTCAATGGTGATGGGAAGGTCTCTTCTGATGAACAAATCACAACTTTCTTCACCACATGTAGTGTCATTTTTCCTCAACATGAAGATGTAGCAATGAGGATTTTTGTGGAAACCTTGGTTGACAATGCAATTGACTAATTTTAGAACATTCTAGTAGGATGTATCACAACTTGGCATGATATATGAAACTAATTTGAAGCATGCTATAGGAGTACAGAGAATGAGCATAATCTATTAACTCAACTTACCCAGATAAAGAAGGAAACAAGTGCTCCTATGAGAGACTTCATTGCAAAATCTAACAAATAGGATTACCCCTACAAGAAGACCTACTACTAATAACTAGAAGATGTTCTTCATTAGATTTGTGCCCCTAAGATAAGCTTTCAAATTAGATATGCACATGTGGTTAATTTTCTAGTTTCTCATACCTTGGCAATCAAAATGGAGGATGATTTTTGAAAAAGGGAAATTCAGAGTGGAGCCTCAACAAGATTTTTCCTTGGTGTAACTAAAAATACTAAAGAAATGCTTCAGAAGATCTATAATGAAATTATCTCCATGAAGAGACAAATGGGAAATCTCATTTCTTCACTTCAGCAACCATATCAAGATATTCCCCAAAGCCCTCACAAAGGTAGACCTTTGCAATTGTCCTCTGCTCAACAAAAGGTTGTTGTTGAGACACCACCCAAGAAGAAAAATATGTGCATTTTCATCTATGAGTGGATCACAATGGTGATTCATTCCTAAAAATGAATAGATATAAGCAACTTACTACTACTAATGAGCTAGCCATCAAATACCCTGAAAGTGAACATGATTTTGCTCCCCATTGCAACTCTGTAACATTCTTTTTGAAGTATGAATTAGATTCGAAGGTTTGAAGCAACTACTTCGCCACCTCAGATGGAATTCAAATGACCATAGCGATGAGAAGTCAAAGAGAGAAGAACCTAATGAGATTTGTTCCTTCTCAGAAAATAGCCACTGGCCCTTCACCTATAGCTGGAGCATCCACTTCCTAGGAAAGAGAGATCAAGGTTTGAACCAAATGGTAATCCTTAATTCTCATTTGGAATAATCGAATATTGTAAGGATGCTCGTATCTAGGTGTCTCCCCTTAATTATCTCGAAACTCATCCTACTAAATTACAAAAGCTAGTAGATTATTGTAAAGGTGATGCTAATGCCAAAAGTCAAACTAATGTTAACTCTACCATTAGCAATGACCAGCCTCAGTTTGATAGTGGTCCACTCGTTAATGAAGAGCTTGTTTTTCCTATGGTCTTCAAAGAGGAAGAAGCGTCATTTTTTGCTACCTCTCCTAGTTAGAAGCCTGACCAATTCTATGTGTCCTCTTACATAAATGGCCATAAGCTTAATAACTACATAATTGATTCTAGAGTCTTTGATAATGTCATGCCCTCTTCTGTTGCTCATTCCCTTGGCTTGACCCTCACCAAGATATTTGGATGTTTCTATTCCATGGATACAAAGTAGCTCCCTCTAATAAGTCAAGTGAAAGATGCACAAATAGCATTGGTCACTCACCCTGCAAAGAGAATGAAGCTAACCATCTTCGTAGCAGACATTCCAACCATCTATGGTATGCTTTTGAGTAGAAGCTTTTGTAGGGAAATGGAAGGGAAAATCAAGATAGATTGGGCTTGTGCCATAATTCTTGTGGGTAACAAGAAAATCAAGTTGGAACTTGAGGAGAAGGCCATGTTCATGGTCTTGAAGTTTGATGATCCTAAGGCACAAATCTTATATCAAGAAATGGAGTTTGGAAATTATATGATGTTCTCTAACTTCAATTATTTTGAGGAATAGCTAGAGCCTTTTAGTGACCCAAAGATTTGGACCCTAGAGTTCTATGATAGTTGCACTACTACTAGGTCTAAAATTTGCATCGTGCTTGTATCTCTAGATGGAGATGTGACTTAGCTTGCATACAAGCTACAATTCAAAAACACCAACAACATAGCATATTATGAAACCTTGTTGTTAGGTATTAGCATTGTAAAGTAGAGAGGAGTGAAAGTCTTATGAGCTCAAGGAGATGCAGAGCTTATAGTGAAGTAAGTTCTAGCTCAGTACACTCTAAAGAATACTAGGCTCAAGAATTATAGAAATAGGGTCTGGGATGAGATTGATCATCTAGATGCCTTCTCAATACAAGTTGTTCTAAGGGAGCAGAATGCAAGGGCAAACTTTTTCACTACATCATCCTTGCTACTACTCCCACATCCAGATTTCACAGATAATCAAAGTCTTGTTTAGGCCAAATGTTCTTGACAATATGGAGACATAGAAAGTGTTCAATGATGATAAGAAGATCCAATCATTCCCTGAATGATCTAAACCTTTTGGAGATTAGTACTTTGGAAGGAGTGAAAATGCCTACAAAGACTTAAATCTTGACACTAAGAAAGAGTTGGATCTTGGAGTTGAATAACTCAAAGGTAACAAGATCCCTCGACATCATATTTCCCTTGAGAAACTATTCAATAGGCATGATGCATTTATTAGAAGGGAGAGGGGAAGAAAAGGTGGAACTTCTAGAGAGTATGGAGGAATGAACATTGGCACTAAATATAAACCCAAGATGGTTAATATCAGTAGTAGTTTCTCAAAGGACGAAATGAAAAAAGAAAAAGGATTGTTGTTAGAATACCAAGATGTGTTTTCTTAGGGATGTGAGGACCTAAAGACCTTTAGGAATGGTGAACTAAAGTACAAAATTCCCCTCAAGCCTGATGCCACTCCCTTTAGGAAAAATAGTGTAACTAAAACCCTATGCTCTTAGATTCTATCTTTAGGGAAATTCACAAGTTTGACTCCCTTTGGAAGGGTCCTTTCAAGATTATGCAAACAAATCGAAACAACTCTTTCATTATGGTGTATCCTTCTGGAGAGATTCGCCCATTTTCTTACAATGGCTAGGATCTAAATTTGTATCAAGTTTACCATTGAAAGTAGGTAACCCCTAGTTAGTGTTACCCTAGGTAGGTTTGCTTTGTGTTTTTCCTTTCATTGTTTTCCTACTTTCCTAGGTTAGTTTTCCTTTCTGTTGTGTGCTTAATTTAGTTGCTTGTTGTAATTTTCCATTCTAGCTATTCAAAACTAGAAATTATGGGTCCTTTCTTAGACATTTTCTTTGCCTAAGTCCCCAGTTAGAGCCAGTTGTTGCCAGGTTTTAATCTTCTCCTTTCAAGCCCAAAGTTTTTGGTATGAAAGTATGTGTCCAAAATTGATGTCTAAGTATTATTTAGGTCACTTACTTCTCATATATTCTGAGTGTTCTACTTTCTTTGTTTTTTGGTTCCCCCTTGCATTACCTTTACCCACCATCTAAGTAGGATTCCTATTGTTCTAGTGTGTGTGGAGTCTAGGTGATCTAGGCATGGTTGGGATGTGTTCTAGCATCCTCCCAATGAGAAGTAAGTTTTTCCACATTTCTTTTTCTCTTACCTTTCCCTAATATTCCATGTCCCACAAATTCTAAGCTTTGGAGTTGCTTTTCCCCTTGAGAAAAGTATATCAAGTGCATATTTGAAGAATGAAGCCATGACAAAGATTTTCAGGCTAAGAAGATGATTATGCCATGCTAGAAAAGGTCTATGAACCCATGGATCAAAGCCAGAATGAATTACATCCAAATTTGTGGAGATAAGATCAAGTGCTACAAGGAAACATGAATATATGGGTTGTTTGTTATGTAATCATGGAAGTGAAGTTGTTTTTTTCTACTTTTGATGTTGTATAAACTAGAGCCAAACCTCAACCCCAAGGATTAAATGGTGTGAACATGATATTGAATGAACCATTTAAGGGCTCATAATTAGTAAGACATGCTCAAGATCTAACTTTGAGGCTATCACATGAAACTGAAAGAATGAAGTGTTGTTATTTGTGCTCAAGTCTAGGAAATGTTGCTAAGAAGAAGGTTTTCCATCCTAAGACAATGAAAAAGGCCACTTCTCTGGAGGCTTAAAAATAGAAATTCAAGTTACTCTAAAATGTGAATATCCTTTAAAGATGCTCAAAAGATACTTCTAGAAAAGTTACTGATGAAAATGTAACCTTGATATAAAGGAGATGTGGTGTTAAAAGCTTTAGGCAAAAAGTGAAAGAATGAAGTGCACAAGCTAGCAAAAGGATCACTCCCCATGTTGTGATCCTGGATAGAAGGAAAATGGGTTTGCAGAAAAGCTAAGTTTCTCTCTCTCCTACATACATTAACATTATCAAGTATATCTACATTCCAAATTCTAAAGTAAAGTAAGGCACTTTCTAGAAAGCTAAAAGCATTTGTGTTGTTAAGTGATTCTTAGTCATATCACTTTACTTTAAGTAAAGTAATAAAGCTTTCAAGAATTTAATATTTTACATGTAAATGAATGAAAAGTTTAAATAGTCATTCCTCATAGAATTAAATACAAATCTTTCTATTATAATCTTTGGGAGAGCTTATTTCATTCATGTGGCACCAATTTTCTCATTCATATACTTATTTCATCAGAATTTCCTATAATCAGTTTCTTCAAGTATAGTTAAATAGCTATTTATCAAGAACTATATCTTGTGCAATCATAGCAAATGGAAATGGGAGTTCCTAGTTATGATAAGTTAGTTGTCCTAGAGAGGGAGTTAAAAGAGCTTATAGATACATTTTTCAAATTCTACAATTTGGATGATCTTCATAGAAGACTCAAATCTCAACCTATTTAACCAATTTCTTAAAAGCTTAAAGAAAGTGGACTAGTTGAAGTAGCCAGTTTTCCAATGGTAATTCATGCACCTAATCTAGTGAAGGAAAGCATAGAGAGATACAACCTAGAATTAAAGTAGATTCTATTTCCTGGTCAATCTATTCTCATCTCAATTAACAAGGCATAGATGCAATCCACATTTGGCATTCTTGTGAAGGATTAGTATTGTGATGTCTATTTTAGATCTTCCACATCTATGTTCAATGAGAAAAAGACCCTCAGTCAAGATGATATATAGAGGACATGATTCCCGACTACCTTCTTAAAGAAGAGAAAAATGTCAAAGACCTTGTTTGGCATAAATATAAAAAGAGAGATTTTGGATATCCTCATGCTCCTCCTCAAACTCAAAGGAAAAGAGGAGATTTTGGAGTTCATTGAGCACCATTTCTTCCTAGTACAAGAAATATGTATTGAGGATATGTAGATCAACTAGGAATAGATCACCTATAATGAGCTAGCCTCATGGTTGAATTTGGGCAGAGGATCCAAGATTACATAGTTGTTAATGATGCCTCTATAATGAGGCTATATTGAGAAATTCAAGGATGCCCTCAAAGGAGATTTTCACTAGAGGAAATTTTGGCCATAAGCCAATTAAGATGCACATTCATCCTTTTTCCAAACTTCTCTTATTTATGAATAAGAGCTTATGTGGGATTCCTAAGAGGTTGTCAAGTTATCTAGAAGACAAGGTAGTTTTAGTACACTATGTTGACAAATCCTTGAAGTGAACACCCTATGTTGTAATATGAAGAAGATTGTCGGGATTCCCTTCCCTATCATGGTTGGTTTGTATGCATGTGCTTCTAGATCATATGCTCATAATTTAGTGAAGAGATTTAAAATCAAAATAAAATTATTAGACTACAAGGGACTCAAGCCTCAATGTGATATAGTTAACTTTGTAAGGGATCACTCGAAGTTTTGATATGCCTACATGCATGTTTCAGATACTGAAGACTTCTTATTTGGGTGTCTTAATGAATACCAAAATTGAGAGAGCTTATGGTCACTGTTAACCATTAATGAGATTAAATTGTATAATGATTTTTTTGATGTTTCTAACCTTGCAGATGATGGAGCCTACATGCACCCCACATCTTACAAGAAGATCAAAGGCACCCCAATTTTGTCTACCCCACCTACTGATCCAGTCATTGACACTATGGAAGTTCTTATACAAGTGATAATAAAGAGAATAGAAAAATGGGTGGAATTTAGTTGACCAAGTAAGAAGAGGACTAGAAGCACTACCTCTATGGGTGGAGTATTAGATAGAGTTGCTCAGTCAACCATAGCAACAACCACCTTAGCTACTACATTGAAATCTGTAGGTCCATTACAATTCATTGGCCAAGGTGGAGAGTAGCCTCCATAAAATAATGTCTCACTCACTCCTACCTATAGGGTTGGCTCTCTTTTGAACATTGAGAAGGTTGGGGAGAAGCAAGATGACAAGGATAAAGGGAAAGAACAAGAAAAATCAATGGCCAAGCCATCTTCCCCTATCCAAGTCATCAATTTGGATGGTAACTCTTACCCCATGGACAACCAGGAATAGGATGCATCTCAACAAGGGGATACCTTAGGTCTTTCAATAACTAAGGTTGTTTCCTTCCTTATTTCTTCTCAAAGAAAACCAACTCCATTAATCCCAAGGAAGATATTCAATCCTATTATATTGTATTCTACTATCAATGTTCTCTTTACAGAGTCATGGCTCAAACAAACCATTGATAGGAATAAGAAGAGATATGAGGAAGTGACTCCATTGAAGGACTTGATCACACAAGTCACCTCCTGTTAGCCATCCAAGAAGATGAAGAAGTAGAAAACTATTGCTACACTGACTACAAATTCAATAACTACCCATATGCTAGTTGAGATTGTTGAGCCATAGAAAGAAGGCAGATTTCATGAGCTCTCAAAGGATGATTTCCATATCAAAATGGTAGATCTTGGCATCCCATTTCTCAATGCTACGGTGAAAATGTGGAAGTCTACCAATGAGAAAATTGAAGATAAGTTGGAAGAGCTTAGAGCATAAAAGAAAATTTTGAAATCCTCAAATAGACAATTAGTGGAATACATAAGGTCTACACTTGGGATCACTTCATTAAGTCAATTTGACCTAAATGTAGAGGAGAACAAAAAACTACTCCTAAAGTTGCAACAAGAAAGGAAATTCATGTAGGTTGGATGAGCATGGGTGGATCAAATCAAGGATCAAGGTCCCTCAGTAGGTGAAAACATAGGAAGCCTAGTGTTGGAAACTCACAAGCTCAAGGAAGCAACTTCAAATCATCTAACAACCATATAGAAGGTAACAAACAAGCTGACAGATGAATTGGCCCTTCTACAAGAAGTGATAGACATGAAGATAAATGTAGATATTGCTCATGGGATCCTTAAGATAGGCAAGGAGTCAATGTTTCACTAAAAAAAATCCTTGGATTTTATTATAGAAAGCTCCATGAGATCTACAAATGAGCTCAAGGATGTGCATGACCTAGTGCAAAAGGTCACTGAAAATTTATTTCAATATTTGAAGATATTGCACATAGAGTCCTTTGTGTCCACTAATGGAAAGCTTGTAGCTATTAAGAGAATGAAATAAAATTTCTTTACATTTGTTGATGAAGTCATTGACCCACTCAACTTCCAAGTGTCCAAGATTTAAGAACTCTTAGTAGTGGTTGCCATCATAAGGAGAGAAACATAAATTTCCAATCAAAGGTGGCTAGAATAGATGAATTAATAGAGATGCATGACTACTGGATGGTCGAAGCTGACAACATCATCATTACAGATGTCAAAGAGCTGGACAAAGTAACTAAAGCCATGAAATCTTATAGAGCTAAATAAGTCACTCCTAAGAATACATGATGTTCTTATGCTTTTTTAGAATCTATCATTCTTCCCCTTCTCTTTCTCTTTCTAGCCATTCATGGTATTTTTTGTCTCTATAATGGACAATGATTCAAGCTTGTCCAACTTTTAGTTGTTTATGTATAGAGATTCTCTATGAAAAAATCATCCAATGTAACCAACCATTTTGAGAGGGCTTATATATGTAACCTTTTATGATGTTAATAAGATTGGTGAAAATTTACTTTGGGAAAACCCTTGTAGCTTGAACTACTATGTGTGACTTTGAGCCCATTTCAATTTTTGTTATTCATTTACTTTTAGTATAGTGTATGGAATGACTGTGCTAATGTTAAAAATTGAATAAATGTAAGTGAAATTGGTTTTGATTTCTTCATTCAATAGGTTGTATATCTTATTTTCTTTAGAATAAGCATCTCTTTGTTCTCTTTGTTGTATGTAGTAGAATGTGTGTTTAGTGTAGTTAGTTGCATGAGGAAGCTAGAAACTATTGGAAATCTGATTGAAAAGATCATTGTGAGAAGAAGATTGAAGATCAAAGAGGGATATTATTGTTAACAAAATGTTTTCAATCATTGTTTTATCATTTATGTCGAACCTTCTATTTGTAGGAATGACATTTATTTATAACAATCAAGTACTATCACTTAGTTGATTGATGAAGAGGAATTGATCAACAAGATGTAACAAAAGTACCTAAGGGAAAGGTTGAGTTATGATGTTGTAATGAAGTACAAGGATAAGTTAATACAATGGTGAGATGATGTATTGATAACATACTCAAAGATACAAAGGTTGGTCACACTTAGAAACATTGGAGGAATAAGTTATAACAAGGTTGATTGCAAAGCTTAAACTAAGTTCATCAGTGGGTGCCAAGCAAGCTAGTTGAAGCTGAGAAAATTCTTAGTTAGAGCTGAGCAAATGAAAAATCTAGTGTGTGCTAAGTGAAGTTTAAGTGTTGAGCATCAGAAAATTGTAGTTGGTGTCGAGTAACACAGTATATGCTGAGTACAATTATTTCAATAGTGTCGAGCTATTGTATTATTTTAAATGACAAAGATTCGCTAGATCTGAGTAGACATAGTTGTTACATTGAGTTTTGTAAACTAGTTGGAGGATAAGGATGATGAGCTGGTGGCACAAATTTATATTTAAATTATTTTTGGGCGAATTCAAAAGGATTATTCAAGAAGTAAGAATTTCAGCCATCCAAGAGCTAAGGTGTGTACAAGGAAACACACTAACCTTTGAAGATATAGAGGGAAGACTTACTACATTTGAATTGTCCAACTTTGACAACTACAAACCTAGGAACCTTGAATCTTTTTTCAAGGCCAAGTTGACAATAAAAGACACTAAGGAGGAGACATCAAAAAAGAAGAGAAGAAGAGGAAGACATGCATCCAGTTATAGCAGCACAGATGAGGAAGATGTGGAATAGTTAGAAGCACTACTACCTAGGAGATTCCATAGAGGAAAAGGAAAATTCAAATGTAAGCTCCCTATCATATGTTTTAATTGCAATAAAGTAGGTCATATTTGTTGGAAATAATCAAGACTGAAAAGGTTACTAAGAGGGGAGGGGTGAATCAGTAACTCCAAAACTTTAATTCAGTTCTGCATAATAATATTTTTTTCCATTCATCCATCTAATGTACTGTATGTATGAAAAGATGAGTATTTGTAACACATGAACACATAGATTTGGTGACCTAGAAACCTTCCAATTAGAAAGTAAAATTGGGGTGGGGATGATGCCCACAAAACTTCAATACTGCAGTATAAAGTTGGCTAGTTAAGGCTTACAATGATGACTTCTAATGATCTACCCTGTTAGGAGCAAGTAGGATTGCTAGATCCACCTTGTTAAAGGATTTACAAACATACAATGAAGTATTCATTCTGTTAGGAGATTTACAAAAGACTGGCAAGTCTACCTTGTTAAAGGATTTAGCAAATTGATTCACCTATTAGGATGAAGCAGTGGATTTGGTTACAACTGATTGTTGATAAGATCCTTTATGCTCTGATCACCTGATGTGATGGATATATCTTTTCTGTATCAATGTTGACCTTGTTGTATTCCTCTGTTCTTACTAGTGATTCGCTTTCCCTCTTCTCAAAATATTGCAACACAACACAACCAACGATCAATATTCAACATATCATCATTTCAAATGATATATACCATTCCAATATTTACACTAGCAAGGTTGGCCAAACACAAGTGAACAAGCATTACTGAGTCAGCCAGGTGGTAGAAAACTCGGGTTCCACAAACCGACTGGGTGACCTTCTGATACTTGACATCCACTACAATACACTACATCATCATGCACTAGGTAAGAGTAGAGGCACTATCCATAACAATCATTCTAAGTAGCTTGGAACTTGGTAACTATTGGTGACTCAATGAATATTGTGTCACTCGATAAAAACTGAATCCATTGATAACCTTCTTCACTTGGTAAACATTAATTTCTTCATTTACCTTGTTTACTCGATAATTACTGATTCCTTTGTTTACCTTGGTCACTCGATAAACACTAAGTTCTTTGTTTACCTTGATCACTCGATAAAAACTAAGTTCTTCGTTTACCTTGATCACTTGATCAACACTAAGTTATTTTGATGACTCGGTGAGCACTAACTACTTGGGGAACACTGTTCTGCTCGGTAACCACTAATTTCTTGGAGAGCACTGTTCTGCTCGGTAACCACTATTATGCATGGTAACCATTGATTGCTTGGTAAATACTGCTGAACTCCCCATATGCTCGATTTCCAAAGGAATGCTCAGTATCAACTGTTTACCTACAAAATTTATAAGGTAACCGCAAAATGCTTAGTGTGAACTATAGACTAGGTGATGAGCTCGGTAAGCATTCAGAATTGAATAAGTGTTGTGACTAATGACAAATATATCATAACTCCAACAATATTTCTACAAGATGTACATAGAAGAAGAACTACAAAGAAGGAAACAAGAGAGAAGATGATAGAAAAGACTACAAGGAAAAAGGAAAAAGATGTTACATTGTTGAAAAAGATTCTGATGAGAATGATGATGAAGTAGTTTATCTGGCCATGAAGGATGAATTAGATAAAGATGAAGATGAAGCAACAACATTGGTTACCTATGTGAATAAAAATGACAAGTGGATCATAGATAGTGGATGCTCACATCACATGATAGGAGATAAAAGTAAGTTCATTATCTTTACTCAATATGATGGAAATAGTGTTAGATTTGGTAATGATGATCCTTGTCAAATCAAGGGAAAAGGCTCTATTAAACTTACAAAGAAAATTTCATGTGATAATGCATAATATGTTGAAGGATTGAACTACAACTTGTTGAGTGTATCACAGTTAGGCAATATAGGCTGTAAAGTAGAATTTGGAAACAAAACTGCCAAGATCTATGACACTGATGCAAATTTGATAGGAAAAGGTGAACTAACTAGGAGTAATCTATTTTACCTAGATATGGAAGATGCAACTTATCTTGTTGTTAGACTTGATGATGTGTGGTTGTGGTATAAAACACTATGTCACATGAACTTTGACAATCTAATTAGCATCAGCAAAAAGAATAAGGTCAGAGGGTTTCCTAAACTAAAGAAACCTGAAAACACAATGTATAAACAATTTCAAATAGGGAAAATGACTAATTCTAGTTTCAAAATAAAAAACTACACTTCCAAAGAAGTACTAGAGTTAGTCTATATAGACTTATGTGGTCCAACAGAAGTGCAAAGCTACCTAGGAGATAGATACATAATGCTATTTGTAGGTGACTATTCAAATATGATGATTGTTATGTTCTTGAAGAAAAAATTTGATGCATTTCAAATGTTCAAGTGTTATTTGGAAAAGTTGAGAAGAAAATAGGAAAGAGTCTTAAGTGCCTAAGGTTAGATAGAGGAGGCGAGTTTACATCAAAAGAATTTGAGATATTCTGCAATGATAAAGGTATCAAAAGGAAAACATCAGCACCAAGGACTCCACCATAGAATGGCATTGCTAAAAGAAAGAATAGATCAATGATAGATTGTGCAAGGACCTTGATGATAGAGAAAAATGTTACTCTAAAGTAATGGAGAGAAGTTGTAAGTACTACTATTTACACCCTAAATAGAGTCCAAGTCAAGAAAGGTACAAATGCAACACCTTTTGAATTGTGGTATGGTCACTCACCTAATGTAAAACATTTCAAAATCTTTGGTTGTAAATGCTATATTCTTAAAGATACTAGAAATGGCAAGTTTGATGCAAAAAGTGATGAAGGCATATTCCTTAGATACTCCACTAGAAGCAAAGCATATAAGTGTTTGAATACTAACACTAACAAGATTGTGGAGAGTGCAAATGTAAATTTTGATGAACATGTAGAAATTTAGGTTAATGGAACTAAGAAATTAAAGGATCATAGATCCTTTGTATAATTCTATGAAGGAATCACTATTGAAGACAATGTTGCCAATTGAGTTTAGAATCAGAAACAAACTTCAGTATCAGTCAAGTCACAACTAGCGAATGTTGAGTTGCATTCAGAAGCCAAGTTGCAAAATGAAGAAAATCTAACTTTGAAATCAGTGCACATGAGAGAGATGATGAAGTACTAGATGAAGAGGAGCAAAATAACTCTGGAGCCAAAGGATCAAACATGGAAAGAAGGACAGAACCAAGATTAGCCAAATATGTAAGAAGACATCACCCTGTAGATCAAATCATTGGTGACAAGGATGCTAGACCAATGACAAGGAATAGACTCAGAAATGAATCATGTCTATTGAGAAAAGTTGAACTTAAAATAGTGAAAGATGCACTACAAGATGATGACAAGTATAAAGCTATGGAAGAAGACATAGATCAAATTGAGAAGAACAAAACCTGGACCCTACTTCCTAGACCAACTAACAAGAATGTAATTGGTACCAAATGGTTGTTTAGGAAAAAACTTGATAAGAATGGTGAGATAAAAAAAAACAATGTCAAATTAGTTTGCAAAGGCTATGCACAAGAAGAAGGACTGGATTATGGGGAAAGATTTTCCCCTGTTGCAAGAATGGAAGGAGTAAGAACACTGCTTGCATATGCTACATAAAAAGGTTTCATAGTCTACCAAATGGTTGTCAAGTCTACGTTTCTTAATGGTATACTAGAAGAGGAAGTCTACATAGAACAACTTGAGATATTTGTTGATGACAAGAACAAGGATATGGTAAAATATTTTGATATCTGAAATCTTTATTGATGATTTAATATTTGGAGGAAAAGATGCTCTATACAAAGATTTTTCTAATTAAATGAAGCATGAGTTTGAGATGTCAATGTTTGGAGAAATCAAATTCTTTGTTGTATTGCAAGTACATCAATTGAAGAATGGCATATTTGTGGCTCAATCCAAATACATCAAGGAGATACTCAAGACATTTGGATTAGAAGATTCTAAACTAGTTAGCACACCAATGGTAATAGGACATAAGTTATTCAAAAATAATGAGTCAGTTGAAGTAAATCGGACATTGGATAGATCGATGATTGGAAAGCTATAATATGTTGTACATAGTAGACCAAACATTACATTACCTGTTGGAATAGTGGCAAGATTTTTTGCAATTCCAAGAGAAAATCATCTGATGGTAGTGAAGAGAATACTAAGGTATCTAAAAGAAACTGATGACTTTGGTTTGTACTACAAGAAAAGTGAAAAGTTTGAACTAAGAGCCTACATTGATGCAGATTGGGGAGGTAACATTGATGACAAGAAAAGCACCAGTGGAGGAGCACTTTTCTTGGGAAAAAGATTGATTACATGGACTAGCAAAAAGCAAAGTTGTACCTCACAGTCCACAGCAGAAGCTGAATATTTTGTAGCCGCTATTAATTGTACCAATATTGTATGGATCAAACATTTGTTACAAGGTATCACTATGTAAGAGAATTGGTGGAAGATAAGCAAGTGAAGATGGAATATGTAAGTTCAAAGGAATAGATTGCTGACATCTTCACAAAAGCACTACCTAAATATTCTTCTGAGTATCTTAGAGGTATGTTAGGGGTGATACCCCTAACCAAGGCTACTTGAGGTAAAAACAAGACTGTCTGCTTCAAATGAGCTGATTGTTGAAGGTTTTACACATTGATGCAAAGGATGTTTACTTTAGGATCATGCCTAAATTAATTGAAGTGTTGAAGTTCTAAATTAGTCACAAGGTGATAGAGGGGGAAACTAAATGAACCTACAAAAGCTACACTTGCATATTAAGATGTTGAGATAGTATGTCTTTGTCGTTGTTGTCAAAGAGGGAGAAATGTCAAGAAATAGATCAACTATTGAGTAGATCAAAAATGAAGAAAGAGGGAGAAAATACAGAAACTAATCAAATGAAGATAGAGGGAGAAGTAGATAGAAATGGTTAATAGTTGAAAGAAAACATGAAAAAGCTAATCAGAAAAGAGAAAGAATAACAAAAGATAAGCAATGCATACGAAGGGAGAGAAGAAAAGAAAAGGAAACAACAGCTAAGAGGGAGATGTGAAAACTAATGGTAACACAACTTACTTTTTGGCATTTGAATTACTATTCTAATGTGGTTAAATAGTTTAGTCTGATGGTTGATTAGTTTGGTTTGCCATCAATACCAAAGAGGGAGATTGTCAAAATTTTGATTGAAAAGATCATTGTGAGAAGAAGATTGAAGATCAAAGAGGGAGATTGTTGTTAACAAAATTTTTTTAATTGTTGTTTTTTCATTGATATAAAACTTTCTATTTGTAGGAATGACATTTACTTATAAGATCTAAGTATTATCATTTAGTTGATTGATGAAGAGGATTTGATCAACAAGATGTAACAAAAGTACCTAAGGGAAAGGTTGAGTTATGATGTTGTAATGAGGTACAAGGATCGGTTAAGACAATGGTGAGATGATGTATTGATAGCATACTCAAAGATATAGAGGTTGGTCTTACTTAGAAACATTAGAGGAATAAGTTGTAACAAGGTTGAGTACAAAGCTTAAACTAAGTTCATCAGTGGGTTCCAAGCAAGTTAGTTGAAGCTGAGAAAATTCTTAGTAGGAACTAAGAAAAAGAAAAATCTAGTGTGTGTCAAGTGATCTTTAGGTATCGAGTGAAGTTCAAGTGCCAAGCAAAGTAACAGGTGCTGAGCATTAGAAAATCATAGTTGGTGCCGAGTAACATAGTATATATCGAGCACCAGTATTTCAATAGTGTCGAGCTGTTGCATTATTTTAAATGAAAAAGATTCACCAATTCTGAGCCAACATAGTTGTTACCTTGAATTTTGTAAACTAGTTGGAGGATAAGGATGATGAGTTGGTGGCACAAAATTCTATGTAAACCATTGTTGGGAAAATTCAAAAGGATTATTAAAGAAGTTTCTAGAGGAAACAAAATATGGGTTAGATACAATGAATCCTACCTAATCCATACAAATTGAAATCAAAGGAGGGAAGAATCAAGTGGGAAAGAAACTACAAGACTTGTATTTAAGGGTTCACAAACCAAGAAGCAAATGTTGCTACTCCTAAAGTGCCAAATTGAGAAGTGGTTGAAAGGGTGTCAAGCTGAAGGCATCTAGGAGAAGGAAGAGCACAGAGGCTTTACTTCAATAAGTGGTCAAGAAGAGATGAGTGCACTGGAATAATGAGCATGGTGACTTAAGGAGACTAAGCTTCAAAGGAGGGCAAGCTATCAAGAGTTACAGAGATTGAAAGCCAGGTAATGTGAAGAGCTGAAGAGTGATATGAGATCTGCAAGTTAAGTTGTATGTTGTAATCAGGTCAAAGACTTTCTAATACTCTCTAGAAATTATACTAGATATGAAAATCCTATGGACTTATGTTGTTTTAATAGCCATTTGTAAATCCTTTAATTGGTTGGCATTCCAAGTGAATGTTCTAAAGTCCTCTAACAAGGCCCACTTCTAATAGGGTGGATAAATCCTCTAACAAGGTCACATTTAACAGTGTGTTATAAGCCTGTAACAAGGCAATCCTTTCACAGGGCATCACTTCAGAAGAGTGAGAATTGAGTAGCATGTTACTAGTGGGTTTTTCCAAATTGGGTTCCCATGTAAATCACTGTGTTATGTGTTGATCTTTTATGCATTATGCTTGCATGTTGATTTACAATAACTTTCTGATTAGGAAAGTTAATGCTTGGATGAATGAATGGTTCAATGGGCTCACAATGCTAAGTGGAAAAGTTTGAATTGGACAAGTTGGACCTTGAATAACTGATTCACCCCCCCCCCCCCCTTAGTTATTTGAAAGCATTTCTAACAAAAATTGATGTGTGGAGCAGCTAAGAGATAGACAATTTGGGTATTGTCAAAACATCATCTAACTGTTTAATCTAGGAATTACTTATTTTTCCATCTCTTCCTTTCTTCATGTTATCATAGTTGTTTATGAATATTTCCATCCATTTCATTTTAGGTTAGAATAGATTGCATATTGTGAGTTAGTTTCCCTTTCAATTGCCTAAGTCATTTAAAGTATTGAGTAGCTTGGTTTATTCCTCTTCTACTCTCTGGTTAAGAGCATACCCCCAAAACCAAAAAAAAAAATTCACTAATTATCTTGTATTGAAAAGGGAGTTGTACCTTTCAATTTAGCGGTCTTTGATAGATTACTACATTTACCCTTTCTATTGTTAACATCTTTGTCCTCCATAGGTCATTGGGGAAGTTAAGAGTCAAGATATAAACCAAAAAGATAAGGAGACAAATTGTTAACCAACAAGATGTAGGGGTGACAATGCATGATCTAGTCCTAAAAGGAGGTGTCTAATTCTAGATTCTTTCTTTTTTATGTATGAAGATGCAAGAATGTAAGGGTAGAAGTGTCTTGTGCTAGAAAATAAGGTGACAAATTTGGATTTTTTTCTCATGGGCATTGTAGACTAGAGATATAAAAAATTTAAGGCCTCTAATAAGCACATGAACATAATTATTGGCAAACTAGGGAAGTTGGATAGATTTGTCATCTAGGTCATTGTTGATAATGCCTCTCTATAGAGAATCTCTATGGCTAGGGGAGAAGAACTAGGTCTAGCTAAAAAAACTAAGAGCCACTATGGAATCTAAGCTCAAAGTTATGAAGATGGTGGTAGAGACTATGAATAAGTTGGAGGAAGAAGTTATTGAGCTTCTCAAGAGCCTTTGGTAGAAATTTCTTTAAGATCTTTTTTGTATGTGTGTCTAGTGTTATCTTTTGCTCTATGGGGATTGTCCCTTTTGTTTGTATCCTTTTCTTAGGCTATTTTTTTGTCACCTACTAGCCATGTTGATATTGGTTATTATGCTCTAAGGTTTGTTATGTAATTATTCCTATTTTTTCTTATTTTTGTATTAGGGTTACAAGGGCCCTTAAAACTTGTTTTCCCATAATAAAAAATAAGTTATAGTTCAAACCATTAACCTAATAAACATCTTCACAATTAATGTTATTAGTAAGTGCTATTGAGCCTTTACCTCTTATTACACATGGAGATCCATTGCCAAATCTAACTTTTCCTCCATCACATTCTTCCATTATAATGAATTTTTTCTTATCACTAATCATATGACATACATCCATTATCAATGATACATTATCATTTTTATTCATGCATATAATAAATGCCTTCTCCTCACAAACTTCTTCATCACCAATAAATAGTTCTTCTTTGACTACAACAAATACTATCTCTTCTTCATCATAATATCCATTTGATTCTTCATTGCATTTACCATATTTTTCATGTTCCATAGTGTGAGGATTTTAGTTTACGTAGTCTAGTTACCAATTTATACATGGAATTTAAGGCATGAAAAAGAGTGTTCCCTAATCTTTTGTGTTAAATTTCATTGATGTTGTAAGTTTCATGAATAAGAGTGTATTTTTGTTTGACACATAGTTTGTATAAGTAACCATGTGTTATTCCTATAGTTTTGGTTTTCTTAAATGTGGTGTTTTTTTGCTAGGCCAAAACTTTCCCATCTACAACTATGATCCTATATCCATTATCTTCAAGGAAAGATATGGATACGAAGTTTGTTTTGATCTTAGGTATGTATCTTGTACATCCTTTAGTTGGATTTTCATTCATGATTCTACCTTAATGGTGTAGATCCCTATTCCTTTTATAGCATGTCCAAAATCATCTTTTATGGTCATTTCATTAGTTTCTTCTATCATAGTTTCTATATTTTCTTAGAATCCAACAATGTGTCTAGATGATCCACTATTAATTACCCAGATGCTTGATTTGTTTGATACTTGATTTGGTAATGTTGAATAAAATATAAACTTCTCAAATTCTTCTTGTGATTATATTTTTCCAACATGGGAATAGGATGTATGTTTCTTTTTTTTGTTAGGACAATTTGCAGCATAATACCCATATTGGTCACATCTAAAGCATTGAACTTGTGAGGCATCTTTTCCACATTTTCCTTTCCCATGAAAAATTCTTGTCCTTTTGAAGTTACATTTATTTCCTTTCTTCTTAGTATTGGTAATAAGAACTTGGATGTCCTATGTTGGATACAATCATTCAATTGTATGTTGTCTTTGATGTTACACAAATGTCAAGTATATATCAAGAAATTAGTGTTTGTTGAGCTTACTTGGGAGTCATAGTAAGTTCCAATGTATGACAAGTATTTAAATGTTAACAAAGTTTAGATTTAGTGTTAACTAAGTTCACTCAGTTACCAAAGAAAATTTGGCATGGAATGAGTCTTAATTGAGCTCACTTGGTTACCAAAGGAGTTTTGAAGGAAACTTATTTCTAAGTTAGTGTTGACCAAGATGGGTTGGCTAATGAAGGATTTTCCTATATCAGTTTATTTGATCTAACAGTTTGGTTGGTCAGTTCTAGCTAACTCATGGGATGAATTTCATTTTTTCAAAATTATATTCAAGCCGACTTGACAAGGTAAAATATATAAATATGAGTTCAAGTTAAGGATTTAATTGAGAAAAAGCATGAAATTGAAAAGATAAATCAAGGAAGTGAATTGGAAAGATATTAGAGTATTTGAGTTGATCGAGCTACAAAGAGCATTTTGACTAAGGAGGATCAAGTATTCAAGCCAAAATACAGATCTAAAATCAGAAAAGATAGTTACATCAAAAATTAGGTTAGGTCATTATTACTCTCTAATAATTGTAGTAATGAATCAAATATTTTAAGAGAGTTAGCTTAATAGCTATTTTCCAAATCCTCTAACAAGGTGGTATTTCTAGATTGAAGAGTCTAAAGACCTCTAACAAGGCCACTCCTAATAGGGTGATCAAAATCATTTAACAAGGTCACACGTAATAGTGTATTTTGTAACTTTTAATAGGGTTGGCTCCTAATAGGGCTCACTTTAGAAGAGTGAAAAATAGTAGCTAGCTACAATTGGTGTTTTTTCCCAAATAGGGTTTCCATGTTAAATCTTGATTTCTCTTCTGTTCATGCTATTTACTTTATGATTCTATAACTATGTTAGTTAAGGTTAATCACTCTAAACATCTTAAGAGCCAATTATTTTAGTATTTTCTGAGTGACAATAATCCTTAGTGTTAACTAAGTGTTCCTGTGTTAACTAAGTGTTCCTTTGTTAACTGAGTTACGATAGTATTTCAATTTCAGTAGAGTTTGGTTTTGAATTGTATTGACATCTTAAGGGATCTTGGATTTTTTTTAGTGGTAACTAATTCACCCCTCCTCTCTCAGTTACTCCTCTTATATTTTCAAAAATTCTTATTAGAGCTTTTGGTGCTTGCAAAGAAGGTTTCAAGGACCTAAGCTAAAGATCAAGATGTCTTATAGAATGGAGATTCCTAAGCTAAACAAAGATAAATTCCAAGCATGGAAGAACTTATGAAACTCCATTTTGTGACCATTGGTAACATAGGCTTGAAATATATAGGGAACAAATATATGGCACTAACTAAAACTTTGACTATGGATCAGATTGTGGAAAAAAAGAACCATAACATAATGATGCTTGGCATTGCTCCCACTCTCAATTATGTTGAATTTGATGAAGTCAAAGGCTATGGTACTGTTCATGAAATATGGAACAATGTGAAGGATATCTATGGAGGTGATGATAATGTGAGGAGATATAAGGAAGAAATTCCTAGTGGTTAGTTTGATCAGATGAAGATGAAATAAGATGAGAACATTGCTCAATATAGTGAAAGAATCAAATCTAGTGCGAGTTCAATCAAAACCTCAAGTGGGTAAATTGATAATTTAATAGTGGCTAGGAAGGTAATCTAAAAACACTTCTTCCTATTTATTGCAATTAGAGTGTTAGCTATTCAAGAAATGAGATGTGATCCTAAGAATGATATAACCTTAGATGCACTAGTGGGAAGCTTGATAGTAGTTGAGTTAGATAATTTTGATAATTATGTTCCTGATTTCAGTAGCCTTGAGTCTACATTTCAAAGCAAGCTATCACTCAAGAAGAAATCTACAAAGTCTAAAAGAAAGAATTGATAGTGAAGATGAAGATGGTTTTGATGATGATCTTGAATTCATTGAAGCATTTCTTGCAAGAAGATTTCCCAAAGGCAAAGGAAAGTACAAAGGAAAAATTCCTTTGATCTGCTTTTCTTGTCAAGAAGTTGGTCACATTGTTGCAAGGTGTCCAAATAGAGAAGGAAAGGAAGAAAAGAAGCATGAAAAGTACAAAGGCAAGAAGGATTTCAAAAACTAGAAAGACTACAATGATAAAGGTAAGAAATCTTGTTATATGGCTATAGATTTTGATAGTAGTGAAGAAGATGAAATGCTTTACATTGTTGTTAAGGATGAATCAAGTGATGAGAATTATAAGATGACCCTCATCTCTCATGTCAATAACAATGATACATTTATTATTGATAGTAATTGTTCTCACCACATTATTGGTGATAAATCTAAATTTGAGCACTTGGAAAACTATGATGGTTGGAGTGTTAGATTTGGAAATCATGAACCCTATTATGTAAAGGGAAAAGTTTGTATTGCACTAAATAATGATCTTAGATGTGACAATTCTTATTGGGTTTGACGATTGAAGCATAATCTACTTAGTGTGGCACAATTGAATAACATTGGATTCAAGGTAGATTCATTGATAAGAAAGCCAAGTTGCTAGATGGATATGGAAATCTAGTTGGGTTTGGCAATCAAATAAGAGGTAATCTTTTCTACTTAGATCTAACTATAAATTCATGCTTCATAGATCAAGTAGAAGAAAGATGGTTATGGCATAAAATATTGTGCCATGTGAATTTTGATAACTTGGTCAACATAAGCAAGAATAGAAGGGTTAGAGGCATTCCAAGCCTAAAGAAACCTGATATGGGCATGTCCAAGAATTGTCAAATTGGAAATATGAGAAAGAAAAGTTTTTTAAAAAAGAACTATCATTCTAAAGAAGTCTTCAAGCTGGTTTATACAGACCTTTGTGGACCTATTGGCATACAAAGCTACTATAGAAATAAGTACTTTATTTTATTTGTTGATGATTATTCTAGGATGATGATAGTCATGTATTTAAAGGATAAATTAGAAGTATTCCAAAGATTTAAATGGTTTTTAGCAAGAGTTGATAAAGAAATGGAAAAGAAACTAAAGTGTCTAAGGTCAAATAGAGTAGGTGATTCATCTCAAATAAATTCAATGAATTCTACAATGATTGAGAAGTTAAAAGGTATGTATTTGCACCCGGTACACCTCAGAAGAATGGCATAGCTAAGAACAGGAATAGATCAACCATAAATTGTGCAAGGACACTAATGATAGAGAAGAATGTTTTGATCAAGTACTAGAAGAATGAAATAAGCACTACAGTTCATACCTTGAACTGAGTTTAGTTGAAGGACTCAAATCAAAAACCCTTTGAATTATGGTATCGCTATAAACCTAATGTTTGTTATTTTAAAGTATTTGGAAGCAAATGTTATATTCTGAAGGAGTCAAGGAAAGGAAAATTTGATGTAAAAATTGATGAAGGCATATTCTTGGGATACTTCAATAAGAGAAAAGCATAAAAATTTTTAAATCTATCTGCTCACTAAGTTATAAAAAGTGCACATGTAAATATTGATGAATTTGCAAAAAAATCAAAAGAAAAAAGCATAAAAGAACTTGAAAACTACAAAAGCTTTGTTTACTATAAGCATAATACTTTAATTGAAGTTCAAGAAAATGGTAGTTAGTAGTCTTTAACATCTGAATCCCCAAAATCCCCACTTCAACTCGAGTTGTAGCCAATGCAATCTATGTCATAGTCTAAAGGACCTAAGTCATAGTCAGAAGGACCCGTGTTTTAGTCAGTGCAGTCTAAGTCATATGATGGACCCAATTCATAGATAGTGGGACTTGAGCATGATTTGAAAGATCATAATGAACCTAGTGAATTCATAAAGAAGGAGCCTAGACTTGCTAGATATGTCAGTAAGTATCATGCACCTAAGAAAATCATTAGAAATCAATCAAAAGGCACAATAACAAGGAATAAATTAAAATGTACATGTTTGCTAACTACGATGCATTAGAAAATGAAAGTTGGATTAAGGAAATGAATGAAGAGATTGATTAGATTAAAAGGAAAAAAACTTGGACTCATGATCCAAGACCCATGGACAATAATGTAATTGGCACAAAATGGGTATTCAAAAATAAACTAAATGAGAATGGAGAAGTTTCAAGAAATAAGGAAAGGTTAGTGTGTAAGGGTTATGCTCAAGAAGGTATTGGTAATGGAGAGACTTTTTCTCCTGTTGCTAGACTAGAAGGTGTTAGAACACTCCTTGCATATGTAGTACACAAAGGATTCAGAGTATATGAAATGGATGTGAAATCTGTATTCTTGAGCGGAATCTTAGACAATGAAGTCTACATTGAGCAACTAGAAGGTTTAATTGATCCTAGCAAAAAGAAGATGGTTTGTAGACTACACAAAGCTTTGTATGGTCTCAAACAAGCTCCTAGAGCCTGGTATGAAAGGTTATATAATTATCTCATAAAGATTGGTTTTCAAAGAACTAATGATAACAATAGCCTATACATCAAAGAAGGACCAGCTAAGAAGATTTTGTTGGCAAAAATGTTTGTGGATGATACATTATTTACTAGAAATAACGATATGTAAAATATTTTTCTATAGAAATGAGTAAGGAATTTGAAATGTCAATATTTGGAGGGATTAAATTCTTGGTTGGCTTACAAATTCAATAGATGAAGGATGGTATATGCATTACTCAATCAAGATATGTCAAGGAGATACTGAAGAAATTTGGAATGGAGTATTATGGACTAGTTAGAACACATATGTCTATTGGACATAAGATTTCTAGTAAAGATGATTCCAATGAGGTAGACCAGACTACATACAGATTAATGACTAGAAAACTTCAATATGTAGTGCACACAAGACTTAATATAACATTAGCAGTTGGTATGGTGGCTAGATTCTTTGCTAATCCCAAAGAAAATCATATGATGGCAATAAAAAGAATCATGAGGTATCTAAAAGGTACTGAAGAATATGGTTTTTGGTATAAGAAAGGAGACAACTTTGAATTGAGAGCATTCACTAATGTTGATTGGGAAGGAATTTTTGATGATGGGAAGAGCACTAGTGGTGCAGCATTTTTTCTAGGAAAGAGGCTAGTATCTTGGACAAGCAAGAAGTAGAACTATATCTCTCAATCTACAGTAGAAGTAGAATATGTTGTTGCAATAGTCAGTTGTTCCAAAATTGTGTGGTTCAAACAACCATTGCCAAGTATGAAGGAGGTGATCAAGGACCCAGTTGTTTTCTTTTGTGATAACACCAGTGTAATCAACATATCCAAGAATCTAGTGATGCATACCAAGACCTAGAACATTGCAATAGAATATCATTTCTTCAGAGAATTGGTCCAAGGCAAGGAGGTGAGAATGGAATATGTGAATACAAAAGAATAGATTGAAAACATTTTCACCAAGCCCTTACCTAAGGATGCATTTTTGTACCTAAGAGGTAAGCTAGGGGTCATTCCCCTATCTAAAGCTCACTGATCAGATTTTAGTGATACATCAACCAAGCATGGTGAAGATCAGACAAGTTGATGAAAAATTGTCAAAGCAAATTGCATATGAATCTATACATTAGGTACATGGAGACTACATTTATTATTGTCTTTGGCATAAGATTTCAAAGAGGGAGAGTTTTATGTCATATGTCAAAGAAATTTTGGTGAATTTTTGAGATATCAAAGAGGGAGAATTTGACATATCAAAAATTTTGAGTTAATATCAAAGAGAGATTTTTCTATTAGAATGAGATATTGTATTCATTACAATTAGAGATTGATGATAGAAGGAGTTCACACTCATAGAGGGAGTTCTCACAAATGAGAATCAGATTGAAATTAAGGATATTATCCTTACTTCTATTTTTCTCTAAAATTTCTATGTATCATGACATGTTGTGTTACCATCAATTCCAAAGAGATAGATTGTTAGATACAATCATTCAATTTTATGTTGTTTTTGATGTTACATAAATGTAAAGTATATATCAAGCAATCAATGTATGTCAAGCTCACTTGGGAGTCAAAGGAAGTTCTAGTGTATAATGAGCATTTCAATGTTAACCAAGTTTAGAGTTAGTGTCTACTAAGCTCACTCGGCCACCTAAGGAAAGTTTGCATGGAACCAGTGTTACCTAAGTTCACCTGGTTACCAAAGAAAAGTTGGCATGGAATGAGTTTTAATTGATTTCACTCAGTTACCAAAGGAAGTCTGAAGGAAATTCATTTTTGAGTTAGTTTTGACTAAGTTGGGTCAACTAACAAAGGATTTTCTTGTATTAGTATATTTGATCTAACAATTTTTTTGGTTAGTTCTAGTTGACTCATGGGATGAATTTAATTTGTTTGAAATTGTATTCAAGCCAATTTTCCAAGGTAAAACATATAAATATAAGGTCAAGTTGAGGATTTTATTGAGAACAAGAATAGGATTGAAGAGATAAATCAAGGAGATATCAGCGTATCCATGTTGACCAAGCTACAAAGAATATTATGATCAAGGAGGATCAAGTATCCAAGCCAAAACATAGATCTAAAATTAGCAAAGATAGTTGAATCAAAAATCTGGCCAAGCCATTGCTAATCTTTGATAATTGTAGTGGTGAATCAAATCTCCTAACAGAGTTAGCTTAATAGTTATTTTCCAAATTCCCTAACAAGGTGGCATTTATAGATTGAAGCGTATAAATACCTCTTACAAGGCCACTCCTAATAGTGTGATCTAAATCCTTTAACAGGGTCACACCTTATAGTGTGTTTTGTAACCTTTATAGGATTAGCTCCTAACAAGGATCACTTCAGAAGAGTGAATAACAATAACTAGTTCTAATTGGTGATTTTTTCCAAATTGGATTTCCACATTAAATCTTGGTGTCTCTTGTGTTCATGTTATTTTCTTCATGATTCTACAACTAGCTTAATTAAAGTTAAACACACTAAACATCTTAAGAAGCAATTATTTTAGTGTTTTTCGAGTGATAGTAATTCTTAGTGTTAACTGAGTTACAACAATATTTCAGTTTTAGTAGAGTTTGGTTTTGATACATATTCACATTGTAAGGGATCTTTGATTTTTTTAGTGGTAACTAATTCACCCCTCCCCTCTCAGTTACTCCTCTTATATTTCAAAAATTCCTCATCTAGGTATTTTTGTTTGATACATTTTTGTAACTATCTATCTTCTTCTTGTAGACAATCAAATCTTAGTCAATCTAGCTTTGGAAGTTTTGACCTTGCACTAATACCTTGTTTGAATAATTCATTGTTGTCCATTTCATATCTAATGTTAGATAGTTGATCCTATAATTGTATGATTCTCATAAAGAAGGATTCACCTTTACTCATTCTTGTGTTAGAAATAAGAATTATTGAGAGGGGTAGGTGAATTAGTAATTTACAAACTTTAGTCTCCAACTAGATATTATTTGTTACTTTAAACCATACATAGCAAAGTAATAAATTAATGTTGAACAATAACAATAAACATGCACAAAGATAACTCATAACACCATATTTTGTTAAGGAAACCCTAGCCAAGGGAAAACCCCGATGGGGGTGATACTCACTAGATAATATACCGATATATAAGTTCCTTGTTAGCGAATGGACCCTTTTATGATTTAGTGAGAAAATTTAGTATAAAGTCCCTGTTGGGAGACTTTGAATCCCTGTTAGGAGATTCCAACCCTATTAAGAGTTGTAGTATAGTAAATGCAAGATGAGCCCACCACCCAAACATGCACTTCTAATTACAAGAAGAGCTCACTTCCCAAAAAATTAATTAAAATTCTAGAATAAAGATTCTTTTTCAGTTCAATCTTAGATCACAAAATAGCTTTACAAACTTTGCATATTTCACTTTCACTAAAGCTTGCATACAATTGCTCAACTCAACTTATGCAAGATAGCACAATTGAACAATTGAATTCACAAGATGTCCCTTCCATAAATACCATGCCTTTAAAAAAAATTACTCCTAGGTTAGCTAAGACCATAATACAATTTTCCAACTTAGAGTAAACATTTAGGATGTTGAACCTAACTAGACAAGTAATTATTGTGTAAACAAAATAATTCATTTCCTTTAATTCTTATGTCCTATTTCATTGGTAAAACATGAATATCACTTTTTTTTATAGTTTGTACTAACTTACAAGATTATACACATCATCATCAACATGTATACTATCTCCATCTAACTTCACTAGTCATAATATGACATCAGCAATAAGTTACATACAAAACAATACAGTGTTTTATACCAAATTCATACTTAGACAATTTTTTGTGTACCAAAAGTTAAGTATCTTAATTTTTGAGGTTTCCTATAAGCATGTACATCATGTGTTGCCATAAATGACAAAAATTAAATATCTTCATTAGCCAATTGTCATCAATCTCCCCCTTTGGCATTAATGGCAACAAAGTAGGGAAAATTGGCTAAGTATCAAAAACTTAAAAACAATAACACATTACTATTACATCTATTACAACTTGTCCATCTTACATATGCTCCCCCTTACAATATGATTTCATACTTTAAAATTGTATCTCCTCTTTACCTAATTTATAATTTTCTTATGTACTTCTCCCCCTATGACATCAATGGAAAAGGTTAAAATGTCAAAAATTGCTGTCAAAAAATGTTATACTTTTGCCTTAAATTGATAGTATCTTCATGCAATCAGCAAAACTTGCCTTAAGATCGCTCATACCTTTAGTCCATGTATCTTTGTCTGATTCTACAAAGGTGAGAATTGCACATAAGGTGTATGATGCAATCTCAATTGCATTAAGTTGGAGTATAAAAAGTTAGAATAAGTGTCCTTGGCCTTGACACATTCCTCCAACTATTTCTCAACAATAGATATTTTCAAATCAATAGAGTCTCTAAAATCTGATACTCTCTTCAACATTTGGTCCTTTTAAAGTTCTAGTTTCCTAATATCACAATGAATACTAGCCACTTGTCCTTCAAAATCATCAATTTTACTAGAAGGATGTTGTAACTAGCTAGATAGAGCTTCTAGCTCACTCATCTTTCCTTCAATCTGACTATTAATATCCTTAGTCAACTTGCTAGATATGATACACTTAATGTACAATACCTTATCATCCTATTGACACTTATGAGTATCCTTGATACATGTATCGAGGCTTATCAAATCATTCTTAATGTTCTGAAAAATGGTGCTAAACAAGTTAGCATCATGTGACATTTGTGTCTTTGATTCTACAACATTCAACAAATTTATAATTTCCTCATCAAAATACTTTAGCACTACATGTGCCCTCTATTTAGGATCTACCTCTATATGCTACACTACTAGAGTACTATGTAATCTACTAGTAACCTCCATCAAGGTTCTCTATAGGACCTTCATTATCCTATTCTTTTCAATAAGCTTTGACAAAGATGAGATTAAATCAGTTTCATCATCATCATTAGTTGGCAGGCTAGCAAGAGAAAGAGGAGTAGATGAACTAGAAGGTTTAGTGTCATCTTCCCTTTAATTCTTTTTAGCTACCTCTTTGACTCTTCTCTCTTCTTCCTCTTTCTCTTCTCTTTCCTTTCTTTCTTTTTCTCTCTTCTCTTCCTCCTCTAATCTCTTCTTCTTGTCTTCCTCTATTTTCCCTTTCATTTCTTCTTCAACTAATCTTTTCTTTTCTTCCTCTACTTTTATTTTCTTCTCATCTTCAAGCAATTTTTTCTTGGTATCTTCTATTTTCCTTTCCTCTTCCTCTAATAACCTCTTCTCTTCTTCCATTTGCTTCAATTGATCATCAATATTTTCAATGTGAGGTTCATTCTATTTGGAACTCTCAAATAGGTTTGTATCATCAATGTTAATGGTAACATTGGTCTGATCTATCTACATTATGTCATTACTCACTGACACTTTTGAGTTTTTGGGTGTTGGTGAAGATGTTGCCTTGGACTCTGTCAGCATCTAATTTATAGCTATTGCAATTTCCCTTCTTAACTTATCTTTCTCTCCCATGATAAATAGAAATGGTCTTACTGTGTTCCTCAAGTAAGGTGCTAGATCATTCAGCAGTCTCTTGATTTCTTCTTCATCATCAATCTTGCATATTGTTCTTAGCATAGACTTCTAAAGTTCAAAGTCCTCTTGAGTTGGTGCCTTCTTCTCAATAAGTCTATTATAAATTTTCTAGTTTAACATGCCTTCAATATTCTTGAGCTTCAAATTTTTAGCTATAATGTATCTCACAGTAGAGATATCAATCTGATATTTCTCAAATTTGTTATACAAATCATAAAAAAAAAATTCATCTAAACAAAGTTGCCTTCATTAGCAATAGCTAAGTTTATCTTTTCTATCTTTAGCTTCTAGGGTTGCCAAGCTTTTCCTACTAATTGCTTAGAAGTAGTCACCTTCCTTATATGTTTAATTTCTTGTTCTTCTTCTTCTTCACTAAACTCAACAATTGTCAACAATGTCTTTTATCTTTTTCCTAGTCTAGTGGCTTGTGTTGGAGTTGATGAAATCCAACTTCGAAGATGCCCAAGATCACCTGCATGTGAAAACCTATCAAAGAGAAGCCAAGGAAGGAAGAGCATGGAGCTAGGAAAAAAACCCTAAATGGACATGAGAGATAACAAGTATGCAAACACAAGAAAATTTACAATGAAAATGTGATGATGTAAATACAATGAGGTAGAGGCTGCTTATAAAGATCTCATGGAATCTCCTAAAACAAGCTAGAAGATGCTAGGAGATAAGTGCAACAACTAAGCATACATCCACATTAGGTAGAAAGTCCTCGAACAGGGTGAGAGGATAAGTATGACTTAGGAGAGAACAAACTCTCATATTTTCAACAACTTATAACAAACTCCTAGACTACAACTAATAAATAAAATGCATTTATCTAAATAAGATTAAGTAAATAGAATAAATAATTAGTAAATTAATTATTTACTCTAACAACCCCCCTTAAGTGCAACTTAGGGAAATGCCTTAAGCTCATAAACTAAGAAATGCAAAATGCATAATGGGTCCTAGCAATGAGGCCATGTTAGGTACCCATGTACAATGCAAAATATGCAACCTTTGAAAATGGGGAGAGAGAGAAAACCACGTGGGAAAAAATCTCCCCCAAAAAGATGTGAAAAAAAAACATTTTGAAAAAAACATGAAGTGAAGGAAGGATGGCCTCAACCAATCCCCCCAAGGACAACTTTTGTAACCGCAAGCATTGACCATAGTTGAAGAAAGTGAGACAATGTAAAAGGCTTAGTGAAGATGTCTACAACCTGACCAGCAGTAGGAATATACTCCAATGCAATAACACCATCCAAGATCAACTCTCGGATGAAATACATATGCAACTGAATGTTCTTGGTATGCTAATGTTCCATCAAGTTGCAAGAAATGTGGATGGAACTTTGATTATCGCACCACAAAATAGTGGGATGATCGGGAGGAAAACCAAACTCAATCATCAACTGACGAAGCCATAAAGCCTCCTAACTAGCAAGAACTACGGCCTTGTACCCAGCCTCTCTAGATGAAAGTGCTCGAGCATGCTACCTCTTGCATGACCATGTGATGGGACCAGAGCCAAGGAAAAACACAAAGCCATAAGTATACTTTTGATCATCAACATCATCAGCCCAATCTGAGTCAGTGTAGCCAACAATGTGTGGAGTCCCCATAGTGTAATGAATGCCATACATAAGTGTTCTCTGAATGTAGTGCAAAATACACCTGGCAGCTTGCCAATGACTCTCATGAGGGTCCTCAAAAAACTAAGAGACTAGGCTAACCATAAAAGAAAGATGAGGGTGAGTGTGTGTCAGGTATAATAGGCTGCCAACCAACTATCAATACAAAGTAGCATCCACTGTAGATGAGGAGTAGGAGGTACACAAATGCCTTAAAAACTTGAAATGAGTGAAGGCATCAGACTTTTACTTAAGAAAGTACACCCATGTGCATCTAGAGAAGTCATCAATGAATGTAAGCACATATCTAGCACCTGAAAAAGAAGGAGTAGGCCAAGAGGAAGAACAGAACCCTTTGGGAGATGGAAAATTGCATGATTCAGTCTAGGTCCATGGATTCATGGTTTTGGGCAGAGGCAGTCAATTGTTCCAACTATATTCAAAATCGAATGCCTCACAAGGCACTTTGACATAAGACTCCTGAGGAGGCTTGGTCCCATGTCAGGCCTGATGTATCATCATTTAGAGTTTTTAGGAGTATGACATATGCATTTGTACCTGATGCTCAAAGGAAAGCAATGGAATCAAAGAGCTGACCACTAATTTTTGTTGGCTACTGTGAGGATGTAAAGGCTTATAGGTTATTTGATCCTGATTCCAGAGAGGTCCTATTTTGACGAGATGTCCAATTTGATGAGAGCCCTCTTGTAGTACATTCCTCACCTCTAGAGACTCCTCCAGCTCCCATTACTCCTTCTTCATGTCCACTTTCTTTCACAGATGATAAGGATGATGATCATAGTGATCTCGATATACCTCCACCATTGGATCCTCCCCAGATGCCTAAATGGGCTCGAGCTATTGTTGAGGCTATAGGATCTCTAACTGGTGACCCATCCACATCTCATCATACCTATTCTCACACTCCAAGTTCTAGTCTACTCAGTCATGCTATTAGTACTGATCCTTAGACATTTGCAGAGGTGATAGGACATTCAAAATGGGACAGTGCAATGGAGGAGGAATATTCTTCTTTGATGAAGAACCACACATGGGATCTTTGTTCTCTTCCCAAGGGGAGAAAACTAGTGTGTTATAAGGGGATTTATCACACTAAGTATGTTGTTGATGGTTCTATTGATAAGCATAAGGCTCGTCTTGTTGCGAAGGGTTTTTTGCAAGTTGAGGGTGTTGATTATTCTGAGACATTTTCCCCTATTACCAAGATGAATTCTATACACCTTGTCTTATTGCTCGCAGCTCCACAAGGATGGTCAATTTAGCAGATGGATGTGAAAAGTGCCTTTCTGCATGGTGATATCACTAAGGAGATTTATATGGACTAGCCTCCAAGTTTTTTTGCAGGATCCCACCTTGGTTTGCAGGCTTTGATGTTCATTGTATGGTCTCAAACAAGCCCCTACGGCTTGGTATGAGAAGATGGACTCATTTTTGCTATTTACAGGCTTCACTTGCTGCCATTCTGATCCCATGGTATACATTTAGAGTCTTGGTGATGAGATTCTGATTCTTGTTTTGTATGTTGATGATATTATCCTTATAGGTAGTTCATCATCCATGCTCTAGGATGTTAAGCATGCACTGATGGACTAGTTCAAGATGACTGATCTTGGTTTGTTGCACTACTTTCTTGGTCTTCAGATTCATCAATTTTCCACTGGCATTTTTGTGTATTAGCAAAAGTATGTTGTTGACATGCTTCATCACTTTCACATGCTTGATTGTAAGGCTGCTCCTACACCATTTCAGTTAGGTGTTACTTTATCTACCTCTTGCTCCTCATCTACAGTGGATGCTACTTTGTATTGGCAGTTGGTTGGCAGCCTATTGTACTTGACACACACTTTCCCTAATCTTTCTTTTGCAGTTGGCCTAGTCTCTTAGTTTTCTCAAGACCCTCATGAGATTCATTGGTAAGTTGCCATGTGTATTCTACGCTACATTCGGGGCACACTTATGTATGAAATTCATTACACTACGGGAACTCCACACATTGTTGGTTACATTGACTTAGATTGGGTCGGTGATGTTGATCATCAAAAGTCTACTTTTGGCTTTGTGTTTTGCCTTGGATTTGGTCCCCTCACATGGTCATGCAAGAAGCAACATGCTTGAGCACTTTCATCTAAAGAGGCTGAGTATAGGGCCACAGTTCTTGCTAGTCAAGAGGCTTTATGGCTTCATCAATTGATGACTGATTTTGGATTTCCTCTTGATTGTCCCGCTATTTTGTGGTTTGATAATCAAAGTGCCATCTACATTTCACGCAACCCAGTGGAACATCAATGTACCAAGCACATTGAGTTGCATATGCATTTCATCCATTAGTTGATCCAGGATGGTGTTATTGCATTGGAGTACATTCCTATTGTTGGTCAGGTTGCAGACATCTTCACTAAGACTTTTGCATCACCTCACTTTCTTTAGCTATGGTCAATGCTTGGGGTTATGAAAGTTGTCCTTGGGGGGATTGGTTGAGGCCATCCTTCCTTCACTTCATGTTTTTTTAGCATGTTTTTTTTTACCTCTTTTTGGGAGAGAGTTTTTCCCATGTGGTTTTCTCTCTTTCCCCATTTTTCAGACGTTGCATTTAGTTGCATTGTACTTGGGTACCTAAAATTGCCTCGTTGTCGAGACCCGTTTTTCATTTTTTCCTTTGTTTTATGAGCTTAAGGCATTCCCCTAAGTTGCACTTAAGGGGGGGTGTTAGAGTAAATAATTAATTAATTGTTACTTATTTACTCTATTACTTAAGCTTACTTAGGTTAATGCATGTAGTTGAGGTTAGTTGTTGACAACATGGGAGTTTGTTCCCTTTAGCATACTTATCTTTTCCACCTCTTGTGGATGTGTGCTTAGTTGTCAACCTTATCTCCTACCTCATTCCAGCTTATTCTACAAGCATCCATGAGTCCTTTTTTATTTGGTCTCTCTCTCATTGTAAATTCATTACATTTTCACATAGCAATTTTAATTTCCTATTGTGAAATATTCTCTTGTGTGGTATTTTCTTCGAGCTCTTTGCTCCTGAGGTTTCTCTTCAGCAAGCTATTTGCATTCTAGGTGATCTTGGCACATTATCAAAGTTAGATTCTCAACTCTTGCAGTGTTACACATGCTAGGTCTGCCACGTGGCACTTTGCCACATGGCCCCTATCACGTCATCTACTCCACCACATGGCATCTACGTGGCATCTTTTTTGCATCGACAATTTTTGGGTTGTCAAATTTAAGATCATGAAATGCTGACATCAACATTATTTCAACACTGCATCATCCACCAACACCTCTCCTAGGTCCTTTTTGACCTACCTTCAATTTTTTGGCCATAACTTAAGCATACGGAGGTATTTTCCCGATCCAAAAGAAGCGCTAGAAAGCTGGTTCTGGGATGGAGACATTGGTGTAGGTATTTTTAGTTTTTGATTCATTTTTGTTGCCCATTTTTTCAGTTAAATTCCAAAATTGTATTTTTGACTGTGGTAAGCTTATGTTTTGCATCCCATGTCAGTTTTTTGAAAACTTTATATTTTTGGAAAGCTAGTTTTGTCACCTTTTCAAAAATGTGGTCATTTTTCTTAGTTTTTGGCCCATGCTCTTTCTATCATATTTTTACAATTTTTGCTATATGGTGGATATCTTGAGTGTTATAGGCCTGAGGATCATTTTTCTAGCATGGTTTCCTTTGTTTTTTATTGTACTATGTTTTGTTACAACTTGTATTTAGTTTTGATCATTGTAGCTATCATTTTGAAGAACTTTTATGTATTGCACTAAGATAAAGTGTCACTTTTGCGTTTCGAGGGTCATGAACATTGTTTTGAGTCAATTGTACATGCACTATTTTCATAAAGCACCATGGGGGGTATAATTGTTTACTATTTTAGACATTCTCCCTTTGTTAAGTGGGTGTCCCTTCCACAACATTAGCCCTATGTCATGTTAGTGTGACCGTGTCTTTATGGGTGTCTATACCTCTTCCTCTCTTGTCGTTCTTGGTTCGTCTACTAGAGACTTTGGCCCATCTTCTCAGTTGCCCATCATCACACCCCATCTGCATTAAGGGGGGTTATGTTGTTCTAATGTATCCTTGGTTTGATGGTTCGTTAGTGTGACCTATGTATTTAGTGGTTGATCCTATACACAAGGCAATTGCAGTGGCTAGCTACCTATGCATTTCAATGAGATGGATCATCTACCATATGGACATGCCTAGTTCATGCCTTCTTCTTCCATGGAGGTTCTTTAGATTAGTAGTTTAGCAAATTTTGTGACTTCTTCATGCTTCAGTGATGCTCTTCATGATCACTTTCTTGTTCCTATTTTAGGGGACATTCCAATTTTTGCCACTTTAAATGCTTTGTACGGGCTCATCTAAACACATAATCAGGTTCCATTTTTTTTGAAAGTGCATTTTCTTTATCTACTTTCCATATTTGCAATTAGATTATAGGTTTTTGTACCTCTTTCCCTCTCTCATCATTCTTGGTTCATTTGCAGGAGATTTTTGGCCCACCTTCTCAATTGCCTATCATCTCACCCTGTCTACATTTAGGGGGGGTTATGCTATTGTTCTAATGCATCCATGGTTTGATGATTTGATAGTGTGAACTATGTATTCAGTGGTTGATCCTATATACAAGGTAATTACAATGGATGGCTACCTATGCATTTCAGTGAGATGGATCATCTACCAGATAGACATGCTCGGTTCATGCCTTCTTCTTCCATGGAAGTTTCTCAGATCAGTAGTTTTCTTCTTGATGGTAGAGTTTTGCATCTTCTTCATGCTTTAGTGATGCTCTTCATGATCACTCTGTGTTCCTGTTTTAGGGGACATTTCCCTAGTCGGAGGCTTCTTCAGTTCTTCACTAGGTTTATCTCTTTTTGTGGGAGGGTTTTTCCCACGTGGTTTTCTCTCTTTCCCCCTTTTCAGAGGTTTCATTTTTGTTGCATTTGTACATGGGTACCTAAAATGATCTTATTTCTGGGACCCATTTTTCATTCTGCATTTCTTAGTTTTGTGAGCTTAAGGCATTTCCCTAAGTTGCACTTAAGGGGGGGTGTTAGAGTAAATAATTAATTTATTAATTATTTATTCTATTTACTTAAGCTTACTTAGGTAAATGCATTCATTAATTAGTTGCAGCCTAGGAGTTTTTTATAAGTTGTTAACAATACGGGAGTTTGATTTCTCCTAAGTCATACTTATCCTCTCACATTGTTTGAAGACTTTCCACCTTATGTGGATGTATGCTTAGTTGCCACACTTATCTCCTAGTGTCTTCTAGCTTGTTCTAGAAGATTATTTGAGCTCTTTATATTCGGGCCCCCTCATTGTATTTTCACAATGGGGAAAGAGAGAAAACCAAATGAGAAAAACCCTCCCTCAAAGGAGGTAAGAACCTAGTAAAGAATAGAAGAAGCCTCCAACTAGGGAAATGTCTCCTAAAATAGGAACAAGAAAGTGATCAAGAAAGAGCATCATTGAAGCAAGAAGAAGTCACAAATCTGTCATCAAAAAGAAAACTACTGATCTAAAGAACCTCCAAGGAAGAAGAAGGCATGAACTAAGTGTGTCTATATGGTAGATGATCCATCTCATCGAAATGCATAGGTAGCCAGCGACTGTAATCGCCTTGTATATAGGATCAACCACTGAATACATAGTTCACACTATCAAACCATTGAACCAAGGATACATTATAACAACAACATAACCCACCTTTGATGCAGATAGGGTGAGATGATAGGCAACTAAAAAGATGGGTCAAAGTCTCCCGCAGATGAACCAAGAAAAACAAGAGAGGAAGAGGTACAAACACCTATAAAGACACAATCACAATGATGCTGCATGGGGCTAATGTCATGGAAGGGACACTTACTTGACAAAGGGAGAATTCCTAAAATAGCAAACAATTATCCCCCCAATGTGCTTTATGAAAATAGTGCATGTACAACTGACTCAAAACAATGTTCATGAATCCGAAATGCAAAAGTGGCATTTTATCTCAGTGTGATACTTAAAAGTGTTTCAAAGTGATAGCTAGAATGATCAAAACAAAAAACAAACTGATACAAAACATAGTATAGCTCAAAACAAAGGAAACCATGCCAGGAAAATGATCCTCCGACCTAAAACACTGAAGTTATCCATCATATAGAAAAAATGCCAAAAAAATGATAGAAAGAGCATGGCCCAAAATCTAAAGAAAAAGACTACATTTTTTAAAAGGTGACAAAACCAGCTTTCCAAAAATATAAAGTTTTCAAAAAACTGACATAGGACGCAAAAGATATGCAAGACGGAGTCAAAAATAGAACTTTAGAATTCAACTAAAAAAATAGGCAGAAAAAATGCATCAAAACCTAAAAATACCTACACCAATGTCTTTGTCTTAGAACCAGCTTTTCGGTGCTTCTTTCAGATTGGAAAAATACCTTCATATGCTCAAGATATGGCCAAAAAATTGAAGGTAGGTCAAAAAGGACCTTGGAGAGCGTAAGAAGAAGGTGCTTATGTAGTGTTGATTTTATGCTGATGTTAGCATTAGGGGGGCGGGGGGGGGGGTTATGATGTTGTTCTAATGCATCTTTGGTTTGATGGTTCATTAGTGTGAGCTATGTATTCAGTGGTTGATCCTATATACAAGGTGATTGCAGTGGCTGGCTACCTATGCATTTCGGTGAGATGGATCATCTACCATATAGACATGCTCAATCCGTGCCTTCTTCTTCCATGGAGGTTTTTCATATCAACAATTTGGCAGATTTTGCAACTTCTTCATACTTCAATGATGCTCTTCATGATCACTTTCTTGTTCCTATTTTTAGGGGACATTCCCCTAGTTGGAGGCTTCTTCAGTTCTTCACTAGGTTCTTATCTCTTTTTGGAGAGGGGTTTTTCCCATTGGGTTTTCTCCTTTGCTCCGATTATAGAGATTGCATTGTTCATGGGTACCTAACATGGCCTTGTTGCTAGGACCCATTTTGCATTCTACATTTTTTAGTTTTGTGAGCTTAAGGCATTTCCCTAAATTTCACTTAAAGGGGGGTGTTAGAGTAAATAATTAATTTATTAATTATTTATTCTATTTACTTAAGCTTACTTAGGTAAATGCATTTTAATCTAAGAGTTTGTTATAAGTTGTTGACAATATGGGAGTTTTTTCTCTCTTAAGTCATGCTTATCCTCTCACATTGTTGGAGGACTTTACACCTAATGTGGATGTATGCTTAGTTGTCACACTTATCTCCTAGTGTCTTCTAGCGTGTTCTAGGAGATTCGTGGACCTCTTTTCAGACTCCCTCATTGTATTTTCATAACACATATCTCATTCTTATTGTAAATACATATTTTTTTGTTTTTTCATATTCTCTCTCTATCATGTCCATTTAGGGTTTTCCCTTAGCTCCATGCTCTTCTCTCCTTGGCTTCTCTTTGATAGGTTTTCACATGCAGGTGATCTTGGGTGTCTTCAGAGTTGGATTTCATCAACTTCAATATCCATGTGGAAATGTGTCATGTGGCATTATTTTTTTGCATTGATGGCTGATAGGACATCAAATTTTTTTTGTAAAATGCTGACATTAACATGACAACATCACTACATCATCCACCTTCTTGCATCTCTCCTTCTAGGTCAATTTTTAACCTACATTTATTTTTTGGCCATAACTTGAGCATACAAAAGTATTTTTCCGATCCAAAAGAAGCACTAGAAAGCTAGTTTCGAGATGAAGACATTGGTGTAGGTATTTTTAAGTTTTGATATATTTTTATTGCCCATTTTTTCAGTTGAAGTCTAAAGTTCTATTTTTGACTCCAGCTTGTATATCTTTTGTTTCCCATGCCCATTTTTTAAAAACTTTATATTTTTGGAAAGTTGGTTCTATCACCTTTTTAGAAATGTGGTCCTTTTCTTTAGATTTTGGCTCATGCTCTTTCTACCATTTTTTTAGCAATTTTGCTATATAGTGGATATCTTGCGTATTTTAGGACTGAAGATGATTTTCCTACTATGGTTTCTTTTGTTTTAGGTTATACTACATTTTTTTATAGCTTTTTTTTAGTTTTAATCATTGTAGCTATCATTTTGAAGCACTTTTATGTATTGCACTGAGATAAAGTGTCACTTTTGCATTTCGAGTTCATGAACATTATTTTGAGTTAGTTGTACATGCACTATTTTAATAAAGCACCATGGGGGGATAGTTTTCTATTATTTTAAGCATTCTCCTTTTGTCAAGTTAGTCCCTTCCAAAACATTAGCCCATGTAGAGTCAGTTTGACCATGTCTTTATGGGTGTTTTGTACCTCTTTTCCTCTCTCGTCATTCTTGGTTTGTTTGCAGGAGATTTTTGGCCTATCTTATTAGTTTCCTATCATCTCACCTCGTCTCCATTAAGGGGGGGTTATGATGTTGTTCTAATACTTTCATGGTTCAATGGTTCATTAGTGTGAGCTATGTATTCAGTGGTTGATCCTATATACAAGGCGATTACAGTGGCTAGCTACCTATGCATTTCAGTGAGATGGATTATCTACCATATAGACATACTTGGTTTGTGCTTTCTTCTTCCTTGGAGGTTCTTCAAATCAGCATTTTTCTTCTTGATGGTAGAGATTTGTGGCTCTTCATGCTTTAGTGATGCTCTTCATGATCACTCCTTGTTCCTATTTTAGGGGACATTTCTCTAGTTGGAGGCTTCTTCAGTTCTTCACTAGGTTCTTACCTCTTTTTGAGGGATGGTTTTTCCTATGTAGTTTTCTCTCTTTCCCTATTTTTAGAGGTTTTAGCTTTTGCATTTGTACATGGGTACCTAACATGGCCTCGTTGCTGGGACCCATTCTACATTTCATCTTAGTTTTGTGAGCTTAAGGCATTTCCTTAAGTTGCACTTAAGGGAGGGTGTTAGAGTAAATAATTAATTTACTAATTATTTATTCTATTTACTTAAGCTTACTTAGGTAAATGCATTTATTAATTAGTTGTAGTCTAGGAGTTAGTTATAAGTTGTTGACAATATAGGAGTTTGTTCTCTCCTAAGTCATACTTATCCTCTCACCTTGTTCGAGGACTTTCCACCTCATGTGGATGTATGCTTAGTTGTCACACTTATCTCCTAGCATCTTCTAGCTTGTTCTGGAAGATTTCTTGAGCTCTTTATATTTGGGCTCCCTCATTGTATTTTCATAAGACATTTAGCATATTGTAAATACATATTTTCTTGTGTTGCAATATCTTCTTCTCTCTCATGTCCATTTAGGTTTTTTCTCTTGCTCTGTGCTCTTCCATCCTTGGCTTCCCTTTAACAAGTTTTCGCATGTAGGCAATCTTGGGCATCTTTAGAGTTGGATTTCATCAACTCCAATGAGGTATTTTTCCAATCTAAAAGAAGCACCAAAAAGTTGGTTCTGAGACAGAGACATTGGTGTAGGTATTTTTAGATTTTGATGTATTTTTGTTGCCTATTTTTTTAGTTGAAATCCAAAGTTGTGTTTTTGACTCTGACATGCATATCTTTTGTGTCCCATGTCATTTTTTTTTAAAAATTATATTTTTTGGAAAGTTGGTTTTGTCATCTTTTTAGAAATGTGGTCCTTTTCCTTAGATTTTGAACCATGCTCTTTCTATCATATTTTTGTCATTTTTTCTCTATGGTGGATATCTTGGGTGTTTTAGACCTGAGGATCATTTTCCTGGCATGGTTTCTTTTTTTTTGGGTTGTACTATGTTTTTTTGTAGCTTGTTTTTAGTTTTGATTATTGTAGCTATCATTTTGAAGAACTTTTATGTATCACACTAAGATAAAATGTCACTCTTCCATTCTAGGGGTCATGAATGTTGTTTTGAGTCAGTTATAAATGCACTATTTTCATAAAGCACCATGGGGAGGATAGTTGTTTACTATTTTAGGCATTCTCCCTTTGTCAGTGTGATCGTGTCTTTGTAGGTGTCTATATCTCTTCCTCTCTCATTGTTCTTGGTTTGTCTACAAGAGGCTTTGGCCCACCTTCTTAGTTGCCTATCATCTCACCCTATCTACATTAAGGGGGGGTTATGTTGTTTTTCTAATGCATCTATTGTTTGATGGTTCAATAGTGTGAACTATGTATTCAATGGTTGATCCTAAATACAAGGTGATTGTAGTGGCTGGCTACCTATGCATTTCGGTGAGATGGATCATCTACCATATAGACATGCTCAATTCGTGCCTTCTTCTTCCATGGAGGTTCTTCAGATCAGTAGTTTTCTTTTTGATGGAAGATTTGTGGCTCTTCATACTTTAGTGATGCTCTTCATAATCATTCATTGTCCTTGTTTTAGGGGACATTTCCCTAGTTTGAGGCTTCTTCAATTCTTCACTAGGTTTACCTCTTTTTGGGGGAGGGTTTTTCCCATGTGGTTTTCTCTCTTTCCCTATTTTCAGAGGTTGCATTTCTTTGCATTGTACATGGTTACCTAACATGGCCTTGTTTTTGGGACCCATTCTACATTCTTCATTTCTTAGTTTTGTGAGCTTAAGGCATTTCCCTAAGTTACACTTAACGGGGGGTGTTAGAGTAAATAATTAATTTATTAATTATTTATTCTATTTACTTAAGCTTACTTAGGTAAATGCATTTTAGTTTAGGAGTTTGTTATAAGTTGTTGACAATACGGGAGTTTTTTCTCTCTTAAGTCATACTTATCCTCTCACTTTGTTTGAGGACTTTCCACCTAATGTGGATGTATTCTTAGTTGTCACACTTATCTCCTAGCATCTTCTAACTTGTTTTGAAAGATTTCTTGAGCTCTTTATATTCAGGCTCCCTCATTGTATTTTCCACCTTTATTAGATGCTTGGTTGTCAACCTTATCTTCTACCACATTCCATCTTGTTCTACAAGCTTCCATGAGGCCTTTATATTTGGTCTATCTCTCATTGTAAAATCATCCATTCACATAGCAATTTCATTTTTCCTATTATGAAATATTTTCTCTTGCTTTGTTTCCTTCAAGCTCTTACTCCTTCGATTTCTCTTCAACAAGCTATTTGCATGTAGGTGATCTTGGCAAGTGTAGAGTTTGATTTCATCAACTCCTACATGGTATCAGAGCCTCCCTACTACTGCTTCATTGAAGGATTTTTGAAGCCATGATTTGAAGTCACAAACTCTAATTTGTTTATGCATTTTTTCTTCAAATCAAGAGAATAGCAAATTTTTGGAGCACTTTCAGCCCAAATGGACATTGCCATTGGATTCAAAAGGTGCTTTTCAGTTAGGTTCCATATTAAATTTGTCAATTTTGGAGACAGGGCTTCGGGAGGCAAAAAAATTAGTTTCAGGGCTTTCCATATGACTGTATGGATGATTCGGCATCAAAAAAATTTAAAAAAACATAGCAAAGAGCATGCCACCATGGCTCTACCTAGCAGCCACTATAGGGCTACCTGTGCTCTACCTACACCCTACTACATCGAGCAGCGTCGCCCAAGCAGCACTCAGCCTCCTCTGCATTTTTGCCACCACTCTCCTTGGTGGTGCTTCCTAACTTCCATTGTCTCTACTGGCAAGAATCACCTCTTTTCTGCTCAATCTCCACTCTGGGTCCACCACCCTCTTTGACATGTGTTTTTTGCCTAGCTACCCAATTCCTACCACTTGGCACCACGTGGGTGTGACACATGGCACGTGCGCCACCTTGCACATTGCCACGTGGCCACTGCAACATCACCTACCATGTCATCATTGCCACGTGGACTTGCTATGTGGCACTTTCTTTTTTACGTTGACGAGTGATAGGACGTCAATTTTAATGTCATGAAATGCTGATGTCATCATGACATCAGCACTACATCAGCGTCCTTCTTGCAACTCTCCTAGGTCAGTTTTTGACCTACCTTCATTGTTTTGGCCATAACTTGAGCATACAGATGTATTTTCCCAATCCAAAAGAAGTGTCAAAAAGTTGGTTCTAAGGCAGAGACTTCGTGTAGGTATTTTTAGGTTTTGATGCATTTTTTTGGTGCATTTTTTCAAATGAAGTCTAAAGTTATGTTTTTGACTCCAGCATGCATATCTTTTACGTCCCATGTCAGTTTTTTGAAAACTTTATATTTTTGGAAAGTTGATTTTGTCACCTTTTAAGAAATGTAGTTCTTTTCCTTAGATTTTGGTCCATGCTCTTTCTATCATATTTTTGGTATTTTTTCTATCCAAGGATCATTTTCCTGGCATAGTTTCCTTTGTTTTAGGCTATCCTATCTTTTGTGTTAGCTTTTTTCCTATTCTAATCATTGCAGCTATCATTTTGAAGCACTTTTATGGAGCACACTGAGATAAAGTGCCACTCTTGCATTTTGAGGGTCATGAATGTTGTTTTTGAGTCAATTGTACTTGCACTATTTTTATAAAGCACCATTGGGGGGATAGTTATTTACTATTTTAGGCATTTTCCATTTGTCAAGTGAGTGTCCCTTCCATGACATTAGCCCCATACAGCATCATTGTGACCATGTCTTTATAGGTGTTTGTATCTCTTTCCCTCTCTCATCATTCTTGGTTCGTTTGCAGGAGACTTTGGCCCACCTTCTCAGTTGCCTGTCATCTCACCTTGTTTGCATTAAAGGGGGGTTATGCTATTGTTCTAATGCATATATGGTTCGATGGTTCATTAGTGTGAGTTATGTATTCAGTGGTTGATCCTATATACAAGGTGATTGTAGTGGCTAGCTACCTATGCATTTCGATGAGATGGATCATCTACCATATAGACACTCTTGGTTTATGCCTTCTTGTTCCATGGAGGTTCTCCATATCAGCAATTTTCTTTTTGATGGCAGATTTGTAGTTCTTCATGCTTCAATGATGCTCTTCATGATCACTCCTTGTTCCTATTTTAGGGGACATTTCTCTAGTTGAAGGCTTCTTCAGTTCTTCACTAGCTTCTTAACTCTTTTTAGGGGAGGGTTTTTCCCATGTGGTTTTCTCTCTTTCTCCATTTTTAGAGGTTGCATCTTTTGCATTTGTACATGGGTACCTAACATGGCCTCGTTATCGGGACCCATTATGCATTTCATCTTAGTTTTGTGAGCTTAAGGCATTTCCCTAAGTTGCACTTAAGGGGGGGTGTTAGAGTAAATAATTAATTTATTAATTATTTATTCTATTTACTTAAGCTTACTTAGGTAAATGCATTTTATTTATTTGTTGTAGTCTAAGATTTTGTTATAAGTTGTTGACAATACGGGAGTTTGTTCTCTCCTAAGTCATACTTATCCTCTCACATTGTTCGAGGACTTTCCACCTTATGTGGATGTATGCTTAATTGTCACACTTATCTCCAAGCATCTTCTAACTTGTTCTAGGAGATTCCTGGAGCTCTTTATATTCGAGCTCCCTCATTTTATTTTCATCACAACACATTCTCATTGTAAATACAATTTCATTATTTTTTCATACTTGTCGTCTCTCATGTCTGTTTAGGGTTTTTCCCTTGCTCTGCGCTCTTCCTTCCTTGGCTTCCCTTTGATAGGTTTCCGCATGCAAGTGATCTTGGCTATCTTCAGAGTTAGATTTCATCAACTCCAAATTTTTTTAATTTTTTAAATGCTGAAATCATTTTCCTAGCATGGTTTCTCTTGTTTTAGGCTATACTTTGTTTTGTTACAGCTTGTTTTTAGTTTTGATCATTGTAGCGATCATTTTGAAGCACTTTTATATATCACACTGTGATAAAGTGTCACTCTTGCATTCTGGGGATCATGAACATTATTTTTGAGTCAGTTGTACATACACTATTTTTATAAAGAACCATGGGGGGATAGTAGTTGCCATGTTTTAGCCATCTTTCTTTGTCAAGTGAGTGTCCCTTCCATGACATTAGCCCCTGGTAGAGTCAATTTGACCGTGTCTTTATAAGTGTTTGTACCTCTTCCTCTCTCATCATTCTTGGTTCATTTGCGAGAGACTTTGGCCCACCTTCTCAGTTGCCTGTCATCTCACCCCATCTTCATTAAGGGGGGTGTTAGAGTAAATAATTAATTAATTGTTAATTATTTATTCTATTACTTAAGCTTACTTAGGTTAATGCACATAGTTGAGGTTAGTTTTTGACAAGATGGGAGTTTGTTCCCTTTAGCATACTTATCTTTTCCACCTCTTGTGGATGCATGCTTAGTGGTCAACCTTATCTCTTACCTCATTCCAGCTTGTTCTACAAGCTTCCATAAGGCCTTTTTATTTGGTCTCTCACTCATTGTAAATTTTTTTCATTTTTACATAGCAATTCTAATTTCTTATTGTGAAATATTCTCTTGTGCGGTATTTTCTTCAAGCTCTTTGCTCCCTTATTTTCTCTTCAGCAATCTATTTGCATTGCAGGTGATCTTGGCACATTATCAGAGTCAGATTCTCAACTCCTATAGCTTGTAGCTTGACCTTTTTAGTCTTTGTGGTCATAGCTTTCACTAATCTATTTGTTTTCCTCTTTGGCTCACTTGGTTGAACATCTGATACTATTGCATAGGGAATGCTCTATTATGAAGACATTTTTGCAATAGACACTGACAAAGGTTGCACATTTAGTATACCTTGCTTCATAGTCTATCTGACTTCTTATGACTCACTTTCAGTCCTACTAGCCTCTAATAAACCTTTCTTCATTATTGTTTCAATCTTCTTGTGAGATGCCTTCTCTAAGGATGCCTGATGAGATGATTGGGTAATCTCATAATAGGTTCCAAATCTGTATTCAGCTTGGTCCTTCTCAAATTTCAACAATAAATCAATGTATCCAAATTTTGTTTCATCACTCAATTCATAACCTAAGGGATTAAGAAATGTATCTCAAGGTTCAACTGCTTAAATATAAGTAAAATCTGCATCAACCATAACACAAAACTTTTCTTTAAATATATCTACAATTGTAGGTGTAATTATGAATCTCAATTTCATTTCATTCTGAAATGTTTTCATTATCAGATTCCCACTATCCAATATCGTATCTACTAGATGTCTTCTGCATACTTTTGTGATCTTCTCCATTGTACATCTATCACTGCTCATAATCTCTATGACTGATAAATATGGGAATCTCTTAAGCACATGAAAGAATAAATGTTTTGACTAAAATCTAAACACACCCTTCTTAGTCCTTTTGATTTTCTCTAGATTCTCAAGAAGTTGTATTCTTAGAATTTCACTAAGATTAATTTTTTCCTTCTCAACACATATCTTGTAGGCTGCATAGATGAATTTGGCTAATGATTCATCAATCTTGGAACTTGCACATAAGGAGTAGGCAATGGTTCTACTCAAGAATCTTACATCATCTTGTTTAATGGTGCTAATCACCATGGCCTTTCCATTATAAATTGATTTGGTATAACTCTCAACTTTCTTCTTAACCAATTTCTTGCCTATGTACATTACCTTGTTTACTAAAACCAATTACCTAATGAATAAGGTTGATAGAAATATCAACTACACTATCTTCCATCCATAGTTTTTCATCATGTATTCTACTTAGTATCATCTATGTCCAATTCTTGGTAGAAATGATATTTGAATAGGTCTAGTTCCTTTAAATGTTCAAATCTGGGCTTCACAGTCATATTATAATTAAAGGCTAATTCCATATCCTTGTTCATACACTCGCTTCCAATAGATTCAAACTTACTATTAAGATAACTTCCTACATCTTCCAAATAAACTACATTGTTCAGCATAATGGATAATGCTAAACTAGGGTTTTCTTCTATAGGTTTCATGGAAACAAGCTTCAATTTTAGTCTCTCCTCATTCTTGAAATTATGAACTATAGACATATCAATGCTTCTACCAAATATGAATTGTTTTTGAATAATTTTTTTGAATAAATGATAAAATACTTCTTTTGAAAATAGGTTTTTCTATAAAATCACCTTAACAAGTCACTTCTGAGTGCTCTCTACTTCAAATGTAATTGCAATGAAGTGGTAATCAAGTTTGTACTCCATTTTATTCCTTCAACTTGAACTTGCATTAATTGTATACTTTGCAAACACAAAAAAAGATGTCAATTACATTTTGTAATCAAATATTTGCTCAAGATCTTCTATCTGATCTTTAGATGCTACCCAAGGTTTGCCATAGCTTCCTTTCATCATGTCAAAGCTCCACAAAACTTTGCTCCACAAAATTCTTAGTAAGAAGATAGTTTTCATCTTCTACTATAAAATTAACTTTCTCTATAATAATAGTAACTATTAATTCCTTTGCAAGAAGTCTAGATAGGCTCCAAATTACAAGCAAGGATAGATATAGTCTAAACTTAGCTCGATAAAACTTTACCCAGCTTCGCTACTCATACTTCAATCTCTGAGTGAAGTTACAAATTTTGGTGTTATGAACAAGCTTAATTCAACTTAATTGAATCAAACTTGATAACTAACTTTGATATTCCTGTCTCATCATCTTCTAGCTTTTCTTTTGAGAATTCTAATCCTTTTGCAAATGCTTCATTGAGTTCTTCTCAAAGTTGACTGAGTACATTTCTTTGTTCCTCGTTATCTTTCTTAGTTCCAGAGTTCTTCTCATGGTTCCTTTTGTCATTTCTAACATTTCTTCCATCATTCCTTCTATTTTTGAAGTTTCTTCCATTATTCCTTCTATCTCCAAAGTTTCTATCCATTCTACAATATTTTGTTGTATATCCAAAGTTGTTGCATAACTAACATATTGGTGTTCTTCTTCTAGGATTTTGTTGATCATCAGGTGCATGATCATTCCAAGCAATGTGTCTAAAGTTGTTACACTTATAACAGATGATCTTTCTTCTTCCTTCATAAGGTCTTCCTTCTCTCAATGTCCTTTCATTAGATCTTCTTCTATCTATAGGGTTAATATTTCTAGACATTCTATTGTTCCTTCTATCATTATAATATTTAGGTTTCCTACAATCAATTGCTTTATGACCCATACCATGGCAATTATGACAATAAAAATCCTTAACATGATTAAGTGACTTATTTTTATAATCTCTTTTCATATGATCTATTTCGCTACATGAAAAACACTTACCTCTAAATTCATACCTAGTTTCCTTAAAAGATTCCACTTGCTTTTATTATCCAAAATCTCAACTTCTTTTTCTTGTCCAACTTCTTTAGGTTTATCAAAAGATTGACTAGATTCAATCTTATCATCAGATTTATCTTTTTCTTTTAGATTTGATCTAATCTCATACTTCTTTGTAGGCATGTTAAATAGATAGCCAAGACCAGTCTTATCATAAGTAGGTCCTTGTATTGACATTGAATCATCAAGCTTTTCTCTACTAGAATAAAGCTTCTCCAGTTGTTGCTTGCACTAAGTTAACTCACCTTTCACAATAGTATTGTACTTATGAAGTTCTTCATGATCTTCTTTCAACATTTCAAACTCAAATTTCTTCTTTGCAAGACTTGCTCTAAGATCTCCATTTTCAATTTTCAAATCAAATTGAACTTTGCTTGGATCAATCCTCAAATTCAACTTCAAATTCATAATCTTCAATTCATGCTTCAAGATCTTGTATTGTGTCTTCATCTTAGAATAACCATCATCACTAGTTTTAGATTCAATGGATTCAGGCTTGGATTTGAGATGTTCAATCTTATTCTTCAATTGTCCAATATAAACTTTGGAATCTTCATATTTGTCCTTTAGCTTATCTCTTTCTTCAGTAAGGAGATCAATTTGTTCAAGTGTCTCTTCAAGGTTCTTCATCAAATATTCCATATCCATAAGAATCTTACTCAAGCTATTAAGCCTCTTCTAAGTAGCTATTCTCTAATACCAATTGTTAGAAATAGGAATCACTCAGGGAGGTGAATTAGTAATTTATAAACTTTAGTCACCAATTGGATATTATTTTTTACTTTAAACCATACATAACAAAGTAATAAAGTAATGTTAAATAGTAACAATAACCATGCACAAAGATAACTCATAACACCATATTTTGTTAACTAGGGAAACCTTGGCCAAGGGAAAATCCTAGTGAGGATGATACCCACTAGATAATATACTGATAAATAAGTTCCTTGTTAGAGGATGGACCCTATTAGGAGTCAATGAGAAAATTCAGTATAGAGAGTCCCTATTAGGAGACTTTTTGAATCCCTATTAGGAGATTCCAACCCTATTAGGAGTTATGCCAACCTTATTAGGAGTTGTAGTATAGTAAATGCAAGATGAGTCCACTGCCCAAACATGCATTTCCAATTATAAGAAGAGCTCACTACCTAAACAAGTAATCAAACTTCTAGAAAATAGATTCTTTCTCAGTTTGATATTAGATCACAAAATAGCTTTACAAACTTTGCATATATCATTTTCACAAAAGTTCCCATAAAATTTCTCAACTCAACTTATCCAAGATAGTACAATTGCATAATTGAATTCACAGGATGTCATTTGCATAAATATCGTGCCTTTACACAAATTGTTGCTAGATCGGCTAAGACCATAATATACTTTTCCAGCTTAGAGTAAACATCTAGGATGTCAGCCCTAATTGGACAAGTAATTATTTTGTAAACAAAATATTTCCTTTCCTTTAATTTTTTTGTCCTATTTCATTGGTAAAACATGAATATCACTTTTCCATATAGTCTATACTGACTTTTGAGGTTATACATGTCATCATCAAAATGTTTACTATCTCCATCTAACTTTACTAATCATAATATGACTTCAGCAACAAGTTACATACATAATAATACACTATTGTATACCAAAAGCTAAGTATCTTAATTTCTGAGGTTTCCTATAAGCATGTACATCATGTGTTGCCATAAATGACAACAATTACATATCTTCATTAGCCAATTGTCTAAAATTAACATCTTAATGGATCTTGGATTTATTTAGTGGTAACTAATTCACCCCTCCCCTCTTAGTTACTCCTCTTATATTTCCAATAGTCCTCATCTAGGTGTTTTTGTTTGATTCCTTTTTGTAACTATCTAGCTTCTTCTTGTCGACAATCAAATCTTAGTTGATCTAGCTTTGGAATTTTTGACCTTGCACTAATACCTTGTTTGAATAATTCATTGTTGATTATCTCATATCCAATGTTAGATAGTTGATCTTGTAATTCTATGATTCTCATAAAGAAGGAATTCATAGATTCACCTTTCTCGTGCTTATGTTGTTTAGTTGTGTTTTGGTGCAAGAGTTCTTCTAGTGCTATTTACTTCAAATGTATATTCTAAGGATTGGGCATGAGGTATGTAGTTGTTTTCTTTGCTAGAATGGGTACAATGTGATCATCTTATGGAATCCACTATTAATTTCATAGCCTTTTTATTGTTTTCAATCCATTTTGATTTTTCTAACTCATCCTTGGGGTCTCTCCTTTTATCTTTAACATATGAATCCACTTTTTCTTCATCTAATATCATCATTATTCAAATTTTTCATGCTTTGAAGTTATTGGCTCCATTAAGGTGATCCACAAATCTAATTTCACTTGACATCTTTGAAGGATGGATATTTATAAGTTTAAAGGTATGCTATCTAAATCCTCAAGTTTAACTTTATGTTTTTTATAATTGTGGTTCTAGTAGCATGTAAATGATTTAAACTTATATCAGATTGTATGTTCTTTTCTCTTAATGTATGTAATATATATAGATATCTATATACATACATACATACATACATACATACATACATACATATATATATATATATATATATATATATATATATATATATATAGAGAGAGAGAGAGAGAGAGAGAGAGAGAGATAACTTGCACTATATGTGAGAACTCGATCTTCTAGTAATATTAGGCTACAAGTTTGAGACTCACTCTATAAGAAGACACATGTATGTGAATTGTAAGTGCAATATAAATCAGATAGCAAGTGGATGATGACAAGAAATATGACTCAATATTGATCTACCAGATGTATTGATAATTTATTGATTATGATGTCAATACTACAACAATTGATTAGCATATATATTGTATTCAATAGGCAGATATCAATTGATCTTTCACACCAAGAGTCACAATTTGTATATGAATTTAGTTTGTATTAACTAACTAATCTAATCACATGCATAATCTAATTAGTTAGTGAATACTAACTAAATGTGACTATTTATATGTAAGCAATAAAGATGCATATTAGATTGATCTGTAATACCATTAGGTTTGATACTTAGTGAATATATATGTACATATTTCCATCTTAGTTCTACATGAATGTGCATGTAAGAATCAAGACATAACATCAATTCTATTATAATATGTATATGTATGTGAATGTATGTGAAGCATATATTCATAGACAAATACAATGTTAAGTCTCTAACTGATGCTATTTGTTGGTGTAAATAAGTATTTACTTATTACACTTACTTAATTTTACTTAGATTAATGCATTATTTATTTATTTTGCATTATTTTATTTGTGAGACACTTAAGAGTTTGTGCACTCTTGTGAGTTGTCTTGATGACATCATAGGGGTCCGCACCTCTTTTAAGGACATGTTGTCTACAACACAAGAATCTTCTACACACATATGACACTTTGTCATTCTTATCCATTCATCTAGAATGTTGGATAAGGTGCTTAGTTGTCTTATCTTCTAGTTGTTTCTAGAGACATTCTAGGTGCTTCCTAAGAGGTCTTTATATACAGGCACTCCTAGTGTGTTGAAATCACATTCTGAATAGAGCAACGTATTTGGACATACTCCGATTAATTGATCATATCTATTTTTGGTCTATTGTGTGCTTGTGTTTGAGTTCTTAGTTCTTGGGTGAATTTTACCCTTAGGCAAATTCTTACATGGTATCAGAGAAACTTGGAGACTTTCTCATCACATAGCTATTTTGAGACCACACTTGCTTCATCACCTCAGCCTAAATCTGGAGTGCTACAAAAATTGGGAGCGTCTAGAGCTAGATTTAATCTCACCATTGCTTCTAGAACGCTGATTTGGTGAAAATCAGCTACAAAGCTACCTACCAAAGTCAATTGTGAGGAAAATTTGTTTTGCAAACTGGCACCCAAAGGACCGATTTGTAGAATTGGTATGATCATTTCAGATCTACACCTTTTTTTCATCTACATCTCTACTATTTTTTCGGATCTGCATTATTTTCTAGAATTTTTTTGGCCATAGGGCCATAGCAAAGATTTTTTGCAGGTGAAGATTGAAGCTTGTTGATGCAAATCTGATATTTGCATCACATTCAGAAGGTCCAAAAACCCTGAGATCAAATTTTGTTTCATCCAAATTGGGTATCTACGGCAAAATCTAGAGCCATTTGTCTTTCGGAGGCATGGCGACGATTCAGAAAAAATAACAGTAGTAGCAATTTTCAAACAACGATATCTTCCTCATACGGACTCCTTTTTGTGAGAAATTTGTTTTGTTTTGGGGTAGGATTTCGTGATCTACACATTGGTGCAGGTGGTTTGAGATCTCCATTTTTGAATTTTTTTGCAACTCCAAAATCTTGAATTTTGCCACTTAAAATGCTCGGTATGGGCTCATCTTGACTCCGAATCAGGTTCTATTTTTTTTGAAAGTGCATATTTTTTGGTCTACTTTCCAAATCTGCAATCATATTATAGGTTTTGTGGGCACAAATACTACTTTCAAAGATAGGCCCTAAATTGGTAAGTGGCTTTCAAGTGCCAACAACATCTTTTTCAGGGGGGTTCTTTGATTCTTTGGGGGTTCATTGATTGATCTCATGGATTCTTGTCAAATTTTTTAGTCTGGTATTAGACCATAGTTGACAACAAGGAACTATAACAAATGGAGGACTTTGATAATTGACCATCTAAGAGAACATCTAGGATTGCTTCCTTATCTCTATTCAATGCCACCACATTTTGATTGGACATATATTATCAAGCTTAATCAATTTCTACATAAAAGTATGAGTAGGGAAACTTTTGGTCCTCTTAGATTGGCACATTTTCCTTGTGATATTTGGTGGTCTATTTCGGAAGCATATGGAGATCCATGTGATCCTCCATCTCTAGTGGACTTTCTACATCCAGTCGCTCCAACTATGGTTTCTTCAACCTCAAATGAGATCACACCTCTAGCTCTTGTTGCTCCTACTGATCCTATTTCAGCCACAGGTGTTTTGGAATCAATGCAATAGGATACTTTATGTCTTCCTACTCTACCTTCATGCGAAGACTTCCTTTCAAAAATTGCACTGTTTTTTGTGGAGTCTCACATTGAAGATGTGGGAGACATTATTGATGACATTTGTCTTCTTTTTGAGGTGGATACTTCATCCTCTGCCGCAGTGACAAATTCATGTACTTCATCCTGTAGGGTACTCATGGTCTTCCAAGTGATGATTTATTTCCAGACATTTCAACTCTGTTCTTGGAGTCACACACAGTAGACATGGGAGACTTTTGTGATGATTTCTCACTTCTCTTTGTTGAGGCAGATTCTTCTACAGTTATTGCACATTTTGTACATGATCAATCCTTCTAGGTTGGCGTGATTGTGGATTCCTATGTACAACATCTACAGGAGGTCTCTTTCACATTTGAGAAGACTATTGGTTTCCTAAAGCAAGTTCTACCTCCTTCCTTGTTTGATCTGCTCTTCTCTTCAGTAGTTTTGGAGGAAGCCATCATCAGCATCGACACAGGAACTTTTGAACAGGTTTTAGAGATACCAATCATCATAGAGATTCCTTCTCCATATAGGGGATGCATCTCATAGGTACCCTTGCCTTTGTTTCTTCCAAAGGGGAGGAACATCATACAGAGGTCATAGATCAGCTTCTTCATAGGAGCATTCTTCAGTGATCAGCACACTACTTTTAAGGGGGGGGACTACCTTGTCTCCTTCTTCTCCTTTTTTGGGGGGGACTTTTTCCTCATAGGAGGTTTTTTCCTTCTCCATTCTTTCTTGTATATACATGGATGTATGTCATAATGGGGGGGTCTTGATTACTCCATCCATCCATGCATCCATATTTATCTCTCTTTTTGGGGAGGGTTTTTCCCATGAGGTTTTCCCTCTTTCCCCGCTTTATGGGAGATTTGCATTTTCATTATGTACATGGGTACCTAACGTGGCCTAGTAGCCAGGACCCATTATGCATTTCATCCTAGTTTTGTGAACTTAAGGGCATTCCCCTAAGTTTCACTTAAGTGGGGGTGTTGGTGTAAATAAGTATTTACTTATTACACTTACTTAATTTTACTTAGGTTAATGCATTATTTATTTATTTTGCATTACTTTATTTGTGAGACATTTAGGAGTTTGTGCACTCTTGTGAGTTGTCTTGATGACATCATAAGGGTCTGCACCTCTTTTAAGTACATGTTTTCTATAACACAGGAATCTTCTACACACATATGACACTTTGTCATTCTTATCCATTCATCTAGAATGTTGGATAAGGTGTTTAGTTGTCTTATCTTCTGGTTGTTTCTAGAGACATTCTAGGTGCTTCCTGAGAGGCCTTTATATATAGGCAATCCTAGTGTGTTGAAATCACATTCTGAATAGAGCAATGTATTCGGACATACTTTGATTAACTGATCATATCCATTTTTGGTCTGTTGTGTGCTTGTGTTTGAGTTCTTAGCTCCTGGGTGAATTTTGCCCTTAGGCAAATTCTTACACTATTCATTAATACCAATATTAGCTCAATATTTTTCATGTACTCATCTTCCTTTATTTCATATCCAAATGGTTGTAACCATGATTCTCAGGATTCCACAGCTTTAATAATGCATGAATGGTGCTAACTTAATAACATACATCCTTGTATTTTTTTAATAATATAAGGCGGTATTTGATACTTGACATCCATCTTTTTTTAAAAAAATTTAAAGTAATTACACATTATTATACTATGATTTCTTCCCAATTACTCAATAAATTCATGTACTACTTGCTCTCCTATTGTCATTTTTACTCTGCCAATGCTAGAAAAATAGTTCTATACAAAGTAATTATGTTCCATAACTTAATCCTTGTTTCTTGATTTCCCTTAAATTGAACATTAGTTGATCTCTCATCATTTCATCCACATGATATCTATTTCCTTTAGTAACTTACTCAGTTGCAACCTATAGTGCTCCAACTGATATGTTTTCTATTTGATATCACTAGTAAACTTTATATTCGATGACCATTGCTACAAATTTCATTTCTTTTTCCACAATTTTTCTTACAGAAAAATTTATTTTATTCTTACTTGTACCTTATTAATCCTTTGATTTATTTTTTAGGATTCATTTCTTATATGCATTTCTTTCCATCATTTGATAGACTAGTGAGTTGATGAATAATTTCTTCCTTATTTCTACTTGTCTATCTCCTCCTAGCTAGATATAGTCTCCATGTATCCATCTCAATACATACTTGATCCATTTTGTTTCAAAGTTCTTGGGTGTGTACACAATATGCATCAATCCTTTCATCTTTGTATATAAGTCTAATATAGTATAACACTTTCTCAAATTATTTTTTACAAATTCTTTCTAGAATGTGTCTTTCTCATGATAAATGTTGTTAGATGTAGAAAAAATCTATGTCCAATGGTTTCTTAGGTTGTGGATGAATTCCCTATGTCATCTAACATAGGGTCTTCCATTAATGTTTCATTATCATATTTCTTTACTGACATCTTCTTCATTTCTTCTTTGACTTGTTCTTTATTTATGACTCTCTTTCCTTTGATATCATGATCATTAATAGTAGCAAACCAAGATATCTGTAGTATAGGATACATGCATCAAAAGTTAGAAAAATATTATAACATGGAAATCCGAATGGTCTCAAAGGTTGTAGAATTCCTTTTCTACACTTAGTAGTTAAGTGTTCTAATTGCCCACATTGAAATCATTTGACAAGAGCATTATCTTCCTCCTTTCAATAGTATATCAATTTCCTTGTTGTTAGTTTTATGCATTCTTTATCTTGTGTCCATAGTAATTACATTTATAGAAACATTCAGACAAATGTTGCTAAGATGTTCCACTAGTAGTTTCACATCTATATTCATAGGCTTTCTGACCAAAGTTTTTGTAATTGTAACAATAACCATTGAAAAGCATGCTTCTAACTAATCTTTCTTGCTTCTAAAAACATTTTTTGTGTGACCATAATTACCATATTTTAAATAGGCAGGCTTATAGGGCTTCTTACATCATGCATCAATTGATTTTTCAGATATTTTTTTTTTAGAATTTGATGATTCTTCTTTCTCCACCATGCTATTTTTGGTATATCCTAGGCCAATAATGTCACCTAGTTTCATCAAATTTTTCAATTGTTCATTGGATTTTTTCATGCTTTGTTCTTTCTATCAATTCACTTCATGCATGGTTATCTTTTCATTATCTTTCTAAGAGTGAATTTTTTTCCATGGTAATTTTTATAGTGTTTATTTTCTTTATTTTAAGATATTCTTTGGTATTCTTGGAAGTTCTCATTCATTCCAATAGTTTTATCATTCTCAAAGCTTGGATTTCACCTTCTTTCTTCATTTGACTATGTTCTTCAAGAAGTTCATTGTTCTTTTTCAATAGATAAGTGATAGCAACATCAACTTCCTCAGAATTGATATTTCCTTTCAATAATTTATCTAGATCATCAAGGCTCATCTGTAATATTTTATTTACTTCCTTCTTTTTTTAGTAATGATATATTTAACATGTTTTTGAGATTATTTTTATATTTATTAGCATCCTCATAGGCTTCCTCTAACTGTTTCTAATACTTGTAGCTTTCCATTATCCTGGATCTACAGCAAGCTAATAAACTTTCCTTTTAGAGAACCAATAGTCTAATACCAATTGTTGGAAAGACTTAGGTTTGGTATTGAAGGGGGAGGGGGCTGAATTAGTGCCTCAAACAATTCACAATTTTTTTTCCTAACAATCTCAAACTTCAACTTTTACATTTACTGATATCGATATATGTTTCACCCTTTATCGATAACTATTGCAATAATGGAAGATAATAAGTAAATTGAGAATAATAAACTTTGAAATACATAAAAATTCAAACACTTTAACATAGTATTTTGGTCTCATACAAACTCTTGGTCAAAGGGAAAAATTATGGTGGGGATGGTACCCACAACTCAGCACTACATTAGTAAGAGTTTGTCAGTTAAGGCTACAAAATGTCATCTTATGAGTGACTCACCCTCTTAGGAGTGTTCAATATCCTATTAGGAGTACTTAAGTCCTATCAAAGACTAATTCTTAAAGATATTTTATCCTACTTATATAGTTTTCACCTTGTTAAAGAAATTGCAGTAAGTTCCTAAAGAGAACTTCTAATTATGGTCAGAGACTACCTAGTTAAGGGATTTCACAATCTTGTTGCTAAACTATTAGGAATGAAAAAAATAAAAAAGTTGACTTATAAATGGTTTCTCCTAAAGCTTGTTAGATCCTATTTATCTCTTCCTCTACTATATTCTCTTCTTGATCTTTGATCTATCTAATTTCACTATTATCTCATTTAGCTTGTTTGTCTTCTTCTATGCTTCTCTATTGTTGATCATCTTATAATGACCATCTCTCTTTTTTATGATTTATTTCTCTAATTGCATGCTTTACCTAGTTAGGGTTCCATAAGGCTTCTTCACAAATCTTCCATAGATCATTTGTATCTCTTAATAACATCCCTGAGTTTTAATCTTTTCTTTTCCTTTAGTCAATAAAACTTTCAAATTAACTTTTCCAATAAACATTCATTTATTTTGATAGTCTTTCCTTTGTTCCAATAATGCCTTCTATTTTTTGATAGTGACTCTGATATTCTTAACACTGTTTTCTAGTAATGAAAACCTCAATTAATACCATCTTAATAGTCTACAGAGGATTTTGTCAAATAATGTGGAGGGGGAGAAGAAATTAGTTAATGCAAAAATGATTTAAACCTGCCAAAAACTAGTTAAGGATTTTCTCATTCACCATTTGCACATGAGAATAAAAGGCAAGCCAGACAGGGTGAGAGATGGAGATGCAAGAAGTAAATGGTTATATTTTTCTAAAAAGGCTACAAATGTAGATTATGTGACTATTATTTTTGGAAAGATAAAGGTTGATTAGACACAAATCCATCATGACAACTATGACCACATCGCAATCTGAATTGGGGATTGTACACTAGAAATATGCACTACTCTAAACCCTTCTATCCAAGTTATCTAATGAGTCGGAATGCTTAAATGTCAGCCTAGAGCTTAAGCAATATGAATAGCTCTTAGTTGAGCCTTAGTGACACATTACTTGCCAATAAAGCATGCAATAGGAGGTTCCTTAGACAAGAACAAGAATGTAAATTTCCAAAAGGAGTTCCTCAAATATGTAATGCAAGTGTGATCTATACTAGAATGAGATGCAAAATGCAACTAGATTAAGCAAATGATAGTGTTACAACAACCAATGCTATTTAAACTATGTGATTTAAGTTACTAAAAAAATAACTAAGCTATTATGCAAGATGAATCTAAGCTAATGCAATGGTAATGAGAGAATTTATACAAGAAGTAGAAGTTCTCTACAAGCTATAAGAAGATAGATCAATAAACCTATTGCATAACAATACTCAAGAATGTAGATCCTTTAAAATGGAGAGAGTTCTGCCTTTTAAAGGTAGATGGATAGTTGAGATCAAGATCAAGGAAGTGGACAATTAAGGGTGGGGGTTGACTTTTGGCATGATCCATGTGTAAGAGAAAGTCAACCAATGAAAAAGGAGTTAACTTTTGATGTGAGAAAAAAGCTTTTTCTTTTAAATTTTGTAAACAAAAAAAGAACTTTATGTGTGCACATTGAGTGGGTTAGAAGAATGGAGCCTTTTATTTAATTAAAATGGGACATGTTCTTTTAATCAATAGGTAGCAATAGATAGAGATATCTAATTTTGAACAATGAAATGCAAAAAGACATAGCAAGTCCTAAATGTACAGTTTGATAGTGATAGTATTGAACACTAGGATGGAGATTATATGAGAACTAAAGAAGAGTACTAACACTGAGAAAAGTATATAGATTAAGAGAAAATGAAAAGATCAAACATATGCTCCTGAGAAATAGATAGTTGTAGTGAGTGATGATAGACTATTTCTGCCCCCTTAGGATCAAAATCAAAATGAGGTAAGGGGAATGTAGAAATGAGCCAGATATGAGAAAATTAAGATATATAAAATTCTATGATGATAGATATGAGATTAGAACCCAAGAGTAACCTTAAAGCAGTGATCAAATGACCTAGTTTGACCAGAGTTGACCACAAAGGATAAAGTATGCAATAGGTCAAATCAAGTAGAAAGATGATTTTAAGGTGAAAGATGTGAATTAAAGTAGATATCAAGTGCAAAAATTGTGAAGACATGGAGAAATGAAGATGCCCCAATGAAGATTCAATGATTAGACCTCAAAAGGTTGGCTAACTACATTGAAGAAGGTACAATTTTGAAATGTGAGTTTAAATATCAAGATGAACTCAAATTTCACCTTTAATCCCAAAAATGGATCCATGATGTCAAAATTATCTAAGGGTGCAATTTTTGTATAATTTCTAGGAGTTTGAAAATGAGTCAAGATGAGGTCGAAGGGCTATATAACGGGTTAGAGGGTCATTTTAAATTCATTTTTCTTTTGTGGTTTTAAGAGATTTTGAGAGATTTGGAGAGAGAATATGGCTTTAATAGGCATTCTTAGCCACAAACACCATTTTGAGTGTAGCCATTTACACAACCGACCACCTGAGTATGAGGCCCCAATAAGTCATATATCAAAAAAAATCACTTTTAGGCTTAGCTAGCATACTTTTATTGAATTTTTAGGGCTTTTGAAAAAATATCACATGATACTTTAAAATTATGACACAAATACTTTGAGAAGTATTGCGTGATACTTCTATTGAACACAAAGTATAGCATGCCTTTAAAACTTATATCGTATCAGTAGTGCCAAAATCTCATATCACATGGTGTGAAATATCATCCGGTCAAAAAGTATCACCTGAGTATTATAAGAACTATCACACAATACTTAATCAACATAAAGTATAACCTACATATAGTGAAAAGTGTCCCACAATCTATTTTTGAGCTATTTTTGCATATTTTAGTACTACTTTCTATCATTTTTATTGGTTGGTGATGTTCATAATAGATCTTTATGTTTATGATGTTCATTTGGCTCAATTTTGTAGATTATTTTTCGTCCACTTCATATTAGAGGCCCCGAAGTGGTGGGGTTGTGTGTACTTCAGCATCTAGATGATGATGAGAAGGCTTCCAAATCAAGTATGGGGCCGAAGTGGGTGACACGCATGTCCCATATATGGGAAAACCACAGATTATCAAGAGCTTTAGTTGAGTGGTCACATAGCAAGCACAACACTTTCCATTTGTCAACCAATGAGGCTACCATCACTTTGGAGTATGTATATGACATCCTGTATGTGTCATGTTACAAAGATCTAGTGAGTTTAATGTTTGGTACCACCTTTGGTGTTAAGTTTTCGATATCCATATGAGATGTATTGACATGAGTTTTTGCATGTTACAAGTTTATTATGATCAAACCCTAACAAAGGGGAGACTAGAAGTACAATAGATATTTTGAGATGTGACCATCCTAGATTGCCACTTAAGTTGGGAGAGGCTCATAGATGAGTATGGAGATGAGTATATGTTACCTTGTCTTCTATGCTTGCTAGTTTCCTAGGCTTTGGTCATTGACAGGGGTGAGAAGGGCTTCCCACTAGGATGGGGTAGATTGGTAGTAGACTCTCTTGGGTGGCCTCAAAGGATGGCATTGGGAACCATGATTCTTGTAGATATGTACTAAGAGCTTCATGAGATAGCCTATCAAGAGGGGCAAACATGGACATGTGGTAAAATTTTGGATCAGATATGGGCATGGGAGCATATTGTCATGATTCGACCATAGGTGTAGCCATGAGAGCACAACGAGCCCTTCATTTTCAAGTATATAGGGTTCATTCCACAAATTCATAGTGGAGATGTGACTTACTATCGGTGTCTCTTTGATGAGAAAACTTATTTTGTTTGGTGGTTATATCATGAGTGCCATAGATGGTTTGATGCATGAGAGATTGAGTATATGCACTATAGTTTGCCACTAGTTGGGAGACATTTAGAGATAGTGAAGCATTTTGTTATTAGCTAAGTATAGTGTCAACTTGGCTAGTTGTAGGGGATCTTAGTAGAGACTACTACTTATGCATGTTTCCATGAGGAGGAGACATAGGGTTGGCTACCCATGTTGGATTATAAGGCCACCTTGAGAGATACAATTGCTTTTATATGGGAGCCTTGGGACTATCACCTAGATGTGCAAGATGCAAGAGAAAATTTGGCATATATATATATATGAGATGTACAAGAATCCTTTCCCTAGATTAACATGATTGGATGCCCCACCTATGGTAGAAAAAGAGGGGGCAATGGAGGAGATGGTGGCAGAGGTGGAGGTAGGGGTGGTAGGCACATAGAGGTCAGGAACGGTTCTCAATCTTGTGAGAGGAGATGGACATAGGCTCAAGCTATGAGAGAGGAGGAGGAGGAGGATGAGGAGGATGAGGAGGAGTGTCCACTAAGATGTAGGAGAAGGGTGAGTAGAGGCATGATAGGAGCATCTTGCCAGAGGAAATGGAGAGGAGGATGACTGGGATGCCAAGATCCAAGCATTTGAGGTAGAGCTATAGGACGTGAGGATGACCATACCAACCAAGACCAAAAGCTAGTGAATGCATGGGTAGAGCTTGATATGTGAGAGAGATCTATGAGGATGATCTAGAAGAGGCTCACTGGGAGGTGGAGCAACAGATGGCCATAGTGGCCTACTACCATAGTATGTATATTGTTGTAGTTCCAATGGACTAATGGGTACCTATGTAATCAAAGAAGGCTAGTAGATTGGATTAGCCACCATTGACGGCACCATAGCTTCTCCCTAAGCACAACCTACTCATGAGGGGGGAAGCTAGTCTTAGGTATAGGCTGATGTATTTATGACACTTTTGTTGTACCATATATATTTTGAGACATTCATCTAGATTTTGGATCCCATATTGTATATGTATTATGACATCTTTGATATTTGTGAGATACTAGATTTGATTGATATCTCTGTGTACTTGCCTCATTTTATGGATGATGTATATGAATTTTTTAGCATTTTTGAGTTTATGTTTCCATGTGATGTTTCAGTTTTTCAGCTCATGTTTATGTGCTCATGGATCTCTCTCATGTAGACTCATGTTTTGAAAATATAGTACTTGGATAGATCAGATGAGATTTTTAGATTAACCCCTTGTGATGATAGGATAGCAAAGAGACAAAGTGAAAGATCAAGAAAATGGAAAGATGTGATTGAGAAGAAAGCAAAGAAGATATGAAAGCATTTAGCTAATATGTCCAAGAAAAGATGAAGAGAGATCTCTCCCCATTTGCAAAAATGCAAGACTAAGGTAAAATGAGCCTATGATGCAAACCAATATGCAAAAAATGGTTTACTTATGAGGAACACAAAACATTTAGACTCTAATTTCATCATTGAATGTTTATAAGGGATATCGTAAGATCATACAATCATCACTAGTATAAATATGAGGATATGAATATGATCTATATTGGATATAAATGTGGGATTCCAACCTAAGCACCAAAGACATGTAAGTCAAGATAGCTAATGTAGTTAGATTCCCTAGGTTTGATATAGCAAGATTACAGCTGTATCAAGGCAAAAGTGCTAAGACAACCCTCAAGTATGGTCTTGCAAAAATAGACAAGGATGATATGTTGTAGGTCCAAAGTGTCAAGTAAGACAATCATGAATGCTCCAAACACCTTAGACTAACACAAGATACCCACAAGCAAAAATAAAGTAAAACATTTCCCATGCCCCCAATCTTCTAGTCTATGAAATCCTTGAAAGACTATTAGGGATGGAACACTCAGCAAAGGAATAATCATAAACAATACATAAAGAAGATAAAGTTCATCATCGCTCAGCAGGTTTAATATTTGTGTGTGTGTGTGTGTGTGTGTGTGTGTGTGTGTGTGTGTGTGTGTGTGTGTGTAAGTCACAGGACCATTTCTACAAGACTTGAATCTAATAGTGACAATTATTGCATCATCCTAGATTGTGGGTAAAGTATTTGAAAAGTGTTGAGAAACACTTGATGTCAAAGAGAAAGTGTTGAGAACACTATTTTGTGAGCTGCCAAAGAAACCCTAATGCACAAGGAGACCCTAATAGGCTAAGTAGTCATGCCCCCCAGAGGAGGAAAAGAGACAGTTCCAAGTTAGGAAATGTGTTGCAAAGTAAATGAGTGAGACTAATAGACATAGGTGTGAGTGTCTCAAGTAGCACCTATTTCCAGGTTTTCACCACTTTGTAGATTTTTTTAGGGCTTTCTTTTTTAATTGTCTAAATTAATTTTTTTTTGGTGATACATCAAAGCACCTATTGCTAGGTTTACACTGAGATGACCATTTTTTTAGGATATTTTCTAATTTCTTGGATTTTTTAGGATCAATAAATATATACAAATAGTTGAGCTATGAGCCTTTAAGGATAGAATTTTTTTAGATGTAGCATGTTGATAGGCTCAACAAGTTGTTCCCCTTTAGGAGTAGAAAGTTGATATGCACCAGATCCAAATGTGGTTGTGGCAATGTAAGGACCCAACCAGTTAGGCTCAAATTTCCCTTCATGCTCTCTATTTTGCTAATTTTTGGGATTTTCTCTAAGCACAAGCTCACCCACTTGGAATTTACGAGGATGGACCTTTTTGTTGTAAGTAGTAAACATTCATTTTTGATATGCCCTCATGTGATCAAAAGAAACCTTACAACACTCATCGAGGGTTTCTAGCTATTGTATCCTCATAGCCCTATGGTCTTCATCAATTATCAACCCATGTAGGGAGACTCATAGTGAGGGAATCTTGACTTCTAAGGGTAAGATAGCCTCAAAAACATAGACTAAAGAAAAAGGTATAGACCCTGTAGGAGTATGAATGGTGCTCCTATAGGCCCATAGTGCCAGATTGATCTCCAGATGCCAATTTTTCTTGATTTGTGAACCATTCTATGTAGGATTTTGAGAAATGATTTATTAGAGGCCTCAACTTGTCTGTTCCCTTGGGGATAGTGGATTAAGGACCAATGTTTTTTTATCTTTAATTTCTTACACATTTGTTTTAGGTCCTAATTTTTGAATTGTCTCCCATTATCAATAATGATGGAGGATGGGATTTCATAACAACAAATAATGTGGTTAAGAATAAATAAAGAAACATGTTTTCTTGTAGCAATAGATAAAGGTACAACTTCAACCCATTTTGTAATGTATTGATTCATTGTGATAATAAACTTGTGACGACTAGATGAACTTGGATGAAACTTTCCTACAAATTCAAAGGCACATTTCTAAAATGACCAATATGTAATAGAAGGTATGAGCTCACACATAGGAGCACGAATCGAATTACCAAGAAGCTAACATTTCTTACAAGATTTAGAATATCAAATAGCATTAGCCTACATGGTTAGCCAATAATAGCCTTCCCTAAGCATTTTTTGAGGAAGTGCAAGGTCATTGGAGTGTTCCCTACAAATGTCATCATGGATTTTGGCTAATACCTTTTTGGACTCTTAGAGCCCTATACAAGTCACCAAAGACCAAGGTGTAGTGCAAGTCATTGCAAAGGAATTGGGGTTTTTGGTTTTGTGTGATATTTTCAGGAATAATTTGATCACACAGATAGGAGAAAATGGTAGAATAGTGAGATGAATCATGACCAACAATAGTGCAAATCACATGATTATCAAAGGATACATAAGTGGGGTTATGTAAAATTCTTTGACCACAAACTCAAAATATGATTCATGTTTTTGTAACTATAGAATAGATGTTAGGGTGGCCATAGCATCTATAGCCTTATTTTCTACTCTAGGAATTTGTTGAAATGTTAGGAATGTGAAGTAGTTCCATAGAGCATCAATCAATTTCTTATAAGGTACCAACTTGTCATCATTTTTTTATAATCATTATTAGGTTGGTTAATGTTAGATGAGAATCTCAATAGATATGTAGTTCTATGGTCCTCCATTCTAAAGCTATTTTAATCTCATTTGTTAAAGCCCCGTACTCTACTATATTATTAGTGGAAGAAAATAGAAATTTTTAAGACTTAGGGATCATGTAACCATGAGATATGATAAAAAAAATGCCTACACTAGCCCCATTCTAGGTGTGAGAACCATCAAAGAACATTTTCCAAGTTCTTTCAGAGGCATACATATGGAAGCATCTAGAAATTCAATTTGCATAGGAGTTGTGTCTTCTAATGGAAAATCAGCTAGTTACGTAGCTATGGCTTGCCCCTTGATAGTTTTGTGTTTGACATACTGAATCTCAATTCATAAAGAATCATCATCCATTTAGATAGGTGGTTGGTAAGTGCAGCTTTACTCGATAAGTATTTTAGGGGATCAATTTTTGTAATGAGCTGGACTATGTGAGCCAATATGTGGTATCTAATATTTTTGGAGGCAAATACCACTGTAAGGAAAGTCTTCTCAATGTTTTTTTAGTTCATCTCATAGGCCACCAAAGTGCGACTGATGTAGTCAATAAAATACTCTTTTTCCAATTTCATCACTTTGTGCTAAGAGTGCTCCTAGGGAAGATTTTATAGCTAAGATGAATAGAATCAAAGGTTTTCCTAGGATAGGTGTCATTAATAATGGAGGTTTAGAAAAATATTATTTGATATGATCTAAGCTTTCTTGACACTCTTCATTCTAGATAAATGTGGAGCCTTTATGAAAGTTTTATTGAAAGATTGAGTTTTGTCAACTAGTTGAGAAATGAACCTCCTAATGGATTGTAGACATACCTAAAGAATTCTTAATTGACTAATATTTCTAGGAGGAGGAATTTTCATGATGGTCTACACCTTTTCAAGATCAACTTCAATGTCTTTTGTTGATATGACATAGCCTAACAATTTGCTTGATGTGACACCAAAGACACATTTTTTAGGATTTAGCCTAAGCTAAAATTGTTGCATATGGTCCAATATCAAACTAAGGTCATCAAGATGTGGATTTATTTGTTTAGATTTGGCCAATGTATTTTCAACATAGGCTTCCATGTTTATGTGCATCATGTCATGGAAGATGGTGGTCATGGCTCATTGATTGGTAGCTCTTGTATTCTTTAGCCCAAAGGGCATGACATTCCAACAAAAGGTATCACATGCACATGAAAAAGATATTTTTCCTAATCTTAGGGGGTGATTTTTATTTGGTTATACCTAGAGAAGTCATCCATTAAAGAGTACATCTCATAACCCTCAGTCATATCCACTATCGTGTCTATGTTAGGTAGTGGAAAATCATCCTTAGGGCATGCTTTATTTAAGTCTCTAAAATTAGTGCACACTTGAATGGACTTATCATGTTTAGATATAGGTACAATATTGGAGATTCATTTTGCATAATCAAAGGCTCTGATAAAGTTTTCACTTAGGAGTTTTTCTAGTTCTACCTTGACCAAAAGAGCCACATGTGGGTGCATCTTCCTTAACTAATGTTTAATAGGCTTGACACCAGGCAAAATAGATAAATGATGCATAATTAGATCAGTATTAAGACCAGGCATATCTAAGTGGGTCTAGGAAAAATTGGTTTTCTTTTTTAAAGAACTTAGTAAAGTTCTCCTTGTAATCACCCAAAAATGGTCATCTAAATTATTAGCCCCTTTCTCAACATTTTGGCTAATTTAATTAATCATTTACCTAGACCAAATTGCTAATAATCAATTAATTTGATTATAACCTATAGTTTGACTATGCTATCATAAGTTCATTATTTGATTAAAAGAACATGTCCCCTTTTAATTAAATAAAAAGACCCCATTCTCCTAACCCACTTCAAGTGCAAACATTAAGTTCTTCTCTATTTTTGAAATTAAAATAAAAGCTTATGAGACTTTTGTCTTATATGATAAGTCAACTCATTTTCTATTGATTGACTTGTGTGTGCACATAGATCCCTCCCATTTTCAATTTCAATGGTTGATCATCCACCCTCTCAATCTTGATCTCTACCATCCATACGACTTTAAAAGGAAGAGGGTTTCTCCCCTTAAAGGATCCACACTCTTGAGTATTATTATACTATAGGATTTCTGTTTGAGTGCTTGAGAGCTTTTCTTGAGAATAGTATCTTCGTGTCTTCATTCCTTACATTCATAGCATTTTGTTTACATGGACAGATAGCTTAGTTTTCATATAGTGTAGTTCTTTTGCAAGTAGCTTTGATCATATAGCCTAATTAGGATGGCTATAATACTTTCATTTGTGTAGCTTAGTTGCATTGTGCATCCCATCTTAGCATAGTTGCATTCTTGCATTGCATACATCAAGAGTTTTTTGACACTAGCATTCTTGCTCTTGCTCAAAGAATCTCATGTTTCATGGCTACATCTCTAAGGCTCAACTAGAGCCATTTTATGCTTATTTGTATGCTTTTACACTCCATGATTAGGGAACCCTAAGCTGACATTCAAGCTTTCTAATCCATTGAAAACCTTGGATAGAAGGGTTTAGGAAAGTGCACTCTTTTTAGTGTACATTTTTTTGGGTGCCCATCATGGGGTAGAACAACAGTTTTGTCCTTAGTTATGTTATTTTTGTCCCCATTTTCATTTTCTGTTCCACTTTTTTTTTTTAACAATTGTAGTTCTGGGTGACATTTTTCTAGTTTCATACAATAGTTCATATTACTATTGTGTGATACATTTTTCTGGAAATAGTGTCGCACTTCTATACTAAGTTATATTGCCTCTGTGCGCAAAGTTCTATTGCCTAGCTTAAGAAAATATATCACACAAAGAAGTTCTATTGCACAGATATACTATGAAGTATTGTGCAATAGTCTTGTAGCAAAAACTATTGCCTGACAAAGATTTGTTTGTTTTTTGAGATGTCTTGGTTAGTTTTTGATTGTTGTTGGCTGGTTGTTGGTTTTTATAGGTCTCTAAATGGTTTTATAGAAGTCCATTTACAGATTTATCTTTGTTTTTGGAAGCTAACCCTTGGTGCTAACAGTTGTGGTTGCAAGTTGCCATTTTTTAAAAATTTGAAACACTACTTAAAAGAATGCATGTCATAGCTCCAAATGTAAAAGGGCTACTAATGGTTGTTTGCAAGACTACCTGATGCATAAAAACCAAAAACTTGCTTGTTCTTTTTATTTCATGTGTGGCATATACTAGTTGTTCATTTTGTAGGCACATTAAAACTTGTAATCGAGATTCCTTGGTGATAGGAGAGTATGCTCTTCACCCTTACAGTGAATCAAAAATCTTGATCCACCTTTGGATTTCAAAAGCAAGTGGATAATTTACTTTTCTTGGTGTGTTTGAGTGAAGTGATTGGAATACAAGAGTATGCTCTTCACCCGAGGTGAATCAAAAATCTTGATCTCCAAGAGTTGACCCACTCAATTTTTAGTTAGGATCCTTTAGCAAGCCTACTCTTGAAAAAACTAAGAAGAATGACCCAAGTGGGGACAAGAAAATTACCTAGCTCTTACAACCCACTATAAACTCAAGGCTATTAAGGATACAAAACCTTGGTAGACATAGTGTTTGTCTTTGTTTAGTGTGATTGCTTATGGGATTTTACCATAGGGAGATCACTAGGAAAGAACACTTAAGGTGTTCTTATGGCTGTGAGGTCTATTACCCATCGCAAGGTGGGGTGTCCTATAATTGGGAGAAAGAGGAACACTATGAATAGAAGCCCTATCTAGACACCCTAGGTTAGTATCCACCCTATTTTCCCACTCAACTTCTTGGTGCAAGAATTGATCCTAGTGGACTACCTGGATCACCCAAAGATTTACACTCACCATATGTGTTCCCTTAGTTGTGCTTATGGCACTTCTATGACAAAGCCAATATCTCTTGTGGGTAACCACTTGGTGTGAGGTTAAGGAGCATCAAGTGTGGCCTAAATTGTTGAGTAATGAACTGTGTCCTTAAGGTAGATTGCTTGGCTACTATTTTCAAATGTGTTGACCAGTGCTGACATTCTTGCACATCAAACAATCATGGTAATATTAGTAGAAAGGCTATTATCATATCACAAGTGCATGTTGGCAAGGTTGTTTTTACCCTTGTTCAATTGTTTGAAGACATGTTAAAACACTTACTATTTGCAATCCTTGTTGATAACTGACACAAACTGGAAACATACATTGTCTAATTTGAAAAATTACCTAATTGTCAAAATTGAAACACAAAATTTTGTAGTCAAAACTGGTCTTTTGTACACAAACTAGCACTTTATCACTTGGTCTCTAAAGAAACATCACGTGACTATAATTTCCCAAAATTGTATCAACTTCTTGTTGTGAGTTATATTGCCCTGGGTACTGAGTTCTATCACATCGCTTTGTGCAAACTATTGCTTGCTAGAAAAGTATCACTCATCTATTCTAAATAGTATCGTATGACATTTTATGTTGTCCTACTATCACTTGGTAACTAAGAAAGTATTTCCTGGGGTTATTTCTTGCCAAAACAATGTTTGCACTCTAGTCTTTCTAGTCTAGGGTGTGTCACTCATATTTCCTAGATTCTAGCTATATATCTGTATGTTAGGAAACTGTCCAAGGTTTAAAAGATGGGTCTAGTCTATCGGATGTAAGTCTTGAAATGTCACTAATAAATCACTTGTCAAAAATTAGTTACCATTCTTTTTAGCTACTTTCTATTAAGCTTCTTGTTCACTTGCTTAGCTCAAGTCACCAGTGCTATCAATTCTTGAGCATTTCTTGACAAGCCATCTATCATACTCAGACAAGTGACTAATCTTGATTGTGAAAGCTTCAACTCTGACTCACTTTTCTCATTATATTAAACAAGGACAAGTCTTTACATGCCAGTTACAACTAGATTTCAAAGTGGGAGTGGTAATCATACTCCTTTTGTTTTTAGACAATTAGAAACCCCACCTAGACATCCTCGTGAATAGCCTTGTATGGAAGACCTTGAGCCAATTGAAACACAAACAACTAACATTAGGCATAATCTACTTTATAATTTTGAAAATTCATTTGGTACATCTTGTGAGACACCTAAGAGTGAAAATGGTTTGGTCACCATGGCACACCTCGATGAAGTCCAATATTTTTTAGAGGAACAAGCACATGAAAATCAAAAGATTTTTGAAGCCATGTATGCTAGACAAAAAGGACATCAACGAGCTAAAAACAATAACCATACCCACCATGAAGGGAACAAGGGGACTTGCTCTCAAAATTCTCTTAATGGTAATGATGGCAACAACACACCTCCAAGAACTCCTAGAGTCACCACGGGCACATGCCCTTCTCATCATGACAGTGATGAAGAAGTAACTAGCAAAGATGTCATAAAGTTCCAACAAGAAGGCTTCGCTCAAAAATTGATGCTTAGAGATTTAGAGGAAAACAAATACCAATACTTCTAATACATGGCAACAAGAGGATGGAAACTTCCCCAAGATTTTGATATAGAGTGCATCATTTCAAAACAGAAACCCACTAAAGCTGAGATATTAAGGGAAGAAATACAAGAACTAAGGAAACAAATTACACAACTACAAGTTTCAAAAGAACCACCTAAAACCTCATTTGTTGAATCAATATGTGCACTTCCATTTGATAGGAGTCTCTACATGCTACCATTTCCTAAGGATATAGAAGTTCCCAAGTATGAAAAATATGATGGAAATGGTGATCCTCACAATAATGTGAGGCATTTTTATGCTCTTAGCATGGACTTTATGCATGAAGACACCTTTCTTATGAGGTTACTCCCTAGGAGTCTAAGAGGGCAAGCTATGGAATAGTTCACCAAATTGAGTTCTCCCATTAAGACATTTGATGATTTTGCACAATGTTTTATCTAGCAATACTCCTATAATATTCAACATCTTGTAATAGTGTTGGACTTATGCAATATCAAACAAAAACTAGGAGAGCCTTTTGCAACATATATTCAATGATTGAGGTCATTATACTCTCAATATCCCTGGAAAGTTCCTGAGGCTGAAAAAATTGAGATATTTGTCAATACTCTCATGCCATAATTATACTTTGATCTAAGGAAACAAATATTCATATCTTTCAATGCCATGGTTGAGAATGTGTATCGTATTGAAGATATTTCTATCAAAAAGGGGTGATATTGTCATAAACAAAGATAAGAACAACAATTGAAATGGTAAAGACAAAGGTAAACCTTGGAATAAAAACAAGTATGTTGTCAATGATGGAGTGGTAGATACTCCTAAGACCAAGGAACCTGTGTTTAACCTTTCGACTACCATCTACACCACAAAGCAATAGGAAAATGTGAAACAACAAACATCTGACAAAAGCTCTAAGTTTACCAAGAAATGACATGTTTACACACCAATGGTTGAGCTTTATGAAATGGTCTTGAAAACTTTAATTGAAAACAACTTGATTACTTTGCCAAATAATTCCCAACCCTATGAGCCACCCATCAAACCCCCATGGTGGAGAGAAGATCATGTTTGTAGTTATCATAGAAGCAAGGGTCACAACATTGAAAATTGTTTCAAGCTCAAAGATATGATTCAAGATCTTATTGAGGAAGGCAAAGTTGTCACAGATGGTCTTGCCAAAAATGCTGATCACAAAGCTTTTAAGCAACCCTTACTAGAATATGAGAAGGGTGAAACCTTTAAACCTACTAAAAAGAATCATGATGCAAAGATTAGCTATGCTTATGCTAACACAGATAATGTCATAGGTATGCTTGAGCCTATTGAGTATTTATGCATGGAAAATTCTCATGATGAAAATTGATATGTAGAAGAATGACTTAAAGTTTTCTTTAAAATGTGTGATGTTCCTTAATACCCTAATGACTCTTGACCTAAGGTGGTGCTCTGGGTGACCAATTCTTTTTCATCACAAAGTGAACCACTTAATGTTGTTACCAGGGGGCAATATAAGGTTGTTCTAAAAGTTGTCCAAGCTTCCAAGAATGCTTTATCTTCTAAACAACCAACCACTTCTAGGATCTTGAACTATGACCTTGTCAGTCCATTACAGTGTACTCCAGCTCAAATTTCCATTTTTGAGTTGTTAGAGTTATCTCCTTTGCACAAGGATATCCTTGAAAAAGCTTTACGCTATGCCAATGTTCCCATAGATATTGATGTGGAATGATTACAAGATATGGTGAATCATATCTCTTCACCTTTTCTAAAGAAGATGACCGAGCTCCTAGTCATCCCCACAACATGGCTCTCCATGTCAAAGTCCAAATCTTTTGTACTCACATTAGCCGAGTCTTGATAGACAATGGTACAAGGTTATATTATCCCCTTTAATTTCATCCAATATTTGGGCATGCTAGAATTTTCTATTGATCCTAGGTGCAAGATCACCATAAAAGCTTATAGAAAGTTGAAAATACCAATTAGAGTTGGCCCAATGGAAAAGGATGTTGTTTTCCAAGTCCTAGATATACCCCTTGCATATAATCTACCATTGGGACAACCATGAATTCATGACATGCAAGTAGTGCCTTCTACGTATCATTAGTGCATCAAGTTCCCTTTTAATGGCAATAGAGTAGTTGTTCCTAGTGACAACTCAATGTCCATCAACACATTGTCTACTATTGAAACACTAGTTCCAAACAATCATTCTTCTTATGAGCCAACACCATCTCTTATAGAGTGTGAATGGAAAATGAAAATGATGAGTCTTGGTATGGGAGAATACACTTTAGACTCTATTGATTCCCTACCAATTTCCCCTCGGTCTAATGGGAAGCCATCCACCAAAAAGAAACCTTCTACATCTGCCATGACTCTTTTTGGCACTTTTGTCTAGTCCTCAGTTCCTCTGGAAGTGGAAAAAGAAGAACAAGCTATTAAAGACTAGATATATAGGGGAGAGGATGATGAAGAGCATGTTATAGTTACCACTCCCATTTCTCCCACATGATATGGAAAGGGATATAAGATGCTTGAAAATATGGGTTATCAAGGTCATGGGTCTTTAACTAGTAACAAAAAAGCTCTAGCTAAACCTTTAAGTCATACCTAAGGTCGTGATGCTCAAGACACTATTGGCTTAGGATTTGGGCTAGAGGATAATGTGCTAATGTCTACTCAAAATGCACCCACATATAGTGAATCAGAGGATGATGATCCTCCCTTTGTTGCTACTACTTTGCAAGATGAAGACTTTGTGCCTACAATTTCTCTACTTTGTGGAGAAGATGCTCCAAATACTACTAATGATATTGAAGCTTCCACTTCTTAACAATTAGAACAAGATGAATATGACCATGAGGACTTGAATAGAGGCTAGATTAGACCAAATATTACTTGTCTAATTGCTAGAGATTAGAGTACAAACTCTCAAGAGTATGAATGGGAAAGTTTATTGGATGCCTCTTATGAACTATGAGTGGATGTTATTCACACCTATCTAACTCAACCAAATGTAGTTGATGAGTCTAGTGTAGGGTTAGATGAGTTTGGCTCACAAAAGAATTTAGTGGAGCACACCAGTTCCTCTAGGACTATTTCTAATCTGGATACCTTTGCAAAATTTAATATAGGCTCACCTTCACATGTCACCAAAGATGACTATGTCTGCATCAATCACCTTGAAGCTTCTAGCTCACTCTCATTGATCCATCCTGATCTCATAGATTGCTCCATTCAATATCAAACACCACAAATATTGTCTTTCTACAATGACTATGAGATTGCCTGTTAACTAAATTTCATTGAACCTATCACTTTATCAACCAGTGAACCCACAACTCACATGACAGAATTAGATATCAAGTACCTTAGTCAGAAAATCAAAAGAAAAAATAAATGGTCAGATGGAAAAAACCACATTGTGGTAGTATTTGAACCTAAAAATAGTAAAAATAAAGATGTATCTAACGGTGAAAACCTCTTTGAGGCACCTATGGATGAGGTACTTAGTAGTCTGCCAAGCTATTTTTAAGACAAATCATCAATTCTTATTGAGCCTACACAACCAATCAACTTGGGGACAAAGGAATCTCCTAAAATTATTCATGTAGCTAAATCATTATCAGCTAAAAAAAAGAAGAAATTTACCCAATTTTTCGAGGATAAAAAGATCAATTTTTCATGGATATACTCAGACATGCTTAGGCTTGACACAGATCTTATCATCCATCATTTGTCCATTTCTCCTGATATCAAGCCTATTAAACAAAAATTGAGGAAGATGCATCCACATGTAGCTTTGTTGGTAAAATTAGAGTTGGAGAAACTTTTGAGTGCAAACTTTATTAGAGCAATTGACTATGCAGAATGGATCTCCAACATTGTACCTATATCCAAGCATTAATAAACCATCCGAGTTAGTATTGACTTTAGAGATCTTAACAAAGTATGCCCCAAGGATGATTTTCTGCTACCAAACATTGATATGATCATAGACATGACTGTAGGATATGAAATGTACTCCCTTATGGATGGGTTTTCTAGATATAATCAAATTAAGATAGCTCTAGCCAATCAAGAGAAGATAGCTTTCACATGTGCATGGGGTACTTTCTATTAGAATGTCATGCCTTTTGGGCTCAAGAATGCTGGTGCTACCTACCAAAGAGCAATAACTACCATATTTCATGATATGATACATAAAAATATGGAAGACTATGTTGATGACACATTGGCAGAATCTAGAACAAGAGACACACACCTTCAAGACCTTAGTTTGATATTGGACCATATGGAACAATTCCAATTTAGGCTAAATCCAAAAAATTGTGCCTTTGGTTTCACTTCAGGAAAGTTGCTAGGCTACATTATCTTAGCAAAATATATTGAGGTTGATCCTGAAAAAGTTCAGGCTATCGTGGATATGCCTCCTCCAAAAAATATTAGTCAACTTAGAAGTCTACAAGGACATCTACAATCCATAAGAAGGTTTATTTCTCAATTGGTTGATAAAGCTCAACCTTTCAACAAGAATTTGCACAAAGGTTCTACTCATATCTGGAATGATGAATGTCAACAAAGTCTAGATCAAATCAAAGGGTACTTAGCAAAACCACCAATTTTGATGCCACCTATTTTAGGAAAACCTTTGATCTTTTATATCTTAGCTAAAACTTCTTCTTTAGAAGCTCTATTAGCCCAAAGTGATGAGACTCGTAAAGAATGAGCCATATATTATATTAGTCAAACTTTGGTTTCCTACGAGATGAATTATACCAACATTGAGAAAGCTTGTCTTGCAGTGGTCTTTTCTTCTCAAAAGCTTCGACATTACATGTTGGCACATACAATCCACCTAGTTGCCAAAATTGATCCTTTGAAATATTTGTTGAGCAAAGCTATGCTTACTGGTCGTCTAGCTAAATGGATGATGATTCTTTCAAAATTTGACATTCAGTATGTCAAACATAAAGTCATCAAAGGACATGCTATAGTTGATCAACTAGTTGATTTTCCTTTAGAGGATACAACACCCATACAAGCTGAATTTCTAGATGCCTCAATAATGTACATTACTAAGAGAACTTGGAAAATGTTCTTCAATGGTTCTCACACACAAAATGGAGCTGGAGCTAGTATATTGTTTGTTTCTCCTCATGGGTATACGATTCCCAAATCTTACAAACTCTTGTTCCCTTATACAAAAAACATGGTTGAAGATGAGGTTTTAACAAATAGGATCAAGATGGCTCTTGAATGGAGAATAACTGAATTGCATATCTACAAGGATTCCCAACTTGTTATTAACCAGGTGAATAATGACTATCAAACAAAGGATGACAAGTTGATACCTTACAAAAGGTTGATAGATGTTCTAAAGAACTACTTCACTTTTGTGACATTTCAGCAAATTCCTAGGGTAGGAAAGAAAGCTATTGATGTTATGGCTACTCTAGCATCTATTCTCCAACTACAAGAACATGAATCTCAATTTGAGTTCCCGGTGGAAGAACTGCATCATCCTGCCTATGATTCCCCCGATAACCAAGTGATCTACATGGTTGTAGGTCCTAATTCTTCCTGCTATGCTAACATCTTCTCTTACCTACATGATCAAATTATTTCTGAGAACCTCACATGCAACCACAAATGCTAATTCCTTCATAACGCCTCACATTACATTTTAATCTCTAGTGACTTGTATAGAAGGGGTCTAGACGAAACTTTCCTTAGGTATTTAGAGCTAGAAGAGTTTGAAAAGGCACTTGCCAAAGTCCATGATAGCATTTGTGGGGCACATTCTAATGGCCTTGCACTTGCTCGAAAGCTTCTTAGAGTAGGTTATTACTGGCCAACTATGCAATCTGATGTTGTTTGTTATGCCAAGTCAAAAATGTCAACTCCATGGTAACTTAATCCATGCTCCTAGACGTAAGTTGATCCCTTCTATGACATATTGGCCATTTCAACAATGGGCCTTTGACTTGGTCAGCAAAATTCACCCAACTTCCTCTACTGGCCACAAGTTAATCATTACCAGAACTGAGTGTTTCACTAAATGGGTCAAAGTTGTGCCATTATCTGCTACTATAGGAAAACATGTTTCCTTATTCATACTAAATCACATCATTTATCAATATGGTATTCCTTCCTCTATTGTCACTAATAATGGAGGACAATTCAAAAATAAGGACCTAAGACAGCTATGCAAGAAGATTAAGATCAAAAAGCATTGGTCCTCTATTTATTACCCTCAAGGGAATGGTCAAGCAAAGGCCTCCAGCAAAACATTTTTGAAAATCTTGCATTGCATAGTTCATAATTCTGGGAGAGATTGGCACCTACAAATAAATCCAACACTTTGGGCCTATAGAACTACTATTCGTACTCCTATAGGGGCCACACTCTTTTCTTTAGTCTGTGTTTCCAAGGTTGTTCTCCCATTCGAAGTAGAAATCCCTTCCTTGCGAGTCTCTTTGCATGGGTTGATAATTGATGAAGACCATAGAGCTATGTGAATATAGGAATTAAAGACCCTTGATGAGCATCATAAAGTAGCTTTTGATCACATGAGGGCTTATCAAAAGTGCATGTCTACTCAGTATAACAAAAAGGTTCATCCATGTGAGTTTCAAGTTGGTGACCTCATGCTTAGAGAAAATCCAAAGAATCAACAACATAGAGAGCAAAAGGGAAAGTTTGAACCTAATTGGTTAGGCCCATACATTATCATAACAACATTTGGGTCTAGTGCTTATCAATTGTCTACTCCTAAAGGTGAAGATCTTGCAAAGCCTATCAATGTCCTACACTTAAAGAAGTTCTATGCTTAAAGGCCTACTACTCAACTATCTTGCACATATTTATGATCCTAAAAAAAATCCTAAAAATCAAAAAATGTCCTAAAAAATGATCACCCTAGTGAAAACCTAGCAATAGGCGCTTTGATATATCACCAAAAAAAAAATTTAAAAATCAAAAATACAAAAAAATTATAAAAAAGTCCTTAAGAAAAAAAAAAAAAAAAATGCCAAGTGGTGAAAACCTAGAAATAGGCACTACTTTAGACCCTTGCACCTATATCTATCAATCTCAATCACTCATCTTACTACACATTTCCTAGCTTGGGATTGTTTCATATTCTCATTTCAGGGACATTGCTATTTAGCCTACTTGGTAATTCCTTGTGCACTAGGGTTTCTTTGGAAACTCACAAAATAGTGTTTCTCAACACTACCCCCCAATTGGACATCAAGTATTTCTCAACACTTTTCAAATAGTTTACCTATAGTCTTCAATGTCGTGATATTTCTCACTATCAGGATCAAGTCTTCAAGAAATAGCCAAGTGACCTACACACACACACTTACACACTCAAAAAATTGAGCTATGTTGATCTTTATTTACTTTGTGTGTTGTCTATGATGATTTCTTTACTATATGTTCTCTCCCTAATAGTCTCTTGAAGATGTTATTGACTAGAAGACTAGGGGCATGGGGCACATTTTCTTGATTTCTGCTTGTGGGTATACTTTATTTGTCTATAGTGTTTTAATCATTTCATGCTGATCCTATTTGACACTTGAACTTATAAATGTATCATCCTTGAGTGTTTTTCACAAGACCACACTTGGAAGTTATCCTAGTGCTTATGCCTTGATACAAGTGTAATCTTGCTATATCAAATGCAGGGAATCTAATCATGTAGTCATCTTGACTTCTATGTCTTTGATGCTTAGATTAGATTCCCACATACCTATTTGATATTGATCATATTCATATCCTCATAGTTATACTAGTCATGGTTATATGATCTCATGATGTCCCTAATAAACACTCAATGATGAAATAAGAGTCTAAATGTTATGTGTCCCTTACCGGTAAACCACTTTGCATATTAGCTTGCATTTTAGGTTCTTTTTTTAGTTTAGTCTTGCATTCCTACATATGGGGAGAACTCTCTTTTTATCCTTTTTGTGGACCTATTAGCTAACTGCTTCCACGCTCTTCTTTTCTTTCTTTATCATGTCTTTCACCTTCTTGATCTTTCATTTCATATCTGTCTTGTTATCCTATCATCACAAGGGATTAATCTAAACATCACATTCAATCTATCCAAGTGTCACATATTTTCAGAAACATAAAATTCTATATCATACAAATGAGAGCTTAAAACATTATACATAAGAGAGACACATGAGCATAAGTATCCAACCAAATGCATGCATGAGCAAGAAACAAAAATAGAATCATCACATGAAAACTAAAATGTTGAAACATCCATTTGAGACAAGTACACAACATTGCCAATCGAATATAGTATCTCATATATATATACACACACACATACATACATACATACATATATATATATATATATATATATATATATATATATATATATATGTATGTATATATATATACATCTATATATGTATGTATATATATATACATCTATATATGTATGTATATATATATACATCTATATATGTATGTATATATATATACATCTATATATGTATGTATATATATATATATATACATCTATATATGCATATATATACATCTACATATATATATATATATATACATATATACATATGTATAATATAGATGTATATATATACATATATGTATATATATGTATGTATGTATATATGTATATATATATATGTATGTATGTATATATATGTATGTATGTATATATATGTATATATATATATATATATGTATGTATATATATATATATGTATGTATATATATATATATGTATGTATATATATATATGTATGTATATATATATATACATATATATATGTATATATATATATATGTATATATATACATATATATACATATATATATATGTATGTATATATATGTATATATATATACATATATATATGTATATATATATACATACATATATATATACATACATATATATATATATATACATATCAATATGTCACAGTACATATACAAAAAATGAGATCCAAAATCACAGTACAGTATATATATGTATATATATATACATATGTATATATGTATATATATATACATATGTATATATACATACACATGTGTATATATATATACACATGTGTATGTATACATACACATGTGTATGTATATATACACATGTGTATGTATATATACACATGTGTATGTATATATACACATGTGTATGTATATATACACATGTGTATGTATATATACACATGTGTATGTATATATACACATGTGTATGTATATATACACATGTGTATGTATATATACATATGTACATATATATATACATATATATATATATATATATATATATATATCAATATGTCACAGTACATATATAAAAAATGAGATCTAAAATCTAGATATTTGTCTCAAAAATACATGATGTACGATCAAAATTTCAAACCATCGGCCTCAGCCTATGACTAACTTCCACCCTCTGCGGTAGGTGGATGTGTTGACCCTGGTGGTGGAGCCTATCTCCTATCTGGTGGTTGTATTGCACCCTCTAATCTAGCCACCTACTCTGAGTAATCAGGTAGTCCTTGCCCTAGTGGCACCACACCCCTATATGTAGCATAATAGTATGTGGCATGGGCACCATGATGAGCCACCTCTCACTGCTTAACATCCCTCTCCCTATGGAGCTCATATCTTCGTGCTCGCTCATCCATGAGTTGTCAATCCCGCACTACAATGGTAACCCAAGATGCCTGTAACTCTACCTCTAAAGTGTGGATCCTAGCATCCCACTCATCATCATCCCCCTAGCTGGCTATTCTGGCTCTACCTCTACTCTCCTTGCTCGCCATCACCTCAATGGCACCTCCTCCTCCTCCTCAATCTCCCTCACAACCTGTGTCTGCATCCTCCTCCTCCCTAATCAAAATCCACCTCCAACCTCCATCCACCTCCCACCCCTGCCTCCACCACCTCTATGTCCCCCTCCTATAGGTAGCACATCAAGTTTTGTGAATCATGGGAATGGGTGCCTCTACCTCTCATATAAGTATGCAAGATCTGCCCCTACATTTTCCACATCTAGGTGATAATCCCAGTAAGTCAACACTAGAGCCATTATATCCCGTATTGTTGTGTGATAATCCAACATTGGCAATCGTCCCCATGCCTCATTTGATTGCATCTAAGCATAGGTGGTAGTCTCTACCAATATCATCTATCACTCTACAAACTATTGCCTTACCCAACCAATCACGAATCACTCCACCACATCTGTCATCCTCCCCACTAGTGGCCTATTGTATCTCATATAGTCCAACTCCCATGCATTCGACATTCTATGGCACTCTTGGTAAGGTTGCCATGTGAACATCGTCAGCTCATCAAAGACCTACCGATAATAGGTCACATCCAAACTATGTGTCTAGGGGATAAATCTTTTATAACCAAAGATGTATGGTTGGCTCTACTCTCATGGCTACACTCATGGTCAAATCACCGTAATGTGCTCCCAAGCCTAGATTTGTGCCACCACTACACCACATGCCCATGAATGGCCCTCATGATACATTATCTTGTGTAACTCATGATACATCTCTGCTAGTATCACAAGCCCCTATGCCATCCTATGTGGCTGTGCAATCAAATTAAATACCAGTTGATCCCATCCTAGTGGGAAGCACTTCTAGCCCCTATCTATCACTAAAGCCTGAGCCACCAATGAACATAGCAAGCTGGGAAGAGGGAAATTTGCTCCATACTCCACAATCAATCACTACCAACCCAAATGCTGATCTAAGATAATGACATCATGAAACAGCTACTACATCATGGCCTGCCCCTTTGTTGAGGTTTGATTATAGTACACCTACAACATAACCAAGATTAACATCAGTCTCTCTCGCATCAACATTTGCAAAACATGACAACAACAAGCAATCAAAAAACTTACTGGCTCACCATGGCATGACACTCGAAGAATGCGATAGACATCCTACAATGTAATAGAGGCCTCACTAGTTGGAAAATGAAAGGCATTATGCTTGTTGTGTCACTGCTCAGCCAATGCCCTCAACAATCCATGGTTTTCTTGTAAATGGGTCATCCGTATAACCCATCACAAACCCATCGCATATATTGCCACATGCTCATCATTACTCAAATACTGCACAACACGCAACCCCACCACTTTGGGGGCTCTGATTAGTAGTGCTGGGAATACCTCCTATCAACACACAACATGTACACATCAATAACACATCAAAAATGTAATCATAATGCAAAAAATCCCACAAAAAATATGTTGTGTGATACTTTTTCCTACTGCACATAACATAATTTGCTAATATAACGATACTTTTTGTAAATTTGGGCAACATAATTCTATTGTGCAACATTTCACACCAATTCATGCAACATATGGGCATGTCCCATATGATAGATTACATAGCATGCGTGCAATACATTTTGGGTAAAAATCTATTGCACAATGTTTATCAAAGCACCCATGCAATACTTTTTAAGTATTGCGTGATATTCTAAAAAAAAACCTAAAATCGTATGAAAAATCACCACAAATAGCTCAAAAAAGTTAAAGAAAGTTGTTACTTACTAGTGCCCCGTACTCCTATGGCCGATTTTGCAATCGGCTATGCTCGAAATAGTGTTAGTGAAGCAAAATGTTCGCCAAAGCCACTGTAGCCTCACAACCACTCACAAGCTCTCAACAAAATCAAAAAAGACAAAATAAATTTGAAAATGACACTTGGGCCCCTTTTATGGCTTCTAACCTCATTTTGACCTAATTTTCAAACCTCTTGGAATTGCGCAAAAATTACACCCCTAGCTAATTTCGATGTCCTAGATCCATTTTTAGGATTGAAATTGAAATCTGAGCTCATCTTGATCATCAAAATTGCATTTTAAAATTCTACCTTCTTATGAGCAGTTAGTTGACCTTCTAAGGTCTAATCTTCGAATCATCACTGGGGCATCTTAATTTCTTCATGTCTTCACCATTTCTAAACTTCATAGCTCCTTCTATTCACCTTTTCATGCTTACAATCACTTTTCTACTTGATTTTAGCTAGTTTAATGCTTTATCCTTCATGGTCAACTTTGGTCAAACTAAGGCATTCTATTACTTTGTATTAGTCATTCTTTTGTCCTAATCATTCATCTGTTATAACTTGATTTATTCATTTCTAGCTCGTTTATGCATTCCCCTTACCTCATTTCAATTTTGATCATGAGGGGGTAGACATACTTTATCACTGCTTGCTACAACTATCTATTTCTTAGGAGCATATGATTGATCTTTTCACTTGCTCCCGATCTATCTACTTTACTAGGTGTTAGCATTCTTCTTGGATTCTGACATCGTCTTTCTTTTCCTAATGTTTAGTACTACCGCTATCAGGTTGTACATTCAAAATTTGCTATCTCTTTCTGCATTTCATTCTTTGAAATCATGTGTGTGTGTGTGTGTGTGTGTGTGTGTGTGTGTGTGTGTGTGTGTGTGTGTGTGTGTGTGTGTCTATTGTTGCCTACTTGGCTTTTGTTTTCTTTGACATAATGTATTCTCAAACTAATCACACATTAGTCAAAGAGGGGCAAATGTAATCACCTAAAAATGGTCATCTAAACTATTAGCCCCCTTCTGAGCATTTTGGTTAATTTAATTAATCATTTACCTAGACCAAATTACTAATAATCAATTAATTTGATTATAACCTATAGTTTGACTATGCTATCCTAAGTTCATTATTTGATTAAAAGAACATGTTTCCTTTTTAATTAAATAAAAAGACCCCATTCTCCTAACCCACTTAAAGTGCACACATAAAGTCCTTTTCTATTTTTAAAATTAAAAGAAAAGCTTATGAGACTTTTGTCTTATATGATAAGTCAACTCATTTTCTATTGGCTAACTTGTGTGTGCACATGGATCCCTCCCATTTTCAATTTCAACCATTGATCATCCACCCTCTCAATCTTGATCTCTACCATGTATATGGCTTTAAAAGGAAGAGGGTTTCTCCCCTCAAAGGATCCACACTCTTGAGCATTGTTATGTTGCAGGATTTTTGTTTGAGTGCTTGAGAGCTTTTGTGGAGAATATCATCTTCTTGTCTTCATTCGTTGAATTCATAGCATTTTACTAACATCGCATCATAGCTTAGTTTGCATATAGTGTAGTTCTTTTGCAAGTAGCCTAGATCACATAGTCTAATTATGATGGTTCTAATACTTTCATTTGTGTAGCTTAGTTGCATTGTGCATCCCATCTTAGCATAGTTGCATTCTTTCATTACATACATTAAGAGTTCTTTGACACTAGCATTCTTGCTCTTGCTCAAAGAATCTCATGTTTCATGATTTACTAGCAAGGGCTACATCTCTAAGGCTTAGCTAAGAGCCATTTTATGCTTATTTGTATTCTTTTTCACTCCATGATTAGGGAGCCCTAAGTTGGTGTTCAAGCTTTCCAATCCATGGAAAACCTTGGATAGAAGGGTTTAGGGAAGTGCACTTTTTTGAGTGTACACTCCTTTTGTTTAGCTAATAGAGACTAAGCCACATGAATGATTTTAGGAGACTCTTATGTACCTAGGTTGATAGGTTGCATGGGTTTGATGAGAACTAAAGATCTATCCTAGAAATAGCTTGGCAAACTACCAAGTACCTCATTTACAGGCACATCAAAGAGGTTTTAACCTTTAGATATGTCTTTATTTTTGCTCTTTTTGGGTTTAGATACCACCACAAAGTGGTTTTTTTTCCATCTAACTACTTATTTTTTCTTTTGATTTTATGATTGAGGTATTTGATATCTATTTCCATTATGTTAGCTATGGGTTGAATGGTGGAAGATATCATTGGTTCAATAGTATTGAGGTAGCGAGTAATCTCATAGTCATTTTGGAAAGAGGGTAGTTCAAGTTTTTGAGAAGACTAATCTATGGGATCATGATGGATTAATGAGAGGGATGTGGAGGCTTCAAGGTTGTTTAAGTAAAAGGAGTCATGACATGAGAGGTCAAGCCTATAGTAAAAGTTCCAAAGGTATCTAGATTAGGAATAGACCTAAAGGGATCAACATGATCCACTAAACTAATTTGCATACCAAACTCGTCAGACCCTAGACTAGACTCTTTAAGTATGTTTGGTTGAGTAGCATAGGTATGAATTACATCCACTCCTAATTAACAAGATGAATTAGAAAGACTTTACCATTCATATTCACCTAAAGTTGTACTCTAGTTCCTAGCAATTAAGCAAGCAATATTCCCTCTTATGCTTCCTTTGTTTGAGTCTTCATGGTCAAATTCATCATGTTCATATTGTCTAGAAGTAGAAGCCTCAACATCATTATAGGTAATCACTAATTCTTCTCCCCAAAGGAGAGAAGTGAGAGGCATGAAATCCTCATCTTGTAGAGTAGCAACAAAAAAGGGTGGGTCATCATCCTTTGATTCATAAAACATGGAAATTCATCTATCAACTCTTGGTAATTCATCTTCAAGCCCAAAGCCTAGGCTAGAAGTATCTCTAGTTTTGGGACCCTAAATATGAGTTAAGGGTTCTATGAGAGCTTTTTTGTTACTAGTTAAGGACCTGTGGCCCTAATAGCCCATGTTTTTAAGAAATTTGTATCCTTTTCCATAATTCTTAGGAGAGATAGGGGTAGTGACTATGACCTCCTCCACATATTCCTCTTCCCTATATATCTAATCTCTGATAGCTTGGTCTTCTTTTTGTACTTATAGGGAAATTGAGGACTGAACAAAAGTGCCAAAAATGGTCATAGCGGAAGCCAAGGGCTTCAATTTTGCTAAAGATTTCCTGTAAGATCAAGGAGAAATCAATAGAGAAGTAATAGAATCCAAAGTGTACTTGCCCATACCTAGGCTCATCATTTTCAAAAAAAAATCACACTTTATTAGGGATAATTTAAACTCATGAGAAGAGTGATTGTGAGGAACAAGTTTTTCAACAACAGATTGTGTATTGATAGATATAGAATTGTCTCTAGGAACAACTATTTCAGTACCATTAAAGGGAAACTCTATGCATTGGTGGCACCTAGATGGTATTGCCTACATGTCATGAATCCAAGGCCTTCTAAGCAACAAATTATATGCTAGTGGGATGTCTAGAACTTGGAAGACCACATCTTTCTGAACAAGACCAACACAGATTGGTAGTACAATAAGACCTTTAGAAGGCATTTCAACCTCATCATAGGCTTTGATGGTGATCTTTTTCCTAGGGTTGATAGAAAATTTGGACATGTTGAGTTGTTGAATAACATTGAAAGAGATAATGTTGAACCTTGCACCATTTTCTATCAAGACTTGATGGATGCGAGTACAGAAGATTTGGACTTCTATGTGGAGGGCGAGATTATGGGGATGACTAAGAGATATGTCATCTTCTTCAAAGAATGTAAGATAATGTGTTTAAGAAATGTGATTCACCATAGCTTGGAACCACTATGTATCAATATGCATTGGGACATTACTAGAGCATAAGGGTTTTTCAAGAATATCCTTGTGCAAAGGAGATGCTCTAACAATTGAAAGATGGATATTTGGGTCAGGGTTCATTGTAGCTAATTGACAAGGTCATAACTAGATATTGTTGAGGTAGCTTCTTGTGTAGATGATGAAGCAGCTTTAGGGTCATTAGCAACTTTAAGGATGACTTTTGATTGCCCCATAGTGATAGCATTAAGCAACTCACCATGTAAGGAGGAAGATTCTACCACTCTAAGAACTACCTTAAGTCAAGTGTCCCTATGTTGTTGTTGATAATTTCACAATTTTAGGAAACCTTGGGCCTTTCATCATCTATATCATAGTTGGGTTCCTTGTTAGACTTAGGACCCATCATGTAAAGATATCCATGTTTATGACATTGTTAGTGTTAGTGTATGTATAGTTGATCTTTGCATCATGGTTTTCTTGTTAGCCTTGGATGATTCACCTTTTTCATACTCTGGTAATGGTTGTTTAAAGGCTTTGTGATTAGAGTTTTTGACTAAGCCATTTGTGACAAATTTTTCAGCATCGATAAGATCTTGAATGACATCTTTGAGCTTAAAGCATTTTTCAGTGTTGTGGCCTTTGCTCCTATGATAGTTGTAGAAATGATCATCTCTTCACTAATTAGGTTTGACAGGTGGATCACAGGGTTAAGAATTGTATGGAAGCATGACCAATTTATTTGCAAGTAAGGTCTTAAAGACCAGTTCATAAGGTTTGATCATAGGTGTGTAAACACATCTTTTCTTAGCAATTTTGTTATTTTTGTCAGATGTTTGAGGCTTCGAAACCCCTTTTTGTTTTGTAATGTAAATAGAAATGGAAAGGTTAAAGTAAGATTTCTTTGTCTTAGGAGCATCCACTACTCCATCATTGACAACATATTTTTTTTATTCCAAGGCTTGTTCTTGTCTTTACCATTTTTGTCTTTATTCAAGACAATGTTACCTTTTCTAATAGTAACATCCTTAATGTCATATGTACTTTCAACCATGGCATTGAAGGATGTGAACATTATTTCTAAGGTCAAAGTAGAGTTCTGGTACAAGTGTATTGACAAAAATGTCAATCTTCTCAATCTTAGGAACTTTTTGAGGGTATCTAGAATGTAGAGATCTCCATCGCTAGAGATACGTTGCAAAGGTTTTTTTTTTTTGATGTTGCACAAATCTAACATAGTAATAGGATGTCGAATGTTATAGGAATACTATTGGATGAAATGTTGTGCAATTTCATCAAATTTTTTAAGAGGAGTGTCAATTTTGTAAATCATTACATGGCTTGTCTTCTTAAACTCCTTGGAAACAACCCCATGAGGTAAGTGTCCTCGTGCATAAAGTCCATGCTAATAGCATAGAAGTGTCTCACATGATCATCAAGGTCACCATTTCCATCATATTTTTCATATTTGGGAACCTCTATATCCCTAAGAAATGGAAGCATGTAAAGGCTCCTATCAAAAGGAAGAGCACATATTGGCTCAATAAAGGAGGTTTTAGGTTGTTCTTTGGAGATTTGTAGTTGTATAAGTTGATTTCTAAGTTCTTGCATTTCTTCTCTCAAAATTTCAGCCTTAGTGGGTTCTCATTTTTTTATTATCCTTTGCACGCCAAAGTCTTGAGGGAGTTTCCATACATTTGCTTCCATGTATTGAAAGTATTGGTCCCCATTTTGTTCCAAGGCTTTGAGCATTAGCCTTTGGGCAACCTCGTCTTGTTGAAATCTCATGAAGTCTTCACTAGTGATTTTATCATTGGTTTCCCTTTCATGTGTGACTGTGAATTTATTGGTGGTGATGGGCATGCTCCTACATTTACTCTAGGAGTCCTAGGAGGTGTATTGTTTCCATCATTGCCACTAAGAGGGATGTTATCAAATGGGTTACTATAGTAGGCTTGCCTATTTTCATCTTTGTGTGTGCATTAGACTCGGTCTGATGACAAACTATTTCTCTAGTGGTTATGCATAAGGCCTCTTTGAGTCTTTCATTTTCTTGTGCTTGTTCTTCTAAGAGATGTCTTATCTCCTTGGGATGTATGGTGAGTGGGACACTATTTTCACCCCTAGGTGTATCAAAGGGTGTATTGAATGGATTCTCAAAGCTATAGAGTGGGTAATGCCATATATTAGCTTCTTGTTGCTCATCAAAGATGGGATCCTCCAGACAAGGTTGTCCACAAGGGTGTCTACTTGGAATTTTCAATTGTTTGAAGGTAAAAGAAGGATGACTACCTTTACTAACTTGGAACCTAGTTGCAATTGGCATTAGGATGAGAGAAGTGTTTTAGATTTTAAGCTTGTGAGGTCAAGAATGATCACTTGTCAAAGATAGAATAAGTGAGTGGCTTGTCAAGAGTTCTTAAGAATTTACAACACTAGTGACTTGAGCTGAGAGTGAGCAAGAAGCTCAATAGAAATTAGCTAGCATAGAAATGTAATTAGATTTTGACAAGTGACCATTAGTGATTATTTTTAGCTTACATTTTATAGACTAAACCCATTTTTTCAACTTAGAATAGTACCTAACATGGATATTTTTGACCAAATTTAGGCAGGATGAAGTGACGACACCCCTAGATCAACTAAGATGCAATTTAGACTCTATTTTGGAAGTGATAGAAACCAAGTGGTACTTCTCAAAGAGCTAGGCAATATTAGGATAGCAAAAAGTATCATATGATAGAGTTAATAGTAACCAAGTCACACTTTTTCCTAAGGTGATACTTTTCCTTAAGGAGTGTGATAAAATTCACTATAGGAAGATGATAGACCTTATAGTAGTCAAGCGATACAATTTTAGGAAAATAATGTCATACAGTATTTGTCCAACAGTCATACAATAGTATGCCAGTAAATTGTGAAAAAGAGCAGTTTTGACCAAAAAAACTTGTGTTTCAGGTTGACCATCAAATGTTTTCAAACTAGAATGTTATGTGGATAGTATGCTACCTTAGTTTTTGTCAAAGAACAACATGCTTTGAAAATAGTAAGGGAAATTTGCATGTCTCAAACAATTGAACAAGTGACAAAGCAACCTTGCCAACACACACTTGTGATATCAGAATAGATTTCTACTAATGCTAACGAGATACTTGATTTACAAGAATGTTTACACAGGTCTAGTACATTTGAAATCACTTGCCAATCATATCTACCTAAGAGTAAAGGTTCATTACTCAAAAACTTGGCCCACACTAAGTGCCCAATTGCCTTACACCAAGTGGTTTTCCACAAGAGATATTGACTTTGTCATGGAGATGCCATAAGCATAACCAAAGGAACATAGATGGTGAGTGTAAAATCTTAGGGTGATTCAGGTAATCCATTAGGATTGATCCTTGCACCAAAGAGTTGAGCAGAAAAATAAGGTAGCTACTAACTTAGAGCATTTAGAAATGGCTTTTGTTCATAATGTTCCTCTTGCACACAATTATGGGACACCCCACCTTGCGGTAGGTAATCAACCTCATGGTCACAAGAGTACCTTAAGCATTCTTGCCTACCATTTTCCTCATGGTCCCAATCCAACAAGTACTCACATTAAAAAAAGACAAACACTACATCTACCAAGGTTTTGTGTCCTTCATAGCCTTGAGTTTGTGGTGGGTCAGAATAGCCAGGTTTGCTTGTCCTTTCTTGGGTCATTCCTCTTGATTGCTCAAGAGTAGGCCCTCTAAAGGATTCTAAACTAAAATAGATCAGATACACTCTTGGGAGTCAAGAATTTTTATTCACCATAGGGGTGAAGAGCATACTCTTCTATCTCAATCGTTTCCCTCAAGCACGTCAAACAAATTTAATTAATCCTCTTTCTTTTGAAATCTAAAGGTGGGTCAAGATTTCTGATTCACCACAAGGGTGAAGAGCATACTTTCCTACCACTGAGAGACTATAATTACAAGTCTTATGTTCTTATGAAAATGAACAATTACCAGGATTTCCACACAAAAAATAATGGAAATACAAGCACTTGTTTGGTTTTTATGTTTTTAGGTAGCCCTACAAACAACTTTTAGTAGCTTTTTACATTTGAAGCTTTGACATGCATTCTTTAAAGGTAAATATTCAAGCATTTAGGTCAAAAACCTACAAGCACAACCATTAGTCCAACATGAGTTAGTCCTAAAAATAATATGAAATCTGAAAAATATCTCTATTAGACTACAATGGACTTGAAAAATTTGATGAACAGACAACAACAGACTAAAAAAATGATCAAAGAATTTGAACAGCAAGCAATTTCAGGTTGGGCGAAATTTTATGTTGGAAGAGTATTGTATGATACTTTTTAGTATAGTAGTATGATACTTTTTTTCCATGCAAAAATATTTTCCTATAACCATGTGATATAACTTACTATACTGGTTTCATAGAGTTTAGTATGGGCATGCGATACTTTTATTGGAATAGTATCACCTAACAATGCTGAAAAATATCATACGATACTGAGAAAGTATCCCCGATATTTATGACTGTAAAAAAATAAAAGAGCAAACAATAAGTAGAAAATCTAGAAAAAATATAGATTAGGAGCAAAACCAAAGTTTTCAGCCCCATGGTGGGCACCAAAAATGTACACTAGAAATATGCACCACTCTAAACCCTTCTATCCAAGTGATCCCATGAGTTGAAATTCTTGAATGGTGGCCTAGAGCTCCCTATCCATGGAGTGCAAGGAAGTGTTTAAAGCAATATGAATAGCTCTCAATTGAGGCTCTGAGACACATTCCTTGCTAGTAAACAATGCAATGAGAGGTTCTTTAGACAAGAACAAGAATGTAAATATCCAAAAGGAGTTCCTCAAATATGCAATGCAAGTGTGATATATACTAGAATGAGATGCAAAATGCAACTAGATTAAGAAAATGAGAGTGTTACAACAACCAATGCTAGTTAAACTATGTGATTTAAGCTACTACAAAATGAACTAAGCTACTATGCAAGATGAATCTAAGCTAATGAAATGGTGATGAGAAAATTTAGACAAGAAGTAGAAGTCCTCCACAAGCTCTAAGAAGAATGATCAATAAACCTAAAGAAGAAGAATACTCAAGAATGTGGATCCTTTGATAAGGAGAGAGCTCTTCTTTTAAAGGTAGATGGATGGTTGAGATCAAGATCAAGGAAGTGGACAATCAAGGGTGGGGGTTAACTTTTGGCATGATCCATGTGTAAGAGAAAGTCAACCAATGAAAAAGGAGTTGACTTTTCATGAGAGACAAAAGCCTTTTCTTTTCATTTGTAAATAGAAAAAGTACTTTATGTGTGCACATTGAGTGGGTTAGAAGAATGGGGCCTTTTATTTAATTAAAATGGGACATGTTCTTTTAATCAAATAAGGACTTAGAACCATATAGTCAAACTATAGATTATAATCAAATTAATTGATTTTTAGCAATTTGGTCTAAGAAAATGACTAATTAATTTAGCCAAAATGCTGAGAAGGGGGCTAATAGTCTAGATGACCATTTTTAGGTGATTATAGGAATCATGCGCCAAAAAAGTAGCGTAAAATGTCTTTACTACTGCTTGTAGTGCCTACCCCTAAGTCGCATTTCTGTCATCCTTGCCAAACTCTTTTAGGCCAATTTATGTTTGATGATTAGTATTATTATTTTAGAGATTATCATATATTGTTTTACACTCAGTTTACTATATGATGAGATTACTTGGTACTCTATATTTCATGCATGCATGATGATTATTCAATGGTTTCAGTTATCGATGATGATTAGTTAGATGGTTTATTATTCCATGTGCTTTCTTATGGATACTTACCCCATAGTGCATGTGTATGGTGTGCATGTTTATTTTATTTATGTATGGTGTTTCTGATGTGGTTAAGGAAGGGAGTCGTAGTCACCTGCTAGTCGGGATCTACACGATGCACCACTTCCTGCCATTGTCTGTTTAGCTTAGAATATTGTGTTTGTACATGCGTGGATTTTATGCAGGTTGCAGGTACCGAGTATCGACTTCCCTGAATTGCCGGGATGAGCGTACCCTGTTGCATTGTCTCAATGGTAAGAGAGGGGAGATAAACTCTTAAGTCCAAATCCTAAACCCTTTAGCCAATTGCCCTAATTGATAATTAGGACAAGTATCTGAGTTAAGTACCCTCTGAATGCATCAAATGATGTAATTTCGAGATTATAATCCTTTTTGTTTGATTTAGTATGTGTTTTTCTATGATGGGTTTTTGTATGTTGTTATATGAGTCCTTGATGTGTTTTCTATTAATTAAGTCTAATTAAAAGATTAATTAATGATTTAATTTAATGGAGAATTAATATGATGTCTTTAATATTTAATTAATTGAGAAATTAATTAAATAAAAGAATTAAATTTAGAGATAAAAGTTCAAAGATAAATTTAGAACAGGATAATATTTATTTAATTTAATAATAATATATTTGGAGTTCATTTTTAAATAAATGCTAAATATTATTGTTATTTAAATTAATTAAATATGTTATCAATTAAGTTTCTAAAATAATTAAAAATTGAAAGACATTAAATTATTAAAGGATTTTAGATCGCATGATCTAAGCATGAGTTTAAATTTGAGTAATAAATTAAAAGATTAAATTATAGAAATTAATAATGTTATTTTAATTTCTTAAAAGTGCACATGAGATTAAAGTAATAAATTAATTTAAAATAGAAGTCAAGAGGAAAATTAAATAAAGTTATTTATTAATTCATTTAACATGCATTAAAAGATAAAACAAAGATTAATAAAAAGTTAATACGGAGTTAAGGGTTGCAAGCACAGAGTTCTCCTAGGGTGAATGTAAGTTAGTTCCCCGATCCAAGGGGGGAGAACCCTTTATTATCAATGAAAGGTTCATTTTGATGGGGGAGAATTTTGAGAGAGGAATTTGGACGGCGATTTTGGAAAAGAATTTTAGAGACAAGAATTTTGGGAGACAATTTTGGAAGGGAATTTCAGAAAGAGAATTATAGGAAAGATATTGAAGAAAAGCAAATCCTCTCACAGTTTCGGGGACTTCATATTAGCATCAGGACCAGGTAGGGTCTTGTTCTTGGAGCACTGGTTAAATTATGCAATTTGAGATTCCTGTCTTCTTCGTGAGTGTTAAAATCAAATCTCTGGATTTCATTGCATGAATCTCTTGTTCTTTGGTTCTGTATCTACGATAGGGTATTGTTAAATTATGTTTAGAAGTAAAATAAATTTAATTAGGAACCCTCATCTTCTAGCTTAAAGAAGACATGATCGAATTGGGAAGGGTTCGAATTTAAAAACGAAATTCTAATTTGAAAATTAGGATAGTTGGCAATAGTTCCTCTATCAAAGTAATGGGGAGATCAAATTAAACTAACTATATATATATATATAGTTTAAATGAATTTTAAATTCTTATTAATTTCATAAAATAAATAAATTTATATTTGAAAGGATTAAATTTAGTATATGTATAAAGTTATAAAATAAATAAATTTATTTGACAAACATAATAATTATGATAAAATATTTTTAATAAAAAAAAAAATTTAATTAAATTAAAATTTATATTGATATGGGGGGGTTGTTGACCCACACCCCCACCCGTCCTTTCGCTGTCGTGTGTCGCAGTAGGTACTGCTGCGGCAGCAGTACTGCTGCGACAGTAGGTACCCTGCTGCTGACGCAGCAATACCCTGCAACAGCAGGCCGACAGTATATGAAACTGCCGTAGCGATTCAAGGAATCACTTAAATATATATTTTTTATTTTATTTTTATTTGTAAAAAAAAAAGTTTGATTATATGATGCATGATTACAATTCAATTTTTAAATAACTTTTATTAAAATTTTAATTATTATTTGAATTGTGTTAATTATTAAAAAGATTTTTATATATATATATATATAAACTTTATTAGTATATAATAATGTTTCATTAATAGTTTTATTAACACGTAATAATTTATCTATTAATGCATTTTTAAAGAAGTTTTGTAAATATCAATTTATTAATAAGCTTTTAGTTATATATTAATAAATTGATAATTAATGAAGATATTAATACAAGTATAGAGATCAATAATTATTAATTAATTTAATTAAAAGTAGTTTAATTAAAGTTAATTACTAATAGATATTATTTGATAAGATTGTAGAATTATGTTATTGATTTAAAACATGATGGGAGGGTAATTCTAGTTTCATTCGAACAAGTGAATGAGTCAACCTGTAGGGTAATCTAGAAATCTTTTGAACTTGAATCATACCTTGAAACGAAAAAATTGAAAGTCTAATGTTTAACTCAATTGCACGTTTTCAAATCCAAACTGTTAGACTATTATGTTTTCTATTATTGTCTATGCTTTGGGGTGTTTCGGGGTTGATTAGATGTTGACTAGTTATAGGTTGTTACCAGAGGCTCAAGGGTTATGCGATTGTGATGATATGGTGATTTGTTCTCAATCTTTTCAAAACCAACCAAGGTAATGTGATGGTATGCTCTATGATGGATGTATTTACTGTCTGTTATTGCTTTCTAGTTTCCTTGTGTGAAGCTGAGGTGTATGTTTAGGTGATACCTAACTTAACCATTTTTGAGTCTCGATCAGTTATATTTGATAATCATTTTTGAGTCTCGATCAGTTATACTTAGGTTACTTCCAATCGCTTTGAGAGGACTGAAGTGTTTGTTATGTTCTTGATGATGTCATGTTTTGACTTGACCATTTTGGAGTCTTCGATCAGTATTGTAATTTACTATTGGGATACTTTCTGGTTGCTCATTGGAGAACCATTGGATTTTGTGATTTATCATTGATGCCTTCAGTGGCTGATAGAGAACTATCGTGGTCATATGATTATTATTTGGTGCTTATCTGTTGCTCATGAAGAACTGATGTAGTTTTGTGGCTTATCTTTTATGATGTCTTTTCAGTTGCTTGTATAGGACTGAGGTGGTTTTATTATGATTCTTTGATTTATGAATTCATGAGCCTAGGGTAGGTTATCTATGTGTAGTGTTGGGAAGTGGCTTGCAATGGGGATCGGGGCCCTAAGAGGCTGCCTGGAGTAACCCATTGTAAGTTGTTTTAATAAGTGAAAACATTTACACTAAATAAGGAAAAATGAACCTAATAAGATAATTGTATGTTCTCTCCCATGCCTTGAGTGCTAGTACAGACTAGGATGGGGTAGAGAGAACGCTTGGTTACAACCTTGCATTCCATAGTATGCCTCATCAGTACGAGAGGATACTAGTGGCCGCAGGGATCAGTAGGGACCCAGGATTCCTAAGGGATTGCTCGGGTAACTTCTACGTGACTTTTGCGATGACACTTTCCCGCTTGCATATTAGGTTTCCTACATGTCTTGTGGTACCTCTAGGATTTAGATGTCGATCTTTTTAGGAACCCTTGAGTTAGCATACTTATAGGATTTCTTGGACTTAGAGAGTACTTATGATTATCGATTTTGTTATCCTATTTGGGACTTGAGACTATCTCCTCAGCGCGGTGGGAGTGGACCATTTAGGTTCCACGCGGTCGGGTGGTAGTGCTTTTACTCTTACCATTAAGATCCGTTCCGTGGTCACCGTGGCTGGAGATTTCGTGATTGGCATTTACCTTCACTAAGTTCTTGGATTATTATGATGGATGGTTAGATTTTATGATAGATGTTTTATCATTATGGATGTATGGATGTATCATGTATGGTGAATAGTTTCATATATTTTTACTTTACTTTGTATCATGGATTTGAGGATGTTGTATCTTGATCTTTACATATGTATATTCTTTTAAGCCTTTCATACCCTGTGACTTGTATAGTGGATGATTGAGCATTCTGAATTAATTTGCCAAGTGGCATTCAGAACAAATGTATAATATGGACATGGGACTTCTGATTATTCTTTCATATTTATGTGATATTTGTTAGACTTAGAATTAATTAAATTTAAACGTGACTCAATGTCTTGGGATCTTTAAGAAATGTAACTTGCAATGTATGTTTGTCGATGATTACATATTATTGCTTCCGCTACTATGTGTTTGATGTGTATGTTATACTTTCTTACTTTAAAAAAAAAAAAAAATGTTTAGCAAACTTAGTGAAACTTTAGGTTAATTCTTTTGGATCCCTTAGCGGGGCGTTACACTGCTTAGAGAGTTTTCATCTTTTTTCAATGGGTCATTCATCCCTTAATGTTCCACTAATCTCCATAGTGGAAAATTTTCTTCCACGTTGGTAAGAAGGCAATCTTAAGGGTGGCAAATTATTTTCCCTATAGAAAGGAGACTAGATGTCACCCTTAATAAAAAGGGATCAGATGACACCATCTAATCCCTAATCTCCTTTCTTTTAAGGGAAACATTTTATCTCTTTCTATTGAATGTGCCATTGGAACACTAGTTAAGTGAGTTGTCAATGGGTCATTCAGCCCTTAAGGTTCCATTAATCTCCAAAGTGGATAATTATCTTCCTCATTGGTAAGAAGGCAATCTCAAGGGTGGAAAATTCTCTTCCCCATAGGTAATAACCTAAATGAAAGGGGATGCATCTATAAGTATTCTGTAAGTATGTTCTAGGCTAAGGATAGCAGAGAAAGACAAAGAAATGCATAATGTGTAATAAAATATAAATTCTAGAATGTAATAGTTGTAGGGAAGTGTCCTTATTAGTGATTACACAAATTGTAGGAGAATAAAAAATATGCAACAAGTGTTTGATAAAAAAAAACATGAAAGAAACACTATATCTTGGACTATTTCAATTGTAGGAGATATCTAGCATAACCATTTTGATGAATTCCTCACAATGTTTTCCCAAATTCATTTAGCAAGGTTTAAACCAAACCAATTTAGTTTGAAGTCTATGCTTGACAACTGTGCCTCTTAGATACAACACACACACACACACACACACACACACACACACACACACACACACACACACACACACACACACGGTCTAATGATTTATGCTTATATTAATAAATGTGATTTAAATTAAACATTTCTATGAAGAATGTCCTTGTTTCCTTGTAAGGGAAACATGGGAACATTAAAGATACATACAACATCTTCAATCAAATTTGTGAATGTGATCTCATCTACTAGACTAGAATGAGTGTAGGGCATGTGCATATTAGAGATCACTATGACAAAGCTAGATTGAAAACTTCTACTTGAATATACAATGATATGTAGAAATTTGAATAAGCTTTTAAAATATAGAATTAACTTACAACTCAAAGATGAAAACACCACAACTCTCCATAATCAACATCACCAACATGCTTTGTAACCTACATAAAAAGAAATTGTATGTAACTATATTTTTTTGTACATGCTTCCTTTTTTATTATCTCCTATAATTAAAATCCACATGTCATAATCCACCAACATTGTATGCCTCTCACTTGCATGCAAAAAATATAATGTCCATAATTTTCAAGTGTACATTTTAATACTTTTCAAATTGCAACCTCCTACAGAGATGATAAATCTAAGAATTGCACGCCTCAATACCACTCTACTTCTAGAGATCTAACCTTGGAAATCATGTGTCTCTTGCAGTTGAAAATTGTGCATGTTTTTGCAGACCTCTAGATCACCACCCAAGAATTAAAAATAGCCTTATAATATTATATCTTCAAAATTTAATCAATTTATTTTTTAAACATTACATAGAATTTATCATGAGATATTCTATTTGTTGTAAAAAAGAACTAGCTTAGTGTCTATTTAAGGATACAGTTTTGATAGAAACTAATAATAAAACCTATGTTATTGTCAACCCCTCTACCTAATTACACCCAAGAAAAATTTATGGGAAGATTATTGCTAGTACTTTCTATAATTGCATCAATTCAATCATTGTAAGATGTTAATAATAAGTTATTTTCTATTGGAATCATAAGATTTCTTTTTCAAATTTTGTTTAATTTTATAATGTTAAACATGTGAAATTTTTAACCTTATAATTTATTAAGATTTATTGTTGTTTTGATTGACTGGAATAATTTGGATGCTATAGAAGGAAGTTTTTATGAATGATAAAGTTGAAATTTCTTTGTATAGTTAATGTGCCCTTGGTCTACTAGTGAAATCAAAAGGTTTTTAATGAGTTCACCAAGGATCAAGTCTTGTTGAGTGTGAGGTTCTCAATATCTATTTTATTTTTAGAATATTTTTTATGAGAATTTAGATTCATAGTATTAAAAATAATAAATAAAACATATGAAAGTATATTCTTAAATTCATATTCTATGTTAACTATTATAAATTTTTCAATATATGTTAATATATTGAAAAATTTAAAGTGCTATATTAAATTAGATCTTATTTTAATATATTAATATATATACAATTGAAATATTATATATTGCATTTATATAAAAGTAATCTAACATATCAAACTAACCATAATATGTCTGTCCTAGTTTATATTTAAATAATTTATTTATCAAATGGACAACAATTACTAGTATAGCATCTCTTGTTCTATTGGAAACGTTGATGATACAAATCTTAACACAATCAAATCTAGAAACAAATCAATGAAATACTAGTATTGCAATATTGCATTTCAATAACATGTGCCTTAGTCCACACCCAATCCTCTCAATTATTTCTAAAGGAGTAAACTCATTAATAGGTTTCATACTTACCAATAGTCAATCAACTTTTTTTTCCCTTCATAATGCTTCATAAGATGACTACTTTTTTTACAACAATATAAGATAAGATAAATTTATTAATGTCCAATGGGAGACCAAAAAGGGTCTCTCAGAGTAAAAACTTACAGAACAAGAAGCAAAGAACCAACAGACCACCAAATAGTAATCGAGAAAGTAAACAGATGAGAAAAAAAAAACAGATACAAGACGCAGACTAAGGGTTCTATAATTTTCTATGTATGGTAAGTTATAGCTATTAGTCACCACTCTCCACTCTCCACTTTGGAGACTTTGAAGTAAAGAGACTCCTCCAAATTTCCACTTGTTTACTAGAGCTCAATCAGAAAACCGCGGATTCCCCATAAAATTGACTCCCCATAAAATCTCGGCCTTTCATGACATCCCAAGCTAAGACTTTCCATGTCCCTACGGACAAGAATTTGTCAGTGAGTTAAAGCAACTTTAACTCCAGCGATTGGTTAAGAAAATAGTACACAACATCAACGGCAAAGAGTTTCTCTAAGAACTATAAAATTCAAACTCTGCCGTCGATCTGTTGTAATTCATTCCCCCGATAATCCAAGTAGATGCGGACCACGTGATTTGGAGGTCACCTAATTAATATTTCGCGTACGTCGCTTATTCCAACGACTATATTATCGGGCAACTAATTAAAAAAACTGGAGTGGAAATCGATCCGTTGACAATATGACCGTTGCTTCAAACCCTATTCATTTTCAATTTAAAGTTGCATGAACACACTTTTCGCCCTACCAGGTTTTCACCTCTCTGTTCCTTTTGCAGCTTTTGACAGTCTCACTGCATAATGGGCACAGGCAAAGAATACCAGGAAGAAGACAGCGTGTCTACCAGCTGTATATCTTCAGAACCCACTATGCAGGCCGAGGTCTCTAGTTCGACTCTCGCCCCTCTCGGGGACGAAAAATTTCATCTTGATGAGAAGGAAGCGCACGAAAGATCTTTGAAAGCAAGCGTTGTTAAAACGAGCGCAATGCTGCTTTTCATGATCTCCTCTTTTATAGCGATTTTCGCTCCTGGATCGTCTGAATTTCCCTTGCATTTCGCTTCTTTAGTGGATCTGAAGACAGGGGTTCGAATCCCGGGATTCGTGTACATTGTCCTGAAGGAACTCAGAACACGGGTTCGAGTCCCGGGATTCGTCTACATTGTCCTGGAGGAACTCAGAACCCGGGTTCGAATCTCGGGATTCGTCTACATTGTCCTGGAGGAACTCAGAACCCGGGTTCGAGTCCCGGGAGCTGTGTACGCTGTTTTTCAAAATAAAGACAATGTCCATTTCGCAATTGGGTGTGCACTTGCAGCAGTGTTGGTGATTGGGGTTGTGATTTATTCTTCTTCTCGGAAGAAACAGAGCAAGGGGGTTTTCACTTCTATTGAGGAAATTGCCATTGAAGAATTTCCGGCTGAAATAGAGTGCGAAAATGATGGTGTCCTAAAGCCATCAGTTTCCACAAGTTCGAATCCCCCAGGGGCTTCTCCGCAACCTTGGAAGCCTATTTCTGAACTCAATGTTAAGCTCGAGCTCGAGTATTCTGTAGGAGAGATGAGTTCAGTGGAGAAATTGTCGCCTTCAGATGAAACTCAGGTGTTTGTGAGAAACACCAGAAGAAAAAGTATGTCTACAATTACCCACAATCTGGTCAAACGAGATTCATCTGTGGGCTCTTCCTCATCCTGTGACAGAGCTCGTTCAAGAGAGGTAAATGTCTCTCCTTTACTAAGCTTGATTTTCTGCATTTGGTTTCTGATTTCTTCATATGTTTTCCAAATCACGGATTTCCACATTTGTTCTGAGTATGTGGGTATTCGATTTTCTGAAGGTTTGTGATCATTAGTTTACTGAGTATATTTTCTTCTGTGTTTTCAGTGCAAAGCAGATATGCCCCTTCGAAGATCCAGCAGACTTCGCAATAAAGTGATGTCGCCGCCATCAACGGGGGCACTGCAGCAAATAACATCCAGAGGATGATTTTGCTCTAATGTTGAAGTTTATTTTCTCACATGAAGCTCTTTTTCATTGCATATGAGATCATTAATGCGACTCGAATACCCAGTTAAGCTCTCCCATTTGATTTTGGCTAAGGTGTATCGGTAAATAGAATTCCGTGATCACTTTGCTGAACATGATCTACATTTTGAATTTTCAGATGCTAGCTACAACTAAAAAATCTGAACTTTCCCGAGATTTGTATTTACCATGCTCATTTTTCTGAGCATCTCAACTTTTGATGGCGACATTTTATGGTGATTAAATTTAACTGAAATTTAGAAGAAAAGAGTTGTAATGAATGGTGGAACCTGGACCTGGACTGGTTCACCCAAATCAGATGGATTCTGCTCGGAAAAAAATAAAATGTTTTTTAAAGGATCGTACCAAGATACCTACGGAATTATTATGCTTGTAATTTTGAAAGGTTAAATGCAATGATCGGACATGCTATTTTATTTGTCTGGTGTACACTTTCAAACAGAAAGCCCCTGGTCTAAGCCTGAACGCCACCTGTTCTTAATAATTTTGCTAATCATTTTAGACCTTAATAACGTGGATTTTTAAAAATCCTGGAATCATTGCTCGTTTTTAATCTTGAATCAGTGTGTTTATTACGTCATTGTAACCTGTGGGTTTTATTAATGTTGGGATAAACATTGCTCATATATTATCTCTCAGTGGTGATTTCAAAATCTGTATAACTTGACATTTGAAAGAAAAACATTAAAAATTTAAAACATTTAAGTAGTAGTCAGAGACAATTATGTATATGTTAAATGAAGCTGCATTATTCATGTTTTGAATAAAAAAGCAGCATATTCATGTTTGATTATGGTTTGTATATAATATGTTTCTAGTTTTGGCCTTCTTTAATGTTTGTAAATATTACTTATGTTGATCATGGTTTTATTTCTTTTTTAGTATTATTATAATTTTAAATCTTGATTTTGTTCACTTCACTTTTTAAGACAAAAATCTTAGTGTCAAGGCAAAAATACATTTACAGTCAACTACCTTTAGCTTGTGTTCATACCACTCCACAATGCATGTGGGTATGATTGTTGAATGTTTTCCTTTTATCAAGGGATATAAATCACTCTTTGATCCCAATGATGGATTGCAAGTGAATAAGTAGTTTTTTGGACATTAGTTTTTGCATCCAAATCTTGGTGCATGAAGGCAAAATACATTTAATAGCCAACAACCAATATAGAACATTGGCTTCTGTCCATACAAAAACCACTCAAAGATGGATTACAAAGTGAAATTATAGTTTCTTAGATAGTTGTTGCATCCAAATCTTGGTTGTTTAAATGCCTATAAATATGTCCAACAAAATGTTATTGTGGATATGATGTTACATGTTTTCCTTTTATCAAGGGATAAATCAGATCCCAATGATGGATTGCAAAGTGAAATAGTAGTTTTTTAGACATTAGTTTTTGCATCCAAATCTTTGTGTGTGAAGGCAAAAATACATTTAATAGCCAACAACCAATATAGAAACATTGGTTTGTGTCCATACCAAATCACAATGATGGATTACAAAGTGAAATCTTATACACTCTTTGCATCCAAATCTTGATTGTTTAAATGCTTGTAAAATGTTCAACAAAATGTTATTTTATTCAAAATGAAACATACCTAAATACTTTTGTTTTACTTAGCTTTTTTAGACATTAGTTTTCACATCCAAATCTTGTTGTGTGAAGGCAGAAATACATTTACAACCAGCAACTACAATCTTACCCTATAGTTGAATTTTTTATTTCACATTATTAGCTTGTGTCCATACCACTCCTTGTGACATATGATTGTTGCATGTTTTCCTTTTATCATCATCAAGGGATAAATCCCTCTTTGATCCCGAAGATGGATTGCAAAGTGAAATCATAGTTTTTTAGACATTAGTCTTTGCATCCAAATCTTGGCATGTGAAGGCAAAAATACATTTAATAGCCAACAACCAATATAGAACATTGGTTTGTGTCCATACCAATTCACAATGATGGATTACAAAGTGAAATCTTATGCACTCTTTTTGCATCCAAATCTTGGTTGTTTAAATGCTTGTAAAATGTTCAACAAAATGCTATTTTATTCAAAATGAAACATACCTAAATACTTTTGTTTTACTTAGCTTTTTTAGACATTAGTTTTCACATCCAAATCTTGGTGTGTGAAGGCAGAAATACATTTACAACCAGCAACTACAATCTTACCCCATAGTTGAATTGTTTATTTCACATTATAGACATTAGCTTGTGTCCATACCACTCCTTGTGACATATGATTGTTGTATGTTTTCCTTTTATCATCATCAAGGGATAAATCCCTCTTTGATCCCGATGATGGATTGCAAAGTGAAATCATAGTTTTTTAGACATTAGTCTTTACATCCAAATCTTGGCATGTGAAGGCAAACATACATTTAAAAGCTAACAACCAATATAGAATACAGAACATTACCTTTGTGTCCATACCAAATCACTCAATGATGGATTATAAATTGAAACCATAGTTTCTTTACATCCAAATCTTGGTTGTGAAGGCAAAGAGACATTTAATAGCCAAACAACCAATATAGAATTGGTAATTTAACATTATAGAACATTAGCTTGTGTCCATACCAAATCACTTAATGATGGATTACAATGTGAAATCATAGTTTAGATAGTCTTTGCATCCAAAACTTGGTTGTGAAGGCAAAGAGACATTCAATAGCCAACAACCAATATAGAAGTGTTAACTTCACGTTATAGAACATTAGCTTGTGTCTATACCAAATCACCCAATGATGGATTACAGAGTGATATCACAAAATGTTTGACACTCTTTACATTTAAATCTTGGTTATGAAGGCAAAGAGACATTTAATAGCCAACAACCATATCTTACCCCATCAAAGAATTGTTAATTTCATAGCTATAGACATTAGCTTGTGTCCATACCAATTCACTTGATGGATTACAAAGTGAAATCATAATTTCTTAGACATAATATTTTTGCATTCAAATCTTGGTTGTGAAGACAAAGAGACATTTAAAAGCCAACAACCAATATAGAATTGTTAACTTCACATTATAGAACATTAGCTTGTGTCCATACCAAATCACTCAATGATAGATTACAAAGTGATATCATAGTTTCTTAGATAGCCTTCGCATCCAAATCTAGGTTGTGAAGGCAAAGACACATTTAAGAACCAACAACCACTATCTTACTGCATAGTAGAATTGGTAATTTCATAGCTATCAGCTTTAGCTTGTGTCCATACCAATTCATCCAATGATGGATTACAAAGTGAAATCATAGTTTCTTAGACATAATGTCTTTGCATCCAAATCTTGGTTGTGATGAGAGAGACATTTAATAGCCAACAACCTCTTGGAAACTTACAATTGGAATAATTGTTGTTTTGTCATTGATGTCAAATCTACTGATAAGACATAGTGCTACCTAATCTAAATGTCATATCCATTGGATTGAAGAAGAAGATTTGAGTGATTGCTCACAATAATTAGAGGAAAGGATGAGTTATGGAAAGGAAGCTACAATGGACATTTGATTAGTTATACTTTGACATGACAAAGTGATTATTTATATCAAGAATGTAAAGCTTAGTCAAGCAATAGAGTAAAAGGTTAAAGAGTGTCGAGTGATGCTAGTGTCAATTGAGCCACAATAAGTGCCAAGAAAATCTAGTTTTGACCAAGCATCAATATCGATGAAGCAAGATAGTTGTTGCTGAGCAAATAAGTTCTACAATGATCGAGTGATTAAGTGATGATCGTGTGTCAGAACTTAGTGATTGTCATGTAACAATATTTTGAATATGTTTTGAGGAATCACAACTTTTAGCTGACTCAGTTGATTTCTTAGGATATGGAAACCATGTTGAAGATAAGATTGATGAGTTGGATCATTAAATTCAAGATGAGGATTAGGTATAATACCTATGATCTAAGTTGAAGGATGAGAAGTTTCTAGAAAAGAAGGAATATGAACAAATAGAATGAACCTCATAAACCAGATCATAAACCCTAAGATCTACAGTGATCATGGTAAATGACAAAGCAAGAATTACCTATTTAAGGAGGTATGGAGCCAAACTTTATAGAGAGAGGATGCACATAGAGCAAGGTGGAACAGAGATGCACAAGGGTGAACACAAGTGTGTAAGAGTGAGAGTGAAGCAAAAGGAGATTGCTTGTGCACATGTTGTTGATATTGATAAGTGAATTTGAGTAGATGACTTAAGTTTTGTTGAAAGGAGAAGGTTGATTGCTTAAAGGGTTGCCAAGCGAATCAAGAACAAAGATGACAATGGGGAGCTTATTAGTGAGTCAACACATGAACCGAACAATGATTTGAACATATGAAAGTGAGTTGTAATCATACAGATCAAAACCCTACCATTTTCTTTCTAATCATTGTAAATAGTTTGTATCAAAATCCTTTTAACAGAGGTTGACATAACAGTCATTTGAAGGACTTAACAGTCTATGTAAATCCTTTAGCAAGGTGGCATCGTAAATTGAATGACCAAAGTCCTCTAACAAGGCCACTCCTAATAGGGTGATTAAATACTCTAACCAGGTCACATTTAACAATGTGATTGTAACCTTTAATAGGGTTAGCTCCTAAAAGAGCTCACTTTGAAAGAGTGAAAAAGTGGTGACATGTTGCTGGTGGTTTTTCCTTAATTGAGTTTCCACTTAAAATCCTAGTGTCAAATTTGTGTTGAATGTTTCATATGTTTTATATTTGATGAAGTTTATTTTTAGAAAAGGATGTTATGTTTAGGACAGTAATTTTTTTTATCAGTATAGCAGAGGTTGAGCAACAATAAGACAAGCAAAATAATGAATATTTTGATGTTTGAATTGTTCTAATTATACTTATGGACCTTGAGTGACTGATTCATCCCCCCCACAACATCCCCCCTCCCTTGCTCCCCTCTTAGTTATTCTAAACGTTTCTAATAATTGGTATAAGAGCTCAATGCATTAAGAAAATTTGTAAAGGCACTTGATGTAAAAGATCACGACTCACAAAAGAGAGGAACTAAAGCTAAACAAGGAGAACTTTCCTGCATGGAAAACCTTGATGAGGTTGCATATATCCAATATCAATGATGTTGCTATCAACTTTGTGGACAATGAGTATGTGAAGACAACAACTACTCCTCTTACAACCAAACAATTGAAGCAAAAGCAAGAACACAATCAAGCAATGTTGGAGATTGCCTTAGCCCTAAGCTATGCCAAGTTTGATGATATAAAAGTATGTGACAGTGCAAAGAAAATGTGGAAAAAACTAAAAACAATACATGGAAGTGATGACAATGTATTGAGAGCCAAATCATAGAGCCTGAGAGGTAAATTTGATGACATGAGAATGATGGAAGGTGAGAACATAGTGCAATATTGTACAATAGTCAAAGGAGTTGTTAGTGCTATTCATGGTGCAAATGGAGAAATCAAAGATGAAATAGTTATAAGTAAGGTATTGAGGACTTTACTCCCTATATATGTCATTAGAATATCTGCAATTCAAGAACTGAGATGCACACTAGGTAACACTTTGACCTTGGAAGGTGTAATTGGTAGACATACTACTTTGATAACTATACACTTGCTACTATTGAACATACTTTTAAGTCACAACTGGTACTTAACAAAAAGAAAGTAAACCATGTGAAGAGTGACAATGATAGTTTTGATGATGAACTTAATGAATTTGAAGTCCTTATTTCAAAAAGGCTTGGAAGAGGAAGAGGTAAATTCAAAGGTAAAATACCTATTATTTGTTTTGCATGTGAAAAGGCCGGTCATATTGTTGCTAGATGTCTTGATAGAGAGGATAAGGATGAAAGAAACAAAAGCAAGTACAAAGGAAGAAAAGATGACCAAGACTACAAGAGAAACAAAGATGATAAAAGTAAGAAATCTTATTATATTTATGAAGAAGAAACTGACAATGAATCTAAAAGTAATGATGATGAAGTTGTCTATGTCGCTATGAAAGAAGATTCTGATGAAGATGAGAAAACTACATTAATGTCATATGTAAACAAAAGTGACAAATGGATAATTGATAGTGGATGCTCCAATCATATAGCTACTGATAAAGATGAATTTGAGGATATTGGTCCATACAAAGGTGGATGTGTTAAATTTGGTAATGATATTACATGTGTTGTAAAATGTAAAGGTGCTAGTCAAGTGATTGACAAGATCAAATGTGACAATATTCATTGGGTTGAAGGACTTAACTATAATTTTTTGAGTGTTTTACAGATGAATAAATCAAGTTACAAAGTTGAATTCCATCATAGGAAGGCCAAGATATATGATCTTGATGGTAAGCTGATTAGAAGTGCTGATCAAACAAGAGATAACTTGTTCTATCTAGATTTATCTAATGAAACATGTATGTTTGGACAACAAGAAGATGTTTGGTTATGACACAAAAGGTTATGTCATGTGAACTTTGACAATTTGGTGAACATTATTAAAATGAAGAAAGTAAGAGGGTTGCCTAAACTGAAGAAGCCTGACAATGCCATGTGTAAAAAATGTCAATTAGGAAAATTGACCAAGTATATTTTCAAGAGAAAACATGCACTTCTAGTGATATTTTGGAATTATTTCATACTGATCTATATGGACTTGTTGATGTTCAAATCTATATTAGAGATTAAGTATTTCATTCTATTTGTTGATGAATACTCTAGGATGACAACTATGATGTTCCTTAAAGATAAATACATGATGTTTTTCAGTTATTCAAGTGGTATTTAGCTAGAGTTGAAAAAGAAAGAGGGAAGAGTATGAAGTGTTTGAGATCTGACAAAGGTGGTGAATTCATTTCCAATGAGTTCAATACATTCTGCAATAATAGAGGAATCAAAAGACAAATGTCAGTACCAAGGAACCCTCTTCAAAATGGGATAGCTAAAAGGAGAAATAGATCAATAATGGATTGCACAAGAACATTGATGATGGAGAAGAAGGTATTGTAGAAGTATTGGAGAGAAGCTATTAGTATTACTGTCTATACCCTAAATAGAGTACAAGTCAAGAAAGGTATATATGCTACACTTTTTGAGCTATGGTATGGATATGTTCCTGATTTGAAATATTTCAAAATCTTTGGAAGTAAATGCTATATACTTAAAAATAATAGGAATGAAAAACTTGATGCTAAGAGCGATGAAGGTATATTCCTAGGATATTCCACCAAGAGTAAATCTTATAAGTGTTTAAACTCTAACACTAACAAAGTTGTGGAAAGTGCAAATGTGAAAGTTGATGAGCTTATAGAAAGAAGTGGCATTACATGAAATGAAGAATCTAAAGACTACAATACATTCATCCATGTGGACAATGGTTCCTCCAACACCCCAAATGGACAAGAAAACTAAGTTGTATTTTCCCAACAAACATGATATGATGAAGTGCAACAACAAGTTGTCAAGTTGTAGATAGTGGGTGCCGAGCAATCAACTGAAGATGCTGAGTCATAGAAAGGAAATGTTGACCATTAGAGAGACAATGGTGAGCATGCATACTCTGGACTAGAACCTAAAAAAGCAAGAGAAAATAAGCTTGAAATTACTTTTTAATATGAACCTGTTGAAGAACATAGCAGAAAAGCACATGTGCTAGCAAAGTTTCTAAGAAGACATCAGAAACATGAACAAATCATTGGTGATGTTGAATCAAGTGTTATGACAAGAAAAACACTCAGAGATGATACATGCTTACTTTGTGAATTTGAGCCCAAATTAGTAAAGGAAGCTTTAGACAATGAAGTTTGGATTCATGCAATGAATGAGGAAATTGAAAATATTGACAAGAAAAATACTTGGACCTTAGTGCCAAGACCTAAAGACAACAAATATTTTGGAAAAAATGGGTTTTCAGGAACAAACTCAATGAAAATGGTGAAGTCACAAGGAACAAGGCAAGACTAGTATGCAAAGGATATGCTAAAGAAGGAGTTGACTATGGAGAAACTTTTTCTCTTTTACCAAGACTTGAAGGAGTCAAAACTTTGCTTGCATATAGAATTTCAAGGTATATCAAATGGATGTCAAATATGCATTTTTGAGTGGTATACTTGAGGAAGAAGTGTACAATGAACAACTTGAAGGATTTTTAGATCCAAACAAGAAGAATATGGTATGTAAATTGAACAAAGCTCTTTATGGATTGAAACAAGCCCCAAGAGTATGGTAGGAAAGACTACATAATTATTTGGTAAAGAAAAAATGACAACAACAATCTATATTGGAAGATTGATAAGAACAATGAAGTACTACTATTGGAAATATTTGTTTATGGAATTATATTTGGAGGAAAAGAAGAACTTTGCAAATCATTTGTTGATTAAATGAAGAAAGAATTTGAAATGTCTATGTTTGGTGAAATCAAATTCTTTGTTGGATTGCAAGTATGTCAAATGAAGTTTGGTATTTTTATTAATCATTCCAAATACATCAAGGAGATACTAAATAATTTTGGAATGGAAAATTTGAGACTAGTGAGTACACCTATGTCTACAAGACATAAGTTATCTAAGAATCATGAATCTGCTAATGTGAACTAGACATTATATAGATCCATGATTGCAAAATTATAATATGTTGTTCATAGTAGACCTGATATTGCATTACTAGTTGGGATAATTGCTAGAATTTCAACAAATCCTAAGGAGAATCACATGATAGTAGTGAAAAGAATAATGAGATATCTGAAAGGTACAAAAGACTATGGATTGTATTACAAGAGAAGTGATAGATTTGAACTAAAAGTATTCAATGACTTTGATTGGATAGGAAATATTGATGATAGGAAAAGCACTAGTGGAGGTGCTTTCTTTTTAGGAAAGAGATTGGCGTCATGGACAAGCAAGAGACATAATTGTATTTCCTAATCAACAACTAAAGTTGAGTATGTGGTAGCTGTAGTGAACTGTCCAAACATTATATGGATAAAGAAATTATTGAAAGGAATGAAAAAAGAGATTACATATCCAGTGGTTATCTATTGTGATAGAACTAGTACTATTAACATTTTAAAAAATTGAGTGATGCACACAAAGAAAAAGCACATTGCTATCAAATATCACTACTTGAGGGAACTAGTTCAAGACAAAGAAGTGAAGTTAGAATATGTGCACACTAAAGAACAAATTATTGATATATTCACTAAAGCCTTACCTAAAGATGTTCATGAATATCTTAGAGGTAACAAATGATAAAACCGATCAGAATGAAACTAAGGATACTGATCACTCAAATATTTTGGATTGTATATTAACAAAGCTGGAGATTATATTCCTGCATAGATATTTATTGTAAGACACATTGAGGTGTTAAGTTGTTGATATGTTGCCATCAATGAAAAAGAGGGAGATTGTTGGAAATTCACAATTGGAACAATTGTTGTTTTGTCATTAATGTCAAATCTACTGATAAGACATATTGCTACATGATCTAAATGTCATATCCTTTTGATTAATGAAGAAGATTTGAGAGATGGGTCATAACAATAATACCTATAAGAAATGTTGAGTTATGGAAAGGAAGCTACAATGGACATTTGATTAGTTAGACTTTGATAGGATAAAGTGATTGTTTATACCAAGAATGTAAAGCTAAGCCGAGCAATAGAGTAAAATATTAAAGAGTGTCAAGTTATGCTAGTGTCAACCAAGCCACATTAAGTGTCTAGAAAATCTAGTGTTGACCAAGTATCAGTATCGACTGAGCAAGATAGTTGTCATCAAGAAAAGAATTTCTATAATGATTGAGTGATTAAGTGATGACTATATGTTAGAACTTAGTGATTAACATGTAACAATATTTTGAATATGTTTTGAGGAATTGTAACTTCTAGTTGACTCAATTGATTTCTTGGGATATGGAAACCATGTTGACAATAAGATTGATGAGTTGGATCATTAAATCCAAGATTAGGATTAGGTATAATACCTATGATCTAAGTCAAATGATGAGAAGTTTCTATCTAAAAGAAGGAAGATGAATAGATACAATGAACTTGATGAACCTGATCGTAAACCCTTAGATCTACTGTGATCATAGTAAATGGAAAAGAAAGAATTACCTATTTAAGGAGGCATAGAGCCAAACTTTATAGAGAGGTTGTGCACAAATCAAGGTGGAATAGAGACACACAAGGGTTAACACAAGTTTGTAAGAGTGAGAGTGAAGAAAAAGGAGATTGCTTGTGCATATGCTGTTGATATAAATAAGTGAATTTGAGGAGAAGACTTAAGTTTTGTTGAAAGTAGAAGGTTGATTTCTTGAAAGGTTGCCAAGAGAATCAAGAACAAAGATGAGAATGGGGAGCTTATCAATGAATCAACACATGAACCAAATAGTGATATGAACTTGAAAATGTGAGTTCTAATCATATAGATCAAAACCCTATTATTTTCTTTCTAATCATTGTAAACAGTTTGTATCAAAAACCCTTTAACTTAGGTTGACCTAATAGTCATTTGAAGGACTTAGCAGTCTATGTAAATCCTTTAGCAAGGTGACATTCTAATTGGAATGATCAAAGTCCTCTAACAAGGCCACTCATAATAGGGTGATTAAATCCTTTAACTAGGTCACATTTAATAGTATGTATCATAACCTTTAACATGGTTGGCTCCTAATAGAGCTCACTTCGAAAGAGTGAAAAAGTGGTGACATATTGTTGGTAGTATTTCCTAAACTAGGTTTCCATGTAAAATCCTAGTATCAAATTTGTGTTGAATGTTTTATATTTGATGAAGTCTACATTCAACAAAGGATGTTATGTTTAGGACATGATTAATTTTATTTATTAGTACCGTAGAGACTGAGCAACAACAAGACAAGAAGAATAATGAATGTTTTGATGTTTAAATTTTTCTAATGGTACTTATGGACCATGAGTAATTAATTCACCCCCCTCTTAGTTATTCTAAACATTTATAACACAACTAATATAGAATTGTTAACTTCACATTATAAAATATTAGTTTGTGTCTATACCAAATCGCTCAATGATGGCTTACAAAGTGATATCATAGTTTCTTAGACAGTCTTTGCGTCCAAATCTTGGTTGTGAAGGAAAAGGGAAATTTAATATCCAACAACCAATATAGAATTGTTAAATTCACATTATAGAACATTAGCTAGTGTCTATACAAAATAACTCAAAGATGGATTACAAAGTGATATCATAGTTTCTTAGAAAGTCTTTGTTGGAAATTTGGATGGGTAGATAAGTTGTAGTTGTCATTTATGGCAACATATGTTTTGTATGAAGAGAGCATAATGTTAGGTCAAATATACATCAACTATACTTAGAAAATTGTCTAAGTATCAGTTACTTTATCTAGCACGATGGATATAGTTTTGGTATGTGCAATTGATAGAGATAATATAGGCATGTGCATAGTTGGGTAGAAAAAGGATAGATTGTTAGAACAACATATTGTAGAGCACAAGTCAATATGAAAAGAGATATAATGATTGTACTAGTCACAACAGAGGATAGGTAGAACATAGCATGACAAGAAATAGATAATTATAGATTAAGGAATTAAAATAATTATTTAATTAATTAGGGAAAAAATCTTATATGTTAACCCTAAGTCAAAAAAAGATATTATTGTATTTTGTAAAGCATGTGAAAGCTTGAAGGTCGACTAGATAGTATTTTGTAAATTGTAAAGGTATAAACTTGAAAGTATGAAATGTGAAGTTAAGTGTACTTCTAAGGAATACTATGTGAACTATATGTCATACAAATTCTAATGTATGATCAAAGAAATGTAAATATTATGATAAAAAACAAAAGAAACATCAGATATTGAAGATATCAACAACTTTGTAAGAGGTTTTTGTATCTATCTCTTTGTATCAAGAAACTACATTGTATATTACATGTTTGGTATTAACACAGATCAACTACCACTATGCCAAAATCTCAAACTATTAGTGAGGGTGCCACTGGAGAAGTTAGCCATAGACTATACAAGTTTGAAGGGAGAGGTTGATGGTCCCACATGATAACAATTTAGCCCCCCAAGCTAAAAGGTTTGCATGAGACATAGGTGAGCACGAGGCGAGTAAAGAGCATCAATGGGATTTGAACCCATCCCTAGTAGATTCACCAGTTTGTCAACGAGACCGGCTACCACTACACCAAAAGCTTGAATTGTTAGTGAGGGTGTCACTGGAGAGGCTAGCTAGAGACCACATAGGTTTGAAGGGAGAGGTTGAGGGTCCCACATGATAACAAGTTCCTAGACCTATGAGAGTTGAGAAAATGAAAAAGGAGTAGGAGCATAACCAAATGATGATTGAACTTGCATCCTCCCTAAGATATTTTGAATTTGAAGAAGTGAAAGAATATGAAAATGAAAAGTTAGTATGGGAAAAGTTGGCATTGATCCATGGAGGAGACAAAAATTTGATGAGAACCAAGGCAAAGATCTTAAGAGGAAGTTTTGATGACATGAATATGAAGGAAGGTAAAAAAGTGGCACAATTTTTTGGAAGAATAAAGGAATTGGTTAATGCAATCAAGAGTGTTGGTGGTGTCACATTTGAGGAAATAGTGATCAATGAGGTATTAAGAACTTTACTACCTATCTATGCTATTAGATTTTTAGTAATACAATAACTTAGATGTACACCTGGTAATGATCTAACATTTAATAGTCTAGTAGGTAGACTCATAGCTTTTGAGTTGTCTAAGTTTTATAATTACACACCTACTAATGTTGAAAGTGCTTTCAACACAAAATTGACTCTTGATGAATCTAGAAGAAAGAAGAAAACCAAGCAATGAACAACGATAGTGAATCATATTATGAACTTGATGAACTTGAGGAATTATTAGGTAAAAGGCTACCAAGAAGAAAGTCAAAATACAAAGGTAAACTCCATGTTATTTTTTTTACATGTAACAAGGTTTGTCATACTACAAAAACGTGTCCTAAGAGAGAAGATAAGGATAAAAGTAAGGACTATAAATATCGAGGAAGGAGACACAACAAAGATGTTCGATGACATAAAGACTATAAGGGAAAATGTAATAAATCCCATTACATTGCTAAAGAGACTACTGATAGTGATACTGATGAAAATGATGAAGAAATTTTCTATGTTGGTATGAAAGATGAATCTGATGCTGATGAAATGTATGAGAAAAATTCTTTAATCTCACATGTAAGAAAGAATGATAGATCAATAATTGATTGTGGATGTTCATAAAAGCTAGTACATTATAATGGAAGTAGTATCAAGTTTGGAAATGATGCACCATGTTATGCCAAAGGTAAAGGATCAATTATAATGAATGATAAGATCAGATGTAACCATGCATATTGGGTTGAAGGTTTGAATATAACTTGTTGACTATTGCATGGTTGAGTATTTCGAGTTATAGAGTTGAGTTTCAAAACATGAAGGCAAAGATCTATGATGCTACTAGTGACCTAATTGGAAATAGAGAGAAAACCAGAGGTAACTTGTTTTATCTAGACCTATATGATGAAACTTTCTTATTTGCACAATTTTAAGATGTTTGAATATGGCATAAGAGGTTATTTCATGTGGAATTTGATAATCTTTTTGAGATTAGTAAGAAGAAGATGGTAAGAGGATTATCAAAATCGAGTAAACCTAATAAGGTGATGTGCAAAAAATGTCAATTAGGAAAAAGGACAAAGTCTAGTTTCAAGAGCAAAGTTTATTCCTCTGATGTACTAATTTATGTGGTTCTATTGGAGTGCAAAGATACTATGGTGATAAGTACTTTATTTTATTTTTTGATGACTATTCTAAGATGATGACTGTGATGTTTCTTAAAGAAAAATATGATGCTTTTCAAATGTTTAAGTGGTATTTTGCTAGAGTTGAGAAAGAAACAGGCAGGAGCTTGAAATGCTTGAGATGTGACAGAGGAGGAGAGTTCATATCTAATGAGTTCAACACATTCTACAATGATGTAGGTATAATAAGGTCGATGTTTGTACCTAGAACTCTTCTATATAATGGTATAGGTAAAAAAAGGAATTGATCTATCATGGCTTGTGCAAGAACATTGATGATGGAAAAGAGTGTTTCACATTAATTTTGGATAAAAGCTATAAGTATTGTTGTTTATACCTTGAATCAAGTATAACTCAAGAAATTTATTGATAAAAAACCTTTTGAACTTTGGTATGGTCATGCACCTAATGTAAATAACTTCAAAGTTTTTGGAAGAAAATTTTATATTCTAAAAAATGCTAGGAAAGGTAAACTTGATGTAAAATGTGATGAAGGAATATTCCAAGGATGTTCATAGAGAGCAAGGCAGATAATTGTTTGAATTCTAACACAAATTGTGGAAAGTGAAAATGTTAGAGTAGATGAATTTACATAAAATAATGAAAAGGAATGCAAGAAGGAACTTGAAGATTACAATTTTTTTCTATATGCATATTAAGGAGAACCTAGTACCATTCTTGAACCTAAGAAACCAATTAAAGTGATGCATATTGAGGACACTACCAAGTCTTAACAGAGGACTATTGTCGAGAAACAACAACCTATCGAGCATCAAATTGCTAAAGCCAAGTAATAGGTAGAGACCATCAACTATCATATGGATGAACTATGATAATCTTATTGAGATTAGTAAGAAGAAGAGGGTAAGAGGATTATCAAAACCAAGTAAACCTAATGAGATGATGTGTAAAAATTGTCAATTAGGAAAAATGACAAAGTCTAATTTCAAGAGTACAGCTTATTCCTTTGATGATGTTTTGAAATTAGTTCATACTAATTTATGTGATTCTATTGGAGTTCAAAGCTACTATAGTGATAAGTACTTTATCTTATTTGTTGATGACTATTCTAGGATGATGTCTGTAATGTTTTTTAAAGAAAAATATGATGCTTTTCAAATCTTTAAGTGGTATTTGGCTAGAGTTGAGAAAGAAATAGTTAAGAGCTTGAAATGGTTGAGATCCGATAGAGGAGGAGAGTGTTGGAATAATTTAGAATAACTGGGTGGGGGGCAGGGGTGGGTGGGGGGGTTTGAATCAGTTATCCAAGGTCAAATGAATAGATAAAACCCTTAAATACTTAATAAATACATGTGCATGCATTGATCATCTAATATCTCAAACCTTGTATACTATTGTCCTAGGTCAAATGAGCTTTGTAGAAATATAAACATGAAATACCAAAAATTCAATCACACAATTTGACACAAGGATTTTACGTGGAAACCCAATTTGAAAAACTACTAGTAACATGCTACCAATTTTCACTCTTCTAAAGTGAGCTCTATGAGGAGCCAACCTTGTTAAAGGTTACAATGCACAATGTTAAATGTGACCTTAATTAAAGGATTTCAATCACCCTATTAGGAGTGAGCCTTACTAGAGGACTTTAGAATATTCCATTTGATGTCACCCTATTAAAGGAACTCATGATCATCAAGTCAATCTTAATCCAAAGGATTTATCCAGAATGATATAGTTGTTATAAAGTAATAGTGGGACTTGATTTGATAAAAAAACCACTCACTTGCATATCAAAAACTTATTATTCTATCCTCCATTATGTTTTTCATTCATTCCTCTTCATCTCTAACTACTTGTTCACCCTTCAAACCTTCATCTCCCTGAGACTTCATGCTTAGCATGCCAACTATAGGTTCATTCCTTTCGCCACCAAATGAAGAAAAACCTTGCTTACACACTTCACACTTTACTTCTAGCCTATTATCTCCTTATATAGAGAATTTTGATCTTTTTTCACTTAACCATAATCTTCCATTTTGGGGTTAGGCTAGATTCATTGAATCTACCCTCTTTTCCATTTAGTTCCCTTCAAGAAATTTCTCTTAGAATTCTCTTCAAATTCATCTTTAAAAGGTTTATCTTGAATTCTATGCCACAAGCTCATCATACTTATCTTCCACATGCTTTACATAATTCAAGAAACCAACTTTGTTGGCTCAGATTCATCAAACCCTCAGTTAGACTCATTTTATTGTCACTACTCAATAACATGTTGTTTGCTCAATAATAACTATCTTTTGATGCTCAGTTAACACTAGGTTGCTCGACATGAACTAAGTCTTCACTCCCTTGGTCATTACTACCATTCTTCTAGTGCTTGACACATACTAAGCTTCCTTCTCTTAGCACATACTGAATTTTACTTTTCTTGGCCACAACAAACTTTCTGCTCAACCTGAACTAAATTTCTCAGCTTCCACTATTTTCTCAGTTAGGATTGGCAGACACATTTCTTTCCTTAGTCTTCTTCTTTTCTTTTCTCAAGTATCCTTTCATGGTAGCCTTAAGTAGATAAAAATACACTATATCATCAAAGTCTTACTTGGTCTTAGTGCTCCTTTTATACACCATATAACTCAACCTTTCTCTAGAAAGTCTTGCTATCCTTTCTTTTCAAATCCTCTTCATCAATCAATCAATCAAATGATACCATTCAGACCAAATTAGCAATTTCTCACCAACAAGTAGTAGGTTTGACATCAATGAAAAAATAATGATTGTTTCATGGTAGGTTTCATCAATCTCCTTTATTTCTATACTTCAACAATCTTTTTAACAATATCCCTCTTTGGCATTGATGGAAAACCAATACCAACAACAATACCAAAAAGAATACCTTGTATTGAAATCTCTCCCTCTATCAATATCTATCCTTCTTCTGTATAGGCTACAGTCTCTCTTTTTTAGTAGATATTTAGTGTAAACTCTTCCTCTTTCTTTTTCACATCTTTCTCTCTCTTTTTGATCTCTCTTTCTTTTCTAGTACTAAATCTCCCTCATACTTATAGTAAAATCTCCCTTTTTTACAACAATTCCAAAGAATTGACATCTTCATATGTAGATATCAATCATTCAGGTTCTCCATCTGCCACCTTTCTTGTGATTGTAAATATTTTGTTTCAACTCATTCCTAACTTCAGGTAGTTCCTAAAGTAAGATCCATTACATCAAGTTGTAATGTATGCCATTCAAATTAGTTGATACGGGGCACTAGTATTTCTTCTTAAGTAGCTTTGGATAGGGGTATCACCTCTATCTTACCTCTAAGATATTCATGTGCATCCTTAGGTAAAGTCTTTGTGAATTTATTAGCTATTTGTTCCTTTGTATTCACATATTCCATCCTCACTTCTTTGTCTTGAACTAACTCTCTCAAGTAATGATACTTGATTATAATGTTCTTTTTCTTTGTATGCATCATAGGGTTTTTAGATATGTTTATAGAACTTCTATTGTCAAAGTAGAGTACCATAGGTCCAGTTATTTCTTCCTTCATTCATTTTTATCCTCCAAATATGATATAATCAACAAATATTTCAGCTAGTAGAATTCCTTTAACTCCACCTATCTTCAAGTACATATTATTGTTGTCACTAGTCTTCTCAAAACTAATCTTCATAAGATAGTTGTGCAGTCTTTCATACCATGATGTTGGAGCTTTCTTCAAACCATATAAAGCTTTGTGCAATCTACACACCATGTTTTTATTGTTAGGATAAAAAAATCCTTCAGGTTGTTCAATGTAAACCTCCTCTTCTAGTATACCATTCATAAATTATAACTTAACATCCATTTGATAAAATTTGAATCCTTTATAAGAAGAATAAGAAAGTAGAGTTCTTACTCCTTCCAATCTTGCAATTAGGGAAAATGTCTCTTTGTAGCCAATTCCCTCTTCTTGTGCATAAATTTTGTAGACTAACTTTTCCTTATTCCTTATTACTTCACAATTCTCATCCAATTTTTTTCTATACATCCACTTTATTGTAATAACATTCTTGTCCTCTAGTTGTGGTACTAGAGTCCATGTTTTGTTCTTCTCAATCTGATCAATTTCTTCTTTCATGGATTAACTCCAGTCTTCATTCTCTAATGCATCCTTCATTGATTTAGGTTCATGTATTCTTAACAAACATGTTTCATTCCTTAATCTATTCCTTGTCATTGGTCCATCATTATTTTTCTCTAATGATTTGTTCAAGAAGATGATGTCTTCTAACATATTTAGATAATCTTTGCTTTGTTCTTCTTTCTTCAGCAATAGGTTGTTCATGAAGTTCAATCTCAGGTTCATTGTGTACTTCTTTGTTAGGTAACTTGACATTCCTTTCTTGTAAATTGATCTCAACATCAGAATGCAACTCAGCTTTTAATTGTAACTCAACTCCTAAATGCTAATCGACATCCATTGTATGTGACTTGATTCTCATCGATTCTTGTTAATTAGCAGCTTGGTTAATAGTATCATCAACATTAGCAGTCATGCCTTCATAGTACTACATAAAGGTTTTGTAATTCTCAAGTTCCTTCTTTTGTTCATCTTCATGTACTTATATATATTCATCAAATTTTACATTTTCACTTTCCACAACTTTGTTACTATAAGTATTTAAAAACTTACAAGCTTTACTTCTTTTGGAATATCCCAGGAATATACCTTTTTCACTTTTAGCATCAAGTTTACCATTTCTCTCATCCTTAAGAATGCAAAAATTTCTTCTAAATACCTTAAAATATTTTACATTAGGTAACTATCCATACCATAATTCATAAGGTGTAAAATTTGTACCTTTCTTGACTTGTACTTAGTTCAAGGTATAGACACCTATATTGATAGCTTCTCTCCATTATTTTAAAGCAACATTCTTCTCCATCATAGATATATTCCTCCTTTTAGCTATCCCATTTTGTGGAGGGATCCTAGGTGCAAAATTTTGTCCTTTGATTCCTCTATCATTGCAAAATCTATTGAATTCATTTGATGTAAATTCTCCACCTCTATCAAATCTCAGACATTTCAAGCTTTTACCAGCTTCCTTTTCAACTTTTTTTAGATACCACTTAAATAGTTGAAAATCATCAAAATTTTCTCTCAAAAACATCACTATCATCATTCTTGAATAATCATCAACAAATAGAATAAAATACTTTTCATATTTGTAACTTTGCACGTCAATTGGTCCACATAGATCAATATTAACTAATTCCAAAATTTCTTTTGAAGTATGAGTCTTACTCTTAAAACTAGACTTTGTCATCTTGCCTAACTAACATTGTTTGCAAACCACATTATCAGGTTTCTTAAATTTTGGAAAACCTCTGACTCTTCTCATCTTACTGATACTAACCAAATTGTCAAAATTTACATGACATAATATTTTGTGCCATAGCCACACATCATCAAATTATATAGCAAGACAAGTAGCTTCATTCATTTCAAGATAAAACAAATTACCTCTAGTATGATCTGCACTTCCAATGAGTTCTCCATCAACATCATAGATCTTAGCCTTCTTGCATTCAAATTCAACTTTTCATCCTGATTCCATTGTGACACACTCAACATATTATAGTTAAGTCCTTCCACATAGTAAACATTGTCGCATGTGATCTTGTTTTTCAATCTTATTGATCCTTTAGCTTTCATTAGACAGGGTGCATCATTACCAAAACTAACACTATTTTCAATGTAATTCTCAAGGGTAATGAACTTACTTTTTTCACTAGTCATGTGATGAGAATATCCACTCTCAATGATCCATCTTTCACTTTTAGTTACATAAGATACTAATGTAGTTGCCTCATCTTCATGTAAATCATATTTTATAGCAACATAAAAAACTTCATTATCATGATCATCCAATTCATCATTAGATTCTTCTTCAGCAATGTAACAGGCTTCCTTTCCCTTGTCTTTATAGCCTTTGTTACTCTTATATTTTCTACTTCGAGATTCATCTTCATTTCTATTTTTTTTCTTCTGAGGACATCTTGTTGCAATATGGCCAAATTCATTACAATTAAAACATAGGATGGGTAACTTATCTTTGCATTTTCCTTTACCTCTATGAAATTTCCTAGCCAACAATGCTTCCAGTTCTTCTAGATCTTCATCATCTGTGTCACTGTCACTAGCAACATGTTTGACCTTTTTCTTTCCTTTAGGTTTTTTCAGTGTCAATTTAGCTTTGAAAGAAGAATCAATTTTCTCAGATTTGAGATTATCAAAATTTGAAAGTTCAAAAGTAGTGATTCTACCAATCAATCCTTCAAGGGTTAGATCACTACTAGGAGTACACCTCACTCGAATATCATAGATAGGTAGGAAGGTTCTCAACAATTTCTTGATCATAGTCTCATATTCAATAATTTCATTTTCTCCTCTAATTTCATTCACAACATCTTTTATTATTGCACAATACTAGACTATAGTCTCACCTTCTTGCATTCTCATTTCATCAAATTTTCCTCTTAGACTTTCTGCTTTGGCTCTCAACACATTCTTGTCTCCTCCATAGATCTTCTATAGGGCATCCCATATTTCGTTAGAAGTGGTACATGTTTTTATGTCTTCAAACTCGGAATAGCTAAGTGTAGATGCAATATCCAATGTTTCTTGATTGTGTTCTTTCTTCTATTTTAGTTGTTCAATAGTTAGGACTCCAACTACTTCAACATGTTTAGCGGTGATAGTTGTTTGTGCATAATCTCCAAGTCCTCCTAGATTTAGGTTCATCAAATTACTTTTCCATTTAGGAAAGTTTTCCTAGTTTAACTTGGGCACCTCCTTTCTATAAATCTTGACGTTTAGCTTCAAGTACCTTCAAACTTTTTCCTTCACAAGCACCAAACACTCTGATACTAATTGTTGGAATACTTTAGAATAACTGGGGGGGTGGGGGGATTGAACTAGTTATCCAAGGTCCAAATGCATAGATAAAAAAATTTAGTACTTAACAAATACATGTTCATGCATTGATCATCCAATATCTCAAACTTTAGTATATTACTATCCTAGGTCAAATGAACTTTACAGAAATCTAAACATGAAATACCACAAATTCAATCACACAATTTGACACAAGGATTTTACATGGAAACCCAATTTGGAAAAAACCACCAGTAACATGCTACCAATTTCCACTCTTTTGAACTGAGCTATATGAGGAGCCAAACCTATTAAAGGTTACATTGCATACTATTAAATGTGACCTTGATTAAAGGATTTCAATCACCCTATTAGGAGCGAGCCTATGTTTCAGATTTTAAATCATTTTGATAAGTTTTGACTAGGTTTTGAATCCCTCAAAGTTGGTTGATTATTGTTGTCATGCTAATGCATATTTCTTCGAATTTCAGGAAGCCCTTTTTGTCCAATTATAATTATGAACCAGTTGACTGAAATGAAGAAATTCCTTTTGCATTGCATTTTAGGGGTTAGAGAATTGGTATGTTCTAAATCTGAGCCTATGATGAATCCATTTGACTAGTTTTCAAATGAGATTCCAAATGCAATTTATGAAGTTTTTGTTAGAAACAATAGTCCACCAAGATAATTTGGGGGCGGGGGGTTGTTGAATTAGTTATCCAATAATTATCAACCTTAAATTATCTTAACCTTTCAATCAAAGTAATCGGCAAATATACTAAGATACACATACACAATTACACCATATTTGTTAACTAGGGAAACCCTTGATCAGAGGGAAAACCCTAGTGGGAATGATGCCCACAAGATGATGTATTAATATAAATATTCCTTGTTAAAGGATGGAACCTATTAGGATTCTATTACAACATTTAGTAAATATGAGTCATTGTTAGGAGATTCTAATCCTTTTAGGAGTTGTGCCAACCTTGATAGCAATTGTGGAAGGCAGAAGGACCCACTGTCTAAAAAAATTCTGGGGCAAGACCACTAAACACACTATCAAACTAATCTTTCAAATATTCCTTGTAGAATAATTTTTTGTATTGTACTTTATCCTCTTTAATGTGTCCTATCTATCAGACCAATCACTGTCAGACCTTGTAGACTAGGTCACAAACCTCAGAGCCAAATATCAAAATAAAACCTTGACAATGAAGTTTTCTCCAACTTTGTTCCACTCAAATTATCTTCATATTCTTCTCTTCATGCTTCTTGCAATCATTAATTCATTCCATACATGATAAAGGAAAATGTTCTTCCTTTATATCGAATCCATAAAATAATTTCTTGAGTCGGCTATTATACCTTCTCAATTAATTCTTATAGGACCATATTAAGAACACATTACACTTAGCAATATCATTAATTTTTTGGCTTGTAACTTGAATAAATTTCTATATGTGTGACATTATGATGAGTGAGCTTAGCTATGTCATCTCCAGAATGTCTTCTTCACATCTATAACTTCGGCTTCACAGAATAACAACTTTGCCAGGACATGCCTCCATAAACTCTATCTCAGAATAGTCTTCATCAAAACTTGCATAACTTCTTCCAAAATTAATATATTATTCTTCTAAGGCTAGATTCATATACTAGACACCTATTAGTATCTCCCTTTAACCTTTCTTAGTGAAAATGCACAAGTATCTGTCCATACCAACTTGATCTTTACCACTATGCTTCTGTTAGATACCTTAGAAAACTGCTATGTTGACATCAATGACAAATATAGTCATGAATACAACATATCATCATAATAATGATCTAATCATGTTTCTACAATACTCCCCCATAATAGTATCATCAGTATTCATGGTTCCAACAATCTCCCCCTTTGGCATTGATGACAACATAGATGAAAAACATCTAGTTCCAAAAATACCAATTGTAAGAGACTGTTAACCTTTCTTTTCAAATCCTCTTCATCAATCCTTCTCTGTCATTGATATACCTCAATGTGCTCTCTATCAAATGCAATCTCTCCCTTCAATGTACTCTATATCAAAATGTTTTTCATGCTGTAGTTTCTCCCCCATTGATATCAATGTCAAAGGTTTTAGCAACCATCAATCTCTACAACAACTGTCTCTAACTTGCTTAACTATCTAAGGACACTATTAAAAGTAACATCCAACATGAGTCCTATATGACTTTATCCATCACAAATACTCCCTCATATAGGAATCATCAACATTTAGTCCAGACAAATAATAGTGCTATGTTACACTGGACTGATGCACTCTTGCATCATCTACTTTGATGTAGGAAGGGTCATAACCCCCAACATACCTTGTAAATACTCAAAAGTCTCTTTGGGAAATGGCTTGGTGAAAATATTTGAAATTTGATCCTTGGTTCTTACATACTCCAATCTAATTTCCTTTTTCTGCAACTTTTTCTCTCAGCATGTGATATTTGCTAGAAATGTGTTTAGTCCTAGAATGTAACACTAGATTGTTAGACATATTCACTATGAATATACTTGTGTTATCACAATGTATGACAATAGATTCACTAAGTTCTATCCTTATATCCTTCAACATCTGCTTCATCCAAACAACTTGATTACAATTTTTTGCTACTACAACATACTCTACTTCTGTTGTACTTTGTGAGGTAGAATCTTACTTCTTGCTTAACCAAGAAACCAAACTTCCTCCAAGAAAGAAGGCTCCACCACTGATGCTCTTTCAGTCATCCATACTACTTGCCTAATCACCATCAGTATAAGCATATAAAGTGAAATCTTTAGATCTATCATACCATAATCCAAACTTTGGTATTCCTTTAAGGTATCTAAATATCCTTTTGACTACTATATAATGTTCTTCTTTGGGATGAGCTTAAAATATTGCAACAATTCCAACTGTATGTGCTATATCTAACCTTGAGTGAGTTAGATATTTCAACCTTCTAATCATAGATGTGTGCTTCTTCTACTCAACAATAGGTGTCTCATCATTTGTAGAACTTGTGTCTAGTTACCATAGGTGTTCCAATTCATTTACATGTTTCCAAACAAAACCTTTTTAGTAGATCTTTCAAATACTTAGTCTGAGAAATAAAGATTCCTTCTTTTTCCTGCACAATCTACAATCCTAGAAAGTATTTCATTTCTCCTATCATGCTCATTTTAAATTCCTTCTTCATTTCTTCTGCATACTTGTCACTTTCATCATCATTTCCTCCAAATATGATATCACCAAAAAATATTAGCAAAATCATCAATCCATCATCTATTTCTTTCTAGTATAGATTACCTCTGCTATACCTTTTCTAAATCCAAGATTTGTTAAATACTTGTCCAACCTTATATACCAAGTCCTAGGTGTTTGCTTCAAGGCACATAGTGCTTTCTTCAATTTGCATACTATATCCTTCTCATCTATTAAAGCAAAACCTTTAGGTTATTCTATGTATACTTCTTATTCAAATTCTCCATTCAAAAATGTTGACATGACATCCATTTGATACACTTTGAATTTTATGTGCTGCATAGGCTAAGAATAACCTTACTACTTCTATTCTTGCTAGAGGAGAATAGGTTTCATCATAGTCTATTCCTTCTTGATGTGAGTAACCTTTACATACTACTAGCTTTTACAATGTTGTCAAAGTTTATATGATAAAATAACTTATGCCATAACCCACTATCATCTACCTTAACAACCAAACTTTTCATTTTAGTTGGATTCAGCTGAAATACATTACCTCTAGATTTGGGTCCTATTCTAATTAACTTCTCATCCTTGTCTATGATCATGTATGTCTTTTCTGTGAACTATAACTGATAACCTTTATCCACTAGGTGTCCAACACTCAAAAGATTGTGTTTCAAACCATTAGCAAAATATACATCCTTAGTGTTAGTCTTACCATCAAGAGTTGTAGATCCAATACCTTCAACATGGCATGTTGCATTGTTTCAAACTTTGACAATGACTTCATCATGATTTTTGAAGTCAAAAAATTTGTTCATATCACCAGTCATATGATGTGAACAACCACTACCAATTATCTAATCAAATTTCTTTTCAACCTGTGAAACCAAAGCCATTTTCTCTAGACTTTCTTCTTTAATAGCTACGAATCCTATTTCATCATCACTAGAACTTACTACTTATTAATCAGAATCATTTACTTAATTTGCATACAAACACTCTCTATCTCTTCTAGGTTTGAACTTTCCTTTATACTTTTTCTCTCTTTTAGGACACTTAGATGCATGATGACCAAACTCATTACAAGTTCAACATTTAAAAATTTTCTTACCAGAAGGGCTACTCCTTCTATCTTTCTATCCTCATCAGATTTGCTACTATTAGAAAAGTCTCCTCTAGCACTTGTGCTCCTCGATAAACTAGGTTGAATATTTATGGCATTAAAAGTTGTTTCTATTTTGGTCAATTCTCCAAACTGTCTAAGCTCATTCTCAACTACTTCAAGTCTCCCAAGTAATATTTCCTTTGTGAAATCTTTTATACAAGTGATCATTTGAACTACTTGCTTAAATGGTGGTGTTAAGCTCTTTAATACTTCCAAATCACCTCATCATCTTGCTTGGTTCCTCCTTGAGATCTAATACCTATAGTAATTTCTAATATCCTACCTACATATGTTCTTATAGATTCATCTTCCATCATTTTAACATCTTGGAATACACAAATCTAGCTTTGTAGCCTCAATTTCTTAGAATGTTCATCACCTTCAAAACTATTTCCAAATATTTCCAAATCTTATAAGAAGTATTAAGTGATTTTGACATGTTTGTTTGCGAGCAGTTTCAAGTGAGCAACTTTGACGGTCAATATATTTTGACCTAGATGTCATCATGACACAAAATCTGACAAGGTAAAATAATGTGGAACAAAGAATTATTATGCTTCTTTCCAAAGCCTCATTATTTATTTTGGTCAGTTTTTGAAGCCAATTCAAGAGCCTCCTAACATGAACTAGGTAGTTGTTAGATTAGTTAAAAATGAGTTTTAAAGTTTCAACCTAAGGTAGAATTTGAATTGAATAAGTATGACACACAAATTGGATCATCCTAAAGAATCAAGTTTTTCAAATGCAAAAATAATTAAGCTAGACCCACTTTGGGGCCTGACTAATCTCATCAGGACAACAAGATATTGGAAATTAAAAATGTTCAGATGTTACAATGATTCTAGTTCATTAAAATATTTAGTATGTTAAATTATCATTCAAGTTTCAAATGGAATGGTGATTATCATTAAGTGGAGAGGTCATTCTATCATTTGGGAGCATAACTTACAAGTGAGAATTGCGGATATGAACCAATCATGGCATAAGTATCATCATCCTATCAGAGTGGATAAAATATTTTCTTCAAAAAATTGTTATAAATGCTTGGAGATAGTGATGATAATAAAGAAAATTTTGGAGCATCATTTGTTTGGTAAGTGGCTTAGCCTTTAATGGTGAAGTGGAGAGATGCTGCATGACATTCCATACAGATGTAAGGATTATGCATAGCAAATAATGAAGGAGAAAATTGAACATACTAGGGATGTTTCAAGACCCATAATTTTAAATTATAATGGAGAAAAAATAAAGGGGTTATTTATATCTTACCCTTACTATGGAATGCAATCAACACATGATGGATGAATGTCATGATATGGAGGAAGAGAAATGGTATGCAAAAATTTAAAAAAAAATTGGACTTGTAGGAAAAATTTAGATTATGCCAATAAAACATTTTGTTAGGCCAACATAGAAAAAAATGTGTCTCTTCTTATGGCTTGGTTGGAAGCCTTTTCCTTCTCTTTTTCTTGATGAACCGATTCATAATCAAACACATTGAAACTTTTGATTCACCTTCCAAAGCTCTAATTTAGTGAGATGGGGATTCATTCTAGAGAATTTTTGATAGTAAATTAGGGAGTTGCCTTACCCTCAAAATTGTGCTTGCTAAGCTCTATGATGCATGTTTCAAAGAAAAGATAAAAACTATTAGATTGGTTAATCATCCTACCCCAACTTGCATGACTATTTTTATGTTGCCCATGTGACTTGAGGAGTAAAACAATGGGCAATGTTTCTGATCATTGTAATGGAAGGAACAAGTATCAAGGTAAGGTGTTCTCTATCATGCATAAGAGGTGCATTTAGCATCAATTTATAGTTGTGTGAGGGGTCAATGGTAAAGGCTATATGTTTTAATTTATCAATGAAGCATTATCCAAAAGAAAATACATATGAGACCTTTGCTAGTTGTACAAAGTCATCATTATGCCTAAAGGATATGATTTAAATTAGAGCTTGAGGTAATACCTTTGCTATTGGATACAATTGGTTAATTGTGTGTTGTCTTTAATGTTACACAAATTCCATATCATTAGTAGTTAGTATATTCCAAGCTCACTTAGGAAATGAAGACAATTCTTAGTGTCTACTGAGTGTTCCTGTATCTGCCTAGTTCAGATGGCAGTGTCTACCAAGTTCACTTGGGCATTGAAAGAAAAGTTACAGAAAGTGAGTGTTAACTGAGCTCACTCAAGTAACAAAGGAGAGGTGGATGGAACTAGTGCTAACTAAGCTCACTCAATTGTCAAAGGGGTATTCGTAAGTTTGAAGTGTTAGCCATGCTTCTATTGGTTAATGAAGGAAATCATTTCAGAGTTAGTTTTTACCGAGCTAGGTCAGTTAACAAAGGATTTTCCTATTTTGTTGTATTAAGCCTAATTGATTTATCTATTCATTCCAACCGACTAAGGTGATGAATATTGATTATTCTAAGTTGTATTTGAGCTGACTTGACAAAGTGGAAGATATAAGTATAAGGTCAAGTTGTGATTTCAGAGTGTGCAAGTGAATGTACAAATTATGATGATGTGATTGAAGATCTATTGACGAGAAAAGGAAGTGAATTTGAAGGATAAGCAAAATATCCTTGTGGTGCAACAAAGCCATATTCAATTAGGAAGGATCAAGTACAAGCTAGAATAGAGATCTAAAATTAGTAAATTAGTTGCATTCAAATCAGGTCATCTCATTGTTACTCTCTAACCATTGTAGCAGTGAGCTAAATCTCCTAATAGAGTTGGCTTAATAGCTATTTACAAATTCTCTAACAAGGTGGCAATTCCATTGAATTGTTCTCAAAGACCTCTAACAAGGCCACTCCTAATAGGGTGATTAAATCCTTTAATAGGGTCACACCTAATAGTGTGTTTTGTAACCTTTAATAAGGTTGGCTCCTAATAGGGCTCACTTTGGAAGAGTGAAAATTAGTAAGTGGTTTTCCTCAAATTGGGTTTTCACTTTAAATCTTGGTTTCAAATGTGTTCATTTTCTTTATGTGTTTGCAACTAAGTTAAAGTATTGGTAATCATAGATAATTTCTAATGATTTATGTGTTAATAATTTACCAAGATAATCTAGTTATTACCGATTTACAACATTCTTTGTGTTTACCAAGCTTCTATAGTACTCAATTATCTATTTGGATTTTGTACTAACATCTAAGGGATCTAGGATTTATTTTTGTAGTAAATGATTCACCCCTCTCCTCTCAGTTACTCCTCTTATATTTCTAACAATTGGTATCAAATTTTTTGGTTCTTATAGAGAAGGTTTTAAGGACCTAAGTTATAAAAGATTAGGATGTCTTACAAAAGAGAGATTCCCAAGCTGGAGAGAGATAATTTTGCAGCATGGCAAGGATTAATGAGGTTACGTCTAGCTACCATTAGTGATTTAGGTTGCAAGTATCTTGATGTTGAATATAAGACTCCCACTAGAACTTTATCAGTTGAAGACATTGTTGCAAAGAAGAATCATAATATCATGATGATTGATATTGCATCTGCTCTCACTTATGCTGAATTTGATGAGGTAAAAGATTGCAAAATTGCTTCTACAATGTGGAACAAATTGAAAGACATCCATGGAGGAGATGAAAATGTAAGAAGAGCCAAAGAAGAAAGCCTTAGAGTACAATTTGATCAAATGAAAATGAGAGAAGATGAAACCATTGAAAAATATGTGGAAAGAATCAAGTTCAGTGTAAGTGCAATTAAAGCATTTGGAGGAGACATCAAGGAGGAAACTGTTGTAAGTAAAGTGCTCATAACTCTTCTTACTATTTATGCAATTAGAGTATCTACTATTCATGAAATGAGATGTAATCCAAATAATAAAATAGGGTTGGATAATCTAGTTGGAAGATTAAAAACTTTTGAATTAGACAATTATGATAACTATGTTCCTACTTCAAAGAATATTGAATCTGCATTTAAAGCTAAACTCTCACTCAAAGAAAAGGGTAAAAAGTCAAAATCTAGTCAATTAGGAAGTGGAGAAGATGGATCATTGGAAGAAATTTTAGACATTAATCTTGAAGTTGTTGAAGACCTACTTGAAAGGAAGTATTCCAAAGGAAGAGGAAAGCACAAAGGTAAAGTTCCTTTGATCTACTTTTCTTGTGAAGAAATTGGTCACATTGCTGCTAGGTGTCGAAACAAACAAAACAAGGATGAAAAGAGACACAATAAGAATAAAGGAAAGAAGGACTCGAAGAACTACAAGAGCTTCAAGGAAAAAGGTAAGAAATCTTGTTTTACGACCAAAGATTCTGATAACAATGAAGATGAAATGGTATATATATTTGTGAAAGATGACTCTGATGATGGAGATACAATGGCACTTATCTCTCATGTTAGAAAAAATGATATGTGGATTATTGATAGTCACTGCTCACATCATATGACTGGTGACAAAACAAAATTTGAGCATATGGAATATTATGATGGAGGTAGTGTAAGATTTGGAAACAATGAACCTTGTAACATAAAAGGAAAAGGATGTATCTTGTTGACTAAAGAACTTGTATGTGACAATGCTTATTGGGTTAAAGGACTAAAGCATAATCTACTAAGTGTGACATGACTGAATAACATTCGATTCAAGGTAGAATTCATGAATGGATAGGCCAAACTGCTAGATGGGAAAGGAAATTTGGTTGGTTCTAGAAAGTAAACAAAAGGTAATCTATTTTATCTTCATCTCAGTCATTGTTCATGTTTTATTGCTCAAGTAGAGGAAAGTTGGTTATGGCACAAAAGGCTATGTCATGTGAATTTTGATAATCTAGTTAAGATAAGAAAATATAAAAGAGTAAGAGGTATTCCTAGTTTGAAGAAGCCTGACATGGGTCTATGCAAGAATTTCCAAATTGGTAAGATGGGAAATACAAGCTTCAAGAGCAAAGACTATTAGTCAGAAGAAGTCTTGGAAATTGTTCATACAAACTTATGTGGACCAATTGGAATAGAGAGTTATAGTGGAGAAAAGTTTTTCATTCTTTTTGTTGATGACTATTCTAGAATGACAATAGTAATGTACCTAAAAGAAAAATTAAAAGCCTTTAAAAAATTCAAGTGGTATCTGGCAAGAGTGGAAAAAGAAACTGAAAAGAAATCGAAATGCTTAAGATTAGACAAAGGTGGTGAATTCATCTCTCATGAATTTAATGATTTCTACATTGAAATAGGAATCAAAAGACAAGTATTAGCCCTTGGTACACCACAATAGAATGGTATAGTAGCAAGAAGAAATAGATCTATCATGGACTATGGAAGAACCCTAATGATTGAAAAGAATGCAACTCTTAAATACTAGAAGGAAGCTATCAACACTGTAGTTCATACCTTGAATAGAGTTCAATTGAAGAAAGATTCAAACAAGATAGCTTATCAGCTATGGTACATGGCTACAAACCTAATGTAATTTACTTGAAATATTTGGCAACAAATGTTATATATTGAAAGAATCTAGAAAAGGAAAATTTGATGTAAAAGGTGATGAAGGAATATTTATAGGATACTCTTGTAGAAGTAAAACATATAGATGCTTGAATTTGTCTACTCACAAAACCATAGAAAGTGCACATGTCAAAATTGATGAATTTGTAGAAAAGAGTGAAGAAGAAAGCAATAAGGAACCTGAAGACTATAGAAGATTTGTTAACTATGAACTTGATAGTCTGCCAAATCTATCTGAGAGAAAAAAAGCTTCATCTCCCGAGTCCTCAGAAACTCCAATAGCTACCAAGTTGCAGATAGTTCAACCCAAGCTACAAGGACTCAAATCACAACTAGAGGCTATTGAGTTAGTTCAAACCGAGCTTGATGGACCTAAGTCATAGACTGAAGGACCTGAGCTTGAAATTGAAATTCAAGAAGAAGATGGTGGAACCCATTCAAAGGTCAAGGAGCCTATGTTAGCAAGATATGTCAGAAGACATCATGCACCTAATCAGATCATTGGAGACAAATAAGGTGGAACAATGACAAGAAGAAAATTAAAAGGTGCATGTTTACTTGCTGAATTTGAACCTAGAAGTGTTAAGGATGCTTTAGAAAATGAAAGTTGGATTGAAGAAATGAATGAAGAGATAGAAGAGATAGAAAAGAAAAAAACCTAGACTCTTGTTCCTAGATCCAAGGATAAAAATGTAATTGGAACAAAATGGGTATTTAGAAATAAGCTAAATAAAGATGGAAATGTATCAAGAAACAAAGTAAGATTAGTATGCAAGGGTTATTCTCAAGAAGAAGGTATTGACTATGGTTATATTTTTGCTCCTGTGGTAAGACTAGAAGGTGTTAGAACTTTACTAGCATATGCAACACATAGAGGATTTAAAGTATATCAAATGGATGTTAAATCTGCATTCTTGAATGAAATTCTTGATGAGGAAGACTACATTGAGCAACTAGAAGGTTTTATAGATCCTAGAAAAAGTGACATGGTTTGCAAACTACACAAAGCATTATATGGTCTCAAACAAGCTTCTAGAGCTTGGTATAAAAGACTACACAATTACTTGGTATTGATTGGTTTTCAAAGGACTAATGATAACAATACTCTATTCTCAAAAGAAATGAGTAAAGAATTTGAGATGTCCATGTTTGGTGAGATAAAATTCTTTTTTGGATTGCAAATACAATTGAACAAGAATGGTATCTACATCACTCAATCTAAGTATATTAAGGAGATAGTCAACAAATTTGGAATGGAAGATTTGAGACCAGTTGGAACACCTATGCCTACTAGACATAAGCTCTCCAAAAATGATGATTCCAAAGAAATAGTTAACACCACATTTAGATCAATGATTGGAAAATTACAATATGTAGTACACACAAGGCTTGATATTGCTCTAGCAGTTGGAATAGTGGCAAGATTCTTAGAAAATCTTAAGGAAAATCACATGATGGCAATCAAGATAATTATGAGGTATCTAAAAGGTACTGAAGACTATGGTTTATGGTACAAACTTGGAGGCAATTTGGACTTGAAAGTATTTACTGATGCTGATTGGGAAAGAAGTCTTGATGATAGAAAAAGCACTAGTGATGGAGCATTCTTTCTTGTAAAAGACTAGTATCTTGGACAAACAACAAGCAAAATTGTACATCTCAATCCACAACAGAGGTAGAATATGTAGCAGCAATAGTCAATTATTCTAACATTGTTTGGTTCAAACAACTATTAGAAAGAATGAAGGTAGAGATCAAAGATCCAGTTGTCATATATTGTGATAACACCAGTGCAATAAATAAATCAAAGAATCTAGTAATGCATTCCAAAATAAAGCACATTGCTATAAAATATCAATTCCTAAGAGAGTTAGTGCAAGATAAAGAAGTCAGATTAGAATATGTGAATAAAAAGGAACAAATTGTAGACATATTCACCAAGTGATTAACTAAGGATGCATTTATGTATCTAAGAGGTAAATTAGGGGTCATTCCCTATCTAAAATTCACTAAATGAAGTTTAGTAAATGCATCAACCAAAACCTGTTGAAGATTAATTAGTTGGTACAGAATTGGCAAGGGCATATTGTAGATGAATTAGTACTTAAGGTACATTGGTATTTATAGAATTATTGTCTTTGGCATGTGTTGTCAAAGAGGAAGACATTTACTATCATATCTTTGAGAAATTTTTGGATCCTGAATAAAGTTAGAAACTAGAGAGGGAGAGGTCTTCCAAAGAAGAAGTATGCTAAAAGAGGGAGAATGTTCTAAATGGACTTTGTAGTGGCTGTTGAAAATAGAATTTAGTGAAAGGAAGAGCTCATACTGATACAGGGAGTTCTCAAGTCAAAAATCAAAAATTTCATTGTGCTATGACATGTTGTGTTGCCATCAATGCCAAAGAGGGAGATTGTTGGATACAATTGGTTAATTGTGTGTTGTCTTTGATGTTACACAAATGTCATATCATTAGCAGTCAGTATATGCCAAGCTCACTCAAGTAGTGCAGATAGTTCTTAGTGTCGAAAAAGCATTCCTGTGTTTGCCTAGTGTAAAAGGAAATGTCTATCGAGTTCACTTGGGTGTCAAAAGAAAAGTTGTAGAAAGTGAGTGTTAATTGAGCTCACTTTGGTAACAAAGGAAAGTTGGATGGAACCAGTGCTAACTAAGCTCACTCAATTGCCAAAGGAGTTTTCGTAAGTTTGTAGTGTTAACTAAGCTTCTGTTGGTTAATGAAGGAAATCATTTCAGAGTTAGTTTCTACTGAGTTGGCTCAGCTAACAAAGGATTTTTTTAAATTTTTTTTTTTTGTATTAAGCTTATTTGATTTATCTATTTATTCTAACTAACTAAGGTGATGAATATTGATTATTCTAAGTTGTATTTGAGTTGACTTGACAAAGTGGAAGATATAAGTATAAGGTCAAGTTGTGATTTTAGAGTGTGCAAGTGAATTTGCGAATTATGATGATGTGATTGAAGATTTGTTGATGAGCAGAGGAAGTGAATTTGAAGGATAAGAAGAATATCCTTGTGGTGTAGCAAAGCCATATTCAATCTAGAAGGATCAAGTACAAGCCAAAATAAAGATCTAAAATTAGCAAATTAGTCGTATTCAAATCAGGTCATCTCATTGTTACTCTCTAACCATTGTAGTAGTGATCTAAATCTCCTAATAGAGTTGGCTTAGCAGCTATTTGCAAATCCTCTAATAAGGTGGAAATTTCATTGAATTATTATCAAATACCTCTAACAAGACCACTCCTAACAAGGTGATTAAATCCTTTATTAGGGTCACACCTAGCATTGTGTTTTGTAACCTTTGACAAGGTTGGTTCCTAATAGAGTTCACTTTAGAAAGTGAAAATTAGTAACTAGTTGCTATTGGTGGTTTTTCCCAAATTGGGTTTCCATGTTAAATCTTGGCATCAAATGTGTTCATTTTCTTTATGTGTTTGCAACTAAGTTAAAGTAATGGTAATCATAGATAACATCTAATGATTTATGTGTTAATAATTTACGGAGCTAATCCAGTTATTATCAAGTTACAACATTCTATCTGTTTACAGAGCATCTACAATACTCAGTTAGTTGTTTATATTTTGTATTGAAATCTAAGGGATCTGGGATTTATTTTTGTAGTAATTGATTCACATCTTCCCTCTTAGTTACTCCTCTTATATTTTCAACACTTTGAAGTATCACAAGTAGAGGTGTTTTGTTTGAAAAATGTGGAATCATGGTTTTAAAAGGGGAGAGATGGATTGTATCAATCGTCCTTCCTTTGTAATTTTTTCTCTGCCTTTGATGGGAGGAGTGCTATAATTTCATATCATTTCTAGTACACTTAGATATCTATAAAAAGTTGACATTCTTCGAATCATAACCATAGCGTCCATTATTAAAATATTTCTTTGGCATGTGTTTAGAGTAAGGAAAACATTGTCATTAGATGATCCATTCACAAGTGTAGTTAATTTAGTTGACCTCACATTGAATATGTCCTCTGAAACCTATACCCAAAGTGAAATAAAAGGAAGTATATGTTGACATTAAGGTCAATTTTTCTTATGTGGTAAAATGTTGACACACTTCTATGAATCATTATATCCAAGATTAGTCAAGGATGAGATCTCAAATGGTGATCCATAACTCTCTATTCATGGAGTGCAAGGGTTTTTAATGGAGACCCTTAGTTTGACCTAGTTTGTGCCCATACAAGTACACCATGAAATGAGAGATTCAAAGAGGAAAAGCAAGAGTGCTAGTCTCCATGATCATCAAATATGCATGAAAATTAAGATGAAAGCTAATCTAAATGATAATAATGCAAAGAAATGCAAGGATGAAACATAATGATGGAACTCATTGATGCAAGCAAAAATAAGACAAGAAGAGAGAAGTTACAATGAAGCTCCAATGTCCAAACCTTAAGGCTCAAACCCTAATGCTCAAACTCCTCCAAAATCGCTCTCCAAACCTATAACATAATAATAAAATCTTCCTCTATATTTCTCTATATTTCTGTATATGAAAAGGAAAAGGAGAGGAATCCTTATAAAGGAAAATGTGGAGGTGGCAGGCTTCTCACAAGCAATATGGGATAATAGAGTTTGATCCATGTGAGATAAAATTCTACTAGTGAGAAAAGTGGAGTGTTTGAGCAGAAAGTGGAAAGAGGAAATTAATGAATCTCACTTAGAGATATTTGCATTTAAGTGTAGAGAAAAAATGATCTATTTATTTTTATTTAATTTATTTCCTTTTTTCTTCACAAAGATATTTATGTGGGGATTTATTAATTAAATTAAAAGAGGGTTTTTCTTTTAATTAAAAGGGGATTTTATTTTATTTAATTAAAAGAGAACTTTTATTTTAATTCAATAAGACCTAGAATAAGATGATAAAACCTTAGGTTATATTGAAATAACTGAATTAATTACAAGTTGATCAAGGAAAATGATTTGAATTGATTTAATAAAATATTGCAATTTATTACCTCAAAAAATTGATAAAATGAAGAATGGGGGCCCATAGTCTAGGTGACCATTTTAGGGTGCATACATGTCTATCAGTGACACAACACTTAGTCAAGTGTTTACAATGCTACCAAGCTCTACAGTTGCTACCGAGATTATCATTCATCCAGTAGTGTTAATCAAGTATCTCAGTTGCTACCGAGCTAAGCAAATAGTTTATAGTTTATGCAAAGCTTCAAAGTATCTATCAAGCATTAGAGATAGTTTACAATATATCCCAAGAATAGATGTATGTACCAAGCTATCTAGTGGAAGTGATGAAGACTCAAGTGTTAATCGAGCTCTGTAGTGTGAACCAAGTTCTATAGTGTCTTCTGAGTTCATAGTGTTAATGAAGTGAATGTAGTCTTGACCTAGTCATGTAGTGTCAACCAAGTGATTTGGAAGCTACTGAGTTTCTAAGTGTTCACCAAGTCACACAATGTTGACCAAGTTCAAACTACTCAAAAGTGATTAGTATGGACCGAGCTTCAACTTCAACTGAGTGCCAAAGTTTGGCCAAGCATTGACAGTGTTTTTTGTGTATCAGAACATCACCAAGTTTTTCTTCAAAACCTGAGTTACAACAATTGGGACAAATTTGTGAATTATGATGAAGTTGGTATTGTAGCTAACTCTAGTAAGTTTTTAATTGGATTAGTATATATGTAATGTAATGCATCATATCCAAATATGTCATTGGGAAGAATAAGAAGTATATAAGTGAGAATTGAAGAAGGCTACAAGCAGTATAAGGGACAACAAATATTTATCTATCACAACTTGGTGATCATTGTAATACAAGGAATCTCATTCAAAAAATCAAAGTTGTAGATCATAGATCAACCACTAATTCATCCTAATAGGTGCATCAATCAAATCCTTTAATAGGTTAGCCTTACCATTCTTTTGCTAAATCTTCTAACAGAGTTACTTCATTGTATGTTTGTAAATGCTTTAACAATGTGGACCTCATAGTCCTTATTGCTCCTAATAGGACATATCACTAGATGTGGTCAATTGTAAGGCTTAATAGGTTAAATTTATACTCTAGTACTAAAGCTTTTGGGTATCATCCCCACCCCAATTTTACTTTCTATTTAGAAGGTTTCTGGGTCACTATATCTTGTGTCAAAAGTGTTATGAATGTTTGATTGCTTTCATTCTTTCATGCATATAATTAGATTAGACTAATATATGAAGGATTAATCAGTGCAATAGGATAACCAACAATTGGTATCAGAGCATTTGGTTCTCGCATTAGAAGAAGTTTAACAACTTGAGACAAGATCAAAGGCAATGGAGGTATATAGGCTAGATAAGGCTATTGAGAATGAAAAGTTGGATTTAGAATTGGCCATTAGACAACTCAAGAAAGAAAATTAGCAACTCTCTCAATCATTGAAACAAAGGAAATATCTTGTAGTAAAAATGGATGACAACCTCTACATTGAAAGAACAATTGAAGACTTATGTCCATAAAGAAATTCAAATGAAGCTGATGTAGGAATCAAAGAGCTATTAGAGAAGAATTCCAATCTTCAAGAAAAAGTCAAAAAGTTGAAAAGAGAGCAAGAAATATAATCAATTAGAATGTGTGAGGTCATGGAACAAAAGGACAATGCCAAACAAGAGATAGAAGAGAAAGACAATTTAATCCATCAACTATCCCTTCAGCAAGTAGACTTTATTGATCAACTCAATAATGCAAATCAAGAGATTATCAATCTAAGGATAGAGAATGAAAGACTGTAGAATGATCTCAACATTGAAAAGAAAACCAATGAGATAATAATGAAATATTAAGAAAGTATGAATCAATTGAATTAGAAAAATTAGTATAGACACAAAGGAAAAGTTGGATTAGGATACACAGAAGAAGGTGAATCATCTTAGCAAGGATCTCAAAAGAATAAAAGGCCTACTTGTAATCATTGTGGTAAGATAGGTCATATATCAAAATTTTTTTGGAGCGATGGAAAAGAAAAATTCAATGGAAATTATTACAGTTGCAACAAGCATGGTCATAGAGCAAGTGAATAAACAAAGAAACCTAAATTTGAAGGAAAGTGTTACAATTGCAAGAAATAAGGACACAAATCTTTAGAGTGCAAAGCCAAAAAATGGAACCCAAAAGAATAAATTGTAAAAGCAATATTTGGATGGGATTACAACACATGGTGTAGATGTCACTACTGTGGTGACTTTGGACACATTGGAGCAAACTATGTGAAACATCACATGGGGAAAATAGATAGTGCAAAATGATGTTTTTTTTTATTATATAGAACCTGGACATCTTGCCAAGAATTGTATGAGAATAAGAAGGATTAAAGATGAAAAGAAAGCCACAGTTGACAATATAAGAAAACAAATGAGGTAGCAATGGGTGTCAAAATCTTCAGAGAATACAAGCCAAAGTCCTAAAGTTGTTGATACCCAAGCCAATGAGTTGGGTGGCTCAATCATTTCAAATTAGCTCCCTATGGAGATCACTGGAGCTATGATTCATAAGGAGTTATCTAACATTAGTTCCAACCAGCTAGAAAGAAAGATCCATATCAACATTTAAGATGCACAAGGATCACTAAGCAATAATTGAAGTTTAAGACCTTATTGAGCAAGGTTAGGTTACATATTGTTTCATTTGGAAAATGCATAGTTGGTGAATCTATCGACTACCAAGGTTAGACTGAATGGTAGTAATGTTACCAAGGTTTGAAGTTCTCTAAGTTGGTAATTCCTACCAAATCAAGAGATCTTATTGAATTGAAGGTGTCTTCTGAGTATTAAAGATCAAAGTGAGTGGAGGAAAATCTGTTATCAAGAAAGTATACATATGAAGAATTTATGGTGATTAAAAAGAGGAAATTCATTAAAAGGAAGATATCAAATGCATTATTTTACCATAAATTTTTAGAACATAGAGTGAAGAGAAATTTCAGAGTTTCAAATGATTTGAGCAATTATTGTTGAATATTTCTCTCATTTTTGAAACCCTACTGAGTGATGGCATCTTCAAGTTGCAATGTGAAGAAAAGATAAAAAATGTTAGTTCATGAAGTGGATTGCAAAGGTCTTACATTCAGGTTGAGTATAGCAAATGCAGAGACATTAGACCCGATTGGAGTATAATCACAATTTCCACCCAAGGTACTTCTTGTCCATGATATCACTTCATTCTATCATTGTTCTATCCAAGAATTTGGAGCCATGGAAATGAATGAAGGGTTCAATAAGCTATGTGTGGATGGAATTCTCAAATCAGAGCATAATCATTTAGAAATGAAGGGCTTAACACATATTCTACATATGTCAAAGGACTATCAAGTCAAGTGGATTAGATTCATCCTAAGCTGAATTCATAATGGGTTGTTACGATTAGATCACCCTATCCTAATAAAAAAGAAAATGATACAAAAAATCACTAGATTGCTAATGTTGAATAAAGATAAGACAACTAAAACCTTAGGTCGGGCTGAACTGACAAAGCATACTCTTGCCAAGTGGGATGAAAGAGGCATGAAGCTCAGTGGTGTTACAAACATGGAGTTGAAGTTTATAATCCATGTGATTTCTCACAATATATACAACACAAGTCAATTTAATAATTTTTGTGTGAGGCTGTTGATCTAGCATTAAAAGTGGTGAAGAATAACTTGTCTTTTGACCTTGCTAAGTTATTGCTATGTTTGGTTCTCTTATGATATGTTTATTTTTTGTTGTTCAATTTTTTTTTTCCTTCCAATGAATCTATAGTATGGAGAAATAATGTTCTAGTATTATATCAAATCAATGAATACGTAGTAGAAATGGATGAGAATTTTAGCAACATTATAGATAATTACTTTGAGTCATTCAAGGAAAAGACACAAAGTAGATTTAGGATTCCCAAGAAACTTGTGGAAGATTATAACCAAGATATTTGTTTCTTGGTTGACTATGACAAGGTATACATTTAGGCAGTCAGACCTAGAGTGGCATGGGTTAAGCCTCTAGACTATAAGGTTAACATTGATGACACTAAGGATATTATTGAAGCTCTATGGAATGAGCCTGTGAATCCAAAAGATACTTATTTTGGCACATATGATGAGGCCAAGGTAAGAATTGAGCTTGAGATAAAGCTACTTTAAGAAGTGAATAGAGGAAGGAAGAGGATTGAGAAAATAACTAAGAATACCAAGTCATTGAGCTCTCCTCTTATGATTATTGAGGGTAAAGGAGATGATGTAGAAGATGAAGATGAAGAGGAAGAGGTAGAGGAAACTAAATATGATAAGGAAGAGCCTCCCAAGAAGAAGGGGAAGGTTATTGTTATCATTTTTTACGCCCCACCAAGATTCAAATTTCAAATGTTTTACCCGCCAACGACTAGTGTTCAGAGTTAATATTATTTTAAATACTCAATCAAACCTTATAATGTGTTCGACAGCCCACAAGTCTTCCATCATTAGATCTAAAGAATATCTACGGTTGGCGCTATCTTTCCATGGGAGGTTGCATGGTGGATATGTTAGCGACATAGCGCCCTTCTGTCATGTATCCAGTGGGTTCCCTTTTTCTCAATTATTTCTCTAGTGTTGGGTTTTCCCAGTTCCACGATGGGTGCCATGGCGCTATCAAAAAATTTGAGCTTCTCGCTGTTAGTGACATAGTGCCCAGACGAAAAGTGATCCTGCAATAAGGTTTGGAAGTACAGTGGATCCCAGGTGTGCCCCGTCAGATATTAGCGAGGATTTGTTAGACATGTTGGCGGTGGATTCATCTTTTCATTGGCTAAGTATAACTGCATGGAGTATGGGTCCTACTTTCCTTGATAGGCCGCAGAAAGGGGTTTGTCAGACAGTTGGCATATGGCCAGTTCCTATTGGCTATGCATTGAGAAGTTAGATCTATCTTGCTCACCGTTAGATCAATTCAGATCAACGGTGGGCACTATCTCGCTATGGAGAACTGTGAGAATTTTAGCCACAGTGACATAGCACCTCGGTGATGCATGGCATGTGGGTTCATTTTCGTCTTATGGGCTGCAGGATGAACAGGTGTCTTGTCTTCTGTGGTAGCTGTCAGACAGGTTAGAGTACATAGGCAGATCTTATTAGCTTATCCAATTAACCAAGTATGCAGTCCTGCAAAGAGTTTGAGCACCGTAGATGTGAATTTGATCCACGGTTGGCATCATGTCACTATTGAGAGTTGCACAATAGACACCCATAGCAACATAATACCTCAGCGATGCGTGGCATAGATGACGTAATGGGCCCGCCCTTCTTCAAAGTGATAGTACATCTCATCCTCAATGGCAATTGTCAGATGGGTCAGAGTACGATGGAATTTTTTTCATTGGTCCATTCAGCTAACTCGAGATGTAGTTGTACAGTTTTGTGGACCACCGTAGATCTAAGGCAAATCTATGGTAGGCACTATCTCGCTATGGAGAACTGCGAGAATTTTAACCATAGCAACAAAGTGCCCTTTCACCACGTGGATTAGGGGGCCAGGTCTCGCCAAGGTATGTGTGCCAAGGATTGCCAAGTGTCATTCGAGTGTGGTGTAGTTTTTGAGATGGTGCCAGGTATGAAGGGCCCGAGTAGGAACAAGCATAGTATTATGAGGAGTCTTCACGATCGTCAAATTTTAGGAAGATTGGTGGTTGGCATTATCATGCTATTGAAAGTTGCACACTATATACCATAGCAACATAGCGCCTCAATGACACATGCAAGGTGGGCCCGTTTTATCTCATGAACCTTAAGGATGATGCCAAGTTGTGCCGGGTAGATACCAGGTGTGTTGACAGTGTTTCGCAGGAACAAAAGTTGAAAAGCAAAGCGTAGAACATGACAAGTCTTCACGATTATTAGATTAAGAAAGATCAATGATGGGCACTATCTCGCTATGGAGAACTGTGAGAATTTTAACCATAGCAACATAACACCTTGGTGACACATGTCTCGCAGGCCCAACCAAGGTTGATAGTTAACAGCTGGCAGTTAGTGTAACTGTCGTAGTTGGAGTCTTAGGAGTTGGCATGGTTAGTGATGAAGAGATGGTCAACTATGTAGGACTTCCATGAGGTGGCAAAATAAAAAGAGGCTGTTGGTCTATGTGGTCCATCCTGCTTACAGAAATAAGTTGACTCGTTGACTCTGCTGATTCACAAACCAAAAAAAAAATGAAGGTAATCGATTTTGTTGCACTATCTGATCTTCATGATCATTTCCAACTACCATGAAATGCATGCAAAATGAGAAAAAAACTCCACCACCCATCTTTTGATCCATCTACTAGGTCAAAGCGCAGTTATGGTGTTGTTTCTATCTTCTCAGGGCCCTGTTCCAAATCATTGTGTCTGGATCCGCATCCAGATCAGATTTCCCCTTGATTGTTCTCTATAGAAATTAATGGTAGGTAGCTATGAAGTCACTTCAGTTGGAAGAGATCTCATTTATGCTTGAACTATAAAGGAAACTTTTGTAGATTTTGTTGCGGTCGGACCTTTCTTTGGCTTTTCTCTTTTGTTGCTCTACAATTCCAATGTAAATTCCCTTGTGCCTCTAAACTGTATGATTCTCTATTTTATCTCCTTCAAACATTGGTATGAAAGTGCAAGGTCTGGGTAGTTTTCAAAACTGACATGCAAGATCTGGGTAGTGTCAAAACTAACATGCAAGATCTGGGTAGTTGTCAAAACTGACATGTAAGATCTAGGTAGTTGTCAAAACTGACATGCAAACTTCTACAAACCCGCAGGCTGGCAAGATCATGGCTCTGATACCACTTAAATGTCCCTTTACTGTTTTTGTATGATATTTCCAACCTCTAATCAGATCTTTAAGATCAAACAACTAATATCACAAAGATCCACCAAATTTCTCAAAAAACCCCAAATCGGGTATGCCAGAAATAGTGCCAAAAGCTTCACAGCTTCACCTATTATTAATAAATTTGAAAGTGGACATTTTTATAGAAATTTAAGCAGAATAATTTCCTACAAAATGAAATTTTTAGATCTATATAGCCTTTACACAACAGCTCACAAATGCAAGACAAAAACTATGCTCATCGGGCTCACGAAATTAACACAAAAATGCCCGGAAACACCACAAAAACACTAATAAAGTATCTCAAAAGTTTAATCACATCCCAATACATATATTCAGCTCTATTTTAACATCTTAAATTCTGAAATACAGCAGCAACCCAAACTGATATGAAATACTCAACTGAAAACACCAAACTCATACCAAAAAAACCCCGAAAACCCACAAATCTGCACTATTAAGCACAAAGGCAAAATCTGTATGAGCATGCACATGGAATGGCTTCAAACTCCCATCCTTAGCCTTCCTAGAAACCTAAAAACTCCCATTCTTGGGTCTCCCTAGAAACCCGCAAACTCCCATTCTTGGGTCTCCTTCTCCATAGGTTTGGCAGCCTCTAAAGAATTATAAAGAAAATGAGCAAAAATCAAGTTCTGGAATCCGCCCAAAATGCCTCCAAACCCCTTAAAAGAGGGCATAACCCTAACTCACGTCCAAGAGGGGTTAATAAAACATATTTTAATAATAATCTTCATTTATTAGTCCATTAGCTTCCAAAGATTATCCCCTTTTTTCCAAAACTTCACCTTTTTGGGCCTACCTGCCTTAGCAAAGATTATTATTTTTAATTATTTGAAGAGGGGACATGACAAGTCCTCCCCTCCCAAACATTTCTTTTCCTCAAGCAATGGCTGAATGATAAACCAATCAATCCACCTGGATCCCAAATGTAGTCATGAACTATACTACTACCAATTAACACAGGCTCCTGGAATATCCTCTGCAATATGACCAAGAGGAATCCATAATCAAATTGACAATTATAGCTCAACCAAAATCCAAAATCACCACTACCACAATCAAAAACCCATGAGACACAAACTCTTAGAACATCAAAACCCAAGTAAAGGGCACAAATCAAACTGCCAACACAGTAAATGCCATCAACGTATCCCACTGGCCTATACGGAATGTACAATCCAACTCTGCAACAATGGTGAATGCTCTTGAATGAAATTGTACCAAGTATGGAGAATCCAAACACTATAAAACTCTTGCAGTCAACACAACTCTGTAAATCACTAGCCACCACCTCATAACCATAACTCCCATGCAGTACTGATGGTAAAAAGACATCACAAGATAAAGAGCAAGAAATGGAACCCAAAACAAGTTTGTCTGCCATCAACTCCTCAGCAAAAGGATCAAATGATAACTAATGTACATACCCTGCAATATAATGTTGATAAAAAAAACCAACTTCAGTCAACAGCTCACCATGAACAAGTGATACAACCCACTGTGACTATTCACCAGCTAAGTCGGGAGATGTCATAGCCAAAGGAGTAGAATCAATAACAACACACACTGAAGCATCACTCCAAAACTCCTTCTCTAAGTCATGTATTATCAAGCTATCAACTGCAGGACCTATTGCCATGTCATGCCCATCACAACTCTCATCCTGAGGCATCAAACTATCCCATAACTGATCATAAGCACTAGGAACCAAAGTACATCTTTGTATCATCATCTCATCAACATGGTCATGAGCATATCTCACAATGTAATGTCGATAGAATGAACCAATCTCAATCAGTGGCTCAGACTACAATCCTGATGTAACTAACTGCAATTAATCACTAACCAAGTTGGAATTGACTACTACCTCTGAAGACATCGCCAAGGGAGTAGTATTACTAGCCAGAACCATGCCAACTATCAGCTCACCAACATCACACATGGTCTTTGATACATCATCTCTAGTCTTCGTGCCATTAGTACTAGAGGTCACCACCATGTCAGGCATACCACAACAATCTGTTGTAGCACCCAACTCAACTGAAGCTGACTCTAGTGGGGACAAACCCAATATGCCAATGTTAGTATCAAGGATGGATGCATCCCCATCTCCACTATCTTTGACGATCTCGACCATGGACATCCTCGAATCACTAGACACCATAGCTTGTGACTTTATAGAATCTAGTAAAGATTGTAGTTGCTCTAACTTCATGGTCACCTTAGCCAAATGAAACTGTGACTCCTTGAAAGCCAACTATATACTCTCAAGAATCTCAGAAGTCACCTCAAGCTGCTGAGTAAGCTCACTCACCTCATCTTCCTTGGCCAACAATGCATCATATGCTGTACTGCCCCACTCCATAAGATAATCTCTATCGGCTACCAACTGCATATAATCCTGTCTTAGAATTTGGATAGCCTCCCATAAAGAGTGGAACTCTTTCAAGGAAAGATAACTGCCTCCCTGCTCATCACTAGTAGGAGAACCCCATCCATAAACGGCTAACAATTGATGAGTAGCATCAAAATGCTGGCAAGTGATAGCAATGGCTTGCTCACTAACTCTTAACTGATTAGACACATGATGGCATTGGCTAGACTATCTCCTACAAACCTCCTCTGATGCACTATCTAAAGGAGTATCCTCAAAGTTACTAGTCTCTAGAGTATTACCATCCATATCCTGTGAATCAACTCCAAAGCTCATATCAACAAACGAAGTATCAAAAACTGTAGCACTACTATCCAACTCCTCTGTACCAAAAGAAACTGCCAAGGAAACTAAGTCTTCAAAACTGCCCACTACATCCTCCTGGATGTCATCAATGCCAATATGATCCTAAGACTCATCTGTACACACTGCCAAATATGAAAGATCATCAACACACTCCAGCAAGTATGGTCGACTGGATATATGAACAAAGCCCAACACTGGTGTATAAAAACTAATACCAACATTGGACAAGCTGCTAGCACAAGAAAAGACAACATCGTGCAATTTGCTAATCAAATCCATGGTAGCACCCAAACAAACACTGCTACCAAAAAGTGTTAAAGATCTCCAGTCAACTGAATCCCAAATGCCAATATAACAATCTTGAGTCCATATTTGTAAACTAGAATCAGCTGGTAACTCAACCAAAATCCTCACTTGAGTAATATGACCAATACCAACTAACTCCACATACCTGTCATGATGAGATAATGAAGTCACAATACTGTCTTTGTTCACTTTCAGCTAGCTGGACAAATTGTGTGAAGTACTACTAGCCTCAACATCATGTGATGAAGCATCTAACTGTGCCTGGTACTCTTTCTCAGAAAAGTCATGAATGCTCAATGTCTTCTCATCTCTACCAGGTATCTCACCATCATGCACAACAACATTCTCATAATCATCATCTGAACCCACTATGCTATAGTCACTACCTGTTGTAACTATACCATCCTGAATACCTGTGATATCACCCTTTAACAACCTGTATACAATTGTCTCATTTTGAGTATCAAGTTGACCATTACTATCAATCTATGTAATATCCTTTCTCACTACCTCCTGTGGTGGAGTGGAATCTGAGACCTCTGCCTGGCTATAAGCTAGTTTCTCAAACTCCTCATGCAAGTTCTTGGTAATTGTGTCATCTGCCCTATGAGAAAATTTTCCAAATAGAAATCCAGTCAACTTATCCACCTTAGCTGGGTCGGACAACATGTCATTCGTTATACGGTGGTGCTCAAGCAACTGTTTAGACATGTCATGGCTTATTTTTCTAAGTTTATCTCGAATGTCTAAATAACCATCCTTTCTACTATTTTGACTCTGGATATCAATTGTCCAAGATCATGTCCTCTAAGACTTTGTACTATACTTGTCCATTCTGGATAAAGTAGAGTGTAACCTCAATAGGTTATAACTTCTTCAAACACCAAGAACTAACATGCAATTGATTAGAAGTAGCATGCAACCATAGATTTTAACATGCAGCTGATTAGAAGCAACATGCAACCACCAAATTCAACAAGAACTAACATGCAAATGATTAGAAGTAGCATGCAACCATAGATTTTGACATGCAACCATAAATTATGACATGCAAGATCTGGGTAGTTGGCAAAACTGACATGCAAGATCTGGGTAGTTGTCAAAACTGGCATGCAAGATCTGGGTAGTTGTCAAAACTAACATGCAAGGTCTAGGTGGTTGTCAAAACTGATATGCAAGATCTAGGTAGTTTTCAAAATTGACATGCAAGATCTGGGTAGTTGTCAAAACAAACATGTAAGATCTGGGTAGTTGTCAAAACTGACATGCAAACTTCTACAAACCCTCAGGCTGGCAAGATCATGGCTCTGATACCACTAAAATGTCCCTTTAATGGTTTTGTATGATATTTCCAACCTCTAATCTGATCTTTAAGATCAAACAACTAATATCACAAAGATCCACCAAATTTCTCAAGAAACCCCAAATCGGGTATGCCAGAAATAGTGCCAAAAGCTTCATAGCTTCACCTATTATTAATAAATTTGAAAGTGGAAATTTTTACAGAAATTTAAGCAGCATAACAGCCTACAAAATGAAATTTCCAGATCTATATAGCCTTTACACAACAGCTCACAAATGTAGGACAAAAACTATGCTCATCGGGCTCCCAAAATTAACACAAAAATGCCTGGAAACACCACAAAAACACTAACGAACTATCTCAAAAGTTTAATCATGTCCCAATACATATATTCAGCTCTATTTCAACATCTTAAAGTCTGAAATACAACAGAAACCCAAACTGATATGAAATACCCAACTGAAAACACTAAACTCATACCAAAAAACAACCCCGAAAACCCACAAATCTGCACTATTTAACAAAAAGGAAAACTCTGTATGAGCATGCACATGGAATGGTTTCAAACTCCCATCCTTAGCATTCCTAGAAACCTACAAAATCCCATTCTTTGGTCTCCTTGGAAACTTGCAAACTCCCATTCTTGGGTCTCCTTCTCCACAGGTTTGGCAGCCTCTGAAGAATAACAAAGAAAATGAGCAAAAATCAAGTTCTGGAATCCGCCCAAAATGCCTCCAAACCCCTTAAAAGAGGGCATAAACCTAACTCAAATCCAAGAGGAGTTAATAAAACATATTTTAATAATAATCTTCATTTATTAGTCCATTAGCTTCCAAAGATTATCCCCTTTTTTCCAAAACTTCACCTTTTTGGGCCTGCCTGCCTTAGCAAAGATTATTATTTTTAATTATTTGAAAAGGGGACATGAAACTCCTGTAACTACTCCTATGCCTATTGTATGTGTTAGAAGGCTAAATATTATTTGGCCTTGATAGTCCAAGAACCTGTAGCAGAACAAGCATACAAGGAGGACCAATTTAAGGATGCCTCAGATATGTAAAGACAGGGTGATTTCTCTTTTATGAATCATCAGATGGAGGAGCATTGTAATGTAAACCAGGATTCCATTGCTCATAATACTAGAAGCAAAAGAACATCTATGGAAGATTTTGTCCCTCCTCCTCCCAATCAGGCCTCAACTTCGAATATAGTACCTCATGAGAAAGCATCAAATAATCGATCAAGTGCCTTTCAGCAGCAAAGGAAAAACCATGGCAGAAATGATACAAGTGATCCTTAGGCCATCCCATCACAACCTCATATAGTTGCAGCCCCCAAGGTTTCTATCAAAACACCTGCTATGCCATTTAGTGTGGTAGAGCAAATGAAGAAGACAAATGTGAATATTTCCATGTGGGATGCTGTTGCTACTATACCAATGCAAAGGAGATTGCTGCAGGAAGAGTTAGAAAGAATTGAACCAGAGGATCAGACATCTAGCATGGAAAGTGCCACAAGTCTAGTACAACCATCAAGGGAGGAAGAAACAAGTAAAAGGTTTAGACCTCCATTCTATGTTTCCCTAATTATAGGAGGCAAACTAGTCCATAATTTCATGATTGATTCAGGGGCCAGTAGTTCAGTGATGCCTAGGTGTGTTGCTAATGCTTTAGGAATTAAATATGAGCCCATTTTTAGGGATGTATTACAGTTGGATGGTAGTACTGTCAAGACTGTAGGGATCCTTAGGAATGTGGAGATGGCCCTACATGCATGCCCTAGTTGTACTGTAACCCAAGATATCTCTATTGCTAAAGTCAAGCCATATTTTTCCATCTGTCTATCAAGAGACTTTACTGACCAAATAGGTGGTTTCATATCTTCTAATTGGTCATATATGTCTTTTAAAACTAGATATGGAGATAATGCTTCAATCAGACCAGAGCCTCAAGCCCTCCATCATACTAAATCTTACACCCCCAACCACATCAACATGAATTGCCCTATTCTAGAGATGGATGAGAATGACATAGTGAAGGAGCCCACCACTCCCCTAATAGAGATACCTAATTTATTCTTGGATGAGTGGGCTGGCACATATCAATTTGACCCTATGTCAGAGATCCTTGAGACAGGTCTCAGTACATATTGTATATTGGAAAAGGATGCCCTGGTTCCCAATCTGGTGGATGCTAAAGAAGATGAAAGTGGGATATGGAGTATGTACTTCGATGGATCAAGGAATAAAAATGGATCAGGAGCTAGTGTAATGTTAATTTCCCCTGCACAAATAAGGTATTAATTCTCCTTTAGGCTCCAATTTAGTTGCACCAATAATGTGGCTGAGTATGAATCCTTGATCCAAGGTCTCTTACTTGCTCAAAAAAGAGAAATTCAAGCCTTAAGGGTCTATGGAGATAGTAAGTTGGTGGTTAATCAAGTGAGAAATCATAATATCACCAAAAATGGTTTGCTCAAGTCTTATAAACATAGAGTTTGGGATTTCCTTGAGGGTTTCAATGCATTTAACATCCAAAGCATCCCTAGAAAAGAAAATAGACATGCTGATAGACTTGCAGTAATAGGTACATCTTATGATGTGCTAGGGAATCTTGAGGAGGAGAAGAAGCAACAAATTAGAGTGGTAGTAAGGCTTACCATCCCTGACAATAACATCCACTGGCAAGTGTTTGAGTCTGATGAGCAAATTGTCAGCTTCTTGCAGAATGAGGCAGAATTTTCAGAGAGAAATCAGTCAAGACTGCAAGATCAGTATGGTGATCAGATCATTCATCTCAGTTCTAACAAGTTGCCTAAAGGTCTCATTACTTTAGAGAATGTTTTTAATCCTGATGATCAAGAAAAGGGCAGGGCCATGAACCTAGCTGCTAATGAGGGTGACCATACTCTAGTCATTGTTGCTGATGGAAAATCCTTAAACATGGGGAAGGTATGTTCTAAAATTGAACAAGAAAATTTTATTCATCTATGTTAGGAATTTAATGATATATTTTCTTGGACATATGATGACTTAAAGAGTTTTGACCCAAGATTATTTCAGCATACCATATATTTAGTTGATGATGCAAAATCAGTAAGACAAAAACAAAGACCAATGAATCCCAAGATTGAACCATTAATAAGAAAAGAGCCATCCAAATTGATTGAGGCCCACATAATTTTTCCTATCAAACACTCATCATGGGTAGCAAACCTTGTCCCTGTTAGGAGGAAGAATGGGGAAATTAGATTGTGTGTGGACTTTAGGGACCTTAACCAAGCTTCCCTTAAAGATCACCATCCTCTCCCTTCTATGGAGTAGATTTTGTCCAAGGTTAGTGGTTCAAAGAGATTCTCATTTCTTGATGGATTCTCTAGTTACAATCAAGTGCTAGTTAAAGAGTCTGACAGGTACAAGACTGCATTTACCACTAAATGGGGTACCTATGCTTTTTGTAAGATGCCATTTGGGCTAACCAATGAAGTGCTACATTTCAGAAGGCAATGGAGATGGACTTCAAGAAATTGATTGGCAAGTTTGTCTTAGTTTACCTTGATGATATCACTGTGTATTCAAAAGATGTAAATGATCATTTTGATCATCTCAGATAGGTATTCCTAAGATGCAGAGAGTTTGGGGTTTCCCTTAACCTAAGCAAGTGTGTCTTTGCTACTAACCAAGAAAAATTATTAGGACACATTATATCTAAGGATGGCTTAACCATTGATCCAGAGAGAACAAAAGCAATACTTACCCTTCCTCTTCCTAAACACAAGAAATGGCTGCAAAGTTTCCTAGGTAGGATAAATTTTGTGAGAAGATTTATTCCAAATCTTGCTACCATGGTGAAACCTCTTACAGCTATGCTTAGGAAAGGTATGGTCCTTGCATGCACCAAGGAAGGGAAGGAGAGTTTTGAAGAGATCAAGATAGCCATAGCCTTAGCCCCTACTCTCATGAACCCAAAATTTGAGAAGGATTTCATTCTTTATACCTTAGGTGGTGAGTCAAGAATTTCTGCTGTCTTGACTCAAACAAATGAGAAGAATGAAGAATAGCCCATAGCTTTCTTTAATGACGGGCTTAAGGGGTATGAAGATAGGTACAGTTATGTAGAGAAGCAAGCCCTTGTAGTCATCAGAGCTTTAAGGAAATTTAGACAACTCTTGTCCCATAACAAGATTCATTTGTTAGTACCCCATGCCAGTGTGAAGGGTTTCCTTTTGATCAAAGATATTAGTGAGAAAAGAGCTGGTTGGATTATAAGAGTGATGGAGTATGATGTCGATATCCAGGTCACTAAGCTGGTAAGAGGTAAGGTATTGTGTAAGCAGATGTTATCATCTCAAGAGCCTGATGAAGAAGTTGTCATGGTATTAACAGAAGAATAGGAAGCAAGAAATGATGGCCCAAGGAATTGGATGGATGACATGAAGGATTTCTTATTAGGGAATGGATACCCTCAAGGATTAGATAAAGCTAAAAGGTGATGGTATAGGCTGCAGTCAATTCCTTATGTCATAGTTGATGATATCCTTTTTAGAAGAGATTTTAATGGAGCCCTATTAAGGTGCCTTGATATAAACTAGGCTGAAAGAATGGTTAAGGAACTTCATGATGGTCCTGATGGTGCCACTTCTCGGTTAGAACAAGTGCAATGAGGATCATGAGGGCTGGTTATTACTGGCCATCTCTGTTCCATGACTGTCATAAGTATGTAAGGAAGTGTGAAAAATGTGCCTTCTTCTCTAGCAAACAAAGACTTGCAACTCTTCCCCTCCATCCTATCCAGGTGGATCAACCTTTTTCTCAGTGCGGGTTGGATTTCATAGGCCCTATCAATCCTCCTTCCAATTCTGGTCACAAATGGATTTTAGCTACTACAGATTACTTTACTAGGTGGACAGAGGTAGTGGCATTGAAGGATGCCACTGAATCTTCAGTTGTTGAGTTCCTTGATGGAATTGTGACTAGGTTTGATGCCCTTTCTACCATTATTTTAGATAATGCCAAGTCTTTTGTTGGAGCTCAGATTTATGCATGGGAAGTGGATCATAATATCTATATGAGCACATCCTCAAATTACTATCCTTAGGGTAATGGTTTGGCTGAGTCATCCAACAAGAACCTAATCAGGATCATGAAAAGGACAATAGAGGATAAGAGGTTGAAGACTGCACTGTGGGCTAATAGGATAACACCTAAAAGATCAATAGGGAATTCATTATTTGTGTTAGTATATGGTAGAGAAGCAAGGCTTTCAATTTCATTGGAGTTCCCAGCCCTAGAACTAGCTCATCAGCTGGAGTTGATTTAGGATGATGCCATGACAGTGAGAATGGCAGAACTGATGGAGCTAGAAGAAAAGAGAAATTAGGCCATGCAGACCCTAGAGGCACACCAGCAGTAGGTGAAGAGGAATTTTGACAAGAAGGCTAGGGTCAGGATCTTCAGGGAGGGAGATTATGTTCTGAAGTGGGATGTAGATAGGGAAAAATTAGGAAGACACTCAAAGTTTTATGCATTGTGGAGTGGTCCTTATCTAATTATCAGTTGCAAGTAGACCAATGCTTTCTAGTTAAGCAGGCCTGATGGTGAGATTTTGCCCATCCCAGTCAATGGGATTTACCTTAAGCCATGTTTCTGATAGGGTTTGGGGTTCCATGTATATAGTTAGTTTAGTTCTATTCTTTTTTTGTTTCCTATTTTCCAAGAAGTGCATGAGCATAGGGTGGTCTCTCTGTGAGATAGCAGGTTTTCAAAATTTTGAAGATTGCATGGAGTTTTGGTCTCTGGTTCCAGTTGCAGAGACAGAGATTTCTGGCTTTTTCTCTCAGCAGTAGTGTTAGGGTTTCACAATGCACAAGATCTACATCTTTTTGACTTTGTAGCCCAATGGATGCTTTAGGCCACTGGTCTTATGCATAGTAGGCTTGCATACCCTGTGAGTCGCCAGAAATGTTATCATTTTTTATGCCCTGCCAAGATTCAAATTTCAAATGTTTTACCCGCCAATGGCTAGTGTGCAGAGTTAATATTATTTTAAATACCCGATCAAACCTTATAATGTGTTCTGCAACCTACAAGTCTTCCATCATTACATCTAAAGAATATCTACGGTTGGCACTCTCACCATGGCAGGTTACATGGTGGATACGTTAGCGACATAGCGCCCTTTTTCCACGTGTCAGGTGGGTCCCCTTTTTCTCAATTGTTTCTCCAGTGCTAGTTTTTTCCAGTTCCAAGGTGGGCGCCATGGCACTATCAAAAAATCTGAGCTTCTCACTGTTAGCGACATAGTGCCCAGACGGAAAGTGATCCTATGGCAAGGTTTGGAAGTACGGTGGGTCCCAGGTGTGCCCTGTCAGATATCAGCAAGGATTTGTCAGACATGTTGGCAGTGGATTCATCTTTTCATTGGATAAGTATAACTATGTGGAGTATGGGTCCTAATTTCCTTGATAGGCCGCAGACAGGGGTTTGTCAGATAGTTGGCACATGGCTAGTTCCTATTGGATATGCATTGAGAAGTCAGATCTCAGTTTAGATCAATGATGGGCGCTATCTCACTATGGAGAACTGTGAGAATTTTAACCATAGCAACATAGCACCTCGGTGATGCATGGCATGTGGGTCCATTTTCATCTCGTGGGCTATAGGATGAACAGGTGTCTTGTCTTTCATGCTAGCTATCAGACAGGTCAGAATACGTAGGCAAATCTTATTGGCCCATCCAATTAACCAAGTATGTAGTCCTGAAAAGAGTTTGAGTGTTGTACATGTGAATAAGATCCACGGTTGGCGTCATGTCGCTATTGACAGTTGCACGATAGATACCCATAGTGATATCATGCCTTAGCAATGCGTGGCATAGATGACGTAATGGGCCTGCCCTTCTTCAAAGTGATAGTACATCTCATCCTCAATGGCAGTTGTCAGATGGGTCAGAATACGATGGCATTTTTTTAATTGGTCCATTCATCTAGCTCAAGACACAATTGTACAATTTTGTGGACCACTGTAGATCTAAGGTAGATCTACAACAGGCACTATCTCGCTATGGAGAACTATGAGAATTTTAACCATACCGACATAACACCCTTTCGCCACATGGATCAAGGGGCCAGGTCTTGCCAAGGTATGTGTGCCAAGGATTTTTAGGTGTCATTCGAGTGTGGTACAATTACTGAGATGGTGCCAGGTATGATGGGCTCAGAACAAGTGTAGTATTACAATGAGTCTTCACGATTGTCAAATTTTAGAAAGATCGATGGTTGGCATTATCGTGCTATTGAAAGTTGCACACTATATACCATAGCAACATAGCACCTCAATGACACATGAAAGGTGGTCCCATGTTATCTCATGAACCTCAAGGATGATGCTAGGTTGTGCCAGGTAGATACCAGGTGTGCTGACAACATTTTGCGGCCCCAAAAGTTGAAAAGAAAAGTGCGAAACATGATGAGTCTTCAGGATTGTCAGATTAAGAAAGATCAACGATGGGCACTATCTTGCTATGGAGAACTATGAGAATTTTAACCATAGTGAAAAAGTGCCTTGGTGACACGTGTCTCGCAGGCTCGGCCAAGGTTGACGTTAACAGCTGGTAGTTAGTGTAACTGTCGTAGCTGGAGTTTGGGGTGTTGGCACAGTTAGTGATGAAGAGATGGTCAACTATGTAGGACTTCCACGAGGTGGTAAAATAAAAAGAGGTTGTTGGTCCACGTGGTCCATCCTGCTTCTAGAAATAGGTTGACTCGCTAACTCTGCTGATTCACAACCCAAAAAAAATGAAGGTAATCAGTTTCGTTGCACGATTTGATCTTCATGATCATTTCCAACTACCATGAAATGAATGCAGAATGAGAAGAACACTCCACCACCCATCTTTTGATCCATCTACTAGGTCAGAGCGCAGTTATGGTTCCATTTCTGTCTTCTCAAGGCCCTGTTCCATATCATTGTGTCTGGATCTACATCCAGATCAAATTTCCCCTTGATTATTCTCTGTAGAACTTAATGGTAGGTAGTTGTGAAGTCACTTCAGCTGGAAGAGATCTTAGTTATGCTTGAACTATAAAGGAAACTTTTGTAGATTTTGTTACGGTCAGACCTTTCTCTAGATTTTCTCTGCTACTGCTCTACAATTCTAGTGTAAATTCTCCTGTGCCTCTAAATTGTATGATTCTCTATTTTATCTCCTTCAACCATTGGTATGAAAGTGCAAGAACTCTTTGCCTTCGCCATTGTTTTGTGAAAGTCTGTAATCTGCATGACTATATCTCTGTTGGCTTGTGAATGGTATATAAGTGAATCTCTCTTTCCTTGTGACATTCATCTTGATCATCTTGATCTGCATGTGGCTATTTGATTAAAGCAAGTCTGAATGTGTATATCCTTAGTTTCATTCTAGTTCAATAGTGTATATATGGGTAGAGATTGGTCTGAACACTCTATTTTGGTGCATCGCCTCTTTAGATTAGGCTACAGAGATTTTTTTCATGCTCTCCTTCTCCCTTTTCCCCTCCAAGAGTAGTTAGGTGCACCCTGATAGTAAGAGAAAGCTGGCCTTCTCCGGAGACTCAACCTCACAGTTCAAGTCCCACAGCTTGGAGGTTGTTTCCATGTTTCACTAGGTTTTCCTCATGCATAGGCTCTGGACAAGGGTGCAAACCTAAGTGACAATAGTTATTATAACCAAACCTACCGAATCCTCTCCTGCAGTATTTACAAGAAGAGAAACTAAATCTAGGAAAAAGATGAAGTTAGGTGAAGATTAAGCCAAACAAATCATCTTTAAAAGGTTTACATCTACACTTCAAGAAAAATTGAAGAGAATGGAAGAAGGATTTGGGATGACATGTTTTAAGTCTCTTAAGTATTAGACTATGAATGAAGAAGAGGAAAAGAAGATTGAGGATAAACTTATGGAAAAATTGGGCAAATGGAAATATTCACCAAATGAACTTGCACAAAAAAATTCTTGATGAACTTTTGAAGGTAGTTAAACCTAGATGGGAAAGTGTAATGAAGAATGCCAATGAGATCTATGAACAAAATTTGAGATAGCTTATGCTAAGTCTGAGTGAGAAGGAGGTGAAGGAATCCTTGAAGAAAAATGAGAAGATGCTCTCTCTCAAATACAACACATGTATGATATTGCTTAAGGACATTGAATCTGTGGTGAACTCAGCTACTACCACATGGAAGAACATCTATGAGTTGCACCAACCCAATGAATTTGTGGTGTATTTTGATGATAAGGATGGTGAAGACAAGGATGCAAAAGAAGAAATCAAAATAAGAGATGATGAGATTAATGATGTTAATCTTGATGATGAGGAGGAAGGTCGGGAAGCCACTGAGGAAAGTCTTCTAGAAATTCAAAGCATTAAATAAATTAATGCAAAGAAGATTGCAGCATTGGTTATGACCTCATTTCCTCACTCTTTGAGAAAAGCCTTAGTGCAATCAAGCTCAAAAGAAAGCTTCTACTAGGTTGGTTGTGGTTGTCACTAAATCACCAAGCACCCAACCAAACTCTGGATCTATACTGTTGAGTATTTCATTGATTGAAGTGCCCAACACTTCATCTACTGAGAAGCAAGTTCCTCTATCATCATGTTTGACCAAGAAACAATGTATTCCTATTGTTAGTGATATTTCTACATTTATTGTTGTTCCATCTATTTCTACAATTGTTTCAATTTTGAGTGTGTCCATAGCTAGTGCAATGATAGTTGAGAGTGTTAGAAATAGATAATACTAAGAGGGGCGGGGGGGAAATCATTATTCTACAAACTTTTGCCCACCGTTGAATATTGTTAATTACTTTATAACTTGCATATGAAAGTAAACCAAAAATTTTGAATAGTAAATATAACCATGCACATAGATAACTCATAACACCATTATTTGTTAACCAAGGAAACCCTAGCCAAGGGAAAACCCCATTGGGGATGATATCCACTACATGATTCACTAAATAATAGGATCATGTTAAGGATATTGGCTGTATTAGGAGTCTATCAAGTACAAATAGTGCCTTGAGTCCATATTAGGAGACTAAACCTTGTTAGAAGTCTCAACCCTATTAGGAGTTTGTAGAACAAATACAATATATGAAAGAAGAGCCCACTACCCTAACATGCAATTATACAATTCAATTCTTCACAAGAATAGATACAGATACAATATTTGTTCTCTGTTGTACTTCACACTTGTTCTAATCATACATCAGAATTCACATCACATAAGGCTCTATATCTTTCAGATCATTCACATAATAGTTCACATATCACTTAACATCACCTAATTACTACACAATATAAGATTTCTACTTATACCTTTCACATTTACACAACTCTTCCCAATCGACCATCATGTGGTCACACATTTGACATAATATAAAATAATGTCCACATAGTCTGCTCATCATAACTTAGTAATTATTTTGTAACCAAAATAATTCCTAAGGTCGTACAATCCAATTCTCTACTATGCTCCATTCTATACTATTGAATACCCACATTGGTATTTCAATCATAACTCACATTGTACTATTCATACAGATTTGCACACTAGTACATGTCATCATGATACTATTATGAAGTTGTCTTTAAATGCACATGAGCTAAATCTCAACGAGTCATCCATACACTTAATAGATGTTGATTGTGCTTCTTGAAACTGTCTAACACTTAGACAATTTTCTATATCTAAATGCACAAATGAAATGCTAATTGTATGTTTCCATAAATTATAACCATCAAGATACCTTATCTGATCATTTTGCCAACAATAACCCACTTTGGTATTTATGGAAACATTTTTGAAAATTGGCTAAGTCTCAAAATGATGTCATACAAAAAAAAAAAAAAAAAAGTAACTACAAAAATTTCCTTCAAAACATAACAATTTTATTCATGTTTTGATGGATCATTACATCCCTTATCACTCCTTTACATTGATACATACATAAGCTCCCCCTTTCATATATATACATCTATACAATATTACTCCCCCTTTGTGTATACTCCTTCTTAGTACTTATAAACATACAATTACATAGATATAATTTTCCTTACATATTACTCTACCCCTTTGACATCAATGACAAAGGTGCCAAAACCTATATAAAAAATCTAGGTGTTTTGCTTCTAATCAACCTATTAATCTAGAAAAAAAATATTCATACACAACCTTTAGTCATTCTATCTCTTTCTTGCAATTGTCCTTTACTGTCTTTGAGATTCTGATTAGTGCACAAAGTGCATAGGATGCCACTTCAACTGTACTCAAGTTTGTATAGGAAAAATTGTCATAGGAAGCCTTAGCTATAAAACATTCCTCAAGTTGCCTTTGCAAAATATTGATTTTAGAAAAAATAAATTTCTCTAAGAATCTCCTTGCTTCTTTTTCTTTCTCAAATTCCAAGTCTCTTATCATACCATGAATTTTCTGGACTTCTATTCCATAGTATTCAATTCTATATTTTGGGAGTTGTGACTTGACAATGAGTGATTCAAGTTCACTTACTTTACCTTTTATTTGACTCTCAAAGCCTACAAGGTACTTGTATGACTATGCACAATATCCATAAAATCTTTTCCCTTCATCAATATGCTTTCTCAATCGCTTGATGTTTCCATCAAGTGCCTTTAGATCATTGCACACATTGGTACACACTATGTTGAATAGTATTGCATCTGTAGAACAAGATTCAGTATGCAAAGAACATTAACAAATAAAGTAAACATTCACAAACCAAAAACTAAATTCACATATATGCTTAGACAAAGAAAGCAAACAAGAAGTGCAAACCTCACAAGAGAAAACACTCCATGCTTTCTAGATTCTGTAGATGTGTCCTTTTGCTGTGGATGTATGCTCAAGATGCTCAAAAGCTACTTCAATGGAGATGGGTAATGAAAAATTGGTAGCTTTGTGAGCTCTCAATTTGGCATTATAAGGGTAAGATTGATGGCTTTGGTTCTCAAAATAGCATGGTAACTTTAGCTCAAATATTGTTGATGAAATGGCTTGGGATGAGATTCAATTTATAGGCTAAGGGGTAGAGGGATGGAGGGCTTAGATGCAAGGATGGATGAAGGCTTAAGGAGGGCTAGGATGCACTCAAAGGAGAGCACATGGATTGTTCTTGTTTAGCACCAATGGGAAGGTGACACTTGTCACAAGGAGGATGAGTGTGAGAGAGTAGGGTAAAGGGTTGGTTAAAGGCATGATGAGTGGGGTTGAGTATGTAAGAGGGATGTAAGAGGAATGAGTGTGGAAGAGGGAAGAGTGTGGAAGATGGATGTAAGAGTCATGAGTGGGTTTGTAAGAGTCTTTCATGTTTTGTAAGAGCACTCATGACTTGGTGGTTGGGATTTTTGAGGGGAGACTTTGGTTTGGATTAGGAAAGTCTTAAACTTTTTAAAGGAATGTGACAACATTAAGGGGTGGATTAGGCTTAGGTTTAGGATTAGATTAGGAATGTTAGAGATGTGCAAGTGGATGGCATTAATGAGGGTGGGTGAGTTAGTGGCTAAGCTTGGTTAGTATGGGTGGATGGGGTGGATTAGGCTAAATGGAGGATTAGAGATAGGTTAGGGGTTTTTGAATTTGAGTATTTCATTTATCAAATAGATTTATTTAATAAATGGGGATTTTTGGAATTAGATAGAAGAATAGGATTTAATTGATAAATAATAGATTATTTGATTTATCAATTAGGACTATAGATGATTAATTAAATTAATCAACTAGGGGATGACAAAGGATTAATTAAATAGAAATTTAATTAATAATGCCTTTTTAGATAACTAAATAGGATTACTAAAATAGTGTAATCAAATTTAGGTTTCTACATTTTGCCCCTCTTTGACATAGTGTTGAGACAACACTATTTCAAAGAAGTTTGAATGAAGATGACACGAAGAAGATGTTTTAGCAACAAGGTTGCCCCAGTCTCGGATAAGAAGAGGAGAGACTAGACTTAGATGATGCCCCCTCAAGAAGGCGGCGGGGAGAGAAATGAGGCTCGACGACTTCTTGAAAAGTACAGGAAATTGAAATCAGCTAAGACACAGGTTGGCAAAGAGAAGGGGCTGAATTAGCTCAAACTCTCACTACAGGAGAATGATAAAGGGAAATCAGAGGCACAAAAGTAAAGTAAGCTTAAGAATTTCCAAGATTAGGGGGGGAGATGGAGGAGCAGAGCGCTATAAAAGGAATCTGTGGTAGGGAGATAGAATGATAAAGTTGATGCTACAGGATTTCAAAGAGTCAGATTGATGGAAGATGGTTTTCAGAGATCCCTAGGACTAGGATTGTGGATCTCAAAAGATGAGGCTTGGTGGATTGACTGGATTGGTGGATCCCTAAGACTACGATTGTGGATCCCTAAAGCTAAGTGTGAGGAGTGATTCAAAGAGATACTGATGCATAAGCTGGGGTAGGAGCGATAGATGTAGGATATGGATGGGGGATAATGGAGATGAAGGGAATCCATTGAAGCTTTTTGAGCGGGGGGATACTTCAAAGAGAAGTACCACCATGTAGTTGAGCACTAGATTTGCTATAGGACTATTGGTTAATTGCCAGGGTTACCAAGAACATTAAGGCCTTTTTACCAACCGTCCAGAGGATTGACGAACTGACTCAAAACAAACACGCAAGGATTGCCCCAGTATCACACATGAATCCTAGAGGAAGCAGCGTGGAAATGACACTAGGTCACCCACAAGCAGAAAAAGAAAACAAGCAAAAGACCTGATCAAGACCTTACGCTCTAATTGCCCCATTCGCAGCATACCATGATATGGAAGATCATGGCAACCTTGAGGAAGGAACAAGGAGATTGCTTGGAAAAGATATTTCAAGACCCAAAAGGGAAGATCCCAAATCAAAAGAAAGAAAAAATCCAAAAGAGAACTGTTTGCCAACGAGATGGGTAGGACGAGGTACTAACAAACCAAGATCAGACATGAGGAAAGCTATATCCTACAAGGATCTATCAGAGAGCACCTAAGCTAATGGATCTGGATGAGTGATGCGTCTAGCAAGCTAAACTAAGAAGGATAACACTTTGGTGATAGGAGATCTAGCTAAAGGATGCATTGGAATATCTAACCAAGGTGTGCGATGTGTGCAAGATGTTGACCAAGGATGAACTAACACGAAAGCTGGATAGATACAATGATACTAAGCTAAAGAGGATGTACAAGTTGACAAACCAAGATATGTTACAACTGTACAAGTTTGTTCATGTTTTGGTTTTTTGTGAGATGGAAATGTTTGTGAAGGATGGGATGTCTATAATAGTTGATAGGTGGATAGGTAGATGGTTTGTGAAAAGCTTAAGGAAAATGGGATTCTGTGTGTGCATGTGATAGGATACAAGCTAGGATACAAGATTATTTACAAGATGGAATATGGTACAAGCTTTGGACAAGATTTGGATATATAAAAGGTATGGTACAAGATTTACAAGGTATAATACAAGCTTTGGTACAAGATTTACAAGCTGTACAGGAGGTATTGACAAGCTCCATCAGATTTTGGATATTTGGTTGGAACACCAAGGGAACGAGCAGGTGTTTTATGGGATGGTGGGTGGATGGATGAGGGATAGGATAATGATAGATAATGGATTAGTCTTTAGCACACAAGGTGCCTGAATTACCAAGTTCTCACCAAGGTACCTATCCAAGGCGCTTGAATTGCCAAGTTTTCACCATTGGATGCTTATTTCTCTTTACTATTTTTTTCTTGTATTTTTCAAAAGCTGGGTATACCAAGGATCTTCAAGCATAGAACTTCTTGAGATGAATGATGTTAGTGGGATCATTCAAGAGTTCTCCTTCTGGTGTAGATAATTGATAGGCTCCGGAGCCAAAGGAGGCAGTAACCACATAGGGACCAAGCCATGTAGTTTCAAACTTGCCTTTCTTTTCTCAATCTGCTTGGACTTTCATATTTTCTTTGAGGACCATGTCACCTTGCTGAAAGTGTCATGGGAGCACCTTCTTGTTGAAATTCCTTTTGAGACGAGTTTGATAGACTGTGAGATGGTCATAGGCTTGTTGTCTCTTCTCATCTAAGAGATCTAGCTGGGTGAGTCGAGCTACTCTGTATTCTTCATTTGAGATTTTCCCTCGCAAAGATATGCGTAGTGAGGGAAGTTCAACTTCTATAAGTAATACCACTTCGACACCATAGAATAGGGAGTATGGAGTTGTGCCTGTGGATGTACAGAAGGAAGTTCGATAGGCCCATAGAGCCAGATTTATTGAAGGTGCCAATCACGGCCAGAATCATTGACAACTTTCTTTAGGATTTTGAGGAGGGTTTTATTAGTTGCCTCTGCCTAGCCGTTACCTTGTGGGAAATATGGGCTAGAAAAGTGGTGATGGATGCAAAGGGAAGTGCATAATTCTTCCATGTCGAGATTTTCAAAGTTACCTCCGTGGTCAGTGAAGATGGTGGATGGGATGCCGAAGCAGCAAACAATGTGGTACAAGATGAACTTGGAGACTTGAACTCCTGTAGCTGAGACTAGGGGGACTGCTTCCACCCACTTAGTGAAATAGTCTGTAGCTATATTATCCATTTATGTCCATCAGATGAGAGAGGTGTGATAGTTACAACTAGATCAAGGCCCCAACAAGCAAAAGGCCAAGGTGGTGCAATAGGCTATAGATCCTGTGCTGGAGCGTGCAAAAGATTTGCATGCTGTTGACATGGGAGACACTTTCTGACAAAGTCACAAGAGCCTTCTTAAATGGTAGGCCAATAGTAGCCTGCTCTAAGGATTTGTCGTGCTAGGACAATACCACTCGTGTGGGCACCGCAAAGTCTGGAATGTACTTCTTTTAATGCCATCGCGGCCTCATTTTCATCTAAACATTGAGAGAGGGTATCATGATAACCCCGACGATATAGGGTATTGGCTATGATAACATAGCGGGATGATTTTCGAATAAGGTTCTGGCGTTGGGTGCGTGTGAGGTGAGGGGATATGATACCATCATTAAGGTAAGCGTGAATTTCATGGTACCAAGGGGATTGGGGACCAACCAAGATACAAACACGGTTTGAATCCTCATTCGCATAAGCGGGTGTGAGGAGCTGCTCAACTAAAAATTCATACTACGTAGCTTCTTGGGGAATTTCCAAGAGCAAGCCGATAGTGGCCATGGCATTTGCTGCCTTGTTTTGCATTCGAGGCACTTGTGTAAACTGAAGCTTTGTAAAATGCTGGGTCAGCTGATCAACTAGCTCTTTGTAGGGTAATAGCTTTTCATCTTTGGTTTGATATTCATTTAAGACTTATTTGATGATGAGTTGGGAATCACCAAAGACTTGTGACTCAGTGATATTCCATTCTACAGCTATCTTTAATCCTGCTACAAGAGCTTCATATTCTACTATATTGTTGGTGCTAGGGAATTGTAGCTTGAAGGCTTTTGGAATGTAATCTCCTTGAGGTGTAACTAATAATATTCCTACCCCTGATCCATGAGAGGTGTATGAGACATCAAAATAAAGCTTCCATGGGGGTTTTTCTTCAATTAGGCAAATATGCTCATCTGGAAATTCTATGAGCAAAGGATATGCATCTACTAGAGGTGCATCAGCTAGGTGATCTGCTATAGCTTGCCCTTTGATTGCCTTTCTGTCCACATACTGGATGTCAAACTCACTTAGTAACATAACCCATTTGGCCAAACGGCCTGTAAGTGCTGTTCTAGAGAGCATATACTTGAGAGGGTCAATCTTGCAGACTAGTTGGATGGTATGACTTAGCATGTAGTGGCGAAGCTTTTGAGTTGAGAAAACAACTGCCAAACAAGCTTTTTCCATAGGAGTGTAATTGAGTTCATAACCAACTAGGGTTCTACTGATATAGTAGATGGCTCTCCCTCTGCTATAATCATCATGTTGTGCTAGAAGTGCCCCTAGGGCAGTAAGTGTTGCTGATATATACAAGATCAAGGGATGACCAGGAACTGGTGGAACCAAGATAGGGGGATTGGTGAGATACTGCTTGAGCTGATCAAAGCTGCGCTGACATAAAAGATCCCACTTGAAGTTCTCATTCTTCTTTAGCAAGTGTGAAAATGGTGTACACTTATCTGCAAGTTGGGAGATGAAGTGCCGAACAGATTGAAGTTTTCCTTGAAGAGAGCGAAGCTGTCACAGTGTCTGGGGAGGAGGCATGTTTAAGATAGCCTTGACCTTTTTGGGGTTGATCTCTATACCCTGTTTAGAAACTATGAAGCCTAGAAGCTTGCCAGATGTGACCCCAAAGACACACTTCTTGGGATTTAGCATGAGATGATATTGGGCCAACCTATCAAAGACTTTTTCTAGGTCAGCAAGATGATCCATGAAGGTGTGAGATTTGACTAGGATATCGTCCACATAATCTTCCAAAATGCTATGGATAAGATCATGGAAAATGGCTGTCATAGCTCTTTGATAGGTAGCCCCAACATTCTTTAGGCCAAAAGGCATCATGGTGTAGCAAAAGGTTCCCTAAGGGGTAGTGAATGCTGTCTTATGCTGGTCCTCTTCTGCAATCTTGATCTGATTATACCCGGAAAATCCATCCATAAGGGACAGAATTTCATGTATAGCTGTAAGATCTACAATTATATCTATGTTGGGCAAGGGAAAATCATCCTTTGGACAAGCTTTGTTAAGATCTCTAAAATCAGTGTAGATTCTGATGTCACCAAAAGGCTTAGTGACAGGGACCATGTTGGAGATCCATTCTGAGTAGTTGATAGGTCAGATAACCTTAGCAGCTAACATTCTTTCTAGTTCAGCTTTTACTAGTAATGCCACCTTGGGGTGCATTTTTCTAAGCTTTTGTCTAACGGGCTTGATCTTTGGATTGACTGCAAGATGATGAACTACAAGCTTTGGATCAAGTCCTGTCATGTCCTGATATGACCATGAAAATCGGCCAATGTTCTCTCGTAAAACCTCAAAGAGGAGGTCAGCTTGGTCTTGTGATAGGGATGTAGCAATGTGAACAATTCTAGGGATCTTTGAAGAACCAATGTTGACTTCTCTAGTATCCTCTATTAGAATAGAAGACACCTCTGGTCGATTATATTAAGGAGGCAATACTAAATCCTCATGTTTTGCTTGTGGCTCTGGATTTTCTTGCTGAGGGGTTCTCTTTGCTACCTTAGCTAGTCCCAAATTTACCTTAGTTCCAGTTTTGGGTGTATCAAAACTAGGGTGGGGATTTTGTCCAAAATACCCCTTGGGATCTAGCTTGTAGATGTAGGCAGAATCTGGCTTTTTCTTCTTATGAGGAGTTTTGGCTCCCATGAATCTTAGAAGCGCTTCCTCTAATGCAAACTCATCAATATGTATGACACTTGGTTGGTCCCAATCTATGAGTTGTGGATGAGCGAGTGGTAGGTCAATGAGATGGATAGATAGTTCTCGGAGAATAGAGTCTCCTAGGAAGATTTGGTCTGGGATATCATCGTAGGCTCTCTTTTCAACTTCCTCGGGAATGTCTTCTATTTCGACAAGGTCGCGGTGAATGTTCAAAAAAGCATGACCGTTCTCGTTGGTGCCCCCAGTTGTGGGTATGCCAAAGCCAAGACTTGACTTCATTTCCCAATTATGTGCTTCAATGGGACATTGCATGCCCCTTTCTTCTGGTCCTAGTCCACCTCCTTGATAGTTCCATTTTTCAGTGATAAGCTTATGTTGTTGGGGATACTTCTGGTTGAAGTGATCAAGGCGTGCTTAATTTCTTGGAGGGGCATCCTTATGTAACCAATTGTTGATATCTGGAGTGAGCTCCTCATGAAGAGGCATTTTTGAGGATACAAAGGTGGTTGGGCCAAACCATTTGTATTGAGGAGGTGGAATCTCCTTAGCTTTGTGATATGTTGGCCATCCATGGGTATGTGGATCAAGTGGGATTGCTCTGACAGCAAATGCATTTGATAGACTATATTCTCCACAGCCTTTGTTGTTGATCTTTACAGTAGATAGGGTGGAGGGGAGGATGGTTTCTGTGTCATTACAAGTGTGGGATGAGCTGGCGATGGCTGTGCCGATGTCTATTTCAGGGAAATGTTTTTTATATGAAGCTTCAATTGCATTGCAGTAAGCAAAGGGTTCTGGATCAGCATGGATGGTTACCTCAGTGCCCTGATGCAAAAATTTGATGCACTGATGGTAGGTGGATGGAACGGCCTTCATAGCATGAATCCATGGGCGACCGAGGAGGATGTTAAATGGTAGGTTTAGATCAACAACATGGCAAACTGTCTCTTGGATGACCAGCCCAACCTTAATTGGTAGCAAAATAGTCCCTTCTATGGTCCTTTCCAAGTTGTCATAAGCTTTGATGGTGATAACCTCACTGATCATATCTGCCTCAGTATACCCAGCTTGTTTTATGAATTTTAGGGTGCAAATGTTCAAGGCTGATCCATTATCTATCATTACTATTTTCACAGTGAAATTGGATACCATGATGGCTATGCGAAGCGAAAGGGTGTGATTTGGCTCAACCATGGGTATGTCGGTGTGTTTGAAAGACAAGGCACATGAGGATGAAAGGTGTCCAACAAGATTATGAAAATTAGTAGCATTGATATCAAAAGGGACATAGGATTCTATGAGAGCACTGTCAAGGATGTCTTTGTACATAGGACTAGTGCGGAGAAGGTCTAAAATGGATATTTGGGCTGGCATGTTCCCAAGGTGTTCCAAGATATTGTACCAGTTTTTTGATGGAGCTGATGGTGTTGATGAAACTGGTGGGCCTGTGATGTTAAATTGCACTCTTCGAGTGGTGACCGCACACTCATTGTCTGGTCCTCAGATATTGATAACATTGACAGAAGGCTCTTTCTTAGATATACAACCTATAAGGGTACCATAGTCTATATAGGATGAAGTGTGGTCATTGTTCTTCCCATGCTGTTGGTTTGGCTGGCGGTTGTTGGTGTTGTTTTGGATAGGTGCTTTTCCAGGATTTTGGTTGTTGTGTGGAGGAAAAGCATTTTGATAAATCTGTAAGCCTGCATTGGGAGAGGCTTGGGCACCAACAATGATTTCCTTCCGATCAATGAGGTCTTGCACATAGTCTTTCAGTTTCATGCATCTGAGGGTGGTGTGACCGTTTACCCTATGGAACTTGCAATACTCATTGTCCTTGTACCATGAAGCTTTGGATTGGCTTGGATCAATTTGCTGGGTAGGAGGAAATTTGATGAGGTTTTCCTTAGCCAATTTCTCAAAAATAACATCCAATGGCTCACCAAGGGGTGTATAGTTTCTAGGTGCAGGTTGGAATCTGGGCTTTTGGCCTGCAACTACATTGATGGCATTAGCTTGATTGTTAGACCCTTGAAAGTTGGGTCTTGTATTGTGGTTTTGATAGCTTTGGTTATTTCATTGTTGGTAATTGATAGCTTGTTGGTTGTTTGTTTGATATGGTGGGTTAGACTAGTTTTGAGAAGGACCAACGATATTCACATGTCTGGTGTCAGTAACCCCATCTGTTGCAACATGCTTGTTTTTGTTCCAATACCTAGACTTGTCATTGGAATGTGATTGATTTTGGTTGGCCTCTTTGTAAATCTTTACCACACCATCTTTGATGAGTCCTTGCTCAAGGATCATTCCTTTCTCTTTGATATCCTTATAGGTCTACAAACAGTTCATGGTCATGTGGTGAGCCAAGCTGGGATGTGCATTATCAATAAAAATTTTCACCACATGGCATTCTGGCAAGGTGCAGGATATGCGGGTTGTAAGGGTTTTCCATCTTTGCAGGTATTCGGCAAGGTTTTCTCCACCTTTTTTCTTGGTGTGGACAAGATCAACTATTGATAGCTCTATTTCAACAAGATGGGCATATTGGGCTACAAATGCCTCAGATAATTCAGCAAAGTTTTTAATTGTGCCATAGGGGATTCTATAAAACCATTCAAGAGCTGGTCTAGCCAAGCTTTTGGGAAAAAGGCGCAAGACGAAGACATCATTGTATGCCACATCCTGGCAATGCATGTAAAATTATTTGATATGTGTGACAGGGTCTCCTTTTCCTCTGAATTTGTCAAATTTAGGTACCTCAAAGTGTTTGGAAAATGGTGTCGTGGTAATGGCTCTGTCAAATGGGGAAGGACACACATTCTCAAACTTGAATGTCTTTGGATCATTCCCTTCTTGGATGGCTTTTAGAGCTATCTTCATTTGCTCCCACTCTGAATTGATAGGTGATGGTTGGGGTGCCCCCAATGTAGGAGTGCCTTGAGGTAGGTATGTGCTGGATGGGGCCACTAAATATGGATGGCTATGAGGGATTTGCTGATAGGGATTGTACATTATTTGGGTAGCTGCATGGTGGATGACGAGTTGTTGAGCGAGAGGTGGTGCATATTGCTGCATGTGCTGCGAGGCTTGTTGTTGATATGGGATTTGAGGTTGGGATTGAGGAACATAAGCTGGCTATAGGATAAATGGATTGCTTTGTGGAGGTAAGGTATAAGATGGTTGTGAGGCTTGGGGAAAGGATCAGAGGGCTTGTGGGGTTTGACCAATATATGTGGGTTGTGCCCCCATTTGGGATGGTATCTGCAAATAATTGGTGGTTGGCTGGGGTGGTGGATTACCTCCTAGAAGTGGTATTAAAAAGTATTTGGTAATTGGAGGTAATGGATTAGTTGGTGGTGGAGGTGGTGGGAATTGAAAGCTTGGGAATGGAACTGATGGGGTTTGATAGCTTTGTGGCTGGATTTGGAAGCTTCGTAGAGTGGTGGTGGGAGCTGGGGTCACTTGGGAGCTTGGTAGAAGATTGGCAGTAGCTTGTGGGTTTTGATAGCTTTGTGGAGTGAAGGTAGTAGCTTGTGGATTTGTGGCTGGTGGTATTGAGCTTCCAAGACTTAATGGAAATGATGGGATTGTACTTTGGGCTGTGGTGAACAAGCTGGGGGCGATGAAAGGTTGATTACTTGGTCCCATGGGTGGCATCCCTGTTGTATATTGCTGAGGTTGGCCAAAGATGCTAGCACTAATTTGGGAGATGGGTGGATTTGGAAGGCTAGGTGTGGGAGCAGCAGCAATAGTGAAGGGGGTGAACGGTGAGGTGTTTTGAGTAAAGGGGGTTTGGAGAGGAGAGGTATGAACCAAGGATGGAGTGGTGGTGGCTGGGTTGGCTTGCGGTATGGATATTTCAACTTGGGTGGATGATGGTATGTTTGGGTCTATTGGGTCATATGGATTGGCCGGAGGCTCTTCTTTTGGAATATATTGAGCATAATTTGGATCATAAGAGCCTATGGGTGGTGGCAGCTACCCAAACAATGGGTGAGATGGATCTGATAATGGAGTTGGTCTTCCAAAGTCAAAGGTTCCTACATTGTCCCTTCGAAAATTAGCCATGATTGTCTCTTTGTTTTTGTCTATAATGGCGTTTACCAATACTGCATTTCCTGGTTGGTTAATGAAAGCTTCAATGTCAGTAGGTGATGGCATAGCTTGCTCTGGGCTGAAGGATGGCTGAGTGCTCAAGGGGGGTGAGGCTGTTCGATCCAAATGATAGGGCTCCATTGTTTCTTTCTTCTTGGCTAAGCGAGTGACGGGTGGCATGAAAAGTGCTCCTAGGTATGAGATGCAATAATGCTGATGGATGCAAAAGGGGGAAGGCTTTTCTATGCAAATGATTTCCTAGGTTGAGGCAAAGCTATATGAAAAAACCTAAGGAGGATTGGGTTGGTGATTCTAACTTCAAAGATATGTTGTCAAAGCACAAAAGGTCTGCTTTGCTATGTGCAAGCTTGGTGGTGATTATGTCAACTTAAGGATAGACTGATGATCCTTTAGGAAGAACATGAGATTGACCACTTGCAAATATCAACCTTTAGCTCAAGGTGATGAGGGATAACAAGTGACAAAGTTAGATTACCCTAGACAAAGCTCTGTCAAAGGGATAACCTTGGTGAGATTGGTGGATTTGGAAGATTTTAGGAATGGAAAACTTTTAGCAAGTTGACAACAATTTTGAAAGCTTAGATGTGCAGATTTTGGATTACTGGCTAGATGGTATGATTCTAAATGAGATGGATGAGCTAATAATTCTTAAGGGGATAACCTAATTTGGCTGGCTTTTCTACAAAGATGACTCTAAAGTAAAGCTTATCCAAGAAGATGTGGAGAAACAAGGGTTTCTAATCATAGAAATCATGCCTAGTTGGTAAGGCATAAGCAAGATTAACTCTTGGATGTTGGCTAAATTTGATGGTGTGCTCTAACCAGGCCTCTTGAAGTGCTTTGTCGATAGCTTTGTCCTCTGCTTTGTGGAGTTTGGAAATTCATGGGCTTGGTGTTATTTCTTTTCTCTTGGCTGAAAGTTCTTGGTATGCTAGAGATGGCTTGAGTTTGACCTTGTGAAACTTCTGTTTGGGTTTGGGTTGTTCTGACATAAATTCCTAAATTTTCTTGGCTTTGGGAAAAATCTCAGTTATTTTGCTTCAACTTGTTCAACTTCCAAAATAGGCAGTGACTACGCTAAGTGTGCCCTAAGCTAGGATTGACCAAGTTTGGCAAACATTCATTCAATAAATAAAAACAAGCAATAGATAGGAACACCCAGATAGAAGTTTGTGGTTCTCAGAATATGATACTTGCACCGAGGAGTGTGTATGTTCTACAAATGTTTTGATCAGTCACTCCAAACACATTAACATCCTAGATGGTTTTCTGCAAGGCTGACAGTTGGTTTAGCTAGGGAGTCCTCGATATACGCAAGGTACGTGAGGCCCAAATCCATAGATGAGACCAAAAGGATGTCACACAGCCGAGAGGAGCGGTAACCCACTTCTCCTCTTTCACTTCTCAAGGGTATAAAGTTCCTTGAGGCTTAGCCTGAATGACAAAATCTTGATCAAAAGAGAGGTGTCTTTCAATTCACCTCCCAATTCTTATACTCTGCCAGAACGCTGGAGTTGAGGTCATCCAAGGGGTGATGAAATCCCCAAGCAGGCCTCCTAAAAAGAAACAAGGTTTTGGATCCTAATCTTATGCACCCAAGATGGCCTCGAAAGACGACAAGGGGAGAGAAGACTTGGATGACCTTGGGCTAAAAAACACACTTGTTCTTTTACCAACTGACTCTTATGTGTGCTAATCTAAACTTTTCAAGCACTCATGTTTAAGAGACAATGTTCAATTCCAACTTGAAGCACCAACAAAAGTAAATCGATCAAAGAATGCAAACAATAAGAAGAGTTAGGGTCAACAAAAGAAAACTCGCGCGCCCGGAGGCCCTCCACGTCAAGTATCGATTAATTTTCTTTAATGCATTCAAGATTGAGTGTGAGTTATTTTTAAGCCCAAAACAAAAGTGTGTGAGATTCGATTTCAAGCACACGCTCGAAGGCTCTCCACGTCAGTTGTTGTTCAATTTTAGTGCCCAAACTTGAAGTGTGATCGATTTAATCTAGAGTTTTGGCCATTTAAGAATTTTGATAAAGTTAAAGCAAACGTTCAAAGATCAAGTGAGTGAGTTAGATTGTGGAACATTTAACACCTTTTTCAAGTAGACCCATCCCCATAAATGGCGCTGAGATTGCAACCAATGGTTAATATTTGATGGGTGATTAGAAAAGAGGTGAGTCCAAAGAACTACTCAAATTGATTTTTGTAAATTTGTATTCTAAGTTAACAAAGTTTCTTAAATGTCCAAAAATCAAACTTTACCTATATTGCATGTGGAAAAGAGATTTGTTTTGTTCAATTTTAGAAGCTCCAAATGAAGTGTTTGATATTGCAATGGTTAATTGATCCTTGGCATTCAAGATTGGATTTGTTCTTTTAAGCATGCATTCCAAGGAAAGTTGATTTTAATCCATGGCATTCAAGAGTGTGTTTTGAGCAACATTCATTCAATGGAAAATGTGTTTAACCATTCAAGTTCATTTTTTAGCAACATGCATTCAAAGACAAATGGTTAAGCATTCAAGTTCATTTTTTAGCAACATGAAAACCTGCAAGAAACATGGTTAGTGGTTCCATATGTGCTCCAACCTGCAATGAGACAAAAAAAAGCAATTTAGTTAGTTAGCCAAAATCTTCAAAAATGAGAGCTTAACTATGGGAAATTTTTTTAAAACTTTTTTTGTTTTTTTTTCTACGTGTAAAAATGCTTAAAATGGTCTAAATCCTACGGAACCACTAAAAGTCAATTTTTTTTTTTTTTTTTTGCTACAAAGTTTAGAAATAAAGATACGCTAGTATTCGAAGATGACAGAATAGATTTTGCGGCATAGAAAACAGGTGACAAGCAGAGATGCCGATTTGCGCAGATGCGGATTTTCACAGATGTTGATTTGCGCAGACGTGGATTTTTGCAGACGTCGATTTGCGTAGACGTGGATTTTCGCAGACAGAACAGGTTGCAGACCAAAACTGTGCCAAAAAAGTTGAAAAATGCAATTTTTTTTTTTTTTAAGATGGTATTTCTTCTTCCTAAGTGCGTTCTTTAACCTGCAAAAACAAGCAAAACACCCTCACAACACACTCAAACAACAACAAACATTAGATGGTTAGAAAAAAATGACATATAGATGAAAATAGATGATTAAATGACCCATAGTGGGGTCCCACCGAGCGTGCCAAAATGTAGAACAAGATTCAGTATGCAAAGAACATTAACAAATAATGTAAACATTCACAAACCAAATACTAAATTCACATATATGCTTAGACGAAGAAAGCAAACAAGAAGTGCAAACCTCACAAGAGAAAACACTCCATGCTTTCTAGATTCTGTAGATGTGTCCTTTTGCTGTGGATGTATGCTCAAGATGCTCAAAAGCTACTTCAATGGAGATGGGTAATGGAAAATTGGTAGCTTTATGAGCTCTTAATTTGGCATTATAAGGGTAAGATTGATGGCTTTGGTTCTCAAAATAGCATGGTAACTTTAGCTCAAAGATTGTTGATGAAATGGCTTGGGATGGGATTCAATTTATAGGCTAAGGGGTAGAGGGATGGAGGGCTTAGATGCAAGGATGGATGAAGGCTTAAGGAGGGCTAGGATGCACTCAAAGGAGAGCACATGGATTGTGCTTGTTTAGCACCAATGGAAAGGTGACACTTGTCACAAGGAGGATGAGTGTGAGAGAGTAGGGTAAAAGGTTGGTTAAAGGCATGATGAGTGGGGTTGAGTATGTAAGAGGGATGTAAGAGGAATGAGTGTGGAAGAGGGAAGAGTGTGGAAGATGTATGTAAGAGTCATGAGTGGGTTTGTAAGAGTCTTTTATGTTTTGTAAGAGCACTCATGACTTGGTGGTTGGGATTTTTGAGGGGAGACTTTGGTTTGGATTAGGAAAGTCTTAAACTTGTTTAAGGAATGTGACAACATTAGGGGGTGGATTAGGCTTAGGTTTAGGATTAGATTAGGAATGTTAGAGATGTGCAAGTGGATGGCATTAATGAGGGTGGGTGAGTTAGTGGCTAAGCTTGGTTAGTATGGGTGGATGGGGTGGATTAGGCTAAATGGAGGATTAGAGATAGGTTAGGGGTTTTTGAATTTGAGGATTTCATTTATCAAATAGATTTATTTAATAAATGGGGATTTTTGGAATTAGATAGAAGAATAGGATTTAATTGATAAATAATAGATTATTTGATTGATCAATTAGGACTATAGATGATTAATTAAATTAATCAACTAGGGGATGACAAAGGATTAATTAAATAGAAATTTAATTAATAATGCCTTTTTAGATAACTAAATAGGATTACTAAAATAGTGTAATCAAATTTAGGTGTCTAGAGCATCATGTGCTAATTGAGCTTTTGTTGAAACTACTTCTACTAAAGTTGTTAATTCCTCATCAAAGGTTTTCACCAACTCCATGGCCTTTGACTGCAAGTCTGGAATAGCTACAACTATAGTAACTATCCTCTACATTTCATCCAAGACTTTAGTGAGAGTCTTATCCAAAGACTTTACTAATTTGTTCTTCTCAAACAACTTACTTAATGTGCTCATAAAACCCTTCTAATCATCATCATTATTAGATCGTATTGGTACTACTACAAATGTTGTTGTTGTTGTTACTAGAGCTAATATAGGAATGAGTGGAACTACCTTTAATTCTACTCTCTTTTTTCCCTTCCTTAGCCTTCTTGTTTTCTTCAACTATCCTTTCTGATTCTTTCCTTACTTCTTCTTCATCTTTCTTCTTGTTTTCTTGTTTTCTATTTTTCTGTTCTTCTATTTTCCTCCTTTGTTCTTCTTCCTTTTTCTTTTTCTCTTCTTCTCTATTCTTTGCTTCACCTTCTTTCATTTTTTCCTCTACCTTTTCTAGTTGTATACTTTCCTTTCTCATTTCCTCTACTTCTTTATTCTTTGCTTCTTCTTCATTATCAGAGCTAGAGTAAGTAGTAATATTGCCAACAATGGATTGGCCAAATGAAACAAAAATGATTCTCCTTTGTATCCACAGTTTTTTGCATACTATCCACTTGCATGGATTTAGAACCCATAACAATGTGAGGTGGTGAGGGTACCTGCTATGTCTCCTCTACTTCTTCCTCTTCCTTGGAAGGTGTATGAGCTTGCACATATACTTGACTCTCAGGTTTAGACTGTGCACTCACCTTAGGCACTATAGTAATATATTTTACAATTGCCTCCTTTGGTTCTTTTCTAACATCCTCATAATTGACTCCCATCAAAAGAATTTATATTCTTTTGTTCCTCAACAAGGACTCAACACCCTTCAAAATTCTATTTAATTCCTCCTTAGAATCAACATCACATAGTTCATTTATCATTGTGATTCTCATATTCATATCTTCCTCTGATATTCTCCTTTTCTTATTTACATGCTTATTATATAGACCCTTTGGTATCTTATTTTGTATATTCTCAACTCTTTTGTTTCTCAAAATCATGTTCCTTATAATGACATTTTTTAACTACCTCCTATCCATATTACTATACAATTTATAATATTTATTTAAGTATACAAAATTTTCATCATTAATAATTTGCATGTTAAGGTTTTCTACCTTTGGCTTCCATTCCTTCTTTCCAGCTGCTCTCCTTCCTTCTTGCACATTCTAGATTACTAGTCTATCTTCTGTTTCGATCACTAACTTTCACTATTAAATCTCTCTTCAATTTTCTCAAGACACTTCACATGAACAAATGGTACATACAATCTTTCTTGTGATGCTTAAATCATTTCAAATCATACTGTGCATTAGATGCATATCTACCACTGATTCAAATACTATCTTTGTTTACTAGTAAGCTTGATTTTTCAATTCTTGCTCATTGTGATCATATCAAGACTTGCACACTTGACCATGGCCTTCTCTTTATGTCCTTAGCCTCCTATTATTGCGCCACTTCCAAATCTCTCTCTAACATAAGTTCTGGCCAACTGATGCTCTACCACTGCTAAAGCCTCTTATTTCAGCTAGGATGAGTCAACTTTCTTGTGATTATGTTGTTTAGTTGTGTTTTAGTGCAAGAGTTATTCTAGTGTTATTTACTTCAAATGTATATTCTAAGGATTGGGCATGAGGTACATAGTTGTTTTCTTTGCTAGAATGGGTACAATGTGATCCCTTATGGAATCCACTATTAATTTCATAGCCTTTTTATTGTGTTCAATCCATTATGATTTTTCTAACTCATCCTTGGGGTATCTCCTTTTATCTTTAACATATGAATCCACTTTTGCTTCACCTAATATCATCATTATTCAAATTTTTCATGCTTTGAAGTTATTGGCTCCATTAAGGTGATCTGTAAATCTGATTGCACTTGACATCTTTGAAGGATGGATATTTATAAGTTTAAAGGTATGCTATTTAAATCCTCAAGTTTAACTTTATGTTTGTTATAATTTTGGTTCTAGTACCATGTAAATGATTTAAACTTATATCAGATTATATGTTCTTTTCTCTTAATGTATGTAACATACATACATACATACATACATACATACATACATACATACATACATACATACATATATATATACATATATATATATATATATATATATATATATATATATATATATATATATATATATATATATATATATATATATATATATATATATATATATATAGAGAGAGAGAGAGAGAGAGAGAGAGAGAGAGAGAGAGAGAGAGAGAGAGAGAGAGAGAGAGAGAGAGAGATAACTTGCACTATATGTAAGAACTCAATCTTCTAGTAATATTAGGCTACCAGTTTGAGACTCACTCTATAAGAAGACACATGTATGTGAATTGTAATTGCAATATAAATCAGATAGCAAGTGGATGATGACAAGAAATATGACTCGATATTGATCTACCAGATATATTAATAATTTATTGATTATGATGTCAATACTACAACAATTGATTAGCATATATATTGTATTCAATAGGCAGATATCAATTGATCTTTCACACCAAGAGTCACAATTTTTATATGAATTTAGTTTGTATTAACTAACTAATCTAATCACATGCATGATCTAATTAGTTAGTGAATACTAACTAAATGTGACTATTTATATGTAAGCAATAAAGATGCATATTAGATTGATCTGTAATACCATCAAGTTTGATACTTATTAAATATATATGTAGATATTTCCATCTTAGTTCTACATGAATGTGCATGTAAGAATCAAGACATAACATCAATTCTATTATAATATGTATATGTATGTGAATGTATGTGAAGCATATATTCATAGACAAATACAGTGTTAAGTCTCTAACTGATGCTATTCATTAATACCAATACTAGCTCAATAGTTGTCATTTACTCATCTTCCTTTATTTCATATCCAAATGGTTGTAACCATGATTCTCAAGATTCCAAAACTTTAATTATGCATGAATGGTGCTAACTTAATAACATACATCCTTGCATTTTTTTAATAATATAAGATGGTTTTTGATACTTCACATCCATCTTTTTTTGAAATTTTAAAAAGTAATTACACATTATTATACTATGATTTCTTCTCAATTACTCAATAAACTTATTAATTCAATGTACTACTTGCTCTCCTATTGTCATTTTTACTCTACCAATGCTAGAAAACTAGTTCTATACATAGAAAAATATACAAACTAATTATCTTCCATAACTTAATCTTTGTTTCTTGATTTCTGTTAAATTGAAAATTAGTTGATCTCTCATCATTTCATCCACATGATATCTATTTCCTTTAGTAACTTACTCTGTTGCAACCTATAGTGCTTCACCTGATATGTTTTCTATTTAATATGCCTAGTAAACTTTATATTCAATGACCATTGCTAAAAATTTCATTTCTTTTTTCACAATTTTTCTTACAGAAAAAGTTATTTTATTCTTACTTGTAACTTATTAATCCTTTGATTTATGTTTTAGGATTCATTTCTTATATGCATTTCTTTCCATCATTTGATAGACTAGTGAGTTGATGAATAATTTTTTCCTTATTTCTACTTGTCAATCTCCTCCTAGCTAGATATAGTGTCCATGTATCCATCTCAATACATACTTGATCCATTTTGTTTCAAAGTTCTTGGGTATGTGCATAATATGCATCAATCCTTTCATCTTTGTATATAAGTCTAAAATAGTATAACACTTTCTCAAATTATTTTTTACAAATTCTTTCTAGAATGTGTCTTTCGCATGATAAATGTTGTTAGATGTAGAAAAAATCTATGTCTAATGGTTTCTTAGTTTTTGGATGAATTCCCTATGTCATCTAACATAGGGTCTTCCATTGATGTTTCATTATCATATTTCTTTACCGACATCTTCTTCATTTCTTATTTGACTTGTTCTTTATTTACAACTCTCTTTCCTTTGATATCATGATCATTAGTAGTAGCAAACCAAGATATCTGTAGGTATAGGATACATGTATCAAAACTTAGAAAAAAATTATAACATGGAAATCCAAATGGTCTCAAAGGTTGTACAATTCCTTTTCTACACTTAGTAGTTAAGTGTTCTAATTGCCCACATTGAAATCATTTGACAAGAGCATTATCTTCCTCCTTTCAATAGTATATCAATTTCCTTGTTGTTAGTTTTATGCATTCTTTATCTTGTGTCCATAGTGATTACATTTATAGAAACATTCAGGCAAATGTTGCTAAGATGTTCCACTAGTAGTTTCACATCTATATTCATAGGCTTTATGACCAAAGTTTTTGTAATTGTAACAATAACCATTGAAAAGCATGCTTCTAACTAATCTTGCTTGCTTCAAAAAAAAAAATTTGTGTGACCATAATTACCATATTTTAAATAGGAGGGCTTATAGGGCTTCTTACATCATGCATCAATTGATTTTTTAGATATTTGTTTCTTAGAATTTGATGATTCTTCTTTCTCAACCATGTTATTTTTGGTATATCCTAGGCCAATAGTGTCACCTAGTTTAATCTAATTTTTCAATTGTTCACTGGATTTTTTCAAGCTTTGTTCTTTCTATCAATTCACTTCATGCATGGTTATCTTCTCATTATCTTTGTAAGAGTGAATTTTTTTCTGTGGTAATTTTTGTAGTGTTTATTTTCTTTATTTTAAGATATTCTTTGGTATTCTTGGAAATCCTCATTCATTCCAATATTTTTATCATCATTCATATATTCCTAATAGGGATGAGGCTTCTACCAAGGCTTAGTCTCCTAACAAGGACTCAAGACACTATACATTATTCATAGATTCCTAATAGGGTCAATATCCTTACCCGGATTCTTTATATAGTGAATCATTTTGTGGGTTTCATTGCCACTAGGGTTTTCCCTTGGCCAAGGTTTCCCTAGTTTAAAAAAATCATTTTATGAGCTCTCTTTATGTATAATTATTTATATTATTTAGCATTATTGGTTCTCTTTCTTATGCATGTGGCAAAGTAATTAATAATATTCAGTCATGTGAAAAAAGATTGAAATTACTGATTCACTCCCCCTATCAGTATTATCTATTTCGAACAAATTGAATAGCAACAAAGTTTACAAATAAAAGTAGATATGATCTCTTTAACAGAAGAAGGATTGTGAGAAAATAGAAGGCAAGGTTTGAGAAGAAAAAGACAAAGATTACAAGTTGTTGAAAGGCCTACCTACTAAATATTAGACAAGTGGACAAGGGAAGGGAGTAGTAGGAGTCATCATTATGCAAAAGGCTTTCTCCAGCTACTTGGATAAATTAATAGAGATATCTACTAATCCTAAAGATAGAGTGACATATCTTTAAGAGCTTAGTGGATGCATACACATGGAAATAGATGAAATGCAAGATTGGTTATGCACAATCAAAGATTTGGCCAAAGAACACTCCAAGTGGCTTATCAGATACACTAACGTCCATGTCAATATACATGAAGAAATCATTCCAATAATTGTCATTGCCAAGGCCTATCAGATGAAATTAGAAAAGGGGAAGAAAGAAAAATTATATTTCTCCTACTTTTTTGTATTCTAATATGAAATTGTAACTAATAATTGCCTTCTTTCCATTTGTCATTTTTGAGAAGATGAACCGATCCAACTACTTTTTGTAATGGTTCATCTTAGAATCCTATATGTACTCCATAGAAAGATTAATGAAAGGTTGGCTAAATTTTGGTGTGAAATGTTTTAGATTGTAGAGACAACTTGAATATGTTTTGTGTCAATTATTTACTCTTCCATTGCATTTTTTAGTTAGAAACTTCTTTTTGAGTTAAATTAAACTAATGAACAAACAAAGATTTGTTCCTCTATTTTAACATAGCCAATTGAAGATAATAATAGTATTGTTAGAGGTTGAAAGAAAATTTTTCTATTTGGTTTCTTAAGTTAGTTTCATAAATTTTAGAGTTAAAATCATTTTTTAAGCATCTTATTCATACAAATAGAATTCCTTATTGCATCATCAAATTCTATGGTTTCATAAGATGTGTGGAATCACAAGTCTAGTTAGTATTAAGATCCAAATTTTAGCTTGTGTTAGTTCCTATTTAGGCCTAACTTGGTTTTCCTCTCCTATTCTTTGGTCAAGAAAAAACTCCATCTTAGATTTACAAACAAAAAAATTCATTGTGAATCACAAACTCAAGGGAGTTGTACCTATAAATTTAGAGGAAATTAGCCATTTAGTTATGATCTCCCAAATGTTGTAATCAGACATTGTTCATATATATTGGGCATTTAAAGATTAAATTGAAAAGGAACAATTTGTTTACCAATAGTTTGGAATAAAGAGAATTGTGAGGCATTTGAAGGGTACTAAAGATTATGGATTATGGTAAAAGAAAGGAGGTAAATTATATTTGAAAGCCTTCACTGATGTAGATTGGGCAGGAAGTGTTGATGACAAGAAGAGCACCTATGGTGGGGCATTCTTTCTTGGTAAGAGACTAGTGTCTTGGACAAGTATGAAGCAAAATTGCATGTCTCAGTCTATAGCAAAGGCATAATATGTTGCAACAACATCTAATTATTCTAGTATTGTTTGGTTCTAATAGGTATGAAGGTAGAAATTAAGGATTGAGTGGTTATCTTATGTGATAGCACTAGTGTAATTAATATATGAAAGAATATTGTGATGCATAGTAAGACCAAGAATGTTGCAATAAATTATCATTTTCTGAGAGAATTGGTACAAGAAAAAGAGGCGAGATTGGAATATGTGAATACTAAAAAACAAATTGCAGACATATTCACCAAGCCATTACCTAAGGATGCATTTTTGTATCTAAGAGGTAAGCTAGAGTTTATTCCCCTACCTAAAGCTCACTAAATGAATTTTAGTGATGCATCAACCATAGCATGTTGAAGATCAGCCAAGTTGATGCAATAATGAAAGGGTAGACTACATATGAATCTATACATCAGGTATATTGGAATTTACTAAATATTGTCTTTGACATCAGATGTCAAAGAGGGAGAATTTGGTTGTCATATCACAAAAATTTTGTTTGAAGATGTCAAAGAGGGAGGACTTATGAAAGACATCAAAGAAGGATAACTTGGTCTAATATGAAAGAGGGAAATTTTTCTATTAGAATAAGATGTTGAAGACAAAGTAAAATTGGAGAGTTTACTGACAGAGGGAGAAATTGAAATCAAAGGGATAAATTGAAGTCAGAGGGATTTCACACTAATAGAGGGAGTTCTCATGGATGAGAATCACAATGAAACTAAGAGTATTTTCCTTACTTTAATTTGATTTAAAATTTCATTGTATTATGGCATGTTGAGTTTTCATCAATGCTAAAGAGGGAGATTGTTGAAAATAATTGATCAACTGTATATTGTCTTTGATGTTACACAAAATGTCATATATTTAGCAGTCAATATATGTCAAGCTCACTTAGGCGATAAAGATAGTTTCCTATGTCTATGGATCATTCTAGTGTTTTCCAAGTTCAAAAGCTAGTGTCTACTAAGTTCACAAAGGTGTTGAAGAAAAGTTTGTAGAAGTTGAGTGTTAACCAGTGTTAACTAAACTCACTCGGTTACCAAAGAAAGTTTTTTAAGATGCAATGTTAATTGAGCTCACTTGGTTAACACATGAAAATCATTTTTGAGTTAGAGTCTACTGAGTTGGGTTGGCTAATGAAGCATATTCGTGTTTTGGCATATTGATTTTAATGGATTTGTTTGTTGGTTCTAGCTGACTGAGGAGATGAATACTAATTATTCTATGTTTTATTCAAGTTGACTTGACAATGTTTTTGATGTAAGTATAAGGCCAAGTTGAGGATTTAATGTGTGATAACGTGTGGAAGATAAGCAGATGCTTAGAGGAAGCAAATTGAAAGGATAATGATAATATTCTTGTTCGACAACAAAGAATAATCTGATCAAGAAGGATCAAGTACTCGAGCCAAAATTGAGATATGAAATCAGAAATACATTTGCATCAACAATCAGGTCATATCATTATTACTCTCTAAACATTGTAGCATTATATCAAATCTCTTAATAGAGTTAGCCGAATAGCTATTTGCCAAATCCTCTAACAAGGTGGCATTTTGAGATTGAAGTATCTAAAGACCTCTAACAAGGCTAGTCCTAACAAGGTGATTAAATCCTCTAATAGGGTCACACCTAACAGTGTCTTTTGTAACTTTTAACATAGTTGGCTCCTGATAGGGCTAACTTCAGAAGAGTGAAAAATAGTAACTAGTATCAATTGGTAGTTTTTCCCAAATTGGGTTGCCATGTTAAATCTTGGTGTCACTTGTGTTCATGCTATTTATTTTGTGTATGAAACTAAGTTAATCAAGTTTAATCATAGTTAACACCTTAAGATCTACATGTTAAGTATTTGTTGAGTTACATTTGTTAATTCAGTGCTTGTTGAGTTACAACATATTGTTAGTGTTAATTGGGTGCATGTGTGTTAACTGAGTGACAAGAGTATCAACAAAGTTTATGTTTTGTACTGACATCTAAGGGATTTTGGATTTGGGATTTGGGATATACTTGCAACAAACACTTCCCTTCAATTTATACTTCTGGAGAACCCATTTGAGGACAATCTCAATTGAAATTCTAAAAGCAATAAAACATCCCCCTTATAAGTAGAGTTGTAGGTTGAATGACTCAATACTATCCACTATACTATAGGGGAGGAATATTTCTAGGCTATTCACTTAGAGATAAACCTTGGGATCCTTTGTAGGGGGGATTGAAATTAATGCATCTTCCACCTCACATTGGGCCCTCGATGAAAAGGTCAACACTAGCTGCAAATTGGACAGAAAAGAGTCCCATAGTCGAATTCCAACAAGCCCCCATGTGTCATACATATTCAAAATTTAAAATTGAAGAAAAGTGAGAAATTTGTAGAGCCTCTCATTAAGATGTAGTTGAAAATAAATGTTATTTTAACTATTTAAATTAAATAATAAGATATCAGTATTCTACAATATTTTCCCCAAAAATGAATATTGTTAATTACTTTATAACTTTCATATGAAAGTAAACCAACAATACTAAACAATAAATATAACCATGCACATAGATAAATCATAACACCATTATTTGTTAACTAGGAAAACCCTGGCCAAGGGAAAACCCCAGTGGGGAGGATACCCACTAGATGATTTACTAAACAATAGGATCATGTTGAGGATATTGACCTTGTTAAGTGTCTATAAAGTACATATAGTGGCTCAAGTCCCTATTAGGAGATTAGACCTTATTAGAAGCCTCAACCTTGTTAGGAATTGCTTCAAACCTATTAGGAGTTGGTAGACCAAATACAATGTATGCAAGAAGAGCCTACTACCCTAACATGCAATTATACAATTCAGTTCTTCACAAGAATAGATATACATACAATACTTGTTGTCTATTGTACTTTGCACTTATTCTGATCATACATTAGAATTTGCATCACATAAGGCTCACATATCTTTCAAATCATTCACAAAATAGGTTGCATATCACTTCACATCACCTAATTAATACGTGATATAAGATTTCTACTTATACCTTACACATTTACAAAAATCTTCTCAATAGACCTTCATGTGTTCACACATTTGGCATAATATAAAATAATGTCCACATAGTTAGCTCATCATAAATTAGTATTATTTCATAACCAAGATAATTTCTAAGGTCATGCAATCCAATTGTTTGCTATGCTCTGTTCTACGCTATTGAATACTTGAACTAGTATTTTAATCATAACTCATGCCCTACTATCCATGCACATTTGTGCACTGGTAGATGTCATCATGATACTATCATGAAGTTGTCTTTAACTACACATGATGGAAATTGTCATCCATACACTAATGTCTAATCATTGTGTTGTTGGAAATTGTCTAACACTTAGACAATATTCTATATCTAAATGCATAAATGAAATGTTGAATGTATATTTCCATAAATAAAAACCATCAAGACATCTTATCTGACCATATTTCCAACAGAGAATTAGTCTCAACTAAGCACTAAAGTTTTTAACAAGGGTAAAGAAATTGTTTCATCATTAATTTTAAAAGAAATGGGTAAAGAAGAAGAAGACATTGATCTGGATGAGGATATTGTTATTCCAAATTGGGATATCTCTCTCCTCACTCCTAATCAAATGGATATCATGAGATAACTTTTGAAGAAGAGGGATAAGAAACAAAAACTTAGAGAATAAAATAAGAATAAAAATTAAGTCCATGAGGACATAAAGAGCATATATGTTGATTTTTTGAGTATTGAGGTTGAGGATGAAAAAAAAGTGTCGGAGCAAGTTGCACTAAAATTTGCAATAGATCAAGTAGAACTATCTATCACTCTTTCTCAATTGGAAAGATTTGCCAATAATGTTATTTCATTGTTTGTCAAATTGAGTGACATATCTATCTTCACAAAGGAGATAGAAATAAATTGTCCAAGATATATGAGAATACGAAGGCAGGGGCACACTAGCTGTCTCTTGATCCAAGTTATAGTTATGCACATTTCATAAAAATTAGATATCTGAGAATTCTTTAGGCATAATAATTAAGAGGAGAAGATAGAATTAGTGCCAAACTTGCTGAAATTTAGGGCATGATTCTTCCAAAAATGAATGCACTACAGAAGCACATTGAGAATACAAATATTCTCAATTATGAAAATAACTTCTCCATAGCTGACCACTTGTTGAAACTGTCAGCAGAAGTTCAAATAGCCTTATGTGTAAGTAAGGTATTACAAGAGAATTGGGACAAGACTATGGTACTAATTCTGAAGGTAAATAATACTTTCTTGTCAAATTTTGCTATTAACTTGTAGATATTATACACCTTTGGCATTTATGTCAAAAAGGGGGAGAAGTAAATATGTTAGAAGAGAAGATTATCTGTATAGAGTATGAATATACCATTAAAGGGGGATAGTACTATTGGTAAAAAGAGGAGAAGATTACTATACTCTACATATATGTATGTATGTATGTATGTATGTATGTATATATATGAGAGAGATATATGCATGAGGTAGCTGCCTATGTATAGATAAGTGGAAAATATCTTTAAAAAGGTAATTTTGAAAATTTAGAAAAATAGAGTATTCTCTTGAGCTATAGTAGCACAAAGTCAAAATTGAGTTGAAGATATAGTATGGTGATAAAGAAAGTTTTTTTGACTTGTGACATCATAATGCATGGCAGGGGCAGTGACATGCATGTTTGAAATAGATGCACTAGATTGTGCCATGTGGCTAAACTAATGACTTTCGCTATGTTGCAAAATAAAGATGCAAGGAAGTTAGCCAAAGAAACATAACAACATGGTAACATGTGGTAGTGAGCCCAGATGATGATATGGTAGTTCTGACCAATTAGGTGATGTCACATGGTGGTAACATGTTGAGGCACCCAGTAAGGTGATTATGTGACAAGATGACCATGCATGGGAGACCAAATGGGAGATTTCCATGTGGCAATGTGTCAGATGATAGGTGGTAGTTTGTAGACTAATTAGAGGGTGACATGTGGCACCCAATTGGTGATGACTATCAAAGGGAAAACAAATCAAATGGTGACACATGTCACTTGGACAATCAGCCCAAGTTTGACCTAGATGCAAAAGGGAGAGAAATTTGTGAGTTTTAAAAATGTTATTTTTAAATTGATTCGTCATTCTAAATACACAAGTGATTTTAAATAAACATTGGTTTATATCCTAAAGTTTAGACTTTAGTCTAAATGAAAATTTTGCAAATTTTATGGGTCTATCATAGGAGGTAGTATGCGTGAGATATACTAGGTTTTTTCTAAGGTGCTTGTTTTTCAACTGTATTTTGGTATTGTGGTTCAAACCCAGTTTTTGGAGAAATGACGAAGTGGGTGTATGACAAAATTAATGGAGATGTAGTTGGTGATGTATTTTTGCTTAAAAATTAGATGGTTAAGAATTTTGGCATCATTTTAATAGTAGATCTAATATTCTATCGTAAAAGATGTTTCTCATCATTTTAGGAGATATTTTTGAGTTTGTTGAAGCTAAATGATGAGAATCAAATTTCGATTTCAGTTATAGAGAGAAGAGAGAAGCTTTGTAGAAGTAATGGAAGGAGATTCAAGTGGATAAGTGTCACTTCCATATGGGATCCAAGATTTCTTTCCTCTCCTATATCTTTCTTCTTTATTTCATTCTCTAAGGTTAATGATTGGTTGATTTTTAGACTATTGAGCAAAGCTCTAGCTATGATCCCACCATTTATCCTCAATTTATTTCTTTGTATATGAACAAAATTAATGGAGTTTTAGAGATATTTCTAGACTATTCAATAGTTTCATGAGTTATTTTCATAGATCCTCATGTATGTTTTTCAAAGAAATAAATAAAAAAGAAGAAAAAGTTTCTTATTTTCATTCTAATTCTTGTCTCCTATATGTGTTGTCCATAATGTTTTGTGGTTTATGAAAAAAGAGCTTAAACTCAGTTGCAACTCCTTAAAGCTATATGTCTTAATGTGTTTTATTGTTGATTCAAGGAATCAAGTAAATGGTTGATATATTTGAACAATTTTGTCTAATTCACAAAGTGATAGAATAGATATGGAGTCTTGATATATGAGATATATCACTGATATCTAAGGATGTATGTTTGTGATTTTTGGAATTTCCCAATAAATAAAGCATTGATCATTTGAAAGGATCAACCATGCTTCTTATTGCTGCATATGTGGGTTGTGATGATTCAATCTTTAATCAATTATCCTTTTCCCTTTTTGTTTAGGAGTCAAAAGGATGCCCTCACTCAGCTTGTGGATTTCATAGGTTTTGTGATTTTCTATTGCATGCCTTTTTCATTACATAATTATATGAGAAATAAGGGTTTTATCTACTTTGTATAGATTCTGATTCTATGCTTTGGAGCTGGTGCCATATGAATGAATCTATAAGTTGTTAAATTAGGATCCTACACAGACCAAATTAGCAATTATCTCACCAAAAAGTAGTAGGTTTGACATCAGTAACAAAATAATGATTGTTCCATGATAGTTTTCATCAATCTCCTTTATTTCTATACTTAAACAATCTTTTCAGTAGAGAGTTCATATCTAACGAATTCAACAAATTCTACAATGATGTAGGTATCATAAGGTATATTTTTGCACCTATAACTCCACTACATAATGGTATAGCTAAAAGAAGGAATAGATCTATCATGGATTGTACAAGAACATTGATGATACAAAAGAGCATTTCACAATTTTTTTGGATAGAATCTATAAGTACTATTGTTTATACCTTGAATCAAGTATAACTTAAGAAATGTATTGATAAAAAACCTTTTTAACTTTGGTATGGTCATGCACATAATATAAATAACTCCAAAATTTTTGGAAGACAATGTTATATTCTTAAAGATGCTAGGAAGGTTGAACTTGATGCAAAATGTGATGAAGACATAGTCCTAGGATATTCCATAAAGAGCGAGGCATATAAGTGTTTGAATTCTAAAAGTAATGTAAGAAGGAACCTAAAGATTACAATTTTTTTTGTATATGTCTATTAAGAAGAACCAAGTACTATTCTTGTACCTAAGAAACTAATTGAAGTGATGCATATTGAGGACACTACCGAGTCTTAGTAGAGGACTATTGTCTAGCAACAACAACTTGTCAAGTGTCAAACTACTAAAGTCAAGTAATAGGTAGAGACTGTCAACCATCATATGGATGAACCTATGATATAACCTAAGATACAACAAGAGGGGCATGAAGAGATTGAACATGTTGAAAAAACTAAAGTACCTCAAGAAGTACGAAGATATAAATTTATGCTAGTAAAATTTGTAAGGATAAATCATACACTAGACCAAATTATTGGTGATAAAGTTTCAAGAGTTATCACAAGACATAGATTGAAGAATGATACATGTTTTTTGAGTGAGTTTGAACCCATAAAAGTTAAGAATGCACTTGTGAATGAATATTGGATAAGAGCTATGAATGAGGGAATTGATCAGATTGAAAAGAAAAATCCATGAACTCTAGTAACTAGACCAAAGAATAAGATTGTGATTGGAACAAAGTGGGTATAGAAACAAGATGAATGAGAAATGTGAAGTCACAAGGAACAAGACAAGATTCTATTTTTTAAGGGATATAAACAATAAGAAGGAATTGACTATGGAGAGACATTTTCTCCAACTGCAAGATTAGAAGGTGTAATAAATTTGCTTCCATATACTTAAAAAGTTTTCAAATCTTTTTAAATGTATATGAAGTCTTCATTTCTAAATGGTATACTAGTAAGAGAAATCTATATTGAACAACTTGAAGGATTTGTTGATCCTAGCAAGAGAAACATGGTATGAAAGTTGCATAAATCTTTATATGATTTGAAACAATACCCTATAGTATGGTATGAAAGGTTTCATAATTATTTGGTCAAGATTGGTTTTCCAAGAACTAATGATAATAATAATTTGTAATTGAAGAATGAATCTGAAAACAAGATATTGGTAGCTTATTTTTTCTTTGATGATATCATATTTAGAGGACAAGATTCATTGTGTAAATCTTTTGAAAATGAAATGAAGAAAGAGTTTGAGATGTCAATATGTGGAGCTCAATTAAACTCTTTATTGGTTTACATGTCTATCAAAAGAAAGGAGGAATATACATTATAAAATCAAATTATATCAATGAGACACTAAATTTTTTTGTATGGAATATTCAAAACTAGTTGGAACACCTATGGCCATTGGACGCAAATTTTTTAAGAATGATGATTTGTAAAGGTAAATTAAACATTAAATAGATTAATGATTGGAAAATTAAAACATGTTGTTCATAGAAGACACTACATTATATTAGCAATTGGAATAACTATAAGATTTTCTACTAATCTTAAGGAGAATCAAATAATGTCCATGAAAATAATAATGAGATATCTAAAAGGCATTGAAACCCATGGATTATGGTACAATAAGAATGACAAGTTTGAGATGAAAGTATATACAGATACTGATTGGGATGGTAATGTTGATGATAGAAAATGAACTAGTGGAGACACTTTCTTTCTAGGAAAGAGGTTGATTTCATGGACAAGGAATAAGCAAACTATATTTCACAATCCACAACAAAGCTAACTATGTTGTTGCAACAATGAATTGTTAAAACATTGTATGGATTAAATAATTGTTAAAAGGTATGAAGGAAGAGATTACTAAACCTACAGTGATCTACTATGAAAATAAAAGTGGTATAACAATTTCAAATATTCTTGTAATTCATACAAAGACAAAGCATATTAATATCAAGTATCACTACTTGAGAGAGTTATTGCAACATAAAGAAGTGAGGCTTGAATCTATGAACTTAAAGGATCATATAGCTAACATATTGACTAAGGCATGTAGCATTGTATCAAGTATTATTGTCAAAATATCTCACATATTGATACAAGAGATCAAACTTTATGATCTACTGAGAGGTGTAGAGTGATTAATGTGAAGTAGTAAGAAGAGTTGAAACATAAGTTATTACCCGATGACAGAGGAAGGAATACTATAGATCATAAATAGTTGATATTTGCATGAAAACAAAGATATCATATCATGAGCATGATATGGTGACCAGAATATATCTGGAATTGTTCTCAGAAAGGGAGAGAAAATAGAGAAATAGAGGGGGATATAGATGTGGTAGTTTCCATGGATACCTAATGAAAGAAATGATAAAGAATGAGATGCATTATATGATGATTGAAGTAAGAGGGATTGATAGACAAGATGATGAGAACATGGAACTCATATGTAGAGGGAGCATATTTGAAATGATGGATGAGAATCAAAATAAAACTAAGGATACATCTACTTACCCATAGAGGGAGCTGAGTAGTGAAACTTAAGGTGTTAGTTGGTTTTTGAATTGCATGGTAACTTGGAAGATGCTAATTAGAAGGTGTTGCATTTAGAAGGCATTTCCATCAATGCCAAAGAGGGAGATTATTGGAACTACAACTTTGGAACAATTGTTATTGTGTCATTAATGTCAAACCTTACTGGTGAGACATTTACTAATAGTGTAGAGTTCCATTTCATTTCTTTAATGAAGAAGATTTGAAAATAAGAGATCATGAGATGACCTAGTGAAAGGTTGAGTTGAGATGTGAAAGTGTGATGGAATTTCAATGGGAAATTTATAAGTTAGTGCTTGTGGCACAAGGAAGGATGTGAATAGCTAGGGCCAAAGAGACACCTAACTATCTAATCACCTTGCTAAGTAAAAAAAAAGAAAGAAAACAACACAAAGAACAACACCAAGGAGAGAAGAAACACCAAAATTCTTTATTGATTCATCAAATTATCCATATACATGCCCAACTGTGAGGCCTTTTAGGTTATGACCAACAAATTTACAAAATTCCACATTTAGACAACTCATAAATTCTTAATTTGAACTTCCAGCTCTACTACTTCGCTCTCCACTCCAAACTCTCTAAGTCCTTCCTTCCTTCTAACCTAGCCTAAACACCCTTATTATACTTGCCAAAATTACTTACAAAAGATTCTAGATCTTTACATAATAGAAGGTTGAGCTTTAAAATGGTTTACACACATCCCAGGAAAAGATCCATACATCAAATTTTGGATAAAATTAAATAAAAAAGTTAGCTCAAACTAAGAAACAATCATAGAAAAACTTAGTCAAAGAAGGAACCAAGCATTAACAAACACTAGGTTCCTTCACTGCATGAAGGAACACTCGGCCAACACTAGATAACTTGGTACATACATAAATGTTTGATCAACATTGGACAACTCAACACATATAGGAACTCAACAACCATTGAAACATGACATTAACTGGAAGAATGGAGAAAATGAGAAAAATTTATAGGGCAACCTAGGATACTCTAGCATTAGACAACCAGGGTTGAAAGAGATGACTCTCTTGAATCATTGAAATGTCACAACTTGAATTGAATCCAACTCAAATTGACAAATCCATGTGGCATCTTCAACTAGTCTATTCTTCCACTTCATTAATTATTCATAGTAATCTTTTCCTCTTGTACTTTTACCAACTCTCTAATCCAATATTTGTTCAACCTCTTCAATCTGCTTGTTAGGATAATCATCTCATATAACAACTTCATCATATGGCTCATGATACTTATGCAAATAAAAAACATTGAATATTGGAGATATACCCATGTCATTAGGTAACTCAACTTCATAAGCATTACCACTATCAAAATTCCTCAATACCCTACAAGGACCAAACTTATTCATTTTTAGCTTACTTAATGTTCCAACATGATATCTTCCTTTCGTTAAATGAACCATCACCTCATCTCCAACTTCAAGAACACGATGTCTTCTAGACTTAACAGCTTTCTCCTTATAATTTTGATTAATTTGTTCCAAGTTGAACTTTACGTCCTCAAGCATAGTCTTCATAAAATCAGAAAATACTTCTCCTTCAACATTTCTCTTCTCCTCACCAACAACATGCCTCAAATTTGATACTCCTCTATGAAACTTTCCAATAATATCTCAAAAAGTGTTTTCCTTGTACTCCTATTCAAAAAATTATTATACACAAACTCATATTGAGCTAATATCATATCCTAATTATTGAACTTATCTCCAACTAAAAATCTAAACAAATTACCCAAGATTATATTCATAATCTCTGTCTATCCAAGGATGGAATGTAGAAATAAATTTCAACTCAATATCCATATTCTTCCACAAAACCCTTAAAAATTAACCAAAAAAATTACTGTCTATGTCAGAAATAATACTTCTTGGTGATTCATGCAAACAAACAATCTCTTAGAAGAAAATCTTAGCAACATGCACAACATTCGATGTCTTCATACATGGTATGAAATGTTCCATCTTAGAAAATATATCGACAATGAAAAATATGAAATCATACCCTCTTGTTGCTTAGGTAATACAAGATCAAAATTCATACTAGTGTCACTCCAAGGCTTCTCAAGAATAGAAATAGCTGTATACAATCTAGTATTATGACTTACTCCTTTTGAAACTTGACAAATTCAAAAACTTCTTATAAAATTCTAAACATCCTTATACATTTGTGTCCAATAATACTTATCTCCAAGAAAACTCAATGTATTATCAATTTGAAAATGTCGAACCAATCCACCACAATGCTTTTACTTAATCAAATTACCTCTCATAGAACTTCTTGGTATAAAAAAATGAATTCTTTTGAACAACATACCTTCTTAAATGAGTTACTCATCATACTTATTCATTTGATCTAATATATTTTGTCTTCTGCATTCTCTCCATGCCTCAGAAAAATCAAGGTCAATATCATAAAACTCCTTCATTTCATCAAAACCAAGACCTTTAACATTTATCTCGATCAACACAAAACATCTCTTGCTTAATACATTTGCTACTCGATTAGTGACTCCACTCTTATTCTTCATCACAAATGTGAAAATATGCAAGTAATTAACCCATTTTATATGTCTCCAATTCAACTTATGTTGAATTCCCAAATATTGTAATGCTTTATGATCAATATACAACAAAAACTCCTTAGGAATCATATAATGTTTCCACTTCTTCCAAGCTTGAACAATAGCATAAAAATCTTGATCATATATGGAATACTTCCTTTTAGCATCATTCTAGTTCTCACTAAAGAAAGAAATAGATTAGGTGCTGACACTACCACTTGCATCTTAATCAACTTGAAATACCTTATTGAAATAATGAAATTCCAATAGAGGTAACTCAGCAACCGTTTGTTCCAAAGTCTCAAAAATATTATCTATTTCATGTGTCCATTTGAAATCCTTTTTATCTCCTCTCATAGTCTTAGTCATAGAATTACATATAGTACTAGAATTCTTTATAAAAAAATTATAGAAACTAGCCAAACCATGAAATGATCTTACCTCAGCCATATTCTCAAGTGTAGGCCATTCCAAAATTTCTTTAAACTTCTCAAGGTCCATCCTCAAATCATAAATTGAGATCACAAATCCCAAATAAAAATTCCCCTCTTGCATAAAAGAATACTTCTTCAAATCAATCAACAACTTCTCCTCTCTCAATCTCTTCAATACTTGTCTGACATGCTCAAGATGTTCTTCTTTAGTCTTACTAAATATCATAATATCATCCAAATAAAAAATTTCAAAATTACCCAAGAATCTCTTGATAACTTCATTCATCAACCTCATGAAAGTACTCGGTGCATTAGTCAAACCAAATGGCATTACCAACCACTCATATAAACCATCTTTTATCTTGAAAGAAGTCTTCCATTCATCACCTTCTCTAATCCTTATATGATGATAACCATTCATCAAATCAACCTCGGTAAAATAATTTTATCCACTCAAAGAATCCATTATATCATCCATCCTCGACATAGGAAATCTATATTTCACTGTGATCTCATCAATAGCTATGGAATTAGTACACATTCTCCATTGTCCATTCTTCTTAGGTGCCAATACATTAGGTACAACATGTGGATTCAAGCTTTTCTTGATAAACCTTTTAGCAATAACTCTTGCACTTTTCTATTAAGTTCTTTTTTCTTAGTAGGTGTCAATCTATATGGTTTTTAATTTGTAAAGCTAGCTCCAAGAATCAGATCCATACAATGACTTATGCTTCTTACTTATGCTCCTTGTACTCATTCAACAATTCATCAATTTTTGCTAGCACTTGGCCAAAACTATCAGCTTCTGCTAGCACTCGACCTCTATTGACTTATCTTACTTTTCCTCTACTTATCGCTTGGTCATTACTATACTCTATGGCCATTACTAGTGCAACTTAGTCCTCTAGGCATTATAGCAAAATAGAACTCGTTCTTTTTCACCTCCTTTTCAATTTTTTCCCATTAATCTTGCAAATTCTAATAGCAGTACAATTTACTTCATTAGGTGCTTTAATTAAAGCCAACAATATTTTCTTTTCTCCATTCACCAAAGTGTATATTGATTTAATCTACCATCATGCACAACATGTCTATTATACTAGCAAAGTCTACCCAACAGAATATGGCAATAATCCATATGCATAATATCACACATAACTTCATCAAAATAGTTTTCAATCTTGAATTTAAAAATGCATAGCTCACTTATGAGTAATTTATGCTCATATTTGACCCATGAAACATGATAGGGTTTAGGGTGTTTCAACCTCTGCAACTGCAATTTTGTAACCAACTCCTTTGCTGCCAAATTTGATGAACTTCCACTATCAATGATTACTTCATAGCATTTTCCTCCTATCTTACATGTAGTCTTGAAAAGACTTCTCCTATGAATAGGTTCCTCATCAATTGTCTTATTACATAAAGTTCTCCTTACCATCAAATTTTGTCCAACCTCGGGTCTACAAGGTGAACACTCGAGATCTCCTTGAATCAAAACATCTATGTCACCTTGTTCATTCTCACTAGAGTACCAACACTCAAGGGATCTATGCCTTTCTTTTCCACAACTAAAACGAATACCACAAAACCCAATTCTAGAATAATAATTACCTCTTCCTTGATAAGAACTAGTACCTCCTTGATATGAGCTACCACCTTTCTACTTGACTTGATCTTTATCATCACTTTTCCACTCATATTTTCACTTATCTTGTGCAAAATTATTAGATTTTTCACCTTCTCCATAAGATCTATTTTTGCATCTCTAAAATTTACCACCTTTACCTCTTTTTCTTTGTTCATTCTTTTTGTTAAGATCTCCTCATCTTTCAAGGCATATTGATATGCTTCTTCCACACTTTCCAATTTCACAAAACTTATTTATTTTGAATTTCAAATCTCAATCCATTTAGGTACTTGTAACTTTCTGAACCTCATCATCCACATGTCCATATTTGATATCCAATCTATAGAATTCCTCAATATACTCTTCCACATTCATGTCCTTTCATCTCAAATTTTGCATCTTCCTTACCAAATTAACTTGGTAATTAGCATGAAAGAACTACTTCTTCACTTTGTTAACCATTTTTAATTAGTTAATAATCTTTTCCTTTCCTCTTCTTTGTCTATTAGTTTACAAATGCCCACATCATAATGAGGCATGCCCTTTCAACCCAATGATTGCAATCTTCACCTTCCTATTATCAGGAGTGTCTTTTGTTGAAGTTGATGAAAGATCAACCCCACAACTCCCCAAAATCACCTACATGGAAACATCTATCACAGAAGAGAGAAGAAAAAATCTATGGAGGTTGGAATTTCTAGATCCATAGATGAGAGATTCTTGATGAGCAAAAAGATAGATTTCTATTATCAAAAGTGAATGAATAAAATTAAAAATAGATCAATACTTATAAAAGGAGATCAAAACCCTAAGAGGTTAAACCTAGGTTGCATGATAATACTTAATAAAATAATTAATTGTAATATGCCTAAAGTTTAGCTTAAGTAAACTAGAGATAATGAGTGACTTAATAATTAAATCAAAATGATTTAATTAATAAGCCAATATCTTATTTCTCTAACACCTTCATACTCAAAGAACTTCACTGTATATAAGATCCAATGCATCACAACATTGGTATCCAATTTTCTATCATAAAAAACAACTTCCATATGAGGCTTTGAGTGTTCCCTAGACAAAACTCTCAACAATATTTACTCATCTTGATCTTCCTTGGGTTTTGGATTAGGTTAGATGGTGTTAAAACTTTATCATCACTCACATCAGCTAGATGAGCTCCTCTCCTTTTGGATATCTCCATAAAATTTAATCTAGAATTAGTTTGTCTCAGCATATCCATAATAGTAGTATCAACATTTCCTCTACCTTGAACCCTCTTGATAAATAGGTTCCTACAAGATCGTAACCCTCTACAAGTTATAGGTCAAATCTATAGATCTTCCACCCTACAACCAAAAACCAACTTAGGGTTCTACATTATCTAGTATCGTTAGGACCAAACCTCAAGCTATGATACCCTCTAATGCAAGGAGGGATGTGAATAGTTAGGGATAGAGGTACACTTAACTATCCAATCACGTTGCTGAGTAAACACAATAGAAGAAAAAAAAATAGAGAATTACAACTCCAAGAAGAGAAGAAACAATAAATTTCTTTATTGATTCATCAAATTATCCATATGCATGCTTAGTTGTGAGGCCTTTTAGGTTACACAAAACAAGATTAAAAAAATTCTACACTTAGACTCTCTCCCATCCACTCTCTCTAAGTCCTACTTCCCTCCTTCTAACCTAGCCTAAAAACCTTATTATACTTGCCAAAATGACTTACAAAAGATTTTAGATCTTTACATAAGAGAAGGTTGATCTTTAAAATGGCCTACACACATCCCAAGACAAGATTGTTACATTAAATTCATGATCCAAACTAGATATACAACCTAGCTCAAGCTAACAAACAATAAAAAATAAACTCAGTTAAAGAAGGAACCAAGCATCAACAAATATCAAGTTCACTCAGTACATAAAGGAACACTCAGCCCATAAAGGACACCTAACCACATATAGAAACACTTAGCCAACACTGGAGAGCTCATCACATACATGAACTTGACAATGACTGCAGCTCAACAACTACTAAAACTTGACATTAATTGGTAGAATGAACAAAATAAACATGATTTACAAGGAAACTAGGGAAGTTCTTGCTTCAACGTGACAAGATAATGCGCTCTTTCATTATTATAATAAGCAAGGAAGAAAGATTAGTTGAAAATCCAAAAGAGGTAATTGAAAAAACTAAACTAATAAACTTGATAGAGTATCTAAAGAAGAAGATTAAGGAACCTAAGCATTGTTGATAGAAAAAGGTTGATTGAGTATCAATATTGGTTGAGTGATAGATGATTTCAAGTGATAGTAATGACCGAGTTGTACAATGTAAATCAAGAAAGATAGTTTGGTGATGACCTAGTGATCTAGTGATGACCAAGTAGTAGAATATAGTTATGACCAAGTGTCAAAAAATGAGTAGTTTGAGAGAGAATCAAGATTTGTGGCTGACATGGTTGAATTCTCAGAATAATCAAAATGTGTTGACGATAAGGATTGATGAGATGGATTATTCAATGCATGGTATATATTAGTTGAGCAATCAAAGGCTAAGAATTGAGGGAATATTTATAGAAGTATTAAGAAGGAAGAAGAAGAATAGAAGATGTCTAGATTCATTGAATCTATTGAGTCTAATTGTAATCCTAATATCTATGGTTATGTTTAATTGGAAAAATATCTAAGCTACCTATTTTAGGAGGCATGTGAGATGTTTTATGTTGTTGTTGGACTAGAATTTGTGGAGACAATTAGAGAACAAACTTACAAAGGAGAAGAGTGAAGTTTGTGATTTTGGAGATTGTTTGAAAAGTTGCCAAGTAGATTTGAGTTGTTGAGAAAGATAGAGTCTAATCAATGAACTGGGATTGGATCGAACAGAGATTTGAATGTGCAAAGTGAGTTGTATGTTATTAGATCAAACCTAGCTATTACTTTCTAATCATTGTGGCAATAGTAAAATCCTTTTAATTAAGGTTGATCAAACAATCATTAGTAAATCCTTTAACAAGGTGACATTCTAAGGGAATATTATAAATTCCTCTAACAAGGCCACTCCTAATAGGGTGATTAAATAATTTAATAGGGTCTCACCCAAAAGTGTGTTTTGTAACCTTTAACAATGTTAGCTCCTAACATAGCACACTTCAAAACAGTGAAAAAGTGGTAGCATGTTACTTGGTGGTTTTTCCCAAATTTGGTTTTCACATTAGATTCTGCTTGCAAAAATTTGTGTGGATGTTTGCTATGTGTTAATAATAATTACAATTTAAAGTTTGAAATTTATTGCTGTTAACTGTGATATTATTTTGCTAGTCGACACATACTAAACAAACAACTAAAATGGAATGAACAAATTGAATGGCGATGAATAGTTTTATTTGATATATTATTCATGACTTTGATTAAGTTTTTTGGAGTTGTTAAAAGTTGATTTTATATAGCTAGACTTGAGGATAATGGAATCACCACCTCCCCCCCTACCCCTTCTCATAGTTCTTCTAAATATTCTAGCAATTTATGCATACAAACTAGGAACTAGAAATATTTTTCTTGATTGCATTATGAAAAGTAGATCCATTTGGTTACATATTACTTATTTTTGAAATATATTTAGTCCAAGATGATAAAAATGCAGGTATCTATAGTTTTAGATAAAAACTTAAGTCAATGGTGCTTTAGGGAACCCTTAAACTAGAATGTTAGATGTACGAAAACATTACATTTTAAAGTTTAGGATGCCACTCATATTTTCTTGGTAAAAATTTGTTAGAGAAGTGTTAGTTATTAATGTTTCAAGATAACATTGGCCCTTCATTTTTGGATTTATAAAAGAGGTCTTTTTAGATATCTATCTTTTATATCTAACCCTAGTTTATGTCTTTAGAATCCATCACATACACATACAAATGTTAGAAGATGTTTGGTTGATAGGAGATTTCTTAGGTCTATCTCTAGTTTTGGAATATCTATGAAATTGAGTTGAAATGTAATTTAATTGAATGCTCTAAATTTCATGTTAATCTCTAAGCCCAAGTTTCCTATTAGTGTCTAACACTTAGTCATTTCCAACACTAGTATATTTCACCTTATTTTTCACACTATATTTTTTACCAAAGGCCATATTAGCATATTAATTCTTCATTTTTTTTTGTTTTTTTGCTTGATTTGGTCAAAATTTTGACCAAATCAGGTTCAATAGAAACAAGTGGCAATCACATTTTATTTTTGGGTGGAGGAGTTGGTTGAATGCACTCTACGTGCATGGGAGCCATTTGAGGTAAGAAGTTTGCATTTTGTGTTGCTCATTAAAGTCAGTCCGACTATCTTTCCTTCTAATGGTGGTGCTGATTGTGGAAATTTTCTATTGAATAACTCTTTAGGTATCTTATTGTTGTGAGAAAGATTCATTCAAACTATTAAAGGATCTTAAAGCAGTCAAAACTCTTTCAACATTTTATTTCACATTTAGAAAGTGGACAATTTGAGATTCCTTACTTTAATGGAATCATTTAAGGCATGAGCTTGCACAATCTACACTTAGAAAACACAATTTATTTGTTAAAATTCACCATCAAAATGCTCTATATTTATAATTTACATCATAAACCAATCAAGAAATTAGACATACTTGTCTTTCCATTTCTCCAAAAATTTTTGAAGAGACAACATCTTGGCCATTAGAAGATCTACATAACACAATTAATCCCTCATTTATGTAATATAAAATTGTCTTTCCCCCTTCTCAATTATCACAATATTGGCAGTCACAAAATTGGGTGGAAGACATTGGAATTTAATGTCTTAATAGAGTAGCTTTACTTTGTCCCTTTTGAATTTGAAACCCTTGGCCTTAGATTGGTTGTAAGAGCTTCACAAATTTCAATATGTGAATTCAGCAAAGCCAATTGTCCCTTTTCCTATTCACCATTTTTATAAACCCTAGTGGATGTTGTAGAAAATAATTAAGGGTCTTAATTCCTTCACTAATCCTAATCTGCTCTCCCCTATGAAAGTTTCTTGAATCACTAAAAAAATAATCACAATATCATTTACTCTTAGCTTACCTATCACAAATTTCAAGTGATCAATAGATTTCCCATAGAATATCAATCTGATGGCCTCTCCTATGTATTCTCAAAAAATGACTATTTCATTGTAAGATCCTTTAATAGTTTTTAAGATTAACCCATAATTCAAAATGAATAGAAGACAATTTGAGATTCCCTACTTCACTTGGAGATATTAATGTTGGTAGTTTTAGATCTGAATCTATTCCTAAAAATCTTAGCAAAGAGGTTCCATAAAAATTTCTATGTTAAGTACATGTCTCCACAAGAGTCCATCTACTTGAGAACCAAATATATTGTCTAACTGATGTGGCAAAGTAGCAAAGAGAACTAAAAATTATTTATGAACAATAGTTGCAAAATTTGTACTTGTTAAACAAAAAGAAAGTTAACAATTTATCAATTTGCTAAATAATAGACTAACTTTTAACTCTATTTCCTCTCTTTCAAAGTGAAGGCCTTGAATTTATAACTAGTTTGTAGGTGGTTATATTTTGTTTAAGTTGATCTATCAAAATTTAATGAGTAATCATTCTTATTTTTTCTATAGTCAAATGGTTCCCGATTTTTCAAGAATCTTTTCATCACTAGTATCCTCTTTCCATTGTTTATCAAATATCAACATGTTGATGTCATATAATGTTGGAATACTCATTAAGATGTCCCTTCCAATTATTTATCTTGTTAATAGTAAAGTAAAAGGATAATTAGGTATATTCCAGTCTAAACTCAGTTGGGATACCAATAGATGAGATTGTTCTATGAATTATTTGTATCGGGTAGGATTGATGCATTTTTGTAAAATAATAATGATATTTGTTACCAACTATGACTTAACTTGTATTTCATAGTCTAATGACTATAGCATTCCAACTTTTTCTATGTAGTTTTCTATATTGAACAAGTTGTACAATGTATGAAATAAGATGAAGACATCTTGGATATGGACTACGTAGTTTGTAGATTTTGCAAGCATGAGTAATGATTAGTCTATTGCCACATAGACCTTCCTAGAAACCACTATTTTCATAATATTTTGTAAATCTTATATGTGCATGTCCTAACCAAACGAGCACTCAACTAAGGAAGAGTAACTAAAATGTGCTTTAATATGTTACTCTTGGAGACAATTAGCATTATTGGTCACCCCCTAATGTACCTAGGAAGCCCCTAAATAAAATGAGGATAGTGAGGATGTTCCAATTTTTTTTTTGTAAAATAAAGATGAGGTGGGGATGTTTCTTGCCCATTCCCACATTTTTTGAAGAAACTTTGCGCTTCCCATATGCTTGAAGATGATTGATACATATAAACTAATACAAGAGAAACAATGCTAACAGAATCTTAAAATCAACAGAGAGAAAACAATTACAGATTCATAATTTAATGCAATTGTTTATTTTGGGATGCCTTTTAGGGAAAAATCCTAGAAAAAGGAACTCACTATTTAAACTCAACTATTATTATAAAATTATATTGTTTCACTTCTGCATAACCCTAAATCATCCATTTTCTATTAGCACAGGCACATCAATATAGAAAGTGAAACCATCAAGTGCTTTTACAATACAAATATCCAAAAAGTGTCTTTAAAAGGTGTCTTGCTAATGGTGGATGAGTATGGAGTCTACATAGAACTTGTCCAAAACACATCCAACAATGTTGTTGCATATATGTGGAAAATGCAATTGTTTATATCATTTTTGGTTAGGTATACAATAATATTTGGTTGTATTTTTGTTCTAGCCTTTTCAGTATTGAATCTACTCAATATTTATTGTGTTGGAATCTTGTGATTTCAATTTTTGACAATGAAATGGTCTCCAAAGTTTGATATATGATTCAATTTTAAGCATCAACCTGAAGTAAATTACCTTTTTTTAGCAATGTTTTAGACATTTTGATTTTTTCCTTTGATTTTATTTATGGTTTTGCTAGGGTATAATTGTATGGATGAATCACTTTATGCTCACTTGTGTACAAGTCGAGGGCTAAGGCAAAGAGGTTTATATCCCTACAAACTTATTGCAAAATTAAGGAAGGAATTTTGGATTTTTTTAGAGCCTTAAGAGCCCTTGTTTTTTGGTTGTGCTTTTGATACAAACATTTTCTAAAATGGTTGCCCTATATACAAGATGTTGAATCTCTTTCTTTAATTTAGCTTAAATAATTTGTCAAATGAGTGTCTTGAATTCATGCTGCAAAATCCATTTTTTGAATTCTTTCTTAAATATTTTGTTTTCTCAATATGTAAAACATTTTCAAGCCTTGAAACCCTATCATTTTAGCCCATCCTACACAAATTCATTACCCATTTACTCATGATATCAATATTTTCTGTAGAAAACTTTGGAACCTAGTAGTAACCCATTCCCTTTCCATCCTCCCATCCATCAAAACTATTCATAGGCTCTCAAACATAAAATAGAGTGTGCTCAATAGTGTGTAGGAATTCTACATCATCATCATCCTAATAGAACCAACAATGGAATATGAGAATAAAAATTAATTTTGCAAAAATGTCTTTCAAGCTAAATGCTTAAACAAGCAAAGTAATATTCATAACCACACCATATCTTATTGTTCATACTCACATAAGTGTGACCCATGATCAAAGGGTAGCGTTGTCGTATTTGTGCCCATCTTTGAAACAATGATGGTGATCCATGTATCTATAGGAACAACAAAATTTTGATCTTTGCAAAGTGGTGTAGGCGCCCTAGGTCTTGAATAAGGTGGTCAAACACCAAGGAGTAGAATACTAAAGGTCAATAAGTGTCCAAGATGACACAAGATAGTTTAGGCATTCTTATTATGCATATAGGCAAGTTGATTTCATGTTATAATAAGGTTAGAAGCATAGACAAAGGGTGGTCAATGATTGGTCAAACATTACGAGTTGAAAAAAAATTATCATTTTTAAATTTATTAAACCTTTTAAGTGTTTTGGTGTAGTTTTGTAGGCATTGTGAAGTTTTTGTGATTAGATTATGTAAAAATTGTAAAATTGCAAAGCATTGCAATAAAACTTTTCATGCAACTTTTGTAAAACTTTTCTTGCAACAATCTAGAACTCTAATAGTCAGAGCTTTGTTTGGATCAAACATGATTAGGTGAATTTTTAAGGTAAAATGAGAGGTTATATAAATTTTTTACCTTCCACATAGAAGAGGATAATGTAATATGTACAAATTTGGAGCGTTATACAATTTTTAAGAGGGAATTTATACATAGTCAACAATTATGTTTCCATATTCGATTGTAGGTGACAGTAAGTGACTAAGTCCATTCTTAGAATTTTTTTATCTTTGCTCTTAAATGAACTAATTTTTTTTTTTTTTTGAATATGATAAAGCAATAGTTGGTTTAGGATTTTTCCTTATCTATTGTTTACCCTACACTATGATAAGCGTTTGTATGTACATTTTGTGTTTCTCTTAATATACATGGTTAAACTTCCTATTTTTTGGTAAAAGGGAAGGTTTTTATTTGTAAGAAACATGCATGCTGAGTTTCCTAGTGTTCTATACATTCATGAGATGCAATATCCATAGTTTGGAACTATTATTCTTGTCGGTAACGTGTTGATGGACTAAAAACATAGCACTATAATCATTTTATGAGTCTTGGAGGTTGGATCTTTAGTGGAGAAATAAAATCCACCTTTGGAATCAAGGTGGTGAGCCTACAAGGCTAAACAACATTTTCAAGCGATAAATCCTAGAAACTAGGGCTCGAGAGAAAAGGGCTTTCTATTTGAGGCCCAAAAACCATATTTGGGATTTAGATATGGTTAATCATTTAATAATAGATTCTAAATTTTTTTTGGAAATTTTTTGGAAATTTTGTGGAGTTTAGATTTTTTTTTGGTAAAATAGGGCTACTAGGATTGAGCCCCTTTTAGGCTTCCTAGTGTAACTTGTGGTTTTGGTGTAGTAAGAAGCCCTAGACCTATCATTTGGCCAAGAATCTTGGTGGAATAGTTGGGAATGATGTATTAGGGTGTATGGAAGTTTAAGAACCCGGAGGACATAGGTGAAGTGGGGTGTATGGGTGGATTTGTGCTTTGGGGAAGGTGTTAGACTACTTGGAAGATAGGGTGAGTTTGAGAGGGTGAAACTGGTTTGTGTGTGTGTGTGTGTGTGTGTGTGTGTGTGTGTGTGTGTGTGTGTGTAAGACCATTTCACCTCTTCCCTAGTCTTGAGTTGGTTATAGGAAGAGATAGTGGGATATCCTTGGAGTGTGTGCCTCTTACTTTCATCACTAGGATGTCCATTGCCTCTTCATTTAATAATTTGCAATATTGTGCATCCAGTTTGATGAGTGAATTTAAGGCCTCAAAACCACCATTGAGAATCCTCAAATTTTGGCAACCACCAACATCAAGATATTTCAAAGACTTGAGTTGACCAGATGACTCTAGAAGCCTCTCTAAGTTGGTACAACCACTCAAATGCAATAATTATGCAAAGTGGAACAAGAATTGGAAAGGAACATAATCAAATATATCTAGGCATCAAATTAAAGTAGAAATTAAAAATATATTAAGTAAATCTAGATGAGTATAGAATAATGGAAGTTGGAACCTACTCTAGACACTAATCCATATATTGCTCTAAAACTACACTAATCTATATACTTATATAGAATAATGGAAGATAGAACTAAAATTATGCATCCTTAAAGTGAATAACAAAAATGTAGTACAAGAACAAAATCATGTATAGGAGCTAGGTGATAATGTGGAGATTTTAGAGGTGGCATGTACTCATTTTAGAGCAAAGTTTCCCATTTTTGGCTCATAATATATTTGAGTCAGAGGGTATGTATGAGTTAGATCATCTAAAGCAACTATTCATTTCAGCCCTACCCATAACAACAATCTCAACCTAATCAAGAAAAATTTATATACCTATAACAAACACAATATAGTTCATGCATTAGACATTCAAAATTTTCAAAGTCACATTTGTGATAATTTCATTCACACTTGTGATGTCCAACTTTCAAAATTCAACATAATATAAGAAACAATTTTATTTGTTGGTCAATTGTGTGATTTTGTCAATTTGTTCTATGAAAATTGCACTTTCAATCTTTTCAAATTGGTTTTTATGTTTGATGACACATCTTATAAGAATAAAATCTACTATATGTAACCTTATGTTTGTAGGAATTTGGACAAGGTGGGGGTGTAGGAAGAGAGATATCTAGCAAACAAGTAGGTGTTAAGAATCTTCCTAAACTAATGAGAACTATTATGTGTAACTGTTTAAGGATTCAAGAGATATTGAAGATAAGACTCATAATCATTATCAACTATTGCCTACTTAGAAAATGTAATTTTCCCTAGTCATACAATAATGGCTAGAATTTCCACAAAGACATTGGTATATACACCCAACTTAAAAAATGGAAAGGTATACTTAAGCCTTTGGAGAATATATCTAGCAAAAAGTTCTCTATAAAATTATTATAGACATAAATTTAATGTTGATTTTGTGAGCAATTTTTTTTCAAGATATTAGAAATCTTCATAGTTATGCCTAGTATAGCTAGGAACAATCCCTTGGGTAAAATATACACCTGTAGTATGATAATTAGTTTTAGCTCCCAAATCCAATTTGCAAAATATGATAGACATATATGGAAGCCATGTAAAACGGATTAATGCATTTCAAATTTTTGTGGGAAGTCATCCCTAATTTAATGTCAATATCTCTTATCATTAATCCTCCAGAGGGCACAATCCTATTGCACATCATATTTATAGCCTTGGACATTGACGATGTTCCTTTTATTGTTTTAAAGGTCACATCTTCCATGTGCACTATAGAATTCTTTTGTGACAAGGCTTTCCTTAAGAGCTCTAATCTTTACTCTTATTGCTTGGATTTTTGAGGAGTAGGTTAATGCAAGGTGGATTTGTTTATTGTAATAAAAAAATACATGTTGATGTGCAGTTAGGTCTCAAATACTTAACTATGATTGTGTTAAGAGGTTGATATGAAATAGGTCTTCAAGACTAGATTGTAGGGATGCAAGACCTAACCTGATGACATATGAAGATGCTTAAAGAGCTTGCAATCAAGTCCTAGGGACTTGATTACAATAGGTGACTATCAATATAGAAGGATGACTTATTGGTTGGGTCTTAAGGCCTACCAAACACTTAGGCATGAAAAAAATTATAATCAAGTTTGTGAGACCCAATTGCATTCTATTAATGCATGTTTATGACTTGTAATTGATGTCAAGGACCTTGACTCCATATGAGGACTAGGACAAACTATTCACATGTCAAGATTCAAAACTTGACCTATACACTAGTAACTATGAGGATAATGCAAGGCTATTCAAAGACATAAAAAAAGGGCTTAAGAGACATGACCCATAATACAAATGGATTTTTGTGTGGATTTATACTTAATTCTTACCAAGAAAAAATCAAGAACAACATATTTAAAGGTTATATTAAACAAAAATAATGTTGATGATGACCTTCAATCTACCATTGAACCCTTTTAAAGAAAGTCACATCTCAATATACTTCATTATTTAAGATGAAACAATATGTGCATTATTCAATTCACTTGCTTCATATGTTATTTACTCTTTGCCATCCCCACCTATATAATTCAAATTTCCACTACATGTAAAATCCTTTCTAGTCTCCTATTATGTTTGGTATCATAAAAGGTGTTAAAAGATTGAAATTGCATGAATTATTCTTCATAACTACTTTATATGTTTGTTCAAGTAGACTCATTTGACCATTGTTGAAAATATCACACAAAAATAACAAAAACCATGATATAACTTTAGTCACCCCTAGAAATGATTTAATCACTGAAATACCTAGCACCAATTATTTTCATAAATCACACAAATTTTCTATATAAAAAATTGCAAAAATGCTCATTTATAATCTCTAAAACTAGTCAAAAAATAATCCAATGCAATATAAGGCTTCTTTTGGATAGCATTGGATTATTGTTGTATTTTTTTTTAACAAATCAAATTGGTCAAAATTTTGACCAATCTTCGTTGACATTTCCACCAAGTAATGGTCAAAATTTTGGAAAATTTTTTGGTCATGAGTATGGCATCCTAGTCAGTGATAAACCACATTTGGTCAAACTTTTGACCAAAGCTTGGTGTCCATTTTGACTAATATTGGTTGACAATTCAACCAATTCTTTGCTCATGAGTATGGCTTCCTACTCATTGAAAGACCAAAATTGGTTGACTTTTGACCACAACTTGGTGTCTATTTTGAGTAATATTTGTCAAAATTTCAATCAATTCTTTTGTCATGAGTATAGCTTCCTAGTCATTGATAGAAAAAAATTGGTTGAACTTTCAACCACACTTTGGTGGTCATTTTGATGTAGTTTGGTTGAAATTTCAACCAATGGCCACCAATAATGCTCATACCAAATGCAACCTACTTCAACCAAGTATTTGGTCAAAATTCTAACCAATTGGAGGGTTCGTAGAAATTTTGATGAAAAAAATTGTGACGAACTACTTGCTCACTAATTTGACCAAGTTGGGTCAAAATTTTAATGAATTTTCATCAAGAAATGGGTGAAATTTTACTAGTGCAAGGCAACATTGGATGGTCATCACTACGACTGAGCCATCTATAGAAGGCTGGCCTATGATGGACTTGTTTATATTTCTTCATATGCCAAGAAATTCAAAGGTTATTGAGCTCTCTTGTAGAGGCTGAGTTATCATTCATGTCAAGTAAAATAGAAGAGACATATCATATGGAAATTTAGTTAATGTCGAGCATACATAAACCAAGTGACAACATGAATGTTAGTTATGACCAAGCATCAGAACATTCAAGTGTCAAGTAAACCAGTTTTGAAATATCAGTTTGTAGTTACACAAACACTTGTGTAAATAATTTTAGTCTACTTATACATGGTATTTAAATATTGTAGAGACGGTTACGAAGAAGATTATAGATTTTGATATCAAGCATTAATCCCAAGATAAGAAATTTGAATAGTCAAAAAATTAGAAGTGCAAAATGGAAAAAGGATGAAATATGGATCCTTGATTAAGATCTAGAACTTTTTATGATTATCTATTTAACAAAGGATTCTAACCCTAAATTGTAATGTGTGGTGAATGATGAATGGTGAAGAATAGGAGCAAACAAGTTGAGAGCAGAGCAAGGAAGGATAAGTCTCAAAGGAGAGAAGACAAAACAACCTAGCAATGAAGGATAAAACAAAGCATATCAGATAAGGAGATTAGTTTGAGAGATTGGAGAGATGAGATCTGAAAACATCTTTTAGAGAAAACTAAAGGATCAAGTATCGAATTAGTTTTGATAGATTGAGTTAAGGAAAATCTCTTAATAGAGTCCTTACTTTATTATAAGTGTAAAATCCTTTAATCAAGGTAACATCTAACAGTCATAAAATATTTTACTAGAGAGGAGCCCTTGCAAGGTAGATCATTAGAAGTGATCAAATTGTAACCCAGATAGGGCAACTTTGTTGTTGCAGTAGTAAATAATGGGGGTTTCATTCCCACACCAATTTTACCTTCATGTTGAAGTATTTTTGGTTTATCAAAATAATTGTTTTATGAGTTTATGTTTTCATGGATGTTATGCTTAGATAGATTTTATTTCAGCATTACAAGTTTATGTTTATATGGTATGTGTTGGAAATAAAAGATAGGCTAGGTTACTAAGAGGGGAGGGGTGAATTGGTAACCAATAAAACTTAATCTTAATTTACCAATTAATCCTTCATGTGTATTCTAATCTAATTGCATGCATGAAAAATTGAAAGCATTAAGACAGTCAAAAGACTTTGATACAAAATATGGTAACCCAGAAACCTTCCAAATAGAAAGTAAAATTGGGGTGGGAAAGATACCCACAAACTTGAGTACTGCAGTATAAAGTTGGCCTATTAAGGCTTACAATGATCACTTCTGATGATCTACCTTGCTAGAAGAAATAAGGACTACTAGGTCCACCTTGAAAAAGTATTTACAAACATATAGTGAAGTATGCACTTGGTAAAGAGATTTACAAAAGACTATTAAGTCTACCTTGTGAAAGGATTTAATTGTTTCACCAGTCAAGATGAACTAGTGGTTGATCTTTGATCTGCAACTTTGATTTGCTGAATGAGGTTCCTTTGGAGTGTAATGATCACCTTGCTATGATAGATGAATCTTTGTTTCTCCTTATACTGCTTCTATCATTCTTATTTGGATGTGATACAATACATTACATATATACCAATCCAAGTTACAATTCATCAAAGTTTGCTACAATACATGTTTCACCAAAATACACAAAGTTGGCCCAACTGCATGTACTCAGGTTCTAAAGACAAACTCATGCTTGATTTTGAGACTCGGCAACCATTGTCAATACTCAACATCAGCATGCACTCAATAGACATAAAATCTTAGCTCATACTAATTAATTCCAAGTAGTCTTAACTCAGTCTACACTAGTGACTTGGTGAACACTATGAAACTCAGAATATAAACTAAATCACTTGGTTGACACTTCATAGCTCATTCAACACTATCATTGCTAGCTTGGTATAAACTGAATCACTTGGTCAATAGACTTGGCTCGGTCAACACTAGATTAAAATTACTAATGCTACAAACTCGATAAATACTAGAGAACTCAGTTTGTATTAAGAAGCTCTATAAACACTATGAAGCTTGGTTTACACTGATAATCACCAACTTGGTAGATACTTCTCGATGCGAACTGAATACTATTCCTAGAACTCAGTAGCAACCGTAGAGCTTGGTAGAGCTTGAATTACTTGGTTGACACTATAAACTAAAAGATAAGTTTGATAGTTGCTAACCATTTGATTAAATGTGTGTATGTGTCATTAATAAAAAAACTTGACTATAAATTCAACAATCTCCCTTTTTGGCATTAGTGAAAAAAAAACTTGTCAATCAAAACCAAATTCTCAAAAAGTTCAAAACAATCTTTAGTCTCCATCTTGTGTCTTCAATTCAGTAACACACTCTATTTTTGATTTTTTTCAAAATTTCTTTTGTAAGAGATGTTTATCTGAATATCTATACATGTATATGTATAATATTATGATGCTCCCCCACACATCTATACAATATATGTTATATACACATATTTCATGTCTTTATATTACATTTTCTCATCTTCTCCCTTTTATTGCATCATCACATATTCTCCCCCTTTTTGACATAAATGCCAAAGGTGTATACTACACAGTTATGCCAAAATGTGACAAGAAGTTAGAATGCATCTTTAAAATTAGTGACATTGTCTTGTCCCAATTTTCTTGCAACACCTTGCTTCCATGCAATGCAATCTAAAATTTTGCTAATAACTCCATCACTTGATCATCTATGAAGAAGTTGTTTTCATGGATGAGAATTTTGGCATGTGCAATGTGTTTTTGCAATGCATCCATGTTTAGAAGAATCATGCCTTGTATATCTACAAGTGTGGCCCTTATTCTAGCTTCTTCTCTTAGCAATTCTGCTTGCATATTAGTTAGAAATTTGATCTTTGTGTAATAAGCATAATTGTAGCTCGAGTCAAGTGACAACTAGTGTGCACTCACCTTCAGATCTTCATCTATATTGGAGAATTTATATTTGATTTCCTAAGTAAAGATAGATGTGTCACATAGTTTACTAAATAAAGAAGTGACATTGTTGGTGGAGGTTTCCAATGAGATGAGAATAGTAGACAAGTCTACTTGGTATAATGCAATCTTTTATGCAGCTAGCTCCAATAATTTCTTTTCAAATTTCTTCTCTACTCTTTGCAACAATTTTTCTTGCCCATTCAGATCTTCATTGAATTTCTCAACAACTTCTACTAATTGGGCCAAAATAGGTCGAGAACTATCAACCTCAATGCTAAATGCATCTGCAAGTATGTTCTTTGCATCTTCTAGCACTTGATTTTCTCTATTCCTCTCCTCTTTAAGCCTCTGTTGCGTAGCTTTTTTCTACAAAATCTCACCTACTATATGCATTTGATTAGGATTTAGAGTAGAAATATCCTAATTCAAGATAACTATATCTTCATCAAGATGAATGTCCTCTTCTTTGTCTTTGCCTTTGCTAGAAACCTTAGTACTTGGTTGAGGCTTGCTCTCAACTATCTTTGTACTAACTACTTGCATATTGAGAATAGTAACAATAGTGGAAATAGAAGGACTAATAACAAAAGTAGATATTGCACTAATTGTAGAAATACCTTGCTATTGAATAGCCAAAACTATTGGAGGAGGCACTAACTGCTAAGCAGATGAAGTGTTGATCACTCCATTCAATGAAGTACTTAGCTGAATAGGTGCAGGGATTGGTTGAGTGCTTGGATTTGTAGTGTTTGTCACAACCAATTCAGCAAACGCTTTCTTTGAGCTTGATGGCTTTAAAACTTTTCTCAAAGAGTGAGGAAATGAGGCCATAACTGCTACTACAATCTTCTCAGGGTTGGCTTCCTCAATGCTCTAGATCTCAGGGGGATTCTCCTTGGTGGCTTCCTGTTCTTGCTCCTCATCATCTTTATTATCATTATTTCTTTCTTCTTCATCATCATTTTCCTTTTCTTCCTTGTCATCTTCATCATCATCTTTATCACTAACATGAACAAAAAAATCACTCTTTTCATGAATATTGTAGATATTCTTCCATGTATTAGTGACATTCTTCACCACATGTTCAATGTTATTGATCAATATCAAGAAAGTGTTAAATTTCAAAGTGAGTTTTTCTTCATTCTGCTTTATGGAATCTTTTATTTCTTTGTCATTAAGACTCAACATGAGTTGCCTCAGAGTATGCACATATATATCCTTTTTAGTTTTTGGCATGTTCCCATCTTGGCTTGATTCTTTCCATCAATTCAATTGGAATTTTCCATGAAAATTGGTCAAGTGAATATTTCCATTTGCCTAGCTTAGACATAATCATGTCTTCAACTTGCTTCTTCTAATTTGTATTTATGGTCTCATAGCTTAATGATATAAAATTTTCTATGCCAGCTCTAGAATCAATCTCTTTCAATTTCTCTTGAAATGTAAGTGGAGGTCATTTGAAAATAACATCCTCTTCTTCTTCACCTAATTTCAATTTCTTTCTAGATGTTCTTCTTGTGAATACTGCAGTAGATGACTTGGTAGGTTTGGTTATGATAACCTTACCTTTCTGCTTGATTGGCTCTTCTTCTTCTAATTTTGTTTCATCTGCCTCATCTTCTACATCATCTTCTATTACATCATCTCCATTACCTTCTGTCAATAGGAGAGCAGAACCAGCTTGTCTCAGTTTTGCTATCCTCTTCTTTTCTTTGTTGACAGTCTGAGGAAGCTTTATTTCTAGTTCAATTTCAGCTTTGGCTTCATCATATGTACCAAAATATGTAGCCTTGGGATCCATAGGTTCATTAAAAAATGCCTCAATGATGTCCTTGGTGTCATAAATGTTAACCTCATAGCCTAGAGGCTTAACCTAACTACTCTAGGTTTGACTTCTTATATGTATACTTTGCCATAGTCTACCATAAAACAAACATCATCCTTGTATCTTCTACAATTTTCTTGGGAATTTTGAATCTATTATTCATCTTTTCTTTGAATGAATAAAAATAATTATCCATGATATTGACATAGTTTTCACCCATCTCTAATATATACTCATTAATATGATATAGTATAGGCACATCTTTTGTCCATACAATTGTACCTTTTGAAGGGAAAACATTTTGCACATAGAAGAATAAATAGGTTAAAAGTGAGCCAAAATTACATGGGTTATTCTCTGGAGTTCTAATGCTCTCCATGTTCTTGTTGAATTGGTTCAACATTAGCTCAGCAAGGTTGAAGGACATGTTGTTCTCCGCCACCTTGAGAGTGAGGTCAATTGCCTCACATGATACATTGTTGAGACAACTGAAGCTATATATTTTATGTGCTATTACATGAATTCCAAACTTAAGCTTCATGTCAGTTACACAACTAATCTTTATACCTCTTCCATCCCATTTGGAAAGAGTTTTCTTTTCCAATTCTACCTTAGGGTTTTGCTAGTCTTTGCATTGGTCTACATTGGGAGCCCTGTGATTTGATGAATCATTTTCTTTGTTATGAGAATAGGTTGCTCCAACCATAGCTACCCATTATGTACATAGCTAAGGATAAACTTTATCCATTTTATCTAAAAGGCTTGGGGCATATGTGGAATGTGGGTTAAACCCTTGGCTTCCAAGTTTTGATTCTCGAATTTCAACACACCATTGACACACAACTTTTCCAAAGTTTCATCCATTTCTATAGTTCCAATGTCTTGAATTGAACACAAAAAATGTGATAAAATATCATTAACTAGTAGTACCTCTGGTGGAATCTGTGACTAAGCTCTGGTTGGATCAAGTGTTTCTGCAATCACCATTCTTAACTTGAAGTCTGGTGCTTTCTACTCAACTCCTCGAACCAACATCTCAGACCCTTTCTTGGATCTACTATTGGAGGACTGCATTAGTTGATAGGTTATATGAAAACATGGAAAACCTCAACAATAATTCACATAGATCACTTGGATGCATAGAAATCACTTTTCGCATATAGCTCTTTGAAAATTCATGGTAACTAGTGAATTTGATTTCATCCTATTTTTAAAAAAGTTTACCTTCCAATTTCCATAAATGCTTGGTACATTTGCTTGCTTGGTGACAGACTATCTTCCACTTAGTTTTCTCTAATTTCTTGACAAATTCATCCATGACTCGATGTCCACACAATGATTTAGTTACACTCAACCTTGCTTAGCAGGGTCTTGCAACCCAACCTAGCTTGGTAAGGTCTAGAATTTCCTAAACACTTGATGATCTCTTTGCATCTTGAATGGTGATATGGATCTTTCCTTCTAGCCAAGTTGAACTGATTTAAGATGTCTGCTTCAAAATCTTAGTTCTAGTTATCCTTGTGGGAGATCAAATAGAAATGTTTCAATCACCCAATTCTAGAGTGCCATGTGCTTCATTTCTTAGACTTGCATTCTCAAAAGATTTTGGAATCCATTCCTGTCTCATCTACTTTATGATGTTGTTAGCCTTGGCTTTCTTTTCATCTTCAATTATTCGAGTGTTCATATAGTTTTTGGCAAGGTGTCCAAGTTCTATACAAATAAAACATCTTCTAGTGGTGTCTCTTGTCCTCATGTGATGTTTTTCATAGTTTATTCGAATGTGTCCAAATTCTCCACAATAGTGACATCTACACCATGTGTTGTAGTTCAAACCAAATATAGATTTTACAATATGTTCTAATGGGTTCAATATCTTGGTTTTTCATTTAGAATAATTGTGCCCATGCTTCTTGCATTTGTGACATTTTCCTTCAAATTTGGGTTTCTCTCTGAATTCATTATCTCTATGACCATACTTATTGCAATTGTAGCATTTTCCATTGAATTTAGCTGTACCATTACTCCAACATTTGTTTGATGTATGACCTAGCTTACCATAGTAATTGTAAGTAGGTCTTCAATTCTTTAGAACTCCTTGCTTGGATGATTCACTTTCTTCTGTAAACCTAATTCCTACTTTTCCTTTCTATCTATATTAGACTTTCTCATTTAATTGATCCATGTCTGTTTGAGATTTCATCATCCTCTCACTAGTTTTCTTTTTAGTGTATAGATGATTTTACAATCTTTGATTCTCTAGTTGTAGATTCATGATTTCCTCATTTGCATTAGTAAGTTGATCAATGAAGTCTGCCTCTTGAAATGATAGATGTTGAATTTCATTTTTCTTTCCTTCTATCTCTTCTTTTATCTTATTTTTCTCCTCCATGACTTCACACAATCTTACTGACTAAATTTCTTGTTCTCTTTTCATCTTTCTTACTTCTTCTTGAATTTTACCATTCTTTTCTAATAGTTCTCTGATTGCTTCATTAGCTTCATCTGAATTACTTTTTGAATGGATATCTTCAATTCTTTCTTCAGTGTAGAGTTTTTCAATCATATATAATGCAAGATCTTTTCTTCTTCTAAGGGATTGATAGAGTTTCTCCTTTACTTTCTTAAGTTTCCCAATAGCCAATTACAACTCTAGCTTTTCATTGTCAATAGCCTTATCAAATCTAAATACCTCCATTACCTCTAATCTTTGATCAAGCTATTAAAATTCTTCTTTGAGAACCAAAATGCTCTGATACCAATTGTTGGAAACATAAGATAGGATAGGTTACTAAGAGGGGAGGGGTGAATAAGTAACCAATAAAACTCATTCTGAATTTACCAGTTAATCCTTCATATGTATTCTAATCTAAATTGCATGCATGAAAAACTGAAAGAATTAAGACATTCAAAACACTTTGACACACAATATGGTAACCCAAAAACCATCCAAATAGAAAGTAAAACTTAGGTGGGGATGATACCCAAAAGTTTTAGTACTGTAGTATAAAGTTGGCCTATTAAGGCTTACAATGATCACTTTCGATGATCTACCCTATTAGGAGAAATAAGGACTGCTAGGTCCACCTTGCAAAAGGATTTACAAACATACATTGAAGTATGCACTCGGTAAAGAGATTTACAAAAGACTGTTCAGTCTACTTTGTGAAATAATTTAACTGTTTCACCTGTTAGGATGAACCAGTGGTTGATCTCTGATCTTCAACTTTGACTTGTTGAGTGAGATTCCTTTGGAGTGTAATGATCACCTTGCTATGATAGATAAATCTTTTTTGCTCTTAATACTGCTTATAGCCTTCTTACCACACCTACTACACCTAGATTTGAAGGACATTGTTATAACTATTAGAAATATTGACATAGACCTCAAGAATGTAGATCCAAAGCAAAATTTAACTAGACATCTAAGAGGTAAACACATGCACCTAAGAAGGATAATTATTACAATTGCGATTAGAACACATGGTATAATTTTCATTATTGTGGAGAGTATGGGAACATTCCTTAGAATTACATTAAGGCACATTTCAGAGGTAACTCTAAGAAATGGTTGAATGGAAACTTAGTTTGTTTTAGTTGTCTTAAGGTTGGACATGTTAGTAAGAACTATAGGACCTAGGCACAAGCACCAAAGAGTGAAAGAAATAAATGAAAAGGGCAATTCGAGATAAGTAAATCATGGAAATGGATAGTAGAATCTAGAAGCAATGAAGAAAGAAAAGCTGAGATCACCTAATCCAATGGATCAAGTGATCACACTACATCCAACTAAGAAAAAAGGTATGTAAGGAACTATATATTTAATTGTTATATCATACATAAGTTTCTAATAAGAAAAGTGATTAAGAGTCCACATAAGCATGAATAAAGATGCATTAGGACAAATCTAAGAGAAGTATTGGAAAATGGAATAAGTTACACTATCAAGTTTCAAGCATTAATAATATAGTCTATATGAATTGAGTAATGCAATATAGACCAAGAGCTTACATCGACTGAGCTAGTGTATTGTGGTGGAGCTCAATGTTTTATAAATATTTTCCACCTTTTGTTTACTTTGATAATTTTTGACCCCATTGATTTATTTTCATGTTGCAAATTATATATCATTTCAAAGATTGTATTCATAGCTTAGGTTGATTATATGGTTGTGATCAAAGAAAAGAATCACTTACTGAATTTCTTTGTGTTGGTAGGAAATCATAAGTTATCATCTAAATCAAAGGTTCAAGTCTCAAAATGAATTCCTAGGGCTTAATCATCACATGGAAATCCCTATCAATGGATCCTAGTTTTTATTTTCCTAGAAATTTGTGAGACATGTGATTTTATCATATATTTCTATAGTTATAGCAATGAAGCATTAGGTATTAGTGTATGATGTGGCAATAAGAAAAATGTCATTTTCAAAGTTGGGTGAGGCATCACTATAACATATAATGATCAAAGTTCTATGTGGGTAAAATATAATATTAACATAGAGATTAGAAATGAGATGGGTGATACTGCTATATCATATAGCGATTATGTTCATCGATGATCAAAGAAAAAGAAATTATGCTAGAACGATAAATGATGAATTTAGTTGATCACTATGTTTTACAACAATAAAGTAATAACACTTTAAAAAGGGGACTGATATGTATTATGGTGATAGATTAGGAGTGATTGCGGATTGTACTTGGTGTAATAGAGACAAGTGATAAGCAATGAACTTTTGCATATCACTATGTGTTATAGTGAAAGGATGAGAACCCACATTGAAGATTAAAGCTTGTGATCACTATATCCTATAGTGAAAACATTTATTGGGGGTTAGAGATAGAGAATTACTCGTACAAAAATGAGCAATGTGGTTATCTCTATTACTATTCACAATTTTAAGGGATGAGGCATAGTGATCAAAGGTATAAATGTATTTTTTTCCAAAAGCTACAGTGATCACATATTTGAATATATTTTATAAAGCAAGGAAATAATGGTAGGAAGTGACTGTTGACAATCTACATTGTATTACAATGATCAAAAAATGTATGGCTTTGATTCATGCACGGAAGTAAATGCAAGAGCACAGGATGTCTTGTATTAAAGAGGTAATCATTCCTTATTTTGAACATAGAGAATTTCAAAAGAGGTTGTATAGTTTTTTGTTAGTATATAGAGTTTGTAGTAATTCAATTTAGAAAGGATTTTTAGAAAATCATGGAGGGTTCTAGTTTAACACAAAGGAGGAAAGTTGAGAAAATGAAGAAGAGTAAATTTGAGAAGAAACAAAAAATAGAGGATGAAGTTTCTTCCAGAAAGCTAAATGAAGATTTAAATGAACAGATGGATTTTGTTGGGCCTAAATCTAGAAGAAGTTTTCCTCTCTTGAAAAATTGAAAGACAAATTCAGTGAGGTAGGATACATCTGGAAGAGGATAGGGGGATATGAGATCTTTTTATATCATTATGTTAGAAGGCATAACAAAGCACCTATTTTTTCATCCATCACAGATGAATTTAGGAAAGCTAAATGTGTTCAATGTATTTGTGAATGTTGAATTGCTGAAACTTATCATCAACAAATATAATGCTGAGGATAAATGTATCTTTGACAAGATGGGGGAGAAAATTATGGAGATCTTGATTGATTCTTTAAATGAAGTTTTGAAATTAACAAATGGTCTCACAAAAAAATTATGATTCATTGAGTTGAAGAATGAATATGAGAGGTTACATATTTCCTATATGTAGTGCAAGCTAATGTTGCACAAGACCATCAGAGAGCCATTGAATACAAAAGATGGACCTCCATTTAATATAATTATCATGTTCAAGACTTACCTTGATATAACATATTAGTCTTGCGGGCAAGTGGGAGGAATGAGAGTTCTTGATTTAATGGAGATTGGACCTATAGTGTTAGCATCTAATATAAAAATGTTTGAGCTCAGGCCCTGTGATTATGCATAGTATTTTTTTGACAACATTCATTCTTCTTTTGTTAATTTCAATGATCTTGAGTACCCTACTTTTGGACATTATTCTTTGCTCATGCATATAATTCTATATTATGGTGAATTAAGAAATACGTGGCATGATAATCTAAAATTAAATGTGGAGGAGACTAATGGTGAGGAAAGACCACTACAAATGTGGACTTCAGCATGAGACTATAGATATAGTGAGTCCTACCACCTCACTTTTGAGGAATATCTTGTCTAGCTCCTATATACCATGTTTGGGTTTCAAGCTTTCCTTTCTATCAACCCTAACATTAAGAGGTTTTAAATACCTAAAGATAATAGATTGGGGGAGAAGGTTAAACATTATTGGAGTGATGGGTATGCTTAAGATTATTTCACTTGTTTTAGAGTTTTTTGGTTTTGAAGGAAAGCCATACAGACTATTAGTCTCAGTACCTGACAAAATTGCACACCTAAAAATATTAAGGCAAATCTCAGATTTTGCAAAAAAAAACTTTGGAGGAAAGAAAAGGAAGAAAACTTTTCTCCCTGCTACTTTGTCTTTGGAGATTTTGCAATTTGAGCAACCAAGTCTTATGATAAGATTAGGAAAAATTGCATAATGAGTATCACATGTACACTATGGATCCATGAACACATTATGATCTTGAAAAATATATCCATGCCTATAGAAAGTCACAAAAACTAGGTGACTATATCCATCATGGCATTGAATATGAAGAGTTTAAAAATATGGATTGGCCAGAAGTTGAACAGAAGTTGTAGGATCATAACAAAGAGCTTGACAAGAGGAGATAACAAGAATTGGAGCAATTGAAAAATGACATTCAAAAATTTCTAGATTCCCCTATTCTAGTGACTAGGACTGTAAATAATCCATCACTTTAAACACTCAAATAGGATGTTCAAATACTTGATAGAGTAAATGTTGAAAAGGATGAAAGGCTCCTTAAATCTAGCAAGTTTGTAAGTGATGATGCTTTTTTTAAATCCAAATAATTAATTTCTATTTTATATAATTATAGAGGGAAGATGTTTAGGTAGAATGGACAACACATCACTCTAGAAAATGAAAAGGAGTTGATGGTCAGTTTAAAAGAAGACATTCAAAAGGAAGTAGAAAACATGACTCCAGCAAGAGGGAGACAATTAATCAATGAAGTAGGAATCATGGTTCTACCAAGATGGGATTGAAGTGCATATCATATCTTTGACAACATGATCAAATATAGAAATAAGGATATGAAATTGAATAAGCAGGGTGTGAAAGATGTAATCATTGGTTCTAGATTTGTTGAAGTTGAAAGATCTATGTTATTATGGGCTCTTTACCTTGACACAAAATGCCATAGATCATTGATATTGATCAAGCTTTTGGACATCTAATGACATTAAAAGTAGGGGTAATAGACCCTAATAAGTCAACAACTATGTAGGTTAACATGACCTTGTTTAACCAAACTCAAATGAAATAGGTAACATTTGAGAGAGACAATTGAAAAGAAATGTATGAGAGCTTTCTTAAAAAAGGAAAGCTAGAGATGTAGCCCATGATTCAATCATTAGATGATTCCTTGAAGAGTTAACTAAAGATGCTATAAGAAGAAAACATAAGGTTGAAGGATTCAACTTTGATTCGAAGAGAGATATCTGGCTCCATATTGAGAAATCAATTCAAAATGTTGCTAACCAAGTTACGAAAGGGTTGGGATCTATATAGTGCACACAAACCTTTGGCTTGCCAACATAATGAGGTGTAAAAGAGAATAGTCAAGGAAAATAATGATCTTGTAGAGGAGAAGACATCCAAGAAAAAAAAATTAATGATCACAACATATACATGCAAGAGCTTAAGACCACTTTTATATTAATTGAAGATTTGGTAATAGAGAATGGAGTCCTATCATAGCATGATGCAGAAAGAAAGAAAATCAACCAAGAGATGTGGATATGAATGTGCCATGTGATGCAAGATCAAGCCATGAGACAAGCAAAGAATGATGACCTAGAGATGACAAGAACAAGGGAACATATTCAGAAAATGATTGGGTTGGAGATCAAGGTTCATGAGGTGATTGCTGACGTAGACCTACTTAAAGATGACAAATACAAGGAAAAAATCAAATAATGAAATGACTTTATTGAGGAATCATCATCAGTTCATCTCATTATTTTCTCTTAAAATCTTGGTTTGCTAAATTGGCAGTTGTTTTTAGTTGGTCAATTAGGATAAAGTTTGGGAACAAAGGGTCACACCCTTTTATTTTCTAACCAATTTGATGTCTATAATTATAAAGACTGAATTTAGATATCAAGATCAAGATCATAATCATATATTTTCATACATCTATTATATAGACAAGGTTGGTCCTTTTTACTTTGGATTGGATTATTTGTATGCACTAGCAACACATGTATTTGTGGTGAAAGATTTCAAGTTCAATATAAGGGATTCATGTGCTCAATTGATCTTTTAGCGATATCATTTCTATCTCATACATTTTGTTTCCTAAGATCAAATTTTAAGTTTTCCTTAATTGAATGTTCAATTGATTAAATGCAGTAAGTTATTTCAATGTATGTAAAATAGTAATATTGTATTGATTAGCTGGTAGATATTGTTGTCTTGTTGGGCTCTTGAATAGAGTTAAGTTCAATAAGACTTAGTATTGAAATTTACTCAAGTATTCAACATTTCATACATCATTAAGTGATAGTAATTTTTCTTGAAGGGATTTATTGTCTATCTTTGAGGGTTAGTTTAAACATTGTGAATGATTGTTAGAGTAATGGTAAAGACTCCATTGGTTAAGGCACTAGTATTTTGGTTATTGTTTTGAGTTTTCATGTTGATTGTAGAAAGGACACATATCGAAAGAATGAAGATCATCAATCCACCATACATTCATATATCACACAAACAAGTATTTATCAACTTCATAATCAATTTCCTAATCATCCAAGTCTCACAAATTTTTTTCTCTAAAAAGGCTCTATAGTGTGAGGTATAGGCCTACCATCCTTGGTTCTAGAGAGCCAAAATTGTAGAGGTTCACATTTGGTAAGAGTGGAACCTATCAATTGGAAAATTTCTATTAGGGATTCATATAATTGGATCATAATTCCATAGGAAACCTAATCTTCTAATTTAGGCACCAACATATTGTCTAAATTAATTTGTATTGACTGAGGAGGTGATAGTGACCAAGAATTTGAATGGAAAGAAGTGTGAACACAACTTGTGAAGTTTGAGATAGTTGTTATGCACCTACATAAGTAAAAATGCATTCATTTAAAAACTAAATGAATAGACTAAAGGTATATATACATTATTGGTATTCATTTTCATTCTACCAAGCAATTTTCAGTGCACAAGCAATTCAAAGACCATATTAGTGACATAGCAAGTGAATCACAGTGTATCATTGGCAAAAATTGGAAGATCATAGTAAGTAAAGTTCTCAGTGTTGAGCTAAGTTATTTTACTTATTGTTGAAGAAAGTTTTTTCAAAACCATATTTTGGAAATTTTATCTTCTACATCTGTAAAGAAAATGTTGAAGGAGAGCAATGCACAAACTATGAGGAACAACTAGTGGCCTCCATTGAATTTCAAGGAATATCCTAATATTCCATTGATTGGTGATAAATATGGTGCTCTATCATTAATTCCACCAAGGGTATTGATGATTCATGATGTATGATCATGTTATATGTGTATAGTGGGAGAAACTAGAGATTGTGAACTTCATGTAGCATATGACAAATTGTGTGACAATGGAGTGTTAAGAGATGAACATAAGATTGTTGTTGAGAAAGGGATAATCCATGCCCTAGATTTTTCAAAGGTTTTAAAAGTCAAAAGGATAAATCTTGTGTTGAGTTGAGTACATGACATGAAGATATGGTTAGAGGGTGGACCAATCAAATTTAACATGGCTATTGTACACTAAGTTACTATATCGTCTTAAAATGGAAGCACTTCCATGTTAAGAACATTTTTCCCTTTGAGAAAGTAGTTTGTGTTCATGTCAAACACCTCGATTAGGTCTTTTAAGGGATCTAGATATTTCCCCCCGTTTCTAATTTTCTCCCCCTATTTTCAACCCCTTTTCCACTTTCTTTATGCATTTTTCTAGCATTTTGGACTGAGATCCTAAGATATGTGAAATCAGGGCCTAAGTCAACCTCGACACTAAGCTAGGTCAAGGATGACCTCAACCTTGACCTAGGTCAAGGATAATGTTGACCCTAACCTAGGTTAGAGTTGACCTTGACCATATCCCAAGTTCCAAATTTTAAGGTTCCATGATTTCCAGATGTTAGGTTTTGGAAAGAATTGTTTTCCTACTTTCGGGTAGGCTGCTTTGGTCTCCGAAATGGTAAAATCTTAATTTTCATTAAATCTAGGTCAATTTCTAGGTGTTAAGATTATCTGGGATTTAATCGTCCAATGTCATCCTCTCTAGAAGTTTGTGCCCTTGATCACTATATAAGGAAGCCTCCTCCTCTCATTTTCTTAATTAGAATAAATTAGATGATCCATTATTTTCACAATCAAGAAAGATCAAGAAAGAGTTTCATCAAGAATTTTCAAGGAAGTATCCAAGTCATTATCTCCATTCAATTTGTCTATTGAAGATCAAGGATTCGAGCATTCAAGATTCATCATTCAAAACCCTAGATCTTACCATCATGGTAGTGTGATCTTCCTTCAAGATCCTTTATTGTTCTTCAAGATCCATTCATTCTTCTCTCAAGGTGGATTCCACACATACAATCATGGAGGTTTTGATTTACATTTTCTAATGTTATGTTCAAGATTTCATATCAACATACTTGCTTACATTTGAAATATAATTGCATATCTATCGAATAACATAGCTTCATTGTGAGATATACTTTTACTAGTTGCTAGCATTCTCTATTTTAATTCCATTATTAAGGTTGATTCCAAACCAGGGTTTGACCAAGGAAAACCCCTCATCCAAAAAAAAAACTATTTTTCTTGCAAGTATAGGCATATGATAGGAAATTGAAGTGAATATTTGGATACCCTTTTCTTTGAACTTCCAAGATCTGCAAACAGAATTTCCATTAGAGTAGTGCAGGTCAAGGTAAAAAATAAAGAGGTAAGATTTTGCCTCGCTATCTAGGTCAAAGTCGACCAGACCTTAGAAAGACAAATTTTATGGGTTTTCTTTGTCGCAGCATTTCCAGTCAAAAGTAGGTTGTAGAAATCCCTAAAACTATGCACAGACATCAAAAAATAGGTATCTCTAGATTAATTCCATCATGAGGTATGTATCTTATCTTATCTAATTTCAAGTATTTCTAGATTTACATTACTTATTCAATTTCAACTCTAAATACAATTGAATAAGTGGGAATGTTAGATGCATTATTAAAGCTCCATTTTTCACCTATTCATTTTGGTGAACCTAACACACTTACCCTCTTTTCTTTTGTGGAATTAGATGCCCTATTATCAAATTCTCAACTTGATCTTATATCATTCATATTGTGAAGTTAGCTCATATACAATTTAGAATAACTAATATTCATCACCTTAGTCAGCTAGAACCAATAGATAAATCAATTGAACTCAATATGCCAAAATAAGAAAATCCTTCATTAGCCAACCTTGCTTGTAGATACTAACTCAGAAATAATTTTCCAATGTTAACCAATTGAACTTGATTAACACTACATATTTGCAAAGATCCTTTGGCAATTAGGTGATCTTAGTTAACACTAGTTTCATCCAATTTTTCCTTCATTAGCTAATCGAGCTTGGTTAACACTCATCTTCTATAAACTTTCCTTTGACTCTTGAGTGAACCTGGTAGACACTACCTTCTGAACTAGGAAAAAACAATAATGCTTGGTAGACACAAAAAAATGTCTTCATTGCCTAAGTGAACTCAACATGCACTAACTAATAATGATATGACATTTGTGTAACATCAAAGACAATACGTAATTAATCAATTTTACCCAAAAATATCCCCATTTGGCATTGATGGCAACACAACATGTCATAACACAATGAAATTTTTGAAACAAGAATAATGAACGGTTCCTTAGTTTCATTTTGATTCACGTCTATGAGAAATTTCTCAATCAATATGAACTCTTTATATCTTCAATTTCTCCTTTTGTTAGAAAAATTCTGTCTACAACAACTATTACCAAGTTCATTCTCCCTCTTTGATATCTCTATGATAGCACACTTCTCCCTCTAACAACAAAATTCTCCTTTTAATTAAAATTTCTTATGAGATATGATAGTAAACTTCTCCCTCTTTGACAACACATGCCAAAGACAACAACTCTGTTAATATCAATGTACCTTAAGTACTAATTCATTTGCAATATGCCCTTGTCAATACTACACAAACTGATTGATCTTGGAAAGGTTTTGCTTGATGCATCACTAAACTTCATTTAGTGAGCTTTAGATAGGGGAATAATCCCTAACTTACCTCTTAGATAAAAAAATTCATCCTTAGGTAATAACTTGGTGAATATGTCTACAATCTGTCCTTTTGTGTTCACATATTCTAATATGACTTCTTATCTTGCACTGATTCTCTTAAGAAGTGATATTTTATTGCAATGTATTTTTTTTGGTATTCATCACTGGATTCTTTGATATATTGATTGCACTAGTATTATCATATTATATGACTACTAGATCTTTGATCTCTCTCTTCATTCCTTCCAACATTTATTTGAACCAAACAATGTTATAATAATTAACTACTGCTGCCACATATCCTCCCTCTATTGTGGATTGAGAGATGCAATTTTGTTTCTTGCTTGTCCAAGACACTAGTATTTCACCAAGAAATAACACTCCACCACTACTACTCTTCTTGTCATCAATACTTCATGCCCAGTCAACATCAATGAATACCTTTAAGTTTGAGTTGCCTCCAAGTTTGTACCATAAGCCATAGTCTTCAATACCTTTAAGATATCTCATTATTCTATTGATTTTCATCATGTCATTTTCACTAGGATTTGCTAAGAACCTTGCCACCATACCAACTGCTATTGCAATGTTAGGCCTTGTATGCACTACATATTGCAATTTGTCAATTATTGATCTATATGTGGTCTGATAAACTTCTTTTGAATCATTATTTTTGGATATCTTATGTCCAGTAGACATAGGGGTTCCAACTAGTGTTGAATCTTCCATTCCAATTTTCTTTAGTATCTCCTTGATATATTTGGATTGAGTAATGTATATTCCATTTTTGTTCTGTTGAATTTGCAATCCAACAAAGAATTTTATTTCTCCAAACAAAGACATCTCAAATTCTTTACTCATTTCTTCTAAAAATGCTTTGCACAAGTCATCATTTCCTGTGAATAAGGTATCATTGACAAATATTTTTGCCAAATACAGACTACTATTATCATTTGTACTTTGAAAGCCAATCTAAATCAAGTAATTATAAAGTGTTTCATATCAAGGTTTGGGAGCTTTCTTGAGACCATATAATTCTTTTGTAATTTGCAGATTGTGTCTCTTTTGTTAGGATCTACAAGACCTTCTAGTTGTTTAATGCAGACTTCCTAATCAAGAATTCCATTCAAGAATGTAGATTTAACATCCATTTGATACACTTTAAATCCTTTGTATGTTACATATGCTAGTAGAGTTCTGACACCTTCTAATCTTGCAATCAGAGCAAAATTTCACCATAATCAATACCTTTATCTTGAGAATAACCTTTGCACACCAATCTTTCTTTGTTTCTAGAAACTTTTCCATCTTCATTCAACTTGTTTCTAAGCACCCATTTCGTGCCAATTACATTTTTATCCTTCGGTCTAGGAACAATGGTCTAGGTTTTGTTCTTCTTTATTTGTTCTATTTCTTCATTCATTGCTTCAACCCAACTTTCATTATCCATGGCATCTTTAACATTTCTAGGTTCAAATTCAACAAGTAAACATGTACCTTTTAATTAAATGCTTCTTGTCATTGTTCCATTAGATTAGTCTCCAATGATATGATTAGGTGCATGATGCCTTCTTACATATCTTGCTAACATAGGTTCTTTGGATTTGGAATGAGTTTCACCATTTTCATCATGAACTTCAATATCTAGCTTGAGTTCCATTGTTTGTGAGTTATGTCCATCAGACTCAGTTTGAATTAGCTCAGTAGCTTTTGATTATGACTTGGGTCCTTTAGACTATGACTCGGGTTGCACTATCTGCAACTTGGTAACTATTGGAGATTTTTTGGACTCAAGGGATGAAGCTTCCTTTCTCTTGGATATATTTGGTAGGGTATCAAGTTCATAATAAAAAAAATCTTTTGTAATCCTCTAGCTCTAGACAAATTCAAACATTTATATGCTTTACTTTTATAGGAGTATCCTAAAAATATGCCTTTATCACCCTTGACATCAAATTTTCCTTTTCTAGATTCTTTCAAGATATAACATTTGCTACCAAATAATTTCAAGTAATTTACATTAGGTTTGTAGCCATACCATAGCCAATAAGGAGTTTGTTTTGAATCTTTCTTCAACTATACTCTATTCAAGGTATGAACTTTAGTCCTGATAGATTCCTTCCAGTATTTGATTGCAACATTATTTTCAATCATCAATGTTCTTGCACAATCCATGATGGATATATTTCTTCTTTCAGCTATACCATTCTGCTAAAGTGTACCAGGGGTTGATACTTGTCTTTTGATCCATCTTTCGATGCAAAAATTATTGAATACATTAGAAATGAATTCACCACCTCTGTCTAATCCTAAATATTTCAATCTCTTTCTAGTTTCTTTTCCTACTCTTGCTAGATACCACTTGAATTTTTGAAAAGCTTCTGATTTTTCTTTTGGATACATTACAGTCATCATTCTAGAATAGTCATCAATAAAAATAATGAAAAAATTTTCTCCACTATAACTCTCTATTCCAATAGGTCCACATGAGTCTGTATACACAAGTTCTAAGACTTCTTTTGACTCATAGTTCTTGCTTTTGAAACTAGTCTTTTCCATCTTATCAATTCGGCAATTTTTGCATAGACCCATATTAGGCTTCTTCAAACTAGGAATACCTCTTACTCTTTTATGTGTGCTTATCTTAACCAAATCATCAAAGTTTACATGATATAATCTTTTGTTCCATAACCAACTTTCTTCTACTTCAGCAATAAAACATGAACTTTCACTAAGATCAAGATAAAATAAATTACCTTTTGTTTGTTTGTTAGATATAATTAGATTTCCTTTACCATCTAGTATTTTGGTCTTTCCATCCATGAATTATAGCTTGAATCCAATGTTATTCAATATTGCCACACTTAATAGATTATTCTTTAGTCCTTCAACCCAATAGGTATTATCACATATAATTACTTTAGTCAAAGAAATACATCCTTTTCCTTTTATGTTACAAGGTTCATTGTTTCCAAATCTCACACTACATCCATCATAATATTCCACGTGCTCAATTTTTTTTTTTGTCTGCAGTCATATGATGTGAACATCCAGTATCAATAATCCATGTATCATTTTTTCTAATATGAGAGATAAGTGTCATTTTATCTCCTTCATCATTAGATTCATCTTTTACTGCAATATATCATTTCATCTTCACTGTTATCAGAATCTTTAGCCATAAAACAAGATTTCTTACCTTTGTACTTGTAGTTCTTGTATTTCTTGGAATCCTTCTTGCCTTTGTGCTTATTTCTTTTCTTTTCATCTTTGCTTTCTCTTTTTGGACACCTTGCAACAATGTGACCAACTTCTTCACAAAAAAGGCAGATTAGAGGAACTTTACCTTTTTACTTTCCTCTACCTTTGGAATACTTTCTTCCAAGTAGGGCTTCAACAAATTCAAGATCACTATCTGAGATTTCTTCTATTTCTTCTTCTTTACTTATTGATTGACTAGACTCTAATTGCTTACTCTTTTTCTTGAGTGAGAGTTTAGCTTCAAATGTAGACTCGATAACTTTTGAACTAGGAACATAGTTATCAAAGTTATCTAAATCTAAAGCTATCAATCTTTGAACTAGAGAATCTAAAGATATTTTACTATTTGGACCACATATCATCTCTTGAATACCATACACTCTAGTTGCATAAATAGGAAGAAGAGTTCTAAGTACCTTTCTTACAACTATTTTTTCTTCAATGTCTCCTCTAGATGCTTTGGTTGCACTCACACTTGCTTTGATTATTTCCACATAATTTGTAATGTTCTCATCTTCTCTCATTTTTATCTGATCAAAATGACCTCTAAGACTTTTACCCTTAGCTCTTGTTACATTGTCATCTCCTCCATAAATGTCTTTCAGTTTGGTCCACATATCATGAGTAGTTTGGTAATCTTTTACTTCATCAAATTTAGCATAATTGAGAGTAGATGCAATATCAATCATCATGATGTTATGATTCTTCTTTTTAGTAATATCTTAAATTGATAATGTTCCAGTGGGAGTATTGTATTAAGTATCAAGATATTTACAACTTGAATCACTGATGGTAGCCAAATGTAACCTCATAAATCCTTGCCATGCTACAAAATTGTCTTTGTTCAACTTGGGAATCTCTCTTCTATAAGACATCCCAATCTTTAGCTTAGGTCCTTGAAACCTTCTCTGCAAGCACCAAAAGCTCTGATACTAATTGTTGGAAATATGAGAGGAGTGACTGAGAGGGAGGGGTGAATTAGTTACCACACAAAAAAATCTGAGATTGCTTTATATGTCAGTACAAAATAAACTCTAAAAACTGAATACTACTAATGCTCAACAAACATGCATAAAATGCTATAACTCAGTAAACACCGAATATGCTTAGTGAGTACTTAACATGCAAATCTTAGATGTTATCTATGATTACCATTATTTTAACTTAGATTCAATCAAATAAAATAAAATAGCATGAACACATTTGACACCATGAGGACTTAATGTGGAAACCCTATTTGGGAAAACCACCAATTGCAACTAGTTACTATTTTCACTCTTCTGCATTGAGCCCTATTAGGATCCAACCTTGTTAAAGGTTACAAATTTTTTTTTTTAGATGTGACCCTATTAAAGGATTTAATCACCTTGTTAGGAGTGACCTTGTTAGAGGTCTTTAGAAAATTCATTAGAACTACCACCTTGTTAGAGGTTTTACAAATAGCTGCTAAGCCAACTCTATTGAGAGATTTAGATCATTGCTACAATGGTTAGAGATTAATAATGAGATGACCTAGTTTTTGATGCAACTAAATGCTTATTATAGATCTCTATTCTAGCTTTTACTTGATCCTTCTTGATTGAATATATCTTTTTAACTCCACAAGGATATTCTTCTTATCCTTCTGATTCCCTTCCTTACTACATCATTAGATCTTCAAAATCTTCCATGCATTCACACTCTTACACACTTTCAAATTCTCAACTTGAACTTATACTTATATCATTCATATTTTCAAGTTGACTCATATATAATTTAGAATAACTAATATTCATCACCTCAGTAAGCTAGAACCAATAGATAAATCAATTAAACTCAATATGCCAAAATAAGAAAATCCTTCATTAGGCGACCCTACTCAGTAGACACTAACTTAGAAATTATTTTCCTACGTTAGCCAATTGAACTCGATTAATATTGGATATTTGTGAAGATCCTTTGGTAACCAAGTGAGCTTGGCTAATAGTGGTTCCATCCAACATTTCCTTCATTAACTAAGTGACCCCGATTAACATTGCCTTCTAAACTAGGAAAACATAGGAATGCTCAATAGACACAGAAAAATGTCTTCACTACCCAAGTGAGCTTGGCATGCACTGAATGATAATGATATAAAATTTGTGTAACATAAAAAACAATACATAATTAATCAATTGTATCTAACAAGTTTTTGGTGTGAGAAGAAGAAGGGAAAAAGTGAAAGAGTCAAGTAGGAAAAGGCTTGATAGGTTATCTAAGGGAGCATTTGTGAAGGTTGAAAGCATGGAATGGGATGTGTGGATTCATTTTTGTTCACATGAATTTCTTGGATTGTGGCTATGGCTTTGAATGCTTCCATGGTTGTATTACAATGGTGTTTTTTCTAAATAATACATGGTGATGGATACTTTTGGAGGTTGGGTTTTTCCCTCAATGAGGGTTTCCCAGGGTATATCTTGTGTCACAATTTTGGTGGGTATGTTATCTATTCTCTTGCATGTGGATTTTAATTACATATTTATTTCAAATCTATTTTGGTTTATGTGGAAATAGTTATATTCTTTATTGCAAGTTTCCTTACAAAACTATGGTTTATGATGCAGATGTGCAAGAATTCTTTAAAGTACCTTCCCCTTCTTATCCAATCCATAATGATATTAAAAGGGAAAAGAAACTTTTTCTTAGATATCTCTTCATAATTTCACTCCTCATTCTTCTATAAAAAAAATATTTCCTCCTCTTGTCTCCTCACTAGGGGGCAAGAGGTATTTCTTTCAATTCTCTCAGATCCATTATGTTTTTTTTTTTTTAACTTAATTGGTTATCCTTTCTGTATATTTTTTACCTATGGTTTTGTATTTTGTTAATAATCATCCATAGTTTTCTTTTTCTAGATAACTTTTTGAAAAACATTTTTCTGCAAAGGTATCCCTTGTCTTCATTCCTAGGGGGCATGGTTCTTCCTTCTTTCTCTTTGTCTAGGGAACTTCTTTCCTTAGCTTAGTGGTACTTATTTATATTGCAATATTGTTTCATCATACAAAAAGATGTTTTGATTATGGATAACCTTTTAATATAAGAGGTTTTTGTTCTAGCTCATCACATCTTCTCTATGTTATAAATTATGTTCTTTATAAACTCTTACCCTTGCTTTGGTGTTAGAGTTATTTTCCTCATTCCAAAGATTACTCTTCCTCTTCTTTATAGGGGGCTTGGTGACTGAATATTTGTTCCCACTTGGTTTATTTTTGAAAGATGATATTTTATCTAAAGAACTACTCCATGGTGGGGTCTTGTTGATAAGATCTCTTTCTATGAGGATCCTTTTTTCCATGAGTGGCATATCCTTTTCACAATTATCTAGACACTTGGATGTAGGGGTCAACATTCCTTGCTAAGAATATGGTATACATTGTTGTTAAATAGGATATCTCCATTCATTTTGAAGTAGGTATCCTCTTCCTCTTCCTTATCATGTCTAGTAAATAGCCACAATAAGGATGGGGGCATATATAGTGTCTCCCTTGTATTATAGTTTTTCAACTTACATGCTAAATCTTGGGAGGTAATGCACATAAGTTGCTAAATCCTAAAGAGACACACATTTTTCAATTTTTAACATGATAAATATCAAAACATAATTAACATAATTTTCTAAATCCTAAAGAGACATGCATTTTCAATATGCTAAATCTTGTAAAGGTAATGCACATGAGTTGCTAAATCCTAAGGAGACACACATTTTATATTCATAGTGATATAAGAAGGTGGATCTATGGGTATTCTAGAAGCTGTTAGAAGATGCATTACAATTGCAAGAATATTTTATGGGTGAACTATCACATTTGGCCACTTATTTGACTCTCTCTCCCTTGGTGATTCATGCTAAGGTGGTCATCTTTTTGTGTGAGGTAATTGCTTCCTTTTTTCCCTTCTTTTCACTTTTATGATAGTAGGACTAGATCATGAATCTATGTTATTTATAGTGTTTCTCTTGCCTTTCTTATGTAATCATTTATGCTTTTATGATAGATTTCCGAATATGATATTATTATAATAAATATTTCTTAGCAAGGTTTCTTGTGCTAGTTGATTTGGGTTTGTTTTGTACTAACTCTTCTTTTGTGTTGTTTTGGTTTTCTTTTTGTTTTTGCACCCTTGTGCATGTATGTTGAGTTAGAATCCTTAGCCTTGGGGCTTGTATCCTTAGCTAAGTGTTATTTCATCTCATTGTGAATCCACTTGGATCTCTTCTTTCTTCTCCTTTACCAAAAATTTGAATTGAATCCATACTCTTGCTAAAGTGGGGACTTGATGTATCATCTTAAAATGGAAGTAGTTCATTTTAAGAATGTTTATCCCTCCAAGTAAGTAGTTTGGGGTCATTTCAAGCACCTTGACTAGGTCTTTTCATGGATCTAGCTATTTCCCCCTTCTTCTTTTCTTCCCCTATTTTCAGCCCCTTTTCCAGTTTTTTTTTGTATTTTTCTAGCTTTCTGGACTAAGATCTTGAGATGTGTGACCTCATGGTGAAAGTTGGCCTTTTATATCAAGTTCAACATCAACCCTAGCATAGGTCAAGGATGACCTCAAACCTAACCTAGGTCAAAGTTTACCTTGACCGTAACCCAAGGTCCAAATTTTAAGGTTCCATGATTTTGGATTTCAAGTTATGAAAAAAATTATTTTCCCGCTTCTAGGTCGGTTATTTTGGTCTCCAAAATGGTAAATTCTTAAATTGAATTTAATCTAGGTCCATTTCTAGGAGTTAAGATTAATTGGGATTTAATTCTCCAATATCGGCCTCTTTTGTGCCCTAGATCACTATATAAGGAAGCCTCCTCCTCTCATTTTCTGAATTAGAAGATAGTAGACAATCCATTATTTCCACATTCAAGCACAATCAAGAAAGAATTCCATCAAGAATTTTCAAGAAAGCATCCAAGTCATTTTCTCCATTCAAGTTCTCTATTGAAGATCAATGATTCAAAAATTCAAGCCTTTGAAAGGATTTTCTTCAAGCATTCAAGATTCATCATTCAAAACCCTAGATCTAATCATCATCATGGTTTGGTCTTCCTTCAAGATCCTTTGTTTATCTACAAGATCCATTCATTCTTCTCTCAAGGTGGATTCCAAGAATAAGATCATGGAGGTTTTTATTTGTATTTGCTAATTTTATGTTCAAGCTTTCATATCAACATACTTGTTTACATTTGAAATGTAATTGCATATCTATCAAATATGATAACTTCATCGTTAGATCTAGTTCTACTACTTACTAGCATTCTCTATTTCAATTTCTTTATTAAGGTTGATTCCAAACTAGGGCTTGACCAATGAAAACCCCTCATCCAAACAACAAAACTAGTTTTGTAGGTAGAGGTATAGGGCAACGAATTGAAGTGTAGATTTGGATACCATTTCACTAAATTTTTAAGATCTGTCAACATAATTTTTGTTAGAGTAGTGTAGGTAAAGGTCAAAAAATAAAGGGGTAAGATTGTACCCTATTATTTGGGTCAAATTCAACTTGATCTTAGAAAGACAAAAGTTTTATGGGTTTTCTCTATCTCGACATTTTTAGTCTAGACTAGGTTGCAAAATTCTCCAAAACTATGCACAGACATCAAAAAATAGGTATTTACAGATTAATTCCATTATGAGGTATGTATCTTATCTTATCTAATTTCAATCATTTCTAGATTTACATTACTTATTCAATTTCAACTCTAACTACAAATGAATAAGTGGGAATGTTAGAAGGTATGTAGAAGATCATGGTGTGCCAAAAAGTGGCAATGTAAAAATATGTAGTTTTGAAACATCTAAAAGCATTTCAAAATGTGCTTTGACTATTTTACCACCCATCCTGATACCAAACCAAAAATGTAATACCTTTCATAAACAGGTGCTTGATTTGAGAATGGGTACCTGATTTGAAAATAGGTACCCAATCTATGTTCCTAAATCATGGCACCAAATTCAAATGTAAAGGGAGTGGGAACCAATTTGTAAGTTATATCAAGTCCTAGTATAATATAGTTATAACATAATTGGGGGGGGGGGGGGGGGGGTGTATATTATTATATAGAGTTACTAAAATTTATTATATAGTATTAGATAATAATAATTATTTATTATATAATTAAATATTTATATATAGTTATTACTTATTATATGTTATATATATTCATAACCTAAGTTAATAAACTATATGATGATGTATGTTCCTATGGGTCGCCCTAGGGATATACATGTGTTCCAATGAGTCCAAATGGGTCATGGGATACCCTAATTATATATCATATATTATTATTATATATTATATATTAGTAACCTAAGTTAATAAACTATATATTGTATGTTCCTAAGGGTCCCCCTAAGGACATGCATGTGTTCTGATGAGTCCAAATGGGTCATGGGACACCCTATGACCCCTTTTGATCCATTCTATGAGAATATATCTTCCTAAGGCTCAAAGGATGCCTAGGGACATACATCTTGTGTTTCAATGGGTAGAAAGAGGTTATAGAGTATCCTATGACCCCTTTCAACTTATTACATGATAACATATGTTCCTAGGAGTCCTAGGACCCTTATATGTGTTGTGTTCTAATCGGTCAAAAAGGGTCATAAAGTATCTTATGACCCTTTCGACCCATTAAATGACAACATATGTTCCAAGAACATATGTTGTTACAGAATCGGGAACAAGGGGTCATAGGGTATCTAATGCCCCCTTTTGACCCATTCTAACACAACATGTATGGCGCTAGTGTATTTGGACCCCTAGGAAGATATGTTATCATGTAATGGTCAAAAATTTGACCCATTAAAGCACAACAAACATGATGATAAGGGTTCTAGGACCCCTAGGAACATATGTTCTCATGTAATGTTTCAAAAGGGGTCATAGAATACCCTATGACCCCTTTCTACCCACTGGAATATAAGAGGTATGTCCCTAGGGGTCATAGGGTTCTACCCATTGGAACACAACATGTATGTCCCTAGAGGCCCTAGGAACCCTAAGAACATAAGTTGTCATGTATTTGATTGAAATGGGTCATAAGTTATCCTATGCCTCCTTTCAACCCATTTCAATATAATATGTTTGTCCTTAGGGGTCTTAGGACCCACAAGAACATATTTTATCATGTAATAGGTCAAAAGGGGTCATAGGATATCCTTTAATCCCATTTGACCCATTGGAACACAACATGTATGTTCCTAGGGGTCCTAAAAACCCTATGAATGTATTTTGTCATGTAATAGGTCAAAATGTGTCTTGGCATGCCCTATGACCCCTTTTTACCCATTTCAACACATCATGTATGTTCCTAGGGGTCCTAGGTCCACTAGGGACATACGCCATGTGTTTGAATGGGCCAAAAGGGGCCATAGGGTTCCCTATGACCCCTTTTGACCTATTAAATGATAACATATGTTCATAGGGGTCATAAAAAACTTAGGAAAATATATCATCTATTCAAATGAGTCGAAAGGGTTCATAGAGTACCCCATGACCCCTTTCAATATATTATATGACAATATATGTTCCTAGGGACATAAATCATGTTTTTAAATAGGTTGAAAGGGGTCATAGGGTCACCTCTTACCTCTTTTGACCCATTAAATGATAACATATCTTCCTAAGGGTCCTAAGACTACTAGGAACATATATCAGGTATTTGAATGAGTCAAAAGGGGTCATAAATTTCTTTATGACTACTTTCAACATATTTCATGATAACATATGTCTTTAAGGGTCCTAGGACCTCTAGGGGCTTAGTTTATTTGTTTGAATGGGTCAAAAGGGGTCATAGGATAATCTATGACCCCTTTCAACTTATTTCATGACAACATATGTCCTTAGGGGTCCTAGGACACCTAGGGACCTATTCCATTTGTTGGATTGGGTTGAAAGGGATGATAGGATAACCTATGACCCGTTGTGATGCATTTCATGTCCCTAGAGGTCTTAGGTCGACTAAGGACCTATTAAATTTGTTCAAATGGATCGAAAGGGGTCATAAGACAACCTATGGTTGCTTTTGACATATTTCATGATAACATATGCCCATAGGGGTCCTAGGACCTCTAAGGACCTAATTCATTTGTTTGAATAGGTTGAAAGAGGTCATAAGATAACCTATAACCCCTTTCAACACATTTCATGACAACATATTTTCCTAGAGGTCCTAGGACCCCTAAGGACCTATTTTATTTATTTGAATGGGTCAAAAGGGTTCATAAGATAATTTATGACCCCTTTCAACATGTTTCATGACAACATATGTCCCTAGGGGTTCTAGGACCCCTAAGGAAATATTATTATCATTTATATGGGTTGAAAGGGGTCATAGGTTATGGTCATTGGATAACCTATGACCCCTTTCAACACATTTCATGACAACATATGTCCCTAAGGATCCTAGCACCACTAGGGACCTATTTCATTTGTTCAAATGGATCGAAAGGGGTGATAGAATAACCTATGACCCCTTTCAACTCATGTCATTATAACATATGTCCTCAGGAATCCTAAGACTGCTAAGGACATATTGTAATTATTCATATGGGTTGAAATGGGTCATAGGATAACCTATGACCATTTTCAACACATTTCATGATAAAATATGCACCCCTACATACCTATTTTATTTATTTCAATGGGTCAAAAGGGGGTCATAAGATAACCTATGATCTCATTCGATACATTTAATGATAACCTATGACCTTAAGACCCCTAGGGACATATTATAATTGTTTGTATGTGTCAATAGGGGTGATAGGATGACCTATGACCCCTTTTAACACATTTTATGACAACATATGTTCGTAGGGGTCCTGGGACCACTAGGAACCTATTTTATTTGTTCTAATGAGTCGAAAGGGGTCATAGGATAACCTATGACTTCTTTTGACACATACATATTATAATTGTTCATATGAGTCGAAAGGGGCCATAGAGTACTCTAGGACACCTTGTGAACCATTAATTGAGAACAAATGTTCTTAGAGCTCCTAGGAACATATATCATATGTTCAAATTAGTCAAAAGGGGTCATAGAGTACTCTAGGACCACTTTTAACCAATTATATGACAACATATGTTCCTAGGGGTACTAGGACCCCTAAGGACATACATAATGCATTTGACTGGATTGAAATGGGATCATAGGGTACACTTTGACCCCTCTCAACCTATTATATGACAACATACGATATTAGGAGTTTGACTCCTAGGAACATACATCATGTGTTTGAATGGGTTGAATGGGGTCATAGGGTTCCCTATGACCCCTTTTGGCCCATAAAATGAGAACATATGTTCCTAAGGGTCCTAGGACCCCTTGCAACATATAACATGAATTCAAATGAGTCGAAAGGTGTTAAGGTGTTCCCTATAACCCATTTCAACCAATTATATGACAAAATATGTTTCTAGGGCTCCTATGACCCCTAGGGACATATATCATGTGTTTGAATGGGTTGAATTGGGTCATAGGGTGCTATATGACCCCTTTTGACCCATTAAATGAGAACATATATCATGTGTTTAAATGAGTCAAAAAGGATCATAGAGTACCCTAGGACCCCTTTCGACCCATTATATAATAACACATATTACCCTTAGGGACATACATCATGTTTTTGAAAGGATCCAAAGGGGTCATATGGTATGCTTTAACCCCTCTCAACCCATTATATAACAAAATATCTTCTTAGGGGTCCTAGGACCCCTAGTGACATACTTCATGTATTTTAATGGGTCGAATGGGGTCATAGGATTCCTTGTGATCCCTTTTGACCCATTTAATGATAACATATGTTCCTAGGGGACCCCTAGGAAGATATTTTATGTGTTTGAATGAGTCAAAAGGGGTCATGGAGTAACCTATGACTTGTCTCAGTGCATTATATGATAACATATGTTCCTAGGGCTCCCAAGACCCATATGGACATACATTATGTATTTGAATGGGTCAAAAGGGGTCATATGGTACCCTGTGACCCGTTTTGACCCATTAAATGATAACATATGTTCATAGGGTTCCTAGGATGCTAAGGAACATATATCGTGTAGTGCCTCTTGTGTTTGCAGTTTGTACCTTGTTTATTTTGATATGAGAGATACTTATACTCATGTTATTATTTTTGCATTTGTGTTGACCTAAGGGTCACATGTTATACCTTGATTTAGTATCATAGATGTTATACTACTATGTTGTACATTTTATCATATTTGCATGTTGATGCGATTTTGAGATGACAGTAGGTCTATGATGATATCTAGTTATCTAGTATTTTGGACATATCTCTAATTTGGTTATATGTGGATTTATTCTATGGTGATTTACGTTATTCTTGTCTCATTATGCTTTATGTGAACATGACTGATGTAAATGGATTATATTAGTATAATTGAAAAAATGTTTAAATTGGGTATTTAATGCATTTATTGCTTTGACTATTTTATTATATGCAATTGCATTTGATCATGTGTTTTAGTATGCAAGAATTATATCCCTGGCAGTGGCACATGGAGTTAGTGATTTAGTTGTTCATATTTTACCAATGTCATCCCTATATGGTCAACATATCTTTTAAATGTTAAATTAAACCCTTCGATGATTTGTTAAATCTGAACTCGTTTGCATTATGTGATTATACTAGTGAGTGTGTCTATGCATTTAGAGTTTTGCATTGTTGCAAAGTTGTTAAGGCCTTTTGTGATTTTTTTTTCAAGGTTTTCAGGCTTTATTTAACTGATTTTTAATTTCTGGCAGCTTTTCCATAGATGAATTCCTATTACTAGGAATAACATCTTTTCATTTGGGTCAATTTAGAGTCTAGCTACCGTAACTAGCTATTTACCCTCATTGATTATTCACTCAAAATGTGAATAACTATTCAAAGAAGAATTTAATTCCTCACTCCTCACTTTTGCAATTTGGAAAATTGAGAGCTTTTTCTTGAGTCCTTAACTAAAGGATCACATTTATGTTTGTTGTCAGAGCTATGGGTGTGGGATCTTTGTGAGGATAGTCGCGTTGGATCCAGCTCAAGGAGACCTTTTTTTTCCATCATTTTCAATTGTATCTATGGATTACATGGTTATTTTCTATTTCATCCTTTTTGGTTGTCAGGTAGGGCTTTCCCATTTTCATGTTTTAGCTCTATTTCTAGTTTTGTTTTTGGTAGCTATTTGTTTGGAGGCAGAGAACTAGTCTTCCCCTCCATTTTTGTTTGTTGGTTCTACCCAGTTGGCTAGGTATGAACATTTTCCCTATTATTGGGATGGGAGTTTGGGGTTTCATGCCATTATATACGTCATTTTTGCATATGGTGTTCAAACCTAATTTTTATTGGATTTTCATGGATTTAGTGCCCAAGAACCAAATGGGTTTTATTTTTGAATTTTTTCAGTTTTGGAGATTTTACCTTATTTTACATGTCACCCTATTTTCTTGGGTTTTCTTGGCATGTTGTTGGTCATTGACTTCAATCATCTATTTGGATGTCAGACAAACCGTTGTTACACTTTTTTTGTTGCATTGGGATGTGTGTCACATCCATTCTCCTGAGTCTATTTTTGGTTGAGTGTAACTTTTGCACTATTCCTCATATAGTCCTTATGTTATGATCTTCATGATGGTGGTGTTCCAAATACGAGTATGTATGCATACATTGTCAGGTGACTTGTCACGCATGATCTCTTGTTTGTATTTTGGTGGAGTTATGATCATTTGGGGTTGGGTTCGAAATATGCATGCCTATAGGCACTCATCATTGGATGAGCATGGGTAGGGTAGGGTAGCATATGGAGGGGGCTTCTATCCTTGCATCCTAGTGACTATTTCCCATGGGTTGGCATGTTGAAGTTTTAATCAAGAGATAATTAAACAAAATACTAGGTGGTAAATAACTTAAGATAATAAAAAGGTTTCTGGATTTTTCTCCTTCCATTGGGAAGTGAGAGCTTCCAATACTAGCTTGGGCTTTTTGATGCTAAGCGACTCTCCATGATGTTAGCCCCTACATAGTAACCCATTGAGTGTCTGACCAGGACCTGCAGTACTTGCATTGTCTCATGATCTTGTTTCAATCATTATTGATGTCTGGCATAAGTGTTAGCCATGGATGTTTTCTTTATGTGTGTTTGTGGTTTGATCATTATCTCCATTAGCACAGTGGGAGTGGACCTATGGGTTTCATGTGTTTGGGAGGTATAGCTACCTTCACTATGATTAGGGACTAGTGTACAGAGATGGTCTATTGTCCCAATATGACCATTGCTGGATGTTTTCACTTTCAATACTTTGGGTTTCAGAGTATGCTTTCTTGTGATTTATGCTTTCATTAGAATGCTTTTATATCATATTTAAATGATGTTAGTTTATTGATGCATTCACTTATTATGATGTTTAGCATATGACTAAATGATTTTATATGCTTAGTTGGAGTATCTATTACATTTGGTCTAGCTTGTTAGATTTCCTATTCTTATGATGATATTACGCTTTAGTAGTGACGTCCTCATAAGAAAACTTCTAATATCTAGTTGGCAATTTGGGATGTTACGCATGGGGGATGGCTAGGACCTTTGAGGTCTCATGATACTATTATGGCTGGGAGGAACTGCACACTTAGTTTGTTAGTTCAGTTTATTGTGATGTTGCTTCTGTACATTGTGATGTTTCTTTTAGTATGTTCTTTTACTACTATGTCTAGGTGGTTAGATTCAGCTTCTATCTTTTAGTTAATTGTTCAAGTGTCTTTACCTTGATATGTGGATCTGGTACTCCTTACTATCGAGGAAATTAATTTTCTATCTTTTTATGCTTTATCTTTTTGCCTTGCTAATTTGTATGTTCATGTGAAATTGCACTTTCTCGCATGAGAATGCAAATTCTCGCGTGATGTGTTGGGTTTCCTTGTGCAACTTAGGGTGCATCCTTGTGTGAGACCCCACACCAATTTGGGTGTTTTTGGTTACTAGGTCAAGCACTTAATCATGTCATTTGATGAATGTCTTCATGTAAAAGGCAGATCCTCACATGGTATGTTGTACATCCTCGTGCAAAGGAGTACTTCCTTGCATAAGAATCTATTAGTTGTGTTTCCTCACATGAAAAATAGGGGACATCTCCGCTAGCTTTTGAGGAATGCAATTTGGTCCTTTGAGTACCCTTTAGGAGTGCTTAGGTATCCTTGCTTTTGCAGTTCAAAGATTTTAAGTTCTATCATTATCTCAGGTTTTTGACCTTCAGTTCAATTGTGTCAATTCAGTAGTGGTGTTTGGAGATATGTTGGTGTCTAGATGTTTGGTTAGTCTTCCATTTTGATCTTTGTGATCCTTGCACGTGATTGTCATTTGCATCCACACTTGTTTTTAAAAAAAATTATCTTGGTTTGTTTTTTATCCTTGTTCCAAGGATCTCTAGGTAGGGCATTACATATACTGTGTTCAAATGAGTTGAAAGGGTCAAAGAGTACCCTATGACCCTTTTCAATCCATTCTATGAGAAAATATGTTCATAGGTGTAATAGGACCCTTAGGGACATACATCATGTGTTTGAATGGATTCAAAGGGTTCATAAGTTACCTTTTGATCTCTTTCAACCCATTATATGACAACATATGTTCCTATGGGTACTAAGACCCCTAAGGACATATATCATGTGTTTGAATGGATCAAAATCGGTCATAGGGTACATTGTGATCCCTCTTGAACCATTATATGATAATGTATGCTCTTAGGGGTCCTACAACCCTAGAGAGATACACCATGTATTTGAATAGGTTGAATGTGGTCATAGGGTGCCCTCTGACCCTTTTTGACCCATTAAATGATATCATATGTTCCTAGGGATCCTAGGACCCCTAACATATATAATGTGTTCAAATGAGTTGAAAGGGGTCATAGAATACCCTATGACCCCTTTCGATATACTATATGTCAATATATATTCTTAGGGGTACTAGGACCCCTAGTGACATATAACATGTGTCTGAATTGATCTAATGGGGTCATCAGGTGCCCTATGACCCCTTTTGATCCATTAAATGAGAACATATGTTACTATGGGTCTTTGGATCCATTCGTACATATATCATGCATTCAAATGAGACAAAAGGCATCACATAGTACTTTGTGACCCATTTCAAAATCAAAAACATTAATTTTCATTTTAATTTTTTTTTTTTGTTTAAAAAATGTGTATCCAATTTGAGAACGAGTATCTAATTTTGCAACGAGTACATGCTTTGGGAGTGGGTACCTGATAAGGCTTGGTTTTTCTCTAGATGCCAACCCTCCATGGTCAACACCAGGAACATCCCAAAAATGTGTTTTTGGCCTATTGTTGTGTGTTTCCAACTTTGACAATGTAGTTGGTGACCTTTTTTTCATCCAAATTTGTTGAAACGAAAAGGGTTTCTTGAGAACGTTCTTAGCTTTCCATTGATGTAATATCTGTGAAGTTATGAGTTTAGTAAGTAATTATTACTTATTTTCTAATGGAGTTAGGTACAAAGTGTTGATTGACATACTAATAAAAAATAGCTATAACTTTCAAACTGTATAAGATTTTTGAAATCCAAAAGATGCATCACATTCTATGCTTCGACTACTATAAGGGAAAAAAAATCTAATTTTAAATATTTTTGAACTAGTTAAGATGGTCAAACACAAGAGTTTTTAAATTTTGAAAACAATATAGTAAAAATATTATAATTAATTATTTATTTGGAATAAAAATACCCAAAAAATATGTGTCACATCTGGGCATGAGTCTACTTTTTAATTTCTATAATTATAATAAAAAATATTATCATTTTATTTTGATTAAGGTGCTCAGACATATACCTACTTTTTATTTTCACCCTGAAATTTTTGTAGTACTGTATTAAAATCCAAAATTTTGACGAATCAAATAATTTTTTCTCCAGATAAGACCTAGTATTTTAGAAACTAAATTCAATTTCTTATAGATTATTTTCTTACAAATTTTTGATATAAAGTTTAGAACTACTTTAAAATTATGTGTCAAGTTGACATAACCTTGATTTGTTGGTTTTTCACTGCCACTTAAGGCCATAGTTTGGTTGACCATGATCTTGCACATACCCTAGATGCATTGTTAAAGCTCCCTTTTTCACCTATTTAGTTACTATATTTCCTACTTTGGATAGACCAAAGATGATGAGAGTGTTACAAGGGATGTTGTTGAGTAACAAATGAAGGAAAACTAGAATGATTGTGGGATGTGGATCAATGAAATTAAAGACCTAGTCATTGAATTTGCAGTATGTGTGATTGCACACAAATTTTATTAGTCGAGTTGACTAAATAGTAGTTCTATGAATCCTCATATCTTATCTATGAATCCTCATATCTTAGCTATGCATTAGAAACTCACAACTTATGGCCTCACCTCCCTAGCATCCTAAACTATGATGAGTACATGAAAATATATGAATTTTACCCACATTTGTAGCTATAGAGAAGTTATGATGAGTATGTGGGGTTTAATGATGCCTTCACAATGAGGCTATGCCAAGAATTGCAAGGATGCCCTCAAAGGATATTTTCACCAAAGGAAATTTGATCCATAAGCCAATTTGGATGCTCATTTATCTAGTTTCCAAGCTTCTCCTATTTACAAATAAGAGCTTACAATGACTTTCGTAAGAGGTTGTCGAGGTATCCAGAAGACAAGGTGGTTTTAGTTGAGCTGTGTCAATAGATCCTTTAAGTGAACATGTTGTGTTCTAATGTGAAGAAGATTGTTGGGAATCCCTTTCCTATTGTGGTTGGTCAATATTCATGTTCTTCTAGATCAGATGCACATAATTTGGTAAAGAGCTTTGAAAGAAACATTAAATTGTTATACTATGAGGTACTTAGGCCTCAATATGATCCAATTAACATTGTAAGAGATAACTTGAAGTTGGGATATACCTACAAGCATGTGTTAGATATTGAAGACTTCTAGTCTAGGTGTCTTAACAAGTACCAAAATTGGGAGAGGTTTTGGTCATTGTTAACCATTAATGAGATTAAATTTTATAATGATTTTGTTGGTATTTCTAACCTTGCAGATGATGGAGCCTACTTTCACCCCACATCCTACAAGAAGATCAAATGCACCCCAATTTTGTCTACCCCACCTATAAATCTAGTTATTGACACTACAGAGGTTCTTATATAGGGGACGATCAAGAGAAAAGACAAATGGATGGAATAGACCCAAGTGAGGAAGAAGAGGATTGGAAGCACTGTTTCGACAGGTGATGTATCAAATGAAGCTGCGAAGTCAATCATAGCAACAAAAGCATAAGTACTACATTGACATTTGCAGGGCCACTATAGTCCATTGCCCAAGGTGGAGACCATCCTCTAGAAAGGAATGTGCCACTCACTCCTACCCATGAAGCTAGCTCTCTTCTAAACATCAAGAAGACTGAGGAGAAGTAAGATGATAAGGATAAGGGGAAAGAGTAAGAAAAATTAGTGGCCAAGCCATCTTCCCCTATCCAAGTCATCAATTTGGATAGCAACACTAACCCCATGGATGGCCAGGAATAGGATGCATCTTAGTAATGGGATACCTTATCCCTTTTGGTAACTAAGGTTGATGCCTTCCCTATTGCTTCTCAGAGAAAGCCAACTCCATTAATCCTAAGGAAGCTATTTGATCCTATTACATTGTAGTCTACTATCAATGTCCTTTCTATAGAGTCATAGCTCAAAGAGACCATTGATAGGAAGAAGAGGAGATATGAGGAAATAGCTTCATCGATGCATTTGATCAAATAATTTGCCTCCTCTCAGTCATCCAAGCAGATGAAGAAGTAGAAGACAATTGCTACATCGGCTATGGCTTCAACAACTGGCCATATGCTAGTTGATATTTTTGAGCCATAGAAAGAAGGAAAATTTAACGAGCTCTCAAAATATTATTTCCATATTAGAATGGTAGATCTTGACATCCTAGTTCACAACTCTATGTTGAACATGTGGAAGTCTAACAATGAGAAAATCGAAGATAAGTTGGAAGAGCTTAGAGTAGAGAAGGAAATTATGAAATCCTCAAATAGAAATTTTTTGGAAAGCATAAGGTTTGTACTAGGGAGCACTTTGTGAGGTCAATTTGACATGAATGCAAAGGAGAATAAAAAGATACTCCTAAAGTTGCAACAAGAAAGGCAATTTAGGTAGTTTGGTTGAGCATGGGTAGATCAGATCAAAGCTTAAGGTCTCTTACTAGTAGAAAACCTGAGAAGCCTAGTGTTGGGTGCTCACAAGCTTAGGAAAGTAGCTTCAAATCATCAAGAAACCATATAGAAGGTAGTAGACAAGCTGACAGAGAAATTAACCCTTCTACAAAAAGTAAAAGACATGAAGACAAATGTGGTCATTGCTCATGGGATCCTTAAGATAGGCAAGGAGTCACTGTGTCACTAGAAATAATCCTTGGAATTTTTTATAGAAAGATCTATGAGATCTGTAAATGAGATCAAGGATGTGTATGACCTAGTGCAAAAGCTCACTGAAATGTTGTTTCAATAACTGAAGAGATTGCCAACAAAGTCCTTTGTTTCCACTAATTACAAGCTCGTGGATATTGAGAGAATGAAATCAAAGTTCTTGGCATTTGTTGATGAATTTGTTGACCCACTCAACTTCCATGTATCTAAGAGTTGAGAACTCTTAGCAGTGGACATGATCATAAGGAGAGAAATGGAGAAGTTCAATTTAACAGTGGCTAGAATAAATGAATTAATAGATATGCATGACTACTAGCTGGTCCAAGCCAACATCATAATCATTCTAGATGTTGAAGACCTAGACAAAGTAACCAAAGCCATGAAAGATTATAGAGCTAAATCAATTTTCTCCTAAGAAGGCATCATGTTCTGATGCTTTTCTAGACATCTCTTATTCTTCCCCTTCTCTTTCTCTTTGTATCTATTCATTGCAATTTTTTAGTCTCTATAACAGATAATGATTCAAGCTTGTTCTATTTTTAGTTGATTCTATTCAAAGATGTTATACAAAGAAATCATCCAATGTAACCAACCATTTTGAGAAGGCCTATAAATGTAACCTTTAATGATGTTAATAAGGTTGGAAAAAATTTGCTTTCGGCAAACCCCTGAACTAGGACTACTATGTGTAACTCTAAGCCCATTTCAAGTTTTGTTGTTCATTTACTTTTTTGTATAGTGTATAGAATGAATGTGATAATATTGAAAATTGAATGAATATAAGTGAACTTGGTTTTGTTTTCTTCATTCAACAGATTGTATGTCTTATTTTCTTCAGCAAAAGCATCTCTTTGTTCTCTCTATTGTATTTCATAGTTTGTCTATTTAGTGTAGTTAGTTGCATGAGGAAGAAAAAAACTAGTGTGTGAAGAATCTAGGAGATAAACAATCTGGGTATTGTCAAAGCATCAACTAACTATGTAATTCAAGAATTACTCATTTTTTCATCTCTTTCTTTCTTCATGTTGTCATAGTTGCTTATGTATGTTTCCATCCATTGCATTTTAGGTTAGAATAGATTGCATATTGTGAATTAGTTCCCCTTTCAATTGCCTAAGTTGTTTAAAGTGTTGAGTAGCTTGGTTTTTTACTCTTCTACTCTCTGGTTAAGAGCATAGCCCCAAAACCCAAAAAATAAAATTCATTGCATTCAAAAGGGAGTTGTGTGTTTCAATTCAGGGGTCTTTGATAGATTACTACATTGACCCATTCTATTTTTAACATCTTTGTCCTCCATAAGCCATTAGGCAAATTAAGAGTCAAGGTATAAACCAAAAAGATAAGGAGAAAAGATATTAACCAAAAGTTTTTGGTGACTATACTGGGGAAATACTTATGTGTCATAAGTTATCTTAAGTATGTATGTGGCTTTACTAAGAAACTTAGATATTATCTCTATGGCACTCAAATAGTTGAGTCATGTATAACAACTTATAAGGGGAAATGGTGTTGCTTCATGAGGGACAAATACTAGTGCAGAAACCTAACATCAGTTTCCAAGATGAACAAAAGGATATAATAAATTAGTTGAATACCCTTGCCTGGCAAAGCCAAAATCTCCTTAGTAATATAGGTGAGTAAGCTTCACCCTTCAAAGAGAGCAAGCCAATGTTGAATATTGGGAGGGAGTCTTTTGGGAAAGAAGATTAAGAGAGGCACACCCATTGTGAGCTAAGATACTTCACCCTAGATTCTACATATACCTATAGTGCTCTTGGTAAAGGGAAAATAAACCTTGTGTTCAAAGAATTGTAGAAAGTTGAGTTCCCTATATTGGAAGATCCTATAGGAAGAGGAAGAACCTACTCTCGAGATCTAGTATATCAAGGTATCCATGGTGTTCTTTTTCTACCACATCACCCTATTTCCTAGATACATAACCATTCATCTTCTCCTCTTATTTTCTATACTCAAATCCCATCATTGTGCAACACCCTCACTCTTCATAGAGTAGTTACCCCTACTACTATTACTTTTTAGGCTATACTAGTAATTCTCCCTACCTCAATGGTTATTCCCTAGGGTAATGTTATTGGCCCTTTGTGACTTGGTGCCAACAATGACCTCTCTAGAGCTTCTCAAACGAATTTTCCCAAATTCAACGGTGATGGGAAGGTCTCTTCTGATGAACACATCACAACTTTCTTCACCACATGTAGTGTCATTTTTACTCAACATGAAGATGTACCAATGAGGATGTTTGTGTAAACCTTGGTTGACTATGCAACTGACTAGATTTAGCACCTTCTAGTAGGATGTATCACAACTTGGGATGATATATGAAATTGACTTGAAGCATGCTATAGGAGTACCGAGGATGAGCATACTCTATTAACTCAACTTACTCAGATAAAGAAGGAACCAAGTGCTTCTATGAGAGACTTCATTGCAAAATCTAACAAATTGATCAATAGGATTCCCCCTACAAGAAGACCTACTGCTAATAACTAGAAGATGTTCTTCATTAGATTTGTGCCCTTGAGATAAGTTTTCAAATTAGATATGCACATGTGGCTAATTTTCTAGTTTCTCATACCTTGGCAATCGAAATGGAGGATGTTTTTTGGAAAAGAGAAATTTAGAGTGGAGCCTCAACAAGATTTTTCCTTCGTGTAACTAAAAATACTAAAGAAATGCTTCAGAAGATCTGTAATGAAATTATTTCCATGAAGAGACAAATGGGAAATCCCATTTCTTCAATTTAGCAACCATATCAAGATATTCCCCAAAGGCCTCACGAAGGTAGACCTTTGCAATTGTCCTTTTCTCAGCAAAAGGTTGTTGTTGAGACACCACCCAAGAAGAAAAATATGTGCATTTTTCATCTATGAGTGGATCACAATGGTGGTTCATTCTTAAAAATGAATAGATATAAGCAGCTCACTACTACTAATGAGCTAGCCATCAAATACCATTAAAGTGAAAATGATTTTGCTCCCCATTACAACTTTGTAACATTCTTTTTGAAGTATGAATTAGATTTGAAGGTTTGAAGCAACTACTTCACCACCTTAGATGGAATTTAGATGACCATAGCTATGAGAAGTCAAAGAAAGAAGAACCTAGTGAACATTGTTCCTTCTCAAAAAATAGCCACTGGCCCTTTGCCTATAGCTGGAGCATCCACTTCGTAGGAAAGAGAAATCAAGGTTCGAACCAAATGGTAATCCTTAGTTCTCATTTGGCATAATCCAATATTGTAAGGATGCTCGTATCTAGGTGTCTCCACTTAATTATCTCAAAACTCATCCTATTGAATTACAAAAGCTAGTAGATTATTGTAAAGGTGATGCTAATGCCAGAAGTCAAACTAATGTTAACTCTACCATTAGCAATCACCAGCCTCAGTTTGATAGTGGCCCACTAGTTAATGAAGAGCTTTTTTTCCTATGCTCTTCAAAGAGGAAGAAGCATTAGTTTTTGCTACCTCTCCTGGTCAGAAGCTTGACCAATTCTATTTGTCCTTGTACATAAATGGCCATAAGCTTAACAACTAAAAAATTGATTCTAGAGCCTTTGATAATGTCATGCCCTCTTCTATTGCTCATTCCCTTGGCTTGAGCCTCACTAAGATATTTGGATGTTTCTATTCCATGGATAAAAAGTACTTCCCTCTAATAAGTCAAGTGAAAGATGTACAAATAGAACTGGTTGCTCACCTTGCAAAGAGAATGAAGCTAACCATCTTGGTAGCAGACATTCCAACCATCTATGGTATGCTTTTGAGTAGAAGCTTTTGTAGGGAAATGGAAGGGAAAATCAAGATGGATTGGGCTCATGCCATAATTCTTGTGGGTAACAAGAAAATCAAGTTGGAACCTGAGGAGAAGACCATGTTCATGGTCTTGAAGTTTGATGATCCTAAGGCACAAATCTTATATCAAGAAATGGAGTTTGGTAATTATATGATGTTCTTTGACTTCAATTGTTTTGAGGAATAGCTAGAGCCTTCTAGTGACCCAAAGATTTGGACCCTAGAGTTCGATGATAGTTGCACTACTACTAGGTCTAAAATTGGCATCGTGCTTGTATCTCTAGATGGAGATGTGACTCAGCTTGCATACAAGCTACAATTCAAAAACACCAACAACATAGTATGTATGAAACCTTGTTGTTAGGTATTAGCATTGCAAAGTAGAGAGGAGTGAAAATCTTATGAGCTCAAGGAGATGTAGAACTTATAGTGAAGCGAGTTCTAGCTCAGTACACTCTAAATAATGCTAGGCTCAAGAATTATAGAAATAGGGTCTAGGATGAGATTGATCATCTAGATGCCTTCTCAATACAAGTTGTTCTAAGGGAGTAGAATGTAAGGGCAGACTTGTTAGCTACATCATCCTTGATACTACTCCCACATCCAGATTTCACAGATAATCAATACAAGGTCGAAGTCTTGTTTACGCCAAATGTTCTTGACAATGTTGAGAGATAGAAAGTGTTCAATGATGATAAGAAGATCCAATATTTCCTGGAATGATCTGAACCTTTTGGAGATTAGTACTTTGGAAGGAGTGAAAATGCCTACAAAGATTTCTCTCTTGACACTAAGAAAGAGTTGGATCTTGGAGTTGAATAACTCAAAGGTAACAAGATCCCTCGACATCTTATTTCCCTTGAGAAACTATTCAATAGGCATGATGCATTTATTAGAAGGGATGGGGGAAGAAAAGGTGGAACTTTTGGAGAGTGTGAAGGAATGAACATTCACACTAAATATAAACCCAACATGGTTAATATCAGTAGTAGTTTCTCAAAGGAAGAAATAAAAAAAGAAAAAGGATTGTTGTCAAAATACCAAGATGTGTTTTCTTGGGAATGTGAGGACCTAAAGACCTTTAGGAATGGTGAACTAAAGCACAAAATTCCCCTCAAGCCTGATGCCACTCCCTTTAGGAAAAATAGTGTAACTAAAACCCTATGGTCTTAGATTATATCTTTAGGGAAGTTCACAAGATGTTGGAAGAAAGAATTATTTACACCATACATCATTCAACATGGATAGCCAACATTGTCCTAGTCCAAAAAAAGAGTGGGGAGATTAGAATTTGTGTGGATTTCAAGAATTTGAATCAGGCATCCCTAAAGGACAATTACACTTTTCCCAATATGGATCATTTACTAAAAATAGTAGCTGGCTCTAAAATCATGTCCATGCTAGATGGATTTTTGAGTTTCAACCAAATTGAGGTAAACCTTGAAGATCAATTCAAGACTGTGTTCACCACTCCTTGGGGAACATTTTCATATAATAGAATTCCATTTGGGCTGATTAATGTTGGTGCCACCTTTCAAAGGGCTATGAATTCCTCCTTCACTAATCTAAAGCATAAGATCATCATTATCTACTTGAATGATCTTTCAATCTTCTCCAAGAAAAGAGAAAATCATCTAAGGGACTTGGATAAAGTGTTGAAAAGATGCAAGGAACATGGGATTTCACTCAATCCTGAGAAATCAGTCTTTTGTTACAAAAGGAAAATTTTGGGTCACATAATCTCTCAAGAAGGCATCGAGATTGACCCAGGACATGTTAGAGCCATCCACTAGTTAAATTTTCCAAGAAGAAAATCTAGAGTCAAATCATTCTTTGGATAGGTGAACCTTCTAAGATGCTTTTTCCCTAATTTTTTTGAATTCACCAAATGCATAATAGATATGATGAAACAAAGTCAAAGTTTCAAATGGAATGATTTTGGAAGAAAGGCTTTTGATCAAATTAAAGATGTCATAGCCAACGCACTCATGTTGGTACATCTAGATTACACCAAGGAGTTCATACTATATTGCTATGCCTCATCCCATACAGTATATGCAATACTCATGCAATAGAACAAGGAAGATATCCAAGAGCCAATTGGTTTCATGAGTGCTCCCCTTAAGGAGCATGAGTTGAGATATTCTCAAATCGAAAAGCATGCCTATGAAATGGTAAGAGCACTATCATTCTATTGTATTTTTTCTTGATTTGGTCATCAAAAGAATATTAACCTAAAAAGATATAGGTTGCAGTACTAGAGGTGTATGGATAGAAAAAGTTCAAGAGTATGATATTGACCTAAAGCCAACAAAATTGGTGTGAGGGAGTGGCTTTTGCAAGATGATTGTAGAAAGTTTGGACTTAAGCCAAGAAGATGAATTTTCAAGGGCACTAATGGTGAGTCTCCAAGACTCCTAGTTCTCAAACATTTCCTATTTGCTAACTTACAGAGATTGCCCTAATGGAATAACATACAAGTAGAAAAGAGACCTCAGGATTAAATCAGTTAATTATGTCATATATGATGACCAACAATACAAGAGAGCAATAGATGGGAAATTCTTGAGATGTGTGGACAAACCTCAACAAGAGAGTTTTCTTCCTAATTTCCACAATGAGGCCTGTGGTGGTCATTTTTCAGCAATAGTTACATCATATAAAATTTTGAGGCAATGCTATTACAAGCCTAGCATGTTCAAGGATGCTTATAAGTGGGTGGCCAAGTTGACAAGTGTACGATTTTTTCCAACAAGCCTTAGTTAGATGCTCTACCTCTAAAGCTAGTTGTAATTGAAGGCCCCTTTTAGTAGTGGTTAATTGATTTCATTGGATCAATCAATCTACCCTCTTTTGTTGGTCATTTGTTTGTCATCACTGCTATGGACTACTTGACCAAATGGATGGAGGCCAAGCCAACTAAGAAAATTACTTCTGAGGTCATCTATGAGTTCATCAAGGAGAACATTTTGATAAGGTTTGGGGTACCAATGAAGCTTGTCACAGACAACAAATCCTACTTTTCTTTTGTGGAGATTATGGAATTATTCTATAATAATAGCATACATCTTAGTCATTCATCTAACTATTTCCCTCAAGGAAATGGTTAAGTAGAATCAAGAAATAAAAACTTGATCAATATCATGAAGAAGTTGGAGGTCTAAGAACCAGAAGAAATGATACAAGAAATTACATGATGTGCTCTAGGTAGATAGAGAATCACCTAAGAAAGAAATCAATATTTCCATGTTTGAGCTAGTATATAGAGTTGAAGCTAGCCTTCCTCTACCATTAGAGTTATTTATTTGCAAACTATAGCGAGTGATCAAGGATCCAATATTCCAAGATGTCTAGGAGAAGTGCATTATGTACCTAACTAAGTTAGAAGAAGAATATGAAAGGACGGTTGATCATATTATAGAATATTGGAAGCACATGAAGACATTATTCAAAAAGAAGGCCAAACAAAGGAAGTTCATGGAGGGAAATTTGGTATTTGTGTGGGATAGGAGGCATGAACCCAAAGGTATGCATCACAAGTTTGACTCACTTTGGAAGGGTCCTTCCAAGAGTATGCAAACAAATCAAAAAAACTCTTTCATTCTGGTGTATCCTTCTGGAGAGATTCCCCCATTTTCTTACAATGGCTAGGATCTAAATTTGTATCAAGTTTACCATTGAAAGTAGGTAACCCCTAGTTAGTGTTAGCCTAGGTAGGTTTGCTTTGTGTTTTTCCTTTCATTGTTTTCCTACTTTCCTAGGTTATTTTTCCTTTCTGTTGTGTGCTTAATTTAGTTGCTTGTTGTAATTTTCCATTCTAGATATTCAAAACTAGAAATTATGGGTACTTTCTTAGAAATTTGCATTGCTTAAGTCCCTAGTTAGAGCCAGTTGTTGCCAAGTTTTAATCTTCTCCTTTCAAGCCCAAAGTTTTTGGTATGAAAGTATGTATCCAAAATTGATGTCTAAGTATTGTTTAGGTCACTTAATTCTCATATATTTTGAGTGTTCTACTTTCTTTCTTTTTTGGTTCCCCTTTGCATTGCCTTTACCCACCATCTAAGTAGGATTTCTATTGTTCTAGTGTGTGTGGATTCTAGGTGATCTAGGCATGGTTGGGATGTGTTCTAACATCCTCCCAATGAGAAGTAAGTTTTTCCACATTTCTTTTTCTCTTACCTTTCCCTAATATTCCATGTCCCACAAATTCTAAGCTTTTCCCCTTGAGAAAAGTATATCAAGTGCATATCTGAAGAATGAAGACATGACAAAGATTTGCAAGCTAAGAAGATGATTATGCCATGCTAGAAAAGGTCTATGAAGCCATGGATCAAAGCCAGAATGAATTACATCCAAATTTGTGGAGATAAGATCAAGTGCTACAAGGAAACACAAATATATGGGTTGTTTGTTGTGTACTCATGGAAGTGAAGTTGTTTTTTTCTATCTTCAATGTTGTATAAACTAGAGCCAAACCTTAGCCCCAAGGATCAAATGGTGTGAACATGATATTGAATGAACCATTTAAGGTCTCATAATGATTAAGGCATGCTCAAGATCTAACTTTGAGGCCATCACATGAAAGTGAAAGAGTGAAGTGTTGTTATTTGTTCTCAAGTCTAGGAAATGTTGCTGAGAACGAGGTTTTCCATCCTAAGGCAATGAAAAAGGCCACTTCTCTAGGGGCTTTAAAAATAGAAATTCAAGTTACTCTAAAATGTGAATATCCTTCAAAGATGCTCAAAAGATACTTCTAGAAAATTTACTAATGAAAATGCGACCCTGATATAAAGGAGATGTGGTGTTAAAAGCTTTAGGCAGAAAGTGAAAGAATGAAGTGCAAAAGCTAGCCAAAGGATCACTCCCTATGTTGTGATCCTAGATAGAAAGAAAATGGGTTTGCAAAAAAGCTAAGTTTCTCTCTCTCCTACATACATTAACATTATCAAGTATATCTACATTAAAAATTCTAAAGTAAAGTAGGGAACTTTCCAGAAAGCTAAAGCATTTGTGTTGTTAAGCGATTCTTAGTCATATCACTTTACTTTAAGTAAAGTAATAAAGCTTTCAAGAATTTAATAGTTTACATGCAAATGAATGAAAAGTTTAAATAGTCATTCCTCATAGAATTAAATACAAATCTTGCCATTATTATATTTGGTTGAGCTTATTTCATTCATGTGGCACCAATGTTCTCATTCATATACTTATTTCATCAGAATTGCCTATAATCAGTTTCTTCAAGTATAGTTAAATAGCTATTTATCAAGAACTATATCTTGTGCAATCATAGCGAATGGAAATGGGAGTTGCTAGTTATTATAAGTTAGTTGTCCTAGAGAGGGACTTAAAAGAGCTTATAGATACATCTCTCAAATTCTACAATTTGGATGATCTTCATAGAAGACTCAAATCTCAACCTATTCAACCAATTTCTTAAAAGCTTAAAGAAAGTGGACTAGTTTAAGCAACCAGTTTTCCAATGGTAGTTCATGCACTTAATCTAGTGAAGGAAAGCATAGAGAGATAGAACCTAGAAATAAAGTAGATTCTATTTCCTAATCAATCTATTCTCATCTCAATTAACAAGGCATAGATGCAGTCCACATTTGGCATTCTCATGAAGGATTAGTATCGTGATGTTTATTTTAGACCTTCTACATCTATGTTCAATGAGAAAAAGACCCTCAATCAAGAAGATATATGGAGGACATGATTCAAGACTACCTGCTTAGAGAAGAGAAAAATTTCAAGGACCTTGTTTGGCATGAATATGAAAAGAGAGATTTTGGATATCCTTGTGCTCCTCCTCAAACTCAAAGGAAAAGAGGAGATTTTGGAGTTCATTGAACACCATTTCTTCCTAGTACAAGAAATATGTGTTGAGGATATGTAGATCGACTAGGAATAGATCACTTGTAATGAGCTAGCCTCATGGTTGAATTTGGGCAAAGCATCCAAGTATTTCTATATGTTATCATATCTGATCTATGCATTGGCAACTCACCACTTGTGGTCCAACCTCCCTAGCATCCCAAACTATGATGAGCACACCACAATATATGGATTTTACCCACATTTGGAGCTACAAAGAACCTATGAGGATTATTTGGTTTTTAATGATGCCTCCATAATGAGGCTATACTGAGAATTTCAAGGATGCCCTCAAAGGAGATTTTCACTAGAGGAAATTTTGGGCATAAGCCAATTCAGATGCCCAATTATCCTTTTTCCAAACTTCTCCTATTTATTAATGAGAGCTTATGTAGGATTCCTAAGAGATTGTCAAGTTATCTAGAAGACAAGGTAGTTTTAGTCAAAGTATATTGACAGATCCTTGAAGTGAACACCCTATGTTGTAATATGAAGAAGATTATCGAGATTCCCTTCCATGTTGTGGTTGTTCTGTACGCATGTGCTTCTAGATTAGATGGTCATAATTTAGTGAAGATATTTGAAATCAAAATTAAATTATTAGACTATGAGGGACTCAGACCTCAATATGATATAGTTAACTTTGTAAGGGATCACTCAAAGTTTGGATATGCCTACATGCATGTTTCAGATATTGAAGACTTCTTGTTTGGGTGTCTTAATGAATACCAAAATTGAGAGAGCTTATGGTCACTGTTAACCATTAATGAGATTAAATTGTACAATGATTTTGTTGATGTTTCTGACCTTGTAGATGATGGAGCCTACATGCACCCCACATATTACGAGAAGATCAAAGGCACCCCAATTTTTTCTACCCCACCTACTGATTTAGTCATTGACACTATGGAAGTTCTTATACAAGTGATAATCAAGAGAATAGAAGAATGGGTGGAATTTACCTAACCAAGTAAGAAGAGGACTAGAAGCACTAGTTCTATGGTGGAGTATTAGCTAGAGCTACTTTGTCAACCATAGCAACAACCACCTTAGCTACTACATCAACATCTGTAGGTCCATTACAATCCATTGCCAAAGGGGGAGAGTAGCCTCCATAAAAGAATGTCTCACTCACTCCTACCTATAGGGTTGGCTCTCTTTCAAACATTGAAAAGGTTGGGGAGAAGCAAGATGACAAGGATAAGTGGAAAGAACAAGAAAAATCAATGGCCAAGCCATCTTCCCCTATCCAAGTCATCAATTTGGATGGTAACTCTTACCCCATGGATAGCCAGGAATAGGATGCATCTCAACAAGGGGATCCCTTAGCTCTTTTGATAACTAAGGTTGTTGCCTTCCCAATTGCTTCTCAAAGCAAACCAACTCCATTAATCCCAAGGAAGATATTCAATCCTATTGTATTGTATTCTACTATCAATGTGCTCTTTACAGAGTCATGGCTTTAATAAACCATTGATAGGAATAAGAGGAGATATGAAGAAGTGACTCCATTGATGGACTTGATCACAAAATTCACCGCCTCTTAGCCATCCAAGAAGATGAAGAAGTAGAAAACTATTGCTACACTGGCTAAAAATTCAATAACTATCCATATGCTAGTTGAGATTGTTTAGCCATAGAAAGAAGGCAGATTTCATGAGCTCTCAAAGGATGATTTCCATATCAAAATGGTAGATCTTGACATCCCATTTCTCAACTCTATGGTGAAAATGTGGAAGTCTACCAATGAGAAAACTGAAGATAAGTTGGAAGAGCTTAGAGCATAAAATAAAATTTTGAAATCCTCTAGTAGACAATTAGTGGGAATACATAAGCTCTACACTTGGGATCACTTCATTAAGTCAATTTGACCTAAATGTAGAGGAGAACAAAAAGCTACTCCTAAAGTTACAACAAGAAAGGAAATTCATGCAGGTTGGATGAGCATGGGTGGATCAAATCAAAGATCAAGGTCCCTTAGTAGGTGAAAACATAGGAAGCCTAGTGTTGGAAACACACAAGCTCAAGGAAGCAACTTCAAATCATTTGACAACCATATAGAAGGTAAAAAACAAGATGACAGATGAATTAGCCCTTCAACAAGAAGTGATAGACATGAAGACAAATTTAGATATTGGTCATGGGATCATTAAGATAGGCAAGGAGTCAATATTTCACTAAAAAAAATCCTTGGATTTTGTTATAGAAAGCTCCATGAGATCTGCAAATGAGCCCAAGGATGTGCATGACCTAGTGCAAAAGGTCTTTGAAAAGTTATTTCAATATTTGAAGATATTGCACATAAAGTCCTTTGTGTCAACTAATGGAAAGCTTGTGGATATTAAGAGAATGAAATAAAAGTTCTTGACATTTTTTGATGAAGTCATTGACCCACTCAACTTCCAAGTGTCTAAGATTTAAGAATTCTTAGTAGTGGTTTCCATCATAAGGAGAGAAATGTATAATTTCCAATCAAAGGTGGCTAGAATAGATGAATTAATAGAGATCCATGACTAGTGGATGGTTGGAGCTGACAACATCATCATTATAGATGTCAAAGAGCTAGACAAAGTAACTGAAGCCATGAAATCCTATAGAGCTAAATAAGTCACTCCTAAGAATACATGATGTTCTTATGCTTTTTTAGACATCTACCATTCTTCCCTTCTCTTTCTCTTTCTAGCCATTCATGGTATTTTTTTAGTCTCTATAATGGAAAATGATTCAATCTTGTACAAATTTTAGTTGATTATTTAATCAACCATTTTGAGAGGGCTTATAAATGTAACCTTTTGTGATGTTAATAAGATTGGCAAAAATTTACTTTGGGAAAACCCTTGTTTCTTGAACTACTATGTGTGACTTTGAGCCCATTTCAATTTTTTTTATTCATTTACTTTTAGTATAGTGTATGCAATGAATGTGCTAATGTTAAAAATTGAATAAATGTAAGTGAACTTGGTTTTGTTTTCTTCATTCAATAAGTTGTATATCTTGTTTTCTTTAGAATAAGCGTCTCTTTATTCTCTTTGTTGTATGTAGTAGTTTGTGTGTTTAGTGTCGTTAGTTGCATGAGGAAGCTAGAAACTATTGGAAATCTGATTGAAAAGATCATTGTGAGAAGAAGATTGAAGATCAAAGAGGGAGATTATTGCTAACAAAATTTTTTCAATCATTGTTTTGTCATTTATGTTGAGCTTGCTATTTGTAGGAATGACATTTATTTATAAGATCCAAGTACTATCACTTAGTTGATTGATGAAGAGGATTTGATCAAGAAGATGTAAAAAAAGTACGTAAGGGAAAGGTTTGAGTTATGATGTTGTAATCAAGTACAAGGATAGTTAAGACAATGGTGAGATGATGTATTGATAACATACTCAAAGATACAAAGGTTGGTCACACTTAGAAACATTGGAGGAATAAGTTATAACAATGTTGACTGCAAAGCTTCAACTAAGTTCATCAGTGGGTGCCAAGCAAGCTAGTTGAAGCCAAGAAAATTCTCAGTTAGAGTTGAGCAAAATAAAAATCTAGTGTGTGCCGAGTGAAGTTCAAGTGTCGAGCATCAAAAAATTGTAGTTGGTGTTGAGTAACACAGTATATGCCAAGTACAAGTATTTCAATAGTCTTGAGCCGTTGTATTATTTTAAATGACAAGGATCCACCAGATCTGAGTTGACATAGTTGTTACCTTGAGTTTTGTAAACTAGTTGGAGGATAAGGATGATGAGCTGGTGGCACAAAATTCTATGTAAACTATTTTTGGGCAAATTCAAAAGGATTATTCAAGAAGTTTCTAGAGGAAACAAAATATGGGTTAGATACAATGAATCCTACCTAATCCATATGAATTGAAATCAAAGGAGGGAAGAATCAAGTAGGAAAGGACTTCCAAGACTTCTAGTTAAGGAGTTATAGACCAAGAAGCAAATGCTACTACTGCTAAAGTACCAAATTGAGAAGTGTTTGAAAGGGTGTCAAGGCAAAGGCATCTAGGAGAAGGAAGAGCATAGAGGCTCTACTTCAATAAGTGGTCAAGAAGAGATGAGTGCACTGGTACAATGAGTATGGAGACTCAAGGAGACTAAGCTTGAAAGGAGGGTAAGTTGTCATGAGTTGTAGAGATTGAAAGACAAGCAATGTGAAGAGTTGAAGAGTAATCTAAGATGTACAAGTTAAGTTGCATGTTGTAATCAAGTCAAAGACTTTCTAATACTCTCTAGAAATTATATAAGATATGAAGATCCTATGGACTTATGTTGGTTTAATAGCCATTTGTAAATCCTTTAACAGGGTGGCATTCCAAGTGTATGTTCTAAAGTCCTCTAACAAGGCCCCCTTCTAACAAGGTGGATAAATCCTCTAACAAGGTCACATTTAATAGTGTGTTGTAAGCCTTTAATAGGGTAGGCCTTTCATAGGGCATCACTTCAGGAGGGTGAGAATTGAGTAGCATGTTATTGGTGTTTTTTCCCAAATTGTATTTTCACATAAATCATTGTGTGATGTGTTGATCTTTTATGTGTTATGCTTGCATGTTGATTTATAGTAACTTACTGATTAGGAAAGTTAATGCTTGGATGAATGAATGGCTAAATGGGCTCACAAAACTTAGTGGAAATTTTTGAATTGCATAGGTTGGACCTTGAATAACTGGTTCACCCACACCACCCCCTCCCCTACCTCTCAGTTATTCTGAATCATTTCTAACAATTGGTATTAGAGCCATCTGCTGATTTAGTTTCAAGATACTAGAAGTAGGAAGATCAAGATGTCCAAGAGAGAAGTTTCCAAGCTCAATAAAGACAACTTTTTTGCATGGTAGAGTTTGATAAAATTTCTCCTTGGATCAATAGGTGACTATGTACAAACCTCAATTGGAATAGAACATGTAAATCTAGCTAGACCTCTTACTGCAGATGATTTGAGTAAAAGGCAGGAGCACAATCAAGAAATGTTGGAGATTGCCTCTAAACTTAGCTATACAAAATATGATGACATCAAATATTGTGACACTACATTCAAGATGTGGAATTCCCTAATAGATATTTATGGAGGAAATTAGAATGTCCAGAGAGAAAAGAGAGAAAGTCTTAGGAGAAAGTTTGATAAAATGAAAATGGAGGAACGTGAGAATGCTACTTAAGATGCTACTAGAATGAAAGAAGTGGTAAGTGCACTAAGAATTCTAGATGGTCAATTGGAAGAAGAAACTATCAATAGAAAATAGTTAAGAACTCTACTCCCTATCTATGCTATAGGATTTTCAGCCATTCAAGAGCTAAGGTGTGTACAAGAAAACACATTAACCTTTGAAGGTATAGAGCGAAGAATTATTTCATTTGAATTGTCCAACTTTGGAAAATACAAACCTAAGAACCTTGAATCTATTTTCAAGGCCAAGTTGATAATAAAAGACACTGAGGAGGAGACATCAAACGAGAAGAGAAGAAGAAGAAGACATGCATTCAGCAGTAGCAGCATAGATAAGGAAGTTGTGGAATAGTTAGAAGCAGTACTAGATAGGAGATTCCGTAGAGGAAAAGGAAAATTATAATGTAAGCTCCCTATCATATGTTTTAATTGCAATAAAGTAGGTCATATTGCTACAAGATGTACACAAAAGAAGAACTACAAAGAAGGAAACAAGAGAGAAGATGATAGCAAAACTACAAGCAAAAAGGAAAAAGATGCTATATTTTTGAAAAAGATTTTGATGAGAATGATGATGAAGTAGTTTATGTGGCCATGAAGGATGAATCAGATAAAGATGAAGATGAAGCAAAAACATTGGTTACCTGTGTGAATAAGAATGACAAGTGGAGCATAGATAGTGGATGCTCACATCACATGACAAGAGATAAAATTAAGTTCATTATCTTTACTCAATATGATGGAAATAGTGTTAGATTTGGTAATGATGCTCCTTGTCAAATCAAAGGAAAAGGCTCTATTAAACATACAAAGAAAATTTCATGTGATAATGCATACTATGTTGAAGGATTGAACTACAACTTGTTGAGTGTATCACAGTTAGGCAATATAGGCTGTAAAGTAGAATTTGGAAACAAAACTACCAAGATCTATGAAACTGATGGAAATCTGATAGGAAAAGGTGAACTACTAGGAGTAATCTATTTTACCTATATATGGAAGATGCAACTTATCTTGTTCTTAGACTTGATGATGTGTGGTTGTGGCATAAAACACTACGTCACATTAACTTTGACAATCTGATTAGCATCAGCAAAAAGAAGAAGGTCAGAGGGTTTCCTAAACTGAAGAAACCTAAAAACACAATGTGTAAACAATGTTAAATAGGGAAAATGACTAATTCTAGTTTCAAAAGCAAAACATACACTTCCAAAGAAGTACTAGAGTTAGTCTATACAGACTTATGTGGTCCAATAGAAGTGCGAAGCTACCTAGGAGATAGATACATAATGCTATTTGTAGATGACTATTCAAGTATGATGACTGTTATGTTCTTGAAGAAAAAATTTGATGCATTTCAAATTTTCAAGTGGTATTTGGCCAAAGTTGAGTAGGAAATAGGAAAGAGTCTTAAGTGCCAAAGGTCAGATAGAGGAGGTGAGTTTACATCAAAATAATTTGAGATATTCTACAATGATAAAGGTATCAAAAGGAAAACATCAGCACCAAGGACTCCACCATAGAATTTCATTGCTAAAAGAAGGAATAAATCAGTGATAGATTGTGCAAGGACCTTGACGATAGAGAAAAATGTTTCTCTAAAGTATCGGAGAGAAGTTGTAAGTAATACTATTTACACCATAAATAGAGTCCAAGTCAAGAAAGGTTCAAATGCAAAACCTTTTGAATTGTGGTATGATCACTCACCTAATGTGAAACATTTCAAAGTCTTTGGTTGTAAATTGTATATTCTTAAAGATACTAGAAATTGCAAGTTTGATGCAAAAACTGATGAAGGCACATTCCTTAGATACTCCACCAGAAGCAAAGCATATAAGTGTTTGAATACTAACACTAACAAGATTGTGGAGATTGCAAATGCAAATTTTGATGAACATGTAGAAATTTAGGTTAATGGAACTAAGAAATTAGAGGATCATAGATCCTTTGTATACTTCTATGAAGGAATCACTATTGAAGACAATGCTGCCAATTAAGTTCAGAATTAGCAACAAACTTTAGTATCAGTCAAGTCACAACTAGTGAATGTCGAGTTGCATTCAGAAGCCAAGTTGCAAAATGAACAAAATCTAACTTTGAAATTAGTGTACATGAGAGAGATGATGAATTACCAAATGAAGAGGAGCAAAATAACTCTGAAGCTGAAGGATCAAACATGGAAAGAAGGATAGAACCAAGATTAGCCAAATATGTAAGAAGACATCGCCCTATAGATCAAATCATTGGTGACAAGGATGCTAGACCAATGATAAGGAATAGACTCAAAAATGAATCATGTCTATTGAGCAAAGTTGTGCCAAAAATAGTGAAAGATGCACTACAAGATGATGACTAGTATAGAGCTATGGAAGAAGACATAGATCAAATTGAGAAGAACAAAACCTAGACCCTAGTTCCTAGACTAACTAACAAGAATGTAATTGGTACCAAATGGGTGTTTAGGAAAAAACTTGATAAGAATGGTGAGATAACAAAAAAAAAGTCAAATTAGTTTGCAAAGGCTATGCACAAGAAGAAGGACTGGATTATGGAGAAACATTTTCCCCTGTTGCAAGAATGGAAGGAGTAAGAACACTACTTGCATATGCTACATACAAAGATTTCATAGTCTATGACATGGTTGTCAATTTTTCTTTTCTAAATGGTATACTAGAAGAGGAAGTCTACATAGAATAACCTAAGAGATTTGTTGATGACAAGAACAAGGATATGGTCTACAAACCGCATAAGGCACTCTATGGTCTGAAGCAAGCACCTAGAGCATGGTATGGGAGATTGCACAAATATCTTTTGAAGATAGGATTTGAGAGAATAGATGACAACCATAGCTTCTATATCAAGACAAAAAAAGGTAAAAATATTTTGATATCTGAAATCTTTGTTGTCGATATAATATTTGGAGGAAAAGATGCTCTATGCAAAGATTTTGCTAATCAAATGAAGCATGAGTTTGAGATGTAAATGTTTGGAGAAATAAAATTCTTTGTTGGATTACAAGCACATCAATTGAAGAATGACATATTTGTGACCCAATCCAAATACATAAAGGAGATACTCAAGACATTTGGATTAGAAGATTGTAAACCAGTTAGCACACCAATGGTAACAGGACATAAGTTATTCAAAAATAATGAGGTAGTTGAAGTAAATTAGGCATTGGATAGATCAATGATTGGAAAGCTACAATATGTTGTACATAGTAGACCAAAAATTACATTAGCTAATGGAATAGTGGAAAGATTTTCTACAATTCCAAGAGAAAATCATCTGATGGTAGTGAAGAGAATGCTGAGGTATCTAAAAGAAATTGATGACTTTGTTTTGTACTACAAGAAAAGTTAAAAGTTTGAACTAAGAGCCTACATTGGTGTAGATTGGGGAGGTAACATTGATGATAGGAAAAGCACCAGTGGAGGAGCACTTTTTTTGGGAAGAAGATTGATTACATGGACCAACAAAAAGAAAAGTTGTACCTCACAGTCCACAGCAAAAGCTAAATATGTTGCAACCACTATTAAGTGTACCAATATTGTATGGATCAAAAATTTGTTACAAGGTATGAAGGAAGAAGTAAATGAGCCTTTGATACTTTATTGCTATAATAAAAGGCCTATCAACATATCAAAGAATCATGTAATGCATGCTAAAACCAAGCATATTGCAATCAAGTATCACTATGTAAGAGAATTGGTGGAAGATAAGCAAGTGAAGATGGAATATGTAAGCTCAAAGGAATAGATTGCTAAAATCTTCACAAAAGCACTACCTAAAGATTCTTCTGAGTATCTTAGAGGTAAGTTATGGGTGATACCCCTAACCAAGACTTCTTGAGGTAAAAGCAAGACTGCCTGCATCAAATGAGCTTATTGTTGAAGGTTTTACACATTGATGTAGAGGATGTTTACTTTAGGATCATGCCTAAATTAATTGAAGTGTTGAAGTTCTAAATCAGTCACAAGCAAGGTGAAAAAGGGAGAAACTAAATGAACCTACAAAAGCTACACTTGCATATTAAGATGTTGAAACAGTATGTCTTTGCCATTGTTGTCAAAGAGGGAGAAATGTCAAGAAATAGATCAACTATTGAGTAGATCAAAAATGAAGAAAGAGGGAGCAAAATATAGAAACTGATCAAATGAAGATAGAGGGAGAAGTAGACAAAAATGGTCAATAGTTGAAAGAAAAGATGAAGAAGCTAATCAGAAAAGAGAAAGAATAATAGAAGATAAGCAATGCATACGAAGGGAGAGAAGAAAAGAAAAGGAAGCACTAGCTAAGAGGGAGATGAAAAAATAATGGTAACACAACTTACTTTTTGGCATTTGACTTACTATTCTAATGCAGTTAAATAGTTTAGTCTAATGGTTGATCAGTTTGGTTTGCCATCAATGCCAAAGAGGGAGATTGTTGAAAATTTGATTGAAAAGATCATTGTGAGAAGAAGATTGAAGATAAAAGAGGGAGATTGTTGTTAACAGAATGTTTTCAATTATTGTTTTTTCATTGATGTCAAACCTACTATTTGTAGGAATGGCATTTACTTATAAGATCCAAGTGTATATGAGCAATGTTAGTATGCTAATAGAAACCAAATTTAGATAAAGCTTCTACAAACTAAACAAAATTCATAAACTTCAAGATAGACTAAGATGAGCTCTCAATTGAGAATATGAGCCATTAATGGGCTCTCTCAATGAGAAGCTCTCTTGTTGAGTAGCTTTGTCTAAATAGATAGGATGTATGCTCAAGCTTTATGCTTCAAAAAGGGCTTCAAATGGAGTTGGAATTTGGGTGTGAGTGTATGGTTTTGATGTAAAATGGCTTCTTAAAATGGCATTATGACTTTACTTCATGGATTGTGTTGTTTTGTAAAGGGGAAGGATCCAATTTATAGGCAAGAGGCTTGAGGGTTTGAGGGCTAAGATGCAAGGATGGGGAAAAGCTCATGGAGAGCTCAAATTGCATGAGAGGAGAGCACATGGATTGTGCTTCCTTATAGCCAATCAGGGAGTGACACATGTCATAGGGTGAGAGGATGGAGGAAAGGGGAAGGATGAGTCAACAAAGGAGGCTCAATGGATAAAATCTTCATAAAGACCCTCATAATGGCTTGTAAGAGCAATAAAAGGGCTTGGAAGAGTCATTTATGGCCTAGTGGGCTTCATTAAGTTTTATGGTTGAGATATTTTGAGGGAGATGAGAGCAATTTTGACTTGAGCTTGATTAGGAAGGTTTTAAGCTTGCTTAGGCTTGTGCAAATTATTAGAGGATGGATTAGGATGGTTTAGGATTAGCTTAGGGATAGGCAAGTGGATGGCATTTAATGAGGGTGGGTGAAGGAGGAGATATTTTTTAACTTTGGCTTGGGTTAGTAAGTCTTAACCCATGTTTAGAGAATGTGACAAGGTTAGGAGGGGATTAGGATTAGGTTTAAAGACATCTTCTAGAAGAGTCTAGACTTTGGATGAGGATAAAGACTTTCTAGAATAGTCTAGAATTTCCTAAGATGAGGATGAAGACTTTCTAGAAGAGTCTAGAACTTCTTAGGATGAGGATAAATTAGATTTTTAGGAAATAAATAAAGTTTTATTTATTTCAAGGGTTTGGGTTGAGGAGATATTTATTAAAAATTTTAAAATAAACATGAGGATTAATATTTAATCTTAATTAAATATTTTGAGTTGGGATTAGGGGTAGGAAATGATGGGATTAGCCTTTAATCAAAATTAAAGAAGTATTAGAAGATTTTGGAAGAGGTTAGTGGTCTTAAAGAAATTGGCCAAGTTTTGGGCAAAAAATAAATTTTTTATTTATTTTGGGTTTTTTGGTCAATTTATTAATTAAATAATTAATAAATAAGGAAATAATGCTTAAATAAGATTTAAACATTTTTGGGAGGGATTCCTTAATTAAATATTTTTAATTAAGATAAAGGGATTTAATGGCATAAAAATAAATAAATTAATTAAATAAATAATTAATTAATAAATGATGATGTCATTAGGAATTTTTTAGAAAATAAAAATACTTTATTTTCTAAAGGTTTTTAGGTGTCTACACCAAGTATTATCACTAAGTTGATTGATGAAGAGGATTTGATCAACAAGATGTAAGAAAAGTACCTAAGGGAAAGATTGAGTTATGATGTTGTAATGAGGTATAAGGATCAGTTAAGACAATGGTGAGATGATGTATTGATATCACACTCAAAGATATAGAGGTTGGTCACATTTAGAAACATTGGAGGAATAAGTTGTAACAAGGTTGATTACAAAGCTTAAACTAAGTTCATCAGTGGGTGCCAAGCAAGCTAGTTGAAGCTAAGAAAATTCTTAGTTGGAGCTAAGGAAAAGAAAAATCTAGTGTGTGTCAAGTGATCTTCAGGTATCAAGTGAAGTTCAAGTGCCGAGAAAAGTAACAGGTGTTGAGCATTAGAAAATCATAGTTGGTGCCGAGTAACATAGTATATGTCGAGCACCAGTATATCAATAGTGTTGAGCTACTGCATTATTTTAAATGACAAAGATTCACCAATTCTGAGCTGACATATTTGTTACCTTGAATTTTGTAAACCAGTTGGAGGATAAGGATGATAATATGGTTGCACAGAATTCTATGTAAACCATTTTTGGGAAAATTCAAAAGGATTATTCAAGAAGTTTCTAGAGGAAATAAAATATGGGTTAGATACAATGAATCCTACCTAATCCATACAAATTGAAATCAAACGAGGGAAGAATCAAGTGGGAAAGGAACTCCAAGACTTCAATTTAAAGATTCACAAACCAAGAAGCAAATGTTGCTACTGCTAAAGTGCCAAATTGAGAAGTGGTTGAAAGGGTGTCAAGGTGAAGGCATCTAGGAGAAGGAAGAGCACAGAGGCTCTACTTCAATAAATGGTCAAGAAGAGATGATTGCACTAGTATAATGAGCATGGAGACTTGAGGAGACTAAGCTTGAAAGGAGGGCAAGCTGTCAAGAGTTGCAAAGATTGAAGGCCAGGCAATGTGAAGAGTTGAAGAGTGATCTAAGATCTGCAAGTTAAGTTGTATGTTTTAATCAGGTCAAAGACTTTCTAATACTCTCTAGAAATTATACTAGACATGACAACCCTATGGACTTATGTTGGTTTCATAGCCATTTGTAAATCCTTTAATTGGGTGGCATTCCAAGTGAATGTTCTAAAGTGCTCTAACAAGGCCCACTTCTAATATGGTGGATAAATCCTCTAACAAGGTCACATTTAATAGTGTGTTGTAAGCCTTTAACAAGGCAATCCTTTCATAGGGAATCACTTCAGAAGAGTGAGAATTGCGTAGCGTATTACTAGTGGTTTTTCCCAAATTGGGTTCCCATGCAAATCACTATGTTATGTGTTGATCTTTTATGTGTTATGCTTTCATGTTGATTTACAATAACTTTCTGATTAGGAAAGTTAATGCTTGGATGAAAGAATGGTTGAATGGGCTCACAATACTAAGTGGAAATGTTTGAATTGGACAAGTTGGACCTTGAATATTGATTCATCCCCCCTCTCAATTATTCAAAAGCATTTCTAACAAAAGTTGACGTGTGGAGAAGCTAAGAGATAGACAATTTGGGTATTGTCAAAACATCATCTAACTATTTAATCAAGGAATTACTTCTTTTTCCATCTCTTCCTTTCTTCATGTTATCATAGTTGTTTATGTATGTTTCCATCCATTGCATTTTAGATTAGAATAGATTGCATATTGTGAGTTAGTTTCCCTTTCAATTGCCTAAGTTGTTTAAAGTATTGAGCAGCTTGGTTTATTCCTCCTCTGCTCTCTGGTTAAGAGCATAACCCCAAAACCTGAAAAACAAAATTCACTAAATATCTTGTATTGAAAAGGGAGTTGTACCTTTCAATTTAGGGGTCTTTGATAGATTACTACATTGACCCATTCTATTGTTAACATCTTTGTCCTCCATAGGTCATTGGGGAAGTTAGGAGTTGAGCTATAAACCAAAAGGATAAGGAGACAAATTGTTAACCAACAAGATGTAGGGGTGAGAATGCATGATCTAATCCTAAAAGGAGGTGTCTAACTTTAGATTCTTTCTTGTTTATGTATGAAGATACAAGAATGTAAAGATAGAAGTGTCTTGTATATTTAACTAAAGTAAAGAAAAGTAAAGACTCATGTATTGATAAACAACATGATATCATATTTAGTGTATCAAAATAAGTGGTATGAAAGAAAAATAACAACGATGTACTCATCTTGAGGGATAGTAGAGGATATAACTTTGAATCTATAGAAACTTTGTCAAACTCTATCAAAGATGGATTAAACTATTTGGGATCCAAAAACTTGAAGTCTATATCTACCAGAACAAGCTAACCCTTCAACCCAATAGTTAATCAAACCCAATTCATGCATCAATAATTCCCATTTTAATAAATAATTCTTCTTTTTAATCTAACTCTTTGACCAAAATATTTTCTAACAAACCCACCCACCAGCCAAATTATAGAATCAACTGAGCCACCTCACCCACCTTAATTAAAGCACATCACCCCCTCATCCATGTCTAAAATCAAGGCATAATTTACTCATATGAACTCAAGCCTAAGTCCACTCTCCTACCACATCTACCTCTTCCACCTCTAAATACAAAATTCTACCTCCTACACCTATCCTAGTGAACTAAAGTCCATCTCACACCTCAAGTAGTTAACTATTCATCACAAATTATTATCTCCTCCTCACCCAATCCCCTATAAATTAAACCCTTTTCTCCTCACAAATCATCCAAATTTTGAGTAGAATTACTATATTATTTTAAGAGATAATTATTATCAATGTGCTATTACTATATTTCAATTCTTACATATTTGTCCATGATCATCCATTGTTGAAGCATCAAGCATACCATTGTGCACACATCCATGATCATAGCCACATCTACATGTCAAGGGAGATACATCAAGATTCATAGGTTTGGATTCATATTTTTTATTTTTCTTTTGGTTTATCATATTTATTTTCTTTGATTTTAGTTTGTGAATACTTGAATTATTCTTTTTCTTCTTTACAAATCAATTTCTATTGCATACAAGGATAACCTCTAGGATACTAAAGGTAGTGACTCTGAGGAAGTAATTGTAAAAAGCACCAAGGGGAAAGCTAAACCTATTTCTAAAGTACCAACAAATCTAAGAGCAAGAAGAGAATTTCTAAGGAGGTCATGATTTTTGGTGATGAATATAATGAGAATGAGGAAGACATGGATATAGACAAAGAAGAGAGTAGAAAAAAGGATAAGAAAATAGGATGCCTCCAACCTTTTTTTACTCTAAATGACAAAAAAGGATTCTAAATGCACTAAAGCTGATGTTCATGAGGAAAAGGTTATAGGAACCTTCCATGTTCCTAATGTTACACCTGATATCTCTATTTAGACAAATGCCTCTCCTATGGTACAAGCCCTTAGTAAGGACAAGCCTGGGTGGCAAATGGATAATCTTTATAAGGTCAAGCTTAGAGATATAAGCCCTGTTGGTGTTTGAAAATGTTACCTATTTCCAATTACCCTAATGAGAAAAAAACATATCTAAGGGCAGCTAACTCCCATTTTCAACATGCCTATTCATACACCAGGCCAACTATAAGGCATGACCCTTCTCCTTCTTCTTCAGGCTCTGCAAAAACCTAGGTGGGTGAACCTCTTTAGACCTGACTATGTGACCAATGCAATAACCATATTTAGGATCTATAAAAGTAGATGAAACCCCTAATTCTTCTATGCTTAACCAGGAGATCACAAGCATGAAATAGCTAAGGACATGACTCATGAAATTGGAAAACTAAGTGCGGGTTATACTTTGAATACCTTTCAACATAAAAGGGAAAATTGATTTAATATGTTGATATCAACAAGACCCAAGTATGAGCAACAGAACTTAATGATCCTATCTCTGACTAGTGCCTTATCTGTTGGGCAATTAAATGAATCATAACCATACATCTCCTAGAAACCTCAAACATATCTCTACATTAAGATCCCTGAACTATCTTTCACCTTGTGAATTAACATCTGCATCGAAATGAATCTCATACTTAGAATATCCCATCGTGAAATCAATAAACCCTGTGATAAACACCAAGTAGTTACATGGCTCTTGGTTCCACAAGCAAGGTATTTCAATCACATACATCACTAAATGAGATGCAACCTAATCTATGGTCTTTGATCATAAACTAGAAAAGATTACAGATCCACAAACAGGAGACAAGATTTAGGCTGAATTTGAAACCATTATTGCTCTTTATTTGCTTTCTTTGAAATCAAATACATTAGAGATGTAAAGAATACTTCATAAATCACCTAACAGACATGAACTATTTGCATAAAACTCAAAATGTTGTTCAATACAAGAAGAAATGTTGAAGAATGGTCTCTCAGTGCAAAAATTGGAGCCCCTAAGATGGAAGCAAGAAAGAAAGATATAGAAGAGAAATAATTCCCGGATCTGTTCTGAAGTCGACAAGTGTCGACTTGAAATTTAATCATGTGCAACTGAGTAACCTCTTTTTTCTTTCATCCCATCTGATCTGATTTTGTTTCATCATTATCTGCAACTAATTTACAAAATATCTCTGCTTAATGATGAAATCTTTTTGAATCACCAAAATATCTGATTGCCCCATGAAAAAGCAAGTGAAAATGAGTTTTTACTGAGTAAATCTGAAAAAATTTGACCCTAACCGCATTTCCACTGCCTTTTACTGATATTCAGGTCATTATCTTGACAAATTATCAAAATTGAACTTCCTGGTCTGAATATGGTTGGAATTTAGGTACCTGATAGAAAACCTTGTGTAACTCAAACTGACTGATACCTATGCAAAAACCAACTCCAAAATCAAAAAGTTCATCTTCTCCCGATTCTGGCGATATATAACATCGCCTATCTGGCCTCTCGAAAACCTCCAGAATCCTATTTCAAAAATTAGTCCCTTGCTAGAAGGTTCAGGCTTGCAACTTTGATTTTTTATAAAATTAAAAAAATTCTAAAGTATAAAATTTCAAAAATGTTTCTCTTTGAAATTTTTGAATGTGCATATCCACTGCCCAGAAAAAATAATTTTTTTAAAAAAAATTTTCTACAAAATTTTCCTTGCCCTTTGAATCTGGGGTTAAACTGACTTTGACCAGCTGCCATGTGTCTGCATTTGATTGGCCGACATGGTCCGCATCATCTACCATGTCAGCACACTACGTGGATGCCATGTCACAGTTGCTACTTCACTATATTAATTAGTGAGCAAGTTCGCCTTAGCAATGTAGTGAGAATCGTCAGATCTGCCATGTGGCACGATCTGGTGCATTCCAAAAATCTATCTTCCACATCACAGCATGTCTTGGAATTTGTGCCACATGGCACACTACGATTGGTTTAAAATTTTCTCATCACTAACTCATCCACACCATGTCAGCGTCACTATCTCGCCATGCTAACTCTCGCGCATCTTTCGTTTGGCGAGATAGCGAGGGCCGCTTGATTCGCCAAGTGGCGCAATCTCGTGCAACCTCCATCTTTTGGCACCATGTCATCATAATTGTTCTTTCAAGTAAAATTTTGCTAATGTCTTGCTGACATCACCCAGGCCCATGCGCATTAGTCTTTCCTTATAAAAAGTGCCAACTTGTCAGACACTGCGGTTTCGCGTGTAAGAGTATTTAAACTATTAAAAGTTTGGTGCACAGAGAATGTGGGATATGTCTACTTTTACACTGTTCTTGTGCCCTTTTCTAATGTGTGAGCTACCTAATGTGCCTTTTCCTTCATGCTTTTTTCCATGTCCCTCTTCCTTACATCATGGAGTTGGACCTTCTATTAATTGCGTGTGATCTCTATAGATGTGGTTGTGCAAGCAGGTTTCATACCTTGTATGTTTGCTTTGTATGAGGCTACAGATTAATTTCAGTATGTGAGGATATCCTGCTCTTTAGCAACTCTTCTCCCTTTTCTGTAGTTGTAGGTTTCTCCTCTTGTCAATGCAGACACCCTTCCTAATGCTGGATGCTTTGCATTGAGGCATCAGTTTCCTTTGATGCAAATACTGACACCAGCAAAAAGTTACAAATTGCATTTGGAATCGCGTTTGAAAACTAATCAAACAGATTTGTCATAAGCTGAAACATTTCTAGAGAAGTGACTCTAGGTTAAGCCATATTTTATGTTATTCTCAATCTCTATTGCTATCATGAATGCCTGATGCAAAGTTCTAGGTTCCCTATCTCTCAACAGATAGTTCATCTTTTTATCAAATGCACTGAGATAAACTACTAAACACATTTGATCATCCGGCTTGTAACTTTTAGGAATTTCATTTAAAATCTTTGCAAATCTGATATTAAATTTAGGAACTAACTCACCATTCCTGATTTGAATTTTCAAAAACTTATCAAAATAATCAGAGATGCTTACTCATTCCTCGAATTGCATCATGAAGGCTAACATTAATTCATCATAGGATGAAATTGAACATGCTAGTAGGAATGAAAACCAATTGCTAGTGTCATCCTCTAAAGTCTGAACAAACAATTTCATCTGAATGTCTTCATGAGAAATTTCAAAATCACCAACCAAGTCACTAAACAGCTAAACATGATGACTGGCTGAATTTTCATGGTTTTCACCAAACTTAGGCAAATACTATCTAAGGTTACAAGGCATAGTATTTGGGAAACCATGGATACCATTAAAATTCAATGGCACATACCTCATGGTAGAAATAGATCTAAAACTTTCACTAACAGGCTGCATACTAGGTCAGATGAAACTCGACATTCTTCAAACTCAAGACTCATTCATCATTAGACACTTTCAAAAATTATTAATTGCAGCAGATCTGGAGTTCTTTCTACCAATTCAAAATGTCAAACATACTTTGACATATAAAACACTTTTGCTGAATCTACTTTCCACAAAGCATGTTGAATCTGTACTGAACCAATCTCCTATTTAATACTATAAACCATTTGATGGAGAGACTTTTGAAATCTTACTTTCATGTACATGAGAACACATGAAAATGGAAAATACCTCTCAATATGGATGCCTACAACTACTTCAATGTTGCAAATATCAACAGATTCAAATCATGCTTGATTTAGTAACCCTTGCACAACATCACCCTTTTCTTTCAACCATTGCCAAGGGCCTGAGATACCTTCTTCAAATCTGCATTGCAACTGTTGCGACTTTCACAATACCCTTCACATCAAAAATTTACACTAGTGCAGAGATATACTTTAGAGTGGCCACTCATTAAATGAGAAAAGATTTTCCTAGCTTGCATAAGACGAAAAGCTGGTCCAAAATTTATAACAGGTATTTGAAAACTCACGCACAACCTTGGAACATCACACCCTTAACAAAGTGAAAGAACACATTCTTGACTGGGAAACTTGAAACCTTGCATACAAAATTGAGTATGCAAATTTTTGGACTGAAATATATTACACTAGAGATCTTTGTCCTTTTATCAATGAATTTCTTCATGAGTCCCTAGTGGAGTCACTATTTTGTTGGTATTTGAAAATGTTACCCGTTTCCAATTACCCTGATGAGAACAAAACATATCTAGGGGCAGCTAACTCCTATTTTCAACATGCCTATTCAGACACCAGGCCAACTATAAGGCATGACCCTTCTTCTTCTTCAGGCTCTACAAAACCTAGGCGGGTGAACCTCTTTAGATCTGACTATGTGACTAGTGCAATAACCATATTCAGGATCTTTAAAAGCAGATGAAACCCCTAATTCTTCTATGCTTAACCAAGAGATCACAAGCATGAAATAGCTGAGGACATGACTCATGAAATTGGAAAACTAAGTGCGGGTTATACTTTGAATACCTTTCAACATAAAAGGGAAGATTGATTTAATATGTTGATATCAACAAGACCCAAGTATGAGCAACAGAACTTAATGATCCTATCTCTGACCAGTGCCTTATCTGTTGGGCAATTAAATGAATCATAACCATACATCTCCTAGAAACCTCAGACGTATCTCTACATTAAGATCCCTGATCTATCTTTCACCTTGTGAATTGACATCTGCATCAAAATGAATCTCATACTCAGAATATCCCATCATGAAATCAGTAAACCCTATGATAAACACCGAGCGGTTACATGGCCCTTGGTTCCATAAGCAAGGTATTTCAATCACATACATCACTAAATGAGATGCAACCTAATCTATGGTCTTTGATCATAAACTAGAAAAGATTATAGATCCACAAATAGGAGACAAGATTCAGGCTAAATTTGAAACCATTGCTGCTCTTTATTTTCTTTCTTTGAAATCAAATACATGAGAGATGTACAAAATACTTCATAAATCACCTAACAGACATGAACTATTTGCATAAAACTCAAAAATGTTTTTCAATACAAGAAGAAATGCTGAAAAATGGTCTCCCAGTGCAAAAACTGGAACCCCTAAGATATAAGCAAGAAAGAAAGATATAGAAGAGAAAGAATTCTCAGATCTATTCTGAAGATGACAAGTGTCGACTTGAAATTCAATCCTGTGCAACTGAGTAACCTCTTTTTTCTTTCATCCCATCTGATCTGATTTTGTTTCATCATTATCTGCAACTGATTTGAAAAATATCTCTGCTTAATAATGAAAGCTTTTTGAATCACCAAAATATCTGATTGCCCCATGAAAAAGCAAGTGAAAATGAGTTTTTACTGAGTAAATCTGAACAAATTTGACCCTAACTACATTTCCATTGCCTTCTACTGATATTCAGGTCATTATCTTGACAAAATATCAAAACTGAACTTCCTGGTCTGAATATGGTTGCAATTCAGGTACCTGATAGAAAACCTCATGTAACTCAAATTGATTGATACCTATGCAAAAACCAACTCCAGAATCAGAAAGTGCATCTTCTCCTGATTCTGGCAATATATAACATCGCCTATCTAGCCTCTCAAAAACCTCTAGAATCTTATTTCAAAAATTAGTCCCCTGCTAGAAGGTTCAAGCTTGCAACTTTGATTTTTTATAAAATTAAAAAAATTCTAAAGTATAAACTTTAGAAAATGTTTCTCTTTGAAATTTTTGAATGTGCATACCCACTGCCCAGAAAAAATAAAAAATTATTTTTTATTTTCTAAAAATTTTTCCTTGCCCTTTGAATCTGGGGTCAAAATGACTTTCACCAGCTGCCATGTGTCTGCATTTGATTGGCCCACATGGTCTACATCATCTGCCATGTCAGCACACTACGTGGATGCCATGTCACAGTCCCTACTTCACTATATTAATTAGTGAGCAAGTTCACCTTAGCGGTGTAGTGAGAATCGTCAGATTTGCCACGTGGCATGATCTGGTGCATTCCAAAAATTGGTCTGCCACATCACAACGTGTCTTGGAATTTGTGCCACATGGTGCCCTATGATTGGTTTGAAATTTTCTCATCACTAACTCATCCCCGCTATGTCAGCGTTGCTATCTCGCCATGCTAACTCCTGCACATCTTTTGCTTGGCGAGATAGCGAGGGCCGCTCGATCCACCAAGTGGCATAATCTCGTGCAACCTCCATCTTTTGGTGCCATGTCATCGTAATTGTTCTTTCAAGTAAAAATTTTCTTATGTCTCGTTGACATTACTCGGGCCCATGCGCATTAGTCTTGCCTTATAAAAAGTGCCAACTTGTTAGACACTATGGTTTCGTGTGTAAGAGTATTTAAACTATTAAAAGTTTGGTGCACAGAGAATGTGGGATATGTCTGCTTTTACATTTTTCCTGTGCCCTTTTCTCATGTGTGAGCTGCCTAATGTGCCTTTTCCTTCATGCTTCTTGCCATGTCCCTCTTCCTTACAGCATGGAGTTGGACCTTTTTTTAATTGTGTGTGATATCTTTAGACGTGGTTGTGCAGGCGGGTTTCATACCTTGTATGTTTTCTTTGTATGAGGCTACAGATTCATTTTAGTGCGTGAGGATATCCTACTCTTCAGCAACTCTGCTCCCTTTTCTGTAGCCACAGGTTTCTCCTCTTGCCAATGCGGACACCCTTCCTAACGCTAGATGCTCTGCATTAAGTTATTGACTTCCTTTGATGCATGGAGGTTCTGTTCTTTCTCCGATTATGATAATTAACTGGGCTGTAACTTGTACTTCAACTTCGGCTCCTTCTGTACCTTGGAGGAGTTCTGCCTCAAGGCAGATGTCTATCAGGACCTTAGAGGAGAACACTCTAGAGATGGAGTGTGATACTATCGAGCATAAGAATAGCGCTGGCTAAAACCATGACCCTTCCTCACACGTTTAGGTGTTTCTTCTACACTAAGACTCCTTGTTGTACTCTGACTTCGATTGGGAGGAGGTTTTGTACTCTTTTCTCCCAAAGGTCTGTGGCTTAGGCCTTTTGACAGTCTTCTACTAGGGGTCTTGCTTTGACTTCTCGGAGGATTCAGAGGTGGGTTTTGCCTTGAATGTCTGCTCAAACTTCTGGGTGGGCTCTGGCTCAAGCTCCTCTGAGGGATCGCACTTGGGCTTCCACTTAGACTTCTAGGACTTAAGCTACTACTTAACCTTTTTGGTGGTACAATGTTGAGGCTCCTTTGTAATACTGACTGGCTGCGGCTTTGAGAGCATTTGATTCCCCTGTTCTAACTGGTGCCTTGGTCTCTATTGAAAGACCTCGCCACTACCCTCCTCGTGAAAAAGCATATCTTCATTTGCATGTGGGGCTATTTGTTATAAATACAAAATCATCACTACAATAGCTTGCATGACAATGAGCAGATTGGTCTTCAAATATATGGATAGCTCCATCTTCACCTCCAGTGAAAAGAAAATGACCAAATCGACTGCATTTCAAAGAGTAGACATTTCCAACATGGACATTCAACCTCACTGTGATTAGCTCCCCGTCTTCATTTGATGTGCAGCTTGCTCCTTTTTATTTCTTGGTGTTGTTCCCTTAAAGATATCGTTCCTTCACTTTTTGAATTTCATACCCAAGCTCAATAGCATAAATATAATTGGCAGTTGGTACCAAGATTAGTGCACATGGGCTATTTGGAGTAAGATTTGCATTGCAACAATTTGGCAAAATCCACAATTGTAATCAAATAGAATTTGAAACATATTCATGATTATTTAGTCTTTATTTGACCACTTGTGAATGTGGATGATCCCCTTCAAAGTTTTAAAAAAAATAACACCTACTCTCCCATCAGCCTTAGACTTTGTAACTAAATCAAGCCACATTTGATAAATCTTTTACAATGATGCCCTCATATCAAAATGCCTTCATCTCTAAACATCACACCAGTCTGATATCGTTTAGTCGAGCCCCGAAACGGGTCCCACTAAAAAAAAATTCGTTTTCAAAAAACTAATAATCAAAATTAATTCATTGACCATCTGATGCTAATTGGAACCAAGTTCGACCACTGAAAACCACTTTTAAAGCTCATTTTTCAATGTTTAGTCAACTGTCAAATATGCGCTAGGAGGTCCGTTGACTGGCTATGAAAACTGGCCAAATCAACTGATCATGACGTGAAAACTGGCACACTAATTCTTTGGTCCGCACTCTCACAACCTGTCAGATCTTGTCTCATGATGAATTCCCAGTCAAAAGATATTGACCATCAAAGTTGCCTTCTTAGATTTACCTGCAAGAAAACACGTCAGAAAACAAAAAATTGGGTTTGGATTTGACCTTGAAAACTGGGCAAATTAGCACATGGGAAAACAAAAACTTGGATATTCATTCTTTGTCATGAGGACATTACGGATCTAAAATTTAGGTTCATGACGAATAACAGGGTGCAAATGGTGATCAGTCAAAGTGGGCTACTCAGAATTTTGCAAATTGGACATGCTGACAGATAGCATTTTTTGTGAATGGAATTGACTTGGAAAAGTGTGCAAATGGATTCGTCATAACTTGCAAACTGGCACACTTAAAGTATTTCCAGAGGACAACACAGGGGTATAATCCATATGACTTGACCGATCATGGATCAGGAGGTATAACGTCACAAACAGGGCTTCCAATCAATCTGCAAATACTGACACCAGTAAAAAGTTACAAATTGTGTTTGGAATTGCATTTGAAAACTAATCAAACAGATTTTTCATAAGCTAAAACTTGAAACATAACAAGTCTTTGGCCTCTAAAATACAATGCAAAAGGAATTTCAATAGTTGGGTCAACTGGTCAAAAGTTATAGTGCGTGAAACAGAGCTTCCTAGAATTATGTGCAAAGTGCGAAAGCATGACAAATTTAAACTACCAACTTTGAGGGATTCAAAACCTAGTCAAACGGATTCAAAATGACTTGACAACTGAAACATAGGTTCTCTGTTATGGACACTAGACACTTCCAAAGTGGAAAGTCATGATGCAAATCTGGGTGTAAGATATTTAGACTTAAACAGGGCTTCTTATCGCTGTTTGACACTTGGTGTAAAATGCAGATTTGAAACTAGCTTGAAACAGGACTTTGCCAAATAGCTCAAAATGATGATTTATCTTCATAGAATAGGTAGATGCACTAAAAGGAGGTTGTTAGAAACATTAAACACCTAAGGGGCCTCATACTGACAGTCGAGTACAATCTCATCAAAAGGGCATTTATAAGGCTTATTTTTTGCAAACGCGGTCAAATTTGACCACACAATTTTTAGTGCTAACAAGCCCTATGATAAACATGGAAGTTTAGGCTCAAGATAAAGAAACTAATAATTTGATGTAGTTGATTGATCCCTCTATACTAATCTTGAGTGATTTTAGTAGAGAGACCAATCAGGACATTCTCCTCACAACTACAAATGATATACTAGATTTTTATAGGGTTATCTAAGGCTCCTTTCATGAACTTAAAGAGGTGAATCTTAATATTAGAGACCTTGAGAGAAGGGTAAATGTTGAAGGGGGAAAGACAGGTTTGTTGGATGTAGCCATCGATAGAGAGGATTTCATCAAATTGGGGATAGAGCCAAGGTGCTAGAAAATAAGGTGTCAAATTTGGATTTTGTTCTCATGGGCATTGTAGACTAGAGATATAAAAAATTTAAGGCCTCTAATAAGCACATCAAGATAATTATTGGCAAACTAGGGAAGTAGGATAGATTTGTTATCTAGGTCATTGTTGATAATGCCCCTCTATAGAGAATCTCTATGGCTAGGGGAGGAGAACTAGGTCCAACTACAAAAACTAAGAGCCACTATGGAGTCTAAGCTCAAAGTTATGAAGATGGTGGTAGAGACTATGAATAAGTTGGAGGAAGAAGTGATTGAGCTTCTCAAGAGCCTTTGGTAGAAATTTCTTTAAGACCTTTTTTGTATGTGCATCTAGTGTTATCTTTTGCTCTATGGGACTTGTCCCTTTTGTTTGTATCCTTTTCTTAGGCTATTTTTTTGTCACCTGTTGGCCATGTTGATATTGGTTATTATTCTCTAAGGTTTTTTATGTAATTATTCCTATTTTTTCTTATTTTTGTATTAGGGTTTAAGGGGCCCTTAAAAACTTCTTTTCCCATAATAAAAAATAAGTTATAGTTCAAACCATCAGCCTGATAAACATCTTCACAATTAATGTTATTAGTATGTGCTATTGAGCCTTTACCTCTTATTACACATTTAGATCCATTACCAAATCTAACTTTTCCTCCATCACATTCTTCCATTATAATAAAGTTGTTCTTATCACTAATCATATGACATACATCCATTATCAGTGATACATTATCATTTTTATTCATGCATATAATAAATGCCTTCTCCTCACAAATTTCTTCATCACCAATAGATAGTTCTTCTTTGACTGCAACAAATACTATCTTTTCTTCATCATAGTTTCCATTTGATTCTTCATTGCATGTACCATATTTTTCATGTTCCATAGTGTGAGGATATTAGTTTAGGTAGTCTAGTTACCAATTTATCCATGGAATTTAAGGCATGAAAAAGAGTGTTCCCTAATCTTTTGTGTTAAATTCCATTAATGTTGGGAGTTTCATGAATAAGAGTGTGTTTTTGTTTGACAAATAGTTTGTATAATTAACCATACCTTATTCCTATAGTTTTGGTTTTCTTAAATGTGTTGGTTTTGTGCTAGGCCAAAACTTTCCCATCTACAACTATGATCCTATATCCATTATCTTCAAGGAAAGATATGGATATGAAGTTTCTTTTGATCTTAGGTATGTATCTCGTACATCCTTTAGTTGAATTGTCATTCATGATTCTAGCTTAATGGTGTAGATCCATATTCCTTTTACAACATGTGAAAAATCATCTCCTATGGTCATTTCATTAGTTTCTTCTATCATAGTTTCTATATTTTCTTAGAATCCAACAATGTGTCTAGATGATCCACTATTAATTACCCAGATTCTTGATTTGTTTGATACTTGATTTGGTAGTGTTGAATAAAATAAAAACTTCTCAAATTCTTCTTGTGATTATATTTTTCCAATATGGGAATAGGATGCATGTTTCTTTGTTTTGTTAGGACAGTTTGCAGCATAATACCCATATTGGTCTTATCCGAAGCATTGAACTTGTGAGGCATCTTTTCCACATTTTCCTTTCCCATGAAAAATTCTTGTCCTTTCGAAGTTACATTTCTTTCCTTTCTTCTTAGTATTGGTAATAAGAACTTGGATGTCCTATGTTGGATACAATCATTCAATTGTATGTTTTCTTTGATGTTACACACATGTCAAGTATATATAAAGAAATTAGTTTCTTCCAAGCTTGGGAGTCATAGTAAGTTCCAATATATGACGAGTATTTCAATGTTAAAAAAGTTTATATTTAGTGTTAACTGAGTTCACTAAGTTGCCAAAGAAAATTTGGCATGGAATAAGTCTTAATTGAGCTCACTTGGTTACCAAAGGAGTTTTGAAGGAAAGTTATTTCTAAGTGTTGACCAAGATGGGTTGGCTAATGAAGGATTTTCCTATATCAGTTTATTTGAGTTGATCGAGCTGCAAAGAGCATTTTGGCTAAGGAGGATCAAGTATTCAAACCAAAATAGAGATCTAAAATCAGCAAAGATAGTTACATCAGAAATTAGGTCAGGCCATTGTTACTCTCTAATAATTGTAGTAGTGAATCAAATCTCTTAAGAGGGTTAGCTTAATAGCTAATTTCCAAATCCTGTAACAAGGTGGTATTTCTAGATTGAAGTGTCTAAAGACCTCTAACAAGGCCACTCCTAATAAGGTGATCTAAATCATTTAATAGGGTCACACCTAATAGTGTATTTTGTAACTTTTAATAGGGTTGGCTCCTAACAGGGCTCACTTTAGAAGAGTGAAAAATAGTAGCTAGCTACAATTGGTGTTTTTTCCCAAATAGGGTTTCCATGTTAAATCTTGGTTTCTCTTGTGTTCATGTTATTTTCTTTATGATTCTATAACTATGTTAATTAAGGTTAATCACTCTAAACATCTTAAGAACTAATTATTTTAGTATTTTCTAAGTGACAATAATCCTTGGTGTTAACTAAGTGTTCCTATGTTAACTAAGTGTTCCTTTGTTAACTGAGTTACAACAGTATTTCAGTTTTAGTAGAGTTTGGTTTTGAATTGCATTGACATCTTAAGGGATCTTGGATTTGTTTTAGTGGCAACTAATTCACCCCTCCTCTCTCATTTACTCCTCTTATATTTCCAAAAATTCATATTAGAGATTTTGGTGCTTGCAAAGAAGGTTTCAAGGACCTAAGGTAAAGATCAAGATGTCTTACAGAATGGAGATTCCTAAGCTAAACAAAGATAACTTCTAAGCATGGAAGAACTTATGAAGCTCCATTTTGTGACCATTAGTGACATAGGCTTGAAATATATAGGGAACAAATATATGGAACTAACTAAAACTTTGACTATGGATTAGATTGTGGCAAAAAAGAACCATAACATAATGATGCTTGACATTGCTTCCACTCTCAATTATGTTGAATTTGATGAAGTCAAAGGCTATGGTACTGCTCATGAAATATGGAACAATGTGAAGGATATCTATGGATGTGATGATAATGTGAGGAGATATAAGGAAGAAATTCTTAGTGGTTAGATTGATCAGATGAAGATGAAATAAGATGAGAACATTGCACAATATAGTGAAAGAATCAAATCTAGTGTGAGTTCAATCAAAGCCTCAAGTGGGAAAATTGATAATTTAATAGTGGCTAGGAAGGTAATCTAAAAACATGTCTTCCTATTTACTATAATTAGAGTGTTAGCTATTCAAGAAATGAGATGTGATCCTAAGAATGATATAACCTTAGATGTACTAGTGGGAAGCTTGATAGTAGTTGAGTTAGATAATTTTGATAATTATGTTCCTAATTTTAGTAGCCTTGAGTCTACATTTCAAACCAAGCTATCACTCAAGAAGAAAGCTACAAAGTCTAAAAGAAAGAACTAATAGTGAAGATGAAGATGGTTTTTATGATGATCTTGAATTCATTGAAGCATTGCTTGCAAGAAGATTTCCAAAAGGAAAAGGAAAGTACAAAGGAAAAATTCCTTTGATCTGCTTTTCTTGTCAACAAGTTGGTCACATTTCTGCAAGGTATCCAAATAGAGAAGGAAAGGAAGAAAAGAAGCATGAAAAGTACAAAGGAAAGAAGGATTTCAAAATCTAGAAAGACTATAATGATAAAGGTAAGAAATCTTGTTACATGGCTACAGATTCTGATAGTAGTGAAGAAGATGAAATGGTTTACATTGTTGATAAGGATGAATCAAGTGATGAGAATGATAAGATGATCCTCATCTCTCATGTCAGTAAAAATGATGCATTTATTATTGATAGTGGTTTTTCTCACCACATGATTGGTGATAAATCTAAATTTGAGTACTCGAAACAGTATGATGGTGGGAGTGTTAGATTTGGAAATCATAAACCCTATTATGTAAAGGGGAAAGTTTGTATTGCACTAAATAATGATCTTAGATGTGACAATGCTTATTGGGTTGGAGGATTGAAGCATAATCTACTTAGTGTGGCACAATTGAATAACATTGGATTCAAGGTAGAATTCATGGATAAGAAAGCCAAGTTGCTAGATGGATATGGAAATCTAGTTGGGGTTGGCAATCAAATAAGAGGTAATCTTTTCTACTTAGATCTAACTATAAATTCATGCTTCATAGATCAAGTAGAAGAAAGATCGTTATGACATAAAAGATTGTGCCATGTGAATTTTGATAACTTGGTCAACATAACCAAGAATAGAAGGGTTAGAGGCATTCCAAGCCTAAAGAAACTTGATATGGGCATGTCCAAGAATTGTCAAATTGGAAAGATGAGAAAGAAAAGTTTTTCAAAAAAGAACTATCATTCTAAAGAAGTCTTCGAGCTAGTTTATACAGACCTTTGTGAAACTATTGGCATACAAAGGTACTATAGAAATAAGTACTTTATTTTTTTTGTTGATGATTATTCTAGGATGATGACAATCATGTACTTAAAGGATAAATTAGAAGCATTCCAAAAGTTTAAATGGTATTTGGCAAGAGTTGATAAAGAAATAGGAAAGAAACTAAAGTGTCTAAGGTCAAATAGAGTAGGTGAATTCATCTCAAATAAATTCAATGAATTCTACAATGATTGAAAAATTAAAAGGTATGTATTTGTACATAGTACACCTCAGAAGAATGGCATAGCTAAGAGCAGGAATAGATCAATCATAAATTGTGCAAGGACACTAATGATAGAGAGGAATGTTGCTATGAAGTACTAGAAGGATGAAATAAGCACTACAGTTCATACCTTGAACCAAATTTAGCTGAAGGACTCAAATCAAAAACCTTTTGAATTATGGTATCACTATAAACCTAATGTTTGTTATTTTAAAGTATTTGGAAGCAAATGTTATATTCTGAAGGAGTCAAGAAAAGGAAAATTTGATGTAAAAAATGATGAAGGCATATTCTTGGGATACTCCAATAAGAGAAAAGCATACAAGTGTTTAAATCTATCTACTCACAAAGTTATAGAAAGTGCACATGTAAATATTGATGAATTTGCCGAAAAATCTAAAGAACAAATCATAAAAGAACTTGAAAACTAAAAAAACTTTGTTTACTATGAGCCTAATACTTTACCTACAATTCAAGAAAATGGTAGTTAGTAGTCTTCAACACCTGAGTCCTCAAAATCCCCACTTCAACTTGAGTTGTAGCTAGCGCAATCTAAGTCACAATCTAAAGGACTTAAGTCGTAGTCAGAAGGACCTATGTTTTAGTTAGTGCAAACTGAGTCATCTGATGGACCCAATTCATAGATAGTGGGACTTGAGCATGATTCAGAAGATCATAGTGAACCTAGTGAATTCATAAAGAAGGAGCCTAGACTTGCTAGATATGTCAGCAAGTATCACACACCTAAGAAAATCATTAGAAATCAATTAGAAGGCATAATAACAAGGAATAAATTAAAAGGTGCATGTTTGCTAACTACATTTGAAGCTAGAACTATCAAAGATGCATTAGAAAATGAAAGTTGGATTAAGGCAATGAATGAAGAGATTGATTAGATTAAAAGGAACAAAAATTGGACTCGTGTTTTGAGACCCATGGACAACAATGTAATTGGCTCAAAATGGGTATTCAGAAATAAGCTAAATGAGAATGGAGAAGTTTCAAGAAATAAGGAAAGGTTAGTGTGAAAGGGTTATGCTCAAGAAGGTATTGGCAATGGAGAGACTTTTTCTCTTGTTGCTAGACTAGAAGGTGTTAGAACACTCCTTGCATATGTAGTACACAAAGGATTTAGAGTATACGAAATGGATGTGAAATCTGTATTCTTGAATGGAATCTTAGAAGATGAAGTCTACATTGAGCAACTAAACGGTTTAATTTATCCTAGCAAAAGGTAGATGGTTTGTAGACTACACAAAGCTTTGTATGGTCTCAAACAAGATCCTAGAGCCTGGTATGAAAGGTTATATAATTATCTCATAAAGATTGGTTTTCAAAGAACTAATGATAACAACAGCCTATACATCAAAGAAGGACCAGATAAGAAGATTTTGTTGGCAAAAATGTTTGTGGATGATACATTATTTACTAGAAATGGTGAAATGTAAAATATTTTTTTGTAGAAATGAGTAAGGAATTTGAAATGTCAATATTTGGAGAGATTAAATTCTTGGTTGGCTTACAAATTCAATAGATGAAGGATGGTATATGCATTACTCAATCAAGATACGTCAAGGAGATACTGAAGAATTTTGGAATGGAGGATTATGGACCAGTTAGAACACCTATGTCTATTGGACATAAGATTTATAGTAAAGATGATTCTAAGGAGGTAGACTAGACTACATACAAATTAATGACTAGAAAACCTCAATATGTAGTGCACACAAGACTTAATATAGCATTAGCAGTTGGTATGGTGGCTAGATTCTTTGCTAATCCCAAAGAAAATCATATGATGGGAATAAAAAGAATCATGAGGTATCTAAAAGGTACTGAAGAATATGGTTTGTGGTATAAGAAAGAAGACAACTTTGAATTGAGAGCATTCACTAATTTTGATTGGGAAGGAAGTGTTGATGACAGGAAGAGCACTAGTGGTGGAGCATTTTTTCTAGGAAAGAGGCTAGTATCTTGGACAAGCAAGAAGTAGAACTGTATCTCTCAATCTACAACAAAAGAAGAATATATTGTTGCAATAGTCAATTATTCCAAAATTGTGTGGTTCAAACAACCATTTCCAGGTATGAAGGAGGTGATCAAGGACCCAGTTGTTATCTTTTGTGACAACACCAGTGTAATCAACATACCCAAGAATCTAGTGATGCATAGCAAGACCTAGAACATTTGAATTGGTGCAAGATAAGGAGGTGAGATTGGAATATGTGAATACAAAATAATAGTTTGCAAACACATTCACCAAGCCATTACCTAAGGATGCATTTTTGTACCTAAGAGGTAAGCTAGGGGTCATTCCCCTATCTGAAGTTCACTGATCAGATTATAGTGATGCATCAACCAAGCATGTGGAAGATCAAACAACTTGATGCAACATTGTCAAAGAAAATTGCATATAAATATGTATATTAGGTACATGGAGACTACATTTATTATTGTCTTTGGCATAAGATTTCAAAGAGGGAGAGTTTTATGTCATATGTCAAAGAAATTTTGGTGAATTTTTGAGATGTCAAAGAGGGAGAATTTGACATATCAAAAATTTTGAGTTAATATAAAAGAGAGATTTTGCTATTAGAAGGTGATATTGTAGTCATTACAATTAGAGATTGATGACAGAAGGAGTTCACACTCATAGAGGGAGTTCTCATGAATGAGAATTAGATTGAAATTAAGGATATTATCCTTACTTCTATTTTTCTCTAAAATTTCTATGTATCATGCCATGTTGTGTTACCATCAATGCCAAAGAGATAGATTGTTGGATACAATCATTCAATTTTATGTTTTTTTTGATGTTAGATAAATGTAAAGTATATATCAAGAAATCAATGTATGTCGAGCTCACTTGGGAGTCAAATGAAGTTCTAGTGTATAATGAGCATTTCAATGTTAACCAAGTTTAGAGTTAGTGTCTACTAAGCTCACTCAACCACCTAAGGAAATTTTGCATGGAACTAGTGTTAACTGAGTTCACCTGGTTACCAAAGAAAAGTTGGCATGGAATGAGTGTTAATCAATTTCACTTGGTTACCAAAGGAAGTTTAAAGGAAAGTCATTTTCGAGTTAGTTTTGACTGAGTTGGGTTAGCTAACGAAGGATTTTCTTGTATTAGTATATTTGATCTAACAATTTTGTTGGTTAGTTCTAGTTGACTCATGGGATGAATTTAATTTGTTTGAAATTGTATTCAAGCCAATTTTCCAAGGTAAAACATATAAATATAAGGTCAAGTTGAGGATTTTATTGAGAAAAAGCATGGGATTGAAGAGATAAATCAAGGAGATAGTAGCATATCCAAGTTGACCAAGCTACAAAGAACATTATGATCAAGCAGGATCAAGTATCCAAGCCAAAACATAGATCTAAAATTAGCAAAGATAGTGGCATCAAAAATTTGGTCAAATTCCCTAACAAGGTGGAATTTATAGATTGAAGCATATAAATACCTCTAACAAGGCCACTCCTTATAGGGTGATCTAAATCTTTTAACAAGGTCACACCTTACAATGTATTTTGTAACCTTTAATAGGATTAGCTCCGAACAAGGATCACTTCAGAAAAGTGAATAACAATAACTAGTTCTAATTGGTGGTTTTTCAAAAATTGGATTTCCACATTAAATCTTGGTGTTTTTCAATAACACTGAACATCTTAAGAAGCAATTATTTAGTTTTTTTCGAGTGATAGTAATTCTTAGTGTTAACCGAGTTACAACAGTATTTTAGTTTCAATAGAGTTTGGTTTTGAATTGTATTCACATCTTAAGGGATCTTTGATTTTTTTAGTGGTAACTAATTCACCCCTCCCCTCTCAGTTACTCCTCTTATATTTCAAAAATTCCTCATCAAGGTATTTTTGTTTGATACCTTTTTGTAACTATCTATCTTCTTCTTGCAGACAATCAAATCTTAGTCAATCTAGTTTTGGAAGTTTTGACCTTGCACTAATAACTTGTTTTAATAATTCATTGTTGTCCATTTCATATCCAATTTTAGATAGTTGATCATATAATTCTACGATTCTCATAAAGAAGGAATTCATAGATTCACCTTTACTCATGCTTGTGTTCAAAATAAGAATTATTGAGAGGGGCAGGTGAATTAGTAATTTACAAACTTTAGTCTCCAACTAGATATTATTTGTTACTTTAAACCATACATAAGAAATTAATAAAGTAATGTTGAACAATAACAATAACCATGCACAAAGATAACTCATAACACCATATTTTTTTAACTAGGGAAACCCTAGCCAAGGGAAAACTCCGATGGAGGTGATACTCACTAGATAATATACCGATATATAAGTTCCTTATTAGAGGATGGACCCTTTTAGGATTTAGTGAGAAATTTTAGTATAGAGAGTCCCTATTGGGAGACTTTTAATCCCTATTAGGAGATTCCAACCCTATTAGGAGTTGTAGTATAGTAAATGCAAGATGAGCCCACCACCCAAACATGCACTTCCAATTACAAGAAGAGCTCACTGTCCAAAAAATTAACCAAACTTTTAGAATATAGATTCTTTCTCAGTTCAATCTTAGATCACAAAATAGCTTTACAAACTTTGCATATTTCACTTTCACTAAAGTTTGCATACAATTGATCAACTCAACTTATCCAAGATAGCACAATTGCACAATTGAATTCACCCATGATAAATAGAAATGGTCTTACTGTGTTCCTCAAGTAAGGTGCTAGATTGTTCAACAATCTCTTGATTTCTTCTTCATCATCAATCTTTCATATTTTTCTTAGCATAGACTTCTAAAGTTCAAAGTCCTCTTGAGTTAGTGCCTTCTTCTCAATAAGTCTATTATAGATTTTCTAGTTTAACATGCCTTCAATATTCTTGAGTTTCAAATTGTTAGCTATAATGTATCTCACGGTACAGATATCAATCTAATATTTCTCAAAATTGTTATACAAATCATTAAAAAAATTCATCTAAACAAATTTTCCTTCATTAGCAATAGCTAAGTTTATCTTCTCTATCTTTAGCTTCTAGGGTTGCCAAGCTTTTCCTACTGATTTCTTAGAATTAGTCAACTTCTCTATATGTTTAACTTCATGTTATTCTTCTTCTTCACTAGACTCAACAATTTTCAACAATGTATTTTTATCTTTTTCCTAGTTCATTGGCTTGTGTTGGAGTTGATGAAATCCAACTCCGAAGATGCCCAAGATCACTTGCATGTGAAAACTTGTCAAAGAGAAGCCAAGGAAGGAAGAGCGTGGAGCTAGGGAAAAACCCTAAATGGACATGAGAGACAAGTATGAAAACACAAAAAAAATGTATTTACAATGAGAATGTGATGATGTAAATACAAAGAGGGAGAGGCCGCTTATAAAAGCCTCATAGAATCTCCTAGAACAAGCTAGAAGATGCTAGGAGATAAGTGTGACAACTAAGCATACATCCACATTAGGTGGAAAGTCCTCAAACAAGGTGAGAGGATAAGTATGACTTAGGAGAGAACAAACTCCCGTATTGTCAACAACTTATATCAAACTCCTAGACTACAACTAATAAATAAAATGCATTTACCTAAGTAAGCTTAAGTAAATAGAATAAATAATTAGTAAATTAATTATTTAATCTAACAACCCCCATTAAGCGCAACTTAGGGAAATGCCCTAAGCTCACAAACTAAGAAATGTAGAATGCACAATGGGTCCCAACAACAAGGCCATGTTAGGTACCCATGTACAATGCAAAAGATGCAACCTCTAAAAATTGGGAAATAGAGAAAACTACGTGGGAAAAACTCTCCCCCAAAAAGAGGTGAAAAAACAACATATTGAAAAAAACATGAAGTGAAGGAAGGATGGCCTCAACCAATCCCCCCAAGGACAACTTTTGTAACCCCAAGCATTGAACATAGTTGAAGAAAGCGAGGCAATGCAAAAGGCTTAGTGAAGATGTCTGCAACCTGACCGGTAGTAGGAATGTACTCCAATGCAATAACACCATCCTAGATCAACTGTCGGATGAAACACATATGCAACTCAATGTGCTCGGTATGCTAATGTTCCATCGAGTTGCAAGAAATTTGGATGGCACTCTCATTATCTCACCACAAAATAGTGGTATGATCAGGAGGAAAGCCAAACTCAATCATCAATTGACGAAGCCATAAAGCCTCTTGACTAGCAAGAACTACAGCCCTATACTTAGCCTTTGTAGATGAAAGTTCTCGAGCATGCTACTTCTTGCACGACCATGTGATGGGACCAGAGCTAAGGAAAAATATAAAGCCAGAAGTAGACTTCTGATCATCAACATCATCAGCCCAATCTGAGTCAATGTAGCCAACAATGTGTGGAGTCCCCATAGTGTAATGAATGCCATACATAAGTGTGCTCTAAATGTAGCACAGAATACACCTGGCAGCTTGCCAATGACTCTCATGAGGGTCCTAAGAAAACTAAGAGACTAGGCCAACCATGAAAGAAAGATCAGGGTGAGTGTGTGTCAGGTATAATAGGCTGCTAACCAACTGTCAATACAAAGTAGCATCCATTGTAGAGGAGGAGCAAGAGGTAGACAAATGCCTTAAAAACTCAAAATGAGTTGAAGGCATCAGACTTGTACATAAGAAAGTACACCCATTTGTGTCTGGAGAAGTCATCAATGAATGTAAGCACATATCTAGCACCCGAAAAAGAAGGAGTAGGCCAAGAGGAAGAATAGAACCCTTTGGGGGATGGCAAATTGCATGATTCAATCTAGGTCCATGGATTCATGTTTTTGGGTAGAGGGAGTCAATTGTGCCAACTACGTTCAGAATCGAATGCCTCACAAGGCACTTCAACATATGACTCCTGAGGAGGCTTGGTCCCATGTCAAGCCTGATGTATCATCATTCAGAGTTTTTGGGAGTATGGCATATGCATTTGTACCTGATGCTCAGAGGAAACCAATGGAATCAAAGAGTTGACCACTAATTTTTGTTGGCTACTGCAAGGATGTAAAGGCTTACAGGTTATTTGATCCCGATTCCAGAGAGGTCCTATTTTGACAGGATGTCCAATTTGATGAGAGCCCTCCTGTAGTACATTCCTCACCTCTAGAGACTCCTCCAGCTCCCACTACTCCCTCTTCATGTCCACTTTGTTTTACAAATGATGAGGATGATGATCATGGTGATCTTGATATAGCTCCACCGAAAGATCCTCCCTGGATGCCTAAATGGCCTAGAGCTATTGTTGAGGTTGCAAGATCTCTAGCTAGTGACCCATCCACATCCTGTCGCACCTATTCTCACACTGCGGGTTCTAGTCTACTCAGTCATGCTATTATTACTGATCCTCAAACATTTGCGAAGGTGATAGGACATTCAGAATGGGACAATGCAATGGAGGAGGAATATTCTTCTTTGATGAAGAATCGCACATGGGATCTTTGTTCGCTTCCTAAGGGGAGAAAACTAGTGTGTTGTAAGTGGATTTATCACACTAAGTATGCTGTTGATGGTTCTATTGATAAGCATAAGGCTCATCTTGTTGCAAAGGGTTTTTTTTTAGGTTGAGGGTGTTGATTATTCTAAGACATTTTCCCCTATCACCAAGATGAATTCTATATGCCTTGTCTTATCCCTTGTAGCTTCACAGGGATGGTCAGTTTATCAAATGGATGTGAAAAGTGCCTTCCTGCATGGTGATATCATTAAGGAGATTTATATGGAGTAGCCTCCAGGTTTTGTGCAGGATCCCACCTTGGTTTGCAAGCTTTTATGTTCATTGTATGGTCTCAAACAAGCCCCTAGGGGTTGGTATGAGAAGATGGACTCATTTTTGCTATTTATAGGCTTCACTCACTACCATTTCGATCCCACAGTGTACATTTAGTGTCTTGGTGATGAGATTCTGGTTCTTTTTTTGTATGTTGATGATCTTATCCTTGTAGGTAGTTCATCATCCATGCTCTAAGATGTTAAGTGTGCATTGATGGACCAGTTCAAGATGACTGATCTTGGTTTGCTGCACTACTTTCTTGGTCTTCAGATTCATCAATCTTCCATTGGCATTTTTGTGTATTAGTAGAAGTATGCCCTTGACATGCTTCATCACTTTCACATGCTTGATTGAAAGGCTTCTCCTACACCATTTCAGTCAGGTGTTACTTTTCTACCTCATGCTCTGCATCTACAATGGAAACTACTTTGTATCGGTAGTTGGTTGGTAGCGTATTGTACCTGACACACACTTGCCTTGATCTTTCTTTTTCGGTTGGCCTAGTCTCTTGGTTTTCTCAAGACCCTCATGAGAGTCATTGGCAAGCTACCAAGCATATTTTAAGCTACATTCAGGGCACACTTATGTATGGAATTCATTACACTACGAGAACTCCACACATTGTTGGCTACACTGACTCAGATTGGGTCAGTGATGCTGATGATCAAAAGTCTACTTCTGGCTTTGTGTTTTTCCTTGGATCCAATCCCATGACATGGTCACGTAAGAAGTAGCATGCTCAAGAACTTTCATCTATAGAGCCTGAGTACAGGGCCACAGTTCTTGCTAGTCAGGAGGCTTTATGGCTTCGTCAATTGATGTCTGAGTTTGGATTTCCTCTTGATCATCTCACTATTTTGTGGTGCAATAATCAAAGTGCCATCCACATTTCATGCAACCCAGTGGAATATTAGTGTACCAAGAACATTGAGTTTCATATGCATTTCATATGTCAGTTGATCTAGGATGGTGTTATTGCATTGGAGTATATTCCTACTATTGGTCAGGTTGCCGACATCTTCACTAAGCCTTTTGCATCACCTCGCTTTCTTTAGCTATGGTCAATGCATGGAGTTATGGAAGTTGTCCTTGGGGGGATTGGTTGAGGCCATCCTTCCCTCACTTCATATTTTTTTTAGCATTTTGTTTTTTACCTCTTTTTGGGGGAGAGGTTTTCCCATGTGGTTTTCTCTCTTGCCCCATTTTACAAAGGTTGCATTTAGTTGCATTGTACTTGGGTACCTAAAATGGCCTTGTTGTCGGGACCCATTTTGCATTTTTTTCATTATTTTATGAGCTTAAGGCATTCCCCTAAGTTGCACTTAAAGGGGGGTGTTAGAGTAAATAATTAATTAATTGTTAATTATTTACTCTATTACTTAAGCTTACTTAGGTTAATGCATGTAGTTGAGGTTAGTTGTTGACAACACAGGAGTTTGTTCCCTTTAGCATACTTATCTTTTCCACCTCTTGTAGATGTGTGCTTAGTTGTCAACCTTATCTCCTACCTCATTCTAGCTTGTTCTACAAGCATCCATGAGGCCTTTTTTATTTGGTCTCTCTCTCATTGTAAATTCATTCCATTTTCACATAGCAATTCTAATTTCCTTTTGTGAAATATTCTCTTGTGCAGTATTTGCTTCAAGCTCTTTGCTCCCTAGGTTTCTCTTCAGAGGGCTATTTGCATTCTAGGTGATCTTGGCACATTATCAGAGTCAGATTCTCAACTCCTACAGTGTTCCACATGCCAAGTCTACCACGTGGCACTTTGCCACGTTGCCCTTGCCATGTCATCTACTCCACCACATGGCATCCACATGGCATCTTTTTTGCGTCAACATTTTTTGGGATGTCAAATTTAAGATCATGAAATGCTGACATCAACATGATGTCAGCATTGCATCATCCACCAGCATCTCTCCTAGGTCCTTTTTGACCTACCTTCAATTTTTTGGTCATAACTTGAGCATATAGAGGTATTTTTCCAATTTGAAAGAAGTACTAGAAATCTAGTTCCAAGATGGAGACATTGGTGTAGGTATTTTTAGGTTTTGATTCATTTTCATTGCCCATTTTTTTGGTTAAAGTTCAAAGTTCTATTTTTGAATCTAGCAAGCTTATCTCTTGCATCCCATGTCAGTTTTTTGAAAATTTTATATTTTTGAAAAGCTAGTTCTGTCACCTTTTCAGAAATGTGGTCTTTTTAAAAAGTTTTTTGCCCATGCTCTTTCTATCATATTTTTAGCATTTTTTTCTATATGGTGGATATCTTGAGTGTTTTAGGCTTGAGGATCATTTTCTTGGCATAGTTTCTTTTGTTTTGGGCTGTTGTATGTTTTTTTATAGCTTGTTTTTAGTTTTGATCATTGTAGCTATCATTTTGAAGAACTTTTATGTATTGCACTGAGATAAAGTGTCACTTTTTCATTTTGGGGGTCATGATCATTATTTTGAGTCATTTGTATATGCACTATTTTCATAAAGCACAATGGGGGGTATAGTTGTTTGTTGTTTTAGGAATTATCGCTTTGTCAAGTGAGTTTCCCTTCCACAACATTAGCCCTATGTTGCGTCAGTGTGACCGTGTCTTTATGGGTGTTTCTAACTCTTCTTCTCTCGTCATTCTTGGTTCGTTTGCAGGAGACTTTGGCCCATCTTCTCAATTTTCTATTATCACACCCCATCTACATTAAGTAGGGTTATGTTGTTGTTCTAATGCATCCTTGGTTCAATGGTTCGTTAGTGTGAACTATGTATTTAGTGGTTGATCCTATACATAAGGCAATTGCAGTGGCTGGCTACCTATGCATTTCAGTGAGATGGATCATCTACCATATAGACATGCTCAGTTCATGCCTTCTTCTTCCATGGAGGTTCTTCAGATTAGCAGTTTGGTAGATTTTGCGGCTTCTTCATGCTTCAACGATTGTCTTCATGATCACTTTCTTGTTCCTAGTTTTAGGGGACATTCCAATTTATGCCACTTTAAATGCTTTGTACAGGCTCATCTGAACACATAATCAAATTCCATTTTTTTTGAAAGTGCTTTTTTTTTTTGTCTACTTTCCATATTTGCAATTAGATTATAGGTGTTTGTACCTCTTTCCCTCTCTCATCATTCTTGGTTCATTTGCAGGAGATTTTTACCCCACCTTCTCAGTTGCCTGTCATCTCACCCTATCTACATTAAGGGGGGGTTATGTTGTTGTTCTAATGCATCCATGGTTTGATGGTTCGATATTTTAAACTGTGTATTCAGTGGTTGATCTTATATACAAGTTGATTGCAATGGTTGACTACCTATGCATTTCAGTGAGATGGATCATCTACCATATAGACATGCTCGGTTCGTGCCTTCTTCTTCCATGGAAGTTTCTCAGATCAGCAGTTTTCTTTTTGATGTTAAAGTTTTGCAGCTTCTTCATGATTCAGTGATGCTCTTCATGATCTCTCCTTATTCCTTTTTTAGGGGACATTCCCCTAGTTGGAGGCTTCTTCAGTTCATCACTAGGTTTACCTCTTTTTGGGGGAGGGTTTTTCCCACGTGGTTTTCTCTCTTTCCCCATTTTCAGAGGTTACATTTTTGTTGCATTTGTACATGGGTACCTAAAATTGTCGTGTTGCCAGGACCCATTTTACATTTTTCATTTTTTAGTTTTGTGAGCTTAAGGCATTTCCCTAAGTTGCACTTAAAGGGGGGTGTTAGAGTAAATAATTAATTTATTAATTATTTATTCTATTTACTTAAGCTTACTTATGTAAATGCATTCATTAATTAGTTGCAACCTAGGATTTTGTTATAAGTTGTTGACAATACAGGAGTTTGATCTCTCTTAAGTCATACTTATCGTCTTACATTGTTCGAGGACTTTCCACCTTATGTGGATCTATGCTTAGTTGTCACACTTATCTCCTAGTGTCTTCTAGCTTGTTCTGAAAGATTCCTTGAGCTCTTTATATTTGGGCTCCCTCATTGTATTTTCACAATGGGGAAAGAGAGAAAACCACATGGAAAAAACCCTCCCCCAAAAAGAGGTAAGAACCTAGTAAAGAACATAAGAAGCCTCCAACTAGGGAAATGTCTCCTAAAATAAGAACAAGAAAGTGATCAAGAAAGAGCATCACTGCAGCAAGAAGAAGCCACAAATCTGCCATCAGAAAGAAAACTTTTGATCTAAAGAACCTCCAAGGAAGAAGAAGGCATGAACTAAGTGTGTCTGTATGGTAGATGATCCATCTCACTGAAATGCATAGGTAGCAAGCCACTGTAATTGCCTTGTATATAGGATCAACCACTAAATACATAGTTCACACTATCAAACTATTGAAGCAAGGATGCATTAGAACAACAAGAAACCCACCCTTAATGCAAACAAGGTGAGATGACAGGCAACTAAAAAGATGGGTCAAAGTCTCCTGCAGACAAACCAAGAACAACAAGAGAGGAAGAGGTACAAACACCTATAAAGACAAGATCAAAATGATGCTGCATGGGGCTAATGTCATGGAAGGGACACTCACTTGAAAAAGGAATAATGCCTAAAATAGCACACAACTATCCCCCCCATGGTGCTTTATGAAAATAGTGGATGTACTACTGACTCAAAACAATGTTCATGAACCCGAAATGCAAAAGTGGCATTTTATCTCAATGTGATACATAAAAGTGCTTCAAAGTGATAGCTAGAATGATCAAAACCAAAAACAAGCTGATACAAAACATAGTACAACCTAAAACAAAGGAAACATGCCAGGAAAATGATCCTCAGGCCTAAAACACTCAAGATATCCATCATATAGAGCATGGCCCAAAATCTAAAGAAAAGGACCACATTTTTAAAAAGGTGACAAAACCAGCTTTCCAAAAATATAAAGTTTTCAAAAAAATGACATAGGATGCAAAAGATATGCAAGCCGGAGTCAAATTTAGAACTTTAAAATTAAACTAAAAAAATAGGTAGCAAAAATGCATCAAAACTTAAAAATAACTACACCAATGTCTTCGTCTCAGTAGCAGCTTTTTGGTGCTTCTTTCAGATCAAAAAAATACCTCCGTATACTCAAGTTATGGCAAAAAAATTGAAGATAGGTGAAAAAGGACCTTAGAGAGTGCAAGAAGAATGTGTTGATGCAGTGCTGATGTCATGTTGATGTTAGCATTAGGAGGGGGGGGATTATGCTGTTGTTCTAATACATCTATGGTTCAATGGTTCATTAGTGTGAGCTATGTATTCAGTGGTTCATACTGTGTACAAGGCGATTGCAGTGGTTGGCTACCTATGCATTTTGGTGAGATGGATCATCTACCATATAGACATGCTCGGTTCATGCCTTCTTCTTCCATGGAGGTTCTTCAGATCAACAATTTGGCAAATTTTGCGACTTCTTCATACTTCAATAATGCTCTTTATGATCACTTTCTTGTTCCTATTTTTAGGGGACATTCCCCTAGTTGGAGGCTTCTTTAGTTCTTAACTAGGTTCTTATCTCTTCTTGGAGGCATTTTTCATGGGTACCTAACATGGCCTTGTTGTTGGGACCCATTCTACATTCTACATTTCTTAGTTTTGTGAGCTTAAGGCATTTTCCTAAGTTTTACTTAAGAAGGGGGGGGGGGGGGGGGGGTGTTAGAGTGAATTATTAATTTATTAATTATTTATTCTATTTACTTAAGCTTACTTAGGTAAATGCATTTTAATCTACGATTTTGTTATAATTTGTTGACAATATGGGAGTTTTTCTCTCTTAAGTCATACTTATCCTCTCACATTGTTGAAGGACTTTCCACCTAATGTGGATGTATGCTTAGTTGTCACACTTATCTCCTAGTGTCTTCTAGATTGTTCTAGGAGATTCCTAGAGCTCTTTATATTCGGACTCCCTCATTGTATTTTCATAACACATATCTCATTCTTATTGTAAATATATATTTTTTTGTGTTTGAATATTCTCTCTCTATCATGTCTATTTAGGTTTTTCCCCTAGCTCCACACTCTTCTCTCTTTGGCTTCTCTTTGATAGGTTTTCGCATGTAGGTGATCTTGGGCATCTTCAGAGTTTGATTTAATCAACTTCAATATCCATGTGGCATTATTTTTTTGCATTGATGGCTAACATGACAAAAAAATTTTTTTTCGTGAAATGCTGACATCACTACATCATCCACCTTCTTGCACCTCTCCTTCTAGGTCATTTTTTGACCTACCTTCAATTTTTTGGTCATAACTTGAGCATACGAAGGTATTTTTTCGATCCAAAAGAAGCACTGGAAAGCCGATTCTGAGAGAGAGACATTGATGTAGGTATTTTTAGGTTTTTTTTTTTTTTTATTGTCCATTTTTTTAGTTGAAGTCAAAAGTTCTATTTTTGACTCTAGCTTGTATATCTTTTGTGTCCCATGCCTATTTTTTGAATACTTTATATTTTTGGAAAGTTAGTTTTATCACCTTTTTAAAAATGTGGTCCTTTTCTTTAGATTTTGGCCCATGCTCTTTCTATCATTGTTTTAGCATTTTTTCTATATGGTGGATATCTTGAGTCTTTTAGGCTCAAGAATCGTTTTCCTAGCATGATTTCTTTTGTTTTAGGCTATACTCTATTTTATTACAGCTTGTTTTTAGTGTTGATCATTGTAGCTATCATTTTGAAGCACTTTTATTTTTTGAACTAAGATAAAGTGCCACTTTTGCATTTTGAGTTCATGAATGTTATTTTGAGTCAGTTGTACATGCACTATTTTAATAAAGCACCATGGGGGGATAGTTGTCTGTTGTTTTAGGTATTCTCCTTTTGTCAAGTTAGTGTCCCTTCCAAAACATTAGCCCATGCAGAGTCAGTTTGACCGTGTCTTTATGGGTGTTTTGTACCTCTTTCCCTCTCTCATCGTTCTTGGTTTGATTGTAGGAGATTTTTGGCCCATTTTCTCAGTTGCCTATCATCTCACCTCATTTTCATTAAGGGGTAGTTATGTTGTTGTTCTAATGCTTTCGTGGCTCAATGGTTCATTAGTGTGAGCTATGTATTCAGTGGTTGATCCTATATACAAGGTGATTGCAGTGGCTGGCTACCTATGCATTTCGGTGAGATGGATCATCTACCATATAGACATGCTCAGTTTGTGCTTTTTCTTCCTTGGAGGTTCTTCAGATCAGCATTTTTCTTCTTGATGGAAAAAATTTGTGGCTCTTCATGATTTAGTGATGCTCTTCATGATCACTCCTTATTCCTATTTTAGGGGACATTTTGCTAGTTGGAGGCTTCTTCAGTTCTTCACTAGGTTCTTACCTCTTTTTGAGGGAGGGTTTTTCCTACGTAGTTTTCTCTCTTTCCCCATTTTCACAGGTTGCATCTTTTGCATTTGTACATGGGTACCTAACATGGCCTCATTGCCAGGACCCATTCTGCATTTTATCTTAGTTTTGTGAGCTTAAGGCATTTCCCTAGGTTGCCCTTAAGGGGTGGTGTTAGAGTAAATAATTAATTTACTAATTATTTATTCTATTTACTTAAGCTTACTTAGGTAAATGCATTTATTAATTAGTTGTAGTCTAGGAGTTAGTTATAAGTTATTGACAATATAGGAGTTTGTTCTCTCCTAAGTCATACTTATCCTCTCACCTTGTTCGAGGACTTTCCACCTCATGTGGATGTATGCTTAGTTGTCACACTTATCTCTTAGCATCTTCTAGCTTGTTCTGGAAGATTCCTTGAGCTTTTTATATTTGGGCTCCCTCATTTTATTTTCATAGGATATTTAGCATATTGTAAATACATATTTTCTTGTGTTGCAATATCTTCTTTTCTCTCATGTCCATTTAGGTTCTTTCCCTTGCTCCACACTCTTTCATCCTTGGCTTCCTTTTGACAGGTTTTAGCATGTAAGTGATCTTAGGCATATTTAGAATTGGATTTCATCAACTCCAATGAGGTATTTTTCCAATCTGAAAGAAATGCCAAAAAGTTGGTTTCGAGATGGAGACATTGGTGTAGGTATTTTTAGGTTTTGATGTATTTTTGTTGCATATTTTTTTAGTTGCAATCCGAAGTTGTGTTTTTGACTCCGACATGCATATCTTTTGCATCCCATGTCATTTTTTTGAAAACTTTATATTTTTGGAGAGCTGGTTCTATCATCTTTTTAGAAATGTGGTCCTTTTTCTTAGATTTTGACCCATTCTCTTTCTATCATATTTTTGGCATTTTTTCTCTATGGTGGATATCTTGTGTGTTTTAGACCAGAGGATCATTTTTTTAGCATGGTTTCTTTTTTTTTGTGTTGTACTATATTTTTTTGTATCTTGTTTTCAATTTTGATCATTGTAGCTATCATTTTGAAGCACTTTTATGTATTTCACTGAGATAAAATGTCACTCTTGCATTTTGGGGGTCATGAATGATGTTTTGAGTCAGTTGTAAATGCACTATTTTCATAAAGCACCATAGGGGGGATAGTTGTTTGTTGTTTTAGGCACTCTCCCTTTGTCAAGTGAGTGTCACTTCCATGACATTAGCCCCATGTAGCATCAGTGTGACCATGTCTTTATAGGTGTTTGTATCTCTTCCTCTCTCGTTGTTCTTCGTTCATCTGCAAGAGACTTTGGCCACCTTCTTAGTTGCCTATCATCTCACCTTGTCTGCATTAAGGGAGGGTTATGTTGTTTTTCTAATGCATCTGTGGTTCGATGGTTCAATAGTGTGAACTATGTATTCAGTGGTTGATCCTATATACAAGGTGATTGTAGTGACTGACTACCTATGCATTTCAGTGAGATGGGTCATCTACTATATAAACACTCTCAATTTGTGCCTTCTTCTTCCATAGAGGTTCTTCAGATCAGTAGTTTTCTTTTTGATGGTAGATTTGTGGCTCTTCATACTTTAGTGATGCTCTTCATAATCACTCATTGTTCTTGTTTTAGGGGACATTTCCCTGGTTGGAGGCTTCTTCAATTCTTCACTAGGTTTACCTCTTTTTGGGGGAGGGTTTTTCCCTTGTGGTTTTCTCTCTTTCCTCATTTTCAAAGGTTGCATTTCTTTGCATTGTACATGGGTACCTAACATGGCATTGTTGCTGGGACCCATTCTACATTCTCCATTTCTTAGTTTTGTGAGCTTAAGGCATTTCCCTAAGTTGCACTTAAGGGGCGGTGTTAGAGTAAATAATTAATTATTTATTCAATTTACTTAAGCTTACTTAGGTAAATGCATTTTATTTATTTTTTGTAGTCTAGCAGTTTGTTATAAGTTGTTGACAATACAAGAGTTTTTTCTCTCCTAAGTCATACTTATCCTGTCACATTGTTCGAAGACTTGCCACCTTATGTGGATATATGCCTAGTTGTCACACTTATCTCCAAGCATCTTATAGCTTGTTCTAGGAGATTCTTGGAGCTCTTTATATTCGAGCTCCCTCATTGTATTTTCATCACAACACATTCTCATTGTAAATAAAATTTTATTATTTTTGCATACTTGTTGTCTCTCATGTCTGTTTAGGGTTTTTCCCTTGCTCCATGCTCTTCCTTCCTTGGATTCCCTTTAATAGATTTCCACATGCAAGTGATCTTGGCCATCTTCAAAGTTGAATTTCATCAACTCCAACAATTTTTTAATTTTTTAGATGTCAAAATCGTTTTCTTGGCATGGTTTCTCTTGTTTTATGCTGTACTTTTTTTTTTGCAGCTTGTTTTTAGTTTTGATCATTGTATCCATCATTTTGAAGCACTTTTATGTATTGCAATTAGATAAAGTGTCACTCTTACATTTTGAAAATTATGAACATTATTTTTGAGTCAGTTGTACATGCACTATTTGTATAAAGCACCATGGGGGGATAGTAGTTGCCATGTTTGTGCCATCTTCCTTTTTCAAGTGAGTGTCCCTTCCATGACATTAGCCCCATGTAGAGTCAGTTTGACCATGTCTTTATAGGTGTTTGTGCCTCTTACTCTCTCCTCGTTCTTGGTTCGTTTGCAGGAGACTTTGGCCCACCTTCTTAGTTGCCTATCATCTCACCCCATCTTCATTAGGGGGTGTTAGAGTAAATAATTAATTAATTATTAATTATTTATTCTATTACTTAAGCTTAATTAGGTTAATGCATGTAGTTGAGGTTAGTTGTTGACAAGACAAGAATTTGTTCCCTTTAGCATACTTATCTTTTCCACCTCTTGTGGATGTGTGCTTAGTTGTCAACCTTATCTCCTACCTCATTCTAGCTTGTTCTACAAGCTTTCATGAGGCCTTTTTATTTGGTCTCTCACTCATTGTAAATTCATTCCATTTTCACATAGCAATTATAATTTCCTATTGTGAAATATTCTCTTGTGTGGTATTTGCTTCAAGCTCTTTGCTCCCTATTTTTCTCTTCAACAAGCTATTTGCATTGTAGGTGATCTTGGTGCATTATCGGAGTCAGATTCTCAACTCCTACAGCTTGTTGCTTAACCCTTTTAGTCTTTGTAGTCATAGCTTCCACAAAGCTCTTTGTTTTCCTCTTTGGCTCACTTGGTTGAACATCTGATACTGTTGCATATGAAATGCTCTATTATGAAGACATTTTTCCAATAGACACTAACAAAGGTTGCACACTCAGTATACCTTGCTTCATAGTCTATCTGACTTCTTATTACTGACTTTCAGTCCTACTAGCCTCTAATAAAGCTTTCTTCATTATTGTATCAATCTTCTTGTGAGATGCCTTCTCTAAGGATACCTGATGAGATGATTGTGTAATCTCATAATAGGTTCCAAATCTATATTCAGCTTGTTCCTTCTCAAATTTCAAAAATAAATGAATGTATCCAACTTTTGTTTCATAACTGAATTCATAACCTAAGGGATTAAGAAATGTATCTCAAGGTTCAACTGCTTAAATGTAAGTAAAATCTACATCAACCATAACGCAAAAGTTTTCTTTAAATATATCTACAATTGTAGGTGTAATTATGAATCTCCATTTCATTTCATTCTGAAATGTTTTCATTATTAGATTTCCACTATCCAATATCTTATCTACTAGATGTCTTCTACATACTTTTGTGATCTTCTCCATTGTACATCTATCACTGATCATAATCTCTATGGCTAAAAAATATGGGAATCTCTTAAGCACATGAAAGAATAAATGATTGATTAGTGACTAAAATCTAAACACACCCTTCTTAGTCCTTTTGATTTTCTCTAGATTTTCAAGAATTTGTATTCTTAGAATTTTACTAAGATTAACTTTTTCCTTCTCAACACATATCTTGTAGGCTGCATAGATGAATCTAGCTAATGATTCATCAATCTTGCAACTTTCACATAAGGAGTAGGCAATGATTCTACTCAGGAATCTTACATCATCTTGTTTAATGGTGCTAATCATCATGGCCTTTTCATTATAAATTGCTTTGATATAACTCTCAACTTTCTTCCTAACCAATTTCTTGCCTATAGGTACATTGCCTTGTTTACTAAGACCAATTACCTAATGAATAAGGTTGATTGAAATATCAACTACACTATCTTCCATCCATAGTTTTCCATCATGTATTCTACTTAGTATCATCTATGTCCAATTCTTGGTAGAAATGATATTTGAATAGGTCTAGTTACTTTAAATGTTCGAATCTGGGCTTTACAGTCATATTATAATTAAAGGTTAATTCCATATCCTTGTTCATATACTCGCTTCCAATAGATTCAAACTTAATATTAAGATAACTTACTACATCTTCCAAATAAACTACATTGTTTAGCATAATGGATAATGTTGAACTAGGGTTTTCTTCTATAGGTTTCATGGAAACAACCTTCAATTTTAGTCTCTCCTCATTGTTGAAATTATGAACTATAGACATATCCATGCTTCTACCAAATATGAATTTTTTTTGAATAAATTTTTTGAATAAATGATAAAATACTTCTTTTGAAAAAAGGTTTTTCTATAAAATTTCCTTAACAAGTCACTTCTGAGTGCTCTGTACTTCGGATGTAATTGCAATGAAGTGTTAATCAAGTTTCTACTCCATTTTATTCCTTCAACTTGAAATTGCATTAATTGTATTCTTTGCAAACACAAAAAAAATGTCAATTACATTTTGTAATCAAATATTTGCTCAAGATCTTCTATCTGATCTTTAGATGCTACCCAAGGTTTTCCATAGCTTCCTTTCATCATGTCAAAGCTTCACAAAACTTTGCTCCATGAAATTCTTAGTAAGAACATAGTTTTCATATTGTACTATAAATTTAATTTTCTCTGTAATAATAGTAACTATTAATTCCTTTGCAACAAGTCTAGATAGGCTCCAAATTACAAGCAAGGATACATATAGTCTAAACTTATCTCGATACAACTTTTCCAAACTTCGCTACTCATACTTCAATCTCTGAGTGAAGTTACAAATTTTGGTGTTGTGAACAAGCTTAATTCAACTTAATTGAATCAAACTTGATAACTAACTTCTATATTCATGTCTCATCATCTTCTAGATTTTCTTTTGAGAAGTCTAATCCTTTTGCAAATGCTTCACTGAGTTCTTCTCAAAGTTGATTAACTACATTTCTTTGTTCCTCATTATCTTTCTTAGTTCCAGAGTTCTTCTCATGGTTCCTTTTGTCATTTCTAACATTTCTTCCATCAGTCCTTCTATTTTTGAAGTTTCTTCCATTATTCCTTCTATCTCACAAGTTTCTATCCATTCTAGAATATTTTGTTGTATATCCAAAGTTGTTGCATAACTAACATATTGGTGTTCTTCTTCTACGATTCTATTGATCATCAGGTGCATGATTATTCTGAGCAATGTGTCTAAAGTTGTTACACTTATAACACATGATCTTTCTTCTTCCTTCATAAAGTATTCCTTCTCTCAATGTCCTTTCATTAGATCTTCTTCTATCTATAGGTTTAATATTTCTAGACATTCTATTGTTCCTTTTATCATTATAATATTTAGGTTTCCTACAATCAATTGCTTTATGACCCATACCATGACAATTATGATAATAAAAATCCTTAACAAGATTAAGTGACTTATTTTTACAATCTCTTTTCATATGATCTATTTCCCTACATGAAAAACACTTACCTCTAAATTCATACCTAGTTTCCTTAAGAGATTCCACTCGCTTTTATTTATCCAAAATCTCAACTTCCTTGTCTTGTCCAACTTCTTTAGGTTTATCAAAAGATTGACTAGATTCAATCTTATCATCAAATTTTTCTTTTTCTTTCAGATTTGATCTAATCTCATACTTCTTTGTAGGCATGTTAAATAGATAGCCAAGACTAGTCTTATCATAAGTAGGTCCTTGTATTGACATTGAATCATCAAGCTTTTCTCTACTAGAATAAAGCTTCTCCAATTTTTGCACCAAGTTAACTCACCTTTAACAATAATATTGTACTTATGAAGTTCTTCATGATCTTCTTTCAACATTTCAAACTCAAATGTCTTCTTTGCCAGACTTGCTCTAAGATCTGCATTTTCAATTTTCAAATCAAATTCAACTTTTCTTGGATCAATCCTCAAAGTCAACTTCAAATTCATAATCTTCAATTCATGCTTCAAGATCTTGTACTCTAGCTTCATCTTAGAATAATCATCATCACTAGTTTTAGATTCAATGGATTTAGGCTTGGATTTCAAATGTTCAATCTTATTCTTCAATTGTCCAATATAAACTTTGGAGTCTTCATATTTTTCCTTCAGCTTATCTCTTTCTTCAGTAAAGAGATCAATTTGTTCAAGTGCCTCTTCAAGGTTCTTCATCAACTATTCCATATCCATAGGGATCTTACTCAAGCTATTAAGTCTCTTCTAAGTAGCTATGCTCTAATACCAATTGTTAGAAATAGGAATCACTTGGGGAGGTGAATTAGTAATTTATAAACTTTAGTCACCAATTGGATATTATTTTTTACTTTAAACCATACATAACAAAGTAATAAAGTAATGTTAAATAGTAACAATAACCATGCACAAAGATAACTCATAACACCATATTTTGTTAACTATGGAAACCTTGGCCAAGGGAAAATCCTAGTGGGGATGATAGCCACTAGATAATATATTGATAAATAAGTTCCTTGTTAGAGGATGGACCATATTACGAGTCAATAAAAAAATTTAGTATAGAGAGTCTGTGTTAGGAGACTTTGAATCCCTATTAGGAGATTCCAACCCTATTAGGAGTTATGCCAGCCTTATTAGGAGTTGTAGTATAGTAAATGCAAGATGAGCCCACTGCCCAAACATGCACTTCCAATTATAAGAAGAGCTCACTGCCCAAACAAGTAATTAGACTTCTAGAAAATAGAGTCTTTCTCAGTTTGATATCAGATCACAAAATAGCTTTACAAACTTTGCATATATCATTTTCACAAAAGTTCACATAAAATTTCTCAACTCAACTTATCCAAGATAGCACAATTGCATAATTGAATTCACGAGATGTCCTTTGCATAAATACCGTGCCTTTACACAAATTGTTGCTAGGTTGGCTAAGACCATAATATACATTTCTAGCTTAGAGTAAACATCTAGGATGTCGGCCCTAATTGGACAAGTAATTATTTTGTAAACAAAATATTTCCTTTCCTTTAATTTTGTTTTCCTATTTCATTGGTAAAAAATGAATATCACTTTTCCATATAGTCTATACTGAATTTTGAGGTTATACATGTCATCATCAACATGTTTACTATCTCCATCTAACTTTCCTAGTCATAATATAACTTCAGCAACAAGTTACATATATAACAATACACTGTTGTATACCAAATTCATACTTAGAGAATTTTTTGTGTACCAAAAGCTAAGTATCTTAATTTCTGAGGTTTCCTATAAGCATGTACATTATGTGTTGCCATAAATGACAACAATTACATATTTTCATTAGCTAATTGTCAACAATTAACATTTTAAGGGATCTTGGATTTGTTTAGTGGTAATTGATTCACCCCTTCCCTCTTAGTTACTCCTCTTATATTTCCAATAGTCCTCATCTAGGTGTTTTTGTTTGATTCCTTTTTGTAACTATCTAGCTTCTTCTTGTCAACAATAAAATCTTAGTTGATCTAACTTTGAAAATTTTGACCTTGCACTAATACCTTGTTTGAATAACTCATTGTTGACTATCTCATATCCAATGTTAGACAATTAATCCTATAATTCTATGATTCTCATAAAGAAGGAATTCATAGATTCAACTTTCTCATGATTATGTTGTTTAGTTGTGTTTTAGTGCAAGAGTTCTTCTAGTGTTATTTACTTCAAATGTATAATCTAAGGATTGGGCATGAGGTACATAGTTGTTTTCTTTGCTAGAATGGGTACAATGTGATCCCTTATGGAATCCAATATTAATTTTGTAGCCTTTTTATTGTTTTCAATCCATTATGATTTTTCTAACTCATCCTTGGGGTATCTCCTTTTATCTTTAACATATGAATCCACTTTTGCTTCACCTAATATCATCATTATTCAAATTTTTCATGCTTTGAAGTTATTGGCTCCATTAAGGTGATCTGTAAATCTGATTACAATTGACATCTTTGAAGGATGGATATTTATAAGTTTAAAGGTATGCTATTTAAATCTTCAAGTTTAACTTTATGTTTGTTATAATTGTGGTTCTAGTACCATGTAAATGATTTAAACTTATATCAGATTATATGTTCTTTTCTCTTAATGTATGTTACATACATACATACATACATACATACATACATACATACATACATACATACATACATACATACAATTCCATTCAAGGCCCACACAATGCCTCAGACGTAAAAACCCTTACCGAGAAAATGGAGGAAATGAAGAATTGTCTTTCATATCTCAAAGGCATTAGTTCTCATGTCCTATCCAATCCTAATCCTCCATGTAATCCCCCTTACTATGAACCTAATCCAAATCCTTTATCCATAATTCCACCTCCACAAAATCCTAATCCTATAACTACATCATCCCCTAATACTCCAACAACATCATCTCCTAAGCCTACAACAATGTCATCCCCACCTCATCAGGTGTATTTCACATCACTTTTGGCTAGATTGAAAATTCAGCATAATGTGAGCCAATCACCCAAAGCCACACCTCCAGTTCCATCTCAAGACCTTCCTTCAAAGCATGATGTTTCTCCTCTAGATCTGAGCACTTCTCCATCCCATAATTCCATTATCCCTCAAGATTCATCCATCCCTCCTAGTCCATCTTCTGATTTCCCTCCTAATCAAGATCAAGATATTACACCTACCATGCACATTACTGATTCCATTCCATCTCCAACATTATCATCCATAGACCTTCATGAAAAAGTTTCTTCCACTCCATTCACTAATACTCCTCCATGTCAAGATCAAATTACTCCATCTCATGATTCTATTTCCTCCACGTCCACGTATGATGATCCACTTACCATGCTATATGATCTTCTTTCACCACATGATTCCATTTCTTCCACGTCCTCATATGATTCTAGTCCATTTAGTGATCCACTCCTTGAGTTATATGATATTCTTTCATGTCAATATCAAAGTACTCCATCTCATAGTTCCACTCCGTCCATTCCATCTCATGAACCTATTCCATCTCACGATCCACTCATTCTGCTCAATGATCTTCTTCCAAGTCAAGATCCATGCACCCCTTCATCCATATTTCATGATCCTTCTCCATCTCGTGATCTTATTATTCCTCATGATCCCCCTCATAATCCTACTCCACATGATCCTATTACACCTATCCAATCTCCTCATGAACCCCATACACCTAGACTCACATCTTGCGTTCAGAATACTAAGTATCCCCTTGGAAAAATAATTCCTCAAGATGTTGGTACACCTTCCACTTTTTCCAATTCCAAAACTCTTCCTTCCACACCTAAAACTCTTCCTTCTTCATCTTCCAAGTCCATTTTAGGTCCTTATAGTCCATCCATTCTAGGTCCTTATAGTCCATCCATTCTAGGTTCTTATAGTCCATCCATTCTAGGTCCATATGTTCCATCGTCAAACCTTTCTTCTCTTCCTTCCATATTAGGTCCTTATATACATCCTTCTACCTTATCGACATTTTCCAATTTATCCCCTTATAAAGATCAACAAAGGCGCACATCCTTGAATTCCTTCCAACATTCACCTTCCATAAACTCTTCATCTTCTTTACCATCGTGCACCCATACCATGGAAAATGGAAGCAAATTGGATGCCAAAGAAAAAGAAAAAGAAGTCACAAATCCACAAGAGCATAAGGATCAACATGTCCCATCAAGCGACATGTTCAAGAAAAGAAAAATCAGATCCAAAATGCAATCAAAAAGCCACAAAGGCTAAAAATCAAAAGTGCAAAAGTTATGTGGATACCAAAGTTACTTAATGTAGCAATGAATCTCAAAGAAAGATCCCAAATGACATCCAATTCTGCTAATCCAAAAGCCTCCCTCCTTCATAAATTCTCTCAACCTCCATCTTCTAGATCCATTTTGGGTCCTTATAAACCCAAATCTACCATCCCAATTCTATCATCTCCTTCATCCATTTTGGGTTCCTATATCCCAAAATTCCAACTTTCTCCTACACATCTTTCACAATTTACTCCTTTCCACCACCTTTCAAGGTGTGTGCCAATTAATATCTTTCCACTTCCTTCACAAGTCTTCTAACCTAGTATCCATCTACCACGTCTTCCTCCTACCTACTCAACTCCCTTAATCCAAACTTTTTCATAGGTCATTGTCTTCTATTCCCCAATTCACTTTAGCATTCTTTTCTTTACCCTATCAACATCTACGAGAAAATACCAACAATTCCTTGAAAATAAATAAAATATAATAAACAAATATCAAGGGATACATCCATATATCTAGATGCTTGAGTCCTCCCTTCATTTTCCTACTATGTAGTCATTGTCTTCCACTTTCACTTACCTATCCATTAACTTCCCTTTTTCCACTTGCACTTTACACTAGGGGCAAGTTCCATCCATATTGTTCTTCCTTACCTATCTTCTATATTCCATCTATTGTCCATTGTCATTCCCACTTTTGATCTTGACTTACACTTTCCATATCCCTTCCGCATTATCCACATGCCTTTATACTTTTCCCACACTTGATCGTGACTTTCCCTCTCCTCTCATCCATCCATAAGTACATTCCATATTCTTTCCACATACACTATCCTACATATTCTTACATTCTTCCATATGTTTGATCTTGAAATTTTATCCCTATCTTGCATCCTATAGTCCTTGTCATGTTCATGCATCCATTTTCCATCCATATGCATACATATTCCAATTCTCTTTTCATGTTCATTCATATCTTTTCCATCCATAATCCTATGCACGTCTATCCTTCTTCCATATACCCTTGATCTTGGTTATCCCTTTCATTTCATCCACTTCTTATCACACTTTTCCATCCTTATCCTTCATATAATTATCCCTCCTCCATATCATTCATGTCATTATCCCTTTTTCATGCCTTCCTTCATTCTACTTTCATACCCATGCTCATAATCAATACTAGAAGCACAACAAAAAGAACACTCATACATGCTTAAGAGGAGCACATCCCTTTTATTCCTCCATATGCGAGCTTTCATACCATCCGCCAATTTTCATGCAATCCTTCCTCACCATTATTTCCTTCCATTTTCATATCCTTGGAATGGGGCATTGTTGGTCACTCCTTTGAAATATGGTTCTTGGTTCCCCATTATCTGACACTATATCCGTTGGTCATCCATATTATTCCTCCATTCATATATCTACCCAATCTTCCCATCCATTTACAAATACTGTGGCTCTCCCTTGTCATTGGTCTCAATTCATTCTATTCCACATTCATTCACTTCTATTCATTCATTCATATCAAATTCAATCCAAGTCTCCCAATCTATTTAATCAATTCATTTATCCTCTAATCTCATCATATTCTCTTCTTCCAATCACATCATTTCCATAATCAATTCCTTCATTCTATTTGCATCTACCTTGATCGAATTTCTAGTCTTCCATTCAACACATTTTCCTCTAACAGAATATTTATTTTCATTCCTTCCATTCATTTTCCAATTCATCCATTATCTCATCTTATCTTATTCATATTCTCACCACACTGAGCTTCTATCCATAAAACCAACCTCACCAAATAGTGATTGCAAACAAGCTTACACAAATTCACATTTAGACTCAATGATTTGAGCACATCATTCCTTTTACTGTCATTGCCGGCAACCAATCACAAATATCTCATTTCAATTCAATCAATCAATTAGTTTTTTCCTTACACGATGAATCCTTCCTACACAAGCTTAAAAAATTTTAACAAATTTATAAGGTTCATGGCAAGCATGGTGAATTCAATGATTACTTAGTCATAATGTCTTTTTGTTAATTTTATCTTTGTGAGTCAGTGATAGCCTTCCCCAATGTGCCTCGATCTTCCATATCTTGGTATCATTTGAACGGCTTATCCTGATTACATATGTTATTTTTCAGTATGATCTATTTTCATGATTCTTTAGCACATCTATGTCAGTTTCAAGTTATGTTAATGCATTGCTCATTGGGGGCAATGGGTTAGCACACTTTCCACCAAGCTCCTTAAAAGGACTTTGGGTGTGCCCAGACCTCTCCAGTGCGTATCTGTCATTTGTTCCCCCATGACTCTGAAACCTGCATCCATTGTGTTAAGAGTCTAATACGCGCAAAGGAATCTTGTCATCTATGCTTCTATAGCATTTGGTGCATAACTCCTCTTGCAATATTAAAATACGGTTTGCTCTCCATATGAACACAATTGAATCTTTTGCATTCATGTAGTTAAGTTGCATTTAGATTATCAGTTTCCATCATCCTATTTTTCTTCTTTCCTTCCCTTCTTTCTGTTCCAAGACCTTTTCACGAAAATTGCCCAAATTTATATTTTTTGCACAATTTTCGTGAGGGGGCATCAGGATTCTCCTTCCTTCTCTGGGGCAACCTGCATTTTATTTCTTTGATATGATGCCGTCTCGACATCACATCAAAGAGGGGCAAAATGTATACACTAAAAATTGTCCTGAATGACTTTATTAATTTAATTAATACTAGTCACATTCTTCTACTTATTTAATTAAATTATTTTAATTAAATAAGTTCATTTTTGTCTAAGTATTTAAATTTAATTTAAATACTTCTTAGCTCTAATGTGTTAATTTAAATTGACACATGATTCTCCAAATATTCTTTTTTTTAAAAAATAAATTTTATTTATTTAAAATTCTCCATATTTCCATTAATTCTTCTAGACCTTGATTAAATTAAATTTTGTTTAATTTAATCTTTATTCAAATTGCCTAGAAGTACGTGCATTCATATGAGTTGTTATCATATCTTTTAAGCAAATGTTGTCTACACCATAGGAATCTTCTACACACATGCCATTTCATCAGTTTTATCCATCTATCTAGAATGTGAGATAAGATGCTTAGTTGTCAATTCTTATGATTATCTCCTGTGCTTAGTCATCAAATCGTTATCCTTATCTCTTAGTGTTTTCTAAGCACATTCTAGATGCTTCCTCCATCCACTTTAAATAGACATCTTGTCTCAAGAATTAGACATGATGAGAAACACACCATGAGAGACACTACGAGAAGAATGGCCTAATACTGGCTGGGATAGGAATCATTCGAAGTCCATTAGACTTTCTTATCATTGTATCATCATTCTATCATTTTGATTTCTCACATCATCTAGTCTAGGTACATTTTCCATTTGCATTCATACATCCAAGAGATTCATCCATTGTTTTGTTCTTAAGAGCATACCGAACATTTTCTCCATTGCTATGTTCATAGTTTGAGGTTTGCATAATCTTGGTTACAATTTTATGCAACACGAAGTCTAATATAGTATAACACTTTCTAAATTATTTTTTACAAATTCTTTCTAGAATGTGTCTTTCTCATGATAAATGTTGTTAGATGTAGAAAAAATCTATGTCTAATGGTTTCTTAGTTTTTGGATGAATTCCCTATGTCATCTAACATAGGGTCTTCCATTGATGTTTCATTATCATATTTCTTTACCGACATCTTCTTCATTTCTTCTTTGACTTGTTCTTTATTTATGACTCTCTTTCCTTTCATATCATGATCATTAATAGTAGCAAACCAAGATATCTGTAGGTATAGGATACATGTATCAAAACTTAGAAAAAAATTATAACATGGAAATCCAAATGGTCTCAAAGGTTGTACAATTCCTTTTCTACACTTAGTAGTTAAGTGTTCTAATTGCCCACATTGAAATCATTTGACAAGAGAATTATCTTCCTCCTTTCAATAGTATATCAATTTCCTTGTTGTTAGTTTTATGCATTATTTATCTTGTTTCCATAGTGATTACATTTATAGAAACATTTAGAAAAATGTTGCTAAGATGTTCCACTAGTAGTTTCACATCTATATTCATAGGCTTTATGACCAAAGTTTTTGTAATTGTAACAATAACCATTGAAAAGCATGCTTCTAACTAATCTTGCTTGCTTCAAAAAAAAAAAAATTTGTGACAATTATTACCATATTTTAAATAGGAGGGCTTATAGGGCTTCTTACATCATGCATCAATTGATTTTTCAGATATTTGTTTCTTAGAATTTGATGATTCTTCTTTCTCCACCATGTTATTTTTGGTATATCCTAGGCCAATAGTGTCACCTAGTTTCATCTAATTTTTCAATTGTTCATTGGATTTTTTCATGCTTTGTTCTTTCTATCAATTCACTTCATGCATGGTTATCTTTTCATTATCTTTCTAAGAGTGAATTTTTTTCTGTGGTAATTTTTGTAGTTTTTATTTTCTTTATTTTAAGATATTCTTTGTTATTCTTGGAAATCCTCATTCATTCCAATATTTTTATCATTATTCATAGATTCATAATAGGGATGAGGCTTCTACCAAGGCTTAGTCTCCTAACAAGGACTCGAGACACTATACATTATTCATAGATTCCTAATAGGGTCAATATCCTTACCCATATTCTTTATATAGTGAATCATTTTGTGGGTTTCATCGCCACTAGGGTTTTCCCTTGGCCAGGGTTTCCCTAGTTTAAAAAAGTCATTTTATGAGCTCTCTTTATGTATAATTATTTATATTATTTAGCATTATTGGTTCTCTTTCTTATGCATGTGGCAAAGTAATTAATAATATTCAGTCATGTGAAAAAAGATTGAAATTACTGATTCACTCCCCCTGTCAGTATTATCTATTTTGAACAAATTGAATAGCAACAAAGTTTACAAATAAAAGTAGATATGATCTCTTTAACAGAAGAAGGATTGTGAGAAAATAGAAGGCAAGGTTTGAGAAGAAAAAGACAAAGATTACAAGTTGTTGAAAGGTCTACCTACTAAATATTAGACAAGTGGACAAGGGAAGGGAATAGTAGGAGTCATCATTATGCAAAAGGCTTTCTCCAGCTACTTGGATAAATTTATAGAGATATCTACTAGTCCTCAAGATAGAGTGACATATCTTTAAGAGCTTAGTGGATGCATACACATGGAAATAGATGAAATGCAAGACTGGTTATGCACAATCAAAGATTTGGCCAAAGAACACTCCAAGTGGCTTATCAGATACACTAACGTCCATGTCAATATACATGAAGAAATCATTCCAATCATTGTCATTGCCAATCCCTATAAGATGAAATTAGAAAAGGGGAAGAAAGAAAAATTATATTTCTCCTACTTTTTTGTATTCTAATATGAAATTGTAACTAATAATTGCCTTGTTTCCATTTGTCATTTTTGAGAAGATGAACCGATCCAACTACTTTTTGTAATGGTTCATTTTAGCTTGAGTTAGTTCCTATTTAGGCCTAACTTGGTTTTCCTCTCCTATTCTTTGGTCAAGAAAAAACTCCATCTTAGATTTACAAACAAATGAATTCATTGTAAATCACAAACTCAAGGGAGTTGTACCTATAAATTTAGAGGAAATTAGCCATTTAGTTATGATCTCCCAAATGTTGTAATCAGACATTGTTCATATATATTGGGCATTTAAAGATTAAATTGAAAATGAACAATTTGTTTACCAATAGTTTGGAATAAAGAGAATTGTGAGGCATATGAAGGGTACTAAAGATTATGGATTATGGTAAAAGAAAGGAGGCAACTTATATTTGAAAGCCTTCACTGATGTAGATTGGGCAGGAAGTGTTGATGACAGGAAGAGCACCTGTGGTGGGGCATTCTTTCTTGGTAAGAGACTAGTGTCTTGGACAAGTATGAAGCAAAATTGCATGTCTCAGTCTATAGCAAAGGCATAATATGTTGCAACAGCATCTAATTATTCTAGTATTGTTTGGTTCTGATAGGTATGAAGGTAGAAATTAAGGATTCAGTGGTTATCTTATGTGATAGCACTAGTGCAATTAATATATCAAAGAATCTTGTGATGCATAGTAAGACAAAGCATGTTGCAATAAATTATCATTTTCTAAGAGAATTGGTACAAGAAAAAGAGGTGAGATTGGAATATGTGAATACTAAAAAACAAATTGTAGACATATTCACCAAGCCGTTACCTAAGGATGCATATTTGTATCTAAGAGGTAAGCTAGAGTTTATTCCCCTATCTAAAGCTCACTAAATGAATTTTAGTGATGCATCAACCATAGCATGTTGAAGATCAGCCAAGTTGATGCAATAATGAAAGGGTAGACTACATATGAATCTATACATTAGGTATATTGGAATTTACTAAATATTGTCTTTGACATCAGATTTCAAAGAGGGAGATTTTGGTTGTCATATCACAAATTTTTTTTTTGAAGATGTCAAAGAGGGAGGACTTATGAAAGACATCAAAGAAGGCTAACTTGGTCTAATATGAAAGAGGGAAATTTTTCTATTAGAATAAGATGTTGAAGACAAAGTAAAATTGGAGAGTTTGCTGACAGAGGGAGAAATTGAAATCAAAGGGATAAATTGAAGTCAGAGGGATTTCACACTAATAGAGGGAGTTCTCATGGATGAGAATCACAATGAAACTAAGAATATTTTCCTTACTTTAATTTTCTTTAAAATTTCATTGTATTATGGCATGTTGAGTTTTCATCAATGCTAAAGAGGGAGATTGTTGAAAATAATTGATCAATTGTATATTGTCTTTGATGTTACACCAAATGTCATATATTTAGTAGTCAATATATGTCAAGCTCACTTAGGCGATAAAGATAGTTTCCTATGTCTATGGATCATTCTAGTGTTTTCCAAGTTCAAAAGATAGTGTCTACTAAGTTCACTAAGGCGTTGAAGAAAAGTTTGTAGAAGTTGAGTGTTAACTAGTGTTAACTAAACTCACTCGGTTACCAAAGAAATTTTTTGAAGATGCAATGTTAATTGATCTCACTTGGTTAACACATGAAAATAATTTTTGAGTTAGAGTCTACTGAGTTGGGTCGGCTAACGAAGCATTTTCTTGTTTTGGCATATTGATTTTAATGGATTTGTTTGTTGGTACTAGCTGACTGAGGAGATGAATACTAATTATTCTAAGTTTTATTCAAGTTGAATTGACAATGTTTTTGATGTAAGTATAAGGCCAAGTTGAGGATTGAATGTGTGATAACGTGTGGAAGATAAGCAGATGCTTAGAGGAAGCAAATTTGAAAGGATAATGATAATATTCTTGTTCGATAGCAAAGAATAATCTGATCCAAAAGGATCAAGTACTCGAGCCAAAATTGTGATATGAAATTAGAAATACATTTGCATCAAAAATTAGGTCATATCATTATTACTCTCTAAACATTGTAGCAGTATATCAAATCTCTTAATATAGTTAGCCTAATAGCTATTTGCCAAATCCTCTAACAAGGTGGCATTTTGAGATTGAAGTATCTAAAGACCTCTAACAAGGCTAGTCCTAACAAGGTGATTAAATCCTCTAATAGGGTCACACTTGACAGTGTCTTTTGTAACTTTTAACATAGTTGGTTCCTCATAGGGCTCACTTCAGAAGAGTGAAAAATAGTAACTAGTATCAATTGGTGGTTTTTCCCAAATTGGGTTTCCATGTTAAATCTTGGTGTCACTTGTGTTCATGCTATTTATTTTGTCTATGAAACTAAGTTAATCAAGTTTAATCATAGTTAACACCTTAATATCTACATGTTAAGTATTTGTTGAGTTACATTTGTTAATTCAGTGCTTGTTGAGTTACAACATATTGTTAGTGTTAATTGGGTGCATGTGTGTTAACTGAGTGACAAGAGTATCAACAAAGTTTATGTTTTGTAATGACATCTAAGGGATTTTGGATTTGGGTTTTGGGATATATTTGCAACAAACACTTCCCTTCAATTTATACTTCTGGAGAGCCCATTTGAGGACAATCCCAATTGAAATCCTAAAAGCAATAAAACATCCCCCTTATAAGTAGAGTTGTAGGCTGAATGACTCAATACTATCCACTATACTATAGGGGAGGAATATTTCTAGGCTATTCACTTAGAGATAAACCTTGGGATCCTTTGTATGGGGGATTGATGGAACTTTTAATTAGGGCCCCCTTCTTATAACTTGTCTTGATAGAAGTACCCTTCTCCTTCCCACCAATACATTTTGAGTCCTTCCCCAAGAATGCCAAATCCTCCTTTGGGGAATCTCTAGTGGGGTTGATTTGCACAAAGTCAACCACCCTCCCACCTAATGGAAATTAACACATCTTCCACCTCACATTGGGCCCTCGATGAAAAGGTCAACACTAGCTGCAAATTGGACAGAAAAGAGTCCCATAGTCAAATTCCAACAAGCCCCCATGTGTCATACATATTCAAAATTGAAAATTGAAGAAGAGTGAGAAATTTTTAGAGCCTCTCATTAAGATGTAGTTGAAAATAAATGTTATTTTAACTATTTAAATTAAATAATAAGATATCAGTATTCTACAATATTTTCCCCACAAATGAATATTGTTAATTACTTTATAACTTTCATATGAAAGTAAACCAACAATACTAAACAATAAATATAACCATGCACATAGATAACTCATAACACCATTATTTGTTAACTAGGAAAACCCTGGCCAAGGGAAAGCCCCAATGGGGAGGATACCCACTAGATGATTTACTAAACAATAGGATCATGTTGAGGATATTGACCTTGTTAAGTGTCTATAAAGTACATATAGTGGCTCAAGTCCCTATTAGGAGATTAGACCTTATTAGAAGCCTCAACCTTGTTAGGAATTGCTTCAACCCTATTAGGAGTTGGTAGAACAAATAAAATGTATGCAAGAAGAGCCTACTACCCTAACATGCAATTATACAATTCAGTTCTTCACAAGAATAGATATACATACAATACTTGTTATCTATTGTACTTTGCACTTATTCTGATCATACATCAAAATTTGCATCACATAAGGCTCACATATCTTTCAAATCATTCACAAAATAGGTTGCATATCACTTCACATCACCTAATTAATACGTGATATAAGATTTCTACTTATACCTTACACATTTACAAAAATCTTCTCAATCGACCTTCATGTGTTCACACATTTGGCATAATATAAAATAATGTCCACATAGTTAGGTCATCATAAATTATTAATTATTTCATAACCAAGATAATTTCTAAGGTCATGCAATCCAATTGTCTTCTCTGCTCTGTTCTACGCTATTGAATACTCGCACTAGTATTTTAATCATAACTCATGCCCTACTATCCATGCACATTTGTGCACTGGTAGATGTCATCATGATACTATCATGAAGTTGTCTTTAACTACACATGAGCTAACTCTCAATGAGTCATCCATACACTTATGTCTAATCATTGTGTTGTTGGAAATTGTCTAACACTTAGACAATATTCTATATCTAAATGCATAAATGAAATGTTGAATGTATATTTCCATAAATAAAAGCCATCAAGACATCTTATCTGACCATATTTCCAACAGAGAATCAGTCTCAACTAAGCACTAAAGTTTTTAACAAGGGTAAAGAAATTGTTTCATCATTAATTTTAAAAGAAAAGGGTAAAGAAGAAGAAGACATTGATCTGGATGAGGATATTGTTATTCCAAATTGGGATATCTCTCTCCTCACTCCTAATCAAATGGATATCATGAGATAACTTTTGAAGAAGAGGGATAAGAAATAAAAACTTAGAGAATAAAATAAGAATAAAAATTAAGTCCATGAGGACATAAAGAGCATAAATGTTGATTTTTTAAGTATTGAGGTTGAGGATGAAAAAAAAGTGTCGGAGCAAGTTGCACTAAAATTTGCAATAGATCAAGTAGAACTATCTATCACTCTTTCTACATTGGAAAGATTTGCCAATAATGTTATTTGTTTTTTTGTCAAATTGAGTGACATATCTATCTTCACAAAGGAGATAGAAATAAATTGTCCAAGATATATGAGAATACGAAGGCAGGGGCACACTAGCTGTCACTTGATCCAAGTTATAGTTATGCACATTTCATAAAAATTAGATATCTGAGAATTCTTTAGGCATAATTATTAAGAGGAGAAGCTAGAATTAGTGCCAAACTTGCTGAAATTTAGGGCATGATTCTTCCAAAAATGAATGCACTACAGAAGCACATTGAGAATACAAATATTCTCAATTATGAAAATAACTTCTCCATAGCTGACCACTTGTTGAAACTGTCAGCAGAAGTTCAAATAGCCTTATGTGTAAGTAAGGTATTACAAGAGAATTGGGACAAGACTATGGTACTAATTCTGAAGGTAAATAATACTTTCTTGTCAAATTTTGGTATTAACTTGTAGATATTATACACCTCTGGCATTTATGTCAAAAAGGGGGAGAAGTAAATATGTTAGAAGAGAAGATTATCTGTATAGAGTATGAATATACCATTAAAGGGGGAGAGTACTATTGGTAAAAAGAGGAGAAGATTACTATACTCCACATTTATGTATGTATGTATGTATGTATATATATGAGAGAGATATATGCATGAGGTAGCTACCTATGTATAGATAAGTGGAAAATATCTTTAAAAAGGTAATTTTGAAAATTTAGAAAAATAGAGTATTCTCTTGAGCTATAGTAGCACAAAGTCAAAATTGAGTTGAAGATATGGTATGGTGATAAAGAAAGTTTTTTTGACTTGTGAGATCACAATGCATGGCAGGGGCAGTGACATGCATGTTTGAAATAGATGCACCAGATTGTGCCATGTGGCTAAACTAATGACTTTCGCTATGTTGCAAAATAAAGATGCAAGGAAGTTAGCCAAAGAAACATAACAACATGGTAACACGTGGTAGTGAGCCTAGATGATGATATGGTAGTTCTGACCAATTAGGTGATGTCATGTGGTGGTGACATGTTGAGGCACCCAGTAAGGTGATTATGTGACAAGATGACCATGCATGGGAGACCAAATGGGAGATTTCCATGTGGTAATGTGTCAGATGATAGGTGATAGTTTGTAGACTAATTAGAGGGTGACATGTGGCACCCAATTGGTGATGAAAATCAAAGGGCAAACAAATCAAATGGTGACACATGTCACTTGGACAATCAGCCCAAGTTTGACCTAGATGCAAAAGGGAGAGAAATTTGTGAGTTTTAAAAATGTTATTTTTTAATTGATTCCTCATTCTAAATGCACAAGTGATTTTAAATAAACATTGGTTTATATCCTAAAGTTTAGACTTTAGTCTAAATGAAAATTTTGCAAATTTTATGGGTCTATCATAGGAGGTAGTATGCGTGAGATATACTAGGTTTTGTCTAAGGTGTTTTTTTTTCAACTGTATTTTGGTATTATGGTTCAAACACATTTTTTGGTGAAATAGACGAAGTGGGTGTATGACAAAATTAATGGAGATGTAGTTGGTGATGTATTTTTGCTTAAAAATTAGTTGGTTAAGAATTTTGGCATCATTTTAATAGTAGATCTAATATTCTATTGTAAAAGGTGTTTCTCATCATTTTGGGAGATATTTTTGAGTTTGTTGAAGCTAAATGATGAGAATCAGATTTCGATTTCAGTTATAGAGAGAAGAGAGAAGCTTTGTAGAAGTAATGGAAGGAGATTCAAGTGGATAAGTGTCACTTCCATATGGGATCCAAGATTTCTTTCCTCTCCTATATCTTTCTTCTTTATTTCATTCTCTAAGGTTAATGATTGGTTGATTTTTAGACTATTGAGCAAAGCTCTAGCTATTATCCCACCATTTATCCTCAATATATTTATTTTTATATGAACAACATTAATGGAGTTTTAGAGATATTTCTAGTCTATTCAATAGTTTCATGAGTTATTTTCATAGATCCTCATGTATGTTTTTCAAAGAAATAAATAAAAAAGAAGCAAAAGTTTCTTATTTTCATTCTAATTCTTGTCTCCTATATGTGTTGTCCATAATGTTTTGTGGTTTATGAAAAAAGAGCTTAAACTCAGTTGCAACTCCTTAAAGCTATATGTCTTAATGTGTTTTATTGTTGATTCAAGGAATCAAGTAAATGGTTGATATATTTGAACAATTTTGTCTAATTCACAAAGTGATAGAATAGATATGGAGTCTTGATATATGAGATATATCACTGATATCTAAGGATGTATGTTTGTGATTTTTGGAATTTCCCAATAAATAAAGCATTGATCATTTGAAAGGATCAACCATGCTTCTTATTGCTGCATATGTGGGTTGTGATGATTCAATCTTTAATCAATTATCCTTTTCCCTTTTTGTTTAGGAGTCAAAAGGATGCCCTCACTCAGCTTGTGGATTTCATAGGTTTTGTGATTTTCTATTACATGCCTTTTTCATTACATAATTATATGAGAAATAAGGGTTTTATCTACTTTGTATAGATTCCAATTCTATGCTTTGGAGCTGGTACCATATGAATGAATCTATAAGTTCACCCACCTAGGTTTTGCAGAGCCTGAAGGAGTATAGCCTTATAGTTGGCCCCAATGTTTGAATAGGTATATGTTAAAGATGAGAATTAGCTACCCTTAGATGTATTTGTTCCTATCTTTGGGTTATTGAAAAGTTGTTAAATTAGGATCCAACACAGACCAAATTAGCAATTATCTCACCAAAAAGTAGCAGGTTTGACATCAGTAACAAAATAATGATTGTTCCATGATAGTTTTCATCAATCTCCTTTATTTCTATACTTAAACAATCGTTTTAGTAGAGAATTCATATCTAATGAATTCAACAAATTCTACAATGATGTAGGTATCATAAGGTAGATTTTTGCACCTATAACTCCACTACATAATGGTATAGCTAAAAGAAGGAATAGATCTATCATGGATTGTACAAGAACACTGATGATGCAAAAGAGCATTTCACAATTTTTTGGATAGAATCTATAAGTACTATTGTTTATACCTTGAATAAAGTATAACTTAAGAAATGTATTGATAAAAAACCTTTTGAACTTTGGTATGGTCATGCACGTAATATAAATAACTCCAAAATTTTTGGAAGACAATGTTATATTCTAAAAGATGCTAGGAAGGTTGAACTTGATGCAAAATGTGATGAAGGCATATTCCTAGGATATTCCATAAAGAGCGAGGCATATAAGTGTTTGAATTCTAAAAGTAATGTAAGAAGGAACCTAAAGATTAAAATTTTTTTGTATATGTCTATTAAGAAGAACCAAGTACTATTCTTGTACCTAAGAAACTAATTGAAGTGATGCATATTGAGGACACTACCGAGTCTTAGTAGAGGACTATTGTCTAGCAACAACAACTTGTCAAGTGTCAAACTACTAAAGTCAAGTAATAGGTAGAGACTGTCAACCATCATATGGATGAACCTATGATATAACCTAAGATACAACAAGAGGGGCATGAAGAGATTGAACATGTTGAACAAACTATAGTACCTCAAGAAGTATGAAGATATAAATTTATGCTAGTAAAATTTGTAAGGATAAATCATACACTAGACCAAATTATTGGTGATAAAGTTTCAAGAATTATCACAAGACATAGATTGAAGAATGATACATGTTTTTTGAGTGAGTTTGAACCCATAAAAGTTAAGAATGCACTTGTGAATGAATATTGGATAAGAGTTATGAATGAGGGAATTGATCAAATTGAAAAGAACAATGCATGAACTCTAGTAACTAGACCAAAGAATAAGATTGTGATTGGAACAAAGTGGGTATAGAAACAATATGAATGAGAAATGTGAAGTCACAAGGAACAAGACAAGATTCTATTTTTTAAGGGATATAAACAATAAGAAGGAATTGACTATGGAGAGACACTTTCTCCAATTGCAAGATTAGAAGGTGTAATAAATTTGCTTCCATATACTTAAAAAGTTTTCAAATTTTTTTAAATGTATATGAAGTCTTCATTTCTAAATGGTATACTAGTAAGAGAAATCTATATTGAACAACTTGAAGGATTTGTTGATCCTAGCAAGAGAAACATGGTATGCAAGTTGCATAAAGCTTTATATGATTTGAAACAATACCCTATAGTATGGTATGAAAGGTTTCATAACTATTTGGTCAAGATTGGTTTTCCAAGAACTAATGATAATAATAATTTGTAATTGAAGAATGAATCTGAAAACAAGAAATTGGTAGCTTATTTTTTTTTGATGATATCATATTTAGAGGACAAGATTCATTGTGTAAATCTTTTGAAAATGAAATGAAGAAAGAGTTTGAGATGTCAATATGTGGAGCTCAATTAAACTCTTTATTGGTTTACATGTCTATCAAAAGAAAGGAGGAATATACATTATAAAATCAAATTATATCAATGAGACACTAAATTTTTTTGTATGGAATATTCAAAACTAGTTGGAACACCTATGGCCATTGGACGCAAATTTTTTAAGAATGATGATTTGTAAAGGTAAATTAAACATTAAATAGATTAATGATTGGAAAATTACAACATGTTGTTCATAGAAGACACTACATTACATTAGCAATTGGAATAACTATAAGATTTTCTACTAATCTTAAGGAGAATCAAATAATGTCCATGAAAAGAATAATGAGATATCTAAAAGGCATTGAAACCCATGGATTATGGTACAATAAGAATGACAAGTTTGAGATGAAAGTATATACAGATACTGATTGGGATGGTAATATTGATGATAGAAAATGAACTAGTGGAGACACTTTCTTTCTAGGAAAGAGGTTGATTTCATGGACAATGAATAAGCAAACTATATTTCACAATCCACAAAAAAGCTAACTATGTTGTTGCAACAATGAATTGTTAAAACATTGTATGGATTAAATAATTGTTAAAAGGTATGAAGGAAGAGATTACTAAACCTACAGTGATCTACTATGAAAATAAAAGTGGTATAACAATTTCAAATATTCTTGTAATTCATACAAAGACAAAGCATATTAATATCAAGTATCACTACTTGAGAGAGTTATTGCAACATAAAGAAGTGAGGCTTGAATCTGTGAACTTAAAGGATCATATAGCTAACATATTGACTAAGGCATGTAGCATTGTATCAAGTATTATTGTCAAAATATCTGGCATATTGATACAAGAGATCACACTTTATGATCTACTGAGAGGTGTAGAGTGATCAATGTGAAGTAGTAAGAAGAGTTGAAAAATAAGTTATTACCCGATGACAGAGGAAGGAATACTATAGATCATAAATAGTTGATATTTGCATGAAAACAAAGATATCATATCATGAGCATGATATGGTGACCGGAATATATCTGGAATTGTTCTCAAAGAGGGAGAGAAAATAGAGAAATAGAGGGGGATATAGATGTGGTAGTTTCCATGGATACCTAATGAAAAAAATGGTAAAGAATGAGATGCATTATATGATGATTGAAGTAAGAGGTATTGATAGACAAGATGATGAGAACATGGAACTCATATGTAGAGGGAGCATATTTGAAATGATGGATGAGAATCAAAATAAAACTAAGGATACATCTACTTACCCATAGAGGGAGTTGAGTAGTGAAACTTAAGGTGTTGGTTGGTTTTTGAATTGCATGGTAACTTGGAAGATGCTAATTAGAAGGTGTTGCATTTAGAAGGCATTTCCATCAATGCCAAAGAGGGAGATTATTGGAACTACAACTTTGGAACAATTGTTATTGTGTCATTAATGTCAAACCTTACTGGTGAGACATTTACTAATAGTGTAGAGTTCCATTTCATTTCTTTAATGAAGAAGATTTGAAAATAAGAGATCATGAGATGACCTAGTGAAAGGTTGAGTTGAGATGTGAAAGTGTTATGGAATTTCAATGGGAAATTTATAAGTTAGTGCTTGTGGCACAAGGAAGGATGTGAATATCTAGGGCCAAAGAGACACCTAACTATCTAATCACCTTGCTAAGTAAAAAAAAAGAAAGAAAACAACACAAAGAACAACACCAAGGAGAGAAGAAACACCAAAATTCTTTATTGATTCATCAAATTATCCATATACAGGCCCAACTGTGAGGCCTTTTAGGTTATGACCAACAAGATTTACAAAATTCCACACTTAGACTCCTCATAAATTCTTAATTTGAACTTCCAGCTCTACTACTTCGCTCTCCCCTCCAAACTCTCTAAGTCCTTCCTTCCTTCTAACCTAGCTTAAACACCCTTATTATACTTGCCAAAATTACTTACAAAAGATTCTAGATCTTTACATAATAGAAGGTTGACCTTTAAAATGGTTTACACACATCCTAGGAAAAGATCCATACATCAAATTTTGGATAAAATTAAATAAAAAAGTTAGCTCAAACTAAGAAAGAATCATAGAAAAACTTAGTCAAAGAAGGAACCAAGCATTAGCAAACACTAGGTTCCTTCACCGCATGAAGGAACACTCGGCCAACACTAGAAAACTTGGTACATACATAAATGTTTGATCAACATTGGACAACTCAACACATATAGGAACTCAACAACCATTGAAACATGACATTAACTGGAAGAATAGAGAAAATGAGAAAAATTTATAGGGCAACCTAGGATACTCTAGCATTAGACAACTAGGGTTGAAAGAGATGATTCTCTTGAATCATTGAGATGTCACAACTTGAATTGAATCCAACTCAAATTGACAAATCCATGTGGCATCTTCAACTGGTCTATTCTTCCACTTCATTAATTATTCATAGTAATCTTTTCCTCTTGTACTTTTACCAACTCTCTAATCCAATATTTGTTCAACCTCTTCAATATGATTGTTAGGATAATCATCTCATACAACAACTTCATCATATGGCTCATGATATTTATGCAAATAAAAAGCATTGAATATTGGAGATAAACCCATGTCATTAGGTAACTCAACTTCATAAGCATTACCACTATCAAAATTCCTCAATACCCTACAAGGACCAAACTTATTCATTTTTAGCTTACTTAATGTTCCAACATGATATCTTCCCTTCTTTAAATGAACCATCACCTCATCTCCAACTTCAAGAACATGATGTCTTCTAGAATTATCAGCTTTCTCCTTATAATTTTGATTAATTTGTTCCAACTTGAACTTTACGTCCTCAAGCATAGTCTTCATAAAATCAAAAAATACTTCTCCTTCAACATTTCTCTTCTCCTCACCAACAACATGCCTCAAATTTGATACTCCTCTATGAAAATTTCCAATAATATCTCAAAAAGTGTTTTCCCTGTACTCCTATTCACAAAATTATTATACACAAACTCATCTTGAGCTAATATCATATCCTAATTATTGAACTTATCTCCAACTAAAAATCTAAACAAATTACCCAAAGATTATATTCATAATCTCTGTCTATCCAAGGATGGAATGTAGAAATAAATTTCAACTCAATATCCATATTCTTCCACAAAGCCCTAAAAAATTAACCAAAAAAATTACTGTCTATGTTAGAAATAATACTTCTTGGTGATTCATGCAAACAAACAATCTCTTAGAAGAAAATCTTAGCAACATGCACAACATCCGATGTCTTCTTACATGGTATGAAATGTTCCATCTTAGAAAATATATCGACAATGAAAAATATGAAATCATACCCTCTTGTTGCTTAGGTAATAAAAGATCAAAATTCATACTAGTGTCACTCCAAGGCTTCTCAAGAATAGAAATAGGTGTATACAATCTAGTATTCTGACTTACTCCTTTTGAAACTTGACAAATTTGAAAACTTCTTATAAAATTCTAAACATCCTTATACATTTGTGTCCAATAATACTTATCTCCAAGAAAACTCAATGTATTATCAATTTGAAAATGTTGAACCAATCTACCACAATGCTTTTACTTAATCAAATTACCTCTCATAGAACTTCTTGGTATAAAAAAATGAATTCTTTTGAACAACATACCTTCTTAAATGAGTTACTCATCATACTTATTCATTTGATCTAATATATTTGGTCTTCTGCATTCTCTCCATGCCTCAGAAAAATCAAGGTCAATATCATACAACTCCTTCATTTCATCAAAACCAAGACCTTTAACATTTATCTTGATCAACACAAAACATCTCTTGCTCAATACATTTGCTACTCGATTAGTGACTCCACTCTTATTCTTCATCACAAATGTAAAAATATGCAAGTAATTAACCCATTTTATATGTCTCCAATTCAACTTATGTTGAATTCCCAAATATTGTAATGCTTTATGATCAATATACAACAAAAACTCCTTAGGAATCATATAATGTTTCCACTTCTTCCAAGCTTGAACAATAGCATAAAAATCTTGATCATATATGGAATACTTCCTTTTAGCATCAATCTAGTTCTCACTAAAGAAAGAAATAGATTAGGTGCTGACACTACCACTTGCATCTTAATCAACTTGAAATACCTTATTGAAATAAGGAAATTCCAATAGAGGTAACTCAGCAACCGTTTGTTCCAAAGTCTCAAAAATATTATCTATTTCATGTGTCCATTTGAAATCCTTTTTATCTCCTCTCATAGTCTTAGTCATAGAATTACATATAGTACTAGAATTCTTTATAAAAAAATTATAGAAACTAGCCAAACCATGAAATGATCTTACCTCAGCCATATTCTCAAGTGTAGGCCATTCCAAAATTTCTTTAAACTTCTCAAGGTCCATCCTCAAATCATAAATTGAGATCACAAATCCCAAATAAAAATTCCCCTCTTGCATAAAAGAATACTTCTTCAAATCAATCAACAACTTCTCCTCTCTCAATCTCTTCAATACTTGTCTAACATGCTCAAGATGTTCTTCTTTATTCTTACTAAATATCATAATATCATCCAAATAAAAAATTGCAAAATTACCCAAGAATCTCTTGATAACTTCATTCATCAACCTCATGAAAGTACTCGGTGCATTAGTCAAACCAAATGGCATTACCAACCACTCATATAAACCATCTTTTATCTTGAAAGAAGTCTTCCATTCATCACCTTCTCTAATCCTTATATGATGATAACCATTCATCAAATCAACCTCGATAAAATAATTTTATCCACTCAAAGAATCCATTATATCATCCATCCTCGACATAGGAAATCTATATTTCACTATGATCTCATTAATAGCTCTGGAATTAGTACACATTCTCCATTGTCCATTCTTCTTAGGTGCCAATACATTAGGTACAACATGTGGATTCAAGCTTTTCTTGATAAACCTTTTAGCAATAACTCTTGCACTTTTCTATTAAGTTCTTTATTGTTAGTAGGTGTCAATCTATATGGTTTTTAATTTGTAAAGCTAGCTCCAAGAATCAGATCCATACAATGACTTATGCTTCTTACTTATGCTCGTTGTACTCATTCAACAATTCATCAATTTTTGCTAGCACTTGGCCAAAACTATCAGTTTCTGCTAGCACTCGAACTCTATTGACTTATGTTACTTTTCCTCTACTTATCACTTGGTCATTACTATACTCTATGGCCATTACTAGTGAACCTTAGTCCTCTAGGCATTATAGAAAAATAGAACTCGTTCTTTTTCACCTCCTTTTCAATTTTTTCCCATTCATCTTGCAAATTCTAATAGCAGTACAATTTACTTCATTAGGTGCTTTAATTAAAGCCAACACTGTTTTCTTTTCTCCATTCACCAAAGTGTATATTGATTTAATCTACCATCATGCACAACATGTCTATTATACTAGCAAAGTCTACCCAACAGAATATGGCAATAATCCATATGCATAATATCACACATAACTTCATCAAAATAGTTTTCAAACTTGAATTTAAAAATGCATAGCTCACTTATGAATAATTTATGCTCATCTTTGACCGATGAAACATGATAGGGTTTAGGGTGTTTCAACCTCTGCAACTGCAACTTTGTAACCAACTCCTTTGCTGCCAAATTTGATGAACTTCCATTATCAATGATTACTTCATAGCATTTTCCTCCTATCTTACATGTAGTCTTGAAAAGACTTCTCCTATGAATAGGTTCCTCATCAATTGTCTTATTACATAAAGTTCTCCTTACCATCAAATTTTGTCCAACCTCGGGTCTACAAGGTGAACACTCAAGATCTCCTTGAATCAAAACATATATGTCACCTTGTTCATTCTCACTAGAGTACCAACACTCAAGGGATCTATGCCTTTCTTTTCCACATCTAAAACAAATACCACAAAACCCAATTCTAGAATAATAATTACCTCTTCCTTGATAAGAACTAGTACCTCCTCGATATGAGGTACCACCTTTCTACTTGACTTGATCTTTATCATCACTTTTCCACTCATATTTTCACTTATCTTGTGCAAAATTATCAGATTTTACACCTTCTCCATAAGATCTATTTCTGCATCTGTAAAATTTACCACCTTTACCTCTTTTTCTTTGTTCATTCTTTTTGTTAAGATCTCCTCATCTTTCAAGGCATATTGATATGCTTCTTCCACACTTTCGAATTTCACAAAACTTATTTATTTTGAATTTCAAATCTCAATCCATTTAGGTACATGTAACTTTCTGAACCTCATCATCCACATGTCCATATTTGATGTCCAATCTATAGAATTCCTCAATATACTCTTCCACATTCATGTCCTTTCATCTCAAATTTTGCATCTTCCTTACCAAATTAACTTGGTAATTAGCATGAAAGAACTCTTTCTTCACTTTGTTCACCATTTTTAATTAGTTAATAATCTTTTCCTTTCCTCTTCTTTGTCTATTAGTTTACAAATGCCCACATCATAATGAGGCATGCCCTTTCAACCCAATGATTGCAATCTTCACCTTCCTATTATCGGGAGTGTCTTTTGTTGAAGTTGATGAAAGATCAACCCCACAACTCCCCAAAATCACCTACATGGAAACATCTATCACAGAAGAGAGAAGAAAAAATCCATGGAGGTTGGAATTTCTAGATCCATAGATGAGAGATTCTTGATGAGCAAAAAGATAGATTTCTATTATCAAAAGTGAATGAATAAAATTAAAAATAGATCAATACTTATAAAAGGAGATCAAAACCCTAAGAGGTTAAACCTAGGTTGCATGATAATACTTAATAAAATAATTAATTGTAATATGCCTAAAGTTTAGCTTAAGTAAACTAGAGATAATGAGTGACTTAATAATTAAATCAAAATGATTTAATTAATAAGCCAATATCTTATTTCTCTAACACCTTCAAACTCAAAGAACTTCACCGTATATAAGATCCAATGCATCACAACATTGGTATCCAATTTTCTATCATAAAAAACAACTTCCATATGAGGCTTTGAGTGTTCCCTAGACAAAACTCTCAACAATATTTCCTCATCTTGATCTTCCTTGGGTTTTGGATTAGGTTAGATGGTGTTAAAAATTTATCATCACTCACATCATCTAGATGAGCTCCTCTCCTTTTGGATATCTCCATAAAATTTAATCTAGAATTAGTTTGTCTCAGCATATCCATAATAGCAGTATCAACATTTCCTCTACCTCAAACCCTCTTGATACAAGATCATAACCCTCTACAAGTTATAGGTCAAATCTATAGATCTTCCACCCTACAACCAAAAACCAACTTAGGGTTCTACACTATCCAGTATCGCTAGGACCAAACCTCAAGCTATGATACCCTCTGATGTAAGGAGGGATGTGAATAGTTAGGGATAGAGGTACACTTAACTATCCAATCACTTTGCTGAGTAAACACAATAGAAGAAAACAACATAGAGAATTACAACTCCAAGAAGAGAAGAAACAATAAATTTCTTTATTGATTCATCAAATTATCCATATGCATGCTTAGTTGTGAGGCCTTTTAGGTTACACAAAACAAGATTAAAAAAATTCTACACTTAGACTCTCTCCCATCCACACTCTCTAAGTCCTAATTCCCTCCTTCTAACCTAGCCTAAAAACCTTATTATGCTTCCCAAAGTGACCTAAAAAAGATTTTAGATCTTTACATAATAGAAGGTTGATCTTTAAAATGGCCTACGCACATCCCAAGACAAGATTGTTACATTAAATTCATGATCCAAACTAGATATACAACCTAGCTCAAGCTAACAAACAATAAAAAATAAACTCAGTTAAAGAAGGAACCAAGCATCAACAAATATCAGGTCCACTCAGTACATAAAGGAACACTCAGCCCATAAAGGACACCTCAACACATATAGAAACACTTAGCCAACACTAGAGAGCTCATCACATACATGAACTTGACAATGACTGCAGCTCAACAACTACTAAAACTTGACATTAATTGGTAGAATGAACAAAATAAACATGATTTACAAGGAAACCAAGGAAGTTCTTGCTTCAACTTGACAAGATAATGCGCTCTTTCATTATTATAATAAGCAAGGAAGAAAGATTAGTTGAAAAACCAAAAGAGGTAATTGAAGAAACTAAACTAATAAACTTGATAGAGTATCTAAAGAAGAAGATTAAGGAACCTAAGCATTGTTAATAGAAAAAGGTTGATTGAGTATCAATATTGGCTGAGTGATAGATGATTTCAAGTGATATTAATGACCGAGTTGTACAATGTAAATCAAGAAAGATAGTTTGGTGATGACCTAGTGATCTAGTGATGACCAAGTGTCAAAAAATGAGTAGTTTGAGAGAGAATCAAGATTTGTGGCTGACATGGTTGAATTCTCAGAATAATCAAAATGTGTTGACGATAAGGATTGATGAGACAAATTATTCAATGCATGGTATATATTAGTTGAGCAATCAAAGGCTAAGAATTGAGGGAATATTTATAGAAGTATCAAGAAGGAAGAAGAAGAATAGATGATGTCTAGATTCATTGAATCTATTGAGTCTAATTGTAATCCTAATATCTATGGTTATGTTTAAGTGGAAAAATATCTAAGCTACCTATTTTAGGAGGCATGTGAGATGTTTTATGTTGTTGTTGGACTAGAATTTGTGGAGACAATTGGAGATCAAACTTACAAAGGAGAAGAGTTAAGTTTGTGATTTTGGAGATTGTTTGAAAAGTTGCCAAGTAGATTTGAGTTGTTGAGAAAGATAGAGTCTAATCAATGAACTGGGATTGGATCGAATAGAGATTTGAATGTGCAACGTGAGTTGTATGTTATTAGATCAAACCTAGCTATTACTTTCTAATCATTGTGGCAATAGTAAAATCCTTTTAATTAAGGTTTATCAAACAATCATTAGTAAATCCTTTAACAAGGTGACATTCTAAGGGAATATTATAAATTCCTCTAATAAGGCCACTCCTAATAGGGTGATTAAATAATTTAATAGGGTCTCACCCAAAAGTCTGTTATGTAACCTTTAACAGTGTTAGCTCCTAACATAGCACACTTCAAAAGAGTGAAAAAGTGGTAGCATGTTACTATGTGGTTTTTCCCAAATTTGGTTTCCACATTATATTCTGCTTGCAAAAATTTGTGTGGATGTTTGTTATGTGTTAATAATAGTTACAATTTAAAGTTTGAAATTTATTGTTGTTAACTGTGATATTATTTTTCTAGTCGACACATACTAAACAAACAACTAAAATGGAATGAACAAATTGAATGGCGATGAATAGTTTTATTTGATATATTATTCATGACTTTGATTAAGTTTTTTGGAGTTGTTAAAAGTTGATTTTATATAGCTAGACTTGAGGATAATGGAATCACCACCTCCCCCCCTACCCCTTCTCATAGTTCTTCTAAATATTCTAGCAATTTATGCATACAAACTAGGAACTAGAAATATTTTTCTTGATTGCATTATGGAAAGTAGATCCATTTGGTTACATCTTACTTGTTTTTGAAATATATTGAGTCCAAGATGATAAAAATGCAGGTATCTATAGTTTTAGATAAAAACTTAAGTCAATGGTGCTTTAGGGAACCCTTAAACTAGAATGTTAGATGTACGAAAACATTACATTTTAAAGTTTAGGATGCCACTCATATTTTCTTGGTAAAAATTTGTTAGAAAAGTGTTAGTTATTAATTTTTCAAGATACCATTGGTCCTTCATTTTTGGATTTATAAAAGAGGTCTTTTTAGATATCTATCTTTTATATCTAACCCTAGTTTGTGTCTTTAGAATCCATCACATACACATACAAATGTTAGAAGATGTTTGTTTGATAGGAGATTTCTTAGGTCTATCTCTAGTTTTGAAATAACTATATTTTTTACCAAAGGCCATATTAGCATATTAATTCTTCATTTTTTTTTGTTTTTTTGCTTGATTTGGTCAAAATTTTGACCAAATCAGGTTCAATAGAAACAAGTGGCAATCACATTTTATTTTTGGGTGGAGGAGTTGGTTGAATGCACTCTACGTGCATGGCAGCCATTTGAGGTAAGAAGTTTGCATTTTGAGTTGCTCATTAAAGTCAGTCTGACTATCTTTCCTTCTAATGGTGGTGCTAATTGTGCAAATTTTCTATTGAATAACTCTTTGGGCATCTTATTGTTGTGAGAAAGATTCATTCAAAACTATTAAAGGATCTTAAAGCAGTCAAAACTCTTTCAACATTTTATTTCACATTTAGAAAGTGGACAATTTGAGATTCCTTACATTAATGGAATCATTTAAGGCATGAGCTTGCACAATCTACACATAGAAAACACAATTTCTTTGTTAAAATTCACCATCAAAATGCTCTATATTTATAATTTACACCATAAACCAATCAAGAAATTAGACATACTTGTCTTTCCATTTCTCCAAAAATTGTTGAAGGGACAACATCTTGGCCATTAGAAGATCTACGTAACAAAATTAATCCCTCATTTATGTAATATAAAATTGTCTTTCCCCCTTCTCAATTATCACAATATTGGCAGTCACAAAATTGGGTGGAAGACATTGGAATTTAATGTCTTAATAGAGTAGCTTTACTTTCTCCCTTTTGAATTTGAAACCCTTGGCCTTAGATTGGTTGTAAGAGCTTCACAAATTTCAATATGTGAATTCAACAAAGCCAGTTGTCCCTTTTCCTATTCACCATTTTTATAAATCCTAGTGGATGTTGTAGAAAATAATTAAGGGTCTTAATTCCTTCACAAATCCTAATCCACTCTCCCTTATGAAAGTTTCTTGAATCACTAAAAAAATAATCACAATATCATTTACTCTTAGCTTACCTATCACAAATTTCAAGTGATAATTAGATTTCCCATAGAATATCAATCTGATGGCCTCTCCTATGTATTGGCAAGAAATGACTATTTCATTGTAAGATCCTTTAATAGTTTTGAAGATTAACCCATAATTCAAAATGAATAGAAGACAATTTGAGATTCCTTACTTCACTTGGAGATATTAATGTTGGTAGTTTTAGATCTGAATCTATTTCTAAAAATCTTAACAAAGAGGTTCCATAAAAATTTCTATGTTAAGTACATGTCTCCACAAGAGTCCATGTACTTGAGAACCAAATATATTGTCTAACTAATGTGGCAAAGTAGAAAAGAGAACTAAAAATTATTTATGAACAATAGTTGCAAAATTTGTACTTGTTAAACAAAAAGAAAGTTAACAATTTATCACTTTGCTAAATAATAGACTAACTTTTAACTCTATGTCCTCTCTTTCAAAGTGAAGGCCTTGAATTTATAACAAGTTTTTAGGTGGTTATATTTTGTTTAAGTTGATCTATCAAAATTTAATGAGTAATCATTCTTATTTTTTCTATAGTCAAATGGTTCCCAATTTTTCAAGAATCTTTTCATCACTAGTATCCTCTTTCCATTGTTTATCAAATATCAACATGTTGATGTCATATAATGTTGGAATACTCATTAAGATGTCCCTTCCAATTATTTATCTTGTTAATAGTAAAGTAAAAGGATAATTAGGTATATTCCAGTCTAAACTTAGTTGGGATACCAATAGATGAGATTGTTCTATGAATTATTTGTATTGGGTAGGATTGATGCATTTTTGTAAAATAATAATGATATTTGTTACCAACTATGACTTAACTTGTATTTCGTAGTCTAATGACTATATCATTCCAACTTTTTTTATGTAGTTTTCTATATTGAACAAGTTGTACAATGTATGAAATAAGATGAAGACATCTTGGATATGGACTATGTAGTTTGTAGATTTTGCAAGCATGAGTAATGATTAGTCTATTGCCACATAGACCTTCCTGGAAACCACTATTTTCATAATATTTTGTAAATCTTATATGTGCATGTCCTAACCAAACGAGCACTCAACTAAGGAAGAGTAACTAAAATGTGCTTTAATATGTTACTCTTGAAGACAATTAGCATTATTGGTCACCCCCTAATGTACCTAGGAAGCCCCTAAATAAAATGAGGATAGTGAGGATGTTCCAATTTTTTTTTTGTAAAATAAGGATGAGGTGGGGACGTTTCTTGCCCATTCCCACATTACCTAGACATTTCCTACCCATTCCCACATTTTTTATAGAAACTTTGTGCTTCCCATATGCTTGAAGATGATTGATACATATAAACTAATACAAGAGAAACAATGCTAACAGAATCTTAAAATCAACAGAGAGAAAACAATTACAGATTCATAATTTAATGCAATTGTTTATTTTGGGATGCCTTTTAGGGAAAAATCCTAGAAAAAAGAACTCACTATTTAAACTCAACTATTATTATAAAATTATATTGTTTCACTTCTGCATAACCCTAAATCATCCATTTTCTATTAGCACAGGCACATCAATATGGAAAGTGAAACCATCAAGTGCTTTTACAACAAAAATAGCCAAAAAGTGTCTTTAAAAGGTGTCTCACTAATGGTGGATGAGTATGGAGTCTACATAGAACTTGTCCAAAACACATCCAACAATGTTGTTGCATATATGTGGAAAATGCAATTGTTTATGTCATTTTTGGTCAGGTATACAATAATATTTGGTTGTGTTTTTGTTCTAGCCTTTTTAGTATTGAATCTACTCAATATTTATTGTGTTGGAATCTTGTGATTTCAATTTTTGACAATGAAATAGTCTTCAAAGTTTGATATATGATTCAATTTTAAGCATCAACCTGAAGTAAATTACCTTTTTTTTAGCAATGTTTTAGACATTTTGATTTTTTCCTTTGTTTTTATTTATGGTTTTGCTAGGGTATAATTGTATGGATGAATCACTTTATGCTCACTTGTGTACAAGTCGAGGGCTAAGGCAAAGAGGTTTATATCCCTACAAACTTTCTGCAAAATTAAGGAAGGAATTTTGGATTTTTTTAGAGCCTTAAGAGCCCTTGTTTTTTGGTTGTTCTTTTGATTCAAACATTTTCTAAAATGGTTGCCCTATATACAAGATGTTGAATGTCTTTCTTTAATTTAGCTTAAATAATTTGTCAAATGAGTGTATTGAATTCATGCTACAAAATCCATTTTTTGAATTCTTTTTAAAATATTTTGTTTTCTCAATATGTAAAACATTTTCAAGCCTTGAAACCCTATCATTTTAGCTCATCCTACACAAATTCATTACCCATTTACTAATGATATCAATATTTTCTGTAGAAAACTTTGGAACCTAGTAGTAACCCATTCCCTTTCCATCCTCCCATCCATCAAAACTATTCATAGGCTCTCAAACATAAAATAGAGTGTGCTCAATAGTGTGTAGGAATTCTACATCATCATCATCCTAATAGAACCAACAATGGAATATGAGAATAAAAATTAATTTTGCAAAAATGTCTTTCAAGCTAAATGCTTAAACAAGGAAAGTAATATTCATAACCACACCATATCTTGTTGTTCATACTCACATAAGTGTGACCCATGATCAAAGGGTAGTGTTGTCGTATTTGTGCCCATGTTTGAAACAATGATGGTGATCCATGTATCTATAGGAACAACAAACTTTTGATCTTTGCAAAGTGGTGTAGGCACCCTAGGTCTTGAATAAGGTGGTCAAACACCAAGGAGTAGAATACTAAAGGTCAATAAGTGTCCAAGATGACACAAGATAGTTTAGGCATTCTTATTATGCATAGAGGCAAGTTGATTTCATGTTATAATAAGGTTAGAAGCATAGAAAAAGGGTGGTCAATGATTGCTCAAACATTAGGATTTGAAAAAAAATCATCATTTTTAAATTTATTAAACCTTTTAAGTGTTTTGGTGTAGTTTTGTAGGCATTGTGAAGTTTTTGTGATTAGATTATGTAAATATTGTAAAATTGCGAAGCATTGAAATAAAACTTTTCATGCAACTTTTGCAAAACTTTTCGTGCAACAATCTGGAACTCTAATACTCAGAGCTCTATTTGGATCAAACATGATTAGGTGAATTTTTAAGGTAAAATGAGAGGTTATATAATTTTTTTACCTTCCACATAGAAGAGGATAATGTAATATGTACAAATTTGGAGCATTATACAATTTTTAAGAGGGAATTTATACATAGTCAACAGTTATGTTTCCATATTCGATTGTAGGTGACAGTAAGTGACTAAGTCCATTATTAGAATTTTTTTTATCTTTGCTCTTAAATGAAGTAAATTTTTTTTTTTTTTTGAATATGATAAAGCAATAGTTGGTTTAGGATTTTTCCTTATCTATTGTTTACCCTACACTATGATAAGCGTTTGTATGTACATTTTGTGTTTCTCTTAATATACATGGTGAAACTTCCTATTGTTTGGTAAAAAGGAAGGTTTTTATTTGTAAGAAACATGCATGCTGAGTTTCCTAGTGTTCTATACATTCATGAGATGCAATATCCATAGTTTGGAACTATTATTCTTGTTGGTAACATGTTGATGGACTAAAAACATAGCACTATAATCATTTTATGAGTCTTGGAGGTTGGATCTTTAGTGGAGAAATAAAATCTACCTTTGGAATCAAGGTGGTGAGCCTACAAGGCTAAACAACATTTTCAAGCCATAAATCCTAGAAACTAGGGCTCAAGAGAAAAGGGCTTTCTAGTTGAGGCCCAAAAACCATATTTGGGATTTAGATATGGTTAATCATTTAATAATAGATTCTAAATTTTTTTTGGAAATTTTGTGGAGTTTAGAGTTATTTTTGGTAAAATAGGGCTACTAGGATTGAGCCCCTTTTAGGCTTCCTAGTGTAACTTGAGGTTTTGGTGTAGTAAGAAGCCCTAGACCTATCATTTGGCCAAGAATCTTGGTGGAATAGTTGGGAATGATGTATTAGGGTGTATGGAAGTTTAAGATCTCAGAGGACGTAGGTGAAGTGGGGTGTATGGGTGGATTTGTGCTTTGGGGAAGGTGTTAGACTACTTGGAAGATAGGGTGAGTTTGAGAGGGTGAAGCTGGTTTTTGTGTGTGTGTGTGTGTGTGTGTGTGTGTGTGTGTGTGTGTGTGTGTGTGTGTGTGTGTGTGTGTGTGTGTGACCATTTCACCTCTTCCCTAGTCTTGAGTTAGTTATAGGAAGAGATAGTGGGATATCCTTGGAGTGTGTGCCTCTTACTTTCATCACTAGGATGTCCATTGCCTCTTCATTTAATGATTTGCAATATTGTGCATCTAGTTTGATGAGTGAATTTAAGGCCTCAAAACCACCATTGAGAATCCTCAAATTTTGGCAACCACCAACATCAAGATATTTCAAAGACTTGAGTTGACCAGATGACTCTAGAAGCCTCTCTAAGTTGGCACAACCACTCAAATGCAATAATTATGCAAAGTGGATCAAGAATTGGAAAGGAACATAATAAAATATATCTAGGCATCAAATTAAATTAGAAATTAAAAATATATTAAGTAAATCTAGATGAGTATAGAATAATGGAAGTTGGAACCTACTCTAGATACTAATCCATATATTGCTCTAAAACTACACTAATCTATATACTTATATAGAATAATGGAAGATAGAACTAAAATTATGCATCCTTAAAGTGAATAAAAAAAATGTAGTACAAGAAAAAAATCATGTACATGAGCTAGGTGATAATGTGGAGATTTTAGAGGTGGCATGTACTCATTTTATAGCAAAGTTTCCCATTTTTGGTTCATAATATATTTGAGTCAGAGGGTATGTATGAGTTAGATCATCTAAAGCAACTATTCATTTCAGCCCTACCCATAATAACAATCTCAACCTAATCAAGAAAAATTTATATACCTATAACAAACACAATATAGTTCATGCATTAGACATTCAAAATTTTCAAAGTCACATTTGTGATAATTTCATTCACACTTGTGATGTCCAACTTTCAAAATTCAATATAATATAAGAAACAATTTTATTTTTTGGTCAATTGTGTGATTTTGTCAATTTTTTCTATGAAAATCACTTTCAATGTTTTCAAATTGGTTTTTATGTTTGATGACACATCTTATAAGAATAAAATCTACTATATGTAACCTTATGTTTGGAGGAATTTGGACAAGGTGGGGGTGTAGGAAGAGAGATATCTAGCAAACAAGTAGGTGTTAAGAATCTTCCTAAACTAATGAGAACTATTATGTGTAACTATTTAAGGATTCAAGAGATGTTGAAGATAAGACTCACAATCATTATCAACTATTGCCTACTTAGAAAATGTAATTTTCCCTAGTCATACAATAATGGCTAGAATTTCCACAAAGACATTGGTCTATACACCCAACTTAAAAAATGGAAAGGTATACTTGAGCCTTTGGAGAATATATCTAGCAAAAAGTTCTCTATAAAATTATTATAGACATAAATTTAATGTTTATTTTGTGAGCAATTTGTTTTCAAGATATTAGAAATCTTCATAGTTATGCCTAGTATAGCTAGGAACAATCCCTTGGGTAAAATATACACCTGTAGTATGATAATTAGTTTTAGCTCCCAAATCCAATTTGAAAAATATGATAGACATATATGGAAGCCATGTAAAAAGGATTAATGCATTTCAAATTTTTGTGGGAAGTCATCACTAATTTAATGTCAATATCTCTTATTATTTATCCTCTAGAGGGCACAATCCTATTGCACATCATATTTATAGCCTTGGACATTGACGATGTTCCTTTTATTGTTTTAAAGGTCACATCTTCCATGTGCACTATAGAATTCTTTTGTGAAAAGGCTTTCCTTAAGAGCTCTAATCTTTACTCTTATTGCTTGAATTTTTGAGGAGTAGTTTAATGCAAGGTGGATTTATTTATTGTAATAAAACAATACATGTTGATGTGTAGTTAGGTCTCAAATACTTAACTATGATTGTGTTAAGAGGTTGATATGAAATAGGTCTTCAAGACTAGATTGTAGGGATGCAAGACCTAACCTGATGACATATGAAGATGCTTAAAGAGCTTGCAATCAAGTCCTAGGGACTTGATTACAATAGGTGACTATCAATATAGAAGGATGACTTATTGGTTGGGTCTTAAGGCCTACCAAACACTTAGGCATGAAAAAAATTATAATCAAGTTTGTGAGACCCAATTGCATTCTATTAATGCATGTTTATGACTTGTAATTGATGTCAAGGACCTTGACTCCATATGAGGACTAGGAAAAACTATTCACATGTCAAGATTCAAAATTTGACCTATACACTAGTAACTATGAGGATAATGCAAGGGTATTCAAAGACATAAAAAAAGGGCCTAAGAGACATGACCCATAATACAAATGGATTTTTGTGTCGATTTATACTTAATTCTTACCAAGAAAAAATCAAGAACAACATATTTAAAGGTTATATTAAACAAAAATAATGTTGATGATGACCTTCAATCTACCATTGAACCCTTTTAAAGAAAGTTACATCTCAATATACTTCATTATTTAAGATGAAACAATATGTGCATTAGTCAATTCACTTGCTTCATATGTTATTTACTCTTTTCCATCCCCACCTATATAATTCAACTTTCCACTACATGTAAAATCCTTTCTAGTCTCCCATTATGTTTGGTATCATAAAAGGTGTTAAAATATTGAAATTGCATGAATTATTCTTCATAACTACTTTATATGTTTGTTCAAGTAGACTCATTTGACCATTGTTGAAAATATCACACAAAAATAACAAAAACCATGATATAACTTTAGTCACCCCTAGAAATGATTTAATCACTGAGATACCTAGCACCAATTATTTTCATAAATCACACTAATTTTCTATATAAAAAATTGCAAAAATGCTCATTTATAATCTGTAAAACTAGTCAAAAAATAATCCAATGCAATATAAGGCTTCTTTTGGATAGCATTGGATTATTGTTGTATTTTTTTTTAACAAATCAACTTGGTCAAAATTTTGACCAATCTTCGTTGAAATTTCCACCAAGTATTGGTTAAAATTTTGGAAAATTCTTTGGTCATGAGTATGGCATCCTAGTCAGTGATAAACCACATTTGGTCAATCTTTTGACCAAAGCTTGGTGTCCATTTTGACTAATATTGGTTGACAATTCGACCAAATCTTTGCTCATGAGTATGGCTTCCTACTCGTTGAAAGACCAAAATTGGTTGACTTTTGACCACAACTTGGTGTCTATTTTGAGTAATATTGGTCAAAATTTCAATCAATTCTTTTGTCATGAGTATAGCTTCCTAGTCATTGATAGAAAAAAATTGGTTGAACTTTCAACCACACTTTGGTGGTCATTTTGATGTAGTTTGGTTGAAATTTCAAACAATGGCCACCAATAATGCTCATACCAAATGCAACCTACTTCAACCAAGTATTTGGTCAAAATTCTAACCAATTGGAGGGTTCGTAGAAATTTTGATGAAAAAAATTGTGACGAACTACTTGCTCACTAATTTGACCAAGTTGGGTCAAAATTTTAAAGAATTTTCATCAAAAAATGGGTGAAAATTTACTAGTGCAAGGCAACATTGGATGGTCATCACTATGACTGAGCCATCTAGAGAAGGCTGACCTATGATGGATTTGTTTATATTTCTTCATATGCCAAGAAATTCAATGGTTATTGAGCTCTCTTGTAGAGGCTAAGTTATCATACATGTCAAGTAAAATAGAAGAGACATAGCATATGGAAATTTAGTTAATGTCGAGCATACAGAAACCAAGTGACAACATGAATGTTAGTTATGACCAAGCATCAGAACATTCAAGTGTCAAGTAAACCAGTTTTGAAATATCAGTTTGTAGTTACACAAAAACTTGTGTAAATAATTTTAGTCTACTTATACATGGTATTTAAATATTTTAGAGACGGTTACGAAGAAGATTATAGGTTTTGATAGCAAGCATTAATCCCAAGAAAAGAAATTTGACTAATCAAAAAATCAAAAGTGTAAAATGGAAAAAGAATGAAATATGGATCCTTGATTAAGATCTAGAACTTTTTATGATTATCTATTTAACAAAGGATTCTAACCCTAAATTGTAATGTGTGGTGAATGATGAATGGTGAAGAATAGGAGCAAACAAGTTGAGAGTAGAGCAAGGAAGGATAAGTCTAAAAGGAGAGAAGACAAAACAACCTAGCAATGAAGGATAAAACAAAGCATATCAATAAGGAGATTAGTTTGAGAGATTGGAGAGATGATATCTGAAAACATCTTTTAGAGAAAACTAAAGGATCAAGTATCGAATTAGTTTTGATAGATTGAGTTAAGGAAAATCTCTTAATAGAGTCCTTACTTTATTATAAGTGTAAAATCCTTTAATCAAGGTAACATCTAATAGTCATAAAATATTTTACTAGAGAGGAGCCCTTGCAAGGTAGATCATTAGAAGTGATCAAATTGTAACCCAGATAGGGGAACTTTGTTGTTGCAGTAGTAAATAATGGGGGTTTCATCCCCACACCAATTTTACCTTCATGTTGAAGTATTTTTGGTTTACCAAAATAATTGTTTTATGAGTTTATGTTTTCATGGATGTTATTCTTAGATAGATTTTATTTCAGCATTACAAGTTTATGTTTATATGGTATGTGTTGGAAATACAAGATAGGCTAGGTTACTAAGAGGGGAGGGGTGAATTGGTAACCAATAAAACTTAATCTTAATTTACCAATTAATCCTTCATGTGTATTCTAATCTAATTGCATGCCTGAAAAATTGAAAGCATTAAGACAGTCAAAAGACTTTGATACAAAATATGGTAACCCAAAAACCTTCCAAATAGAAAGTAAAACTGGGGTGGGAAAGATACCCACAAACTTGAGTACTACAGTATAAAGTTGGCCTGTTAAGGCTTACAATGATCACTTCTGATGATCTACCATGATAGAAGAAATAAGGACTACTAGGTCCACCTTGCAAAAGGATTTACAAACATATAGTGAAGAAGAGATTTACAAAAGACTATTAAGTCTACCTTGTGAAAGGATTTAATTGTTTCACCAGTCAAGATGAACTAGTGGTTGATCTTTGATCTACAACTTTGATTTGCTGAATGAGATTCCTTTGGAGTGTAATGATCACCTTTCTATGATAGATGAATCTTTGTTTCTCCTTATACTGCTTCTATCATTCTTATTTGGATGTGATACAATACATTACATATATACCAATCCAAGTTACAATTATCAAAGTTTGCTACAATACATGTTTCACCAAAATACACAAAGTTGGCCCAACTGCATGTACTCAGGTTCTAAAGACAAACTTGTGCTCAATTTTGAGACTCGGCAACCATTGTCAATACTCGACATCAGCATGCACTTGGTAGACATAAAAGCTTAGCTCATACTAATTAATTCCAAGTAGTCTTAACTGGGTCTACACTAGTGACTTGGTGAACACTATGAAACTCAGAATATAAACTAAATCACTTGGTTGACACTTCATAGCTCATTCAACACTATCATTGCCAGCTTGGTATAAACTGAATCACTTGGTCGACAGATCTTAGCTCGGTCAACATTAGATTAAAATTACTAATGCTAAAAACTCAATAAATACTAGAGAACTCAGTTTGTATTAAGAAGCTCGATAAACACTATGAAGCTTGGTTTACACTGATTATCACCAACTTGGTAGATACTTCTCGATGCAAACTGAATACTATTCCTAGAACTCAGTAGCAACCGTAGAGCTTGGTAGAGCTTGAATTACTTGGTTGACACTATAAACTAAAAGATAAGTTTGATAGTTACTAACCATTTGATTAAATGTGTGTATGTGTCATTAATAAAAAAACTTGACTATAAATTCAACAATCTCCCTTTTTGGCATTAGTGAAAAAAAAGCTTGTCAATCAAAACCAAATTCTCAAAAAGTTCAAAACAATCTTTAGTCTCCATCTTGTGTCTTCAACTCAGTAACACACTCTATTTTTGATTTTTTTCAAAATTGCTTTTGTAAGAGATGTTTATCTGAATATCTATACATGTATATGTATAATATTATGATGCCCCCCCACACATCTATACAATATATGTTATATACACATATTTCATGTCTTTATATTAAATTTTCTCATCTTCTCCCCTTTTATTGCATCATCACATATTCTCCCCCTTTTGGACATAAATGCCAAACATGTATGCTACACAGTTATGCCAAAATGTGACAAGAAGTTAGAATGCATCTTTAAAATTAATGACGTTGTCTTGTCCCAATTTTCTTGCAACACCTTGCTTCCATGCAATGCAATCTAAACTTTTGCTAATAACTCCAACACATGATCATCTATGAAGAAGTTGTTTTCATCGATGAGAATTTTGGCATGTGCAATGTGTTTTCGCAATGCATCAATGTTTGGAAGAATCATGCCTTTTATATCTACAAGTGTGGCCCTTATTCTAGCTTCTTCTCTTAGCAATTCTTCTTGCATATTAGTTAGAAATTTGATCTTTGTGTAATGAGCATAATTGTAGCTCGAGTCAAGTGACACCTGGGGTGCACTCACCTTCAGATCTTCATCTATATTGGAGAATTTATATTTGATTTCCTAAGTAAAGATAGATGTGTCAAATATTTTAATAAATAAAGAAGTGACATTGTTGGTGGAGGTTTCCAATGAGCTGAGAATAGTAGACAAGTCTACTTGGTATAATGCAATCTTTTATGCAGCTAGCTCCAATAATTTCTTTTCAAATTTCTTCTCTACTCTTTGCAACAATTTTTCTTGCCCATTCAGATCTTCATTGAATTTCTGAACAACTTCTACTAATTGGGCCAAAATAGGTCGAGAACTGTCAACCTCAATGTTGAATGCATCTGCAAGTATGTTCTTTGCATCTTCTAGCACTTGATTTTCTCTATTCCTCTCCTCTTTAAGCCTCTTTTGCGTAGCTTTTTTCTACAAAATCTCACCTACTATATGAATTTGATTAGGATTTAGAGTAGAAATATCCTAATTCAAGATAACTATATCTTCATCAAGATGAATGTCCTCTTCTTCTTCACCTAATTTCAATTTCTTTGTAGATGTTCTTCTTGTGAATACTGCAGTAGATGACTTGGTAGGTTTGGTTATGATAACCTTACCTTTCTTCTTGATTGGCTCTTCTTCTTCTAATTTTATTTCATCTGCCTCATCTTCTACATCATCTTCTATTACATCATCTCTATTACCTTCTATCAATAGGAGAGCAGAACCAGCTTGTCTCAGTTTTGCTATTCTCTTCTTTTCTTTGTTCACAGCTTGAGGAAGCTTTATTTCTAGTTCAATTTCAGGTTTGGCTTCATCATATGTACCAAAATATTTAGCCTTGGGATCCATAGGTTCATTCAAAAATGCCTCAATGATGTCCTTGGTGTCATAAATGTTAACCTCATAGCCTAGAGGCTTAACCTAACTACTCTAGGTTTGACTTTTTATATGTATACTTTGCCATAGTCTACCATAAAATAAAAATCATCCTTGTATCTTCTACAATTTTCTTGGGAATTTTGAATCTATTATTCATCTTTTCTTTGAATGAATAAAAATAATTATCCATGATATTGACATAGTTTTCACCCATCTCTGCTATATACTCATTAATATGATATAGTATAGGCACATCTTTTCTCCATACAATTGTACCTTTTGAACGGAAAACATTTTTCTCATAGAAGAATAAATAGGTTAAAAGTGAGCCAAAATTACATGGGTTATTCTTTGAAGTTCTAATGCTCTACATGTTCTTGTTGAATTGGTTCAACATTAGCTCAGCAAGGTTGAAGGACATGTTGTTCTCTGCCACCTTGAGAGCGAGGTCAATTGCCTCACATGACACATTGTTGAGACAACTAAAGCTATATATTTTATGTGCTATTACATGAATTCCAAACTTAAGCTTCATGTCAGTTACACAACTAATCTTTATACCTCTTCCATCCCATTTGGAAAGAGTTTTCTTTTCCAATTCTACCTGAGGGTTTTGGTAGTCTTTGCATTGGTCTACATTGGGAGCCCTGTGATTTGATGAATCATTTTCTTTGTTATGAGAATAGGCTGCTCCAACCATAGCTACCCATTATGTACATAGCTAAGGATAAACTTTATCCATTTTATCTAAAAGGCTTGGGGCATATGTGGAATGTGGGTTAAACCCTTGGCTTATAAGTGTTGATGCTCAGATTTCAACACACCATTGACACACAACTTTTCCAAAGTTTCATCCATTTCTATAGTTCCAATGTCTTGAATTGAACACAAAAAATGTGAGAAAATATCATTAACTAGTAGTACCTCTGGTGGAATCTGTGACTAATCTCTGGTTGGATCAAGTGTTTTTGCAATCACCATACTTAACTTGAAGGCTGGTGCTTTCTAATCAACTCCTCGAACCAACATCTCAGAATCTTTCTTGGATCTACTATTGGAGGATTGCATTAGTTGATAGGTTTTATGAAAACATGGAAAACTTCAACAATAATTCACATAGATCACTTGGATGCATAGAAATCACTTTTCGCATATAGCTCTTTGAAAATTCATGGTAACTAGTGAATTTGATTTCATCCTATTTTTAAAAAAGTTTACCTTCCAATTTCCATAAATGCTTGGTACGTTTGCTTGCTTGGTGACAGACTATCTTCCACTTAGTTTTCTCTAATTTCTTGACAAATTCATCCATGACTCGATGCCCACACAGTGATTTAGTTACACTCAACCTTGCTTAGCAGGGTCTTGCAACCCAACCTAGCCTGGTAAGGTCTAGAATTTCCTAAACACTTGATGATCTCTTTGCATCTTGAATGGTGATATGGATCTTTCCTTCTAGCCAAGTTGAACTGATTTAAGATGTCTGCTTCAAAATCTTAGTTCTAGTTATCCTTGTGGGAGATCAAGTAGAAATGTTTGAGTCACCCAATTCTAGAGTGCCATGTGCTTCATTTCTTAGACTTGCATTCTCAAAAGATTTTGGAATCCATTCCTATCTCATCTACTTTATGATGTTTATAGCCTTGGCTTTCTTTTCATCTTCAATTATTCCAGTGTTCATATAGTTTTTGGCAAGGTGTCCAAGTTCTGTACAAATAAAACATCTTCTAGTGGTGTCTCTTGTCCTCATGTGATGTTTTTCATAGTTTATTCCAATGTGTCCAAATTCTCCACAATAGTGACATCTACACCATGTGTTGTAGTTCAAACCAAATATAGATTTTACAATATGTTCTAATGGGTTCAATATCTTGGTTTTTCATTTAGATTAATTGTGCCCATGCTTCTTGCATTTGTGAAATTTTCCTTCAAATTTGGGTTTCTCTCTGAATTCATTATCTCTATGACCATACTTATTGCAATTGTAGCATTTTCCATTGAATTTAGCTGTACCATTACTCCAACATTTGTTTGATGTATGACCTAGCTTACCATAGTAATTGTAAGCAGGTCTTCGATTCTTTTGAGCTCCTTGCTTGGATGATTCACCTTCTTCTGTAAACCTAATTCATGCTTTTCCTTTCTATCTATATTAGACTTTCTCATTTAATTGATCCATGTCTATTTGAGATTTCATCATCCTCTCACTAGTTTTCTTTTTAGTGTATAGATGATTTTACAATCTTTGATTCTCTAGTCATAGATTTATTATTTCCTCATTTGCATTAGTAAGTTGATCAATGAAGTCTGCCTCTTGAAATGATCACTTCTGATGATCTACCTTGATAGAAGAAATAAGGACTACTAGGTCCACCTTGCAAAAGGATTTACAAACATACATTGAAGTATGCACTCAGTAAAGAGATTTACAAAAGACTGTTTAGTCTACCTTGTAAAATAATTTAACTGTTTCACCTGTTAGGATGAACCAGTGGTTGATCTCTGATCTTCAACTTTGACTTGTTGAGTGAGATTCCTTTGGAGTGTAATGATCACCTTGCTATGATAGATAAATCTTTTCTGCTCCTAATACTGCTTATAGCCTTCTTACCACACCTACTACACCTAGATTTGAAGGACATTGTTATAACTATTAGAAATATTGACATAGACCTCAAGAATGTAGATCCAAAGCAAAATTTAACTAGACATCTAAGAGGTAAACACATGCACCTAAGAAAGATAATTATTACAATTGCGATTAGAACACATGGTATAATTTTCATTATTGTGGAGAGTATGGGAATATTCCTTAGAATTACATTAAGGCACATTTCAGAGGTAACTCTAAGAAATGGTTGAATGGAAACTTAGTTTGTTTTAGTTGTCTTAAGGTTGGACATGTTAGTAAGAACTGTAGGACCTTGGCACAAGCACCAAAGAGTGAAAGAAATAAATGAAAAGGGCAATTCGAGATAAGTAAATCATGGAAATGGATAGTAGAACCTAGAAGCAATGAAGAAAGAAAAGTTGAGATCACGTAATCCAATGGATCAAGTGATCACACCACATCCAACTAAGAAAAAAGGTATGTAAGGAACTATATATTTAAATGTTATATCATACATAAGTTTCTAATAAGAAAAGTGATTAAAAGCACACATAAGCATGAATAAAGATGCATTAGGAAAATCTAAGAGAAGTATTGGAAAATGGAATAAGTTACACTATCAAGTTTCAAGCATTAATAATATAGTCTATATGAATTGAGTAATGCAATATAGACCAAGAGCTTACATCGACTGAGCTAGTGTATTGTGGTGGAGCTCAATGTTTTATAAATATTTTCCACCTTTTGTTTACTTTGATCATTTTTGACCCCATTGATTTATTTTCATGTTGCAAATTATATATCATTTCAAAGATTGTATTCATAGCTTAGGTTGATTATATGGTTGTGATCAAATAAAAGAATCACTTACTAAATTTCTTTGTGTTGGTAGGAAATCATAAGTTATCATCTAAATCAAAGGTTCAAGTCTCAAAATGAATTCCTAGGGCTTAATCATCACATGGAAATCCCTATCAATGGATCCTAGTTTTGATTTTCCTAGAAATTTGTGAGACATGTGATTTTTTCATATATTTCTATAGTTATAGCAATGAAGCATTAGGTATTAGTGTATGATGTGGCAATAAGAAAAATGTCATTTTCAAAGTTGGGTGAGGCATCACTATAACATATAATGATCAAAGTGCTATGTGGGTAAAATATAATATTAACATAGAGATTAGAAATGAGATGGGTGATACTGCTATATCATATAGCGATCGTGTTCATCAATGATAAAAGAAAAAGAAATTATGCTAAAATGATAAATGATGAATTTAGTTGATCACTATGTTTTACAACAATAAAGTAATAAAACTTTAAAAAGGGGACTACTATGTATTATGGTTATAGATTAGGAGTGATTGTGGATTTTACTTGGTGTAATAGAGACAAGCGATAAGCAATGAACTTTGGCATATCACTATGTGTTATAGTGAAAGGATGAGAACCCACATTGAAGATTAAAGCTTGTGATCACTATATCCTGTAGTGAAAACATTTATTGGGGGTTAGAGATAGAGAATTACTTGTACAACAATGAGCAATGTGGTTATCTCTATTACTATAGCAATAAATATGAAAGATTTAAAAAGATCACAATTTTAAGGGATAAGGCATAGTGATCAAAGGTATAAATGTATTTTTTTCCAAAAGCTACAGTGATCAAATATTTGAATATATTTTATAAAGCAAGGAAATAATGGGAGGAAGTGACTATTGACAATCTACATTGTATTACAATTATCAAAAAATGTATGGCTTTGATTCATGCATGGAAGTAAATGCAAGAGCACAAGACGTCTTGTATTAAAGAGGTAATCATTCCTTGTTTTGAACATAGAGAATTTCAAAAGAGGTTGTATAGTTTTTTGTTAGTATATAGAGTTTGTAGTAATTCAATTTAGAAAGGATTTTTAGAAAATCATGGAGGGTTCTAGTTTAACACAAAGGAGGAAAGTTGAGAAAATGAAGAGTAAATTTGAGAAGAAACAAAAAATAGAGGATGAAGTTTCTTCCAGAAAGCTAAATGAAGATTTAAATGAAAAAATGGATTTTGTTGGGCCTAAATCTAGAAGAAGTTTTCCTCTCTTGAAAGATTGGAAGAAAAATTCAGTGAGGTAGGATACATCTGGAAGAGTATAGGGGGATATGAGCTCTTTTTATATCATTATGTTAGAAGGAATAACAAAGCACCTATTTTTCATCCATCGGAGATGAATTTAGGAAAGTTGAATGTGTTCAATGTATTTGTGAATGTTGAATTGCTGAAACTTATCATCAACAAATATAATGCTGAGGATAAATGTATCTTTGACAAGATGGGGGAGAAAATTATGGAGATCTTGATTGATTCTTTAAATGAAGTTTTGAAATTAGCAAATGGTCTCACAAAAAAATTATGATTCATTGAGTTGAAGAATGAATATGAGAGGTTACATATTTCCTATATGTAGTGCAAGCTAATGTTGCACAAGACCATCAGAGAGTCATTGAATACAAAAGATGGACCTCCATTTAATATAATTATCATGTTCAAGACTTACCTTGATATAACATATTAGTCTTGCGGGCAAGTGGGAGGAATGAGAGTTCTTGATTTAATGGAGATTGGACCTATAGTGTTAGCATCTGATATAAAAATGATTGAGCCCAGGCCCTGTGATTATGGATAGTATGTTTTTGACAAAATTCATTCTTCTTTTGTTAATTTCAATGATCTTGAGTACCCTCCTTTTGGACATTATTCTTTTCTCATGCATATGATTCTATATTATGGTCAATTAAGAAATATGTGGCATGATAATCTAAAATTAAATGTGTAGGAGACTAATGGTGAGGAAAGACCACTACAAATGTGGACTTCAGCATGAGACTATAGATATAGTGAGTCCTACCACCTCACTTTCGAGGAATATCTTGTCTAGCTCCTATATACCATGTTTGGGTTTCAAGCTTTCCTTTCTATCAACCCTAACATTAAGAGGTTTTAAATACCTAAAGATAATAGATTGGGGGAGAAGGTTAAACATAATTGGAGTGATGGGTATGCTTAAGATTATTTCAGTTGTTTTAGAGTTTTTTGGTTTTGAAGGAAAGCCATACAGACTATTAGTCTCAGTACCTAACAAAATTGCACACCTAGAAATATTAAGGAAAATCTCAAATTTCGCAAAAAAACACTTTGGAGGAAAGCAAAGGGAGAAAACTTTTCTCCCTGCTACTTTGTCTTTGGAGATTTTGCAATTTGAGCAACCAAGTCTTATGATAAGATTAGGAAAAATTGTATAACGAGTATCACATGAACACTATGGATCCATGAACCCATTATGATCTTGAAAAATATATCCATGCCTATAGAAAGTCACAAAAACTAGGTGACTATATCCATCATGGCATTGAATATGAAGAGTTTAAAAATATGGATTGGCTAGAAGTTCAACAGAAGTTGTAGGATCATAACAAAGAGCTTGAGAAGAGGAGATAACAAGAATTGGAGCAATTGAAAAATGACATTCAAAAATTTCTAGATTCTTCTATTCTAGTGACTAGGACTGTAAATAATCCATCACTTTAAACACTCAAATAGGATGTTCAAATACTTGATAGAGTAAATGTTGAAAAGGATGAAAGACTCCTTAATTCTAGCAAGTTTGTAAGTGATGATGCTTTTTTCAAATCCAAAGATTTAATTTCTATTTTATATAATTATAGAGGGAAGATGTTGAGGTAGAATGGCCAACACATCACTCTAGAAAATGAAAAGGAGTTGATGGTCAGTTTAAAAGAAGACATTCAAAAGGAAGTAGAAAACATGACTCCAGCAAGAGGGAGACAATTACTCAATGAATTAGGAATCATGGTTCTACCAAGATGGGATTGAAGTGCATATTATATCTTTGACAACCTGATCAAATCTAGAAAGAAGGATATGAAATTGAATAAGCAGGGTGTGAAAGATGTAATCATTGGTTCTAGATTTTTTGAAGTTGAAAGATCTATGTTATTATGGGCTCTTTACCTTGACACAAAATGCCATAGATCATTGATATTGATCAAGCTTTTGGACATCTAATGACATTAAAAGTAGGGGTAATAGACCCTAATAAGTCAACAACTATGTAGGTTAACATGACCTTGTTTAACCAAACTCAAATGAAATAGGTAACATTTGAGAGAGACAATTGGAAAGAAATGTATGAGAGCTTTCTTAAAAAAGGAAAGCCAGAGGTGTAGCCCATGATTCAATCATTAGATGATTCCTTGAAGAGTGAACTAAAGATGCTATAAGAAGAAAACACAAGGTTGAAGGATTCATCTTTGATTCGAAGAGAGATATCTAGCTCCATATTGAGAAATCAATTCAAAATGTTGCTAACCAAGTTACGAAAGGTTTGGGATATATATAGTGCACACAAACCTTTGGCCTTCAACCATAATGAGGTGTTAAAGAGACTAGTCAAGGGAAATAATGATCTTGTAGAGGAGAAGACATCCAAGAAAAAAAATTTTGATCAATGATCACAACGTATACATGCAAGAGCTTAAGACCACTTTTATATTAATTGAAGATTTGGTAATAGAGAATGGAGTCCTATCATAGCATGATGCAGAAAGAAAGAAAATCAACCAAGAAATGTGGATATGAATGTGCCATGTGATGCAAGATCAAGCCATGAGACAAGCAAAGAATGATGACCTAGAGATGACAAGAACAAGGGAACATATTCAGAAAATGATTGGGTTGGAGATCAAGGTTCATGAGGTGATTGCTGACATAGACTTACTTAAAAATGACAAATAGAAGGAACAAATCAAATAATGAAATGACTTTATTGAGGAATCATCATCAGTTCATCTCATTATTTTCTCTTAAAATCTTGGTTTGCTAAATTGGCAGTTGTTTTTAGTTGGTCAATTAGGATAAAGTTTGTGAACAAAGGGTCACACCCTTTTATTTTCTAACCAATTTGATGTCTATAATTATAAAGACTGAATTTAGATATCAAGATCAAGATCATAATCATATATTCTCATACATATATTATATAGACAAGATTGGTCCTTTTTAGTTTGGATTGGATTATTTGTATGCACTAGCAACACATGTATTTGTGGTGAAAGATTTCAAGTTCAATATAAGGGTTTCATGTGCTCAATTGATCTTTTAGCGATATCATTTCTATCTCATACATTTTGTTTCCTAAGATCAAATTTTAAGTTTTCCTTAATTGAATGTTCAATTGATTAAATGCAGTAAGTTATTTCAATGTATGTAAAATAGTAATATTGTATTGATTAGCTGGTAGATATTGTTGTCTTGTTGGGCTCTTGAATAGAGTTAAGTTCAATAAGACTTAGTATTGAAATTTACTCAAGTATTCAACATTTCATACATCATTAAGTGATAGTAATTTTTCTTGAAGGGATTTATTGTCTATCTTTGAGGGTTAGTTTAAACATTGTGAATGATTGTTAGAGTAATGGTAAAGACTCCATTGGTTAAGGCACTAGTATTTTGATTATTGTTTTGAGTTTTCATGTTGATTGTAGAAAGGACACATATCGGAACAATGAAGATCATCAATCCACCATACATTCATATATCACACAAACAGGTATTTATCAACTTCATAATCAATTTCCTAATCATCCAAGTCTCACAAATTTTTTTCTCTAAAAAGGCTCTACAGTCTGAGGTATAGGCCTACCATCCTTGGTTCTAGAGAGCCAAAATTGTAGAGGTTCACATTTGGTAAGAGTGGAACCTATCAATTAGAAAATTTCTATTAGGGATTCATATAATTGGATCATAATTCCATAGGAAACCTAATCTTCTAATTTAGGCACCAACATATTGTCTAAATTAATTTGTATTGACTGAGGAGGTGATAGTGACCAAGAATTTGAATGGAAAGAAGTGTGAACACAACTTGTGAAGGTTGAGATAGTTGTTATGCACCAACATAAGTAAAAATGCATTCATTTAAAAACTAAATGAATAGACTAAAGGTATATATCGATTATTGGTATTCATTTTCATTCTACCAAGCAATTTTCAGTGCACAAGCAATTCAAAGACCATATTAGTGACATAGCAAGTGAATCACAGTGTGTCATTGGCAAAAATTGGAAGATCATAGTAAGTAAAGTTCTTAGTGTTGAGCTAAGTTATTTTAGTTATTGTTGAAGAAAGTTTTTTCAAAACCCTATTTTGGAAATTTTATCTTCTACATCTGTAAAGAAAATGTTGAAGGAGAGAAATGCACAAACTATGAGGAACAACTAGTGGCCTCCATTGAATTTCAACGAATATCCTAATATTCCATTGATTGGTGATAAATATGGTGCTCTATCATTAATTCCACCAAGGGTATTGATGATTCATGATGTATGATCATGTTATATGTGTATAGTGGGAGAAACTAGAGATTGTGAACTTCATGTAGCATATGAAAAATTGTGTGACAATGGAGTGTTAAGAGATGAACATAAGATTGTTGTTGAGAAAGGGATAATCCATGCCCTAGCTTTTTCAAAGGTTTTCAAAGTCAAAAGGATAAAGCTTGTGTTGAGTTGAGTACATGACATGAAGATATGGTTAGAGGGTGGACCAATCAAATTTAACAAGGCTATTGTACACTAAGTTACTATATCATCTTAAAATGGAAGCACTTCCATGTTAAGAACATTTTTCCCTTTGAGAAAGTAGTTTGTGTTCATGTCAAACACCTCGATTAGGTCTTTTAAGGGATCTAGATATTTCCCCCTTTTTCTAATTTTCTCCCCCTATTTTCAACCCCTTTTCCACTTTCTTTATGCATTTTTCTAGCATTTTGGACTGAGATCCTAAGATGTGTGAAATCAGGGCCTAAGTCAACCTTGACACTAACCTAGGTCAAGGATGACCTCAACCCTGACCTAGGTCAAGGATAATGTTGACCCTAACCTAGGTTAGAGTTGACCTTGACCCTATCCCAAGTTCCAAATTTCAAGGTTCCATGATTTCCAGATGTTAGGTTTTGGAAAGAATTGTTTTCCTACTTTCGGGTAGGCTGCTTTGGTCTCCGAAATGGTAAAATCTTAATTTTCATTAAATCTAGGTCAATTTCTAGGTGTTAAGATTAACTGGGATTTAATTCTCCAATTTCATCCTCTCTAGAAGTTTGTACCCTTGATCACTATATAAGGAAGCCTCCTCCTCTCATTTTCTTAATTAGAATATATTAGATGATCCATTATTTTCACAATCAAGAAAGATCAAGAAAGAATTTCATCAAGCATTTTCAAGGAAGTATCCAAGTCATTGTCTCCATTCAATTTGTCTATTGAAGATCAAGGATTCGAGCATTCAAGATTCATCATTCAAAACCCTAGATCTTACCATCATGGTAGTGTGATCTTCCTTCAAGATCCTTTATTCTTCTTCAAGATCCATTCATTCTTCTCTCAAGGTGGATTCCACACATACAATCATGGAGGTTTTGATTTACATTTTCTAATGTTATGTTCAAGATTTCATATCAACATACTTTCTTACATTTGAAATATAATTGCATATCTATCGAATAGCATAGCTTAATTGTGAGATATACTTTTACTAGTTGCTAGCATTCTCTATTTTAATTCCATTATTAAGGTTGATTCTAAACTAGGGTTTGACCAAGGAAAACCCCTCATCCAAACAAAAAAACTATTTTTCTTGCAAGTATAGGCATATGATAGGAAATTGAAGTGAATATTTGGATACCCTTTTCTTTGAACTTCCAAGATCTGCAAACAGAATTTCCATTAGAGTAGTGCAGGTCAAGGTAAAAAATAAAGAGGTAAGATTTTGCCTCGCTATCTAGGTCAAAGTTGACCAGACCTTAGAAAGACAAATTTTATGGGTTTTCTGTGTCGTAGCATTTCCAGTCAAAAGTAGGTTGTAGAAATCCCTAAAACTGTGCACAGACATCAAAAAATAGGTATCTCTAGATTAATTCCATCATGAGGTATGTATCTTATCTTATCTAATTTCAAGTATTTCTAGATTTACATTACTTATTCAATTTCAACTCTAAATACAATTGAATAAGTGGGAATGTTAGATGCATTATTAAAGCTCCATTTTTCACCTATTCATTTTGGTGAACCTGACACACTTACCCTCTTTTCCTTTGTGGAATTAGATGCCCTATTATCAAATTCTCAACTTGACCTTATATCATTCATATTGTGAAGTTAGCTCATATACAATTTAGAATAACTAATATTCATCACCTTAGTCAGCTAGAACCAATAGATAAATCAATTGAACTCAATATGCCAAAATAAGAAAATCCTTCATTAGCCAACCTTGCTTGTAGATACTAACTCAGAAATAATTTTCCAATGTTAACCAAGTGAACTTGATTAACACTACATATTTTCAAAGATCCTTTGGTAGTTAGGTGAGCTCAGTTAACACTGGTTCCATCCAATATTTCCTTCATTATCTAATCGAGCTTGGTTAACACTCATCTTCTATAAACTTTCCTTTGACTCTTGAGTGAACCTAATAGACACTACCTTCTGAACTAGGAAAACACAATAATGCTTGGTAGACACAAAAAAATGTCTTCATTGCCTAAGTGAACTCAACATGCACTAACTAATAATGATATGAAATTTGTGTAACATCAAAGAAAATATGTAATTAATGAATTGTACCCAACAATATCCCCATTTGGCATTGGTGGCAACACAACATGTCATAACACAATGAAATTTTTGAAACAAGAATAATGAACAGTTCCTTAGTTTTATTTTGATTCACGTCTATGAGGGATTTCTCAATCAATATGAACTCTTTCTATCTTCAATTTCTCCTTTTGTTAGAAAACTTTTGTCGACAACAACTATTACCAAGTTCATTCTCCCTGTTTGATATCTCTATGATAGCACACTTCTCCCTCTAACAAAAAAATTCTCCTTTTAACTAAAATTTCTTATGAGATATGATAGTAAACTTCTCCCTCTTTGACAACACATGCCAAAGACAACAACTCTGTTAATATCAATGTACCTTAAGTACTAATTCATTTGCAATATGCCCTTGTCAATACTGCAAAAACTGATTGATCTTCGAAAAGTTTTTCTTGATGCATCACTAAACTTCATTTAGTGAGCTTTAGATAGGGGAATAATCCCTAACTTACCTCTTAGATACAAAAATTCATCCTTAGGTAATAACTTGGTGAATATGTCTACAATCTTTCCTTTTGTGTTCACATATTCTAATATGACTTCTTATCTTGCACTGATTCTCTTAAGCAGTGATATTTTATTGCAATGTATTTTTTTTGGTATGCATCACTGGATTCTTTGATATATTGATTGCACTAGTATTATTATATTATATGATTACTAGAACTTTGATCTCTCTTCATTCCTTCCAACATTTATTTGAACCAAACAATGTTAGAATAATTAACTACTGCTGCCACATATCCTCCCTCTATTGTGGATTGAGAGATGCAATTTTGTTTCTTGCTTGTCCAAGACACTAGTATTTTACCAAGAAATAACACTCCACCACTACTGCTCTTCTTGTCATCAATACTTCATGCCCAGTCAACATCAATGAATACCTTTAAGTTTGAGTTGCCTCCAAGTTTGTACCATAAGCCATAGTCTTCAATACCTTTAAGATATCTCATGATTCTCTTGATTTTCATCATGTCATTTTCACTAGGATTTGCTAAGAATCTTGCCACCATACCAACTGCTATTTCAATGTTAGGCCTTGTATGCACTACATATTGCAATTTGTCAATTATTGATCTATATGTGGTCTGATCTACTTCTTTTGAATCATTATTTTTGGATATCTTATGTCCAGTAGACATAGGGGTTCCAACTAGTCTTGAATCTTCCATTCCAATTTTCTTTAGTATCTCCTTGATATATTTGGATATTGTAATGTATATTCCATTTTTGTTCTGTTGAATTTGCAATCCAACAAAGAATTTTATTTCTCCAAACAAAGACATCTCAAATTCTTTACTCATTTCTTCTAAAAATGCTTTGCACAAGTCATCATTTCCTGTGAATAAGGTATCATTGACAAATATTTCTGCCAAATATAGACTATTGTTATCATTTGTACTTTGAAAGCCAATCTAAATGAAGTAATTATAAAGTCTTTCATATCAAGGTTTGGGAGCTTTCTTGAGACCATATAATTCTTTTTTAATTTGCAGATTGTGTCTCTTTTGTTAGGATCTAGAAGACCTTCTAGTTGTTTAATGCGGACGTCCTAATCAAGAATTCCATTCAAGAATGTAGATTTAACATCCATTTGATACACTTTAAATCCTTTGTATGTTGCATATGCTAGTAGAGTTCTGACACCTTCTAATCTTGCAATCAGAGCAAAATTTCACCATAATCAATACCTTCTTCCTGAGACTAACATTTGCACACCAATCTTTCTTTGTTTCTGGAAACTTTTCCATCTTCATTCATCTTGTTTCTAAGCACCCATTTCGTGCCAATTACATTTTTATCCTTGGGTCTAGGAACAATGGTCAAGGTTTTGTTCTTCTTTATTTGTTCTATTTCTTCATTCATTGCTTCAACCCAACTTTCATTATCCATGGCATCTTTAACATTTCTAGGTTCAAATTCAACAAGTAAACATGTACCTTTTAATTAAATGCTTCTTGTCATTGTTCGATTAGATTTTTCTCCAATCATATGATTAGGTGCATGATGCCTTCTTACATATCTTGCTAACATAGGTTCTTTGGATTTGGAATGAGTTTCACTATTTTCATCATGAACTTCAATATCTAGCTTGAGTTCCATTGTTTGTGACTTATGTCCATCAAACTCAGTTTGAATTAGCTCAGTAGCTTTTGATTATGACTTGGGTCCTTTAGACTATGACTCGGGTTGCACTATTTGTAACTTGGTAACTGTTGGAGATTTTTGGGACTCAAGGGATGAAGCTTCCTTTCTCTTGGATATATTTGGTAGGGTATCAAGTTCATAATAAACAAATCTTTTGTAATCCTCTAGCTCTAGAAAAATTCAAACATTTATATGCTTTACTTTTATAGGAGTATCCTAAAAATATGCCTTTATCACCCTTGACATCAAATTTTCCTTTTCTAGATTCTTTCAAGATATAACATTTTCTACCAAATAATTTCAAGTAATTTGCATTAGGTTTGTAGCCAACCATAGCCAATAAGGAGTTTGTTTTGAATCTTTCTTCAACTATATTCTATTCAAGGTATGAACTTTAGTGCTGATAGCTTCCTTCCAGTATTTGGTTGCAACATTATTTTCAATCATCAATGTTCTTGCACAATCCATGATGGATATATTTCTTCTTTCAGCTATACCATTCTGCTAAAGTGTACCAGGGGTTGATACTTGTCTTTTGATCCATCTTTCGATGCAAAAATTATTGAATACATTAGAAATGAATTCACCACCTCTGTCTGATCCTAAATATTTCAATCTCTTTTTAGTTTCTTTTCCTACTCTTGCCAGATACCACTTGAATTTTTGAAAAGCTTCTAATTTTTCTTTTGGATACATTGCAGTCATCATTCTAGAATAATCATCAATAAAAATAATGAAAAAATTTTCTCCACTATAACTCTCTATTCCAATAGGTCCACATGAGTCTGTATACACAATTTCTAAGACTTCTTTTGACTCATAGTTCTTGCTTTTGAAACTAGTCTTTTCCATCTTATCAATTTGGCAATTTTTGCATAGACCCATATTAGGCTTCTTCAAACTAGGAATACCTCTTACTCTTTTATGTTTTCTTATCTTAACCAAATCATCAAAGTTTAAATGATATAATCTTTTGTTCCATAACCAACTTTCTTCTACTTCAGCAATAAAACATGAACTTTCACTAAGATCAAGATAAAATAAATTACCTTTTGTTTGTTTGTTAGATACAATTAGATTTCCTTTACCATCTAGTAGTTTGGTCTTTCCATCCATGAATTATACCTTTAATCCAATGTTATTCAATTGTGCCACACTTAATAGATTATGCTTTAGTCCTTCAACCCAATAGGTATTATCACATATAAGTCCTTTAGTCAAAGAAATACATCCTTTTCCTTTTATGTTACAAGGTTCATTGTTTCCAAATCTCACACTACCTCCATCATAATATTCTACGTGCTCAATTTTTTTTTTTGTCTGCAGTCATATGATGTCAACATCTAGTATCAATAATCCATGTATCATTTTTTCTAATATGAGAGATAAGTGTCATTTTATCTCCTTCATCATTAGATTCATCTTTTACTGCAATATATATCATTTCATCTTCACTGTTATCAGAATCTTTAGCCATAAAACAAGATTTCTTACCTTTGTACTTGTAGTTCTTGTATTTCTTGGAATCCTTCTTGCCTTTGTGCTTATTTCTTTTCTTTTCATCTTTGCTTTCTCTATTTGGACACCTTGCAACAATGTGACCAACTTCTTCACAAAAAAGGTAGATTAGAGGAACTTTACCTTTGTACTTTCCTCTACCTTTGGAATACTTTCTTCCAAGTAGGGCTTCAACAACTTCAAGATCACTATTTGAGATTTCTTCTATTTCTCCTTCTTTACTTATTGATTGACTAGACTCTAATTTCTTACTCTTTTTCTTGAGTGAGAGTTTAGCTTCAAATGTAGACTCGATAACTTTTGAACTAGGAACATAGTTATCAAAGTTATCTAAATCAAAAGCTATCAATCTTTGAACTAGAGAATCTAAAGATATTTTACTATTTGGATCACATATCATCTCTTGAATATCATACACTCTAGTTGCATAAATAGGAAGAAGAGTTCTAAGTACAACTATTTTTTCTTCAATGTCTCCTCTAGATGCTTTTGTTGCACTCACACTTGCTTTGATTATTTCTGCATATTTTGTAATGTTCTCATCTTCTCTAATTTTTATCTGATCAAAATGACCTCTAAGACTTTTACCTTTAGCTCTTTTTACATTGTCATCTCCTCCATAAATGTCTTTCAGTTTGGTCCACATATCATGAGCAGTTTGGTAATCTTTTACTTCATCAAATTTAGCATAATTGAGAGTAGATGCAATATCAATCATCATGATGTTATGATTCTTCTTTTTAGTAATATCTTAAATTGATAATGTTCTAGTGGGAGTATTGTATTAAGTATCAAGATATTTACAACCTGAATCACTGATGGTAGCCAAATGTAACCTCATAAATCCTTGTCATGCTACAAAATTGTCTTTTTTCAACTTGTGAATCTCTCTTCTATAAGACATCCCAATCTTTAGCTTAGGTCCTTGAAACCTTCTCTGCAAGCACCAAAAGCTCTGATACCAATTGTTGGAAATATAAGAGGAGTAACTAAAAGGGAGGGGTGAATTAGTTACCACACAAAAAAATCTGAGATCGCTTTAGATGTCAGTACAAAATAAAATCTAAAAACTGAATACTACTAATGCTCAACAAACATGCATAAAATATTATAACTCAGTAAACACCGAATATGATTAGTAAGTACTTAACATGCAAATCCTAGATGTTATCTATGATTACCATTATTTTAACTTAGATGCAAATGAATAAAAGAAAATAGCATGAACACATTTGACAACATGAGGACTTAATGTGGAAACCCTATTTGGGAAAACCACCAATTGCAACTAGTTACTATTTTCACTCTTCTGCAGTGAGCCCTGTTAGGAGCCAACCTTGTTAAAGGTTACAAAACAAATTGTTAGATGTGACCCTATTAAAGGATTTAATCACCTTGTTAGGAGAAAAATTGTTAGAGGTCTTTAGAAAATTCATTAGAACTACCACCTTGTTAGAGGTTTTACAAATAGCTGCTAAGCCAACTCTATTAAGAGATTTAGATCATTGCTACAATGGTTAGAGATTAATAATGAGATGACCTAGTTTATGATGCAACTAAATGCTTATTATAGATCTCTATTCTACCTTTTACTTTATCCTTCTTGATTGAATATATCTTTTTAACTCCACAAGGATATTCTTCTTATCCTTCTGATTCCCTTCCTTACTACATCATTAGATCTTCAAAATCTTCCATGCATTCACACTCTTACACACTTTCAAATTCTCAACTTGACCTTATACTTATATCATTCATATTTTCAAGTTGACTCATATATAATTTAGAATAACTAATATTCATCACCTTAGTAAGCTAGAACCAATAGATAAATCAATTAAACTCAATATTCCAAAATAAGAAAATCCTTCATTAGCCGACCCTACTCAGTAGACACTAACTTAGAAATTATTTTCCTATGTTAACCAATTGAACTCGATTAATATTGGATATTTGTGAAGATCCTTTGGTAACCAAGTGAGCTTGGTTAATACTGGTTCCATCCAACATTTCCTTCATTAACTAAGTGAGCTCGATTAACACTGCCTTCTAAACTAGGAAAATATAGGAATGCTCAATAGACACAGAAAACTGTCTTCACTACCCAAGTGAGCTTGGCATGCATTTAATGATAATGATATAACATTTGTGTAACATAAAAAACAATACATAATTAATCAATTGTATCTAACAAGTTTTTGGTGTGAGAAGAAGAAGGGAAAAAGTGAAAGAGTCAAGTAGGACAAGGCTTGATAGGTTATCTAAGGGAGCATTTGTGAAGGTTGAAAGCATGGAATGGGATGTGTGGATTCATTTTTGTTCACATGAATTTCTTGGATTGTGGCTATGGCTTTGAATGCTGCCATGGTTGTATTACAATGGTGTTTTTTCTGAATAATACATGGTGATGGATACTTTTGGAGGCTGGGTTTTTCCCTCAATGAGGGTTTCCTAGGGTATATCTTGTGTCACAATTTTGGTTGGTATGTTATCTATTCTCTTGCATGTGGATTTTCATTACATATTTATTTCAGATCTATTTTGGGTTATGTGGAAATAGTTATATTCTTTATTGCAAGTTTCCTTACAAAACTATGGTTTATGATGCAGATGTGCAAGAATTCTTTAAATTACCTTCCCCTTCTTATCTAATCCATAATGATATTAAAGGGAAGGGAAAAGAAAATTTTGCTTAGATATCTCTTCATAATTTCACTCCTCGTTCTTCTATAAAACAAATCTTTCCTCCTCTTGTCTCCTCACTAGGGGGCAAGAGGTATTTCTTTCAATTCTCTCAGATCCATTATGTTTTTTTTTAGCTTAATTGGTTATCCTTTTTGTATATTTTTACCTATGGTTTTTTATTGTGTTAATACTCATCCATAGTTTTCTTTTTCTAGATAACTTTTTGAAAAACATTTTTCTGCAAAGGTATCCCTTGTCTTCATTCCTAGGGGGCATGGTTCTTCCTTCTTTCTCTTTGTCTAGGGAACTACTTTCCTTAGCTTAGTGGTACTTATTTATATTGCAATATTATTTCATCATACAAAGAGATGTTTTGATTATGGATAACCTTTTAATATAAGAGGTTGTTGTTCTAGCTCATCACATCTTCTCTATGTTATAAATTATGTTCTTTATAAACTCTTACCCTTGCTTTGGTGTTAGAGTTATTTTCCTCATTCCAAAGATTACTCTTCCTCTTCTTTATAGGGGGCTTGATGACTGAATATTTGTTGCCACTTGGTTTATTTTTGAAAGATGATATTTTATCTAAAGAACTACTCCATGGTGGGGGTCTTGTTGATAAGATCTCTTTCTATGAGGATCCTTTTTTCCATGAGTGGCATATCCTTTTCACAATTATCTAGACACTTGGATGTAGGGGTCAACATTCCTTGCTAAGAATATGGTATACATTGTTGTTAAATAGGATATCTCCATGCATTTTGAAGTAGGTATCCTCTTCCTCTTCCTTATCATGTCTAGTAAATAGCCACAATAAGGAGGGGGGCATATATAGGGTCTCCCTTGTACTATAGTTTTTCAACTTACATGCTAAATCTTGGGTGGTAATTCACATAAGTTGCTAAATCCTAAAGAGACACACATTTTTCAATTTTTAACATGATAAATATCGAAAGGTAATTCACATAAGTTTCTAAATCCTAAAGAGACACGCATTTTCAATATGCTAAATCTTGTAAAGGTAATGCACATGAGTTGCTAAATCCTAAGGAGACACACATTTCATATTCATAGTGATATAAGAAGGTGGATCTATGGGTATTCCATAAGCTTTTAGAAGATGCATTACAATTGCAAGAATAGTTTATGGGTGAACTATCACATTTGTCCACCTATTTGGCTCTCTCTCCTTTGGTCATTCATGGTAAGGTGCTCATCTTTTTGTGTGAGGTAATTGCTTCCTTTTTTCCCTTCTTTTCACTTTTATGATAGTAGGAATGGATCATGAATCTATGTTATTTATAGTGTTTCTCTTGCCTTTCTTATGTAATCATTTATGCTTTTATGATAGATTTCCAAATATGATATTATTATAATAAATATTTCTTAGCAATGTTTCTTGTGCTAGTTGATTTGGGTTTGTTTTGTACTAACTCTTCTTTTGTGTTGTTTTGGTTTTGTTTTTGTTTTTGCACCATTGTGCATGTATGTTGAGTTAGAATCCTTAGCCTTGGGGCTTGTATCCTTAGCTAAGTGTTATTTCATCTCATTGTGAATCCACTTGGATCTCTTCTTTCTTCTCCTTTACCAGAAAATTTTATTGAATCCATACTCTTGCTAAAGTGGGGACTTGATGTATCGTCTTAAAATAGAAGCACTTCATGTTAAGAATGTTTATCCCTCCAAGTAAGTAGTTTGGGGTCATGTCAAGCACCTTGACTAGGTCTTTTCATGGATCTGGCTATTTCCCCCTTCTTCTTTTCTTCCCCTATTTTCAGCCCCTTTTCCAGTTTTTTTTTGTATTTTTCTAGCATTCTGGACTAAGATCTTGAGATGTGTGACCTCATGGTCAAAGTTGGCCTTTTATATCAAGTTCAACATCAACCCTAGCATAGGTCAAGGATGACCTCAAACCTAACCTAGGTCAAAGTTGACCTTGACCCTAACTTAAGGTCCAAATTTTAAGGTTCCATGATTTTGGATTTCAAGTTATGAAAACAATTATTTTCCCGCTTCTAGGTCAATTATTTTGGTCTCCAAAATGGTAAATTCTTAAATTGAATTTAATCTAGGTCCATTTCTAGGAGTTAAGATTAACTGGGATTTAATTCTCCAATATCGGCCTCTTTTGTGCCCTAGATCACTATATAAGGAAGCCTCCTCCTCTCATTTTCTGAATTAGAAGATAGTAGACAATCCATTATTTCCACATTCAAGCACGATCAAGAAAGAATTCCATCAAGAATTTTCAAGAAAGCATCCAAGTCATTTTCTCCATTCAAGTTCTCTATTGAAGATCAATGATTCAAAAATTCAAGACTTTGAAAGGATTTTCTTCAAGCATTCAAGATTCATCATTCAAAACCCTAGATCTAATCATCATCATGGTTTGGTCTTCCTTCAAGATCCTTTGTTTATCTACAAGATCCATTCATTCTTCTCTCAAGGTGGATTCCAAGAATAAGATCATGGAGGTTTTGATTTGTATTTGCTAATGTTATGTTCAAGCTTTCATATCAACATACTTGTTTACATTTGAAATGTAATTGCATATCTATCAAATATGATAACTTCATCGTTAGATCTAGTTCTACTACTTACTAGCATTATCTATTTCAATTTCATTATTAAGGTTGATTCCAAACCAAGGCTTGACCAATGCGAACCCCTCATCCAAACAAAAAAACTAGTTTTCCTGTAGGTAGAGGTATAGGGCAACGAATTGAAGTGTAGATTTTGATACCATTTCACTAAATTTTTAAGATCTGTCAACATAATTTTACTTAGAGTAGTGTAGGTCAAGGTCAAAAAATAAAGGGGTAAGATTGTACCCTATTATTTGGGTCAAAGTCAACTTGACCTTAGAAAGACAAAAGTTTTATGGGTTTTCTCTATCTCGACATTTTTAGTCTAAACTAGGTTGCAAAATTCTCAAAAACTATGCACAGACATCAAAAAATAGGTATTTACAGATTAATTCCATTATGAGGTATGTATCTTATCTTATCTAATTTCAATCATTTCTAGATTTACATTACTTATTCAATTTCAACTCTAACTACAAATGAATAAGTGGGAATGTTAGAAGGTATGTACAAGATCATGGTGTGCCAAAAAGTGGCAATGTAAAAATATGTAGTTTTGAAACATCTAAAAGCATTTCAAAATGTGCTTTGACTATTTTACCACCCATCCTAATACCAAACCAAAAATGTAATACCTTTCATAAACAGGTGCTTGATTTGAGAACGGGTATATGAATTGAGAATGGGTACCTGATTTGAAAATAGGTACCCAATCTATGTTCCCAAATCATGGCACCAAATTCAAATGTAAAGGGAGTGGGAACCAATTTGTAAGTTATATCAAGTCCTAGTATAATATAGTTATAACATAATTAGGGGGGGGGGGGGGGGGTATATTATTATATAGAGTTACTAAAATTTATTATATAGTATTAGATAATAATAATTATTTATTATATAATTAAATATTTATATATAGTTATTACTTATTATATGTTATATATATTCATAACCTAAGTTAATAAACTATATGATGATGTATGTTCCTATGAGTTGCCCTAGGGATATACATGTGTTCCAATGAGTCCAAATGGGTCATGGGATACCCTAATTATATATCATATATTATTATTATATATTATATATTAGTAACCTAAGTTAATAAACTATATATTGTATGTTCCTAAGGGTCCCCTAAGGAAATGCATGTGTTCTGATGAGTCCAAATGGGTCATGGGACACCCTATGACCCCTTTTGACCCATTGTATGAGAATATATCTTCCTAAGGCTCAAAGGATGCCTAGGGACATACATCTTGTGTTTCAATGGGTAGAAAGAGGTTATAGAGTATCCTATGACCCCTTTCAACTTATTACATGATAACATATGTTCCTAGGGGTCCTATGACCCTTATATGTGTTGTGTTCTAATGGGTCAAAAAGGGTCATAAAGTATCTTATGACCCTTTCGGCCCATTAAATGACAACATATGTTCCAAGAACATATGTTGTTACAGAATGGACCACAAGGGGTCATAGGGTATCTAATGGCCCCTTTTGACCCATTCTAACACAACATGTATGGCGCTAGTGTCTTCGGACCCCTAGGAACATATGTTATCATGTAATGGTCAAAATTTTGACCCATTAAAGCACAACACACATGATGATAAGGGTTCTAGGACCCCTAGGAACATATGTTGTAATTTAATGTTTCAAAAGGGGTCATAGAATACCCTATGACCCCTTTCTACCCACTAGAATATAAGAGGTATGTCCCTAGGGGTCATAGGGTTCTACCCATTGGAACACAACATGTATGTCCCTAGAGGCCCTAGGAACCCTAAGAACATAAGTTGTCATGTATTTGATTGAAATGGGTCATAAGCTATCCTATGCCTCCTTTCAACCCATTTCAACATAATATGTTTGTCCTTAGGGGTCTTAGGGCCCACAAGAACATATTTTATCATGTAATAGGTCAAAAGGGGTCATAGGATATCCTTTAATCCCATTTGACCCATTGGAACACAACATGTATGTTCCTAGGGTCCTAAAAACCCTATGAATGTATTTTGTCATGTAATAGGTCAAAATGTGTCTTGGCATGCCCTATGACCCCTTTTTATCCATTTCAACACATCATGTATGTTCCTAAGAGTCCTAGGTCCACTAGGGACATACGCCATGTGTTTGAATGGGCCAAAAGGGGCCATAGGGTTCCCTATGACCCATTGTGACCTATTAAATGATAACATACGTTCATAGGGGTCATAAAACCCTTAGAAAAATATACCATCTATTCAAATGAGTCGAAAGGGTTCATAGAGTACCCCATGACCCTTGTCAATATATTATATGACAATATATGTTCCTAGGGACATAAATCATGTTTTTGAATAGGTTGAAAGGGGTCATAGGGTCACCTATTACCTCTTTTGACCCATTAAATGATAACATATCTTCCTAAGGGTCCTAAGACCACTAGGAACATATATAATGTATTTGAATGAGTCAAAAGGGGTCATAAATTTCTCTATGACTACTTTCAACATATTTCATGATAACATATGTCTTTCAGGGTCCTAGGACCTCTAGGGGCTTATTTTATTTGTTTGAATGGGTCAAAAGGGGTCATAGGATAATCTATGACCCCTTTCAACTCATTTCATGACAACATATGTCCTTAGGGGTCCTAGGATGCCTAGGGACTTATTTTATTTGTTCGATAGGGTTGAAATGGATGATATGATAACCTATGACCCCTTGTGATGCATTTCATGTCCCTAGAGGTCTTAGGTCGACTAAGGACCTATTAAATTTGTTCAAATGGATTGAAAGGGGTCATAAGACAACCTATGGTTGCTTTTGACATATTTCATGATAACATATGCCCATAGGGGTCCTAGGACCTCTAAGGACCTAATTCATTTGTTTGAATAGGTTGAAAGAGGTCATAAGATAACCTATAACCCCTTTCAACACATTTCATGACAACATATTTTCCTAGAGGTCCTAGGACCCCTAAGGACTGATTTTATTTATTTGAATGGGTTAAAAGGGGTCATAAGATAATTTATGACCCCTTTCAACATGTTTCATAACAACATATGTCCCTAGGGGTTCTAGGACCCCTAAGGACATATTATAATCATTTATATGGGTTGAAAGGGGTCATAGGATAACCTATGACCCCTTTCAACACATTTCATGATAACATATGTCCCTAAGGATCCTAGCACCACTAGGGACCTATTTCATTTGTTCAAATGGACCGAAAGCGGTGATAGAATAACCTATGACCCCTTTCAACACATGTCATTACAACATATGTCCTCAGGAATCCTAGGAATGCTAAGGACATATTGTAATTGTTCATATGGGTTGAAATGGGTCATAGGATAACCTATGACCATTTTCAACACATTTCATGATAAAATATGCACCCCTACATACCTATTTTATTTATTTCAATGGGTCAAAAGGGGGTTATAAGATAACCTATGATCTCATTCGATACATTTAATGATAACCTATGACCTTAAGACCCCTAGGGACATATTATAATTGTTTGTATGAGTCAATAGGGGTGATAGGATGACCTATGACCCCTTTTAACACATTTTATGACAACATATGTCCGTAGAGGTCCTAGGACCCCTAGGAACCTATTTTATTTGTTCTAATGGGTCGAAATGGGTCATAGGATAACCTATGACTTCTTTCGACACATACATATTATAATTGTTCCTATGAGTGGAAAGGGGTCATAGAGTACTCTAGGACACCTTGTGAACCATTAATTGAGAACAAATGTTCCTAGAGCTCCTAGGAACATATATCATGTGTTCAAATGAGTCAAAAGGGGTCATAGAGTACTCTAGGACCACTTTTGACCAATTATATGACAACATATGTTCCTAGGGGTACTAGGACCCCTAAGGACATACATAATGCATTTGACTGGATTGAAATGGGATCATAGGGTACACTTTGACCCCTCTCGACCTATTATATGACAACATACGATATTAGGAGTCCTATGACTCCTAAGAACATACATCATGTGTTTGAATGGGTTGAATGGGGTCATAGAGTTCCCTATGACCACTTTTGGCCCATAAAATCAGAACATATGTTCCTAAGGGTCCTAAGACCCCTTGCAACATATATCATGAATTCAAATGAGTCGAAAGGTGTTAAAGTGTTCCCTATAACCCATTTCAACCAATTATATGACAACATATGTTTCTAGGGCTCCTATGACCCCTAGGGACATATATCATGTGTTTTAATGGGTTGAATTGGGTCATAGGGTGCTCTATGACCCCTTTTGACCCATTAAATGAGAACATATATCATGTGTTTAAATGAGTCAAAAAGGGTCATAGAGTACCCTAGGACCCCTTTCGACCCATTATATAATAACACATATTACCCTTAGGGATATAAATCATGTTTTTGAATGGATTCAAAGGGGTCATATGGTATGCTTTAACCCCTCTCAACCCATTATATAACAAAATATCTTCTTAGGGGTCCTAGGACCCCTAGTGACATACTTCATGTATTTTAATGGGTCGAATGGGGTCATAGGATTCCTTGTGATCCCTTTTGACCCATTTAATGATAACATATGTTCCTAGGGGACCCCTAGGAAGATATTTTATGTGTTTGAATGAGTCAAAAGGGGTCATGGAGTAACCTATAACTTGTCTCAATGCATTATATGATAACATATGTTCCTAGGGCTCCCAAGACCCATATGGACATACATTATGTATTTGAATGGGTCAAAAGGGGTCATATGGTACCCTATGACCCGTTTTGACCCATTAAATGATAACATATGTTCATAGGGTTCCTAGGATGCTAAGGAACATATATCGTGTAGTGCCTCTTGTGTTTGCAGTTTGTACCTTGTTTATTTTGATATGAGAGATACTTATACTCATGTTATTATTTCTGCATTTGTGTTGACCTAAGGGTCACATGTTATACCTTGATTTAGTATCATAGATGTTATACTACTATGTTGTTCATTTTATCATATTTGCATGTTGATGCCATTTTGAGATGATAGTAGGTCTATGATGATATCTAGTTATCTAGTATTTTGGACATATCTGTAATTTGGTTATATGTGGATTTATTCTATGGTGATTTACGTTATTCTTGTCTCATTATGCTTTATGTGAACATGACTGATGTAAATGGATTATATTAGTATAATTGAAAAAATGTTTAAATTGGGTATTTAATGCATTTATTGCTTCGACTATGTTATTATATGCAATTGCATTTGATCATGTGTTTTAGTGTGCAAGAATTATATCCTTGGCAGTGGCACATGGAGTTAGTGATTCAGCTATTCATATTTTACCAATGTCATCCCTATATGGTCAACATATCTTTTAAATGTTAAATTAAACCCTTCGGTGATTTGTTAAATCTGAACTCGTTTGCATTATGTGATTATACTAGTGAGTGTGTCTATGCATTTAGAGTTTTGCATTGTTGCAAATTTGTTAAGGCCTTTTGTGATTTTTTTTTCAAGGTTTTCAGGCTTTATTTAATTGATTTTTAATTTTTGGCAGCTTTTCCATAGATGAATTCCTATTACTAGGAATAACATGTTTTCATTTGGGTCAATTTAGAGTCTAGCTACCGTAACTAGCTATTTACCCTAATTGATTATTCACTCAAAATGTGAATAACTATTCAAAGAAGAATTTAATTCATCACTCCTCACTTTTGCAATTTGGAAAATTGAGAGCTTTTTCTTGAGTCCTTCACTAAAGGATCACATTTATGTTTGTTGTTAGAGCTATGGGTGTGGGATCTTTGTGAGGATAGTCGCATTGGATCCAGCTCAAGGAGACCTTTTTTTTTCATCATTTTCAATTGTATCTATGGATTACATGGTTATTTTCTATTTCATCCCTTTTGGTTGTTAGGTAGGGCTTTCCCATTTTCATGTTTTAGCTCTATTTCTAGTTTTGTTTTTGGTAGCTATTTGTTTGGAGGTAGAGAACTAGTGTTCCCCTCCATTTTTGTATCTATTACATTTGGTCTAGCATGTTAGATTTCCTATTCTTATGATGATATTACGCTTTAGTAGTGACGTCCTCATAAGAAAACTTCTAATATCTAGTTGGCAATTTGGGATGTTACGCATGGGGGATGCCTAGGACCTTTGAGGTCTCATGATACTATTATGGCTGGGAGGAACTGCACACTTAGTTTGTTAGTTCAGTTTATTGTGATGTTGCTTCTGTACATTGTGATGTTTCTTTCAGTATGTTCTTTTACTACTATGTCTAGGTGGTTAGATTCAGCTTCTATCTTTTAGTTAATTGTTCAAGTGTCTTTACCTTGATATGTGGATCTGGTACTCCTTAATATCGAGGAAATTAATTTTCTATCTTTTTATGCTTTATCTTTTTGCCTTGCTAATTTGTATGTTCATGTGAAACTGCACTTTCTCGCATGAGAATGCAAATTCTCGGGTGATGTGTTGGGTTTCCTTGCGCAGCTTAGGGTGCATCCTTGTGTGAGACCCCACACCAGTTTGGGTGTTTTTGGTTACTCGGTCAAGCACTTAATCATGTCATTTGATGAATGTCCTCATGTAAAAGGCAGATCCTCACATGGTATGTTGTACATCCTCGTGCAAAGAAGTACTTCCTTGCATAAGAATCTATTAGTTGTGTTTCGTCACATGAAAAATAGGGGACATCTCCGCTAGCTTTTGAGGAATGCAATTTGGTCCTTTGAGTACCCTTTAGGAGTGCTTAGGTATCCTTGCTTTTGCAGTTCAAAGATTTTAAGTTCTATCATTATCTCGGTTTTTCGACCTTCAGTTCAATTGTGTCAATTCAGTAGTGGTGTTTGGAGATATGTTTGTGTCTAGATGTTTGGTTAGTCTTCCATTGTGATCTTTGTGATCCTTGCATGTGATTGTCATTTCCATCCATACTTGTTTTTAAAAAAAATTATCTTGGTTTGTTTTTTATCCTTGTTCCAAGGATCTCCAGGTAGGGCATTACATATCATGTGTTCAAATGAGTTGAAAGGGTCAAAGAGTACCCTATGACCCTTTTCAATCCATTCTATGATAAAATATGTTCATAGGTGTAATAGGACCCTTAGGGACATACATCATGTGTTTGAATGGATTCAAAGGCATCATAAATTACCTTTTGATCTCTTTCAACCCATTAGATGACAACATATGTTCCTATGGGTACTAAGACCCCTAAGGACATATATCATGTGTTTGAATGGATCAAAATCGGTCATAGGGTACATTGTGATCCCTCTTGACCCATTATATGATAATGTATGCTCTTAGGGGTCCTACAACCCTAGAGAGATACACCATGTATTTGAATAGGTTGAATGTGGTCATAGGGTGCCCTCTGACCCCTTTTGACCCATTAAATGATATCATATGTTCCTAGGGATCCTAGGACCCCTAACATATATAATGTGTTCAAATGAGTTGAAAGGGGTCATAGAATACCTTATGACCCCTATCGATATACTATATGTCAACATATATTCCTAGGGGTACTAGGACCCCTAGTGACATATAACATGTGTCTAAATTGATCTAATGGGGTCATCAGGTGCCCTATGACCCCTTTTCATCCATTAAATGAGAACATATGTTCCTATGGGTCTTTGGATCCATTCGTACATATATCATGCATTCAAATGAGACAAAAGACGTCACATAGTACTTTGTGACCCATTTCAAAATCAAAAAAATTAATTTTCATTTTTAATTTTTAATTTTTTGTTTAAAAAATGTGTATCCAATTTGAGAACGAGTATCTAATTTTGCAACGAGTACGTGATTTGGGAGTGGGTACCTGATAAGGCTTGGTTTTTCTCTAGATGCCAACCCTCCATTTTCAACACTAGGAACATCCCAAAAATGTGTTTTTGGCCTATTGTTGTGTGTTTCCAACTTTGACAACATAGCTGGTGACCTTTTCTTCATCCAAAATTGTTGAAACGAAAAGGGTTTCTTGAGAACATTCTTAGCTTTCCATTGATATAATATCTGTGAAGTGATGAGTTTAGTAAGTAATTATTACTTATTTTCTAATGGAGTTAGGTACAAAGTGTTGATTGACATACTAATCAAAAATAGCTATAACTTTCAAACTGTATAAGATTTTTGAAATCCAAAAGATGCATCACATTCTATGCTTCGACTACTATAAGGGAAAAAAAATCTAATTTTAAATTTTTTTGAACTAGTTAAGATGGTCAAACACAAGAGTTTTTAAATTTTGAAAACAATATAGTAAAAGAATTATAATTAATTATTTATTTGGAATAAAAATACCCAAAAAATATGTGTCACATCTAGGCATGAGTCTACTTTTTAATTTCTATAATTATACTAAAAAATATTATCATTTTATTTTGATTAAGGTGCTCAGACATATACCTACTTTTTATTTTCACCCTGAAATTTTTGTAGTACTGTATTAAAATCCAAAATTTTGACCAATCAAATAATTTTTTCTCCAAAGAAGGCCTAGTATTTTAGAAACTAAATTCAATTTCTTATAGATTATTTTCTTACAACTTTTTGATATAAAGTCTAGAACTACTTTAAAATTATGTGTCAAGTTGACATAACCTTGATTTGTTGGTTTTTCACAGCCACTTAAGGCCATAGTTTGGTTGACCATGATCTTGCACATACCCTAGATGCATTGTTAAAGCTCCCTTTTTCACCTATTTAGTTACTATTCATCCTACTTTGGATAGACCAAAGATGATGAGAGTGTTGCGAGGGATGTTGTTGAGTAACAAATGAAGGAAAACTGGAATGATTGTGGGATGTGGATCAATGAAATTAAAGACCTAGTCATTGAATTTGCAGTATGTGTGATTGCACACAAATTTTATTAGTCGAGTTGACTAAATAGTGTACCATACATTTTAGTGGACCTCAAATACAAAACTATGAAGAATGATCATAGTTATGATCTTCCTGAGATGCAACTGCAAAAATTGTTAGAGAATCTTGGAGCCATAAGGAAAGCCAAGAATACTTCATGTAAGTTTGGATCCTCATTTTTTTGTATATTTTTCTATTTACAAAATTCATTTTCCACTGTTGGAACCTTAGCATGGGATAGGAGAAAACTAACTATTGAGCAAGTAAGTGACCTAATGGATCAATTGGGAGAAAAATTTGAAGCAATAATGGATAAATTACTTTGAAAAAGTCAAGAATAAGATGAAGAACAAAATGAGGATACCTAAGTTAGTTGTAGATAATTATTTTAACTATATATGTTTTATGGTAGATATAGATTTTATTTATGCACAGGTAGTAATACTGAGGGTTTCATGTCTAAGGCTTAAGAAATATGAAGTAAATGCTAATTAAGTTACAATAGCAATAACTATATTACTATTTGAAGAGACTGACATGAATGTTGAGCCATTTGGCACCTATGAGATAGCCTAGATCAAAATAATGATGGAAACTAAAGTGCCAAAGATAGATAGGAAAAGAAAGAAAATGATTAAAGATCTTGAGGGAAAACTTGGCAAAGGTAAACTTCAAATAACTGAAGGCAAAGGAGAGGATGAGGAAACCAATGAAGAAGTTGAAGCTGAAGAATCTAAGAGAAAAGAGCTAGTTTTTGTTGATCCTAGGGAAACAAAAGAAAAGAAAATAGTGATTGTTGATCCAAACATGAAAGAGGATCTAAAGAAAGGTGTAAATAAGGTTGTTAAACCACCTGAGCCAAAGCCGAAGAGAAGAGTGATTACAAGATCAAAGGAAACTCAATTCTAAACTCTTTGTGTGTGTGTGTGTGTGGGGGGGGGGGGGTGGGGGGGGAGAAAGAGAGAGAGAGAGAGAGAGAGAGAGAGAGAGAGAGAGAGAGAGAGAGAGAGAGAGAGAGAGAGTCTAGCAAACAGGAATCCTGCCAAAACACCAAAGAAAAACCTACCTAAGAGGTCAAGGAGAAAACTGATAGTGACACTTGAGGAGGAAGATGATGAAGAAATAGAGTCTGACGATCTAGGAAAACTTTAGATTGTGCCTACACTGCCTCCAATGATTTTAGACCAGGCATGTAAAGAGATTAAAGAATCATCTAGTATAATAGCATTGAAGACAATTAATTTTATTTCTTTAAATAAAGATGATCAAGAGAAGCTTGAAAAAGCTACGATAGATATGATGATCAATTTTAGGTATACACCGAAAGAGTTAGGTGAAGGAATTCCTAAGAATTTATATAATAAAGTCGATGCTAACTAAAGGTGGGAATTATCTAGTGAAAGAAAAATCAGGGAGACCAACTTAGCATAGATAATTCTAGATTTGGGGAAGACAAATATATCTATAGCCCTAAAATATTTTATAAAGAAAATCTTAACTAAGGAGAGGGCATATAAATTTTTTAGAAATAAGGGTCATGAAGTAGAAAAAGAGAGCATTCTTATATGGAAGGAAGCATTTGGATTTCTTGTTTGATCGACTAAAGAAGAAGAAGAGGAAGAAGGTAGAGATGGTGTATAATTATAAGAGCATGATGTTGAAGAAGAAGTTTCTAAGCTTGTAGAAGAGATAAGGAAATTGGTATAAGGGAGTGACCAACAAGATATTGTCACTATAGAGGACATTTTTTATTCATCCACATATAATCAAAATGTATTAACTGAGGAAGATCTAAAAAATGCCACATCAAATACCTCTTTACCAAGCACCAATCCAATGTTGTTACAAGTACAAGATTATCCAAGGATTGAGAGTGCAAGGATTCATGCTTTTTAAGTTGCACCAATAATAGTGGTTTCTAACATCAGGGTCAAGTAGCAGAGCAAGGCAATAATTGTGTTTCCATAGTTTAACCATGCCACAAATAATAAACAAAATGAGAAAGTGGTAGAAAAAGAGAAGAGATAGAGAAACCCAAAGAAAAAGAGGTTATTCAATCTCTTATAAATCTTCCAAGTGCCATGCCAATAGAGAACTTAGTTGTTACACCTATCCAATAGGTTAAGTCAACTCCATATGAGAAGACACCTGGATCAAGTGCAAAAGGAAAACAACTGCAAGTATCACTACCTAGTGATAGCATCACTTCATGTAAAATGATGGCACATAAAGATGATAAAATAGAGGAGATAGTGAGCTTAGATGAGGTAATTATACTTCTTATGTATGATTTGAGAAACATGACATTGAAAAAGATGCAAGAATTGAAAACCTTGTTAAGTCGCAAGACAAAGCAAGAACAATTAAGAAGAGAAAAAAAAAAAGCAACAAGTACTGCACAATACAAAGGATATTTTTGTTGATGCATTTGATATTTCTGATGTTAATGAGAAACATCAATTTTGGGATCAGCTAGTGTATATAGTTGATAAGTTTTAGACTGAAGATGTTGAGACCAATAATAAATTGATTTGATGGTTTGAAAAGAAATTTGAGCACAGAGTTTTTCAAAAAGTCTCAACAAAACTTGTAATTAGGTAGCTTGAGCTTTCTAACCTTACCACTCAGCTGGAAGGAATTTTGAAATAAATTCATTCTTTATATATGAAACTTTGTGATGTCAAATCCTCCACATTAGAAAATCAATGTTATGTTGATTTAATACAAGAAGACAAGAAGTCATGTAAAATTTCATTTATCCAAAATACAAGTTCAAGTTCACCTTCATACAATAAGTTGACATTTGATAGCAAAGATTAACCAAGTTAATGTCTAGAGACAATGATATAAGGAATAAATTAATTTATATTCAATTCATGCTAATAACCCACTTGAAGATAATTTAGAGGGAATTAGTTGTGGCTTAGAATATAACTATGAAATATCCACATCATTCAACACTTGAGATCCTAATTGATCTAGTTGTTCAGTTAGAGATTCACATTCAAGTCATGGAGTCAGCAAGAGACAAATGGAATAAAGAGCTTGAAGACATTTTGGAAAGTCATTAAATATTTTTTGGCAAATACAAGCTAACCCTTGCAAACCCCAAGCTGTAAGTGCCAAACACAAGGGAGAAACATAATCTTGATAGCCACAAAGGGGAAGACAAAAATTAGAAACATAATCATTAGATGAGATATCATTAGAATCTATAGGCATGTATATAGTGTATAGCAAAGATTAAGTTTTGACAACTGAATTACAACATTGGGGAGAGCATTACTTTTGCATGGATAGCAAAGTCATGACAGAGTGTTTTTGCCACTAATGTTAAAGGGGAATATTGTTGATCTCTAAGCCCAAGTTGCCTATTAGTATCTAACACTAAGTCATTTCCAAGGCTATGTTGGACAGTCATCATTATGACCAAGCCATCTAGAGAAGGCCAAGCTATGGTGAACTTGTTTATATTTCTTCTCATGTCAAGCAAGTCAAAGGTTGTTGAGCACCCTAGTAGAGACCGAGTCAGCATTACATGCCAAGTAAAATATAAGAGATCGAGCATATGGAAAATTAATTAATGTTGAGAGAGTCAATATATGTTGAATGTATAGAAGACAAGTGATAGCATGAATGTTAGTTATGGTTAAGCATCAAAACATTCAAGTTCTGAGTAAACTAGTTTAGACATATGAGTTTTTAATTGCACTAGAACACTTGTATAAATCATTTTAGCTGACTTCTACATGAGATTTAAAGATTGTAGAGACAATTATGGAGAATATTATGCATTTTGATAGAAGGCATTAATCCAAAGAAAACAAAATTAAGCAATCAGAAAATTAAAATGGTAAAACAATAAAAGGATGAAATATGGATCATAGATTAAGATCTAGAACTTTCTACGATTATCTATTTATGAAAGGATTCTAACCCTAAATCGTAATGTATGGTGAATAATGAATGGTGAAGCAAAGTAGTGAACAAGTTGATAACAGAGCAAGGAAGGGTAAGTCTGAAAGGAGAGAAGATAGAGCAACCTAGCAGTGAAGGAATAAACAAAGCATATTAGATAAGGAGATCGGTTTAAGAGATTGGAGAGAGGAGATCTGTAAAAATCTTTCAAAGAAAATCAAACAATTGGGTACTTAATCATTTTTGACATATTGAGTCATGAAAAATCTCTTAAGAGTTGTTCTAATAGGCCTTATTTAAATCTCCTAACATAGTCCTTACTTTATTATAAGTGTAAAAGCCTTTAGTCAAGGTAAGACCTAATAGTCTTAAAAGGTTTTAACAGAGTAGACCCCTTACAGAGTAGATCATTAGAAGTGATCAATTATAGCCTAAAAGGTGAACTAATTTGTTCTTGTAGTAGTAAAGATTTGTGAGTTCCATCCCCACCCCAGTTTTACCTACATCTTGAAGTGTTTCTAGGTTACCAAAATCATTGTGTTATGAGTTTATATTTTCATGGATGTTATGGCGAGATTTCAGCATTAAAAGTTTGTGTTTATATGGTATGAGATCCAAGGATATGTGATGGATTAGGTATGAATGTAATTAATTATTTTAACTATGAAACTTTTTATAGATCTTGATTCACCCCTCCCACCACACCTCGCCCCCCACCCCCAGCCTCCTCTCAATATCTTGTTTCCCCTTAAGATTTCCAATAGTTTAATTTTTTTGATTGAGGAAAATAGGCTTTAAAAGGGCCCTAAAACCCATACCAAAAAAAAAGTACGGTCAACAACAATATGCTTATGACTTCAAATAGAAGCAGAAAGACAAAAGTATAATCATCTACCTAAACATAGATAGAAACAAAAATAAAGCCAGGGATAGACAACAAAAGCCAGGACATCCCAAAAAAAGCTAGGGCGGTTAGGCGATATCTCTCAGCATTTCTGCTACGCTTATCTCTAGCTCTAAGAGTTTGCTAGCTGCCTCCTTCGTCTTTGATAGATCCTAGTCAAGGACTAGGGTGTTCTTCTTTCTAGTGCTGGATCTTATTTGCTTCCTAGAGCTTTCAGCCAAGGTCTTGTCTTTTATGTTGTGGGTGGCAAGGTCCTCCTCCTTGTTGATGCTTTGGTCATCCATATAATTTATGAACCTCTTGACTTCTTGATGTTCTCGTTGGCCTTCAGAATATTAGAGCCCTATTCCACTATACTCTACATAGAACTTTCCATCACTTTGACCCTATTTTTGACCTCATCCATTCTGTTGTCCATGCTTAGTTCATCCTCCATAACCCTGTTCTTTAAGCTATATGTCTCCCTTTCCAGAGTGCTCACCCTTTGTTTGAGCTCAAGAATTTCGTGGAAGAGCCACTTTGTGGTGTAGAAGATGTCCACTATGTTGGTTTTTGCATTGTTGAGGACATCCATATATGGGTGCTCCATAGCAATGTCATTGAAGATCACTAAAGTAAGGTCAATCAAGTCATCCATTTGGATTTTTCCCTCATCATGTTCTTTAACCTGTGTTCTGATCAACTCCTTTTTGATGCCCATTTTACCTAAAATGGAGTCAAAATTCTGCCACACAACCTTCCTATCCTTCCTCATGAATGAGCATCCAATAGTTCAATGTTGAATATCATATATCAATCTTGTTAATGCAATGATCTTATAATGTGATCATAAAGATTAATGGAATGAGACAACATGAAAAAAATAAAAAATAGATGAATCAAAAGGGAATCATTTCATGATTTTTGTTATAACTTGTTTCTTGACAATGGCTAGATATAATGACTTGAAGGATGTGGTGTGATGAACTATCACCTTGAATTCTTGATTCTTGATTCATGGTGTTGTCCCTTAATGTGATATTTTTGTATGGAATTTTATTGAAAGAACTATGTTAAATAGGGTTCTCAAGGTTTGTTTTGAGTTATCTTGACCTCCAATTTTCATTTGAGAAGTTGGATCAAGGAATAATTTGTGGAAACTCAACACAAACATAGTTAATTTGGGCTTGAGTTTGTGAAAAAATGGTATCCCAAAGTGCCATTAACCCATCAAGGGTGTCCCAAGGCACCATGGACCTACCAAACTAAGGTAAAGCAATGAGAGATTCATGGACTTGTTTTGAGATAACAACTCAAATCACCATGCAAACATATGTCATGAAATATGCACTATGTCATCCACAGATAAGGTTGGCTAAGAGATAGAATATTAGACACTATGGAAATGACACAAAAAGTAGTGTTAATCATACAATGTTACATCTTACAATGCTACAATAGTAGAACTAGTGGACTATGAGTATTTCCATATAGTCCTCAAAATCGGTATACATATAGTTCGCTAACCTATTATAATACAATAAGACTAGCCAATTATGATAGAAATATTTTTATGAGTATAGCTTAAACATACACAGAAAATACCTTGAATTAATAGTTTACAGAATGTGAAGGATGTTGGAAAAAATATGATCTCAATATTTGCAAACTATTAAAAAATTGTCATATATTAATTAAATCTTATATTAAATCAACTTCATAGATTATGTGGTTACAAAAACTAGATTTCCTTACCTTTTAATGCATAAATTTGTTATGAAATGTGTGTTTATAGACACCGTTAGATAATAACTACTAAGAAAGGATTATGTATGCTTGTGATAAATATTTAGAAAGATTAATTAAATAACTTATAAATGAAGATTGCTTACGAATACTAAAATATACTCCCCTTGAAAGAACGTATAATTCCATATCTTCAATCTTTTAAGAATTTCTATGAATTAAAATACATTACAATTTTTCCTTTCCATACTCACTGCTTATAATATAAATTGAATTGTTCCAAGGTCGACTTGACACACAGCTTCTAATAGTAGAAAAACAAAATGGACCCAAGTTGTATTTTAAAAGGGCAGCTATTACGGTGCATAACTGAACTTGTCAAGTTTACTCAATGGCTGATATTTCAGCTTTTTGAACAGATTGGCGCCAATCTGATCTTATGGGGAGTCACCAACTCTTCTCTTCGATTGACGTGGGAAACAAAGATAATTTCATGCATATAAAATTCAATGGTGCGCTGGAATTCTAACAGTGTCACGAGGGTGAGTCCAAACTTCGCGTCTGCAATTAAACTTTCTAAAACAACAATATAAATTTCTATCAGTTTCGCGTCTGCGATTAAACTTTCTTAAACAGCAAGTTTCCTTGATTAAAGTGATAGTTTCCCTGAGCAGAGCTCGTTTTGCCGATATTCAATATAAATTTCTATCAGTTTCGCGTCTGCAATTAAACATTCTTAAACAGCAAGTTTCCTTGATTAAAGTGACAGTTTCCCTGAGCAGAGCTTGTTTTGCTGATATTTGTTAGATTGAAATCTTATCCTTGTCTTTCATTTCCAAACGATTTCTTATAATTTCCCTTAGTCTTCTATTAGTTATGGAATTCACTATTCACTCTCCTCGTTGGTCTGATGTTGCACAAGGAAATGTTTTGATCCTGCGTTATGTTTCTATAATTATTTGATTTTAATTCTCGCCAATTTAGAAATTTCTGGCAGCCAATTTAGAAATTTCCATTAATAATGTGACCGTTGCATCACAGCTCAATGCCATTATAAAAATCCTAGTTTTTGTACAAAATAATTCTCTGCATTCAAACATACTTTTCGCAAGCAATTCTTTTTAGTAATTGTTGTTTTTTTTTTTCCTAACTTTCATGGCGAGAAACAACAGAAGGAAGAGGCTTAATGAGCTCAAAGATGAGATAATTAGTGTAGCCTTTAGAGTAATGTTTATGGTTTTTTGCTTTGTAGAAATGTTTGATCAACAGCTCTTTCCAGAGAGAGTCGATCACAAGCTCGGTGCTTTACTGCTTTGGTGTCTTGCTACAGTCGTCATGATTACGACTTGGCTTTGGATAGGAGCACCAGATGATGAGGAAGACGATTATGAGGAAGAAAAAGTAGTAAGAAAGAAAAAAAATGAGGTTCAAAAAATGGTGACAAAAAATGGAAATGAAGAAAAAGAAGCGATAAATGAAGTTAAAGAGGTAGTGGGAAGAAATGGAAATGAGGGGAAAAAAATAATAAATGTGACTAAAAAAGTAGTGAGAAGAAATGAAAATGAGGGGAAAGAAGCAATGAGCATAGAAGAAGGTGTGGCAAAACAACTAACAAAGAAATTAGATTCAAAAAATTCGAATCTTCCAGAAGGGGATACTCTACACAGTTGGGAATCTACTGCTCACCGGAGGGTTACTTTTGCGCTAGACCATTCTGTAGAAGAGGTGAACTCCAAGAAAATGTCAAGCAATAGGCATGATGTTCCTAAATCAATAAAGGAGTCAGATCCACCATGTTTGCATCTTCAAGAGTCGGGTTCTCAACCTGCTTCGGAACCTACTTCCTAACCAAAGGTTACGCCCCAGCTAGAACGTTCGGTAGGAGAGGTGAATACCTACAAGAAAATGCCCACCATTCCACATAGTGTCCATCAACCAGCATCTTCTCCTAAATCTCGTACAATAGAGGTAAATTATTAATGTGCAGTGAATTTGATTTTTTAATAAACTTAAAATCTAGTTTCTATTGGTTTTTTTAGTTATTAGTTTATATTTTAATGTTATATATATGAATTTAAATTTTAACAAATTTAAAATCTAGTTTCGATTGGAACTTTTTAGTTTTTATTTATTCATTTATTTTATGTTCAGTGCAAAGTAGAAGTGCCTCTAAGAAGATCTACAAGAATTCGTAGTAAAGTTATGTTGGGGGAGGTAAATTTATTTTCTTATTAGTTTTTTCTCATTTGAAATCTATATTTTATTGGGTTTTTCAGTCATGATTTTTATATTAATGAAATATTCTTTATTGTCCTTAGTGTAAAATAGAAGTAGCCCCCAAAAAACAAGGAAATAAAGCTAGGCCAAAAGAGGTAAATTTCTCTCTTTTAATACATTTAAATTTTTTCCCTCAATTTTGAAACTACTTTTATTCAAATTTTCAGTCACTAGTTTTCATATTTATTGGGTATATTCCTTGTTGTATTTAGTGTAAAGCAGAAGTAGCTAAGCGAAGATCAAGGAGAATTAGCAAAGACGTGACCCAACCATGAACATGACACTACAAATAACTTGAAGGGGATGCATGGAGAGGATGATTACACTACAATATTTCATTTAATTTTTTACTTTTAACTTACTCTAAAATATTTGAGTGAATGATTCCATTTAATTAGAGTGGAAATGTTAGTATCTTTTTGTGAAAAAAAAAATATTTTAATATGTTTTATGTGTGTTAAGTTCTTTAAAATAAAAATTTTGAAAAATTAAATATGTTATCTTACCTTTCACATGTTTTTCAAGATATTTGATATATTAAAGGATATTTAGATCCATAGATTAAAATATTTATTCAAATTCTTCAATTTGAATAATCTATATTAATCATTTGCATTAATGGTATTTTTTTTAAAACTTGATATTGTCTCTTATATAGATAAAACAAAAAACCTTGATAACTTGTTGTGTTTAGTGTAAATAACATAGATCTACCAAGGCTACCAAGGTATGCAATTAATGTGAGGAATTTCTTGTACGTATGAATAATTTCATTTGGTATGAGTAACATGCTATTTTGATTAAATTATCTAGAATGTTTTAAAAAGTGATTTTTTTTCAAAAAGGAAACTGATAGAATGATTTGTTCCAACCATTTCTAATGCTCTTGATTGTGTGCAGGTTCGACGATATTCTTGATTATAAACTATACGGCAGTGTGTAGTATATTTCTTCCTCTATTTTATTTTAGAAACTGCAACATATTTTTCTTCTAGGGCTTTTATTTTGCTACATTAATTTCCTACATTAATTTTTTAAAATGAAATTTATTTTCCTTTTCAATCACTAATTTGCATATTTAGTTAATTTAAACTAAAAATGTCTTATGGCACATAACATAAAGTTATCTAAAATTAGATAGTAAAAAATTATTTCTTTAATTTTTTTTCCTACTATTAATCTTTTTTTATTGAATTGGTCAGTCACTAGTTCCCGTACTTCTTGTGTATATCTTTTATGTTGAGTTTAAAGCAGAAGGGCCTCTAGAAGAATGGGACAAAACTCACATTAAAGCTATCTCTGAACTGTAGCAAGAACACTCAAAGTGACATCCACACAGAATTATATTCTTATATTTTCCAACTTTTTTAAGTTCAATTTTTATTTCTGCTAATTTTTTGATGAATAATTATGCTTTACCAAGAAATGTAATATCATTTTTTTAAAAATATTTGAAAAACATGTAATCACTTATCATTTCTCTCAGAATTACACCCAGTGGCACAGGTAACATTCTATTTCTATTTCTATTTGATTATGAATATTTACTAAACTGGAAGGTTTCCAAATGAATATCAATAGTAAAGCCCTAGATTTTTTGTAGATGGAAAATTTGTGCTAACATGCTTTATAATTTAGTACCGAGGACCTTTGAAGTGGTGTAAAGCTTTTGGAGTACATTTCAGTACACAAGGTTTCCTTCAATGGTTGAGTATGTTGTTTTTTTGTTTTATTTTGTTGGTCGTTCATCATTTTTAAATCAGCTTTGATTTAGATCAAGGGAACAATTTTATTTTTGTTTCATTTTAGGTGTGTATGCACAAATTATGTGATGATTTACAATGGTGCACCTGGGAACATGAGAAATATAGTTGAGAAATATCAAGTTTATCTGGGAACATGATAAATGAAATGGGCTTTATTTCCATTGTTATGAAATAGGACTCATCAACACTGGAGCGTATTTATGTCATCATCATCACATAAGAGATTTTGGTATCAATAATAAGAAGGTAACAGTTATTGTGCACTCTATTTTTCTAACATTTTTCACACTATTAGCATTCATGATCCAGTTACGAATTGATGGGTCAATAGATATATTTACCAATTACATTTTAGTAAGGGTTTGAATTTTGATAATAGAAATAAAACATTACAATTTACTCATCATTCTATATCATTGTTTACATTTAGAAACCAGGTTAACAAAAGGAGCTTCGATATGATTAATATTCTTCTAGGAGTTTGCTTCAAGATCTCTCAATTTTTGTGTAGATTTTACGGAGGAGATGACCTTGGTTAATCAAAAGATTGGGCTCACATATATGAGCAAAACAGCATCCCTCGTTCCTATATTTTTTAACAAGCTTTATCAAGTTACATGGTATACATTCAACAACCTTCACTTTTAAGAAGTTACTTTGTTTTGCTGAAATAGAAGTTAATCGTGTGCTTGCTGAATTTTTACATGTTATCAGACATGGCCTTCAGGAAGCAATAAAGAAGATCAAGATGTTGATGAAAATTCTATCATCCCCTCAATGGCATGCATTGGATAGATTTGAAAGACTATATGGATTGATCTCAATGCAGAGACACTTTGAAGGACTCCTCTTTATTTTATAGAAAATAAAGAAGAATTTAATTGTTAACTTCACTCCCCTTCTCTTTGTTCCCTCTTCCTTTAGCTCCCCTTCTCTGATTTGGTTCTAAAGTCGAGGGAATCTCTTTTGTATGCAAATCACTCTATCATTTCATACTTCTGACATTACCTATTTGTAATTGTACATGACAACACAAAATGTGGGCAAGGGATTCAATTTCATAACAATCAGTGGGTGGAAGGGTGGTTCATTTTGTGACTGTCAATAAATAGTCTAAATTCTGTAATTCTTTATTTTTCAATAAAATTGAAGAATTTAAAGTTTCCTATTAGATATAAGAGTTTCAGAAAATAAAAAGAAACCAAATAGTCACCACAAATAACAACAAGGAGGCCAAGCCTCACCTAGGAAGAGCTGTATCAGGTGTACATCAAGACAAAAAGAAGAGAAGATAGATCATCTAACTAAGAACATCATAGTGAATATCCATCCAAGCAGTCCATCCTAAGGGACCCTCCATCCAAATGATACTTTTACTTTTTTGAAACTGTGTCAACAAGAACAAATCCTCTTTTCTTACATTCATGTTGTTTCTAATTTCTCTGTTCAACCTAATACAAGCTTGCTCAAAAGCCTGTAAATCATCCAGGGTTCTTCACCACTAGTATCTATGCTTCAACTCATAGTAGAAAAAGGTAGCATGCCCGTCCTGAAGGAACCTTCTCAGCCTATCGCTCTCGATCAACATAGTAACCTAACCAATTTAAAGTTTAAAGTTTACCATTGTGTAGAGCCATTTATCAATTAAAGTGGATTGATCAAACTTAAAATTATGAATTCTATTCATTGAGGAGGGTAAAAATATGTTTATAAATGTTAATAAATTACAATGAAAAGTCTACACTTAGAATTTAGAATTGGACCATCAAATGAACTTACAAATACTTAGTCTCAAGCTGAAGAAACTTATTTAAAAATTTAAAAAATAATAGAGCTAAATATAATATATTAAAATTTAATTATCATTAAAATATTTAAATTCATTTTATAGATTATCATATATAAGCAATGAAAATGAATAATCAATAAGAATGTGTTATTCTTATTCTTATTATTATGATTTCAAATATATACAATTAATAAAAAATAAAAACTAGAAACTACTTTAATATTTTGTAATCTAAAACATATACTTATGAATTTAATGAAAATATTATTCATCTTTTAATTTGTTGTTTAAAATTTGTTAATAACAAAACTACTCAAATAAATTATATAGTTATTGTATTGTAAAGATATATTATAATTATCATTGCTAACTAACTACACGAAATTAAATTTGTTTTAACATAGGTTTATGCTTTGTATTTTCCAATATCTCATTTTCATCATTGACACATTATTTCAATTTGATACATCTTTTAGCATACTTTACATATATTTAGCTAAAGATAGGTATGTTAGGATAATGATTTACAATTATTAATAATAATAAATAGTAAAATTATGTTGCAAGGGAAACTATCACAAAAACAAATATTATACATATGTTCATCTAAAGATTAGCATGCTTTACATATATTTAGCTAAAGATAGGTATGCTAGGCTAATGATTTACAATAATTTATAATAATAAATAGTAAAATTTTGTTGCAAGGGAAAATATCACAAAAAAAATATAGATTATACATATGTTCATCTAAAGATAGTTGTACTAGTTTAGGCTGAAGCAAAGATTAATTATTATGATTTGATTATTACTTATGCTTGAGTAGATTCAAACCCCCAAGTCCTTCCAAATAAGAGGTTCACTATTTACCATTGTGATGTATGCTCTTGCCTATTTATTGTGCATCCTCTTTATGTTGTATTTTTTCTTCCATTTTTCATATCTTAATTTTTAACATTTGGGGATGATCCACAATATTTGAGGCATTTAGGCTTCCCTTCCATGTTCACCCGTTTTTAATTTTTCTTTGTCTTCATGTGTTATTCATTGGATTTAAGCTATGGGTGGCCACATGATGGTCTTTTCTCTCCTTAGAATGTCTCACACTCTACTCTACGTAGCATGGTCCATTCTAAGGGTGTTTCTTATCTAATTATCTTTCTATCTAACTGTATATTGGGAAATGGTGATCAATGATATGTCACCACTTACCACATTCACATTAAAAAGGGGATCCTAAAATTTGACTCCCTTTCAACTAAATATTATTAGCACAAATCAAAATAAATATGTTGCCAAGTTTTGGTCTTCCTGTTTTAAGCCCGAAGTGTTTAGTATGAAAGTTAGCGTGTGTCCAAGATTGATGTCTAAGTATCTTTTAGGTCACTCACTTCTTAGTTTTTCTATGTGCTCTACTTTCTTTGTTTTCTAGTTCCCCCTTGCATTACCTTTACCCACCATCTAAGAAGGATTCCTTATTTTCTAGTGTCCATGGGTTTAGGTGATCTAGGCATGGTTGGGATGTGTTCTGGCATCCTCTCAATGAGAAGTAAGTTACTTCGCATTTCATTTTTGCTACCTTTCCCTAACATTCCATGTCCCATGGATTCTAAGATTTCAAGATGTTTTTCCCCTCAAGTGAACTATATTGAGTGCATATTTGAAGAGTGAAGTTGTGACAATGATTAACAAGCTAAGAAGATGATTATATCATGCTAGAAAATGCCTACAAAGTTGTGGATCAAAGCTAGAATGAATCCCATCCAAATTTGTGGAGATAAGATCAAGTGAGCTATGAGGGAACATGAATATATGGGTTATTTGATGCATACTCATCGAAGTGAAGTTGTTTTGTTTTGCTTCTGATGTTCTTTAAACTAGAGCCAAACCTTGGTCTCAAGGATCAAATGTGTGAACATGATGATGAATGAACCATTTAAGGGATCATACTCAATAAGACATGCTCAAGATCTAACTTCAAGGCCATCAAATTAAGGTGAAAGAATGAAGAGTTGTTAGATGTGTTCTAGTCTGGGGAATGTTGCTAAGAAAGGGGCTTTTCATCCTAAGGCAATGAAAAAGGCCACTTCTCTAGAGGCTTTGAAAATAGAAATTCAAGTTACTCTAAAATGTGAATATCCTTCAGAGATGCTCAAAAGATACTTCTAGAAAATTTAGTGATGGAAATGTGACCCCAATATAAAAGAGATGTAGTGTTAAAAACTTTATGCAGAAAGTGAAAAAATGAAGTGTGCAAGCTAGTAGAAGGATTACTCCCCGTTCTCCAATCTTAGAAGAAAAATGGGTTTGTAGAAAAGCTAAGTTTCTTTCTCTCTCTCCTGCATACATTAACATTATCAAGCATTTCAACTGGATCTAGGTCAGCTTCTCCTATGCCTTCAGGGGGTAGGGTCGCCTCTTATGCTGACATGGCCGCATTTGAGGTAGGTGTTCATCGTGTTATTCGAGTTGCTCATTTCAAGCCTTCTCATCCTCATGAAGTTTCCCCTATAATTGTATCAAACCCTATAAGGGTACTTTTAGACTTAGATACAATTGATGATATTTATAGTATGGCAAAAGAGCTCTCTACCTTTGCTGCTATTTTTCACTTTCTGGGCTTTTTGCCCTCTCTTGCTAATCTTCATGCTTGGATCTCCAAGCATTGCGAACCAATTTTAGATTTTGATGTCCACATCTTTTTGATGGGTAAAGGATTTTTCATAGTAAAGTTTTAAATTGTTAAAGATATGAAGACTATTTTGTGTGATAATAGTTTTTCATGGCATGAAAAATTTCCACTTATGGCCAAGCCATGGCATATGGATTTCGATCTGATTATAGAATCTTTTAACAAGGTTCCTATTTGGGCCTGAATTTTGAATCTTCCAATGCATCTTTTGTCTAGATTCTATTTATGAAGCTATTGGGGATGCCATTGGTGATTTTTTATATGTGGACTCAAACACTTCAAATATTCTCCATTTGACGTGTGCTCAAATTCTTGTAGAGATGGATATTTTAAAGGGCCTCCCTAAGAAGGTTTGTTTAGAATCCTCAAGAGGCTCTTGAGCCCAAATATTGGATTATGAAGGTATCCCTTTTTATTGTAGAAAATGTCATATGACAGGTCACATTGCTACTCATTATGATGCTATGAAGACTAAATCAAGGCGACCTTCCTAGTGGTCAAGGGCCTCTTTTGAACACTATACAGTGGTTAAGTCCATGGATGCACCTCTGGATCAAGTGGATGATTCCTCTACTAATGATTATTTGGTGCCAGAGATAACAGAGGATGTTTGGACTCATGGTCAGGTCCCTGTTCCTTCTCCTACCCCTACCCCTGTATTCGATGTTCCTTTTGGTCCTATTGGGGGCCAAGACCCTATACCCTCTCTTGCCCTTGCCCCTATATTAGACGTTCCTCCTAGTCCTATGGGGGGGCAACTGGCTATGAGCTCTTCTAGGGAGATTGTTGTTGCTTCTAATTCCCTTGGGCTCCATTGTTCAATTTCTTCTAGGGGTTGGATTACTGAGGCAGTTAAGGTGGAGGAGGGTTGGACTGCAGTAAAAAGAAAGAAATCTAAGCAATCTAATCCTCCTTTAGAAATGAACCTCTGATTGTGAAAGGGAGGCTCTAAATCAAAGGGCAAATCATGAGCTCCATTGTAGTATTTGGCTCTCTGTTTGGTTTTTGCCCTTCTAGCTAGATCTTTGGTTTTGGCTAGTGCTAGGCTTTTCTGTCACCTCGGTTACCCTTTGTTTGGGGGGTGACCAGTTTCACTTTTGTTTGTTGTATTTTTTTGTTTCTATACTTATTGAAAATCTTTAGACTTGTACAGGGTTTTAGGCACCCTTCAAAACCTTTTTTACTTAATCAAAAACATTATCAAGTATGTCTACATTCTGAATTCTAAAGCAAAGTAAGACGCTTCCCAAAAAGCTAAAGCATTTATGTTGTTAAGTGATTCTTAATAATATCACTTTACCTTAAGTAAAGTAATAGAGATTTCAAGAATTTAATATTGTACACACAAATGAACATAAAGTTTAAATAGTTGATAATCATGGATGAAATTAATTTTGTTCATGTGGCACCAACGTTCTAATTCCTATACCTATTTCATAAAAAAAAATTATTGGAATTCTTTAGGATAATTGAGAGGGGGGTGAACCAATTATCCTAGGTCCAAATGTACAATTAAAACTTTTCACAATTTAGTGAACCCACATCCATAAAACATTTTCATCATGGACGCATTCACTAGATTATGCAATCACTCAAATTTATAGGTTATTGTCAAATCAATATGCAAAAGCGTAAACATGAAACATAACATATTCAATAACACATTTGACACAATGATTTAATATGGAAACTCAATTTGGGAAAAATCACCAGCAACATGCTACTAATTCTCACTCTTCTGAAGTAATGCCCTATGAAAGGTTAACCTTGTTAAAGGTTACAATATAAATTGTTAAATGTGACCTGATTAAAGGATTTTAATCACCCTATTAGGAGTGAACCTCATTAGAGGATTTTAGATCATTCACTTGGAATGTCACCTAGTTAAAGGATTTACAAATGACTGTTAGGTCAACCTTAATCCAAAGGATTTACCCTAGACTAATACAATAATTAGAGAGTAATAGTAAGGCTTGATCTGATAACAACTTACAACTTCATTTGCAAATTAAAAATCTTTATTTTTGTCCTCTATTTTTCTTGGCTTTCACACTCTTCAGCTCTGATAGCTTGTTCACCCTTCAAGCATCCATACCCTTAAGCCTTCTTGTTTTGTTTGCCAATGCAATCTCTTCTCTTACGTCACTGAATGATGTGCATACCATAGAATCCTTGACTTCCTTAGGTTCTCACACATCAAATCTTGCTTCTGACTAACCATCTCTATAAATAGAGAATTAAGATTTTTTTTTTCATCCTCCATTGTCCATTATAGGGTTAGGTTAGATTAGATAGGATTCAGTGAATCTAACCCTCATTTCATTTCATTCTCTTCTAGAAAATTCTCCTTCAATCCTCTTTGAATTCACCTCAAAATAGTTTATCTTGAATTTTGTGCCATTAGCTGATCAATCTTATCTTCCACACAGTTCACACAATCCAAGAAATCAAACTTGTCAGCTCAAATTCATCGAATTCTTGATCTTTCTCATAATGCTAACACTCGGCATTAACTGGCTTCTGATGCTTGGCACATACTACATTGTTCAACATCCACTATCAAAACACTTAGCACAAACTAAAGTTTATTGGTGCCCGGCATCAACTAAACTTAACTTGGCTTACACTGTTCCACTTGGCTTAAATTGATTTTCTTAGCTCCAACTGATTTTTTTCTCAGCTTGCACTAACTTTTCTCGACACCTACTATCCACTCAGTCAAACTTGGTAGAAAAACTTCATTTACCTTGTTCTTCTAAACATACTTAGTGTAACCAACCTTTGTTACCTTAAGTAGATTATCAATGCACTATAATATCATTGTCTTAACTAATTCTTGTACTCCATTTCATATCATAACTCAACCTTTCCTTTAGGTGCTATTGTTGCCTCATTTATTCAAATCCTCTTCATCAATCAATCAAATTATAGTAATTAAATCATATAAGAAATTATCTTACCAGAAAGTAGTAGGTTTGACATTGGTGACAAAATAATGAATGAAACAAATTTATCATACTTGTATCAATCCGTTTTCAACATTTCCTATAATTGGTTTCTTCAAGTATATTTAAATGAATATTTATTAAGAACTATATCATGTGCAATCATGGAAAATGACAATCAGAGTTGCTAGTTACAATAATTTAATTAGCTTGGAGAGTGAGTTAAAAGAGCTTACAAACACATCTTTCAAATTCTACGATTTGGGTGATCTTCATAGAAGACTCAATTCTCAACCTATTCACCCAATTACTCAAAATCTTAAAGAAAGAAGACTAGTTGAAGAAACTAGTTTTCCAATGGAAATTCTTCCACCTAAGCTAGTGAAGGAATGCATAAAGAGATACAACACAGAAACAAAGTAGATTGTGTTTCCCAATCAATCTATTCTCATCTCAATAAAAAATGCACTAATGTAGGTTGAATTTGGTATTCCTATGAAGGAGCAGTATTGTGATGTTGATTTTGGGTCTTCCATGCCTATGTTCAATGAGAAAATGAACCTTAGATAGGAAGATATGTAGAGGACATGGTTCCTGACTAGGTGCTCAAAGAAGAGAAAAATGTCAAACACCCTATTTGGCACGAATCTAAAAAGAGAGATTGTTGATATCCTTGCACTCCTCCTTAGATTCAAAGAAAAGGAGAAGATTTTGAAGTTCATTGAGCACCATTTCTTCCTAGTACAAGCAATACATGTTGAGGATATGTAGATCAACTAGGCACAGATCATCTGTGATGAGTTAGCCTCGTGGTTGAATTCAACCAAAGGATTCAAGTAGTTCTATGAATCCTCATATCTTATCTATGCATTAGAAACTCACAACTTATGGCCTCACCTCCCTAGCATCCTAAACTATGATGAGTGCACAAAAATATATGAATTTTACCCACATTTTTAGCTATAGAGAAGTTATGATAAGTATGTGGGGTTTAATGATGCCTTCACAATGAGGCTATGCCAAGAATTGCAAGGATGCCCTCAAAGGATATTTTCACCAAAGGAAATTTCATCCATAAGCCAATTCGGATGCTCATTTATCTAGTTTCCAAGCTTCTCCTATTTACAAATAGGAGCTTACAATGACTTTCCTAAGAGGTTTTCGAGGTATCCAGAAGACAAGGTGGTTTTAGTTGAACTGTGTCAATAGAATATTGAAGTGAACATGTTGTGTTCTAATGTGAAGAAGATTGTTGGGAATCCCTTTCCTATTGTGGTTGATCAATATTCATGTTCTTCTAGATCAGATGCACATAATTTGGTAAAGAGCTTTGAAAGAAACATTAAATTGTTATACTATGAGGTACTTAGGCCTCAATATGATCCAATTAACTTTGTAAGAGATAACTTGAAGTTGGGATATACCTACAGGCATGTTTTAGATATTGAAGACTTCTAGTCTAGGTGTCTTAACAAAATTGGGAGAGGTTTTGGTCATTGTTAACCATTAATGAGATTAAATTTTATAATGATTTTGTGTATATTTCTAACCTTGCAGATGATGGATCCTACTTGCACCCCACATCCTACAAGAAGATCAAACACACCCCAATTTTTTCTACCCCACCTATAAATCTAGTTATTGACAACTACAGAGGTTCTTATATAGGGGATTATCAAGAGAAAAGACAAATGGATGGAATAGACCCAAGTGAGGAAGAAGAGGATTGGAAGCACTGTTTCTACAGGTGATGTATGAAATGAAGCTGCCTAGTCAATCATAGCAACAAAAGCATAAGTACTACATTGACATTTGCAGGGCCACTATAGTCCATTGTCCAAGGTGGAGACCATCCTCTAGAAAAGAATGTGCCACTCACTCCTACCCATGAAGCTAGCTCTCTTCTAAACATCAAGAAGGCTGAGGAGAAGTAAGATGATAAGGATAAGGGGAAAGACTGAGAAAAATTAGTGGCCAAGCCATCTTCCCCTATCCAAGTCATCAATTTGGATAGCAACACTAACCCCATGGATGGCCAGGAACAAGATGCATCTTAGTATTGGGATACCTTATCCCTTTTGGTAACTAAGGTTGATGCCTTCCCTGTTGCTTCTCAGAGAAAGACAACTCCATTAATCCTAAGGAAGCTATTTGATCCTATTACATTGTAGTCTACTATCAATGTCCTTTCTATAGAGTCATAGCTCAACGAGACCATTGATAGGAAGAAGAGGAGATATGAGGAAGTATCTTCATCGATGCATTTGATCAAATAATTCACCTCCTCTCATTCATCCAAGAAGATGAAGAAGTAGAAGACAATTGCAACATTGGCTATGGCTTCAACAACTGGCCATATGCTAGTTGATATTTTTGAGCCATAGAAAGAAGGAAAATTTAATGAGCTCTCAAAATATTATTTCCATATTAGAATGGTAGATCTTGACATCCTAGTTCACAACTCTATGTTGAACATGTGGAAGTCTAACAATGAGAAAATCAAAGATAAGTTGGAAGAGCTTAGAGTAGAGAAGGAAATTATGAAATCCTCAAATAGAAAATTTGTGGAAAGCATAAGGTTTGCACTAGGGAGCACTTTGTCAAGTCAATTTGACATGAATGCAAAGGAGAATAAAAAGATACTCCTAAAGTTGCAACAAGAAAGGCAATTTAGGTAGTTTGGTTGAGCATGGGTAGATCAGATCAAGGCTTAAGGTCCCTTACTAGTAGAAAACCCGAGAAGCCTAGTGTTGGGTGCTCACAAGCTTAGGAAAGTAGCTTCAAATCATCAAGAAACCATATAGAAGGTAGTAGACAAGCTGACAGAGAAATTAACCCTTCTACAAAAAGTAAAAGACATGAAGACAAATGTGGTCATTGCTCATGGGATCCTTAAGATAGGCAAGGAGTCACAGTGTCACTAGAAATAATCCTTGGAATTTTTTATATAAATCTCCATGAGATCTATAAATGAGATCAAGGATGTGTATGACCTAGTGCAAAAGCTCACTGAAATGTTGTTTCAATATCTGAAGAGATTGCCAACAAAGTCCTTTGTTTCCACTAATTACAAGCTCATGGATATTGAGAGAATGAAATCAAAGTTCTTGGAATTTGTTGATGAATTTTTTGACCCACTCAACTTCCATGTATCTAAGAGTTAAGAACTCTTAGCAGTGGACATGATCATAAGGAGAGAAATGGAGAAGTTCAATTTAACAGTGGCTAGAATAGATGAATTAATAGATATGCATGACTACTAGATGGTCCAAGCCAACATCATCATCATTCTAGATTTTGAAGACCTATACAAAGTAACCAAAGCCATGAAAGATTATAGAGCTAAATCAATTTGCTCCTAAGAAGGCATCATGTTCTGATGGTTTTCTAGACATCTCTTATTCCTCCCCTTCTCTTTCTCTTTGTATCTATTCATTGCAATTTTTTAGTCTCTATAACAGATAATGATTCAAGCTTGTTCTATTTTTAGTTGATTCTATTCGAAGATGTTCTACAAAGAAATCATCCAATGTAACCAACCATTTTGAGAAGGCCTATAAATGTAACCTTTAATGATGTTAATAAGGTTGGAAAAAATTTACTTTGGGCAAACCCCTGAACTAGGACTACTATGTGTAACTCTAAGTCCATTTCAAGTTTTGTTGTTCATTTACTTTTTTGTATAGTGTATAGAATGAATGTGATAATACTGAAAATTGAATGAATATAAGTGAACTTGGTTTTGTTTTCTTCATTCAACAGATTTTATGTCTTATTTTCTTCAGCAAAAGCATCTCTTTGTTCTCTCTATTGTATTTCATAGTTTGTCTATTTAGTGTAGTTAGTTGCATGAGGAAGACAAAAACTAGTGTGTGAAGAAGCTAGGAGATAAACAATCTGGGTATTGTCAAAGCATCAGCTAACTATGTAATTCAGGAATTACTCATTTTTTCATCTCTTCCTTTCTTCATTTTGTCATAGTTGCTTATGTATGTTTCCATCCATTGCATTTTAGGTTAGAATAGATTGCATATTATGAATTAGTTCCCCTTTCAATTGCCTAAGTTGTTTAAAGTGTTGAGTAGCCTGGTTTTTTACTCTTCTACTCTCTGGTTAAGAGCATAGCCCCAAAACCCAAAAAATAAAATTCATTGACAATACAGGAGTTTGATCTCTCTTAAGTCATACTTATCGTCTTACATTGTTCGAGGACTTTCCACCTTATGTGGATCAATGCTTAGTTGTCACACTTATCTCCTAGTGTCTTCTAGCTTGTTCTGAAAGATTCCTTGAGCTCTTTATTTTTGGGCTCCCTCATTGTATTTTCACAATGGGGAAAGAGAGAAAACCACATGGGAAAAACCCTCCCCGGAAAAGAGGTAAGAACCTAGTAAAGAACATAAGAAGCCTCCAACTAGGGAAATGTCTCCTAAAATAAGAACAAGAAAGTGATCAAGAAAGAGCATCACTGAAGCAAGAAGAAGCCGCAAATCTGCCATCAAAAAGAAAACTTTTGATCTAAAGAACCTCCAAGGAAGAAGAAGGCACGAACTAAGTGTGTTTGTATGGTAGATGATCCATCTCACTGAAATGCATAGGTAGCAAGCCACTGTAATCACCTTTTATATAGGATCAACCACTAAATACATAGTTCACACTATCAAACTATTCAAGCAAGGATGCATTAGAACAACAAGAAAACCCACCCTTAATGCAAACAAGGTGAGATGACAGGCAACTAAAAAGATGGCTCAAAGTCTCCTGCAGACAAACCAAGAACAACAAGAGAGGAAGAGGTACAAACACCTATAAAGACATGATCACAATGATGCTGCATGGAGCTAATGTCATGGAAGGGACACTCACTTGACAAAGGAATAATGCCTAAAATAGCACACAACTATCCCCCCCATGGTGCTTTATGAAAATAGTGGATGTACTACTGACTCAAAACAATGTTCATGAACCTGAAATGCAAAAGTGGCATTTTATCTCAATGTAATACATAAAAGTGCTTCAAAGTGATAGCTAGAATGATCAAAACCAAAAACAAGCTGATACAAAACATAGCACAACCTAAAACAAAGCAAACATGCCAGGAAAATGATCCTCAGGCCTGAAACACTCAAGATATCCATCATATAGAAAAAATAGAAAAAATATGATAGAAAGAGCATGGCCCAAAATCTAAAGAAAAGGACCACATTTTTAAAAAGGTGACAAAACCAGCTTTCCAAAAATATAAAGTTTTCAAAAAACTGACATAGGATGCAAAAGATATGCAAGCCGGAGTCAAAAATAGAACTTTAAAATTAAACTAAAAAAATAGGTAGCAAAAATGCATCAAAACTTAAAAATATCTACACCAATGTCTTCGTCTCACTACCAGCTTTTTGGTGCTTCTTTCAGATCGGAAAAATACCTCCGTATACTCAAGTTATAGCAAAAAAATTGAAGATAGGTGAAAAAGGACCTTAGAGAGTGCAAGAAGAATGTGTTGATGTGGTGCTGATGTCATGTTAATGTCAGCATTTGGGGGGGGGGGGGGGGGGATTATGTTGTTGTTCTAATGCATCTATAGTTCAATGGTTCATTAGTGTGAGCTATGTATTCAGTGGTTGATACTGTATACAAGGCGATTGCAGTGGTTGGCTACCTATGCATTTCAGTGAGATGGATCATCTACCATATAGACATGCTCGGTTCATGCCTTCTTCTTCCATGGAGGTTCTTCAGATCAACAATTTGGTAGATTTTGCAACTTCTTCATAGTTCAATGATGCTCTTTATGATCACTTTCTTGTTCCTATTTTTAGGGGACATTCCCCTAGTTGGAGGCTTCTTTAGTTCTTCACTAGGTTCTTATCTCTTTTTGGAGAGGGGTTTTTCCCATTGGGCTTTCTCGTTTGCTCCAATTATAGAGATTGCATTTTTCATGGGTACCTAACATGGGGTTGTTGCTAGGACCCATTCTACATTCTACATTTCTTAGTTTTGTGAGCTTAAGGCATTTCCCTAAGTTGCACTTAAGGGGGGGCGGGGGGGGTGTTAGAGTGAATTATTAATTTATTAATTATTTATTCTATTTACTTAAGCTTACTTAGGTAAATGCATTTTAATCTAAGAGTTTGTTATAAGTTGTTGACAATATGGGAGTTTTTCTCTCTTAAGTCATACTTATCCTCTCACATTTTTGAAGGACTTTCCACCTAATGTGGATGTATGCTTAGTTGTCACACTTATCTCCTAGTGTCTTCTAGATTGTTCTAGGAGATTCCTGGAGCTCTTTATATTCAGACTCCCTCATTGTATTTTCATAACACATATCTCATTCTTATTGTAAATATATATTTTTTTGTGTTTGCATATTCTCTCTCTATCATGTCTATTTAGGATTTTCCCCTAGCTCCACACTCTTCTCTCCTTGGCTTCTCTTTGACAGGTTTTCGCATGTAGGTGATCTTGGGCATCTTCGGAGTTGGATTTAATCAACTTCAATATCCATGTGGCATTTTTTTTTACGTTGATTGCTAACATGACATCAAATTTTATTTTTTTGAAATGCTGACATCACTACATCATCCACCTTCTTGTACCTCTCCTTCTAGGTCATTTTTTGACCTACCTTCAATTTTTTGGCCATAACTTGAGCATACGAAGGTATTTTTTCGATCCAAAAGAAGCACTGGAAAGCCGATTCTGAGAGAGAGACATTGATGTAGGTATTTTTAAGTTTTGATATATTTTTATTGTCCATTTTTTTAGTTGAAGTCAAAAGTTCTATTTTTGACTCTAGCTTGTATATCTTTTGTCTCCCATGCCTATTTTTTGAAAACTTTATATTTTTGGAAAGTTAGTTCTATCACCTTTTTAGAAATGTGGTCCTTTTCTTTAGATTTTGGCCCATGCTCTTTCTATCATTTTTTTAGTGTTTTTGCTATATGGTGGATATCTTGAGTGTTTTAGGCCCGAGAATCATTTTCCTAGCATGATTTCTTTTGTTTTAGGCTATACTGTATTTTATTACAGCTTGTTTTTAGTTTTGATCATTGTAGCTATCATTTTGAAGAACTTTTATTTTTTGAACTAAGATAAAGTGCCACTTTTGCATTTTGAGTTCATGAATGTTATTTTGAGTCAGTTGTACATGCACTATTTTAACAAAGCACCATGGGGGGGATAGTTGTCTGTTGTTTTAGGCATTCTCCTTTTGTCAAGTGAGTGTCCCTTCCAAAACATTAGCCCATGCAGAGTCAGTTTGACCATGTCTTTATGGGTGTTTTGTACCTCTTTCCCTCTCTCATCGTTCTTGGTTTGATTGCAGGACATTTTTGGCCCATCTTCTCAGTTGCCTATCATCTCACCTCATTTGAATTAAGGGGTAGTTATGCTGTTGTTCTAATGCTTTCGTGGCTCAATGGTTCATTAGTGTGAGCTATGTATTCAGTGGTTGATCCTATATACAAGGTGATTGCAGTGACTGGCTACCTATGCATTTCGGTGAGATGGATCATCTACCATATAGACATGCTCGATTTGTGCTTTTTCTTCCTTGGAGTTTCTTTAGATCAGCATTTTTCTTCTTGATGGCAGAGATTTGTGGCTCTTCATGCTTTAGTGATGCTCTTCATGATCACTCCTTGTTCGTATTTTAGGGGACATTTTCCTAGTTGGAGGCTTCTTCAGTTCTTCACTAGGTTCTTACCTCTTTTTGAGGGAGGGTTTTTCCTACGTAGTTTTCTCTCTTTCCCCATTTTCATAGGTTGCATCTTTTTCATTTGTACATGGGTACCTAACATGGCCTCATTGCCAGGACCCATTCTGCATTTTATCTTAGTTTTGTGATCTTAAGGCATTTCCCTAGGTTGCACTTAAGGGGTGGTGTTACAGTAAATAATTAATTTACTAATTATTTATTCTATTTACTTAAGCTTACTTAGGTAAATGCATTTATTAATTAGTTGTAGTCTAGCAGTGAGTTATAAGTTATTGACAATACAGGAGTTTTTTTCTCTCCTAAGTCATACTTATCCTCTCACCTTGTTCGAGGACTTTCCACCTCATGTGGATGTATGCTTAGTTGTCACACTTATCTCTTAGCATCTTCTAGCTTGTTCTAGAAGATTCCTTGAGCTCTTTATATTTGGGATCCCTCATTGTATTTTCATAAGATATTTAGCATATTGTAAATACATATTTTCTTGTGTTGCAATATCTTCTTCTCTCTCATGTCCATTTAGGTTCTTTCCCTTGCTCCGCACTCTTTCATCCTCGGCTTCCTTTTGACAGGTTTTAGCATGTAAGTGATCTTAGGCATCTTTCAAATTGGATTTCATCAACTCCAATGAGGTATTTTTCCAATCTGAAAGAAGTGCCAAAAAATTGCTTTCGAGATGGAGACATTGGTGTAGGTATTTTTAGGTTTTGATGTATTTTTGTTGTATATTTTTTTAGTTGCAATCCGAAGTTGTGTTTTTGACTCCGACATGCATATCTTTTGCATCCCATGTCATTTTTTTGAAAACTTTATATTTTTGGAAAGCTGGTTCTATCATCTTTTTAGAAATGTGGTCCTTTTTCTTAGATTTTGACCCATGCTCTTTCTATCATATTTTTGGCATTTTTTCTCTATGGTGGATATCTTGGGTGTTTTAGACCCGAGGATCATTTTCCTAGCATGGTTTCTTTTGTTTTGTGTTGTACTATATTTTTTTGTAGCTTTTTTTGAATTTTGATCATTGTAGCTATCATTTTGAAGCACTTTTATGTATTGCACTGAGATAAAATGTCACTCTTGCATTCTGGGGGTCATGAATGTTGTTTTGAGTCAGTTGTAAATGCACTATTTTCATAAAGTACCATAGGGGGGATAGTTGTTTGTTGTTTTAGGCACTCTCCCTTTTTCAAGTGAGTGTCAGTTCCATGACATTAGCCCCATGTAGTGTCAGTGTGACCATGTCTTTATAGGTGTTTGTATCTCTTCCTCTCTCGTTGTTCTTCGTTCGTCTACAAGAGACTTTGGCCACCTTCTTAGTTGCCTATCATCTCACCTTGTCTGCATTAAGGGGGGGTTATGTTGTTTTTATAATGCATCTGTGGTTCGATGGTTCAATAGTGTGAGCTATGTATTTAGTGGTTGATCCTATATACAAGGTGATTGTAGTGACTGACTACCTATGCATTTCAGTGAGATGGGTCATCTACTATATAAACACTCTCAATTCGTGCCTTCTTCTTCCATAGAGTTTCTTCAGATCAGTAGTTTTCTTTTTGATGGTAGATTTGTGGCTCTTCATACTTTAGTGATGCTCTTCATAATCACTCATTGTTCTTGTTTTAGGGGACATTTCCCTAGTTGGAGGCTTCTTCAATTCTTCACTAGGTTTACCTCTTTTTGGGGGAGGGTTTTTCCCATGTGGCTTTCTCTCTTTCCTCATTTTCAAAGGTTACATTTATTTGCATTGTACATGGGTAGCTAACATGGCCTTGCTGCTGGGACCCATTCTACATTCTACATTTCTTAGTTTTGTGAGCTTAACGCATTTCCCTAAGTTGCACTTAAGGGGTGGTGTTAGAGTAAATAATTAATTTATTAATTATTTATTCTATTTACTTAAGCTTACTTAGGTAAATGCATTTTATTTATTTTTTGCAGTCTAGAAGTTTGTTATAAGTTGTTGACAATACAGGAGTTTTTCTCTCCTAAGTCATACTTATCCTGTCACATTGTTCGAAGACTTGCCACCTTATGTGGATATATGCTTAGTTGTCACACTTATCTCCAAGCATCTTATAGCTTGTTCTAGGAGATTCTTGGAGCTCTTTATATTCGAGCTCCCTCATTGTATTTTCATCACAACACATTCTCATTGTAAATACAATTTTATTATTTTTGCATACTTGTTGTCTCTCATGTCTGTTTAGGGTTTTTCCCTTGCTCCATGCTCTTCCTTAATTGGATTCCCTTTAATAGATTTCCACATGCAGGTGATCTTGGCCATCTTCAGAGTTGAATTTCATCAACTTCAACAATTTTTTAATTTTTTAGATGTCAAAATCATTTTCTTGGCATGGTTTCTCTTGTTTTAGGCTATACTTTTTTTTTTGCAGCTTGTTTTCAGTTTTGATCATTGTATCCATCATTTTGAAGCACTTTTATGTATTGCACTAAGATAAAGTGTCACTCTTACATTTTGAGAATTATGAACATTGTTTTTGAGTCAGTTGTACATGCACTATTTGTATAAAGCACCATGGGGGGATAGTAGTTGCCATGTTTGTGCCATCTTCCTTTGTCAAGTGAGTGTCCCTTCCATGACATTAGCCCCATGTAGAGTCAGTTTGACCATGTCTTTTTAGGTGTTTGTGCCTCTTGCTCTCTCCTCGTTCTTGGTTCGTTTGCAAGAGACTTTGGCCCACCTTCTCAGTTTCCTATCATCTCACCCCATCTTCATTAAGGGGGGTGTTAGAGTAAATAATTAATTAATTATTAATTATTTATTCTATTACTTAAGCTTACTTAGGTTAATGCATGTAGTTGAGGTTAGTTGTTGACAAGACAAGAATTTGTTCCCTTTAGCATACTTATCTTTTCCACCTCTTGTGGATGTGTGCTTAGTTGTCAACCTTATCTCCTACCTCATTCTAGCTTGTTCTACAAGCTTTCATGAGGCCTTTTTATTTGGTCTCTCACTCATTGTAAATTCATTCTATTTTCACATAGAAATTATAATTTCCTCTTGTGAAATATTCTCTTGTGCGGTATTCGCTTCAAGCTCTTTGCTCCCTAGTTTTCTCTTCAGCAAGCTATTTGCATTGTAGGTGATCTTGGTGCATTATCGGAGTCAGATTCTCAACTCCTACAGCTTGTTGCTTAACCCTTTTAGTCTTTGTGGTCATAGCTTCCACAAAGCTCTTTGTTTTCCTCTTTGGCTCACTTGGTTGAACATCTGATACTGTTGCATAGGAAATGCTCTATTATGAAGACATTTTTGCAATAGACACTAACAAAGGTTGCACACTCAGTATACCTTGCTTCATAGTCTATCTGACTTCTTATGACTGACTTTCAGTCCTACTAGCCTCTAATAAAGCTTTATTCATTATTGTATCAATCTTCTTGTGAGATGCCTTCTCTAAGGATGCCTGATGAGATGATTGTGCAATCTCATAATAGGTTCCAAATCTATATTCAGCTTGGTCCTTCTCAAATTTCAAAAATAAATCAATGCATCCAACTTTTGTTTCATAACTGAATTCATAAGCTAAGGGATTAAGAAATGTATCTCAAGGTTCAACTGCTTAAATGTAAGTAAAATCTACATCAACCATAACACAAAAGTTTTCTTTAAATATATCTACAATCGTAGGTGTAATTATGAATCTCCATTTCATTCCATTCTGAAATGTTTTCATTATTAGATTTCCACTATCCAATATCTTATCTACTAGATGTCTTCTACATACTTTTGTGATCTTCTCCATTGTACATCTATCACTGGTCATAATCTCTATGACTAACAAATATGGGAATCTCTTAAGCACATGAAAGAATAAATGATTGATTAGTGACTGAAATCTAAACACACCCTTCTTAGTCCTTTTGATTTTCTCTAGATTTTCAAGAAGTTGTATTCTTAGAATTTTACTAAGATTAACTTTTTCCTTCTCAACACATATCTTGTAGGCTGCATAGATGAATCTAGCTAATGATTCATCAATCTTGAAACTTGCACATAAGGAGTAGGCAATGATTCTACTCAAGAATCTTACATCATCTTGTTTAATGGTGCTAATCATCATGGCCTTTTCATTATAAATTGCTTTGGTATAACTCTCAAATTTCTTCTTAACCAATTTCTTGCCTATAGGTACATTGCCTTGTTTACTAAGACCAATTACCTGATGAATAAGGTTGATAGAAATATCAACTACACTATCTTCCATCCATATTTTTCCATCATGTATTCTACTTAGTATCATCTATGTCCAATTCTTGGTAGAAATGATATTTGAATAGGTCTAGTTCCTTCAAATGTTCAAATCTAGGCTTTACAGTCATATTATAATTAAAGGTTAATTCCATATCCTTGTTCATATACTCGCTTCCAATAGATTCAAACTTAATATTAAGATAACTTCCTACATCTTCCAAATAAACTACATTGTTTAGCAAAATGGATAATGTTGAACTAGGGTTTTCTTCTATAGGTTTCATGGAAACAACCTTCAATTTTAGTCTCTCCTCATTATTGAAATTATGAACTACAGACATATCCATGCTTCTACCAATTATGAATTTTTTTTGAATAAATTTTTTGAATAAATGATAAAATACTTCTTTTGAAAAAAGGTTTTTCTATAAAATTTCCTTACCAAGTCACTTCTGAGTGCTCTGTACTTTGGATGTAATTGCAATGAAGTGGTAATCAAGTTTCTACTCCATTTTATTCCTTCAACTTGAAATTGCATTAATTGTATACTTTGCAAACACAAAAAAAATGTCAATTACATTTTGTAATCAAATATTTGCTCAAGATCTTCTATCTGATCTTTAGATGCTACCCAAGGTTTTCCATAGCTTCCTTTCATCATGTCAAAGCTCCACAAAACTTTGCTCCATGAAATTCTTAGTAAGAACATAGTTTTCATATTGTACTATAAAATTAACTTTCTCTATAATAATAGTAACTATTAATTCCTTTGCAACAGGTCTAGATAGGCTCCAAATTACAAGCAAGGATACATATAGTCTAAACTTATCTCGATACAAATTTTCCAAACTTCACTACTCATACTTCAATCTCTGAGTGAAGTTACAAATATTGGTGTTGTGAACAAGCTTAATTCAATTTAATTGAATCAAACTTGATAACTAACTTCTATATTCATGTCTCATCATCTTCTAGATTTTCTTTTGAGAAGTCTAATCCTTTTGCAAATGCTTCATTGAGTTCTTCTCAAAGTTGATTAGCTACATTTCTTTGTTCCTCATTATCTTTCTTAGTTCCAGAGTTCTTCTCATGGTTCCTTTTGTCATTTCTAACATTTCTTCCATCATTCCTTCTATTTTTGAAGTTTCTTCCATTATTCCTTCTATCTCACAAGTTTCTATCCATTCTACAATATTTTGTTGTATATCCAAAGTTGTTGCATAACTAACATATTGGTGTTCTTCTTCTAGGATTCTGTTGATCATCAGGTGCATGATTATTCTGAGCAATGTGTCTAAAGTTGTTACACTTATAACACATGATCTTTCTTCTTCCTTCATAAAGTATTCCTTCTCTCAATGTCCTTTCATTAAATCTTCTTCTATCTATAGGTTTAATATTTCTAGACATTCTATTGTTCCTTTTATCATTATAATATTTAGGTTTCCTACAATCAATTGCTTTATGACCCATACCATGACAATTATGATAATAAAAATCTTTAACATGATTAAGTGACTTATTTTTACAATCTCTTTTCATATGATCTATTTCCCTACATGAAAAACACTTACCTCTAAATTCATACCTAGTTTCCTTAAGAGATTTCACTTGCTTTTATTTATCCAAAATCTCAACTTCCTTGTCTTGTCCAACTTCTTTAGGTTTATCAAAAGATTGACTAGATTCAATCTTATCATTAGATTTATCTTTTTCTTTCATATTTGATCTAATAAGATACTTCTTTGTAGGCATGTTAAATAGATAGCCAAGACTAGTCTTATCATAAGTAGGTCCTTGTATTGACATTGAATCATCAAGCTTTTCTCTACTAGAATAAAGCTTCTCTAGTTTTTGCACCAAGTTAACTCACCTTTAACAATAATATTTTACTTATGAAGTTCTTCATGATCTTCTTTCAACATTTGAAACTCAAATGTCTTCTTTGCCAGACTTGCTCTAAGATTTGCATTTTCAATTTCCAAATCAAATTCAACTTTTCTTGGATCAATCCTCAAAGTCAACTTCAAATTCATAATCTTCAATTCATGCTTCAAGATCTTGTACTCTATCTTCATCTTAGAATAATCATCGTCACTAGTTTTAGATTCAATGGATTTAGGCTTGGATTTCAGATGTTCAATCTTATTCTTCAATTGTCCAATATAAACTTTAGAGTCTTCATATTTTTCCTTCAGCTTATCTCTTTCTTCAGTAAGGAGATCAATTTTTTCAAGTGCCTCTTCAAGGTTCTTCATCAACTATTCCATATCCATAGGGATCTTACTCAAGCTATTAAGTCTCTTCTAAGTAGCTATGCTCTAATACCAATTGTTAGAAATAGGAATCACTTGGGGAGGTGAATTAGTAATTTATAAACTTTAGTCACCAATTGGATATTATTTTTTACTTTAAACCATACATAACAAAGTAATAAAGTAATGTTAAATAGTAACAATAACCATGCACAAAGATAACTCATAACACCATATTTTGTTAACTAGGGAAACCTTGGCCAAGGGAAAATCCTAGTGGGGATGATAGCCACTAGATAATATATTGATAAATAAGTTCCTTATTAAAGGATGGACCCTATTACGAGTCAATAAAAAAATTTATTATAGAGAGTCCATGTTAGGAGACTTTGAATCCCTATTAGGAGATTCCAACCCTATTAGGAGTTATGCCAACCTTATTAGGAGTTGTAGTATAGTAAATGCAAGATGAGCCCACTGCCCAAACATGCACTTCCAATTATAAGAAGAGCTCATTGCCAAAAAAAGTAATTAGACTTCTAGAAAATAGAGTCTTTCTCAGTTTGATATCAGATCACAAAATAGCTTTACAAACTTTTCATATATCATTTTCACAAAAGTTCACATAAAATTTCTCAACTCAACTTATCCAAGATAGCACAATTGCATAATTGAATTCACGAGATGTCCTTTGCATAAATACCATGCCTTTACACAAATTTTTGCTAGGTTGGCTAAGACCATAATATACTTTTCCAGCTTAGAGTAAACATCTAGGATGTCGGCCCTAATTGGACAAGTAATTATTTTGTAAACAAAATATTTTCTTTCCTTTAATTTTGTTGTCCTATTTCATTGGTAAAAAATGAATATCACTTTTCCATATAGTCTATACTAAAATTTGAGGTTATACATGTCATCATCAACATGTTTACTATCTCCATCTAACTTTGCTAGTCATAATATAACTTCAGCAACAAGTTACATACATAACAATACACTATTGTATACCAAATTCATACTTAGACAATTTTTTGTGTACCAAAAGCTAAGTATCTTAATTTTTGAGGTTTCCTATAAGCATGTACATCATGTGTTTCCATAAATGACAAAAATTACATATCTTCATTAGCTAATTGTCAACAATTAACATTTTAAGGGATCTTGGATTTGTTTAGTGGTAACTGATTCACCCCTTCCCTCTTATTTACTCCTCTTATATTTCCAATAGTCCTCATCTAGGTGTTTTTGTTTGATTCCTTTTTGTAACTATCTAGCTTCTTCTTGTCGACAATCAAATCTTAGTTGATCTAGCTTTGGAACTTTTGACCTTGCACTAATACCTTGTTTGAATAACTCATTGTTGACTATCTCATATCCAATGTTAGACAATTAATCCTAGAATTCTATGATTCTCATAAAGAAGGAATTCATAGATTCAACTTTCTCGTGATTATGTTTTTTAGTTGTGTTTTAGTGCAAGAGTTCTTCTAGTGTTATTTACTTCAAATGTATATTCTAAGGATTGGGCATGAGGTACATAGTTGTTTTCTTTGCTAGAATGGGTACAATGTGATCCCTTATGGAATCCACTATTAATTTCATAGCCTTTTTATTGTTTTCAATCCATTATGATTTTTCTAACTAATCCTTGGGGTATCTTCTTTTATCTTTAACATATGAATCCACTTTTGCTTCACCTAATATCATCATTATTCAAATTTTTCGTGCTTTGAAGTTATTGGCTCCATTAAGGTGATCTGTAAATCTGATTACACTTGACATCTTTGAAGGATGGATATTTATAAGTTTAAAGGTATGCTATTTAAATCTTCAAGTTTAACTTTATGTTTGTTATAATTGTGGTTCTAGTACCATGTAAATGATTTAAACTTATATCAGATTATATGTTCTTTTCTCTTAATGTATGTTACATACATACATACATACATACATACATACATACATACATACATACATACATACATACATACATACATACATACATATATATATATATATATATATATATATATATATATATATATATATAAGAGAGAGAGAGAGAGAGAGAGAGAGAGAGAGAGAGATAACTTGCACTATATGTAAGAACTCAATCTTCTAGTAATATTAGGCTACCAGTTTGAGACTCACTCTATAAGAAGACACATGTATGTGAATTGTAATTGCAATATAAATCATATAGCAAGTGGATGATGACAAGAAATATGACTCGATATTGATCTACCAGATGTATTAATAATTTATTGATTATGATGTCAATACTACAACAATTGATTAGCATATATATTGTATTCAATAGGCAGATATCAATTGATCTTTCACACCAAGAGTCACAATTTTTATATGAATTTAGTTTGTATTAACTAACTAATCTAATCAAATGCATGATCTAATTAGTTAGTGAATACTAACTAAATGTGACTATTTATATGTAAGCAATAAAGATGCATATTAGATTGATCTGTAATACCAACAAGTTTGATACTTAGTAAATATATATGTACATATTTCCATCTTAGTTCTACATGAATGTGCATGTAAGAATCAAGACATAACATCAATTCTATTATAATATGTATATGTATGTGAATGTATGTGAAGCATATATTCACAGACAAATACAATGTTAAGTCTGTAACTGATGCTATTCATTAATACCAATAATAGCTCAATAGTTGTCATTTACTCATCTTCCTTTATTTCATATCCAAATGGTTGTAACCATGATTCTCAGGATTCCACAACTTTAATTATGCATGAATGACCCTAACTTAATAACATACATCCTTGCATTTTTTTAATAATATAAGGTGGTATTTGATACTTGACATCCATGTTTTTTTGAAAATTTTAAAAGTAATTACACATTATTATACTATGATTTCTTCCCAATTACTCAATAAACTTATTAATTCAATGTACTACTTGCTCTCCTATTGTCATTTTTTCTCTACCAATGCTAGAAAACTAGTTCTATACATAGAAAAATATACAAACTAATTATCTTCCATAACTTAATCCTTGTTTCTTGATTTTTGTTAAATTGAACATTAGTTGATCTCTCATCATTTCATCCACATGATATCTATTTGCTTCAGTAACTTACTCTGGTGCAACCTATAGTGCTCCACCTGATATGTTTTCTATTTAATATGCCTAGTAAACTTTATATTCAATGACCATTGCTAAAAATTTCATTTCTTTTTTCACAATTTTTCTTACAGAAAAAGTTATTTTATTCTTACTTGTAACTTATTAATCCTTTGATTTATGTTTTAGGATTCATTTCTTATATGCATTTCTTTCCATCATTTGATAGACTAGTGAGTTGATGAATAATTTTTTCCTTATTTCTACTTCTCTATCTCCTCCTAGCTATATATAGTCTCCATGTATCCATCTCAATACATACTTGATCCATTTTGTTTCAAAGTTCTTGGGTATGTGCATAATATGCATCAATCCTTTCATCTTTGTATATAAGTTTGTATACACTAAAAATTGTCCCGAATGACTATTAATTTAATTAATTCTAGTCACATTATTCTACTTATTTAATTAAATTATTTTAATTAAATAAGTTCATTTTTGTCTAAGTATTTAAATTTAATTTAAATACTTCTTAGCTCTAATGTGTTAATTTAAATTAACACATGATTCTCCACATATTCTTTTTTTTAAAAATAAATTTTATTTATTTAAAATCCTCCATATTTCCATTAATTCTTCTAGACCTTGATTAAATTAAATTTTATTTAATTTAATCTTTATTCAAACTACCTAGGAGTACGTGCATTCATATGAGTTGTCATCACATCTTTTAAGCACATGTTGTCTACACCATAGGAATCTTCTACACACATACCATCTCATCAATTTTATCCATCTATCTAGAATGTGAGATAAGATGGTTAGTTGTCAATTCTTATCCTTATCTCCTGTGCTTAGTCGTCAAATCCTTATCCTTATCTCTTAGTGGTTTCTAAGCACATTCTAGATGCTTCCTCCATCCACTTTAAATAGACATCTTGTCTCAAGCATTAGACATGATGAGAAACACACCATGAGAGACACTATGAGAAGAATGTCCTGATACTGGCTAGGATAGGAATCATTCAAAGTCCATTAAACTTTCTTATCATTGCATCATCATTCTGTCATTTTGATTTCTCACATCATCTAGTCTAGGTATATTTTGCATTTGCATTCATACATCCAAGAGATTCATCCATTGTTGTGTTCTTAAGAGCATACCGAACATTTTTTGCATTGCTATGTTCATAGTTTGAGGTTTGCATAATCTTGGTTACAATTTTATGCAACACATTTTGGCACGCCCGGTGGGACCCACTTCGCGGGTTCAAGTTTGGTCAAGCTAAGGTGGAAGGCTCACGGCTGGAGAATAACTTGCGTAGGGAGCGTCAAATCAAGCCATGAGGTTCGTCACCATCTTTGGAGTGCATGAGGTGAGTACCCTATATTTTGTTCTTCTTTGTTGAAAAAAAAACTGTATAGGGGCTTGGGGTAGGTTTTCTTCAATTTGCTTTATTCTATTTAGGTTATTAAAAATAATAATAATAATAATAAGATAGGGGGGTTATTTAAAATATATATATATATATGTATAAATTAGGAGGGTTTTTGTTTATTAAAAATATTAATTAAAAAATATATATATATATAAAATTCAAAAAAAAATATATACAAAAAATAAATAAATAAATAAAAATAATTTTATACACAGAACCGCCGCTGCCGCCGGGTCCCTCTCTTCTCCAGCCCGAGCCGCCTCTGCCGGCAGCTCCTCCTATTTCCGGCACCGCCGTCGCCACTCCAGCCCGAGCCGCCTCCGCCGGCAGCTCCCCTTACTTCTGGCGCCCTCGCCTATTTCCTCTGCCCGATCGTTCCTTTTCTTCTGCAGCGCTGTTCTCCTCGCGGCCGCTATTTCCTCTTGTGTCCTCTCCCACGACTGCGGCCACCGCTGAGAAACGAGCATCGCGCCCGCCTTTACCCATGGTCGCCACTGCCTCCGTCAGCACCTCTGCCCGCATTCTACACTTTCGCCTGTGGCTTCACCTCCGCACCCCTGCCTATTTCCTCTACTTGCGGCCATTCCTTTTCTTCTACGGCACTGTTCTCCTCGCCGCCCGTGAAACCACCTCGCCGCCGCTCTCCCGAGTTCCTCTGTCGACGTCGATAAATCCCCTGCATCTGCCCCTACCTGCTTTCGCCTCCAATCTGGCCGCTCTGCCGCCTCTGACCGCTGGACCTTGCGGCGCTTCTTTCTCTCGCCGCCGCTGGCATCTGAAATACCCACTTCAACCACCACCTCTCATTCCCAACCCACTTAATCCACCACCTCTTGTTCCACTGCCTCCTTTGCCTCCAATCAGACCACCACCACTAATACCTCCAACATAGCATTCTCTTCCAACCCATAACTAACACCTTATAAATTCACGTCATAAACCCCTCAAGCTATCCTTGTATTATAGAGGCCTTCCATGCTCTTCAAGTTTGTAAACACTGGAGTTTTCCAGTGGGACTGACAAGAGTTGAATATTTGCATAATCTATACTTGCTATTTTTATTTCGTTTTGTCTGAAAGCCAAAGTTATTAATGGCCATAAAAATAGAACTATTTTTTGGAATGAGATATAAAATTATTATGGACTATTGAAACTCTATATATATATATATATATATAAATAAAATAAAATTTAAAAAAAATAAAAAAATTAAAAAAAATTAAAAATAAAAAAAAAATTAAAAAAATTTTCTTTTTTATTTCCTTCAAAATTTGTTTATTTCCTTTACTTTTATTTAGAATTAAATTTATTTTGTGCATTTCGATCTTCATTTTTATTTTTAGCCAAAACATTCAAAAAACTAAAAAAAAATTCCTTTTCGTGTGCCTGATTTTTGCAACGTTGAACGAACATTGTACATTTTAATCACATGTGTCTTTAATTAGATTAGAAAACTTAAAATTTCTTTGGCAATGAACAAGTGTCTTTTAAACCCAGGCCCACTTACATATTCTCTCCCCTCGTGCCTTTGGGTGACCTTGGGTGCACAAGAAATAAGTGGACTTGTTTTTATTTTTCTAGGAGGCCTACTTGGGGATTTCATCACCCCTTGGGACAACCTCAACTCCAGCGTTCTGGCAGAGTATAAAAATCGGAAGGTGAATTGAAAGACACCTCTCTTGGAAGCGTAATATTGTCACTCTTGGCTAAACCCCAAAGAATTTTATACCTTTGGGAAGTGAAGGAGGAGATTGGGTTACCGTCTCCCCCTGGTTGTGTGGCAGTATTTCCTTTCATCTACAGATTTGGGCCTCACGTACCTTGCATATATCGAGGACGCCCCCTAGTTGAGCCTTGTACAACCTAGTTTAACCTTATAGGACTGTTGGTGTGTTTGGTGTGTTTGAAGCACATTTTCATTGTACATATTTCATTGTTTTCTTTTGCATCTTAAACTTAAAAATCAAAAAAAAAAAAATCAAAGACATTTCAAAAACACAAAAATCCCTTCTTAATCATCATTCCAAATCATTTCACGTCACATAATTCTTCTATCCAAGACATCGTTCCCTCTTACATTTCTTGGTCATTCAATCACATTCTTAATCTTCATCCTAGTCATGATTCATCATTATTCATATTCAATTTCCCTAGTCAAGCTCATCATGCATTCTTAATTCAATTCTTCAAATCAGCATTCTTCTAATCCAATCCCTTGTCAAATTTAGTCATCCAAGTCAAAATCAATCTTTCAAAAACTTCATTCACGTCTTCTTCTATTTCAATTTGACATCACATATTCTACTTCGGACATAGGAGCATTGTCTTCTCATTGGACTTTCATTCAAATCAAGCATTCACTTTGTTTGCACTATCATAGGGTTCTTATCAAATCAAATCGAACCCTCATCCAATCCAAATCCAAACCAAATCAATATCAAATCAATTCAAATTCAATCAAATCGAATCATATCAAGTGCAATAAATTTCAATTCAAATCAACTCAAAGTCCAATCAGCACAAAGCTCCTAATTCCAAGTTCATATTCCCTCTTCAAATCTTTTCATTTTTCTTCCATGGATTCAAATCTGCTTCTTTCAATAATTGATAATATTACATGACAACATGGTCTCGTACTTCCTCCATATCAAATTCCTTTTCAACACTTCAATTCTAATCTATCTCATGTTCATCACTCTCCTACCTTTGACAAGGGAAATCTATCTCCTTATCCTTCATCTGTAAATAATTCCATCCATAGCAAATATAATTCCTTTGTCATAAATGACCTCACCATAGAAATTGAGGAACTAAAGAACACACTCTTGAACAAACTAAGTCCGCATGAAAAGGTCATTTTCTTTGCTATGTGTCCTTCATTTTCTAGCTCTCATATCCCTTCATACAATTCCATTCAGGGCCCACACAATGCCTCAGATGTAAAAACCCTTACCAAGAAAATGGAGGAAATGAAGAATTGTCTTTCATATCTCAAAGGCATTAGTTCTCATGTCCCATCCAATCCTAATCCTCCATGTAATCCCCCTTACTATGAACCTAATCCAAATCCTTTATCCATAATTCCACCTCCACAAAATCCTAATCCTATAACTACATCATCCCCTAATACTCCAACAACATCATCTCCTAAGCCTAGAAAAATGTCATCCCCACCTCGTTAGGGGTATTTCACATCACTTTTGGCTAGATTGAATATTCAGCATAATGTGATCCAATCACCCAAAACCACACCTCCAGTTCCATCTCAAGACCTTCCTTCAAAGCATGATGTTTCTCTTCTAGATCTGAGCACTTCTCCATCCCATCATTCCATTATCCCTCAAGATTCATCCATCCCTCCTAGTCCATCTTCTGATTTCCCTCCTAATCAAGATCAAGACATTACACCTACCACGCACATTATTGATTCCATTCCATCTCCAACATTAGCATCCATAGACCTTCATGAAAAAGTTTCTTCCACTCCATTCACTAATACTCCTCCATGTCAAGATCAAATTACTCCATCTCATGATTCCATTTCCTCCATGTCCACGTATGATGATCCACTTACCATGCTATATGATCTTCTTTCACCACATGATTCCATTTCTTCAATGTCCTCATATGATTCTAGTCCATTTCATGATCCACTCCTTGAGTTATATGATATTCTTTCATGTCAATATCAAAGTACTCCATCTCATAGTTCCACTCCCTCCATTCCATCTCATGAACCTATTCCATCTCACAATCCACTTGTTCTGCTCAATGATCTTCTTCCAAGTCAAGATCCATGCACCCCTTTATCCATATTTCATGATCCTTCTCCATCTCATGATCCTATTATTCCTCATGATCCCCCTCATAATCCTACTCCTTCACATGATCCTATTACACCTATCCAATCTCCTCATGAACCCCATACACCTAGACTCGCATCTTGCGTTCAGAATACTAAGTATCCCCTTGAAAAAATAATTCCTCAAGATGTTGGTACACCTTCCACTTTTTCCAATTCCAAAACTCTTCCTTCCACACCTAAAACTCTTCCTTCTTCATCTTCCAAGTCCATTTTAGGTCCCTATAGTCCATCCATTCTAGGTCCTTATAGTCCATCCATTCTAGGTTCTTATAGTCCATCCATTCTAGGTCCATATGTTCCATCGTCAAACCTTTCTTCTCTTCCTTCCATATTAGGTCCTTATATACATCCTTCTACCTTATCCACATTTTCCAATTTATCCCCTTATAAAGATCAACAAAGGCGCACATCCTTGAATTCCTTCCAACATTCACCTTCCATAAACTCTTCATCTTCTTTACCATCGTGCACCCATACCATGGCAAATGGAAGCAAATTGGATGCCAAAGAAAAAGAAAAAGAAGTCACGAATCCACAAGAGCGTAAGGATCAACATGTCCCATCAAGCGACGTGTTCAAGAAAAGAAAAATCAGATCCAAAATGCAATCAAAAAGCCACAAAGGCTAAAAATCAAAAGTGCAAAAGTTATGTGGATACCAAAGTTACTTAATGTAGCAATGAATCTCAAAGAAAGATCCCAAATGACATCCAATTCTGCTAATCCAAAAGCCTCCCTCCTTCATAAATTCTCTCAACCTCCATCTTCTAGATCCATTTTGGGTCCTTATACACCCAAATCTGCCATCCCAATTCTATCATCTCCTTCATCCATTTTGGGTCCCTATATCCCAAAATTCCAACTTTCTCCTACACATCTTTCACAATTTACTCCTTTCCACCACCTTTCAAGATGTGTGCCAATGAAGATCTTTCCAGTTCCTTCACAAGTCTTCTAACCTAGTATCCATCTACCACGTCTTCCTCCTACCTACTCAACTCCCTTAATCCAAACTTTTTATCCCTTAATACCAACAATTCCTTGAAAATAAATAAAATATAATAAACAAATATCAAGGGATACATCCATATACCTAGATGCTTGAGTCCTCCCTTCATTTTCCTACTATGTAGTCATTGTCTTCCACTTTCACTTACCTATCCATTAACTTCCCTTTTTCCACTTGCACTTTACACTAGGGGCAAGTTCCATCCATATTGTTCTTCCTTACCTATCTTCTATATTCCATCTATTGTCCATTGTCATTCCCACTTTTGATCTTGACTTACACTTTCCATATTCCTTCCGCATTATCCACATGTCTTTATACTTTTCCCACACTTGATCGTGACTTTCCCTCTCCTCTCATCCATCCATAAGTACATTCCATATCCTTTCCACATACACTATCCTACATATTCCTACATTCTTCCATATGTTTGATCTTGACATTTTATCCCTATCTTGCATCCTATAGTCCTTGTCATGTTCATGTTCATGCATCCATTTTCCATCCATATGCATACATATTCCCATCCTCTTTTCATGTTCATTCATATCTTTTCCATCCATAATCCTATGCACATCTATCCTTCTTCCATATACACTTGATCTTGGTTATCCCTTTTATTTCATCCACTTCTTATCACATTTTTCCATCCTTATCCTTCATATAATTATACCTCCTCCATATCATTCATGTCATTATCCCTTTTTCATGCCTTCATTCTACTTTCATACCCATGCTCATAATCAATACTAGAAGCACAACAACAAGAACGCTCATACATGCTTAAGAAGAGCACATCCCTTTTATTCCTCCATATGCGAGCTTTCATACCATCCATCCATTTTCATGCAATCCTTCCTCACCATTATTTCCTTCCATTTTCATATCCTTGGAATGGGGCATTTTTGGTCACTCCTTTGAAATATGGTTCTTGGTTCCCCATTATCTGACACTATATCCATTGGTCATCCATATTATTCCTCTATTCATATAGCTACCCAATCTTCCTATCCATTTACAAATACCGTGGCTCTCCCTTGTCATTGGTCTCAATTCATTCTATTCCACATTCATTCACTTCTATTCATTCATTCATATCAAATTCAATTCAAGTCTCCCAATCTATTTAATCAATTCATTTATCCTCTAATCTCATCATATTCTCTTCTTCCAATCACTTCATTTCCATAATCAATTCCTTCATTCTATTTGCATCTACCTTGATCAAATTTCTAGTCTTCCATTCAACACATTTTCCTCTAAAAAAATATTTATTTTCATTCCTTCCATTCCATTCCAATTCATCCATTATCTCATCTTATCTTATTCATATTCTCACCACACTGAGCTTCTATCCATAAAACCAACCTCACCAAATAGTGATTGCAAACAAGCTTACACAAATTCACATTTAGACTCAATGATTTGAGCACATCATTCCTTTTACTATCATTTCCGGCAACCAATCACAAATATCTCATTTCAATTCAATCAGTCAATCAGTTTTTTCCTTACACAATGAATCCTTCCTACACAGCCTTAACAAATTTTAACAAATTTATAAGGTTCATGGCAAGCATGGTGAATTGAATGATTACTTAGTCATAATGTCTTTTTGTTAATTTTATCTTTGTGAGTCAGTGATAGCCTTCCCCAATGTGCCTCGATCTTCCATATCTTGGTATCATTTGAACGGCTTATCCTGATTACATATGTTATTTTGCAATATGATCTATTTTCATGATTCTTTAGCACATCTATGTCAGTTTCAAGTTATGTTAATGCATTTCTCATTGGGGGCAACGGGTTAGCACACTTTCCACCAAGCTCCTTAAAAAGACTTTGGGTGTGCCCAGACCTCTCCAGTGCGTATCTGTCATTTGTTCCCCCATGACTCTGAAACCTGCATCCATTGTGTTAAGAGTCTAATACACATAAAGGAATCTTGTCATCTATCCTTCTATAGCATTTGGTGCATAACTCCTCTTGCAATATTAAAATACGGTTTTCTCTCCGTATGAACACAATTGAATCTTTTGCATTCATGTAGTTAAGTTGCATTTAGATTATTAGTTTCCATCATCCTATTTTTCTTCTTTCCTTCCCTTCTTTCTGTTCCAAGACCTTTTCACGAAAATTGCCCAAATTTATTTTTTTTGCACAATTTTCGTGAGGGGGCATCAGGATTCTCCTTCCTTCTCTGGGGAAACTTGCATTTTATTTCTTTGATATGATGCCATCCCGACATCACATCAAAGAGGGGCAAAATGTATACACTAAAAATTGTCCCGAATGACTTTATTAATTTAATTAATACTAGTCATATTCTTCTACTTATTTAATTAAATTATTTTAATTAAATAAGTTCATTTTTGTCTAAGTATTTAAATTTAATTTAAATACTTCTTAGCTCTAATGTGTTAATTTAAATTAACACATGATTCTCCACATATTCTTTTTTTTTAAAAATAAATTTTATTTATTTAAAATCCTCCATATTTACATTAATTCTTCTAGACCTTGATTAAATTAAATTTTATTTAATTTAATCTTTATTCAAACTGCTTAGAAGTACGTGCATTCATATGAGTTGTTATCACATCTTTTAAGCACATGTTGTCTACACCATAGGAATCTTCTACACACATGCCATCTCATCAGTTTTATCCATCTATCTAGAATGTGAGATAAGATGCTTAGTTGTCAATTCTTATCCTTATCTCCTGTGCTTAGTCATCAAATCCTTATCCTTATCTCTTAGTGTTTTCTAAGCACATTCTAGATGCTTCCTCCATCCACTTTAAATAGACATCTTGTCTCAAGCATTAGACATGATTAGAAACACACCATGAGAGACACTACGAGAAGAATGGCATAATACTTGCTGGGATAGGAATCATTCGGAGTCCATTAGAATTTCTTATCATTGTATCATCATTCTATCATTTTGATTTCTCACATCATCTAGTCTAGGTACATTTTCCATTTGCATTCATACATCCAAGAGATTCATCCATTGTTGTGTTCTTAAGAGCATACTGAACATTTTCTCCATTGCTATGTTCATAGTTTGAGGTTTGCATAATCTTGGTTACAATTTTATGCAACACAAAGTCTAATATAGTATAACACTTTCTCAAATTATTTTTTACAAATTCTTTCTAGAATGTGTCTTTCTCATGATAAATGTTGTTAGATGTAGAAAAAATCTATGTCTAATGGTTTCTTAGTTTTTGGATGAATTCCCTATGTCATCTAACATAGGGTCTTCCATTGATGTTTCATTATAATATTTCTTTACCGACATCTTCTTCATTTCTTCTTTGACTTGTTCTTTATTTACAACTCTCTTTTCTTTGATATCATGATCATTAATAGTACCAAACCAAGATATATGTAGGTATAGGATACATGTATCAAAACTTAGAAAAAAATTATAACATGGAAATCCAAATGGTCTCAAAGGTTGTACAATTCCTTTTCTACACTTAGTAGTTAAGTGTTCTAATTGCCCACGTTGAAATCATTTGACAAGAGCATTATCTTCCTCCTTTCAATAGTATATCAATTTCCTTGTTGTTAGTTTTATGCATTATTTATATTGTGTCCATAGTGATTACATTTATAGAAACATTCAGACAAATGTTGCTAAGATGTTCCACTAGTAGTTTCACATCTATATTCATAGGCTTTATGACCAAAGTTTTTGTAATTGTAACAATAACCATTGAAAAGCATGCTTCTAACTAATCTTGCTTGCTTCAAAAAAAAAAAATTGTGTGACCATAATTACCATATTTTAAATAGGAGGGCTTATAGGGCTTCTTGCATCATGCATCAATTGATTTTTCAGATATTTGTTTCTTAGAATTTGATGATTCTTCTTTCTCCACCATGTTATTTTTGGTATATCCTAGGCCAATAGTGTCACCTAGTTTCATCTAATTTTTCAATTGTTCATTGGATTTTTTCATGCTTTGTTCTTTCTATCAATTCACTTCATGCATGGTTATCTTTTCGTTATCTTTCTAAGGGTGAATTTTTTTCTGTGGTAATTTTTGTAGTGTTTATTTTCTTTATTTTAAGATATTTTTTGTTATTCTTGGAAATCCTCATTCATTCCAATATTTTTATCATTATTCATAGATTCATAATAGGGATGAGGCTTCTACCAAGGCTTAGTCTCCTAACAAGGACTCGAGACACTATACATTATTCATAGATTCCTAATAGGGTCAATATCCTTACCCAGATTCTTTATATAGTGAATCATTTTGTGGGTTTCATCGCCACTAGGGTTTTCCCTTGGCCAGGGTTTCCCTAGTTTAAAAAATTCATGTTATGAGCTCTCTTTATGTATAATTATTTATATTATTTAGCATTATTGGTTCTCTTTCTTATGCATGTGGCAAAGTAATTAATAATATTCAGTCATCTGAAAAAAGATTGAAATTACTGATTCACTCCCCCTGTCAGTATTATCTATTTTGAACAAATTGAATAGCAAAAAAGTTTACAAATAAAAGTAGATATGATCTCTTTAACAGAAGAAGGATTGTGAGAAAATAGAAGGCAAGGTTTGAGAAGAAAAAGACAAAGATTACAAGTTGTTGAAAGGCCTAGCTACTAAATATTAGACAAGTGGACAAGGGAAGGGAGTAGTAGGAGTCATCATTATGCAAAAGGCTTTCTCCAGCTACTTGGATAAATTAATAGAGATATCTACTAGTCCTCAAGATAGAGTGACATATCTTTAAGAGCTTAGTGGATGCATACACATGGAAATAGATGAAATGCAAGACTGGTTATGCACAATCAAAGATTTGGCCAAAGAACACTCCAAGTGGCTTATCAGATACACTAACGTCCATGTCAATATACATGAAGAAATCATTCCAATCATTGTCATTGCCAAGGCCTATAAGATGAAATTAGAAAAGGGGAAGAAAGAAAAATTATATTTCTCCTACTTTTTTGTATTCTAATATGAAATTGTAACTAATAATTGCCTTGTTTCCATTTGTCATTTTTGAGAAGATGAACCGATCCAACTACTTTTTGTAATGGTTCATCTTAGAATCCTATATGTACTCCATATAAAGATTAATGAAAGGTTGGCTAAATTTTTGTGTGAAATGTTTTAGATTGTAGAGACAACTTGAATATGTTTTGTGTCAATTATTTACTCTTCCATTGCATTTTTTAGTTAGAAACTTCTTTTTGAGTTAAATTAAACTAATGAACAAACAAAGATTTGTTCCCCTATTTTAATATAGCCAATTGAAGATAATCATAGTATTGTTAGAGGTTGAAAGAAAATTTTTCTATTTGGTTTCTTAAGTTAGTTTCATAAATTTTAGAGTTAAAATCATTTTTTAAGCATCTTATTCATACAAATAGAATTCCTTATTGCATCATCAAATTCTATGGTTACATAAGATGTGTGGACTCACAAGTCTAGTTAGTATTAAGATCCAAATTTTAGCTTGAGTTAGTTCCTATTTAGGCCCAACTTGGTTTTCCTCTCCTATTCTTTGGTCAAGAAAAAACTCCATCTTAGATTTACAAACAAATGAATTCATTGTAAATCACAAACTCAAGGGAGTTGTACCTATAAATTTAGAGGAAATTAGCCATTTAGTTATGATCTCCCAAATGTTGTAATTAGAAATTGTTCATATATATTGGGCATTTAAAGATTAAATTGAAAAGGAACAATTTGTTAACCAATAGTTTGGAATAAAGAGAATTGTGAGGCATTTGAAGGGCACTAAAGATTATGGATTATGATAAAAGAAAGGAGGCAACTTATATTTGAAAGCCTTCATTGATGTAGATTGTGCAGGAAGTGTTGATGATAGGAAGAGCACCTGTGGTGGGGCATTCTTTCTCGGTAAGAGACTAGTGTCTTGGACAAGTATGAAGAAAAATTGCATGTCTCAGTCTATAGCAAAGGCATAATATGTTGCAACAACATCTAATTATTCTAGCATTGTTTGGTTCTGATAGGTATGGAGGTAGAAATTAAGGATTCAGTGGTTATCTTATGTGATAGCACTAGTGCAATTAATATATCAAAGAATCTTGTGATGCATAGTAAGACCAAGCATGTTGCAATAAATTATCATTTTCTAAGAGAATTGGTACAAGAAAAAGAGCTTAGATTGGAATATGTGAATACTAAAAAACAAATTACAGACATATTCACCAAACCATTACCTAAGGATGCATTTTTGTATCTAAGAGGTAAGCTAGAGTTTATTCCCCTATCTAAAGCTCTCTAAATGAATTTTAGTGATGCATCAACCATATCATGTTGAAGATCAGCCAAGTTGATGAAATAATGAAAGGTTAGACTACATATGAATCTATACATCAGGTATATTGGAATTTACTAAATATTGTCTTTGACATCAGATTTCAAAGAGGGAGAATTTGGTTGTCATATCACAAAAATTTTGTTTGAAGATGTCAAAGAGGGAGGACTTATGAAAGACATCAAAGAAGGATAACTTGGTATAATATGAAAGAGGGAAATTTTTCTATTAGAATAAGATGTTGAAGACAAAGTAAAATTTGAGAGTTTGCTGACAGAGGGAGAAATTGAAATCAAAGGGATAAATTGAAGTCAGAGGGATTTCACACTAATAGAGGGAGTTCTCATGGATGAGAATCACAATGAAACTAAGAATATTTTCCTTACTTTAATTTGCTTTAAAATTTCATTGTATTATGGCATGTTGAGTTTTCATCAATGCTAAAGAGGGAGATTGTTGAAAATAATTGATCAATTGTATATTGTCTTTGATGTTACACAGAATGTCATATATTTAGTAGTCAATATATGTCAAGCTCACTTAGGCAATAAAGATAGTTTCCTATGTCTATGGAGCATTCTAGTGTTTTCCAAGTTCAAAAGATAGTGTCTACTAAGTTCACTAAGGCATTGAAGAAAAGTTTGTAGAAGTTGAGTGTTAACTAGTGTTAACTAAACTCACTCGGTTACCAAAGAAAGTTTTTGAAGATGCAATGTTAATTGTGCTCACTTGGTTAACACATAAAAATCATTTTTGAGTTAGAGTCTACTGAGTTGGGTTGGCTAACGAAGCATTTTCTTGTTTTGGCATATTGATTTTAATGGATTTGTTTGTTGGTACTAGCTGACTGAGGAGATGAATACTAATTATTCTAAGTTTTATTCAAGTTGAATTGACAATGTTTTTGATGTAAGTATAAGACCAAGTTGAGGATTGAATGTGTGATAACGTGTGGAAGATAAGTAGATTCTTAGAGGAAGAAAATTGAAAGGATAATGATAATATTCTTGTTCGATAGCAAAGAATAATCTGATCAAGAAGGATCAAGTACTCGAGCCAAAATTGAGATACGAAATCAGAAATACATTTGCATCAACAATCAGGTCATATCATTATTACTCTCTAAACATTGTAGCAGTATATCAAATCTCTTAATAGAGTTAGCCTAATAGCTATTTGCCAAATCCTCTAACAAGGTGGCATTTTGAGATTGAAGTATCTAAAGACCTCTAACAAGGTTAGTCCTAATAAGGTGATTAAATCCTCTAATAGGGTCACACCTAACAGTTTCTTTTGTAAATTTTAACATAGTTGGCTCCTGATAGGGCTCACTTCAGAAGAGTGAAAAATAGTAACTAGTATCAATTGGTGGTTTTTCGCAAATTGGGTTTCCATGTTAAATCTTGGTGTCACTTGTGTTCATGCTATTTATTTTGTGTATGAAACTAAGTTAATCAAGTTTAATCATAGTTAACACCTTAAGATCTGCATGTTAAGTATTTGTTGAGTTACATTTTTTAATTCAGTGCTTGTTGAGTTACAACATATTGTTAGTGTTAATTGGGTGCATGTGTGTTAACTAAGTGACAAGAGTATCAACAACGTTTATGTTTTGTACTGACACCTAAGGGATTTTAGATTTGGGTTTTGGGATATATTTGTAACAAACACCTCCCTTCAATTTATACTTTTGGAGAACCCATTTGAGGACAATCTCAATTGAAATCCTAAAAGCAATAAAACATCCCCCTTATAAGTAGAGTTGTAGGCTGAATGACTCAATACTATCCACTATACTATAGGGGAGGAATATTTCTAGGCTATATACTTAGAGATAAACCTTGGGATCCTTTGTAGGGGGGATTGATGGAACTTTTAATTATGGCCCCCTTCTTATAACTTGTCTTGATAGAAGTACCCTTCTCCTTCCCACCAATACATTTTGAGTCCTTCCCCAAGAATGCCAAATCCTCCTTTGGGGAATCTCCAGTGGGGTTGATTTGCACAAAGTCAACCCCCCTCCCACCTAATGGAAATTAACACATCTTCCACCTCACATTGGGCCCTCGATGAAAAGGTCAACACTAGCTGCAAATTGGATAGAAAAGAGTCCCATAGTCAAATTCCAACAAGCCCCCATGTGTCATACATATTCAAAATTGAAAATTGAAGAAGAGTGAGAAATTTGTAGAGCCTCTCATTAAGATGTAGTTGAAAATAAATGTTATTTTAACTATTTAAATTAAATAATAAGATATCAGTATTCTACAATATTTTCCCCACAAATGAATATTGTTAATTACTTTATAACTTTCATATGAAAGTAAACCAACAATACTAAACAATAAATATAACCATGCACATAGATAACTCATAACACCATTATTTGTTAACTAGGAAAACCCTGGCCAAGGGAAAACCCCAATGGGGAGGATACCCACTAGATGATTTACTAAACAATAGGATCATGTTGAGGATATTGACCTTGTTAAGTGTTTATAAAGTACATATAGTGGCTCAAGTCCCTATTAGGAGATTAGACCTTATTAGAAGCCTCAACCTTGTTAGGAATTGCTTCAACCCTATTAGGAGTTGGTAGAACAAATACAATGTATGCAAGAAGAGCCTACTACCCTAACATGCAATTATACAATTCAGTTCTTCACAAGAATAGATATACATACAATACTTGTTGTCTATTGTAATTTGCACTTATTCTGATCATATATCAGAATTTGCATCACATAAGGCTCACATATCTTTCAAATCATTCACAAAATAGGTTGCATATCACTTCACATCACCTAATTAATACGTGATATAAGATTTCTACTTATACCTTACACGTTTATAAAAATCTTCTCAATCGACCTTCATGTGTTCACACATTTGGCATAATATAAAATAATGTCCACATAGTTAGGTCATCATAAATTAGTAATTATTTCGTAACAAAGATAATTTCTAAGGTCATGCAATCCAATTGTCTGCTATGCTCTGTTCTATGCTATTGAATACTCGCACTAGTATTTTAATCATAACTCATGCCCTACTATCCATGCACATTTGTGCACTGGTAGATGTCATCATGATACTATCATGAAGTTGTCTTTAACTACACATGAGCTAACTCTCAATGAGTCATCCATACACTTATGTCTAATCATTGTGTTGTTGGAAATTGTCTAACACTTAGACAATATTCTATATCTAAATGCATAAATGAAATGTTGAATGTATATTTCCATAAATAAAAACAATCAAGACATCTTATCTGACCATATTTCCAATAGAGAATCAGTCTCAACTAAGCACTAAAGTTTTTAACAAGGGTAAAGAAATTGTTTCATCATTAATTTTAAAAGAAAAGGGTAAAGAAGAAGAAGACATTGATCTAGATGAGGACATTGTTATTCCAAATTGGGATATCTCTCTCCTCACTCCTAATCAAATGGATATCATGAGACAACTTTTGAAGAAGAGGGATAAGAAACAAAAAGTTAGAGAATAAAAGAAGAATAAAAATTAAGTCCATGAGGACATAACGAGCATATATGTTGATTTTTTGAGTATTGAGGTTGAGGATGAAAAAAAAGTGTCGAAGCAAGTTGCACTAAAATTTTCAATAGATCAAGTAGAACTATCTATCACTCTTTCTACATTGGAAATATTTGCCAATAATGTTATTTCATTGTTTGTCAAATTGAGTGACATATCTATCTTCACAAAGGAGATAGAAATAAATTGTCCAAGATATATGAGAATACGAAGGCAGGGGCACACTAGCTGTCACTTGATCCAAGTTATAGTTATGCACATTTCATAAAAATTAGATATCTGGGAATTCTTCATGCATAATTATTAAGAGGAGAAGCTAGAATTAGTGCCAAACTTGCTAAAATTTAGGGCATGATTCTTCCAAAAATGAATGCACTACAGAAGCACATTGAGAATACAAATATTCTCAATTATGAAAATAACTTCTCCATAGCTGACCACTTGTTGAAACTGTCAGCAGAAGTTCAAATAGCCTTATGTGTAAGTAAGGTATTACAAGAGAATTGGGACAAGACTATGGTACTAATTCTGAACGTAAATAATACTTTCTTGTCAAATTTTGGTATTAACTTGTAGATATTATACACCTTTGGCATTTATGTCAAAAAGGGGGAGAAGTAAATATGTTAGAAGAGAAGATTATCTGTATAGAGTATGAATATACCATTAAAGGGGGAGAGTACTATTGGTAAAAAGAGGAGAAGATTACTATACTCCACATATATGTATGTATGTATGTATGTATATATATGAGAGAGATATATGCATGAGGTAGCTGCCTATGTATAGATAAGTGGAAAATATCTTTAAAAAGGTAATTTTGAAAATTTAGAAAAATAGAGTATTCTCTTGAGCTATAGTAGCACAAAGTCCAAATTGAGTAGAAGATATAGTATGGTGATAAAGAAAGTTTTTTGACTTGTGACATCACAATGCATGGCAGGGGCAGTGACATGCATGTTTGAAATAGATGCATCAGATTGTGCCATGTGGCTAAACTAATGACTTTCGCTATGTTGCAAAATAAAGATGCAAGAAAGTTAGCCAAAGAAACATAACAACATGGTAACACGTGGTAGTGAGCCCAGATGATGATATGGTAGTTCTGACCAATTAGGTGATGTCACGTGGTGGTGACATGTTGAGGCACCTAGTAAGGTGATTATGTGACAAGATGACCATGCATGGGAGACCAAATGGGAGATTTCCATGTGGCAATGTGTCAGATGATAGGTGGTAGTTTGTAGACTAATTAGAGGGTGACATGTGGCACCCAATTGGTGATGAATATCAAAGGGCAAACAAATCAAATGGTGACACATGTCACTTGGACAATCAGCCCAAGTTTGACCTAGATGCAAAAGGGAGAGAAATTTGTGAGTTTTAAAAAGGTTATTTTTTAATTGATTCCTCATTCTAAATGCACAAGTGATTTTAAATAAACATTGGTTTATATCCTAAAGTTTAGACTTTAGTCTAAATGAAAATTTTGAAAATTTTATGGGTCTATCATAGGAGGTAGTATGCGTGAGATATACTAGGTTTTGTCTAAGGTGCTTTTTTTTCAACTGTATTTTGGTATTGTGGTTCAAACCCATTTTTTGGTGAAATGACGAAGTGGGTGTATGACAAAATTATTGGAGATGTAGTTGGTGATGTATTTTTGCTTAAAAATTAGTTGGTTAAAAATTTTGGCATCATTTTAATAGTAGATCTGATATTCTATCGTAAAAGGTGTTTCTCATCATTTTGGGAGATATTTTTGAGTTTGTTGAAGCTAAATGATGAGAATCAGATTTCGATTTCAGTTATAGAGAGAAGAGAGAAGCTTTGTAGAAGTAATGGAAGGAGATTCAAGTGGATAAGTGTCACTTCCATATGGGATCCAAGATTTCTTTCCTTTCCTATATCTTTCTTCTTTATTTCATTCTCTAAGGTTAATGATTGGTTGATTTTTAGACTATTGAGCAAAGCTCTAGCTATGATCCCACCATTTATCCTCAATATATTTCTTTGTATATGAACAAAATTAATGGAGTTTTAGAGATATTTCTAGTCTATTCAATAGTTTCATGAGTTATTTTCATAGATCCTCATGTATGTTTTTCAAAGAAATAAATAAAAAAGAAGCAAAAGTTTCTTATTTTCATTCTAATTCTTGTCTCCTATATGTGTTGTCCATAATGTTTTGTGGTTTATGAAAAAAGAGCTTAAACTCAATTGCAACTCCTTAAAGCTATATGTCTTAATGTGTTTTATTGTTGATTCAAGGAATCAAGTAAATGGTTGATATATTTGAACAATGTTGTCTAATTCACAAAGTGATAGAATAGATATGGAGTCTTGATATATGAGATATATCACTGATATCTAAGGATGTATGTTTGTGACTTTTGGAATTTCCCAATAAATAAAGCACTGATCATTTGAAAGGATCAACCATGCTTCTTATTGCTGCATGTGTGGGTTGTGATGATTCAATCTTTAATCAATTATCCTTTTCCCTTTTTTTTTAGGAGTCAAAAGGATGCCCTCACTCAGCTTGTGGATTTCATAGGTTTTGTGATTTTCTATTGCATGCCTTTTTCATTACATAATTATATGAGAAATAAGGGTTTTATCTACTTTGTATAGATTTTGATTCTATGCTTTGGAGCTGGTACCATATGAATGAATCTATAAGTTCACCCACCTAGGTTTTGCAGAGCCTGAAGAAGGAGGATAGCCTTATAGTTGGCCCCAATGTTTGAATAGGTATATGTTAAAGATGGGAATTAGCTACCCTTACATGTATTTGTTCCTATCTTTGGGTTATTGAAAAGTTGTTAAATTAGGATCCAACACAGACCAAATTAGCAATTATCTCACCAAAAAGTAGTAGGTTTGACATCAGTAACAAAATAATTATTTTTCCATGATAGTTTTCATCAATCTCCTTTATTTCTATACTTAAACAATCTTTTCAGTAGAGAGTTCATATCTAATGAATTCAACAAATTCTACAATGATGTAGGTATCATAAGGTAGATTTTTGCACCTATAACTCCACTACATAATGGTATAGCTAAAAGAAGGAATAGATCTATCATGGATTGTACAAGAACACTGATGATGCAAAAGAGCATTTCACAATTTTTTTGGATAGAATCTATAAGTACTATTGTTTATACCTTGAATCAAGTATAACTTAAGAAATGTATTGATAAAAAACCTTTTGAACTTTGGTATGGTCATGCACGTAATATAAATAACTCCAAAATTTTTGGAAGACAATGTTATATTCTGAAAGATGCTAGGAAGGTTGAACTTGATGCAAAATGTGATGAAGGCATATTCCTAGGATATTCCATAAAGAGCGAGGCATATAAGTGTTTGAATTCTAAAAGTAATGTAAGAAGGAACCTAAAGATTACAATTTTTTTGTATATGTCTATTAAGAAGAACCAAGTACTATTCTTTTACCTCAGAAACTAATTGAAGTGATGCATATTGAGGACACTACCAAGTCTTAGTAGAGGACTATTGTCTAGCAACAACAAATTGTCAAGTGTCAAACTACTAAAGTCAAGTAATAGGTAGAGTCTATCAACCATCATATGGATGAACCTATGATATAACCTAACATACAACAAGAGGGGCATGAAGAGATTGAACATGTTGAAAAAGCTATAGTACCTCAAGAAGTACAAAGATATAAATTTATGCTAGTAAAATTTGTAAGGATAAATCATACACTAGACCAAATTATTGGTGATAAAGTTTCAAGAGTTATCACAAGACATAGATTGAAGAATGATACATGTTTTTTGAGTGAGTTTGAACCCATAAAAGTTAAGAATGCACTTGTGAATGAATATTGGATAAGAGTTATGAATGAGGGAATTGATCAGATTGAAAAGAATAATGCATGAACTCTAGTAACTAGACCAAAGAATAAGATTGTGATTGGAACAAAGTGGGTATAGAAACAAGATGAATGAGAAATGTGAAGTCACAAGGAACAAGACAAGATTCTATTTTTTAAGGGATATAAACAATAAGAAGGAATTGACTATGGAGAGACATTTTCTCCAATTGCAAGATTAGAAGGTGTAATAAATTTGCTTCCATATACTTAAAAAGTTTTCAAATTTTTTTAAATGTATATGAAGTCTTCATTTCTAAATGGTACACTAGTAAGAGAAATCTATATTGAACAACTTGAAGAATTTGTTGATCCTAGCAAGAGAAACATGGTATGCAAGTTGCATAAAGCTTTATATGATTTGAAACAATACCCTATAGTATGGTATGAAAGGTTTCATAAATATTTGGTCAAGATTGGTTTTCAAAGAAATAATGATAATAATAATTTGTAATTGAAGAATGAATCTGAAAACAAGAAATTGGTAGCTTATTTTTTTTTGATGATATCATATTTAGAGGACAAGATTCATTGTGTAAATCTTTTGAAAATGAAATGAAGAAAGAGTTTGAGATGTCAATATGTGGAGCTCAATTAAACTCTTTATTGGTTTACATGTCTATCAAAAGAAAGGAGGAATATAAATTATAAAATCAAATTATATCAATGAGAAACTAAATTTTTTTGTATGGAATATTCAAAACTAGTTGGAACACCTATGGCCATTGGACGCAAATTTTTTAAGAATGATGATTTGTAAAGGTAAATTAAACATTAAATAGATTAATGATTGGAAAATTACAACATGTTGTTCATAGAAGAAACTACATTACATTAGCAATTGGAATAACTATAAGATTTTCTACTAATCTTAAGGAGAATCAAATAATGTCCATGAAAAGAATAATGAGATATCTAGAAGGCATTGAAACCCATGGATTATGGTACAATAAGAATGACAAGTTTGAGATGAAAGTATATACAGATGCTGATTGGGATGGTAATGTTGATGATAGAAAATGAACTAGTGGAGACACTTTCTTTCTAGGAAAGAGGTTGATTTCATGGACAAGGAATAAGCAAACTATACTTCACAATCCACAACAAAGCTAACTATGTTGTTGCAACAATGAATTGTTAAAACATTGTATGGATTAAATAATTGTTAAAAGGTATGAAGGAAGAGATTACTAAACCTATAGTGATCTACTATGAAAATAAAAGTGGTATAAAAATTTCAAATATTCTTGTAATTCATACAAAGACAAAGCATATTAATATCAAGTATCACTACTTGAGAGAGTTATTGCAACATAAAGAAGTGAGGCTTGAATCTGTGAACTTAAAGGATCATATAGCTAACATATTGACTAAGGCATGTAGCATTGTATCAAGTATTATTGTCAAAATATCTCACATATTGATACAAGAGATCACACTTTATTATCTACTGAGAGGTGTAGAGTGATCAATGTGAAGTAGTAAGAAGAGTCGAAACATAAGTTATTACCCGATGACAGAGGAAGGAATATTATAGATCATAAATAGTTGATATTTGCATGAAAACAAAGATATCATATCATGAGCATGATATGGTGACCGGAATATATTTGGAATTGTTCTCAAAGAGGGAGAGAAAATAGAGAAATAGAGGGGGATATAGATGTGGTAGTTTCCATGGATATCTAATGAAAAAAATGATAAAGAATGAGATGGATTATATGATGATTGAAGTAAGAGGGATTGACAGACAAGATGATGAGAACATGGAACTCATATGTAGAGGGAGCATATTTGAAATGATGGATGAGAATCAAAATAAAAATAAGGATACATCTACTTACCCATAGAGGGAGCTGAGTAGTGAAACTTAAGGTGTTGGTTGGTTTTTGAATTGCATGGTAACTTGGAAGATGCTAATTAGAAGGTGTTGCATTTAGAAGGCATTTCCATCGATGCCAAAGAGGGAGATTATTGGAACTACAACTTTGGAACAATTATTATTGTGTCATTAATGTCAAACCTTACTGGTCAGACATTTACTAATAGTGTAGAGTTCTATTTCATTTCTTTAATGAAGAAGATTTGAAAATAAGAGATCATGAGATGACCTAGTGAAAGGTTGAGTTGAGATGTGAAAGTGTGATGGAATTTCAATGGGAAATTTATAAGTTAGTGCTTGTGGCACAAGGAAGGATTTGAATAGCTAGGGCCAAAGAGACGCCTAACTATCTAATCACCTTGCTAAGTAAAAAAAAAGAAACAAAACAACACAAAGAACAACACCAAGGAGAGAAGAAACACCAAAATTCTTTATTGATTCATCAAATTATCCATATACATGCCCAACTGTGAGGCCTTTTAGGTTATGACCAACAAGATTTACAAAATTCCACACTTAGACTCCTCATAAATTCTTAATTTGAACTTCCAGCTCTACTACTTCGCTCTCCCCTCCAAACTCTCTAAGTCCTTCCTTCCTTCTAACCTAGCCTAAACACCCTTATTATACTTGCCAAAATTACTTACAAAAGATTCTAGATCTTTACATAATAGAAGGTTGACCTTTAAAATGGTTTACACACATCCCAAGAAAAGATCCATACATCAAATTTTGGATAAAATTAAATAAAAAAGTTAGCTCAAACTAAGAAACAATCATAGAAAAACTTAGTCAAAGAAGGAACCAAGCATTAGCAAACACTAGGTTCCTTCACCGCATGAAGGAACACTCGGCCAACACTAGAAAACTTGGTACATACATAAATGTTTGATCAACATTGGACAACTCAACACATATAGGAACTCAACAACCATTGAAACATGACATTAACTGGAAGAATGGAGAAAATGAGAAAAATTTATAGGGCAACCTAGGATACTCTAGCATTAGACAACCAGGGTTGAAAGAGATGATTCTCTTGAATCATTGAGATGTCACAACTTGAATTGAATCCAACTCAAATTGACAAATCCATGTGGCATCTTCAACTGGTCTATTCTTCCACTTCATTAATTATTCATAGTAATCTTTTCCTCTTGTACTTTTACCAACTCTCTAATCCAATATTTGTTCAACCTCTTCAATCTGCTTGTTAGGATAATCATCTCATACAACAACTTCATCATACGGCTCATGATACTTATGCAAATAAAAAACATTGAATATTGGAGATATACCCATGTCATTAGGTAACTCAACTTCATAAGCATTACCACTATCAAAATTCCTCAATACCCTACAAGGATCAAACTTATTCATTTTTAGCTTACTTAATGTTCGAACATGATATCTTCCTTTCTTTAAATGAACCATCACCTCATCTCCAACTTCAAGAACATGATGTCTTCTAGACTTATCAGCTTTCTCCTTATAATTTTGATTAATTTGTTCCAACTTGAACTTTATGTCCTCAAGCATAGTCTTCATAAAATCAAAAAATACTTCTCCTTCAACATTTCTCTTCTCCTCACCAACAACATGCCTCAAATTTGATACTCCTCTATGAAACTTTCCAATAATGTCTCAAAAAGTGTTTTCCCTGAACTCCTATTCACAAAATTATTATACACAAACTCATCTTGAGCTAATATCATATCCTAATTATTGAACTTATCTCCAACTAAAATTCTAAACAAATTACCCAAGATTATATTCATAATCTCTGTCTATCCAAGGATGGAATGTAGAAATAAATTTCAACTCAATATCCATATTCTTCCACAAAGCCCTAAAAAATTAACCAAAAAAATTACTGTCTATGTCAGAAATAATACTTCTTGGTGATTCATGCAAACAAACAATCTCTTAGAAGAAAATCTTAGCAACATGCACAACATCCGATGTCTTCTTACATGGTATGAAATGTTCCATCTTAGAAAATATATCGACAATGAAAAATATGAAATCATACCCTCTTGTTGCTTAGGTAATACAAGATCAAAATTCATACTAGTGTCACTCCAAGGCTTCTCAAGAATAGAAATAGGTGTATACAATCTAGTATTTTGACTTACTCCTTTTGAAACTTGACAAATTTGAAAACTTCTTATAAAATTCTAAACATCCTTATACATTTGTGTCCAATAATACTTATCTCCAAGAAAACTCAATGTATTATCAATTTGAAAATGTCGAACCAATCTACCACAATGCTTTTACTTAATCAAATTACCTCTCATAGAACTTCTTGGTATAAAAAAATGAATTCCTTTGAACAACATACCTTCTTAAATGAGTTACTCATCATACATATTCATTTGATCTAATATATTTGGTCTTCTACATTCTCTCCATGCTTCAGAAAAATCAAGGTCAATATCATACAACTCCTTCATTTCATCAAAACCAAGACCTTTAACATTTATCTCGATCAACACAAAACATCTCTTTCTCAATACATTTGCTACTCGATTAGTGACTCCACTCTTATTCTTCATCACAAATGTGAAAATAGGAAAGTAATTAACCCATTTTATATGTCTCCAATTCAACTTATGTTGAATTCCCAAATATTGTAATGCTTTATGATCAATATACAACAAAAACTCCTTAGGAATCATATAATGTTTCCACTTCTTCCAAGCTTGAACAATAGCATAAAAATCTTGATCATATATGGAATACTTCCTTTTAGCATCATTCTAGTTCTCGCTAAAGAAAGAAATAGATTAGGTGCTGACACTACCACTTGCATCTTAATCAACTTGAAATACCTTATTGAAATAAGGAAATTCCAATAGAGGTAACTCAGCAACCGTTTGTTCCAAAGTCTCAAAAATATTATCTATTTCATGTGTCCATTTGAAATCCTTTTTATCTCCTCTCATAGTCTTAGTCATAGAATTACATATAGTACTAGAATTCTTTATAAAAAAATTATAGAAACTAGCCAAACCATGAAATGATCTTACCTCAGCCATATTCTCAAGTGTAGGCCATTCCAAAATTTCTTTAAACTTCTCAAGGTCCATCCTCAAATCATAAATTGAGATCACAAATCCCAAATAAAAATTCCTCTCTTCCATAAAAGAATACTTCTTCAAATCAATCAACAACTTCTCCTCTCTCAATCTCTTCAATACTTGTCTGACATGCTCAAGATGTTCTTCTTTAGTCTTACTAAATATCATAATATCATCCAAATAAAAAATTGCAAAATTACCCAAGAATCTCTTGATAACTTCGTTCATCAACCTCATGAAAGTACTCGGTGCATTAGTCAAACCAAATGGCATTACCAACCACTCATATAAACCATCTTTTATCTTTAAAGAAGTCTTCCATTCATCACCTTCTCTAATCCTTATATGATGATAACCATTCATCAAATCAACCTCGATAAAATAATTTTATCCACTCAAAGAATCCATTATATCATCCATCCTCGACATAGCAAATCTATATTTCACTGTGATCTCATGAATAGCTCTGGAATTAGTACACATTCTCCATTGTCCATTCTTCTTAGGTGCCAATACATTAGGTACAACATGTGGATTCAAGCTTTTCTTGATAAACCTTTTAGCAATAACTCTTGCACTTTTCTATTAAGTTCTTTATTCTTAGTAGGTGTCAATCTATATGGTTTTTAATTTGTAAAGCTAGCTCCAAGAATCAGATCCATACAATGACTTATGCTTCTTACTTATGCTCCTTGTACTCATTCAACAATTCATCAATTTTTGCTAGCACTTGGCCAAAACTATCAGTTTCTGCTAGCACTCGACCTCTATTGACTTATGTTACTTTTCCTCTACTTATCGCTTGGTCATTACTATACTCTATGGCCATTACTAGCGCAACTTAGTCCTCTAGGCATTATAGCAAATTAGAACTCCTTCTTTTTCACCTCCTTTTCAATTTTTTCCCATTAATCATGCAAATTCTAATAGCAGTACAATTTACTTCATTAGGTGCTTTAATTAAAGCCAACAATATTTTCTTTTCTCCATTCACCAAAATGTATATTGATTTAATCTACCATCATGCACAACATGTCTATTATACTAGCAAAGTCTCCCAAACAGAATATGGCAACAATCCATATGCATAATATCACACATAACTTCATCAAAATAGTTTTCAATCTTGAATTTAAAAATGCATAGCTCACTTATGAATAATTTATGCTCATCTTTGACCCATGAAACATGATAGGGTTTAGGGTGTTTCAACCTCTGCAACTGCAACTTTGTAACCAACTCCTTTGCTGCCAAATTTGATGAACGTCCACTATCAATGATTACTTCATAGCATTTTCCTCCTATCTTACATGTGGTCTTGAAAAGACTTCTCCTACGAATAGGTTCCTCATTAATTGTCTTATTACATAAAGTTCTCCTTACCATCAAATTTTGTCCAACCTCGGGTCTACAAGGTGAACACTCGAGATCTCCTTGAATCAAAACATCTATGTCACCTTGTTCATTCTCGCTAGAGTACCAACACTCAAGGGATCTATGCCTTTCTTTTCCACATCTAAAACAAATACCACAAAACCCACTTCTAGAATAATAATTACCTCTTCCTTGATAAGAACTAGTACCTCCTCGATATGAGCTACCAGCTTTCTACTTGACTTGATCTTTATCATCACTTTTCCACTCATATTTTCACTTATCTTGTGCAAAATTATCAGATTTTCCACCTTATCCATAGATCTATTTCTGCATCTCTAAAATTTATGACCTTTACCTCTTTTTCTTTGTTCATTATTTTTGTTAAGATCTCCTCATCTTTCAAGGCATATTGATATGCTTCTTCCACACTTTCCAATTTCAAAAAACCTATTTATTTTGAATTTCAAATCTCAATCCATTTAGGTACTTGTAACTTTCCGAACCTCATCATCCACATGTCCATATTTGATGTCCAATCTATAGAATTCCTCAATATACTCTTCTACATTCATGTCCTTTCATCTCAAATTTTGCATCTTCCTTACCAAATTAACTTGGTAATTAGCATGAAAGAACTACTTCTTCACTTTGTTCACCATTTTTAATTAGTTAATAATCTTTTCCTTTCCTCTTCTTTGTCTATTAGTTTAAAAATTCCCACACCATAATGAGGCATGACCTTTCAACCCAATGATTGCAATCTTCACCTTCCTATTATCAAAAGTGTCTTCTGTTGAAGTTGATGAAAGATCAACCCCACAACTCCCCAAAATCACCTACATGGAAACATCTATCACAGAAGAGAGAAGAAAAAATCTATGGAGGTTGGAATTTCTAGATCCATAGATGAGAGATTCTTGATGAGCAAAAATATAGATTTCTATTATCAAAAGTGAATGAATAAAATTACAAATAGATCAATACTTATAAAAGGAGATCAAAATCCTAAGCGGTTAAACCTAGGTTGCATGATAATACTTAATAAAATAATTAATTGTAATATGCCTAAAGTTTAGCTTAAGTAAACTAGATATAATGAGTGACTTAATAATTAAATCAAAATGATTTAATTAATAAGCCAATATCTTATTTCTCTAACACCTTCAAACTCAAAGAACTTCACCGTATATAAGATCCAATGCATCACAACATTGGTATCCAATTTTCTATCATAAAAAACAACTTCCATATGAGGCTTTGAGTGTTCCCTAGACAAAACTCTCAACAATATTTCCTCATCTTGATCTTCCTTGGGTTTTGGATTAGGTTAGATGGTGTTAAAAATTTATCATCACTCACATCATCTAGATGAGCTCCTCTCCTTTTGGATATCTCCATAAAATTTAATGTAGAATTAGTTTGTCTCAACATATCCATAATAGCAGTATCAACATTTCCTCTACCCCGAACCCTCTTGATAAATAGGTTTCTACAAGATCGTAACCCTCTACAAGTTATAGGTCAAATCTATAGATCTTCCACCCTACAACCAAATCCAACTTAGGGTTCTACACTATCCAGTATCGTTAGGACCAAACCTCAAGCTATGATACCCTCTGATGCAAGGAGGGATGTGAATAGTTAGGGATAGAGGTACACTTAACTATCCAATCACGTTGTTGAGTAAACACAATAGAAGAAAATGACATAGAGAATTACAACTCCAAGAAGAGAAGAAAAAATAAATTTCTTTATTGATTCATCAAATTATCCATATGCATGCTCAGTTGTGAGGCCTTTTAGGTTACACAAAACAAGATTAAAAAAATTCTACACTTAGACTCTCTCCCATCCACACTCTCTAAGTCCTACTTCCCTCCTTCTAACCTAGCCTAAAAACTTTATTATACTTTCCAAAATGACTTACAAAAGATTTTAGATCTTTACATAATAGAAGGTTGATCTTTAAAATGGCCTAGGCACATCCCAAGACAAGATTGTTACATTAAAGTCATGATCCAAACTAGATATACAACCTAGCTCAAGCTAAAAAACAATAAAAAATAAACTCAGTTAAAGAAGGAACCAAGCATCAACAAATATCAGGTCCACTCAGTACATAAAGGAACACTCAGCCCATAAAGGACACCTCAACACATATAGAAACACTTAGCCAACACTGGAGAGCTCATCACATACATGAACTTGACAATGACTGCAGCTCAACAACTACTAAAACTTGACATTAATTGGTAGAATGAAAAAAAAAACATGATTTACAAGGAAACCAAGGAAGTTCTTGCTTCAACTTGACAAGATAATGTGATCTTTCATTATTACAATAAGCAAGGAAGAAGGATTAGTTGAAAAACCAAAAGAGGTAATTGAAGAAACTAAACTAATAAACTTGATAGAGTATCTAAAGAAGAAGATTAAGGAACCTAAGCATTGTTGATAGAAAAAGGTTGATTGAGTATCAATATTGGCTGAGTGATAGATGATTTCAAGTGATAGTAATGACTGAGTTGTACAATGTAAATCAAGAAACATAGTTTGGTGATGACCTAGTGATCTAGTGATGACCAAGTGTCAAAAAATGAGTAGTTTGAGAGAGAATCAAGATTTGTGGCTGACATGGTTGAATTCTCAGAATAATCAAAATGTGTTGATGATAAGGATTGATGAGACAAATTATTCAATGCATGGTATATATTAGTTGAGCAATCAAAGGCTAAGAATTGAGGGAATATTTATAGAAGTATCAAGAATAGATGATGTCTAGATTCATTGAATCTATTGAATCTAATTGTAATCCTAATATCTATGGTTATGTTTAAGTGGAAAAATATCTAAGCTACCTATTTTAGGAGGCATGTGAGATGTTTTATGTTGTTGTTGGACTAGAATTTGTGGAGACAATTGGAGAACAAAGTTACAAAGGAGAAGAGTTAAGTTTGTGATTTTGGAGATTGTTTGAAAAGTTGCCAAGTAGATTTGAGTTTTTGAGAAAGATAGGGTCTAATCAATGAACTGGGATTAGATCGAATAGAGATTTGAATGTTCAAAGTGAGTTGTATGTTATTAGAACAAACCTAGCTATTACTTTCTAATCATTGTGGCAATAGTAAAATCCTTTTAATTAAGGTTGATCAAACAATCATTAGTAAATCCTTTAACAAGGTGATATTCTAAGGGAATATTATAAATTCCTCTAATAAGGCCACTCCTAATAGGGTGATTAAATAATTTAATAGGGTCTCACCCAAAAGTGTGTTTTGTAACCTTTAACAGTGTTAGCTCCTAACATAGCACACTTCAAAAGAGTGAAAAAGTGGTAGCATGTTACAGTGTGGTTTTTCCCAAATTTGGTTTCCACATTAGATTCTACTTGCAAAAATTTGTGTGGATGTTTTTTATGTGTTAATAATAGTTACAATTTAAAGTTTGAAATTTATTGTTGTTAACTGTGATATTATTTTGCTAGTCGACACATACTAAACAAACAACTAAAATGGAATGAACAAATTGAATGACGATGAATAGTTTTATTTGATATATTATTCATGACTTTGATTAAGTTTTTTGGAGTTGTTAAAAGTTGATTTTATATAGCTAGACTTGAGGATAATGGAATCACCACCTCCCCCCCTACCCCTTCTCATAGTTCTTCTAAATATTCTAGCAATTTATGCATACAAACTAGGAAATAGAAATATTTTTCTTGATTGCATTATGGAAAGTAGATCCATTTGGTTACATCTTACTTCTTTTTGAAATATATTGAGTCCAAGATGATAAAAATCTAGGTATCTACAGTTTTAGATAAAAACTTAAGTCAATGGTGCTTTAGGGAACCCTTAAACTAGAATGTTAGATGTAAGAAAACATTACATTTTAAAGTTTAGGATGCCACTCATATTTTCTTGGTAAAAATTTGTTAGAAAAGTGTTAGTTATTAATTTTTCAAGATACCATTGGCCCTTCATTTTTGGATTTATAAAAGAGGTCTTTTTAGATATCTATCTTTTATATCTAACCCTAGTTCGTGTCTTTAGAATCCATCACATACACATACAAATGTTAGAAGATGTTTGGTTGATAGGAGATTTCTTAGGTCTATCTCTAGTTTTGGAATATCTATGAAATTGAGTTGAAATGTAATTTAATTGAATCCTCTAAAGTTCATGTTAATCTTTAAGCCCAAGTTGCCTATTAGTGTCTAACACTTAGTCATTTCCAACACTAGTATATTTCACCTTATTTTTTAAACTATATTTTTTACCAAAGGCCATATTAGCATATTAATTCTTCATTTTTTTTTTGTTTTTTTTCTTGATTTGGTCAAAATTTTGACCAAATCAGGTTCAATAGAAACAAGTGGCAATCACATTTTATTTTTGGGTGGAGGAGTTGGTTGAATGCACTCTATGTCCATGGGAGCCATTTGAGGTAAGAAGTTTGCATTTTGAGTTGCTCATTAAAGTCAGTCTGACTATCTTTCCTTCTAATGGTGGTGCTAATTGTGCAAATTTTCTATTGAATAACTCTTTGGGCATCTTATTGTTGTGAGAAAGATTCATTCAAAACTATTAAAGGATCTTAAAGCAGTCAAAACTCTTTCAACATTTTATTTCACATTTAGAAAGTGGACAATTTGAGATTCCTTACTTTAATGGAATCATTTAAGGCATGAGCTTGCACAATCTACACATAGAAAACACAATCTCTTTGTTAAAATTCACCATCAAAATGCTCTATATTTATAATTTACATCATAAACCAATCAAGAAATTAGACATACTTGTCTTTCCATTTCTCCAAAAATTGTTGAAGGGACAACATCTTGGCCATTAGATCTACATAACAAAATTAATCCCTCATTTATGTAATATAAAATTGTCTTTCCCCCTTCTCAATTATCACAATATTGGCAGTCACAAAATTGGGTGGAAGACATTGGAATTTAATGTCTTAATAGAGTAGCTTTACTTTCTCCCTTTTGAATTTGAAACCCTTGGCCTTAGGTTGGTTGTAAGAGCTTCACAAATTTCAATATGTGAATTCAGCAAAGCCAATTGTTCCTTTTCCTATTCACCATTTTTATAAACCCTAGTGGATGTTGTAGAAAATAATTAATGGTCTTAATTCCTTCACAAATCCTAATCCACTCTCCCCTATGAAATTTTCTTGAATCACTGAAAAAATAATCACAATATCATTTACTCTTAGCTTACCTATCACAAATTTCAAGTGACCAATAGATTTCCCATAGAATATCAATCTGATGGCCTCTCCTATGTATTGGCAAGAAATGACTATTTCATTGTAAGATCCTTTAATAGTTTTGAAGATTAACCCATAATTCAAAATGAATAGAAGACAATTTGAGATTCCTTACTTCACTTGGAGATATTAATGTTGGTAGTTTTAGATCTGAATCTATTTCTAAAAATCTTAGCAAAGAGGTTCCATAAAAATTTCTATGTTAAGTACATGTCTCCACAAGAGTCCATCTACTTGAGAACCAAATATATTGTCTAACTGATGTGGCAAAGTAGCAAAGAGAACTAAAAATTATTTATGAACAATAGTTGCAAAATTTGTACTTGTTAAACAAAAAGAAAGTTTACAATTTATCACTTTGCTAAATAATAGACTAACTTTTAACTCTATGTCCTCTCTTTCAAAGTGAAGGCATTGAATTTATAACTATTTTGTAGGTGGTTATATTTTGTTTAAGTTGATCTATCAAAATTTAATGAGTAATCATTCTTATTTTTTCTATAGTCAAATGGTTCCCGATTTTTCAAGAATCTTTTCATCACTAGTATCCTCTTTCCATTGTTTATCAAATATCAACATGTTGATGTCATATAATGTTGGAATACTCATTAAGATGTCCCTTCCAATTATTTGTCTTGTTAATAGTAAAGTAAAAGGATAATTAGGTATATTCCAGTCTAAACTCAGTTGGGATACCAATAGATGAGATTTTTCTATGAATTATTTGTATTGGGTAGGATTGATGCATTTTTGTAAAATAATAATGATATTTGTTACCAACTATGACTTAACTTGTATTTCGTAGTCTAATGACTATAGCATTCCAACTTTTTCTATGTAGTTTTCTATATTGAACAAGTTGTACAATGTATGAAATAAGATGAAGACATCTTGGATATGGACTATGTAGTTTGTAGATTTTGCAAGCATGAGTAATGATTAGTCTATTGCCACATAGACCTTCTTGGAAACCACTATTTTCATAATATTTTGTAAATCTTATATGTGCATGTCCTAACCAAACGAGCACTCAACTAAGGAAGAGTAACTAAAATGTGCTTTAATATGTTACTCTTGAAGACAATTAGCATTATTGGTCACCCCCTAATGTACGTAGGAAGCCCCTAAATAAAATGAGGATAGTGAGGATGTTCCAATTTTTTTTTTGTAAAATAAGGATGAGGTGGGGATGTTTCTTGCCCATTCCCACATTTCCTAGACATTTCCTACCCATTCCCACATTTTTTATAGAAACTTTGCGCTTCCCATATGCTTGAAGATGATTGATACATATAAACTAATACAAGAGAAACAATGCTAACAGAATCTTAAAATCAACAGAGAGAAAACAATTATAGATTCATAATTTAATGCAATTGTTTATTTTGGGATGCCTTTTAGGGAAAAATCCTAGAAAAAAGAACTCACTATTTAAACTCAACTATTATTCTAAAATTATATTGTTTCACTTCTACATAACCCTAAATCATCCATTTTCTATTAGCACAGGCACATCAATATGGAAAGTGAAACCATCAAGTGGTTTTACAATAAAAATAGCCAAAAAGTGTCTTTAAAAGGTGTCTCGCTAATGGTGGATGAGTATGGAGTCTACATAGAACTTGTCCAAAACACATCCAACAATGTTGTTGCATATATGTGGAAAATGCAATTGTTTATATCATTTTTGGTCAGGTATACAATAATATTTGGTTGTATTTTTGTTCTAGCCTTTTCAGTATTGAATCTACTCAATATTTATTGTGTTGGAATCTTGTGATTTCAATTTTTGACAATGAAATGGTCTTCAAAGTTTGATATATGATTGAATTTTAAGCATCAACCTGAAGTAAATTACCTTTTTTTTAGCAATGTTTTAGACATTTTGATTTTTTCCTTTGTTTTTATTTATGGTTTTGCTAGGGTATAATTGTATGGATGAATCACTTTATGCTCTCTTGTGTACAAGTCGAGGGCTAAGGCAAAGAGGTTTATATCCCTACAAACTTACTGCAAAATTAAGGAAGGAATTTTGGATTTTTTTAGAGCCTTAAGAGCCCTTGTTTTTTGGTTGTTCTTTTGATTCAAACATTTTCTAAAATGGTTGCCCTATATAAAAGATGTTGAATCTCTTTCTTTAATTTAGCTTAAATAATTTGTCAAATGAGTGTCTTGAATTCATGCTGCAAAATCCATTTTTTGAATTCTTTCTTAAATATTTTGTTTTCTCAATATGTAAAACATTTTCAAGCCTTGAAACCCTATCATTTTAGCCCATCCTACACAAACTCATTACACATTTACTCATGATATCAATATTTTCTATAGAAAACTTTTGAACCTAGTAGTAACCCATTCCCTTTCCATCCTCGCATCCATCAAAACTATTCATAGGCTCTCAAACATAAAATAGAGTGTGCTCAATAGTGTGTAGGAATTCTACATCATCATCATCCTAATAGAACCAACAATGGAATATGAGAATAAAAATTAATTTTGCAAAAATGTCTTTCAAGCTAAATGCTTAAACAAGGAAAGTAATATTCATAACCACACCATATCTTGTTGTTCATACTCACATAAGTGTGACCCATGATCAAAGGGTAGCGTTGTCGTATTTGTGCCCATCTTTGAAACAATGATGGTGATCCATGTATCTATAGGAACAACAAACTTTTGATCTTTGCAAAGTGGTGTAGGCGCCCTAGGTCTTGAATAAGGTGGTCAAACACCAAGGAGTAGAATACTAAAGGTCAATAAGTGTCCAAGATGACACAAGATAGTTTAGGCATTCTTATTATGCATATAGGCAAGTTTATTTCATGTTATAATAAGGTTAGAAGCATAGACAAAGGGTGGTCAATGATTGGTCAAACATTAGGAGTTGAAAAAAAATCATCATTTTTAAATTTATTAAACCTTTTAAGTGTTTTGGTGTAGTTTTTTAGGCATTGTGAAGTTTTTGTGATTAGATTATGTAAAAATTGTAAAATTGCAAAGCATTGCAATAAAACTTCTCATGTAACTTTTGTAAAACTTTTCTTGCAACAATCTGGAACTCTAATAGTCAGAGCTCTATTTGGATCAAACATGATTAGGTGAAGTTTTAAGGTAAAATGAGAGGTTATATAGATTTTTTACCTTCCACATAGAAGAGGATAATGTAATATGTACAAATTTGGAGCATTATACAATTTTTAAGAGGGAATTTATACATAGTCAACAATTATGTTTCCATATTCGATTGTAGGTGATAGTAAGTGACTAAGTCCATTCTTAGAATTTTTTTATCTTTGCTCTTAAATGAAGTAAATTGTTTTTTTTTTTTTAATATGATAAAGCAATAGTTGGTTTAGGATTTTTCCTTATCTATTGATTACCCTGCACTATGATAAGCATTTGTATGTACATTTTGTGTTTCTCTTAATATACATGGTGAAAATTCCTATTGTTTGGTAAAAAGGAAGGTTTTTATTTGTAAGAAACATGCATGTTGAGTTTCCTAGTGTTCTATACATTCATGAGATGCAATATCCATAGTTTGGAACTATTATTCTTGTTGGTAACATGTTGATGGACTAAAAACATAGCACTATAATCATTTTATGAGTCTTGGAGGTTGGATCTTTAGTGGAGAAATAAAATATACCTTTGGAATCAAGGTGGTGAGCCTACAACGCTAAACAACATTTTCAAGCCATAAATCCTAGAAACTAGGGCTCGAGAGAAAAGGGCTTTCTAGTTGAGGCCCAAAAACCATATTTGGGATTTATATATGGTTAATCATTTAATAATAGATTCTAAATTTTTTTTGGAAATTTTGTGGAGTTTAGAGTTATTTTTGGTAAAATAGGGCTACTAGGATTGAGCCCCTTTTAGGCTTCCTAGTGTAACTTGAGGTTTTGGTGTAGTAAGAAGCCCTAGACCTATCATTTGGCCAAGAATCTTGGTGGAATAGTTGGGAATGATGTATTAGGGTGTATGGAAGTTTAAGATCCTGGAGGACATAGGTGAAGTGGGGTGTATGGGTGGATTTGTGCTTTGGGGAAGGTGTTAGACTACTTGGAAGATAGGGTGAGTTTGAGAGGGTGAAGCTGGTTTGTGTGTGTGTGTGTGTGTGTGTGTGTGTGTGTGTGTGTGTGTGTGTGTGTGTGTGTGTGTGTGTAAGACCATTTCACCTCTTCCCTAGTCTTGAGTTGGTTATAGGAAGAGATAGTGGGATATCCTTGGAGTGTGTGCCTCTTACTTTCATCACTAGGATGTCCATTGCCTCTTCATTTAATGATTTGCAATATTGTGCATCCAATTTGATGAGTGAATTTAAGGCCTCAAAACCACCATTGAGAATCCTCAAATTTTGGCAACCACCAACATCAAGATATTTCAAAGACTTGAGTTGACCAGATGACTCTAGAAGCCTCTCTAAGTTGGCACAACCACTCAAATGCAATAATTATGCAAAGTGGATCAAGAATTGGAAAGGAACATAATCAAATATATCTAGGCATCAAATTAAAGTAGAAATTAAAAATATATTAAGTAAATCTAGATGAGTATAGAATAATGGAAGTTGGAACCTACTCTAGATACTAATCCATATATTGCTCTAAAACTACACTAATCTATATACTTATATAGAATAATGGAAGATAGAACTAAAATTATGCATCCTTAAAGTGAATAAAAAAAATGTAGTACAAGAACAAAATCATGTACAGGAGCTAGGTGATAATGTGGAGATTTTAGAGGTGGCATGTACTCATTTTATAGCAAAGTTTCCCATTTTTGGCTCATAATATATTTGAGTCAGAGGGTATGTATGAGTTAGATCATCTAAAGCAACTATTCATTTCAGCCCTACCCATAATAACAATCACAACCTAATCAAGAAAAATTTATATACCTATAACAAACACAATATAGTTCATGCATTAGACATTCAAAATTTTCAAAGTCACATTTGTGATAATTTCATTCGCACTTGTGATGTCCAACTTTCAAAATTCAACATAATATAAGAAACAATTTTATTTTTTGGTCTATTGTGTGATTTTGTCAATTTTTTCTATGAAAATTTCACTTTCAATATTTTCAAGTTGGTTTTTATTTTTGATGACACATCTTATAAGAATAAAATCTACTATATGTAACCTTATGTTTGCAGGAATTTGGACAAGGTGGGGGTGTAGGAAGAGAGATATCCAGCAAACAAGTAGGTGTTAAGAATCTTCCTAAACTAATGAGAACTATTATTGTAACTATTTAAGGATTCAAGAGATGTTGAAGATAAGACTCACAATCATTATCAACTATTTCCTACTTAGAAAATGTAATTTTCCCTAGTCATACAATAATGGCTAGAATTTCCACAAAGACATTGATCTATACACCCAACTTAAAAAATGGAAAGGTATACTTGAGCCTTTGGAGAATATATCTAGCAAAAAGTGCTCTATAAAATTATTATAGACATAAATTTAATGTTGATTTTGTGAGAAATTTGTTTTCAAGATATTAGAAATCTTCATAGTTATGCTTAGTATAGCTAGGAACAATCCCTTGGGTAAAATATACACTTGTAGTATGATAAATAGTTTTAGCTCCCAAATCCGATTTGCAAAATATGATAGACATATATGGAAGCCATGTAAAAAGGATTAATGCATTTCAAATTTTTGTGGGAAGTCATCACTAATTTAATGTCAATATCTCTTATCATTAATCCTCTAGAGGGCACAATCCTATTGCACATCATATTTATAGCCTTGGACATTGACGATGTTCCTTTTATTGTTTTAAAGGTCACATCTTCCATGTGCACTATAGAATTCTTATGTGACAAGGCTTTCCTTAAGAGCTCTAATCTTTACTCTTATTGCTTGAATTTTTGAGGAGTAGATTAATGCAAGGTGGATTTATTTATTGTAATAAAACAATACATGTTGATGTGTAGTTAGGTCTCAAATACTTAACTATGATTGTGTTAAGAGGTTGATATGAAATAGGTCTTCAAGACTAGATTGTAGGGATGCAAGACCTAACCTAATAACATATGAAGATGCTTAAAGAGCTTGCAATCAAGTCCTAGGGACTTGATTACAATAGGTGACTATCAATATAGAAGGATGACTTATTGGTTGGGTCTTAAGGCCTACCAAACACTTAGGCATGAAAAAAATTATAATCAAGTTTGTGAGACCCAATTGCATTCTATTAATGCATGTTTATGACTTGTAATTGATGTCAAGGACCTTGAATCCATATGAGGACTAGGACAAACTATTCACATGTCAAGATTCAAAACTCGACCTATACACTAGTAACTATGAGGATAATGCAACGGTATTCAAAGACATAAAAAAAGGGCCTAAGAGACATGACCCATAATACAAATGGATTTTTGTGTCGATTTATACTTAATTCGTACCAAGAAAAAATCAAGAACAACATATTTAAAGGTTATATTAAACAAAAATAATGTTGATTATGACCTTCAATCTACCATTGAACCCTTTTAAAGAAAGTTGCATCTCAATATACTTCATTATTTAAGATGAAACAATATGTACATTATTCAATTCACTTGCTTCATATGTTATTTACTCTTTTCCATACCCACCTATATAATTCAAATTTCCACTACATGTAAAATCCTTTCTAGTCTCCCATTATGTTTGGTATCATAAAAGGTGTTAAAAGATCGAAATTGCATGAATTATTCTTCATAACTAATTTATATGTTTGTTCAAGTAGATTCATTTGACCATTGTTGAAAATATCACACAAAAATAACAAAAACCATGATATAACTTTAGTCACCCCTAGAAATGATTTAATCACTGAAATACCTGGCACCAATTATTTTCATAAATCACACTAATTTTCTATATAAAAAATTGCAAAAATGCTCATTTATAATCTGTAAAACTAGTCAAAAAATAATCCAATGCAATATAAGGCTTCTTTTGGATAGCATTGGATTATTGTTGTATTTTTTTTTAACAAATCAAATTGGTCAAAATTTTGACCAATCTTCATTGACATTTCCACCAAGTATTGGTCAAAATTTTGGAAAATTCTTTGGTCATGAGTATGGCATCCTAGTCAGTGATAAACCACATTTGTGTAAACTTTTGACCAAAGCTTGGTGTCCATTTTGATAGAAAAAAATTGGTTGAACTTTCAACCACACTTTGGTGGTCATTTTGATGTAGTTTGGTTGAAATTTCAACCAATGGCCACCAATAATGCTCATACCAAATGCAACCTACTTCAACCAAGTATTTGGTCAAAATTCTAACCAATTGGAGGGTTCGTAGAAATTTTGATGAAAAAAATTGTGACGAACTACTTGCTCACCAATTTGACCAAGTTGGGTCAAAATTTTAACGAATTTTCATCAAAAAATGGGTGAAAATTTACTAGTGCAAGGCAACATTGGATGGTCATCACTACGACTGAGCCATCTAGAGAAGGCTGGCCTATGATGGATTTGTTTATATTTCTTCATATGCCAAGAAATTCAAAGGTTATTGAGCTCTCTTGTAGAGGCTAAGTTATCATACATGTCAAGTAAAATAGAAGAGACATAGCATATGGAAATTTAGTTAATGTTGAGCATACAGAAACCAAGTGACAACATGAATGTTAGTTATGACCAAGCATCAGAACATTCAAGTGTCAAGTAAACCAGTTTTGAAATATCAGTTTGTAGTTACACAAACACTTGTGTAAATAATTTTAGTCTACTTATACATGGTATTTAAATATTTTAGAGACGGTTACGAAGAAGATTATAGGTTTTGATAGCAAGCATTAATCCCAAGAAAAGAAATTTGACTAATCAAAAAATCAAAAGTGTAAAATGGAAAAAGGATGAAATATGGATCCTTGATTAAGTTCTAGAACTTTTTATGATTATCTATTTAACAAAGGATTCTAACCCTAAATTGTAACATGTGGTGAATGATGAATGGTGAAGAATAGGAGCAAACAAGTTGAGAGCAGAGCAAGGAAGGATAAGTCTAAAAGGAGAGAAGACAAAACAACCTAGCAATGAAGGATAAAACAAAGCATATCAATAAGGAGATTAGTTTGAGAGATTGGAGAGATGAGATCTGAAAACATCTTTTAGAGAAAACTAAAGGATCAAGTATCGAATTAGTTTTGATCGATTGAGTTAAAGAAAATCTCTTAATAGAGTCCTTACTTTATCATAAGTGTAAAATCCTTTAATCAAGGTAACATCTAACTATCATAAAATATTTTACTAGAGAGGAGCCCTTGCAAGGTAGATCATTAGAAGTGATCAAATTGTAACCCAGATAGGGGAACTTTGTTGTTGCAGTAGTAAATAATGGGGGTTTCATCCCCACACCAATTTTACCTTCATGTTGAAGTATTTCTGGTTTACCAAAATAATTTTTTTATGAGTTTATGTTTTCATGGATGTTATGCTTAGATAGATTTTATTTCAGCATTACAAGTTTATGTTTATATGGTATGTGTTGGAAATACAAGATAGGCTAGGTTACTAAGAGGGGAGGGGTGAATTGGTAACCAATAAAACTTAATCTTAATTTACCAATTAATCCTTCATGTGTATTCTAATCTAATTGCATGCCTGAAAAATTGAAAGCATTAAGACAGTCAAAAGACTTTGATACAAAATATGGTAACCCAAAAACCTTCCAAATAGAAAGTAAAACTGGGGTGGGAAAGATACCCACAAACTTGAGTACTACAGTATAAAGTTGGCCTATTAAGGCTTACAATGATCACTTCTGATGATCTACCTTGCTAGAAGAAATAAGGACTACTAGGTCCACCTTGCAAAAGGATTTACAAACATACAGTGAAGTATGCACTTGGTAAAGAGATTTACAAAAGACTATTAAGTCTACCTTGTGAAAGGATTTAATTGTTTCACCAGTCAAGATGAACTAGTGGTTGATCTTTGATCTACAACTTTGATTTGTTGAATGAGATTCCTTTGGAGTGTAATGATCACCTTGTTGTGATAGATGAATCTTTGTTTCTCCTTATACTGCTTCTATCATTCTTATTTGGATGTGATACAATACCTTACATATATACCAATCCAAGTTACAATTCATCAAAGTTTGCTACAATACATGTTTCACCAAAATACACAAAGTTGGCCCAACTGCATGTACTCAGGTTCTAAAGACAAACTTGTGCTCAATTTTGAGACTCGGCAACCATTGTCAATACTCAACATCAGCATGCACTCGATAGACATAAAAGCTTAGCTCATACTAATTAATTCCAAGTAGTCTTAACTGGGTCTACACTAGTGACTTGGTGAACACTATGAAACTCAGAATATAAACTAAATCACTTGGTTGACACTTCATAGCTCATTCAACACTATCATTGCTAGCTTGGTATAAACTGAATCACTTGGTCGACAGATCTTGGCTCGGTCAACACTAGATTAAAATTACTAATGCTACAAACTTGATAAATACTAGAGAACTCAGGTTGTATTAAGAAGCTCAATAAACACTATGAAGCTTGGTTTACACTGATTATCACCAACTTGGTAGATACTTCTCGATGCAAACTGAATACTATTCCTAGAACTCAGTAGCAACTGTAGAGCTTGGTAGAGCTTGAATTACTTGGTTGACACTATAAACTAAAAGATAAGTTTGATAGTTGCTAACCATTTGATTAAATGTGTATATGTGTCATTAATAAAAAAAATTGACTATAAATTCAACAATCTCCCTTTTTGGCATTAGTGAAAAAAAAGCTTGTCAATCAAAACCAAATTCTCAAAAAGTTCAAAACAATCTTTAGTCTCCATCTTGTGTCTTCAAATAAGTAACACACTCTATTTTTGATTTTTTTCAAAATTGCTTTTGGAAGAGATGTTTATCTGAATATCTATACATGTATATGTATAATATTATGATGCCCCCACACACATCTATACAATATATGTTATATACACATATTTCATGTCTTTATATTACATTTTCTCATCTTCTCCCCTTTTATTGCATCATCACATATTCTCCCCCTTTTTGACAGAAATGCCAAACGTGTATGCTACACAGTTATGCCAAAATGTGACAAGAAGTTAGAATGCATCTTTAAAATTAGTGACATTGTATTGTCCCAATTTTCTTGCAACACCTTGCTTCCATGCAATGCAATCTAAACTTTTGCTAATAACTCCATCACGTGATCATCTATGAAGAAGTTGTTTTCATGGATGATAATTTTGGCATGTGCAATGTGTTTTTGCAATGCATCCATGTTTGGAAGAATCATGCCTTTTATATCTACAAGTGTGGCCCTTATTCTAGCTTCTTCTCTTAGCAATTTTGCTTGCATATTAGTTAGAAATTTGATCTTTGTGTAATGAGCATAATTGTAGCTCGAGTCAAGTGACAACTGGTGTGCACTCACCTTCATATCTTCATCTATATTGGAGAATTTATATTTGATTTCCTAACTAAAGATAGATGTGTCACATAGTTTACTAAATAAAGAAGTGACATTGTTGGTGGAGGTTTCCAATGAGCTGAGAATAGTAGACAAGTCTACTTGGTATAATGCAATCTTTTATGCAGCTAGCTCCAATAATTTCTTTTCAAATTTCTTCTCTACTCTTTGCAACAATTTTTCTTGCCCATTCAGATCTTCATTGAATTTCTAAACAAATTCTACTAATTGGGCCAAAATAGGTCGAGAACTATCAACCTCAATGCTGAATGCATCTGCAAGTATGTTCTTTGCATCTTCTAGCACTTGATTTTCTCTATTCCTCTCCTCTTTAATCCTCTTTTGCGTAGCTTTTTTCTACAAAATCTCACCTAATATATGCATTTGATTAGGATTTAGAGTAGAAATATCCTAATTCAAGATAACTATATCTTCATCAAGATGAATGTCCTCTTCTTCTTCACCTAATTTCAATTTCTTTGTAGATGTTCTTCTTGTGAATACTGTAGTAGATGACTTGGTAGGTTTGGTTATGATAACCTTACCTTTCTTCTTGATTGGCTCTTCTTCTTCTAATTTTGTTTCATCTTCCTCATCTTCTACATCATCTTCTATTACATCATCTCCATTACCTTCTATCAATAGGAGAGCAGAACCAGCTTGTCTCAGTTTTGCTATCCTCTTCTTTTCTTTGTTGACAGCCTGAGGAAGCTTTATTTCTAGTTCAATTTCAGGTTTGGCTTCATCATATGTACCAAAATATGTAGCCTTGGGATCCATAGGTTCATTCAAAAATGCCTCAATGATGTCCTTGGTGTCATAAATGTTAACCTGATAGCCTAGAGGCTTAACCTAACTACTCTAGGTTTGACTTCTTATATGTATACTTTGCCATAGTCTACCATAAAACAAACATCATCCTTGTATCTTCTACAATTTTCTTGGGAATTTTGAATCTATTATTCATCTTTTCTTTGAATTAATAAAAATAATTATCCATGATATTGACATAGTTTTCACCCATCTCTGCTATATACTCATTAATATGATATAGTATAGGCACATCTTTTCTCCATACAATTGTACCTTTTGAATGGAAAACATTTTGCTCATAGAAGAATAAATAGGTTAAAAGTGAGCCAAAATTACATGGGTTATTCTTTGAAGTTCTAATGCTCTCCATGTTCTTGTTGAATTGGTTCAACATTAGCTCAGCAAGGTTGAAGGACATGTTGTTCTCTGCCACCTTGAGAGCGAGGTCAATTGCCTCACATGACACATTGTTGAGACAACTAAAGCTATATATTTTATGTTCTATTACATGAATTCCAAACTTAAGCTTCATGTCAGTTACACAACTAATCTTTATACCTCTTCCATCCCATTTGGAAAGAGTTTTCTTTTCCAATTCTACCTTAGGGTTTTGGTAGTCTTTGCATTGGTCTACATTGGGAGCCCTATGATTTGATGAATCATTTTCTTTGTTATGAGAATAGGCTGTCCAACCATAGCTACCCATTATGTACATAGCTAAGGATAAACTTTATCCATTTTATCTAAAAGGCTTGGGGCATATGTGGAATGTGGGTTAAACCCTTGGCTTCCAAGTGTTGATGCTCAGATTTCAACACACCATTGACACACAACTTTTCCAAAGTTTCATCCATTTCTATAGTTCCAATGTCCTTAATTGAACACAAAAAATGTGAGAAAATATCATTAACTAGTAGTACCTCTGGTGGAATCTGTGACTAAGCTCTGGTTGGATCAAGTGTTTCTGCAATCACCATACTTAACTTGAAGGCTGGTGCTTTCTACTCAACTCCTCGAACCAACATCTCAGAATCTTTCTTGGATCTACTATTGGAGGACTGCATTAGTTGATAGGTTTTATGAAAACATGGAAAACCTCAACAATAATTCACATAGATCACTTGGATGCATAGAAATCACTTTTTCGCATATAGCTCTTTGAAAATTCATGGTAACTAGTGAATTTGATTTCATCCTATTTTTAAAAAAGTTTACCTTCCAATTTCCATAAATGCTTGGTACGTTTGCTTGCTTGGTGACAGACTATCTTCCACTTAGTTTTCTCTAATTTCTTAACAAAGTCATCCATGACTCGATGTCCACACAGTGATTTAGTTACACTCAACCTTGCTTAGCAGGGTCTTGCAACCCAACCTAGCTTGGTAAAGTCTAGAATTTCCTAAACACTTGATGATCTCTTTGCATCTTGAATGGTGATATTGATCTTTCCTTCTAGCCAAGTTGAACTGATTTAAGATGCCTGCTTCAAAATCTTAGTTCTAGTTATCCTTGTGGGAGATCAAGTAGAAATGTTTGAGTCACCCAATTCTAGAGTGCCATGTGCTTCATTGCTTAGACTTGCATTCTCAAAAGATTTTGGAATCCATTCCTGTCTCATCTACTTTATGATGTTGTTAGCCTTGGCTTTCTTTTCATCTTCAATTATTCTAGTGTTCATATAGTTTTTGGCAAGGTGTCCAAGTTATGTAAAAATAAAACATCTTCTAGTGGTGTCTCTTGTCCTCATGTGATGTTTTTCATAGTTTATTCCAATGTGTCCAAATTCTCCACAATAGTGACATCTACACCATGTGTTGTAGTTCAAACCAAATATAGATTTTACAATATGTTCTAATGGGTTCAATATCTTTGTTTTTCATTTAGAATAATTGTGCCCATGCTTCTTGCATTTGTGACATTTTCCTTCAAATTTGGGTTTCTCTCTGAATTCATTATCTCTATGACCATACTTATTGCAATTGTAGCATTTTCGATTGAATTTAGTTTTACCATTACTCCAACATTTGTTCATGTATGACCTAGCTTACCATAGTAATTGTAAGCAGGTCTTCAATTCTTTTGAGCTCCTTGCTTGGATGGTTCACCTTCTTCTGTAAACCTAATTCCTGCTTTTCCTTTCTATCTATATTAGACTTTCTCATTTAATTGATCCATGTCTATTTGAGATTTCATCATCCTCTCACTAGTTTTCTTTTTAGTGTATAGATGATTTTACAATCTTTGATTCTCTAGTCGTAGATTCATTATTTCCTCATTTGCACTAGTAAGTTGATCAATGAAGTCTGCCTTTTGAAATGATAGATGTTGAACTTCATTGTTCTTTCCTTCTATCTCTTCTTTTATCTTATTTTTCTCCTCCATGACTTCACACAATCTTACTGACTAAATTTCTTGTTCTCTTTTCATCTTTCTTACTTCTTCTTGAATTTTACCATTCTTTTCTAATAGTTCTCTGATTGCTTCATTAGCTTCATCTGAATTACTTTTTGAATGGATATCTTCAATTCTTTCTTCAGTGTAGAGTTTTTCAATCATCTATAATGCAAGATCTTTTCTTCTTTTATTGGATTGATAGAGTTGCTCCTTTACTTTCTTAAGTTTCCCAATAGCCAATTACAACTCTAGCTTTTCATTGTCAATAGCCTTATCAAATCTAAATACCTCCATTACCTCTAATATTTGATCAAGCTATTAAACTTCTTCTTTGAGAACCAAAATGCTCTGATACCAATTGTTGGAAACATAAGATAGGATAGGTTACTAAGAGGGGAGGGGTGAATAAGTAACCAATAAAAGTTATTCTTAATTTACCAATTAATCCTTCATATGTATTCTAATCTAAATTGCATGCATGAAAAACTGAAAGCATTAAGACATTCAAAACACTTTGACACACAATATGGTAACCCATAAACCATCCAAATAGAAAGTAAAACTTGGGTGGGGATGATACCCAAAAGTTTTAGTACGGTAGTATAAAGTTGGCCTATTAAGGCTTACAATGATAACTTTTGATGATCTACCCTATTAGGAGAAATAAGGACTACTAGGTCCACCTTGCAAAAGGATTTACAAACATACATTGAAGTATGCACTCGGTAAAGAGATTTACAAAAGACTGTTCAGTCTACCTTGTGAAATAATTTAACTGTTTCACCTGTTAGGATGAACCAGTGGTTGATCTTTGATCTTCAACTTTGACTTGTTGAGTGAGATTCCTTTGGAGTGTAATGATCACCTTGCTAATGATAGATAAATCTTTTCTGCTCCTAATACTGCTTATAGCCTTCTTACCACTCCTACTACACCTAGATTTGAAGGACATTGTTATAACTATTAGAAATATTGACATAGACCTCAAGAATGTAGATCCAAAGAAAAATTTAACTAGACATCTAAGAGGTAAACACATGCACCTAAGAAAGATAATTATTACAATTGGGATTAGAACACATGGTATAATTTTCATTATTGTGGAGAGTATGGGAACATTCCTTAGAATTACATTAAGGCACATTTCAGAGGTAACTCTAAGAAATGGTTGAATGGAAACTTAGTTTGTTTTAGTTGTCTTAAGGTTGGACATGTTAGTAAGAACTGTAGGACCTAGGTACAAGCACCAAAGAGTGAAAGAAATAAATGAAAACGGCAATTCGAGATAAGTAAATCATTGAAATGGATAGTAGAATCTAGAACCAATGAAGAAAGAAAAGTTGAGATCACCTAATCCAATGGATCAAGTGATCACACCACATCCAACTAAGAAAAAAGGTATGTAAGAAACTATATATTTAAATGTTATATCATACATAAGTCGCTAATAAGAAAAGTGATTAAATGTCCACATAAGCATGAATAAAGATGCATTAGGAAAAATCTAAGAGAAGTATTGGAAAATGGAATAAGTTACACTATCAAGTTTCAAGCATTAATAATATAGTCTATATGAATTGAGTAATGCAATATAGACCAAGAGCTTACATCGACTGAGCTGGTGTATTGTGGTGGAGCTCAATGTTTTATAAATATTTTCCACCTTTTGTTTACTTTGATCATTTTTGACCCCATTGATTTATTTTCATGTTGCAAATTATATATCAATTCAAAGATTGTATTCATAGCTTAGGTTGATTATATGGTTGTGATCAAATAAAAGAATCACTTACTGAATTTCTTTGTGTTGGTAGGAAATCATAAGTTATCATCTAAATCAAAGGTTCAAGTCTCAAAATGAATTCCTAGGGCTTAATCATCACATGGAAATCCCTATCAATGGATCCTAGTTTTGATTTTCCTAGAAATTTGTGAGACATGTGATTTTTTCATATATTTCTATAGTTATAGCAATGAAGCATTAGGTATTAGCGTATGATGTGGCAATAAGAAAAATGTCATTTTCAAAGTTGGGTGAGGCATCACTATAACATATAATGATCAAAGTGCTATGTGGGTAAAATATAATATTAACATAGAGATTAGAAATGAGATGGGTGATACTACTATATCATATAGCGATCGTGTTCATCGATGATCAAAGAAAAAGAAATTATGCTACAATGATAAATGATGAATTTAGTTGATCACTATGTTTTACAACAATAAAGTAATAACACTTTAAAAAGGGGACTGCTATGTATTATGGTGATAGATTAGGAGTGATTGTGGATTGTACTTGGTGTAATAGAGACAAGTGATAAGCAATGAACTTTGGCATACCACTATGTGTTATAGTGAAAGGATGAGAACCCACATTGAAGATTAAAGCTTGTGATCACTATATCCTGTAGTGAAAACATTTATTGGGGGTTAGAGATAGAGAATTACTCATACAAAAATGAGCAATGTGGTTATCTCTATTACTAAAGCAATAAATATGAAAGATTTAAAAATATCACAATTTTAAGGGATAAGGCATAGTGATCAAAGGTATAAATGTATTTTTTTCCAAAAGCTACAGTGATCAAATATTTGAATATATTTTATAAAGCAAGGAAATAATGGTAGGAAGTGACTATTGACAATCTACATTGTATTACAATGATCAAAAAATGTATGGCTTTGATTCATGCATGGAAGTAAATGCAAGAGCACAAGACGTCTTGTATTAAAGAGGTAATCATTCCTTGTTTTGAACATAGAGAATTTCAAAAGAGGTTGTACAGTTTTTTGTTAGTATATAGAGTTTGTAGTAATTCAATTTAGAAAGGATTTTTAGAAAATCATGGAGGGTTCTAGTTTAACACAAAGGAGGAAAGTTGAGAAAATGAAGAGTAAATTTGAGAAGAAACAAAAAATAGAGGATGAAGTTTCTTCCAGAAAGCTAAATGAAGATTTAAATGAACAGATGGATTTTGTTGGGCCTAAATCTAGAAGAAGTTTGCCTCTCTTGAAGAATTAGAAGACAAATTCAGTGAGGTAGGATACATCTGGAAGAGGATAGGGGGATATGAGCTCTTTTTATATCATTATGTTAGAAGGAATAACAAAGCACCTATTTTTCATCCATCGGAGATGAATTTAGGAAAGTTGAATGTGTTCAATGTATTTGTGAATGTTGAATTGCTGAAATTTATCATCAACAAATATAATGCTGAGGATAAATGTATCTTTGACAAGATGGGGGAGAAAATTATGGAGATCTTGATTGATTCTTTAAATGAAGTTTTGAAATTAACAAATGGTCTCACAAAAAAATTATGATTCATTGAGTTGAAGAATGAATATGAGAGGTTACATATTTCCTATATGTAGTGCAAGCTAATGTTGCACAAGACCATCAGAGAGCCATTGAATACAAAAGATGGACCTCCATTTAATATAATTATCATGTTCAAGACTTACCTTTATATAACATATTAGTCTTGCAGGCAAGTGGGAGGAATGAGAGTTTTGATTTAATGGAGATTGGACCTATAGTGTTAGCATCTGATATAAAAATGTTTGAGCCCAGGCCTTGTGATTATGGATAGTATGTTTTTGACAACATTCATTCTTCTTTTGTTAATTTCAATGATCTTGAGTACCCTACTTTTGGACATTATTCTTTGCTCATGCATATGATTCTATATTATGGTCAATTAAGAAATATGTGGCATGATAATCTAAAATTAAATGTGTAGGAGACTAATGGTGAGGAAAGACCACTACAAATGTGGACTTCAGCATGAGACTATAGATATAGTGAGTCCTACCACCTCACTTTTGAGGAATATCTTGTCTAGCTCCTATATACCATGTTTGGGTTTCAAGCTTTCCTTTCTATCAACCCTAACATTAAGATGTTTTAAATACCTAAAGATAATAGATTGGGGGAGAAGGTTAAACATAATTGGAGTGATGGGTATGCTTAAGATTATTTCACTTGTTTTAGAGTTTTTTGGTTTTGAAGGAAAGCCATACAGACTATTAGTCTCAATACCTAACAAAATTGCACACCTAGAAATATTAAGGCAAATCTCAAATTTTGCAAAAAAACACTTTGGAGGAAAGCAAAGGAAGAAAAATTTTCTCCCTGCTACTTTGTCTTTCGAGATTTTGCAATTTGAGCAACCAAGTCTTATGATAAGATTAGGAAAAATTGCACAATGAGTATCACATGTACACTATGGATCCATGAACCCATTATGATCTTGAAAAATATATCCATGCCTATAGAAAGTCACAAAAACTAGGTGACTATATCCATCATGGCATTGAATATGAAGAGTTTAAAAATATGGATTGGCTAGAAGTTCAACAGAAGTTGTAGGATCATAGCAAAGAGCTTGAGAAGAGGAGATAAAAAGAATTGGAGCAATTGAAAAATGATATTCAAAAATTTCTAGATTCCCCTATTCTAGTGACTAGGACTGTAAATAATCCATCACTTTAAACACTCAAATAGGATGTTCAAATACTTGATAGAGTAAATGTTGAAAAGGATGAAAGACTCCTTAAATCTAGCAAGTTTGTAAGTGATGATGCTTTTTTCAAATCCAAAGAATTAATTTCTATTTTATATAATTATAGAGGGAATATGTTGAGGTAGAATGGCCAACACATCACTCTAGAAAATGAAAAGGAGTTGATGGTCAGTTTAAAAGAAGACATTCAAAAGGAAGTAGAAAACATGACTCCAGCAAGAGGGAGACAATTACTCAATGAAGTAGGAATCATGGTTCTACCAAGATGGGATTGAAGTGCATATTATATCTTTGACAACCTGATCAAATCTAGAAAGAAGGATATGAAATTGAATAAGTAGGGTGTGAAAGATGTAATCATTGGTTCTAGATTTGTTGAAGTTGAAAGATCTATGTTATTATGGGCTCTTTACCTTGACACAAAATGCCATAGATCATTGATATTGATCAAGCTTTTGGACATCTAATGACATTAAAAGTAGGGGTAATAGAACCTAATAAGTCAACAACTATGTAGGTTAACATGACCTTGTTTAACCAAACTCAAATGAAATAGGTAACATTTGAGAGAGACAATTGGAAAGAAATGTATGAGAGCTTTCTTAAAAAAAAAAAAAAAGCCAGAGGTGTAGCCCATGATTCAATCATTAGATGATTCCTTGAAGAGTGAACTAAAGATGCTATAAGAAGAAAACACAGGTTGAAGGATTCATCTTTGATTCGAAGAGAGATATCTGGCTCCATATTGAGAAATCAATTCAAAATGTTGCTAACCAAGTTATGAAAGGTTTGGGATCTATATAGTGCACAAAAACCTTTGGCCTGCCAACATAATGAGGTGTAAAAGAGACTAGTCAAGGAAAATAATGATCTTGTAGAGGAGAAGGCATCCAAGAAAAAAAATTTGATCAATGATCACAACATATACATGCAAGAGCTTAAGACCACTTTTATATTAATTGAAGATTTGGTAATAGAGAATGGAGTCCTATCATAGCATGATGCAGAAGGAAAGAAAATCAACCAAGAAATGTGGATATGAATGTGCCATGTGATGCAAGATCAAGCCATGAGACAAGCGAAGAATGATGACCTAGAGATGACAAGAACAAGGGAACATATTCAGAAAATGATTGGGTTGGAGATCAAGGTTCATGAGGTGATTGCTGACTTAGACCTACTTAAAGATGACAAATACAAGGAACAAATCAAATAATGAAATGAATTTATTGAGGAATCATCATCAGTTCATCTCATTATTTTCTCTTAAAATCTTGGTTTGCTAAATTGGCAGTTGTTTTTAGTTGGTCAATTAGGATAAAGTTTGTGAACAAAGGGTCACACCCTTTTATTTTCTAACCAATTTGATGTCTATAATTATAAAGACTGAATTTAGATATCAAGATCAAGATCATAATCCTATATTTTCATACATCTATTATATAGACAAGGTTGGTCCTTTTTACTTTGGATTGGATTATTTGTATGCACTAGCAACACATGTATTTGTGGTGAAAGATTTCAAGTTCAATATAAGGGTTTCATGTGCTCAATTGATCTTTTAGCGATATCATTTCTATCTCATACATTTTGTTTCCTAAGATCAAATTTTAAGTTTTCCTTAATTGAATATTCAATTGATTAAATGCAGTAAGTTATTTCAATGTATGTAAAATAGTAATATTGTATTGATTAGCTGGTAGATATTGTTGTCTTGTTTGGCTCTTGAATAGAGTTAAGTTCAATAAGACTTAGTATTGAAATTTACTCAAGTATTCAACATTTCATACATCATTAAGTGATAGTAATTTTTCTTGAAGGGATTTATTGTCTATCTTTGAGGGTTAGTTTAAACATTGTGAATGATTGTTAGAGTAATGGTAAAGACTCCATTGGTTAAGGCACTAGTATTTTGATTATTGTTTTGAGTTTTCATGTTGATTGTAGAAAGGACACATATCGGAACAATGAAGATCATCAATCCACCATACATTCATATATCACACAAACAAGTATTTATCAACTTCATAATCAATTTCCTAATCATCCAAGTCTCACAAATTTTTTTCTCTAAAAAGGCTCTACAGTGTGAGGTATAGGCCTACCATCCTTGGTTCTAGAGAGCCAAAATTGTAGAGGTTCACATTTGGTAAGAGTGGAACCTGTCAATTGGAAAATTTCTATTAGGGATTCATATAATTGGATCATAATTCCATAGGAAACCTAATCTTCTAATTTAGGCCCCAACATATTGTCTAAATTAATTTGTATTGACTGAGGAGGTGATAGTGACCAAGAATTTGAATGGAAAGAAGTGTGAACACAACTTGTGAAGGTTGAGATAGTTGTTATGCACCTACATAAGTAAAAATGCATTCACTTAAAAACTAAATGAATAGACTAAAGGTATATATCAATTATTGGTATTCATTTTCATTGTACCAAGCAATTTTCAGTGCACAAGCAATTCAAAGACCATATTAGTGACATAGCAAGTGAATCACAGTGTGTCATTGGCAAAAATTGGAAGATCATAGTAAGTAAAGTTCTCAGTGTTGAGCTAAGTTATTTTAGTTATTGTTGAAGAAAGTTTTTTCAAAAACCTATTTTGGAAATTTTATCTTCTACATCTGTAAAGAAAATGTTGAAGGAGAGCAATGCACAAACTATGAGGAACAACTAGTGGCCTCCATTGAATTTCAAGGAATATCCTAATATTCCATTGATTGGTGATAAATATGGTGCTCTATCATTAATTCCACCAAGGGTATTGATGATTCATGATGTATGATCATGTTATATGTGTATAGTGGGAGAAACTAGAGATTTTGAACTTCATGTAGCATATGACAAATTGTGTGACAATGGAGTGTTAAGAGATGAACATAAGATTGTTGTTGAGAAAGGGATAATCCATGCCCTAGCTTTTTCAAAGGTTTTTAAAGTCAAAAGGATAAAGCTTGTGTTGAGTTGAGTACATGACATGAAGATATGGTTAGAGGGTGGACCAATCAAATTTAACAAGGCTATTGTACACTAAGTTACTATATCATCTTAAAATGGAAGCACTTCCATGTTAAGAACATTTTTCCCTTTGAGAAAGTAGTTTGTGTTCATGTCAAACACCTCGATTAGGTCTTTTAAGGGATATAGATATTTCCCCCCTTTTCTAATTTTCTCCCCCTATTTTCAACCCCTTTTCCACTTTCTTTATGCATTTTTCTAGCATTTTGGACTGAGATCCTAAGATATGTGAAATCAGGGCCTAAGTCAACCTCGACACTAACCTAGGTCAAGGATGACCTCAACCCTGACCTAGGTCAAGGATAATGTTGAACCTAACCTAGGTTAGAGTTGACCTTGACCCTATTCCAAGTTCCAAATTTCAAGGTTTCATGATTTCCAGATGTTAGGTTTTGGAAAGAATTGTTTTCCTACTTTCAGGTAGGCTGCTTTGGTCTCCGAAATGGTAAAATCTTAATTTTCATTAAATCCAGGTCAATTTCTAGGTGTTAAGATTAACTAGGATTTAATTGTCCAATGTCATCCTCTCTAGAAGTTTGTGCCTTGATCACTATATAAGGAAGCCTCCTCCTCTCATTTTCTTAATTAGAATATATTAGATGATCCATTATTTTCACAATCAAGAAAGATCAAGAAAGAATTTCGTCAAGCATTTTCAAGGAAGTATCCAAGTCATTGTCTCCATTCAATTTGTCTATTGAAGATCAAGGATTTGAGCATTCAAGATTCATCATTCAAAACCCTAGATCTTACCATCATGGTAGTGTGATCTTCCTTCAAGATCCTTTATTCTTCTTCAAGATCCATTCATTCTTCTCTCAAGGTGGATTCCACACATACAATCATGGAGGTTTTGATTTACATTTTCTAATGTTATGTTCAAGATTTCATATCAACATACTTGCTTACATTTGAAATATAATTGCATATCTATCAAATAGCATAGCTTCATTGTGAGATATACTTTTACTAGTTGCTAGCATTCTCTATTTTAATTCCATTATTAAGGTTGATTCCAAACTAGGGTTTGACCAAGGAAAACCCCTCATCCAAACAAAAAAACTATTTTTCTTGCAAGTATAGGCATATGATAGGAAATTGAAGTGAATATTTGGATACCCTTTTCTTTGAACTTCCAAGATCTGCAAACAGAATTTCCATTAGAGTAGTGCAGGTCAAGGTAAAAAATAAAGAGGTAAGATTTTGCCTCACTATCTAGGTCAAAGTCAACCAGACCTTAGAAAGACAAATTTTATGGGTTTTCTTTGTCGCAGCATTTCCAGTCAAAAGTAGGTTGTAGAAATCCCTAAAACTGTGCACAGACATCAAAAAATAGGTATCTCTAGATTAATTCCATCATGAGGTATGTATCTTATCTTATCTAATTTCAAGTATTTCTAGATTTACATTACTTATTCAATTTCAACTCTAAATACAATTGAATAAGTGGGAATGTTAGATGCATTATTAAAGCTCCATTTTTTACCTATTCATTTTGGTGAACCTGACACACTTACCCTCTTTCCTTTTGTGGAATTAGATGCCCTATTATCAAATTCTCAACTTGACCTTATATCATTCATATTGTGAAGTTAGCTAATATACAATTTAGAATAACTAATATTCATCACCTTAGTCAGCTAGAACCAATAGATAAATCAATTGAACTCAATATGCCAAAATAAGAAAATCCTTCATTAGCGAACCTTGCTTATAGATACTAACTCAGAAATAATTTTCCAATGTTAACCAAGTGAACTTGATTAACACTAAATATTTGCAAAGATCCTTTGGCAATTAGGTGAGCTCAGTTAACACTGGTTCCATCCAATATTTCCTTCATTAGCTAATCGAGCTCGGTTAACACTCATCTTCTATAAACTTTCCTTTGACTTTTGAGTGAACCTGGTAGACACTACCTTCTGAACTAGGAAAACACAATAATGCTTGGTAGACACAAAAAAATGTCTTCATTGCCTAAGTGAACTCAACATGCACTAACTAATAATGATATGACATTTGTGTAACATCAAAGACAATATGTAATTAATCAATTGTACCCAACAATATCCCCATTTGGCATTGGTGGCAACACAACATGTCATAACACAATGAAATTTTTGAAACAATAATAATGAACGGTTCCTTAGTTTCATTTTGATTCACGTCTATGAGAAATTTCTCAATCAATATGAACTCTTTCTATCTTCAATTTCTCCTTTTGTTAGAAAACTTTTGTCTACAACAACTATTACCAAGTTCATTCTCCCTCTTTGATATCTCTATGATAGCACACTTCTCCCTCTAACAAGAAAATTCTCCTTTTAATTAAAATTTCTTATGAGATATGATAGTAAACTTCTCCCTCTTTGACAACACATGCCAAAGACAACAACTCTATTAATATCAATGCACCTTAAGTACTAATTCATTTGCAATATGCCCTTGTCAATACTGCACAAACTGATTGATCTTCGAAAGGTTTTGCTTGATGCATCACTAAACTTCATTTAGTGAGCTTTAGATAGGGGAATAATCCCTAACTTACCTCTTAGATACAAAATTTCATCCTTAGGTAATAACTTGGTGAATATGTCTACAATTTGTCCTTTTGTGTTCACATATTCTAATATGACTTCTTATCTTGCACTGATTCTCTTAAGAAGTGATATTTTATTGCAATGTATTTTTTTCGGTATGCATCACTGGATTCTTTGATATATTGATTGCACTAGTATTATCATATTATATGACTACTAGATCTTTTATCTCTCTCTTCATTCCTTCCAACATTTATTTGAACCAAACAATGTTAGAATAATTAACTACTGCTGCCACATATCCTCCCTCTATTGTGGATTGAGAGATGCAATTTTGTTTCTTGCTTGTCCAAGACACTAGTATTTTACCAAGAAATAACACTCCACCACTATTGCTCTTCTTGTCATCAATACTTCATGCCCAGTCAACATCAATGAATACCTTTAAGTCCGAGTTGCCTCCAAGTTTGTACCATAAGCCATAGTCTTCAATACCTTTAAGATATCTCATGATTCTCTTGATTTTCATCATGTCATTTTCACTAGGATTTGCTAAGAATCTTGCCACCATACCAACTGCTATTGCAATGTTAGGCCTTGTATGCACTACATATTGCAATTTGTCAATTATTGACCTATATGTGGTCTGATCTACTTCTTTTGAATCATTATTTTTGGATATCTTATGTCCAGTAGACATAGGGGTTCCAACTAGTCTTGAATCTTCTATTCCAATTTTCTTTAGTATCTCCTTGATATATTTGGATTGAGTAATGTATATTCCATTTTTGTTCTGTTGAATTTGCAATCCAACAAAGAATTTTATTTCTCTAAACAAAGACATCTCAAATTCTTTACTCATTTCTTCTAAAAATGCTTTGCACAAGTCATCATTGCCTGTGAATAAGGTATCATTGACAAATATTTCTGCCAAATACAGACTACTATTATCATTTGTACTTTGAAAGCCAATCTAAATCAAGTAATTATAAAGTCTTTCATATCAAGGTTTGGGAGCTTTCTTGAGACCATATAATTCTTTTGTAATTTGCAGATTGTGTAATACCTTCTTCGTGAGAATAACCTTTGCACACCAATCTTTCTTTGTTTCTAGAAACTTTTCCGTCTTCATTCAACTTGTTTCTAAGCACCCATTTCGTGCCAATTACATTTTTATCCTTGGGTCTAGGAACAATGGTCTAGGTTTTGTTCTTCTTTATTTGTTCTATTTCTTCATTCATTGCTTCAACCCAACTTTCATTATCCATGGCATCTTTAACATTTCTAGGTTCAAATTCAACAAGTAAACATGTACCTTTTAATTAAATGCTTCTTGTCATTGTTCCATTAGATTTGTCTCCAATGATATGATTAGGTGCATGATGCCTTCTTACATATCTTGCTAACATAGGTTCTTTGGATTTGGAATGAGTTTCACTATTTTCATCATGAACTTCAATATCTAGCTTGAGTTCCATTGTTTGTGACTTATGTCCATCAAACTCAGTTTGAATTAGCTCAGTAGCTTTTGATTATGACTTGGGTCCTTTAGACTATGACTCGGGTTGCACTATCTGCAACTTGGTAACTGTTGGAGATTCTTGGGACTCAAGGGATGAAGCTTCCTTTCTCTTGGATATATTTGGTAGGGTATCAAGTTCATAATAAAAAAATCTTTTGTAATCCTCTAGCTCTAGACAAATTCAAACATTTATATGCTTTACTTTTATAGGAGTATCCTAAAAATATGCCTTTATCACCCTTGACATCAAATTTTCCTTTTCTAGATTCTTTCAAGATATAACATTTGCTACCAAATAATTTCAAGTAATTTGCATTAGGTTTGTAGCCATACCATAGCCAATAAGGAGTTTGTTTTGAATCTTTCTTCAACTATACTCTATTCAAGGTATGAACTTTAGTGCTGATAGCTTCCTTCCAGTATTTGATTGCAACATTATTTTCAATCATCAATGTTCTTGCACAATCCATGATGGATATATTTCTTCTTTCAGCTATACCATTCTGCTAAAGTGTACCAGGGGTTGATACTTGTCTTTTGATCCATCTTTTGATGCAAAAATTATTGAATAGATTAGAAATGAATTCACCACCTCTGTCTGATCCTAAATATTTCAATCTCTTTCTAGTTTCTTTTCCTACTCTTGCCAGATACCACTTGAATTTTTGAAAAGCTTCTGATTTTTCTTTTGGATACATTACAGTCATCATTCTAGAATAATCATCAATAAAAATAATGAAAAAATTTTCTCCACTATAACTCTCTATTCCAATAGGTCCACATGAGTTTGTATACACAAGTTCTAAGACTTCTTTTGACTCATAGTTCTTGCTTTTGAAACTAGTCTTTTCCATCTTATCAATTTGGCAATTTTTGCATAGACCCATATTAGGCTTCTTCAAACTAGGAATACCTCTTACTCTTTTATGTTTGCTTATCTTAACCAAATCATCAAAGTTTACATGATATAATCTTTTGTTCCATAACCAACTTACTTCTACTTCAGCAATAAAACATAAACTTTCACTAAGATCAAGATAAAATAAATTACCTTTTGTTTGTTTGTTAGATACAATTAGATATCCTTTACCATCTAGTATTTTGGTCTTTCCATCCATGAATTATACCTTGAATCCAATGTTATTCAACTATGCCACACTTAATAGATTATTCTTTAGTCCTTCAACCCAATAGTTATTATCACATATAAGTCCTTTAGTCAAAGAAATACATCCTTTTCCTTTTATGTTACAAGGTTCATTGTTTCCAAATCTCACACTACCTCCATCATAATATTCTATGTGCTCAAATTTTTTTTTTGTCTGCAGTCATATGATGTGAACATCTAGTATCAATAATCCATGTATCATTTTTTCTAATATGAGAGATAAGTGTCATTTTATCTCCTTCATCATTAGATTCATCTTTTACTGCAATATATATCATTTTATCTTCACTGTTATCAGAATCTTTAGCCATAAAACAAGATTTCTTACCTTTGTACTTGTAGTTCTTGTATTTCTTGGAATCCTTCTTGACTTTGTGCTTATTTCTTTTCTTTTCATCTTTTCTTTCTCTGTTTGGACACCTTGCAACAATGTGACCAACTTCTTCACAAAAAAGGAAGATTAGAGGAACTTTACCTTTGTACTTTCCTCTACCTTTGGAATACTTTCTTCCAAGTAGGGCTTCAACAACTTCAAGATCACTATCTGAGATTTCTTCTATTTCTCCTTCTTTACTTATTGATTGACTAGACTCTAATTGCTTACTCTTTTTCTTGAGTGAGAGTTTAGCTTCAAATGTAGACTCGATAACTTTTGCTATCCAAATCAAAAGCTATCAATCTTTGAACTAGAGAATCTAAAGATATTTTACTATTTGGATCACATATCATCTCTTGAATATCATACACTCTAGTTGCATAAATAGGAAGAAGAGTTCTAAGTACCTTGATTACAACTACTTTTTCTTCAATGTCTCCTCTAGATGCTTTTGTTGCACTCACGCTTGCTTTGATTATTTCCACATATTTTGTAATGTTCTCATCTTCTCTCATTTTTATCTGATCAAAATGACCTCTAAGACTTTTACCTTTAGCTCTTGTTACATTGTCATCTCCTCCATAAATGTCTTTCAGTTTGGTCCACATATCATGAGCAGTTTGGTAATCTTTTACTTCATCAAATTTAGCATAATTGAGAGTAGATGCAATATCAATCATCATGATGTTATGATTCTTCTTTTTAGTAATATCTTAAATTGATAATGTTCCAGTGGGAGTATTGTATTAAGTATCAAGATATTTACAACCTGAATCACTGATGGTAGCCAAATGTAACCTCATAAATCCTTGCCATGCTACAAAATTGTCTTTGTTCAACTTGTGAATCTCTCTTCTATAAGACATCCCAATCTTTAGCTTAGGTCCTTGAAACCTTCTCTGCAAGCACCAAAAGCTCTGATACCAATTGTTGGAAATATGAGAGGAGTAACTGTGAGGGAGGGGTGAATTAGTTACCACACAAAAAAAATTTGAGATCACTTTAGATGTCAGTACAAAATAAAATCTAAAAACTGAATACTACTAATGCTCAACAAACTTGCATAAAATGCTATAACTTAGTAAACACCAAATATGCTTAGTGAGTACTTAACATGAAAATCCTAGATGTTATCTATGATTACCATTATTTTAACTTAGATGCAAATGAATAAAAGAAAATAGCATGAACACATTTGACACCATGAGGACTTAATGTGGAAACCCTATTTGGGAAAACCACCAATTGCAACTAGTTACTATTTTCACTCTTCTGCAGTGAGCCCTGTTAGGAGCCAACCTTGTTAAAGGTTACAAAACAAATTGTTAGATGTGACCCTATTAAATGATTTAATCACCTTGTTAGGAATGACCTTGTTAGAGGTCTTTAGAAAATTCATTAGAACTACCACCTTGTTAGAGGTTTTACAAATAGCTGCTAAGCCAACTCTATTAAGAGATTTAGATCATTGCTACAATGGTTAGAGATTAATAATGAGATGACCTAGTTTCTAATGCAACTAAATGCTTATTATAGATCTCTATTCTAGCTTTTACTTGATCCTTCTTGATTGAATATATCTTTTTAACTCCACAAGGATATTCTTCTTATCCTTCTGATTCCCTTCCTTACTACATCATTAGATCTTCAAAATCTTCCATGCATTCACACTCTTACACACTTTCAAATTCTCAACTTGACCTTATACTTATATCATTCATATTTTCAAGTTGACTCATATATAATTTAGAATAACTAATATTCATCACCTTAGTAAGCTAGAACCAATAGATAAATCAATTAAACTCAATATTCCAAAATAAGAAAATCCTTCATTAGCTAACCCTACTCAGTAGACACTAACTTAGAAATTATTTTCCTATGTTAACCAATTTAACTCGATTAATATTGGATATTTTTGAAGATCCTTTGGTAACCAAGTGAGCTTGGCTAATACTAGTTCCATCAAACATTTCCTTCATTAACTAAGTGAGCTCGATTAACATTGCCTTCTAAACTAGGCAAACATAGGAATGCTCAATAGACACAAAAAATCGTCTTCACTACCCAAGTGAGCTTGGCATGCATTGAATGATAATGATATAACATTTGTGTAACATAAAAAACAATACATAATTAATCAATTGTATCTAACAAGTTTTTGGTGTGAGAAGAAGAAGGGAAAAAGTGAAAGAGTCAAGTAGGACAAGGCTTGATAGGTTATCTAAGGGAGCATTTGTGAAGGTTGAAAGCATGGAATGGGATGTGTGGATTCATTTTTGTTCACATGAATTTCTTGGATTGTGGCTATGGCTTTGAATGCTGCCATGGTTGTATTGCAATGGTGTTTTTTTTGAATAATACATGGTGATGGATACTTTTGGAGGCTGGGTTTTTCCCTCAATGAGGGTTTCCCAGGGTATATCTTGTGTCACAATTTTGGTGGGTATGTTATCTATTCTCTTGCATGTGGATTTTGATTACATATTTATTTCAGATCTATTTTGGGTTATGTGGAAATATTTATATTCTTTATTGCAAGTTTCCTTACAAAACTATGGTTTATGATGCAGATGTGCAAGAATTCTTTAAATTACCTTCCCCTTCTTATCCAATCCATAATGATATTAAAGGGAAGGGAAAATAAACTTTTTCTTAGATATCTCTTCATAATTTCACTCCTCATTCTTCTATAAAACAAATCTTTCCTCCTCTTGTCTCCTCACTAGGGGGCAAGAGGTATTTCTTTCAATTCTCTCATATCCATTATGTTTCTTTTTGGCTTAATTGGTTATCCTTTCTGTATATTTTTACCTATGGTTTTTTATTGTGTTAATACTCATCCATAGTTTTCTTTTTCTAGATAACTTTTTGAAAAATGTTTTTCTGCAAAGGTATCCCTTGTCTTCATTCCTAGGGGGCATGGTTCTTCCTTCTTTCTCTTTGTCTAGGGAACTACTTTCCTTAGCTTAGTGGTACTTATTTATATTGCAATATTATTTCATCATACAAAAAGATGTTTTGATTATGGATAACCTTTTAATATAAGAGGTTGTTGTTCTAGCTCATCACATCTTCTCTATGTTATAAATTACGTTCTTTATAAACTCTTACCCTTGCTTTGGTGTTAGAGTTATTTTCCTCATTCCAAAGATTACTCTTCCTCTTCTTTATACGGGGCTTGATGACTGAATATTTGTTGCCACTTGGTTTATTTTTGAAAGCTGATATTTTATCTAAAGAACTACTCCATGGTGGGGGTCTTGTTGATAAGATCTCTTTCTATGGGGATCCTTTTTTCCATGAGTGGCATATCCTTTTCACAATTATCTAGACACTTGGATGTAGGGGTCAACATTCCTTGCTAAGAATATGGTATACATTGTTGTTAAATAGGATATCTCCGTGCATTTTGAAGTAGGTATCCTCTTCCTCTTCCTTATCATGTCTAGTCAATAGCCACAATAAGGAGGGGGGCATATATAGGTTCTCCCTTGTACTATAGTTTTTCAACTTACATGCTAAATCTTGGGAGGTAATGCACATAAGTTGCTAAATCCTAAAGAGACACACATTTTTCTATTTTTAACATGATAAATATCGAAAGGTAATTCACATAAGTTTCTAAATCCTAAAGAGACATGCATTTTCAATATGCTAAATCTTGTAAAGGTAATGCACATGAGTTGCTAAATCCTAAGGAGACACACATTTCATATTCATAGTGATATAAGAAGGTGGATCTATGGGTATTCCATAAGCTTTTGGAAGATGCATTACAATTGCAAGAATAGTTTATGGGTGAACTATCACTTTTGTCCACCTATTTGGCTCTCTCTCCCTTGGTGATTCATGGTAAGGTGGTCATCTTTTTGTGTGAGGTAATTGCTTCCTTTTTTCCCTTCTTTGCACTTTTATGATAGTAGGACTGGATCATGAATCTATGTTATTTATAGTGTTTCTCTTGCCTTTCTTATGTAATCATTTATGCTTTTATGATAGATTTCCAAATATGATATTATTATAACAAATATTTCTTAGCAAGGTTTCTTGTGCTAGTTGATTTGGGTTTGTTTTGTACTAACTCTTCTTTTGTGTTGTTTTGGTTTTCTTTTTGTTTTTGCACCATTGTGCATGTATGTTGAGTTAGAATCCTTAGCCTTGGGGCTTGTATCCTTAGCTAAGTGTTATTTCATCTTATTGTGAATCCACTTGGATCTCTTCTTTCTTCTCCTTTACCAAAAATTTGTATTGAATCCATACTCTTGCTAAAATGGGGACTTGATGTATCGTCTTAAAATGGAAGCACTTCATGTTAAGAATGTTTATCCCTCCAAGTAAGTAGTTTGGGGTCATGTCAAGAACCTTGAATAGGTCTTTTCATGGATCTGGCTATTTCCCCCTTCTTCTTTTCTTCCCCTATTTTCAGCCCCTTTTCCAATTTTTTTTTGTATTTTTCTAGCATTCTAGACTAAGATCTTGAGATGTGTGACCTCATGGTCAAAGTTGGCCTTTTATATCAAGTTCAACATCAACCCTAGCATAGGTCAAGGATGACCTCAAACCTAATCTAGGTAAAAGTTGACCTTGACCCTAACCCAAGGTCCAAATTTTAAGGTTCCATGATTTTGGATTTCAAGTTATGAAAAAAATTATTTTCCCGCTTCTAGGTCAGTTATTTTGGTCTCCAAAATGGTAAATTCTTAAATTGAATTTAATCTAGGTCCATTTCTAGGAGTTAAGATTAATTGGGATTTAATTCTCCAATATCGGCCTCTTTTGTGCCCTAGATCACTATATAAGGAAGCCTCCTCCTCTCATTTTCTGAATTAGAAGATAGTAGACAATCCATTATTTCCACATTCAAGCACGATCAAGAAAGAATTCCATCAAGAATTTTCAAGAAAGCATCCAAGTCATTTTATCCATTCAAGTTCTCTATTGAAGATCAATGATTCAAAAATTCAAGACTTTGAAAGGATTTTCTTCAAGCATTCAAGATTCATCATTCAAAACCCTAGATCTAATCATCATCATGGTTTGGTCTTCCTTCAAGATCCTTTGTTTATCTACAAGATCCATTCATTCTTTTCTCAAGGTGGATTTCAAGAATAAGATCATGGAGGTTTTGATTTGTATTTGCTAATATTATGTTCAAGCTTTCATATCAACATACTTGTTTACATTTGAAATGTAATTGCATATCTATCAAATATGATAACTTCATTGTTAGATCTAGTTCTACTACTTACTAGCATTCTCTATTTCAATTTCATTATTAAGGTTGATTCCAAACCAGGGCTTGACCAATGCAAACCCCTCATCCAAACAACAAAACTAGTTTTCCTGTAGGTAGAGGTATAGGGCAACGAATTGAAGTGTAGATTTGGATACCATTTCACTAAATTCTTAAGATCTGTCAACATAATTTTACTTAGAGTAGTGTAGGTCAAGGTCAGAAAATAAAGGGGTAAGATTGTACCCTATTATTTGGGTCAAAGTCAACTTGACCTTAGAAAGACAAAAGTTTTATGGGTTTTCTCTATCTCGACATTTTTAGTCTAGACTAGGTTGCAAAATTCTCCAAAACTATGCACAGACATCAAAAAATAGGTATTTACAGATTAATTCCATTATGAGGTATGTATCTCATCTTATCTAATTTCAATCATTTCTAGATTTACATAACTTATTCAATTTCAACTCTAACTACAAATGAATAAGTGGGAATGTTAGAAGGTATGTACAAGATCATGGTGTGCCAAAAAGTGGCAATGTAAAAATATGTAGTTTTGAAACATCTAAAAGCATTTCAAAATGTGCTTTGACTATTTTACCACCCATCCTGATACCAGACCAAAAATGTAATACCTTTCATAAACAAGTGCTTGATTTGAGAACGGGTATATGAATTGAGAATGGGTACCTAATTTGAAAATAGGTACCCAATCTATGTTACCAAATCATGGCACCAAATTCAAATGTAAAGGGAGTGGGAACCAATTTGTAAGTTATATCAAGTCCTAGTATAATATAGTTATAACATAATTAGGGGGTGGGGGGGGTGGGGGGGGGGGGGGGGTGTATATTATTATATAGAGTTACTAAAATTTATTATATAATATTAGATAATAATTATTATTTATTATATAATTAAATATTTATATATAGTTATTACTTATTATATGTTATATATATTCATAACCTAAGTTAATAAACTATATGATGATGTATGTTCCTATGGGTCGCCCTAGGGATATAAATGTGTTCTAATGAGTCCAAATGGGTCATGGGATACCCTAATTATATATCATATATTATTATTATATATTATATATTAGTAACCTAAGTTAATAAACTATATATTGTATGTTCCTAAGGGTCCCCCTAAGGAAATGCATGTGTTCTAATGAGTCCAAATGGGTCATGGGACACCCTATGACCCCTTTTGACCCATTGTATGAGAATATATCTTCCTAAGACTCAAAGGATGCCTAGGGACATACATCTTGTGTTTCAATGGGTAGAAAGAGGTTATAGAGTATCCTATGACCCCTTTCAACTTATTACATGATAACATAAGTTCCTAGGGGTCCTAGGATCCTTATATGTGTTGTGTTCTAATGGGTCAAAAAGGGTCATAAAGTATCTTATGACCCTTTCGACCAATTAAATGACAACATATGTTCCAAGAACATATGTTGTTACGGAATGGGCCACAAGGGGTCATAGGGTATCTAATGCCCCCTTTTGACCATTTTTAACACAACATGTATGGCAATAGTGTCTTTGGACCCCTAGGAACATATGTTATCATGTAATGGTCAAAAATTTGACCCATTAAAGCACAACACACATGATGATAAGGGTTCTAGGACCCCTAGGAACATATGTTCTCATTTAATATTTCGAAAGGGGTCATAGAATACCCTATGACCCCTTTCTACCCACTGGAATATAAGAGGTATGTCCCTAGGGGTCATAGGGTTCTACCCATTGGAACACAACATGTATGTCCCTAGAGGCCCTAGGAACCCTAAGAACATAAGTTGTCATGTATTTGATTGAAATGGGTCATAAGTTATCCTATACCTCCTTTCAACCCATTTCAACATAATATGTTTGTCCTTAGGGGTCTTAGGACCCACAAGAACACATTTTATCATGTAATAGGTCAAAAGGGGTCATAGGATATCCTTTAATCCCATTTGACCCATTGGAACACAACATGTATGTTCCTAGGGGTCCTAAAAACCCTATGAATGTATTTTGTCATGTAATAGGTCAAAATGTGTCTTGGCAAGCCCTATGACCCCTTTTTATCCATTTCAACACATCATGTATGTTCCTATGGGTCCTAGGTCCACTAGGGATATACGCCATGTGTTTTAATGGGCCAAAAGGGGCCATAGGGTTCCCTATGACCCATTTTGACCTATTAAATGATAACATACGTTCATAGGGGTCATAAAATGCTTAGAAAAATATATCATCTATTCAAATGAGTCGAAAGGGTTCATAGAGTACCCCATGACCCCTGTCAATATATTATATGACAATATATGTTCCTAGGGACATAAATCATGTTTTTAAATAGGTTGAAAGGGGTCATAGGGTCACCTATTACCTCTTTTGACCCATTAAATGATAACATATCTTCCTAAGGGTCCTAAGACCACTAGGAACATATATCATGTATTTGAATGAGTCAAAAGGGGTCATAAATTTCTCTATGACTACTTTCAACATATTTCATGATAACATATGTCTTTCAGGGTCCTAGGACCTCTAGGGGCTTATTTTATTTGTTTGAATGGGTCAAAAGGGGTCATAGGATAATCTATGACCCCTTTCAACTCATTTCATGACAAGATATGTCCTTAGGGGTCCTAGGATGCCTAGGGACCTATTCTATTTGTTCGATTGGGTTGAAAGGGATGATAGGATAACCTATGACCCCTTGTGATGCATTTCATGTCCCTAGAGGTCTTAGGTCCACTAAGGACCTATTAAATTTGTTCAAATGGATTGAAAGGGGTCATAAGACAACCTATGGTTTCTTTTGACATATTTCATGATAACATATGCCCATAGGGGTCCTAGGACCTCTAAGGACCTAATTTATTTATTTGAATAGGTTGAAAGAGGTCATAAGATTACCTATAACCCCTTTCAACACATTTCATGACAACATATTTTCCTAGAGGTCCTAGGACCCCTAAGGACCTATTTTATTTATTTGAATGGGTTAAAAGGGGTCATAAGATAATTTATGGCCCCTTTCAACATGTTTCATGACAACATATGTCCCTAGGGGTTCTAGGACCCCTAAGGACATATTATAATCATTTATATGGGTTGAAAGGGGTCATAGGATAATTTATGACCCCTTTCAACACATTTCATGACAACATATGTCCCTAAGGATCCTAGCACCACTAGGGACCTATTTCATTTGTTCAAATGGACCGAAAGGGATGATAGAATAACCTATGACCCGTTTCAACACATGTCATTACAACATATGTCCTCAGGAATCCTAGGAATGCAAAGGACATATTGTAATTGTTCATATGGGTTGAAATGGGTCATAGGATAACCTATGACCATTTTCAACACATTTCATGATAAAATATGCACCCCTACATACCTATTTTATTTATTTCAATGGGTCAAAAGGGGGTTATAAGATAACCTATGATCTCATTCGATACATTTAATGATAACCTATGACCTTAAGACCCCTAGGGACATATTATAATTGTTTGTATGAGTCAATAGGGGTGATAGGATGACCTATGATCCCTTTTAACACATTTTATGACAACATATGTCTGTAGAGGTCCTGGGACCCCTAGGAACCTATTTTATTTGTTCTAATGGGTCGAAAGGGGTCATAGGATAACCTATGACTTCTTTCGACACATACATATTATAATTGTTCATATGAGTCGAAAGGGGTCATAGAGTACTCTAGGACACCTTGTGAACCATTAATTGAGAACAAATGTTCCTAGAGCTCCTAGGAACATATATCATGTGTTCAAATGAGTCAAAAGGGGTCATAGAGTACTCTAGGACCACTTTTGACCAATTATATGATAGCATATGTTCCTAGGGGTACTAGGACCCCTAAGGACATACATAATGCATTTGACTGTGTTGAAATGGGATCATAAGGTACACTTTGACCCCTCTCGACCTATTATATGACAACATACGATATTAGGAGTCCTATGACTCCTAGGAACATACATCATGTGTTTGAATGGGTTGAATGGGGTCATAGGGTTCCCTATGACTCCTTTTGGCCCATAAAATGAGAACATATGTTCCTAAGGGTCTTAAGACCCCTTGCAACATATATCATGAATTCAAATGAGTCGAAAGGTGTTAAAGTGTTCCCTATAACCCATTTTAACCAATTATATGACAACATATGTTTCTAGGGCTCCTATGACACATAGGGACATATATCATGTGTTTGAATGGGTTGAATTGGGTCATAGGGTTCTCTATGACCCCTTTTGACCCATTAAATGAGAACATATATCATGTGTTTAAATGAGTCAAAAAGAGTCATAGAGTACCGTAGGACCCCTTTTGACCCATTATATAATAACACATATTACCCTTAGGGATATACATCATGTTTTTGAATGGATTCAAAGGGGTCATATGGTATGCTTTAACCCCTCTCAACCCATTATATAACAAAATATCTTCTTAGGGGTCCTAGGACCCCTAGTGACATACTTCATGTATTTTAATGGGTCGAATGGGGTCATAGGATTCCTTGTGATCCTTTTTGACCCATTTAATGATAACATATGTTCCTAAGGGACCCCTAGGAAGATATTTTATGTGTTTGAATGAGTCAAAAGGGGTCATGGAGTAACCTATAACTTGTCTCAGTGCATTATATGATAACATATGTTCCTAGGGCTCCCAAGACCCATATGGACATACATTATGTATTTGAATGGGTCAAAAGGGGTCATATGGTACCCTGTGACCCATTTTGACCCATTAAATGACAAGATATGTTCATAGGGTTCCTAGGATGCTAAGGAACATATATCGTGTAGTGCCTCTTGTGTTTGCAGTTTGTACCTTATTTATTTTGATATGAGAGATATTTATACTCATGTTATTATTTTTGCATTTGTGTTGACCTAAGGGTCACATGTTATACCTTGATTTAGTATCATAGATGTTATACTACTATGTTGTTCATTTTATCATATTTGCATGTTGATGCCATTTTGAGATGACAGTAGGTCTATGATGATATCTAGTTATCTAGTATTTTGGACATATCTGTAATTTGGTTATATGTGGATTTATTCTATGGTGATTTACATTATTCTTGTCTCATTATGCTTTATGTGAACATGACTGATGTAAATGGATTATATTAGTATAATTTAAAAAATGTTTAAATTGGGTATTTAATGAATTTATTGCTTCGACTATGTTATTATATGCAATTGCATTTGATCAAGTGTTTTAGTGTGCAAGAATTATATCCCTCGCAGTGGCACATGGAGTTAGTGATTCAGTTGTTCATATTTTACCAATGTCATCCCTATATGGTCAACATATCTTTTAAATGTTAAATTAAACCCTTCGGTGATTTGTTAAATCTGAACTCGTTTGCATTATGTGATTATACTAGTGAGTGTGTCTATGCATTTAGAGTTTTGCATTGTTGCAAAGTTGTTAAGGCCTTTTGTGATTTTTTTTCAAGGTTTTCAGGCTTTATTTAATTGATTTTTAATTTCTGGCAGCTTTTCCATAGATGAATTCCTATTACTAGGAATAACATGTTTTCATTTGGGTCAATTTAGAGTCTAGCTACCGTAACTAGCTATTTACCCTAATTGATTATTCACTCAAAATGTGAATAACTATTCAAAGACGAATTTAATTCCTCACTCCTCACTTTTGCAATTTGGAAAATTGAGAGCTTTTTCTTGAGTCCTTCACTAAAGGACCGCAATTATGTTTGTTGTCAGAGCTATGGGTGTGGGATCTTTGTGAGGATAGTCGCATTGGATCCAGCTCAAGGAGACCTTTTTTTTCCATCATTTTCAATTGTATCTATGGATTACATGGTTATTTTCTATTTCATCCCTTTTGGTTGTCAAGTAGGGCTTTCCCATTTTCATCTTTTAGCTCTATTTCTAGTTTTGTTTTTGGTAGCTATTTGTTTGGAGGTAGAGAACTAGTGTTCCCCTCCATTTTTGTTTGTTGGTTCTACCCAGTTGGCTAGGTATGAACATTTTCCCTATTATTGGGATGGGAGTTTGGGGTTTCATGCCATTATATAGGTCATTTTTTCATATGATGTTCAAACCTAATTTTTATTGGATTTTCATGGATTTAGTGCCCAAGAACCAAATGGGTTTTATTTTTGAATTTTTTCAATTTTGGAGTTTTTACCTTATTTTACATGTCACCCTATTTTCTTGGGTTTTCTTGGCATGTTGTTGGTCATGGACTTTGATCATCTATTTGGATGTCAGAAAAACCATTGTTACACCTTTTTTGTTGCATTGGGATGTGTGTCACATCCATTCTCCTGAGTCTATTTTTGGTTGAGCGTAACTTTTGCACTATTCCTCATCCAGTGCTTATGTTATGATCTTCATGATGGTGGTGTTCCAAATACGAGTATGTATGCATACATTGTCAGGTGACTTGTGAGGCATGATCTCTTGTTTGTATTTTGGTGGAGTTATGATCATTTGGGATTGGGTTCGAAATATGCATGCCTATAGGCACTCATCATTGGATGAGCATGGGTAGGGTAGGGTAGCATATGGAGGGGGCTTCTATCCTTGCATCCTAGTGACTATTTCCCATGGGTTGGCATGTTGAATTTTTAATCAAGAGATAATTAAATAAAATACTAGGTGGTAAATAACTTAAGATAATAAAAAGGTTTCTGGATTTTTCTCCTTCCATTGGGAAGTGAGAGCTGCCAATACTAGCTTGGGCTTTCTAATGCTAAGCGACTCTCCATGATGTTAGCCCCTACATAGTAACCCATTGAGTGTCTGACCAGGACTTGCAGTACTTGCATTGTCTCATGATCTTGTTTCAATCATTATTAATGTCTGGCGTAAGTGTTAGCCATGGATGTTTTCTTTATGTGTGTTTGTGGTTTGATCATTATCTCCATTAGCACAGTGGGAGTGGACCTATGGGTTTCATGTGTTTGGGAGGTATAGCTACCTTCACCATGATTAGGGACTAGTGTACAGAGATGGTCTATTGTCCCAATATGACCATTGCTGGATGTTTTCACTTTCAATACTTTGGGTTTCAGAGTATGCTTTCTTGTGATTTATGCTTTCATTAGAATGCTTTTATATCATATTTAAATGATGTTAGTTTATTGATGCATTCACTTATTATGATGTTTAGCATATGACTAAATGATTTTATATGCTTAGTTGGAGTATCTATTACATTTGGTCTAGCATGTTAGATTTCCTATTCTTATGATGATATTACGCTTTAGTAGTGACGTCCTCATAAGAAAACTTCTAAAATCTAGTTGGCAATTTGGGATGTTACGCATGGGGGATGGCTAGGACCTTTGAGGTCTCATGATACTATTATGGCTGGGAGGAACTGCACACTTAGTTTGTTAGTTCAGTTTATTGTGATGTTGCTTCTGTACATTGTGATGTTTCTTTTAGTATGTTCTTTTACTACTATGTCTAGGTGGTTAGATTCAGCTTCTATCTTTTAGTTAATTGTTCAAGTGTCTTTACCTTGATATGTGGATCTGGTACTCCTTACTATCGAAGAAATTAATTTTCTATCTTTTTATGCTTTATCTTTTTGCCTTGCTAATTTGTATGTTCATGTGAAATTGCACTTTCTCGCATGAGAATGCAAATTCTCGTGTGATGTGTTGGGTTTCCTTGCGCAGCTTAGGGTGCATCCTTGTGTGAGACCCCACACCAGTTTGGGTGTTTTTGGTTACTCGGTCAAGAACTTAATCATGTCATTTGATGAATATCCTCATGTAAAAGGTAGATCCTCACATGGTATGTTGTACATCCTCGTGCAAAGAAGTACTTCCTTGCATAAGAATCTATTAGTTGTGTTTCCTCACATGAAAAATAGGGGACATCGCCGCTAGCTTTTGAGGAATGCAATTTGGTCCTTTGAGTACCCTTTAGGAGTGCTTAGGTATCCTTGCTTTTGCAGTTCAAAGATTTTAAGTTCTATCATTATCTCAGGTTTTCGACCTTCAGTTCAATTGTGTCAATTTAGTAGTGGTGTTTGGAGATATGTTTGTGTCTAGATGTTTGGTTAGTCTTCCATTGTGATCTTTGTGGTCCTTGCATGTGATTGTCATTGCATCCATACTTGTTTTTAAAAATTTTTCTCTTGGTTTGTTTTTTATCCTTGTTCCAAGGATCTCCAGGTAGGGCATTACATATCATGTGTTCAAATGAGTTGAAAGGGTCAAAGAGTACCCTATGACCCTTTTCAATCCATTCTATGACAAAATATGTTCATAGGTGTAATAGGACCCTTAGGGACATACATCATGTGTTTGAATGGATTCAAAGGGGTCATAAGTTACCTTTTGATTTCTTTCAACCCATTAGATGACAACATATGTTCCTATGGGTACTAAGACCCCTAAGGACATATATCATGTGTTTGAATGGATCAAAATCGGTCATAGGGTACATTGTGATCCCTCTTGACCCATTATATGATAATGTATGCTCTTAGGGGTCCTACAACCCTAGAGAGATACACCATGTATTTGAATAGGTTGAATGTGGTCATAGGGTGCCCTCTGACCCTTTTTGACCCATTAAATGATATCATATGTTCCTAGGGATCCTAGGACCCCTAACATATATAACGTGTTCAAATGAGTTGAAAGGGGTCATAGAATACCCTATGACCCCTTTCGATATACTATATGTCAACATATATTCCTAGGGGTACTAGGACCTCTAGTGACATATAACATGTGTCTGAATTGATCTAATGGGGTCATCAGGTGCCCTATGACCCCTTTTGATCCATTAAATGAGAACATATGTTCCTATGGGTCTTTGGATCCATTCGGACATATATCATGCATTCAAATGAGACAAAAGGCGTCACATAGTACTTTGTGACCCATTTCAAAATCAAAAAAATTAATTTTCATTTTTAAATTTTTTTTTTTTGTTTAAAAAATGTGTATCCAATTTGAGAACGAGTATTTGATTTTGCAACGAGTACATGATTTGGGAGTGGGTACCTGATAAGGCTTGGTTTTTTTCTAGATGCCAACCCTCCATGGTCAACACCAGGAACATCCCAAAAATGTGTTTTTGGCCTATTGTTGTGTGTTTCCAACTTTGACAACGTAGCTGGTGACCTTTTTTTCATCCAAATTTGTTGAAATGAAAAGGGTTTCTTGAGAACATTCTTAGCTTTCCATTGATATAATATCTGTGAAGTTATGAGTTTAGTAAGTAATTATTACTTATTTTCTAATGGAGTTAGGTACAAAGTGTTGATTGACATACTAATCAAAAATAGCTATAACTTTCAAACTGTATAAGGATTTTGAAATCCAAAAGATGCATCACATTCTATGCTTTGACTACTATAAGGGAAAAAAAATCTAATTTTAAATTTTTTTGAACTAGTTAAGATGGTCAAACACAAGAGTTTTTAAATTTTGAAAACAATATAGTAAAAAAATTATAATTAATTATTTATTCGGAATAAAAATACCCAAAAAATATGTGTCACATCTGGGCATGAGTCTACTTTTTAATTTCTATAATTATACTAAAAAATATTATCATTTTATTTTGATTAAGGTGCTCAGACATATACCTACTTTTTATTTTCACCCTGAAATTTTCGTAGTACTGTATTAAAATCCAAAATTTTGACCAATCAAATAATTTTTTCTCTAGATAAGGCCTAGTATTTTAGAAACTAAATTCAATTTCTTATAGATTATTTTCTTACAACTTTTTGATATAAAGTCTAGAACTACTTTAAAATTATGTGTCAAGTTGACATAACCTTGATTTTTTGGTTTTTCACTGCCACTTAAGGCCATAGTTTGGTTGACCATGATCTTGCACATACCCTAGATGCATTGTTAAAGCTCCCTTTTTCACCTATTTAGTTACTATTCATCCTACTTTGGATAGAACAAAGATGATGAGAGTGTTGCGAGGGATGTTGTTGAGTAACAAATGAAGGAAAACTGGAATGATTGTGGGATGTGGATCAATGAAATTAAAGACCTAGTCATTGAATTTGCAGTATGTGTGATTGCACACAAATTTTATTAGTCGAGTTGACTAAATAGTGTACCATACATTGTAGTGGACCTTGAATACAAAACTATGAAGAAGGATCATAGTTATGATCTTCCTGAGATGCAACTGCAAAAATTGTTAGAGAATCTTGGAGCCATAAGGAAAGCCAAGAATACTTCATGTAAGTTTGGATCCTCATTTTTTTGTATATTTTTCTATTTACAAAATTCATTTTCCACTATTGGAACCTTAGCATGGGATAGGAGAAAACTAACTATTGAGCAAGTAAGTGACCTAATGGATCAATTGGGAGAAAACTTTGAAGCAATAATGGATAAATTACTTTTAAAAAGTCAAGAATAAGATGAAGAACAAAATGAGGATACCTAAGTTAGTTGTAGATAATTATTTTAACTATATATGTTTTATGGTAGATATAGATTTTATTTATGCACAGGTAGTAGTACTGAGGGTTTCGTGTCTAAGGCTTAAGAAATATGAAGTAAATGCTAATTAAGTTACAATAGCAATAACTATATTACTATTTGAAGAGACTGACATGAATTTTGAGCCATTTGGCACCTATGAGATAGCCAAGATCAAAATAATGATGGAAACAAAAGTGCCAAAGATAGATAGGAAAAGAAAGAAAATGATTAAAGATCTTGAGGGAAAACTTGGCAAAGGTAAACTTCAAATAACTGAAGGCAAAGGAGAGGATGAGGAAACCAATGAGGAAGTTGAAGCTGAAGAATCTAAGAGAAAAGAGCTAGTTTTTGTTGATCCTAGGGAAACAAAAGAAAAGAAAATAGTGATTGTTGATCAAAACATGAAAGAGGATCTAAAGAAAGGTGTAAATAAGGTTGTTACACCACCTGAGCCAAAGCCGAAGAGAAGAGTGATTACAAGATCAAAGGAAACTCAATTCTAAACTCTTTGTGTGTGTGTGTGTGTGTGTGTGTGTGTGTGTGGGAGAGAGAGAGAGAGAGAGAGAGAGAGAGAGAGAGAGAGAGAGAGAGAGAGAGAGAGAGAGAGAGAGAGAGTCTAGCAAACAGGAATCCTGCCAAAACACCAAAGAAAAACCTACCTAAGAGGTCAAGGAGAAAACTGATAGTGACACTTGAGGAGGAGGAAGATGATGAAGAAATAGAGTTTGACGATCTAGGAAAACTTTAGATTGTGCCTACACTGCCTCCAATGATTTTAGACCAGGCATGTAAAGAGATTAAAGAATCATCTAGTATAATAGCATTGAAGACAATTAATTTTATTTCTTTAAATAAAGATGATCAAGAGAAGCTTGAAAAAGCTACGATAGATATAATGATCAATTTTAGGTATACACCAAAAGAGTTAGGTGAAGGAATTCCTAAGAATTTATATAATAAAGTCGATGCTAACTAGAGGTGGGAATTATCTAGTGAAAGACAAATCAGGGAGACCAACTTAGCATAGATAATTCTAGATTTGGGGAAGACAAATATATCTATAGCCCTAAAATATTTTATAAAGAAAATCTTAACTAAGGAGAGGGCATATAAAAATTTTAGGAATAAGGGTCATGAAGTAGAAAAAGAGAGCATTCTTATATGGAAGGAAGCATTTGGATTTCTTGTTCCATCGACTAAAGAAGAAGAAGAGGAAGAAGGTAGAGATGGTGTAGAATTATAAGAGCATGATGTTGAAGAAGAAGTTTCTAAGCTTGTAGAAGAGATAAGGAAATTGGTATAAGGGAGTGACCAACAAGATATTGTCACTATAGAGGACATTTTTTATTCATCCACATACAATCAAAATGTATTAACTGAGGAAGATCTAAAAAATGCCACATCAAATACCTCTTTACCAAGCACCAATCCAATGTTGCTACAAGTACAAGATTATCCAAGGATTGAGAGTGCAAGGATTCATGCTTTTTAAGTTGTATCAATAATAGTGGTTTCTAACATCAGGGTCAAGTAGCAGAGCAAGGGAATAATTGTGTTTCCATAGTTTAACCATGCCACAAATAATAAACCAAATGAGGAAGTGGTAGAAAAAGAGAAGAGATAGAGAAACCCAAAGAAAAAGAGGTTATTCAATCTCTTATAAATCTTCCAAGTGCCATGCCAATAGAGAACTTAGTTGTTACACCTATCCAATAGGTTAAGTCAACTCCATATGAGAAGACACCTGGATCAAGTGCAAAAGGAAAACAACTGCAAGTATCACTACCTAGTGATAGCATCACTTCATGTAAAATGATGGCACATAAAGATGATACAATAGAGGAGATAGTGAGCTTAGATGAGGTAATTATACTTCTTATGTATGATTTGAGAAACATGACATTGAAAAAGATGCAAGAATTGAAAACCTTGTTAAGTCGCAAGACAAAGCAAGAACAATTAAGAAGAGAAAAAAAAAAAAGCAACAAGTACTGCACAATACAAAGGATATTTTTGTTGATGCATTTGATATTTCTGATGTTAATGAGAAACATCAATTTTGGGATCAGCTAGTGTATATAGTTGATAAGTTTTAGACTGAAGATGTTGAGACCAATAATAAATTGATTTGATGGTTTGAAAAGAAATTTGAGCACAGAGTTTTTCAGAAAGTCTCAACAAAACTTGTAATTAGGCAGCTTGAGCTTTCTAACCTTACCACTCAGCTGGAAGGAATTTTGAAATAAATTCATTCTTTATATATGAAACTTTGTGATGTCAAATCCTCCACATTAGAAAATCAATGTTATGTTGATTTAATACAAGAAGACAAGAAGTCATGTAAAATTTCATTTATCCAAAATACAAGTTCAAGTTCACCTTCATACAATAAGTTGACATTTGATAGAAAAGATTAACCAAGTTAATGTCTAGAGACAATGATATAAGGAATAAATTAATTTATATTCAATTCATGCTAATAACTCACTTGAAGATAATTTAGAGGGAATTAGTTGTGGCTTAGAATATAACTATGAAATATCCACATCATTCAACACCAGAGATCCTAATTGATCTAGTTGTTCAGTTAGAGATTCACATTCAAGTCATGGAGTCAGCAAGAGACAAATGGAATAAAGAGCTTGAAGACATTTTGGAAAGTCATTAAATATTTTTTGGCAAATACAAGCTAACCCTTGCAAACCCCAAGCTGTAAGTGCCAAACACAAGGGAGAAACATAATCTTGATAGCCACAAAGGGGAAGACAAAAATTAGAAACATAATCATTAGATGAGTTATCATTAGAATCTATAGGCATGTATATAGTGTATAGCAAAGATTAAGTTTTGACAACTGAATTACAACATTGGGGAGAGCATTACTTTTGCATGGATAGCAAAGTCACGACTAAGTGTTTTTGCCACTAATGTTAAAGGGGAATATTGTTGATCTCTAAGCCCAAGTTGCCTATTAATATCTAACACTAAGTCATTTCCAAGGCTATGTTGGACAGTCATCATTATGACCAAGCCATCTAGAGAAGGCCAAGCTATGGTGAACTTGTTTATATTTCTTCTCATGTCAAGCAAGTCAAAGGTTGTTGAGCACCCTAGTAGAGACCGAGTCAGCATTACATACCAAGTAAAATATAAGAGATCGAGCATATGGAAAATTAATTAATGTTGAGAGAGTCAATATATGTTGAATCTATAGAAGACAAGTGATAGCATGAATGTTAGTTATGGTTAAGCGTCAAAACATTCAAGTTCTGAGTAAACTAGTTTAGACATATGAGTTTTTAATTGCACTAGAACACTTGTATAAATCATTTTAGCTGACTTCTACATGAGATTTAAAGATTGTAGAGACAATTATGGAGAATATTATGCATTTTGATAGAAGGCATTAATCCCAAGAAAACAAAATTAAGCAATCAGAAAATTAAAATGGTAAAACGATAAAAGGATGAAATATGGATCATAGATTAAGATCTAGAACTTTCTACGATTATCTATTCATGAAAGGATTCTAACCCTAAATCGTAATGTATGGTGAATAATGAATGGTGAAGCAAAGTAGTGAACAAGTTGATAACAGAGCAAGGAAGGGTAAGTCTGAAAGGAGAGAAGATAGAACAACCTAACAGTGAAGGAATAAACAAAGCATATTAGATAAGGAGATCAGTTTAAGAGATTGGAGAGAGGAGATCTGTAAAAATCTTTCAAAGAAAATCAAAGAATTGGGAACTTAATCATTTTTGACATATTGAGTCATGAAAAATCTCTTAAGAGTTGTTCTAACAGGCCTTATTTAAATCTCCTAACATAGTCCTTACTTTATTATAAGAGTAAAATCCTTTAGTCAAGGTAAGACCTAATAGTCTTAAAAGGTTTTAATAGAGTAGACCCCTTACAGAGTAGATCATTAGAAGTGATCAATTATAGCCTAAAAGGTGAACTAATTTGTTCTTGTAGTAGTAAAGATTTGTGGGTTCCATCCCCACCCCAGTTTTACCTACATCTTGAAGTGTTTCTAGGTTACCAAAATCATTGTGTTATGAGTTTATATTTTCATGGATGTTATGGTGAGATTTCAGCATTAAAAGTTTGTGTTTATATGGTATGAGATCCAAGGATATGTGATGGATTAGGTATGAATGTAATTAATTATTTTAACTATGAAACTTTTTATAGATCTTGATTCACCCCTCCCACCACACCTCGCCCCCCACCCCTAGCCTCCTCTCAATATCTTGTTTCCCCTTAAGATTTCCAATAGTTCAATTTTTTTGATTGAGGAAAATAGGCTTTAAAAGGGCCCTAAAACCCATACCAAAAAAAAAGTATGGTCAACAACAATATGCTTATGACTTAAAATAGAAGCAGAAAGACAAAAGTATAATCATCTACCTAAACACAGATAGAAAAAAAAATAAAGCCAGGGATAGACAACAAAAGCCAGGACATCCCAAAAAAAGCTAGGGCGGTCAGGCGATATCTCTCAGCATTTCTGCTACGCTTATCTCTAGCTCTAAGAGTTTGCTAGCTGCCTCCTTTATCTTTGATAGATCCTAGTCAAGGACTAGGGTGTTCTTCTTTCTAGTGTTCGATCTTGTTTGCTTCCTAGAGCTTTCATCCAAGGTCTTGTCTTTTATGTTTTGGGTGGCAAGGTCCTCCTCCTTGTTGATGCTTTGGTCATCCATATAATTTATGAACCTCTTGACTTCTTGATGTTCTCGTTGGCCTTCAGAATATTAGAGCCCTATTCCACTATACTCTACATAGAACTTTCCATCACTTTGACCCTATTTTTGACCTCATCCATTCTGTTGTCCATGCTTAGTTCATCCTCCATAACCGTGTTCTTTAAGCTATATGTCTCCCTTTCCAAAGTGCTCACCCTTTGTTTGAGCTCAAGAATTTCGTGGAAGAGCCACTTTGTGGTGCAGAAGATGTCCACTATGTTGGTTTTTGCATTGTTGAGGACATCCATATATGGGTGCTCCTTAGCAATGTCATTGAAGATCACTAAAGTAAGGTCAATCAAGTCATCCATTTGGATTTTTCCCTCATCATGATCTTTAACCTGTGTTCTGATCAACTCCTTTTTGATGCCCATTTTACCTAAAATGGAGTCAAAATTCTGCCACACAACCTTCCTATCCTTCCTCATGAATGAGCATCCAATAGTTCAATGTTGAATATCATATATCAATCTTGTTAATGCAATGATCTTATAATGTGATCATAAAGATTAATGGAATGAGACAACATGAAAAAAATAAAAAATAGATGAATCAAAAGGGAATCATTTCATGATTTTTGTTATAACTTGTTTCTTGACAATGGCTAGATATAATGACTTGAAGGATGTGGTGTGATGAACTATCACCTTGAATTCTTGATTCTTGATTCATGGTGTTGTCCCTTAATGTGATATTTTTGTATGGAATTTTATTGAAAGAACTATGTTAAATAGGGTTCTAAGGTTTGTTTTGAGTTATCTTGACCTCCAATTTTCATTTGAGAAGTTGGATCAAGGAATAATTTGTGGAAACCCAACACAAACATAGTTAATTTGGGCTTGAGTTTATGAAAAAATGGTATCCCAAAGTGCCATTAACCCATCAAGGGTGTCCCAAGGCACCATGGACCTACCAAACTAAGGTAAAGCAATGAGAGATTCATGGACTTGTTTTGAGATAACAACTCAAATCACCATGCAAACATATGTCATGAAATATGCACTATGTCATCTACAGATAAGGTTGGATAAGAGATAGAATATTAGACACTATGGAAATGACACAAAAAGTAGTGTTAATCATACAATGTTACATCTTACAATGCTACAATAGTAGAACTAGTGGACTATGAGTATTTCCATATAGTCCTCAAAATTGGTATACATATAGTTCGCTAACCTATTATAATACAATAAGACTAGCCAATTATGATAGAAATATTTTTATGAGTATAGCTTAAACATACACAGAAAATACCTTGAATTAATAGTTTACAGAATGTGAAGGATGTTGGAAAAAATATGATCTCAATATTTGCAAACTACTAAAAAATTATCATATATTAATTAAATCTTATATTAAATCAACTTCATAGATTATGTGGTTACAAAAACTAGATTTCCTTACCTTTTAATGCATAAATTTGTTATGAAATGTGTGTTTATAGACACCGTTAGATAATAACTACTAAGAAAGGATTATGTATGCTTGTGATAAATATTTAGAAAGATTAATTAAATAGCTTATAAATGAAGATTGCTTACGAATACTAAAATATACTCCCCTTGAAAGAACGTATAATTCCATATCTTCAATCTTTTAAGAATTTCTATGAATTAAAATACATTACAATTTTTCCTTTCCATACTCACTGCTTATAATATAAATTGAATTGTTCCAAGGTCGACTTGACACACAGCTTGTAATAATAGAAAAACAAAATGGACCCAAGTTGTATTTTAAAAGGGCAGCTATTACGGTCCATAACTGAACTTGTCAAGTTTACTCAATGGCTGATATTTCAGCTTTTTGAACAGATTGGCGCCAATCTGATCTTATGGGGAGTCACCAACTCTTCTCTTCGATTGACGTGGGAAACAAAGATAATTTCATGCATATAAAATTCAATGGTGCGCTGGAATTCTAACAGTGTCACGAGGGTGAGTCCAAACTTCGCGTCTGCAATTAAACTTTCTAAAACAGCAATATAAATTTCTATCAGTTTCGCGTCTGCGATTAAACTTTCTTAAACAGCAAGTTTCCTTGATTAAAGTGATAGTTTCCCTGAGCAGAGCTCGTTTTGCCGATATTCAATATAAATTTCTATCAGTTTCGCGTCTGCAATTAAACATTCTTAAACAGCAAGTTTCCTTCATTAAAGTGACAGTTTCCCTGAGCAGAGCTCGTTTTGCCGATATTTGTTAGATTGAAATCTTATCCTTGTCTTTCATTTCCAAACGATTTCTTATAATTTCCCTTAGTCTCCTATTAGTTATGGAATTCACTATTCATTCTCCTCGTTGGTCTGATGTTGCACAAGGAAATGTTTTGATCCTGCCTTATGTTTCTATAATTATTTGATTTTAATTCTCGCCAATTTAGAAATTTCCGGCAGCCAATTTAGAAATTTCCATTAATAATGTGACCGTTGCATCATAGCTTGATGCCATTATAAAAATCCTAGTTTTTGTACAGAACAGTTCTCCGCATTCAAACTTACTTTTCGCAAGCAATTCTTTTCAGTAATTGTTGTTTTTTTTTTCTAACTTTCATGGCGAGAAACAATGGAAGGAAGAGGCTTAATGAGCTCGAAGATGAGATAATTAGTGTAGCCTTTAGAGTAATGTTTATGGTTTTTTGCTTTGTAGAAATGTTTGATCAACAACTCTTTCCAAATAGAGTCGATCACAAGCTCGGTGCTTTACTACTTTGGTGTCTTGCTACAGTCGTCATGATTACGACTTGGCTTTGGATAGGAGCACCAGATGACGAGGAAGACGATTATGAGGAAGAAAAAGTAGTAAGAAAGAAAAAAAATGAGGTTCAAAAAATGGTGAGAAAAAATGGAAATGAAGGAAAAGAAGCGATAAATGAAGTTAAAAAGGTAGTAGGAAGAAATGGAAATAAGGGGAAAAAAATAATAAATGTGACTAAAAAAGTAGTGAGAAGAAATGAAAATGAGGGGAAAGAAGCAATGAGCATAGAAGAAGGTGTGGCAAAACAACTAACAAAGAAATTAAATTCAAAAAATTCAAATCTTCCAGAAGGGGATACTCTACACAGTTGGGAATCTACTGCTCACCGGAGGGTTACTTTTGCGCTAGACCATTATGTAGAAGAGGTGAACTCCAAGAAAACGTCAAGCAGTAGGCATGATATTCCTAAATCAATAAAGGAGTCAGATCCACCATGTTTGCATCTTCAAGAGTCGGGTTCTCAACCTGCTTGGGAAACTACTTCTCAACCAAAGGTTACGCCCCAGCTAGAACGTTCGGTAGGAGAGGTGAACATCTACAAGAAAATGCCCACCATTCCACATAGTGTCCATCAACCAGCATCTTCTCCTAGATCTCATACAATCGAGGTAAATTATTAATGTGCAGTGAATTTGATGTTTTAATAAACTTAAAATCTGGTTTCTATTGGATTTTTTAGTTATTAGTTTATATTTTAATGTTATATATATGACTTTAAATTTTAACAAATTTAAAATCTAGTTTCAATTGGAACTTTAATTATTAATTTTTATTTATATATTTATTTTATGTTCAGTGCAAAGTAGAAGTGCCTCTAAGAAGATCTACAAGAATTCGTAGTAAAGTTATGTTGGGGGAGGTAAATTTGTTTTCTTATTAGTTTTTTCTCATTTGAAATCTATATTTTATTGGGTTTTTCAGTCATGATTTTTATATTAATGAAATATTATTTATTGTCCTTAGTGTAAAATAGAAGTAGCCCCCAAAAAACAAGGAAATAAAGCTAGGCCAAAAGAGGTAAATTTCTCTCTTTTAATACATTTAAATTTTTTCCCTCAATTTTAAAACTGCTTTTATTCAAATTTTCAGTCACTAGTTTTCATATTTATTGGGTATATTCCTTGTTGTATTTAGTGTAAAGCAGAAGTAGCTAAGCGAAGATCAAGGAGAATTAGCAAAGACGTGACCCAACCATGAACATGACACTACAAATAACTTGAAGGGGATGCATGGAGAGGATGATTACACTACAATATTTCATTTAATTTTTTACTTTTAACTTACTCTAAAATATTTGAGTGAATGATTCCATTTAATTAGAGTGGAAATGTTAGTATCTTTTTGTGAAAAAAAATATATTTTAATATGTTTTATGTGTGTTAAGTTCTTTAAAATAAAAATTTTGAAAAATTAAATATGTTATCTTACCTTTCACATGTTTTTCAAGATATTTGATATATTAAAGGATATTTAGATCCATAGATTAAAATATTTATTCAAATTCTTCGATTTGAATAATCTATATTAATCATTTGCATTAATGGTATTGTTTTTAAAACTTGGTATTGTCTCTTATATAGATAAAACTAAAAACCTTGATAACTTGTTGTGTTTAGTGTAAATAACATAGATCTATCAAGGCTACCAAGGTATGCAATTAATGTGAGGAATTTCTTGTACGTATGAATAATTTCATTTGGTATGAGTAACATGCTATTTTGATTAAATTATCTAGGATGTTTTAAAAAGTGATTTTTTTTTCAAAAAGGAAACTGATAGAATGATTTGTTCCAACCATTTCTAATGCTCTTGATTGTGTGCAGGTTCGACGATATTCTTGATTTTAAACTATACGGCAGTGTGTAGTATATTTCTTCCTCTATTTTATTTTAGAAACTGCAACATATTTTTCTTCTAGGGCTTTTATTTTGCTACATTAATTTCCTACATTAATTTTTTAAAATGAAATTTATTTTCCTTTTCAATCACTAATTTGCATATTTAGTTAATTTAAACTAAAAATGTCTTATGGAACATAACATAAAGTTATCTAAAATTAGATAGTAAAAAATTATTTCTTTAATTTTTTTTCCTACTATTGATCTTTTTTTATTGAATTGGTCAGTCACTAGTTCCCGTACTTCTTGTGTATATCTTTTATGTTGAGTTTAAAGCAGAAGGGCCTCTAGAAGAATGGGACAAAACTCACATTAAAGCTATCTCTGAACTGTAGCAAGAACACTCAAAGTGACATCCACACAGAATTATATTCTTATATTTTCCAACTTTTTTAAGTTCAATTTTTATTTCTGCTAATTTTTTGATGAATAATTCTACTTTACCAAGAAATGTAATATCATTTTTTTAAAAATATTTGAAAATCATGTAATCACTTATCATTTCTCTCAGAATTACACCCAGTGGCACAGGTAACATTCTATTTCTATTTCTATTTGATTCTGAATATTTACTAAACTGGAAGGTTTCCAAATGAATATCCATAGTAAAGCCCTAGATTTTTTGTAGATGGAAAATTTGTGCTAACATGCTTTATAATTTAGTACCGAGGACCTTTGAAGTGGTGTAAAGCTTTTGGAGTACGTTTCAGTACACGAGGTTTCCTTCAATGGTTGAGTATGTTGTCTTTTTGTTTTATTTTGTGGGTCGTTCATCATTTTTAAATCATCTTTGATTTAGATCAAGGGAACAATTTTATTTTTGTTTCGTTTTAGGTGTGTATGCACAAATTATGTGATGATTTACAATGGTGCACCTAGGAACATGAGAAATATAGTTGAGAAATATCAAGTTTATCTGGGAACATGATAAATGAAATGGGCTTTATTTCCATTGTTATGAAATAGGACTCATCAACACTGGAGCGTATTTATGTCATCATCATCACATAAGAGATTTTGGTATCAATAATAAGAAGGTAACTATTATTGTGCACTCTATTTTTCTAACATTTTTCACACTATTAGCATTCATGATCCAGTTACGAATTGATGGGTCAATAGATATATTTACCAATTACATTTTAGTAAGGGTTTGAATTTTTATAATAGAAATAAAACATTACAATTTAACCATCATTCTATATCATTGTTTACATTTAGAAACCAGGTTAACAAAGGGAGCTTCGATATGATTAATATTCTTCTAGGAGTTTGCGTCAAGATTTCTCAATTTTTGTGTAGATTTTACGGAGGAGATGACCTTGGTTAATCAAAAGATTGGGCTCACATATATGAGCAAAACAGCATCCCTCGTTCCTATATTTTTTAACAAGCTTTATCAAGTTACATGGTATACATTCAACAACCTTCACTTTTAAGAAGTTACTTTGTTTTGCTGAAATAGAAGTTAATCGTGTGCTTGCTGAATTTTTACATGTTATTAGACATGGCCTTCAGGAAACAATAAAGAAGATCAAGATGTTGATGAAAATTCTATCATCCCCTCAATGGCATGCATTGGATAGATTTGAAAGACTATATGGATTGATCTCAATGCAGAGACACTTTGAAGGACTCCTCTTTATTTGATAGAAAATAAAGAAGAATTTAATTGTTAACTTCACTCCCCTTTCTCTTTGTTCCCTCTTCCTTCAGCTCCCCTTCTCTGATTTGGTTCTAAAGTCGGGGGAGTCTCTTTTGTATGCAAATCACTCTCTCATTTCATACTTCTAATATTACCTATTTGTAATTGTACATGACAGCACAAAATGTGGGCAAGGGATTCAATTTCATAACAATCAGTGGGTGGAAGGGTGGTTCATTTTGTGACTGTCAATAAATAGTCTAAATTCTGTAATTCTTTATTTTTCAATAAAATTGAAGAATTTAAAGTTTCCTATTAGATATAAGAGTTTCAGAAAACAAAAAGAAACCAAATAGTCACCACAAATAACAACAAGGAGGCCAAGCCTCACCTAGGAAGAGCTGTATCAGGTGTACATCAAGACAAAAAGAAGAGAAGATAGATCATCTAACTAAGAACATCATAGTGAATATCCATCCAAGCAGTCCATCCTAAGGGACCCTCCATCCAAATGATACTTTTACTTTTTTGAAACTGTGTCAACAAGAAAAAATCCTCTTTTCTTACATTCACGTTGTTTTTGATTTCTCTGTTCAACCTAATACAAGCTTGCTCAAAAGCCTGTAAATCATCCAGGGTTCTTCACCACTAGTATCTATGCTTCAACTCATAGTAGAAAAAGGTATCATGCCCATCCTGAAGGAACCTTCTTAGCCTATGCCTCTCAATCAACATAGTAACCTAACCAATTTAAAGTTTAAAGTTTACCATTGTGTAGAGCCATTTATCAATTAAAGTGGATTGATCAAACTTAAAATTATGAATTCTATTCATTGATGAGGGTAAAAATATGTTTATAAATGTTAATAAATTACAATGAAAAGTCTACACTTAGAATTTAGAATTGGACCATCAAATGAACTTACAAATACTTAGTCTCAAGCTGAAGAAACTTATTTAAAAATTTAAAAAATAATAGAGCAAAATATAATATATTAAAACTTAATTATCATTAAAATATTTAAATTCATATTATAGATGATCATATATAAGCAATGAAAACAAATAATCAATAAGAATGTGTTATTCTTATTCTTATTATTACGATTACAAATATATACAATTAATAAAAAATAAAAACTAGAAACTACTTTAATATTTTGTAATCTAAAACATATACTTATGAATTTAATGAAAATATTATTCATCTTTTAATTTGTTGTTTAAAATTTGTTAATAACAAAACTACTCAAATAAATTATATAGTTATTGTATTGTAAAGATATATTGTAATTATCATTGCTAACTAACTACACGAAATTAAATTTGTTTTAACATAGGTTTATGCTTTGTGTTTTCCAATATCTCATTTTCATCATTGACACATTATTTCAATTTGATACATCTTTTAGCATACTTTACATATATTTAGCTAAAGATAGGTATGTTAGGGTAATGATTTACAATTATTAATAATAATAAATAGTAAAATTATGTTGCAAGGGAAACTATCACAAAAACAAATATTATACATATGTTCATCTAAAGATTAGCATGCTTTACATATATTTAGCTAAAGATAGGTATGCTAGGCTAATGATTTACAATAATTTATAATAATAAATAGTAAAATTTGGTTGCAAGGGAAAATATCACAAAAAATATATATATTATACATATGTTCATCTAAAGATAGGTGTACTAGTTTAGGCTGAAGCAAAGATTAATTATTATGATTTGATTATTACTTATGCTTGAGTAGATTCAAACCCCCGAGTCCTCCCAAATAAGAGGTTCACTATTTACCATTGTGATGTATGCTCTTGCCTATTTATTGTGCATCCTCTTTATGTTGTATTTTTTCTTCCATTTTTCATATCTTAATTTTCAACATTTGGGGATGATCCACAATATTTGAGGCATTTAGGCTTCCCTTCCATGTTCACCCGTTTTTAATTTTTCTTTGTCTTCATGTGTTATTAATTGGATTTAAGCTGTGGGTGGCCACATGATGGTCTTATCTCTCCTTAGAATGTCTCGCACTCTACTCTACGTAGCATGGTCCATTCTAAGGGTGTTTCTTATCTAATTATCTTTCTATTTAACTGTATATTGGGAAATGGTGATCAATGATATGTCACCACTTACCACATTCATATTAAAAAGTGGATCCTAAAATTTGACTCCCTTTCAACTAAATATTATTAGCACAAATCAAAATAAATATGTTGCCAAGTTTTGGTCTTCCTGTTTTAAGCCCGAAGTGTTTAGTATGAAAGTTAGCGTGTGTCCAAGATTGATGTCTAAGTATCTTTTAGGTCACTTACTTCTCAGTTTTTCTATGTGCTCTAATTTCTTTGTTTTCTAGTTCCCCCTTGCATTACCTTTACCCACCATCTAAGAAGGATTCCTATTTTTCTAGTGTGCATGGGTCTAGGTGATCTAGGCATGGTTGGGATGTGTTCTGGCATCCTCTCAATGAGAAGTAAGTTACTTCGCATTTCATTTTTGCTACCTTTCCCTAACATTCCATGTCCCATGGATTCTAAGATTTCAAGATGTTTTTCCCCTTAAGTGAACTATATTGAGTGCATATTTGAAGAGTGAAGTTGTGACAATGATTAACAAGCTAAGAAGATGATTATATCATGCTAGAAAATGCCTACAAAGTTGTGGATCAAAGCTAGAATGAATCCCATCCAAATTTGTGGAGATAAGATCAAGTGAGCTACGAGGGAACATGAATATATGGGTTGTTTGATGCATAATCATGGAAGTGAAGTTGTTTTGTTTTGCTTCTGATGTTCTTTAAACTAGAGCCAAACCTTGGTCCCAAGGATCAAATGGTGTGAACATGATGATGAATGAACCATTTAAGGGATCATACTCAATAAGACATGCTCAAGATCTAACTTTGAGGCCATAAAATTAAGGTGAAAGAATGAAGAGTTGTTAGATGTGTTCTAGTCTGGGGAATGTTGCTAAGAAAGGGGCTTTTCATCCTAAGGCAATGAAAAAGGCCACTTCTCTAGAGGCTTTGAAAATAGAAATTCAAGTTACTCTAAAATGTGAATATCCTTCAGAGATGCTCAAAAGATACTTCTAGAAAATTTAGTGATGGAAATTTGACCCCAATATAAAAGAGATGTAGTGTTAAAAACTTTATGCCATGGCATATGGATTTCGATCTGATTATAGAATCTTTTAACAAGGTTCCTATTTGGGCCTGAATTCTTAATCTTCCAATGCATCTTTTGTCTAGATTCTATTTATGAAGCTATTGGGGGTGCCATTGGTGATTTTTTATATGTGGACTCAAACACTTCAAATATTCTCCATTTGACGTGTGCTCAAATTCTTGTAGAGATGGATATTTTAAAGGGCCTCCCTAAGAAGGTTTGTTTAGAATCCTTGAGAGGCTCTTGAGCCCAAACATTGGATTATGAAGGTATCCCTTTTTATTGTAGAAAATGTCATATGACAGGTCACATTGCTACTCATTATGATGCTATGAAGACTAAATCAAGGCGACCTTCCTAGTGGTCAGGGGCCTCTTTTGAACACTATACAGTGGTTAAGTCCATGGATACACCTTTGGATCAAGTGGATGATTCCTCTACTAATGATTATTTGGTGCCAGAGATAGCAGAGGATGTTTGGACTCATGGTCAGGTCCCTGTTCCTTCTCCTACCCCTACCCCTATATTCGATGTTCCTTTTGGTCCTATTCTGGGCCAAGACCCTATACCCTCTCTTGCCCCTACCCCTATATTAGACATTCCTCCTAGTCCTATGGGGGGGCAACTGGCTACTAGCTCTTCTAGGGAGATTGTTGTTGCTTCTAATTCCCTTGGGCTCCATTGTTCAATTTCTTCTAGGGGTTGGATTACTGAGGCAGTTAAGGTGGAGGAGGGTTGGACTGTGGTAAAAAGAAAGAAATCTAAGCCATCTACTCCTCCTTTAGAAATGAACCTCTGATTGTGAAAGGGAGGCTCTAAATCAAAGGGCAAATCATGAGCTCCATTGTAGTATTTGGCTCTCTGTTTGGTTTTTGCCCTTCTAGCTAGATCTTTGGTTTTGGCTAGTGCTAGGCTTTTCTGTCACCTCGGTTACCCTTTGTTTGGGGGGTGACCAAATTCACTTTTGTTTGTTTTATTTTTTTGTTTCTATACTTATTGAAAATCTTTAGACTTGTACAGGGTTTTAGGCACCCTTCAAAACCTATTTTACTTAATCAAAAACATTATCAAGTATGTCTACATTCTGAATTCTAAAGCAAAGTAAGACACTTCCCGAAAAGCTAAAGCATTTATGTTGTTAAGTGATTCTTAATCATATCACTTTACCTTAAGTAAAGTAATAGAGATTTCAGGAATTTAATATTGTACACACAAATGAACATAAAGTTTAAATAGTTGATAATCATGGATGAACTTAATTTTGTTCGTGTGGCACCAACGTTCTAATTCCTATACCTATTTCATAAAAAAAAAAAATTGGAATTCTTTAGGATAATTGAGAGGGGGGTGAACCAATTATCCTAGGTCCAAATGTACAATTAAAACTTTTCACAATTTAGTGAACCGACATCCATAAAACATTTTCATCATGGATGCATTCACTAGATTATGCAATCACTCAAACTTATAGGTTATTGTCAAATCAATATGCAAAAGCATAAACATGAAACATAACATATTCAATAACACATTTGACACAATGATTTAATATGGAAACTCAATTTGGGAAAAATCACCAGCAACATCCTACTAATTCTCACTCTTCTGAAGTAATGCCCTATGAAAGGTTAACCTTGTTAAAGGTTACAATACACATTGTTAAATGTGACCTGATTAAAGGATTTTAATCAGCCTGTTAGGAGTGAACCTCATTAGAGGATTTTAGATCATTCACTTGGAATGCCACCTAGTTAAAGGATTTACAAATGACTGTTAGATCAACCTTAATCCAAAGGATTTACCTTAGACTAATACAATGATTAGAGAGTAATAGTAAGGCTTGATCTGATAACAACTTACAACTTCATTTGCAAATTAAAAATCTTTATTTTAGTCCTCTATTTTTCTTGGCTTTCACACTCTTCAGCTCTGATAGCTTGTTCACCCTTCAAGCATCCATACCCTTAAGCCTTCTTGTTTTGTTTGCCAATGCAATCTCTTCTCTTACGTCACTGAATGATGTGCATACCCTAGAATCCTTGACTTCCTTAGGTTCTCACACATCAAATATTGCTTCTGACTAACCATCTCTATAAATAGAGAATTAAGATTTTTTTGTTCATCCTCCATTGTCCATTATAGGGTTAGGTTAGATTAGATAGGATTCAGTGAATCTAACCCTCATTTCATTTCATTCTCTTCTAGAGACTTCTCCTTCAATCCTCTTTGAATTCACCTCAAAATAGTTTATCTTGAATTTTGTGCCATTAGCTCATCAATCTTATCTTCCATACAGTTCACACAATCCAAGAAATCAAACTTGTCAGCTCAAATTCATCGAATTCTTGATCTTTCTCATAATGCTAACACTCAACTTTAACTGGCTTCTGATGCTTGGCACATACTACATTGTTCAACATCCACTATCAAAACATTTAGCACAAACTAAAGTTTATTGGTGCTCGGCATCAACTAAACTTAACTTGGCTTACACTGTTCCACTTGGCTTACACTGATTTTCTTAGCTCCAACTGATTTTTTTCTCAGCTTGCACTAACTTTTCTCGACACCTACTATCCACTCAGTCAAACTTGGTAGAAAAACTTCATTTACCTTGTTCTTCTAAACATACTTAGTGTAACCAACCTTTGTTACCTTAAGTAGATTATCAATGCACTATAATATCATTGTCTTAACTAATTCTTGTACTCCTTTTCATATCATAACTCAACCTTTCCTTTAGGTGCTATTGTTGCCTCATTTATTCAAATCCTCTTCATCAATCAATCAAATTATAGTACTTAAATCATATAAGAAATTATCTTACCAGCAAGTAGTAGGTTTGACATTGGTGACAAAATAATGAATGAAACAAATTTATCATACTTGTATCAATCCATTTTCAACATTTCCTATAATTGGTTTCTTCAAGTATAGTTAAATGAATATTTATCAAGAACTGTATCATGTGCAATCATGGAAAATGACAATCAGAGTTGCTAGTTACAATAATTTAATTAGCTTGGAGAGTGAGTTAAAAGAGCTTACAAACACATCTTTCAAATTCTACGATTTGGGTGATCTTCATAGAAGACTCAATTCTCAACCTATTCACCCAATTACTCAAAATCTTAAAGAAAGAAGACTAGTTGAAGAAACTAGTTTTCCAATGGAAATTCTTGCACCTAAGCTAGTGAAGGAATGCATAAAGAGATACAACACAGAAACAAAGTAGATTGTGTTTCCCAATCAATCTATTCTCATCTCAATCAAAAATGCACTAATGTAGGTTTAATTTGGTATTCCTATGAAGGAGCAGTATTGTGATGTTGATTTTGGGTCTTCCATGCCTATGTTCAATGAGAAAATGACCCTTAGATAGGAAGATATGTAGAGGACATGGTTCCTGACTAGGTGCTCAAAGAAGAGAAAAATGTCAAACACCCTATTTGGCATGAATCTAAAAAGAGAGATTGTGGATATCCTTGCACTCCTCCTTAGATTCAAAGAAAAGGAGAAGATTTTGAAGTTCATTGAGCACCATTTCTTCCTAGTACAAGAAATACATGTTGAGCATATGTAGATCGACTAGGCACAGATCATCTGTGATGAGTTAGCCTCGTGGTTGAATTCAACCAAAGGATTCAAGTAGTTCTATGAATCCTCATATGTTATCTATGCATTAAAAACTCACAACTTATGGCCTCACCTCCCTAGCATTTTAAACTATGATGAGTGCACGAAAATATATGAATTTTACCCACATTTGTAGCTATAGCTAAGTTATGATGAGTATGTGGGGTTTAATGATGCCTTCAAAATGAGGCTATGCCAAGAATTTCAAGGATGCCCTCAAAGGATATTTTCACCAAAGGCAATTTCATCCATAAGCCAATTTGGATGCTCATTTATCTAGTTTCCAAGCTTCTCCTATTTACGAATAGGAGCTTACAATGACTTTCCTAAGAGGTTGTCGAGGTATCCAGAAGACAAGGTGGTTTTAGTTGAACTGTGTCAATAGAATATTGAAGTGAACATGTTGTGTTCTAATGTGAAGAAGATTGTTGGGAATCCCTTTCCTATTGTGGTTGGTCAATATTCATGTTCTTCTAGATCAGATGCACATAATTTGGTAAAGAGCTTTGAAAGAAACATTAAATTGTTATACTATGAGGTACTTAGGCCTCAATATGATCCAATTAACTTTGTAAGAGATAACTTGAAGTTGGGATATACCTACAGGCATGTTTTAGATATTGAAGACTTCTAGTCTAGGTGTCTTAACAAGTACCAAAATTGGGAGAGGTTTTGGTCATTGTTAACCATTAATGAGATTAAATTTTATAATAATTTTGTTGATATTTCTAACCTTGCAGATGATGGAGCCTACTTGCACCCCACATCCTACAAGAAGATCAAACGCACCCCAATTTTGTCTACCCCACCTATAAATCTAGTTATTGACACTACAAAGGTTCTTATATAGGGGATGGTCAAGAGAAAAGACAAATGGATGGAATAGACCCAAGTGAGGAAGAAGAGGATTGGAAGCACTGTTTCTACAGGTGATGTATCAAATGAAGCTTCCTAGTCAATCATAGCAACAAAAGCATAAGTACTACATTGACATTTGTAGGGCCACTATAGTCCATTGCCCAAGGTGGAGACCATCCTCTAGAAAATAATGTGCCACTCACTACTACCCATGAAGCTAGCTCTCTTCTAAACATCAAGAAGGATGAGGAGAAGTAAGATGATAAGGATAAGGGGAAAGACTAAGAAAAATTAGTGTCCAAGCCATCTTCCCCTATCCAAGTCATCAATTTGGATAGCAACACTAACCCCATGGATGGAAAGGAACAGGATGCATCTTAGTAAGGGGATACCTTATCCCTTTTGGTAACTAAGGTTGATGCCTTCCCTGTTGCTTCTCAGAGAAAGCCAACTCCATTAATCCTAAGGAAGCTATTTGATCCTATTACATTGTAGTCTACTATCAATGTCCTTTCTATAGAGTCATAGCTCAAAGAGACCATTGATAGGAAGAAGAGGAGATATGAGGAAGTAGCTTCATTGATGCATTTGATCAAATAATTCACCTCCTCTCAGTCATCCAAGAAGATGAAGAAGTAGAAGACAATTGCTACATTGGCTATGGCTTCAACAACTGGCCATATGCTAGTTGATATTTTTGAGCCATAGAAAGAAGGAAAATTTAATGAGCTCTCAAAATATTATTTCCATATTAGAATGGTAGATCTTGACATCCTAGTTCACAACTCTATGTTGAACATGTGGAAGTCTAACAATGAGAAAATCGAAGATAAGTTGGAAGAGCTTAGAGTAGAGAAGGAAATTATGAAATCCTCAAATAGAAAATTTGTGGAAAGAATAAGGTTTGCACTAGGGAGCACTTTGTCAAGTCAATTTGACATGAATGCAAAGGAGAATAAAAAGATACTCCTAAAGTTGCAACCAGAAAGGCAATTTAGGTAGTTTGGTTGAGCATGGGTAGATCAGATCAAGGCTTAAGGTCCCTTACTAGTAGAAAACTTGAGAAGCCTAGTGTTGGGTGCTCACAAGATTAGGAAAGTAGCTTCAAATCATCAAGAAACCATATAGAAGGTAGTAGACAAGCTGACAGAGAAATTAACCCTTCTACAAAAAGTAAAAGACATGAAGACAAATGTGGTCATTGCTCATGGGATCCTTAAGATAGGCAAGGAGTCACTGTGTCACTAGAAATAATCCTTGGAATTTTTTATAGAAAGCTCCATGAGATCTGTAAATGAGATCAAGGATGTGTATGACCTAGTGGAAAAGCTCACTGAAATGTTGTTTCAATATCTGAAGAGATTGCCAACAAAGTCCTTTGTTTCCACTAATTACAAGCTCGTGGATATTGAGAGAATGAAATCAAAGTTCTTGGCATTTGTTGATGAATTTGTTGACCCACTCAACTTCCATGTATCTAAGAGTTGAGAACTCTTAGCAGTGGACATGATCATAAGGAGAGAAATGGAGAAATTCAATTTAACAGTGGCTAGAATAGATGAATTAATTGATATGCATGACTACTAGATGGTACAAGCCAACATCATCATCATTCTAGATGTTGAAGACCTAGACAAAGTAACCAAAGCCATGAAAGATTATAGAGCTAAATCAATTTTCTCCTAAGAAGGCATCATGTTCTGATGCTTTTCTAGACATCTCTTATTCTTCCCCTTCTCTTTCTCTTTGTATCTATTCATTGCAATTTTTTAGTCTCTATAATAGATAATGATTCAAGCTTGTTCTATTTTTAGTTGATTCTATTCAAAGATGTTCTACAAAGAAATCATCCAATGTAACCAACCATTTTGAGAAGGCCTATAAACATAACCTTTAATGATGTTAATAAGGTTGGAAAAAATTTACTTTTGGCAAACCCCTGAACTAGGACTACTATGTGTAACTCTAAGTCCATTTCAAGTTTTGTTGTTCATTTACTTTTTTGTATAGTGTATAGAATGAATGTGATAATATTGAAAATTGAATGAATATAAGTGAACTTGGTTTTGTTTTCTTCATTCAACAGATTGTATGTCTTATTTTCTTCAGCAAAAGCATCTCTTTGTTCTCTCTATTGTATTTCATAGTTTGTCTATTTAGTGTAGTTAGTTGCATGAGGAAGACAAAAAGTAGTGTGTGAAGAAGCTAGGAGATAAACAATCTGGGTATTGTCAAAGCATCAGCTAACTATGTAATTCAAGAATTACTCATTTTTTCATCTCTTCCTTTCTTCATGTTGTCATAGTTTCTTATGTATGTTCCCATCCATTGAATTTTAGGTTAGAATAGATTACATATTGTGAATTAGTTCCCCTTTCAATTGCCTAAGTCATTTAAAGTGTTGAGTAGCTTGGTTTTTTACTCTTCTACTCTCTAGTTAAGAGCATAGCCCCAAAACCAAAAAAGTAAAATTCATAGCATATCTTGCATTCAAAAGGGAGTTGTGTGTTTCAATTCAGGGGTCTTTGATAGATTACTACATTGACCCATTCTATTTTTAACATCTTTTTCCTCCATAAGCCATTAGGCAAATTAAGAGTCAAGGTATAAACCAAAAAGATAAGGAGAAAAGATATTAACCAAAAGTTTTTGGTGACTATACTAGGGAAATACTTGTGTGTCATAAGTTCTCTTAAGTATGTATGTGGCTTTACTAAGAAACTTAGATATTATCTCTATGGCACTCAAATAGTTGAGTCATGTATAACAACTTATAAGGCGAAATGGTGTTGCTTCATGAGGGACAAATCCTAGTGCAAAAACCTAACATCAGTTTCCAAGATGAACAAAAGGACATAATAAATTAGTTGAATACCCTTGCCTGGAAAAGCCAAAATCTCCTTAGTAATATAGGTGAGTAAGCTTCACCCTTCAAAGAGAGCAAGCCAATGTTGAATATTGGGAGGGAGTATTTTGGGAAAGAAGATTAAGAGAGGCACACCCATTGTGAGCTAAGATACTTCACCCTAGATTCTACATATACCTATAGTGCTCTTGGTAAAGGGAAAATAAACCTTGTGTTCAAAGAATTGTAGAAAGTTGAGTTCCCTATATTGGAAGATCCTATAGGAAGAGGAAGAACCTACTCTCGATATCTAGTATATCAAGGTATCCATGGTGTTCTTTTTCTACCACATCACCCTATTTCCTAGATACATAACCATTCATCTTCTCCTCTTATTTTCTATACTCAAATCCCATCATTGTGCAACACCCTCACTCTTCATAGAGTAGTTACCCCTACTACTATTACTTTTTAGGCTATACTAGTAATTCTCCCTACCTCAATGGTTATTCCCTAAGGTAATGTTATTGGCCCTTTGTGACTTGGTGCCAACAATGACCTCTCTAGAGCTTCTCAAAAGAATTTTCCCAAATTCAACGGTGATGGGAAGGTCTCTTCTGATGAACACATCACAACTTTCTTCACCACATGTAGTGTCATTTGTCCTCAACATGAAGATGTACCAATGAGGATGTTTGTGTAAACCTTGGTTGACTATGCAACTGACTAGATTTAGCACCTTCTAGTAGGATGTATCACAACTTGGGATGATATATGAAATTGACTTGAAGCATGCTATAGGAGTACAGAGGATGAGCATACTCTATTAACTCAACTTACCCAGATAAAGAAGGAACCAAGTGCTCCTATGAGAGACTTCATTGCAAAATCTAACAACTTGGTCAATAGGATTCACCCTACAAGAAGACCTACTGCTAATAACTAGAAGATGTTCTTCATTAGATTTGTGCCCTTGAGATAAGTTTTCAAATTAGATATGCACATGTGGCTAATTTTCTAGTTTCTCATACCTTGGCAATCGAAATGGAGGATGTTTTTTGGAAAAGAGAAATTCAGAGTGGAGCCTCAACAAGATTTTTCCTTCGTGTAACTAAAAATACTGAAGAAATGCTTTAGAAGATCTATAATGAAATTATTTCCATGAAGAGACAAATGGGAAATCCCATTTCTTCACTTTAGCAACCATATCAAGATATTCCCCAAAGGCCTCACGAAGGTAGACCTTTGCAATTGTGCTTTTCTCAGCAAAAGGTTGTTGTTGAGACACCACCCAAGAAGAAAAATATGTGCATTTTTCATCTATGAGTGGATCACAATGGTGATTCATTCTTAAAAATGAATAGATATAAGTAGCTCACTACTACTAATGAGCTAGCCATCAAATACCCTAAAAGTGAAAATGATTTTTCTCCCCATTACAACTTTGTAACATTCTTTTTGAAGTATGAATTAGATTTCAAGGTTTGAAGCAACTACTTCACCACCTTAGATCGAATTCAGATGACCATAGCTATGAGAAGTCAAAGAAAGAAGAACCTAGTGAACATTGTTCCTTCTCAGAAAATAGCCACTGGCCCTTTGCCTATAGCTAGAGCATCCACTTCCTAGGAAAGAGAAATCAAGGTTCGAACCAAATGGTAATCCTTAATTCTCATTTGGCATAATCCAATATTGTAAGGATGCTCGTATCTAGGTGTCTCCACTTAATTATCTCAAAACTCATCCTGTTGAATTACAAAAGCTAGTAGATTATTGTAAAGGTGATGCTAATGCCAAAAGTCAAACTAATGTTAACTCTACCATTAGCAATGACCAGCCTTAGTTTGATAGTGACCCACTAGTTAATGAAGAGCTTTTTTTCCTTTGCTCTTCAAAGAGGAAGAAGCATCAGTTTTTGCTACCTCTCCTGGTCAGAAGCTTGACCAATTCTATTTGTCCTTGTACATAAATGTCCATAAGCTTAACAACTAAATAATTGATTCTAGAGCCTTTGATAATGTCATGCCCTCTTCTATTGCTCATTCCCTTGGCTTGACCCTCACTAAGATATTTGGATGTTGCTATTCCATGGATAAAAAGTAGTTCCCTCTAATAAGTCAAGTGAAAGATGTACAAATAGAATTGGTTGCTCACCTTGCAAAGAGAATGAAGCTAACCATCTTGGTAGCAAACATTCCAACCATCTATGGTATGCTTTTGAGTAGAAGCTTTTGTAGGGAAATGGAAGGGAAAATCAAGATGGATTGGGCTCGTGCCATAATTCTTGTGGGTAATAAGAAAATCAAGTTGGAACCTAAGGAGAAGACCATGTTCATGGTCTTGAAGTTTGATGATCCTAAGGCACAAATCTTATATCAAGAAATGGAGTTTGGTAATTATATGATGTTCTTTGACTTCAATTGTTTTGAGGAATAGCTACAGCCTTCTAGTGACCCAAATATTTGGACCCTAGAGTTCGATGATAGTTGCACTACTACTAGGTCTAAAATTGGCATCGTGCTTGTATCTCTAGATGGAGATGTGACTCAGCTTGCATACAAGCTACAATTCAAAAACACCAACAACATAGTATAGTATAAAACCTTGTTGTTAGGTATTAGCATTGCAAAGTAGAGAGGAGTGAAAATCTTATGAGCTCAAGGAGATGTAGAGCTTATAGTGAAACGAGTTCTAGCTCAGTACACTCTAAATAATGCTAGGCTCAAGAATTATAGAAATAGGGTCTAGGATGAGATTGATCATCTATATGCCTTCTCAATACAAGTTGTTCTAAGGGAGTAAAATGTAAGGGCAGACTTGTTAGCTACATCATCCTTGCTACTACTCCCACATCTAGATTTCACAGATAATCAATACAAGGTCGAAGTCTTGTTTACACCAAATGTTCTTGACAATGTTGAGAGATAGAAAGTGTTCAATGATGATAAGAAGATCCAATATTTCCTGGAATGATCTGAACCTTTTGGAGATTAGTACTTTGGAAGGAGTGAAAATGCCTACAAAGATTTCTCTCTTGACACTAAGAAAGAGTTGGATCTTGGAGTTGAATAACTCAAAGGTAACAAGATCCCTCGACATCTTATTTCCCTTGAGAAACTATTCAATAGGCATGATGTATTTATTAGAAGGGATGGGGGAAGAAAAGGTGGAACTTTTGGAGAGTGTGAAGGAATGAACATTCACACTAAATATAAACCCAACATGGTTAATATCAGTAGTAGTTTCTCCAAGGAAGAAATGAAAAAAGAAAAAGGATTGTTGTCAGAATACCAAGATGTGTTTTCTTGGGAATGTGAGGACCTAAAGACCTTTAGGAATGGTGAACTAAAGCAAAAAATTCCCCTCAAGCCTGATGCCACTCCCTTTAGGAAAAATAGTGTAACTAAAACCCTATGGTCTTAGATTATATCTTTAGGGAAGTTCACAAGATGTTGGAAGAAAGAATTATCTACACCATACATCATTCAACATGGATGGCCAACATTGTCCCAGTCCAAAAAAAGAGTGGGGAGATTAGAATTTGTGTGGATTTCAAGAATTTGAATCAGGCATCCCTAAAGGACAATTACACTTTTCCCAATATGGATCATTTACTACAAATAGTAGCTGGCTCTAAAATGATGTCCATGCTAGATGGATTTTTGAGTTTCAACCAAATTGAGGTAAACCTGGAAGATCAATTCAAGACTGTGTTCACCACTCCTTGGGGAACATTTTCATATAATAGAATTCCATTTGGGCTCATTAATGTTGGTGCCACCTTTCAAAGGGCTATGAATTCCTCCTTCACTAATCTAAAGGATAAGATCATCATTATCTACTTGAATGATCTTTCAATCTTCTCCAAGAAAAGAGAAAATCATCTAAGGGACTTGGATAAAGTGTTGAAAAGATGCAAGGAACATGGGATTTCACTCAATCCTGAGAAATCAGTCTTTTGTTACAAAAGGAAAATTTTGGGTCACATAATCTCTCAAGAAGGCATCGAGATTGACCCAGGACATGTTAGAGCCATCCACTAGTTAAATTTTCCAATAAGAAAATCTAGAGTCAAATCATTCTTTGGATAGGTGAACCTTCTAAGATGCCTTTTCCCTAATTTTTTTGAATTCACCAAATGCATAATAGATATGATGAAACGAAGTCAAAGCTTCAAATGGAATGATTTTGGAAGAAAGGCTTTTGATCAAATTAAAGATGTCATAGCCAACGCACTCATGTTGGTACATCTAGATTACACCAAGGAGTTCATACTATATTGCTATACCTCATCCCATACAGTATATGCAATACTCATGCAATAGAACAAGGAAGATATCCAAGAGCCAATCGGTTTCATGAGTGCTCCCCTTAAGGAGCATGAGTTGAGATATTCTCAAATAAAAAAGCATGCCTATGAAATGGTAAGAGCACTATCATTCTATTGTATTTTTTCTTGATTTGGTCATCAAAAGAATATTAACCTAAAAAGAGATAGGTTGCAATACTAGAGGTGTATGGATAGAAAAAGTTCAAGAGTATGATATTGACCTAAAGCCAACAAAATTGGTGTGAGGGAGTGGCTTGTGCAAGATGATTGTAGAAATTTTGGACTTAAGCCAAGAAGATGAATTTTCAAGGGCACTAATGGTGAGTTTCCAAGACTCCTAGTTCTCAAACATTTCCTATTTGCTAACTTACAGAGATTGCCCTAATGGAATAACATACAAGTAGAAAAGAGACCTAAGGAGTAAATCAGTTAATTATGTCATATATGATAACCAACAATACAATAGAGCAATAGATGGGACCTTCTTGAGATGTGTGGATAAACCTCAACAAGAGATTTTTCTTCCTAATTTCCACAATGAGGCCTGTGGTGGTCATTTTTCTGCAATAGTTACATCATATAAAATTTTGAGGCAATGCTATTACTAGCCTAGCATGTTCAAGGATGCTTATAAGTGGGTAGCCAAGTTGACAAGTGTATGATTTTTTCCAACAAGCCTTAGTTAGATGCTCTACCTCTAAAGCTAGTTGTAATTGAAGGCCCCTTTCAGTAGTGGTTAATTGATTTCATTGGATCAATCAATCTACCCTCTTTTATTGGTCATTTGTTTGTCATCACTGCTATGGACTACTTGACCAAATGGATGGAGGCCAAGCCAACTAAGAAAATTACTTCTGAGGTCATCTATGAGTTCATCAAGGAGAACATTTTGATAAGGTTTGGGGTACCAATGAAGCTTGTCACAGACAACAACTCCTACTTTTCTTTTGTGGAGATTATGGAATTATTCTATAATAATAGCATACATCTTAGTCATTCATATAACTATTTCCCTCAAGGAAATGGTTAAGTAGAATCAAGAAATAAAAACTTGATCAATATCATGAAGAAGTTGGAGGTCTAAGAACCAAAAGAAATGGCACAAGAAATTACATGATGTGCTCTAGGTAGATAGAGAATCACCTAAGAAAGGAATCAATATTTCCATGTTTGAGCTAGTATACAAAGTTGAAGCTAGCTTTCCTCTACCATTAGAGTTATTTATTTGCAAACTATAGCAAGTGATCAAGGATCCAATATTCCAAGATGTCTAGGAGAAGTGCATTATGTACCTAACTAAGTTAGAAGAAGAATATGAAAGGACAGTTGATCATATTATAGAATATTGGAAGCACATGAAGACATTATTCAACAAGAAGGCCAAACAAAGGAAGTTCATGGAGGGAAATTTGGTATTTGTGTGGGATAGGAGGCATGAACCCAAAGGTATGCATCACAAGTTTGACTCACTTTGAAAGGGTCCTTTCAAGAGTATGCAAACAAATCAAAACAACTCTTTCATTCTGGTGTATCCTTCTGGAGAGATTCCCCCATTTTCTTACAATGGCTAGGATCTAAATTTGTATCAAGTTTACCATTGAAAGTAGGTAACCCCTAGTTAGTGTTAGCCTAGGTAGGTTTGCTTTGTGTTTTTCCTTTCATTGTTTTCCTACTTTCCTAGGTTAGTTTTCCTTTCTGTTGTGTGCTTAATTTAGTTGCTTGTTGTAATTTTCCATTCTAGCTATTCAAAACTAGAAATTATGGGTACTTTCTTAGACATTTGCATTGCCTAAGTCCCTATTTAGAGCCAGTTGTTGCCAAGTTTTAATCTTCTCCTTTCAAGCCCAAAGTTTTTGGTATGAAAGTATGTGTCCAAAATTGATGTCTAAGTATTGTTTAGGTCACTTACTTCACATATATTTTGAGTGTTCTACTTTCTTTCTTTTCTGGTTCCCCTTTGCATTACCTTCACCCACCATCTAAGTAGGATTTCCATTGTTCTAGTGTGTGTGGATTCTAGGTGATCTAGGCATGGTTGGGATGTGTTCTAACATCCTTCCAATGAGAAGTAAGTTTTTCCACATTTCTTTTTCTCTTACCTTTCCCTCATATTCCATGTCCCAAAAATTCTAAGCTTTTGAGTTGCTTTTCCCCTTGAGAAAAGTATATCAAGTGCATATCTGAAGAATGAAGACATGACAATGATTTGCAAGCTAAGAAGATGATTATGCCATGCTAGAAAAGGTCTATGAAGCCATGGATCAAAGCCAGAATGAATTACATCCAAATTTGTGGAGATAAGATCAAGTGCTACAAGGAAACATGAATATATGGGTTGTTTGTTGTGTACTCATGGAAGTGAAGTTGTTTTTTTCTACTTTCAATGTTCTATAAACTAGAGCCAAACCTCAACCCCAAGGATCAAATGGTGTGAACATGATATTGAATGAACTATTTAAGGGCTCATAATCAATAAGGCATGCTCAAGATCTAACTTTGAGGCCATCACATGAAAGTAAAAGAGTGAAGTGTTATTATTTGTGCTCAAGTCTAGGAAATGTTGCTAAGAACGAGGTTTTCCATCCTAAGGCAATGAAAAAGGCCACTTCTCTAGGGGCTTTAAAAATAGAAATTCAAGTTACTCTAAAATGTGAATATCCTTCAAAGATGCTCAAAAGATACTTCTAGAAAAGTTACTGATGAAAATGCGACCCTGATATAAAGGAGATGTGGTGTTAAAAGCTTTAGGCAGAAAGTGAAAGAATGAAGTGCACAAGCTAGCCAAAGGATCACTCCCTATGTTGTGATCCTAGATAGAAAGAAAATGGGTTTGCAAAAAAGCTAAGTTTCTCTCTCTCCTACATACATTAACATTATCAAGTATATCTACATTAAAAATTCTAAAGTAAAGTAGGGAACTTTCCAGAAAGCTAAAGCATTTGTGTTGTTAAGCAATTCTTAGTCATATCACTTTACTTTAAGTAAAGTAATAAAGCTTTCAAGAATTTAATAGTTTACATGCAAATGAATGAAAAGTTTAAATAGTCATTCCTCATAGAATTAAATACAAATCTTGCCATTATAATATTTGGTCGAGCTTATTTCATTCATGTGGCACCAATGTTCTCATTCATATACTTATTTCATCAGAATTGCCTATAATCAGTTTCTTCAAGTATAGTTAAATAGCTATTTATCAAGAACTATATCTTGTGCAATCATAGCGAATGGAAATGGGAGTTGCTAGTTATTATAAGTTAGTTGTCCTAGAGAGGGACTTAAAAGAGCTTATAGATACATCTTTCAAATTCTACAATTTGGATGATCTTCATAGAAGACTCAAATCTCAACCTATTCAACCAATTGCTTAAAAGCTTAAAGAAAGTGGACTAGTTGAAGCAGCCAATTTTCCAATGGTAGTTCATGCACTTAATCTAGTGAAGGAAAGCATAGAGAGATAGAACCTAGAAATAAAGTAGATTCTATTTCCTAATCAATCTATTCTCATCTCAATTAACAAGGCATAGATGCAGTCCACATTTGGCATTCTCATGAAGGATTAGTATTGTGATGTTTATTTTAGACCTTCTACATCTATGTTCAATGAGAAAAAGACCCTCAATCAAGAAGATATATAGAGGACATGATTCCAGACTACCTGCTTAGAGAAGAGAAAAATTTCAAGGACCTTTTTTGGCATGAATATGAAAAGAGAGATTTTGGATATCCTTGTGCTCCTCCTCAAACTCAAAGGAAAAGAGGAGATTTTGGAGTTCATTGAACACCATTTCTTCCTAGTACAAGAAATATGTGGTGAGGATATGTAGATCGACTAGGAATAGATCACTTGTAATGAGCTAGCCTCATGGTTGAATTTGGGCAAAGCATCCAAGTATTTCTATATGTTATCATATCTGATCTATGCATTGGCAACTCACCACTTGTGGTCCAGCCTCCCTAGCATCCTAAACTATGATGAGCACACCACAATATATGGATTTTACCCACATTTGGAGCTACAAAGAACCTATGAGGATTATTTGGTTTTTAATGATGCCTCCATAATGAGGCTATACTGAGAATTTCAAGGATGCCCTCAAAGGAGATTTTCACTAGAGGAAATTTTGGCCATAAGCCAATTCAGATGCCCATTTATCCTTTTTCCAAACTTCTCATATTTATGAATAAGAGCTTATGTAGGATTCCTAAGAGATTGTCAAGTTATCTAGAAGACAAGGTAGTTTTAGTCAAACTATATTGACAGATCCTTGAAGTGAACACCCTATGTTGTAATATGAAGAAGATTATCGAGATTCCCTTCCATGTTGTGGTTGGTCTGTACGCATGTGCTTCTAGATCAGATGGTCATAATTTAGTGAAGAGATTTGAAATCAAAATTAAATTATTAGACTATGAGGGACTCAGACCTCAATATGATATAGTTAACTTTGTAAGGGATCACTCAAAGTTTGGATATGCCTACATGCATGTTTCAGATATTGAAGACTTCTTGTTTGGGTGTCTTAATGAATACCAAAATTGAGAGAGCTTATGGTCACTGTTAACCATTAATGAGATTAAATTGTACAATGATTTTGTTGATGTTTCTGACCTTGTAGATGATGGAGCCTACATGCACCCCCCATATTACGAGAAGATCAAAGGCACCCCAATTTTGTCTATCCCACCTACTGATCCAGTCATTGACACTATGGAAGTTCTTATACAAGTGATAATCAAGAGAATAGAAGAATGGGTGGAATTTACCTAACCAAGTAAGAAGAGGTCTAGAAGCACTAGTTCTATGGTGGAGTATTAGCTAGAGCTACTTAGTCAACCATAGCAACAACCACCTTAGCTACTACATCAACATCTGTAGGTCCATTACAATCCATTGCCGAAGGGGGAGAGTAGCCTCCATAAAAGAATGTCTCACTCACTCCTACCTATAGGGTTGGCTCTCTTTCGAACATCGAGAAGGTTGGGGAGAGGCAAGATGACAAGGATAAGGGGAAAGAACAAGAAAAATCAATGGCCAAGCCATCTTCCCCTATCCAAGTCATCAATTTGGATGGTAACTCTTACCCCATGGACAACCAGGAATAGGATGCATCTCAACAAGGGGATACCTTAGCTCTTTCGATAACTAAGGTTGTTGCCTTCCCAATTGCTCCTCAAAGAAAACCAACTCCATTAATCCCAAGGAAGATATTCAATCCTATTGTATTGTATTCTACTATCAATGTGCTCTTTACAGAGTCATGGCTTTAATAAACCATTGATAGGAATAAGAGGAGATATGAAGAAGTGACTCCATTGAAGGACTTGATCACACAAGTCACCTCCTCTTAGCCATCAAAGAAGATGAAGAAGTAGAAAACTATTGCTACACTGGCTAAAAATTCAATAACTATCCATATGCTAGTTGAGATTGTTTAGCCATAGAAAGAAGGCAGATTTCATGAGCTCTCAAAGGATGATTTCCATATCAAAATGGTAGATCTTGACATCCCATTTCTCAACTCTATGGTGAAAATGTGGAAGTCTACCAATGAGAAAATTGAAGATAAGTTGGAAGAGCTTAGAGCATAAAATAAAATTTTGAAATCTCCCAGTAGACAATTAGTGGGAATACATAAGGTCTACACTTGGGATCACTTCATTAAGTCAATTTGCCCTAAATGTAGAGGAGAACAAAAAGCTACTCCTAAAGTTACAACAAGAAAGGAAATTCATGCAGGTTGGATGAGCATGGGTGGATCAAATCAAGGATCAAGGTCCCTTAGTAGGTGAAAACATAGGAAGCCTAGTGTTGGAAACACACAAGCTCAAGGAAGCAACTTCAAATCATTTGACAACCATATAGAATGTAAAAAACAAGATGACAGATGAATTGGCCCTTCAACAAGAAGTGATAGACATGAAGACAAATGTAGATATTGCTCATGGGATCATTAAGACAGGCATGGAGTCAATATTTCACTAAAAAAAATCCTTGGATTTTGTTATAGAAGGCTCCATGAGATCTGCAAATGAGCTCAAGGATGTGCATGACCTAGTGCAAAAGGTCATTGAAAAGTTATTTCAATATTTGAAGATATTGCACATAAAGTCCTTTGTGTCAACTAATGGAAAGCTTGTGGATATTAAGAGAATGAAATAAAAGTTCTTGACATTTGTTGATGAAATCATTGACCCACTCAACTTCCAAGTGTCTAAGATTTAAGAATTCTTATAAGTGGTTGCCATCATAAGGAGAGAAATTTATAATTTCCAATCAAAGGTGGCTAGAATAGATGAATTAATAGAGATCCATGACTACTGGATGGTTGGAGCTGACAACATCATCATTATAGATGTCAAAGAGCTGGACAAAGTAACTGAAGCCATGAAATCCTATAGAGCTAAATAAGTCACTCCTAAGAATACATGATGTTCTTATGCTTTTTTATACATCTATCATTCTTCCCTTCTCTTTCTCTTTCTAGCCATTCATGGTATTTTTTTAGTCTCTATAATGCACAATGATTCAAGCTTGTCCAACTTTTAGTTGATTATGCTTAGAGATGCTCTATGAAGCAATCATCCAATGTAATCAACCATTTTGAGAGGGCTTATAAATGTAACCTTTTATTATGTTAATAAGATTGGCAAAAATTTACTTTGGGAAAACCCTTGTTGCTTGAACTACTATGTGTGACTTTGAGCCCATTTCAATTTTTTTTATTCATTTACTTTTAGTATAGTGTATGGAATGAATGTGCTAATGTTAAAAATTGAATAAATGTAAGTGAAATTGGTTTTTTTTTCTTTATTCAATAAGTTGTATATCTTGTTTTCTTTAGAATAAGCATCTCTTTATTCTCTTTGTTGTATGTAGTAGTTTGTGTGTTTAGTGTAGTTAGTTGCATGAGGAAGCTAGAAACTATTGGAAATCTGATTGAAAAGATCATTGTGAGAAGAAGATTGAAGATCAAAGAGGGAGATTATTGCTAACAAAATATTTTCAATCATTGTTTTGTCATTTATGTTGAACTTGCTATTTGTAGGAATGACATTTATTTATAAGATCCAAGTACTATCACTTAGTTGATTGATGAAGAGGATTTGATCAAGAAGATGTAAAAAAAGTACCTAAGGGAAAGGTTTGAGTTATGATGTTGTAATCAAGTACAAGGATAGTTAAGACAATGGTGAGATGATGTATTGATAACATACTCAAAGATACAAAGGTTGGTCACACTTAGAAACATTGGAGGAATAAGTTATAACAAGGTTGACTGCAAAGCTTCAACTAAGTTCATCAGTGGGTGCCAAGCAAGCTAGTTGAAGCCAAGAAAATTCTCAATTAGAGTTGAGCAAAATAAAAATCTAGTGTGTGCCGAGGGAAGTTCAAGTGTCGAGCATCAAAAAATTGTAGTTGGTGTCGAGTAACACAATATATGCCAAGTACAAGTATTTCAATAGTCTTGAGCTGTTGTATTATTTTAAATGACAAGGATCCACCAAATCTAAGTTGACATAGTTGTTACCTTGAGTTTTGTAAACTAGTTGGAGGATAAGGATGATGAGTTGGTGGCACAAAATTCTATGTAAACTATTTTTGGGCAAATTCAAAAGGATTATTCAAGAAGTTTCTAGAGGAAACCAAATATGGGTTGGATACAATGAATCCTACCTAATCCATATGAATTGAAATCAAAGGAGGGAAGAATCAAGTAGGAAAGGACTTCCAAGACTTCTAGTAAAGGAGTCATAGACCAAGAAGCAAATTCTACTACTGCTAAAGTGCCAAATTGAGAAGTGATTGAAAGGGTTTCAAGGCAAAGGCATCTAGGAGAAGGAAGAGCATAGAGGCTCTACTTCAATAAGTGGTCAAGAAGAGATGAGTGCACTGGTACAATGAGCATGGAGACTCAAGGAGACTAAGCTTGAAAGGAGGGTAAGTTGTCAAGAGTTGTAGAGATTGAAAGACAAGCAATGTGAAGAGTTGAAGAGTAATCTGAGATGTACAAGTTAAGTTGCATGTTGTAATCAAGTCAAAGACTTTCTAATACTCTCTAGCAATTATACTAGATATGAAGATCCTATGGACTTATGTTGGTTTAATAGCCATTTGTAAATCCTTTAACAGGGTGGCATTCCAAGTGTATGTTCTAAAGTCCTCTAACAAGGCCCCCTTCTAACAAGGTGGATAAATCCTCTAACAAGGTCACATTTAATAGTGTGTTGTAAGCCTTTAATAGGGTAGGCCTTTCATAGGGCATCACTTTAGGAGGGTGAGAATTGAGTAGCATGTTATTGGTGGTTTTTCCCAAATTGTATTTTCACATAAATCACTGTGTGATGTGTTGATCTTTTATGTGTTATGCTTTCATGTTGATTTATAGTAACTTACATGCTTCAATAAATGGTCAAGAAGAGATGATTGCACTAGTATAATGAGCATGGAGACTTGAGGAGACTAAGCTTGAAAGGAGGGCAAGCTGTCAAGAGTTGCAAAGATTGAAGGCCAGGCAATGTGAAGAGTTGAAGAGTGATCTAAGATCTGCAAGTTAAGTTGTATGTTTTAATCAGGTCAAAGACTTTCTAATACTCTCTAGAAATTATACTAGACATGACAACCCTATGGACTTATGTTGGTTTAATAGCCATTTGTAAATCCTTTAATTGGGTGGCATTCCAAGTGAATGTTCTAAAGTCCTCTAACAAGGCCCACTTCTAATAGGGTGGATAAATCCTCTAACAAGGTCACATTTAATAGTGTGTTGTAAGCCTTTAAAAAGGCAAGCCTTTCATAGGGCATCACTTCAGAAGAGTCAGAATTGGGTAGCATGTTACCAGTGGTTTTTCCCAAATTGGGTTCCCATGCAAATCACTGTGTTATGTGTTGATCTTTTATGTGTTATGCTTGCATGTTGATTTACAATAACTTTTTGATTAGGAAAGTTAATGCTTGGATGAATGAATGGTTGAATGGGCTCACAATACTAAGTGGAAAAGTTTGAATTGAACAAGCTGGACCTTGAATAATTGATTCACCCCCCCTCTCAATTATTCAAAAGCATTTCTAACAAAAATTGATGTGTGGAGAAGCTAAGAGATAGACAATTTGGGTATTGTCAAAACATCATCTAACTATTTAATCAAGGAATTACTTATTTTTCCATCTCTTCCTTTCTTTATGTTATCATAGTTGTTTATGTATGTTTCCATCCATTGCATTTTAGATTAGAATATATTGCATATTGTGAGTTAGTTTCCCTTTCAATTGCCTAAGTTGTTTAAAGTATTGAGCAGCATGGTTTATTCCTCTTCTGCTCTCTGGTCAAGAGCATAACCCCAAAACCTGAAAAACAAAATTCACTAAATATCTTGTATTGAAAAGGGAGTTGTACCTTTCAATTTAGGGTTCTTTGATAGATTACTACATTGACCCATTCTATTGTTAACATCTTTGTCCTCCATAGGTCATTCGGGAAGTTAGGAGTCAAGCTATAAACCAAAAAGATAAGGAGACAAATTGGTAACCAACAAGATTTCGGGGTGATAATGCATGATCTAGTCCTAAAAGGAGGTGTCTAACTTTAGATTCTTTCTTGTTTATGTATGAAGATGCAAGAATGTAAAGATAGAAGTGTCTTGTATATTTAACTAAAGTAAAGAAAAGTAAAGACTCATGTATTGCTAAACAACATGATATCATATTTAGTGTATCAAAATAAGTGGTATGAAAGAAAAATAACAATGATGTACTCATCTTGAGGGATAGTAGAGGATACAACTTTGAATCTATAGAAACTTTGTCAAACTCTATCAAAGATGGATTAAACTATTTGGGATCCAAAAACTTGAAGTCTATATCTACCAGAACAAGCTAACCCTTCAAACCAATAGTTAATCAAACCCAATTCATGCATCAATAATTCCCATTTTAATAAATAATTCTTCTTTTTAATCTAACTCTTTGACCAAAATATTTTTTAACAAACCCACCCACCAGCCAAATTATAGAATCAACTGAGCCACCTCACCCACCTTAATTAAAGCACATCACCCCCTCGTCCATGTCTAAAATCAAGGCATAATTTACTCATATGAACTCAAGCCTAAGTCCACTCTCCTACCACATCTACCTCTTCCACCTCTAAACACAAAATTCTACCTCCTACACCTATCCTAGTGAAATAAGTCTATCTCACACCTCAAGTAGTTAACTATTCATCACAAATTATTATCTCCTCCTCACCCAATCCCCTATAAATTAAACCCTTTTCTCCTCACAAATCATCCACATTTTGAGTAGAATTACTATATTGTTTTAAGAGATAATTATTATCAATGTGCTATTACTATATTTCAATTCTTACATATTTATCCATGATCATCCATTGTTGAAGCATCAAGCATACCATTGTGCACACATCCATGATCATAGCCACATCTACATGTCAAGGGAGATACATGAAGATTCATAGGTCTGGATTCATATTTTTTATTTTTCTTTTGGTTTATCATATTTATTTTCTTTGATTTTAGTTTGTGAATACTTGAATTATTCTTTTTCTTCTTTACAAATCAATTTCTATTGCATACAAGGATGACCTCTAGGATACTAAAGGTAGTGACTCTGAGGGAGTAATTGTAAAAAGCACCAAGGGGAAAGCTAAACCTATTTCTAAAGTACCAAAAAATCTAAGAGCAAGAAGAGAATTTCTAAGGAGGTCATGATTTTTGGTGATGAATACAATGAGAATGAGGAAGACATGGATATAGACAAAGAAGAGAGTAGAAAAAAGGATAAGAAAATAGGATACCTCCACCCTTTTTTTACTCTAAATGAAAAAAAAGGATTCTAAATGCACTGAAGCTGATGTTCATGAGGAAAAGTTTATAGGAACCTTCCATGTTCCTAATGTTACACCTAATATCTCTATTTAGACAAATGCCTCTCCTATGGTGCAAGCCCTTAGTAAGGACAAGCCTGGGTGGCAAATGGATAATCTTTATAAGGTCAAGCTTGGAGATATAAGCCCTATTGGTGTTTGAAAATGTTACCTATTTACAATTACCCTGATGAGAACAAAACATATCTAAGGGCAGCTAACTCCCATTTTCAACATGCCCATTCATACACCAGGCCAACTATAAGGCATGACCCTTCTTCTTCTTCAGGCTCTGCAAAACCTAGGCGGGTGAACCTCTTTAGATCTGACTATGTGACCAATGCAATAACCATATTCAGGATCTATAAAAGTAGATGAAACCCCTAATTCTTCTATGCTTAACCAGGAGATCACAAGCATGAAATAGCTAAGGACATGACTCATGAAACTGGAAAACTAAGTGTGGGTTATACTTTGAATACCTTTCAACATAAAAGGGAAAATTGATTTAATATGTTGATATCAGCAAGACCCAAGTATGAGCAACAGAACTTAATGATCCTATCTCTGACCAGTGCCTTATCTGTTGGGCAATTAAATGAATCATACCCATACATCTCCTGGAAACCTCGAACGTGTCTCTACATTAAGATCCCTGAACTATCTTTCACCTTGTGAATTGACATCTGCATCGAAATGAATCTCATACTCATAATATCCCATCATGAAATCAGTAAACCCTATGATAAACACCAAGCAGTTACATGGCTCTTGGTTCCACAAGCAAGGTATTTCAATCACATACATCACTAAATGAGATGCAACCTAATCTATGGTCTTTGATCATAAACTAGAAAAGATTACAGATCCACAAACAGGAGACAAGATTCAGGCTGAATTTGAAACCATTACTGCTCTTTATTTGCTTTCTTTGAAATCAAATACATGAGAGATGTAAAGAATACTTCATAAATCACCTAACAGACATGAACTATTTGCATAAAACTCAAAATGTTGTTCAATACAAGAAGAAATGTTGAAGAATGGTCTCTCAATGCAAAAATTGGAACCCCTAAGATGGAAGCAAGAAAGAAAGATATAGAAGAGAAATAATTCCCGGATCTGTTCTGAAGCCGACAAGTGTCAACTTGAAATTCAATCCTGTGCAACTGAGTAACCTCTTTTTTCTTTCATCCCATCTGATATGATTTTGTTTCATCATTATCTGCAACTAATTTTTAAAATATCTCTGCTTAATGATGAAAGCTTTTTGAATCACCAAAATATCTGATTGCCCCATGAAAAAGCAAGTGAAATTGAGTTTTTACTGAGTAAATCTGAACAAATTTGACCCTAACCGCATTTCCACTGCCTTTTACTGATATTCAGGTCATTATCTTGACAAATTATCAAAATTGAACTTCCTGGTCTAAATATGGTTGGAATTCAGGTACCTGATAGAAAACCTTATGTAACTCAAACTAACTAATACCTATGGAAAAACCAACTCCAAAATCGAAAAGTTCATCTTCTCCCGATTCTGGCGATATATAACATCACCTATCTGGCCTCTCGAAAACCTCCAGAATCCTATTTCAAAAATTAGTCCCTTGCTAGAAGGTTCAGGCTTGCAACTTTGATTTTTTATAAAATTAGAAAAATTCTAAAGTATAAAATTTAGAAAATGTTTCTCTTTGAAATTTTTGAACGTGCATACCCACTGCCCAGAAAAAATAATTTTATTTTTTTTAATTTTCTACAAAATTTTCCTTGCCCTTTGAATCTGGGGTTAAACTGAATTTGACCAGCTGCCATGTGTCTGCATTTGATTGGCTGACATGGTCTGTATCATCTACCATGTCAGCACACTACGTGGATGCCATGTCATAGTCGCTACTTTGCTATATTAATTAGTGAGCAAGTTTGCCTTAGCGATGTAGTGAGAATCGTCAGATCTGCCACGTGGCACGATCTGGTGCATTCCAAAAATCTGTCTTCCACATCATAACATGTCTTGGAATTTGTGCCACATGGCACCCTACGATTGGTTTAAAATTTTCTCATCACTAACTCATCCACACCATGTCAGCGTTGCTATCTCGCCATGCTAACTCCTGCGCATCTTTCTCTTGGCGAGATAGCGAGGGCCGCTCGATTCACCAAGTGGCGCAATCTTGTGCAACCTCCATCTTTTGGCGCCATGTCATCATAATTGTTCTTTCAAGTAAAATTTTGCTTATGTCTTGCTAACATCACCCAAGCCCATGCGCATTAGTCTTTCCTTATAAAAAGTGCCAACTTGTCAGACACTACGGTTTCGCATGTAAGAGTATTTAAACTATTAAAAGTTTGGTGCACAGAGAATGTGGGATATGTCTACTTTTACACTGTTCCTGTGCCCTTTTCTCATGTGCAAGCTACCTAATGTTCCTTTTCCTTCATGCTTCTTTCCATGTCCCTCTTCCTTACATCATGGAGTTGGACCTTAATTGCAGTAGATCTGGAGTTCTTTCTACCAATTCAAAATGTCAAACATACTTTGACATATAAAACACTTTTGCTGAATCTACTTTCCACAAAGCATGTTGAATCTGTACTGCACCAATCTCCTATTTAATACTATAAACCATTTGATGGAGAGACTTTTGAAATCTTACTTTCATGTAAATGAGAACACATGAAAATGGAAAATACCTCTCAATATGGATGCCTACAACTACTTCAATGCTGCAAATATCAACAGATTCAAATCATGCTTGATTTAGTAACCCTTGCACAACATCACCCTTTTCTTTCAACCACTGCCAAGGGCCTGAGATACCTTCTTCAAATCTGCATTCCAACTATTGCGACTTTCAAAATACCCTTCACATCAAAAATTTACACTGGTGCAGAGATATACTTTAGAGTCGCCACTCATTAAATGAGAAAATATTTTCCTAGCTTGCATAAGATGACAAGCTGGTCCAAAATTTATAACAGGTATTTGAAAACTCACACACAACCTTGGAACATCACACCCTTAACAAAGTGAAAGAACACATTCTTGACTGGGAAACCTAAAACCTTGCATACAAAACTGAGTATGCAAATTTCTGGACTTAAATATATTACACCAGAGATCTTTGTCCTTTTATCAATGAATTTCTTCATGAGTCCCCAGTGGAGTCACCATTTTGTTGGTATTTGAAAATGTTACCCGTTTCCAATTACCCTGATGAGAACAAAACATATCTAGGGGAAGCTAACTCCCATTTTCAACATGCCTATTCAGACACCAGGCCAACTATAAGGCATGGCCCTTCTTCTTCTTCAGGCTCTAAAAAAACCTAGGCGGGTGAACCTCTTTAGATCTGACTATGTGACCAGTGCAATAACCATATTCAGGATCTTTAAAAGCAGATGAAACCCCTAATTCTTCTATGCTTAACTAGGAGATCACAAGCATGAAATAGCTGAGGACATGACTCATGAAATTGGAAAACTAAGTGCGGGTTATACTTTGAATACCTTTCAACATAAAAGGGAAGATTGATTTAATATGTTGATATCAACAAGACCCAAGTATGAGCAACATAACTTAATGATCCTATCTCTGACCAGTGACTTATCTATTGGGAAATTAAATGAATCATAACCATACATCTCCTAGAAACCTCAGACGTATCTCTACATTAAGATCCCTGATCTATCTTTCACCTTGTGAATTGATATCTACATCAAAATGAATCTCATACTCAGAATATCCCATCATGAAATCAGTAAACCCTGTGATAAACACCAAGCGGTTACATGGCTCTTGGTTCCATAAGCAAGGTATTTCAATCACATACATCACTAAATGAGATGCAACCTAATCTATGGTATTTGATCATAAACTAGAAAAGATTACAGATCCACAAATAGGAGACAAGATTCAGGCTAAATTTGAAACCATTGATGCTCTTTATTTGCTTTCTTTGAAATCAAATACATGAGAGATGTACAAAATACTTCATAAATCACCTAACAGACATGAACTATTTGCATAAAACTCAAAATGTTGTTCAATACAAGAAGAAATGCTGAAGAATGGTCTCTCAGTGCAAAAACTGGAACCCCTAAGATGGAAGCAAGAAAGAAAGATATAGAAGAGAAAGAATTCCCAGATCTATTCTGAAGATGACAAGTGTCGACTTGAAATTCAATCCTGTGCAACTGAGTAACCTCTTTTTTCTTTCATCCCATCTGATCTAATTTTGTTTCATCATTATCTGCAACTGATTTGAAAAATATCTCTGCTTAATGATGAAAGATTTTTGAATCACCAAAATATCTGATTGCCCCATGAAAAAGCAATTGAAAATGAGTTTTTACTGAGTAAATCTGAACAAATTTGACCCTAACTGCATTTCCACTTCCTTCTATTGATATTCAAGTCATTATCTTGACAAAATATCAAAACTGAACTTCCTGGTCTGAATATGGTTGCAATTCAGGTACGTGATAGAAAACCTCATGTAACTCAAACTGACTGATACCTATGCAAAAACCAACTCCAGAATCAGAAAGTGCATCTTCTATTGATTTCGGCAATATATAACATCGCCTATCTGGCCTCCCAAAAACCTCTAGAATCTCATTTCAAAAATTAGTCCCCTGCTAGAAGGTTCAAGCTTGCAACTTTGATTTTTTATAAAATTAAAAAAATTCTAAAATATAAACTTTAGAAAATGTTTCTCTTTGAAATTTTGGAATCTGCATACCCACTGCCCAGAAAAAATAAAATATTATTTTTTATTTTCTAAAAATTTTTCCTTGCCCTTTGAATCAGGGGTCAAAATGACTTTCACCAGCTGCCACGTGTCTGCATTTGATTGGCCCACATGGTCTGCATCATCTACCATGTCAGCATAGTACGTGGATGCCATGTCACAGTCTCTACTTTGTTATATTAATTAGTGAGCAAGTTCACCTTAGCGACGTAGCGAGAATCATTAGATTTGCCACGTGGCATGATCTGGTGCATTCCAAAAATTTGTCTGCCACATCACAACGTGTCTTGGAATTTGTGCCACATGGCGCCCTACGATTGGTTTGAAATTTTCTCATCACTAACTCATCTCTGCTATGTCAGCATTGCTATCTCGCCATGCTAACTCCCGCACATCTTTTGCTTGGCGAGATAGCGAGGGCCGCTCGATCCACCAAGTGGCACAATCTCGTGCAACTTCCATCTTTTGGTGCCATGTCATCATAATTGTTCTTTCAAGTAAAATTTTGCTTATGTCTCGCTGACATTACTCGGGCCCATGCGCATTAGTCTTGCCTTATAAAAAGTGCCAACTTGTCAGACACTATGGTTTCGTGTGTAAGAGTATTTAAACTATTAAAAGTTTGGTGCACAGAGAATGTGGGATATGTCTGCTTTTACACTATTCCTATGCCCTTTTCTCATGTGCGAGCTACCTAATGTGCCTTTTCCTTCATGCTTCTTGCCATGTCCCTCTTCCTTACAACATGGAGTTGGACCTTTTATTAATTGTGTGATATCTCTTTAGACGTTGTTCTGCAGGCAGGTTTCATACCTTGTATGTTTTCTTTGTATGAGGCTACGAATTCATTTTAGGGCGTGAGGATATCCTGCTCTTCAGCAACTCTGCTCCCTTTTCTGTAGCCATAGGTCCCTCTTGTTAATGCAAACACCCTTCCTAACGCTAGATGCTCTGCATTAAGGCATCGACTTCCTTTGATGCATGGAGGTTCTGTTCTTTCTCCGATTATGATAATTAACTGGGCTGTAACTTGTACTTTGACTTGGGCTCCTCCTGTACCATGGAGGAGTTCTGCCTCGAGGCAGTTTTCTATCGGGACCTTGGAGGAGAACACTCTGGAGATGGAGTGTGATACTATCGAGCATAAGAATAGCGCTGGCTAAAACCATGACCCTTCCTCACACGTTTAGGTGTTTCCTCTGCACTAAGACTCCTTGTTGTACTCTGACTTCGATTGGGAGGAGGTGTTGTACTCTTTTCTCCCAAAGGTCTGTGGCTTAGGCCTTTTGACAGTCTTCTACTAGGGGTCCTACTTTGACTTCTCGGAGGATTCAGAGGTGGGTTTTGCCTCGAATGTCTGCTCAAACTTCTGGGTGGGCTCTTGCTCAAGCTCCTCTGAGGGATCGCACTTGGGCTCCCACTCAGACTTCGAGGACTTAAGCTCCTACTTAACCTTTTTGGTGGTACAATGTTGAGGCTCCTTTCTAATACTGACTGGCTGCGACTTTCAGAGCATTTGATTCCCCTGTTCTATCTGGTGCCTTGGTCTCTATTGAAAGACCTCGCCGCTACCCTCCTCATGAAAAAGCATATCTTCATTTGCGTGTGGGGCTATTTGTTATAAATACAAAATCATCACTGCAATAGCTTGCATGACAACGAGCAGATCGGTCTTCAAATATATGGATAGATCCATCTTCACCTCCAGTGAAAAGAAAATGACTGAATAGACTGCATTTCAAAGAGTAGACATTTCCAACATGGACATTCAACCTCACTGTGATTAGCTCCCCATCTTCATTTGATGTGCAGCTTGCTCCTTTTTATTTCTTGGTGTTGTTCCCTTAAAGATATCGTTCCTTCACTTTTTGAATTTCATACCCAAGCTCAATAGCATAAATATAATTGGCAGTTGGTACCAAGATTAGTGTGCATGGGCTATTTGGAGTAAGATTTGCATTGCAACAATTTGTCAAAACCAACAATCGTAATCAAATAGAATTTGAAATATATTCATGATTATTTAGTCTTTATTTGACCACTTGTGAATGTGGATGATCCCCTTCAAAGTTAAAAAAAAAATAACACCTACTCTCCCATCAGCCTTAGACTTTGTAACTAAATCAAGCCATATTTGATAAATCTTTTACAATGATGCCCTCATATCAAAATGCCTTCATCTCTAAACATCACACCAGTCTGATATCGTTTAGTCGAGCCCCAAAACGGGTCCCGCTAAAAAAAATTTTGTTTTCAAACAACTAATACTCAAAATTAATCCATTGACCATCTGATGCTAATTGGAACCAAGTTCAACCACTGAAAACCACTTTTAAAACTCATTTTTCAATGTTCAATCAACTGTCAAATATGCGCTAGGAGGTCCGTTGACTGGCTTTGAAAACTAGCCAAATCAACTGATCATGACGTGAAAACTGGCACACTAATTCTTTGCTCCGCACTCTCACAACCTGTCAGATCTCGTCTCATGATGAATTCCCAGTCAAAAGATATTGACCATAAAAGCTGCCTTCTTAGATTTACCTGCAAGAAAACACGTCAGAAAACAAAAAATTGGGTTTGGATTTGACCTTGAAAACTGGGCAAATTAGCACATGGGAAAACAAAAACTTGGACATTCATTCTTTGTCATGAGGACATTACGGATCTACAATTTAGGCTCATGAAAAATAACAGGGTGCAAATGGTGATCAGTCAAAGTGGGCTACTCAGAATTTTGCAAATTGAACATGCTGACAGAAAGCATTTTTTTCGAATGGAATTGACTTGGAAAAGTGTGCAAATGGATTCGTCATAACTTGCAAACTGGCACACTTAAATTATTTCTAGAGGACAACACAGGGGTATAATCCATTTGACTTGAACAATCATGGATTAGGAGATATAAGGTCACAAACAGGGCTTCCAATCAATCTGCAAATACTGACACCAGCAAAAAGTTACAAATTGTGTTTGGAATCACATTTGAAAACTAATCAAACAGATTTGTCATAAGCTAAAACTTGAAACATACCAAGTCTTTGACCTCTAAAATACAACGCAAAAGGAATTTCAATAGTTGGGTCCACTGGTCAAAAGTTATAGCAAGTGAAACAGGGCTTCCTAGAATTATGTGCAAAGCGCGAAAGCATGACAAATTTAAACTACCAACTTTGAGGGATTCAAAACCTAGTCAAACAGATTCAAAATGACTTGAAAACTGAAACATAAGTTCTCTGTTATGGACACTAGACACTTCCAAAGTGGAAATTCATGATGCAAATCTGGGTGCAATATATTAATACTTAAACAGGGCTTCTTATCGCTGTTTGACACTTGGTGTAAAATGCAGATTTGAAACTAGCTTGAAACAGGACTTTGCCAAATAGCTCAGAATGATGATTTATCTTCATAGAACAGGTAGACGCACTAAAAGGAGGTTGTTAGAAACATTAAACACCTAAGGGGCCTCATACTGATAGCCGGGTACAATCTCATCAAAAGGGCATTTATAAGGCTTTTTTTTGCAAACGCGGTCAAATTTGACCACACAATTTTTAGTGCTAACAAACCCTATGATAAACATGGAAGTTTAGGCTCAAGATAAAGAAACTAATAATTTGATGTAGTTGATTGATCCCTCTATACTAATCTTGAGTGATTTTAGTAGAGAGACCAATCAGGACATTCTCCTCACAACTACAAATGGTATACTAGATTTTTATAGGGTTATCTAAGGCTCCTTTCATGAACTTAAAGAGGTGAATCTTAATATCAGAGCCCTTGAGAGAAGGGTAAATGTTGAAGGGGGAAACACAAGTTTGTTGGATGTAGCCATCGATAGAGAGGATTTCATCAAATTGGGGATAGAGCCAAGGTGCTAGAAAATAAGGTGACAAATTTAGATTTTGTTCTCATGGGCATTGTAGACTAGAGATATAAAAAATTTAAGGCCTCTAATAAGCACATCAAGATAATTATTGGAGAACTAGGGAAGTAGGATAGATTTGTCATCTAGGTCATTGTTGATAATGCCCCTCTATAGAGAATCTCTATGGCTAGGGGAGGAGAACTAGGTCCAACTACAAAAACTAAGAGCCACTATGGAGTCTAAGCTCAAAGTTATGAAGATGGTGGTAGAGACTATGAATAAGTTGGAGGAAGAAGTGATTGAGCTTCTCAAGAGCCTTTGGTAGAAATTTCTTTAAGACCTTTTTTGTATGTGCATCTGGTGTTATCTTTTGCTCTATGGGACTTGTCCCTTTTGTTTGTATCCTTTTCTTAGGCTATTTTTTTGTCACCTGTTGGCCATGTTGATATTGGTTATTATGCTCTAAGGTTTTTTATGTAATTGTTCCTATTTTTTCTTATTTTTGTATTAGGGTTTAAGGGGCCCTTAAAAACTTCTTTTCCCATAGTAAAAAATAAGTTATAGTTCAAACCATCAACCTGATAAACCTCTCCACAATTAATGTTATTAGTATGTGCTATTGAGCCTTTACCTCTTATTACACATTTAGATCCATTACCAAATCTAACTTTTCCTCCATCACATTCTTCCATTATACTAAAGTTGTTCTTATCACTAATCATATGACATACATCCATTATCAATGATACATTATCATTTTTATTCATGCATATAATAAATTCCTTCTCCTCACAAATTTCTTCATCACCAATAGATAGTTCTTCCTTGACTGCAACAAATACTATCTCTTCTTCATCATAGTTTCCATTTGATTCTTCATTGCATGTACCATATTTTTCATGTTCCATAGTGTGAGGATTTTAGTTTAGGTAGTCTAGTTACCAATTTATCCATGGAATTTAAGGCATGAAAAAGAGTGTTCCCAAATCTTTTGTGTTAAATTCCATTAATGTTGGGAGTTTCATGAATAAGAGTGTGTTTTTGTTTGACACATAGTTTGTATAATTAACCATACCTTATTCCTATAGTTTTGGTTTTCTTAAATGTGTTGGTTTTGTGCTAGGCCAAAACTTTCCCATCTACAACTATGATCCTATATCCATTATCTTCAAGGAAAGATATGGATATGAAGTTTCTTTTGATCTTAGGTATGTATCTCGTACATCCTTTAGTTGAATTGTCATTCATGATTCTAGCTTAATGGTGTAGATCCATATTCCTTTTACAACATGTGAAAAATCATCTCCTATGGTCATTTCATTAGTTTCTTCTATCATAGTTTCTATATTTTCTTAGAATCCAACAATGTGTCTAGATGATCCACTATTAATTACCCAGATGCTTGATTTGTTTAATACTTGATTTGGTAGTGTTGAATAAAATAAAAACTTCTCAAATTATTCTTGTGATTATATTTTTCCAATATGGGAATAGGATGCATGTTTCTTTTTTTGTTAGGATAGTTTGCAGCATAATACCCATATTGGTCACATCCGAAGCATTGAACTTGTGAGGCATCTTTTCCACATTTTCCTTTCCCATGAAAAATTCTTGTCCTTTTGAAGTTACATTTCTTTCCTTTCTTCTTAGTATTGGTAATAAGAACTTGGATGTCCTATGTTGGATACAATCATTCAATTGTATGTTTTCTTTGATGTTACACACATGTCAAGTATATATAAAGAAATTAGTGTCTGCCAAGCTTGGGAGTCATAGTAAGTTCCAATATATGATGAGTATTTCAATGTTAACAAAGTTTATATTTAGTGTTAACTGAGTTCACTAAGTTACCAAAGAAAATTTGGCATGGAATAAGTCTTAATTGAACTCACTTGGTTACCAAAGGAGTTTTGAAGGAAAGTTATTTCTAAGTGTTGACCAAGATGGGTTGGCCAATGAAGGATTTTCCTATATCAGTTTATTTGAGTTGATCGAGCTGCAAAGAGTATTTTGGCTAAGGAGGATCAAGTATTCAAGCCAAAATAAAGATCTAAAATCAGCAAAGATAGTTACATCAAAAATTAGGTTAGGTCATTGTTACTCTCTAATAATTGTAGTAGTGAATCAAATCTCTTAAGAGGGTTAGCTTAATAGCTATTTTCCAAATCCTCTAACAAGGTGGTATTTCTAGATTGAAGTGTCTAAAGACCTCCAACAAGGCCACTCCTAATAAGGTGATCTAAATCATTTAATAGGGTCACACCTAATAGTGTATTCTGTAACTTTTAATAGGGTTGGCTCCTAACAGGGCTCACTTTAGAAGAGTGAAAAATAGAAGCTAGCTACAACTGGTGTTTTTTCCCAAATAGGGTTTCCATGTTAAATCTTGGTTTCTCTTGTGTTCATGTTATTTGCTTTATGATTCTATAACTATGTTAATTAAGGTTAATCACTCTAAACATCTTAAGAACCAATTATTTTAGTATTTTCTGAGTGACAATAATCCTTAGTGTTAACTAAGTGTTCCTATGTTAACTAAGTGTTCCTTTGTTAACTGAGTTACAACAGTATTTCAGTTTCAGTAGAGTTTGGTTTTTAATTGCATTTACATCTTAAGGGATCTTGGATTTTTTTTAGTGGCAACTAATTCACCCCTCCTCTCTTAGTTACTCCTCTTATATTTCCAAAAATTCATATTAGAGATTTTGGTACTCGCAAAGAAGGTTTCAATGACCTAAGGTAAAGATCAAGATGTCTTACAGAATGGAGATTCCTAAGCTAAACAAAGATAACTTCTAAGCATGGAAGAACTTATGAAGCTCCATTTTGTGACCATTAGTGACATAGGCTTGAAATATATAGGGAACAAATATATGGAACTAACTAAAACTTTGACTATGGATTAGATTGTGGCAAAAAAGAACCATAACATAATGATGCTTGCCATTGCTTCCACTCTCAATTATGTTGAATTTGATGAAGTCAAAGGCTATGGTACCGCTCATGAAATATGGAACAATGTGAAGGATATCTATGGATGTGATGATAATGTGAGGAGATATAAGGAAGAAATTCTTAGTGGTTAGATTGATCAGATGAAGATGAAATAAGATGAGAACATTGCACAATATAGTGAAAGAATAAAATCTAGTGTGAGTTCAATCAAAGCCTCAAGTGTGCAAATTGATAATTTAATAGTGGCTAGGAAGGTAATATAAAAACACGTCTTCTTATTTATTGCAATTAGAGTGTTAGCTGTTCAAGAAATGAGATGTGATCCTAAGAATGATATAACCTTAGATGCACTAGTGGGAAGCTTGATAGTAGTTGAGTTAGATAATTTTGATAATTATGTTCCTAATTTCAGTAGCCTTGAGTCTACATTTCAAACCAAGCTATCACTCAAGAAGAAAGCTACAAAGTCTAAAAGAAATAATTGATAGTGAAGATGAAGATGGTTTTTATGATGATCTTGAATTCATTGAAGCATTGGTTGCAATAAGATTTCCAAAAGGAAAAGGAAAGTACAAAGGAAAAATTCCTTTGATCTGCTTTTCTTGTCAACAAGTTGGTCACATTTCTACAAGGTATCCAAATAGAGAAGGAAAGGAAGAAAAAAAGCATGAAAAGTACAAAGGCAAGAAGGATTTCAAAAGCTAGAAAGACTATAATGATAAAGGTAAGAAATCTTGTTACATGGCTACAGATTCTGATAGTAGTGAAGAAGATGAAATGGTTTACATTTTTGTTATGGATGAATCAAGTGATGAGAATGATAAGATGATCCTTATCTCTCATGTCAGTAAAAATGATGCATTTATTATTGATAGTGGTTTTTCTCACCACATGATTGGTGATAAATCTAAATTTGAGCACTTGGAATAGTATGATGGTGGGAGTGTTAGATTTGGAAATCATGAACCCTATTATGTAAAGGGGAAAGTTTGTATTGCACTAAATAATGATCTTAGATGTGATAATGCTTATTGGGTTGTAGGATTGAAGCATAATCTACTTAGTGTGGCACAATTGAATAACATTGGATTCAAGGTAGAATTCATGGATAAGAAAGCCAAGTTTATAGATGGATATGGAAATCTAGTTGGGGTTGGCAATCAAATAAGAGGTAATCTTTTCTACTTAGATCTAACTATAAATTCATGCTTCATAGATCAAGTAGAAGAAAGATCGTTATGGCATAAAAGATTGTGCCATGTGAATTTTGATAACTTGGTCAACATAAGCAACAATAGAAGGGTTAGAGGCATTCCAAGCCTAAAGAAACCTGGTATGGGCATGTCCAAGAATTGTCAAATTGGAAAAATGAGAAAGAAAAGTTTTTCAAAAAAGAACTATCATTCTAAAGAAGTCTATTGGTGTTTGAAAATGTTACCCATTTCCAATTACCCTGATGAGAACAAGATGCATCTAGGGGCAGCTAACTCCCATTATCAACACATCCATTCAGACACCAGGCCAACTATAAGGCATGACGCTTCTTCTACTTCAGGCTCTGCAAAACCTAGGTGGGTGAACCTCTAGATTCCTTATATGGTACCAGTTGTCAAAGCATACACTAAATCTAATGCAAAGCAGATAGAAACCCTTATTTCTCCTAATAACTTATGAAATAACGTATATATGTAGTAGCTAGATGCAAAACAATGAAATTCATAAGCTGGGTGAGGGCATTCTGTTTAGAGCTCTTCAACATGAAAGGAAAATTCATTTGATTAAAGATGTTGATTCAACAAAACGTCAAAAATGCAATTGTATAACCAGTGATCCTATAACTGATCAGTGCCTAATCCATTGGGCAATTCCATGAATTTCAAACATACATATGTGACATCAGGACGTATCTCATATACCTAGACATCAGATCTATCCAACCACCTTGTGATTTAGACATCAGTGTTCATTCAGTTCTCATTTTCACAAAATATCCTTCTCAAACAACCAGTAACCTTGTTTAAACATATCGAGCATTTACTTGGCCCTTTGGTCCAATAGCAAAATACATCAAACATACAACCTGAACGGGATGCAAATGGGTGTCAAATCTTTGTTTCAAAACCACATAAGACTTACAGATTATTGAGACAGGAGACAAGAACCAAAACAAAACTAGTGAGATTGTTGCTCATATGTATTCATTTCCTTGAAACTATACATTGAGATGCATAAAATTAAAACATGAAATAACCTAATATATCAGAACTATCTATATTATCTCTACAATGTTGTTCACATGAGAGTTCTGCTGAAGAAATTAGTGTCACAGTCATGGAAACATGTCAAAATACTAGAACCAATGGTCTCACAGTGCAAAAACTGGAATCCCTAATGGTATCACAGCAATGAACTTCTTCTTCCCAGAAACTGGAACCCCTCTTAAATGAAGAAAGAAAGATATATCAAGAAATGAATTCCCGGATCTAATATGCAATTGCCAGGTGTCCACTTGAAATCCAATCCCTTGTAACTAAAAAACCTCTTTCTTCCCTCTCTCTATCAACTGGCAGATCAAATCTTCATCATTATACCTCTCAAAGGCATCAAAATATCTGAAAAAGTAATCATGAAAAGATGCAACTGATTCTTGATGCATTCATGGTAAGAAGTGAAAAACCAATTACAATGTGATTTCAAGAAGCCAATGAAACAACCTCAAATTGATTTTCTTCACTTTAAGATTGCAACTGACCGCTAAAACTGTCCTCTAACCAATCTTAATCATCAATGAAGAACTTGGCCTGTTTTGTTGCCAATGCCCTGGATTTTACAAATTGACCTATAACTCAAATTGATGAACACCTATGTAAGAACTGTCTTCATATTTGGGAAATTCATTTCTTCCTGGTTCTGGCAATATATAATATTGTATATCTAGCCTCCCAGAAACCCATTTAATCTCGATATGAAAAATGACTCCCTCACCTAAAAAATGCTCAGGTCTGCACACTTTGTTTTTAAACTTTTTTGAAAAATTTAAAAAAAATTCTAAAGTCAAAACTTTAGAATATGCCCTTTTTCAATTTAAAAACAAAAACCTAAACGTGATTTGAAAATTGGGAAATAAAAAAATTATTTTATTTGCCTTCATATTTCCCTCTCCGTCCATCCAGGTCAACTCTAGGTTTGACCAATGCCACGTGGTGCATTCTAATTGGACACCTGGTCTGCATCATCCACCACATGTCATCTCCTCGCTACTTTGCCATGCTTAACTGGTGAGAAACTTTAGTTAGCGAGGTAACGTGAACCGTTAGATCTTCCACGTGGCACAATCTGGTGCGCTCCTGCCATTTCCCTGCCACATCACTGCCCAATCACTCTATTGCTGCCACTTGTCAACATCTGATTCACTAACAACACTGCTATTGAACACTGGTAACATTTTGGAACTCGTCGAATTTTTATGTTTTTTCGGCAACCTCGCTACTTCGCTAGCCGAAGTTGTCAAGACTTTCCGGCTAGCGAGGTAGCGACTAGCCGAATTCTTATGTTTTCCAATTGTGCTAATTTCATCGGTTTTAAATTGCGCTCCAATTCAAAATTATGCTCTGTTCAGATATGGTTGATTTCATCCTCCTTTGGGTTGGATTGGGGGGTCTCGTGCATACAAGCCTTGCCTTTAAAAGGCTCATGCTTCATTTCACAATACACTTTGAGTGCAATTGTATTTAAAAAGTAAAAGTTATCCCCTGCAGCCAATGTGGGATAATGGTTTTGAGCATTTTCCTCATTTACTCTCCTCACATGGTGCTTTTGGAAGCAGGATTCTTCTTTGATGGGGATGGCTATCTTCTTAACATGGGCGTCCACTTGAGAAAACTCTGTTTTAAAAGGAGTGAAGACTCCTTCTAGCTACCTCCGTGATGGCTCTTTTATGGTGCAAAAATGTTGGTCTTCTTTCAACATCCCCTGCTGCAATTTTAAATTAAAAAGAACAACTTCTTTCTACTAATGCGTGTGTTAAATTTTTTGTTATGTTGGCGTGAACTTCTACTCTTTCCATGCTTTTAATGCGTTGGGGTTGATCATGTTTAACCTACGTGGCTTTGCTTTGTAGGCATTTTTCTACTAAGCAGCTTGCGTGGGCTGCCCTTCCTACTGCAAGTTCTCTGTTTAACGTGCCCTACTGCTCATAGAACCAAGCATTCTTTTTCAACATTGATCTCCACCTTAACGCTTCACATGTGCAGCTTCTTGAACCAAACGAAAGGAAGCTACAAGCTATGCCTATGTGGGTGGTTCCTTTGCTACGGATGCTTACTTAGGTGTTGTAGACAAGACTGTCTATGGGATTGGATAAGTTATTAGCTATGGGAATATGGGCTATGGGTATGGATCTCTACCATGAATGTCCAAATCTTGGTCACGATCTGTGCATCTATTATATAGGGTAAATGGTGAAACTGTATCTGTTGTTGTTGTTGGCTATTGGGCAAAGGTTGCATAATAGCTCATTTCATGGTTTTAGATCATGACCCTTTCATTCATACATTGATGAGGAAATGGCAGAGTATATGGTTGCCAGCTTCATGGTTTCATTGAAATATTGCATTGAATGTTCCATTTTTCAGACAAATTTATCTTGGGGTGGATAAGTATGTAGGTAATTTAGAATTGTATTTTCAATGCCTCTTTGTGGCTCACAACACATATACCACAAGATCATGGCATCAGACCTAACATATTTTAATGCAACTAAGAGAATATAAATTCTATAATAAACATGTTTATCTTTAGAAGAAAAGGGTTGAACTTAGCATCTTCCATATAGTACTGAAAACTATTTTTCATTCCATTGGTGCATGCCAATGTAGATTCCCATATATCCTTCTCTCAGTTGATTGGCTTGCCTTTATATTTTTAGAAGATCACATTTAGTCTAATCCATTTTAGTCATTTTGAAAACTCAATGATGCCTTTAAGATCTTGCAAACTGTAACTTTCAGCTAACAGGGCCTGTCAGCTAGCTTTAAAAACTGATCCAAACACCTAACCAGGCTCTAAAAACTGGCACACTGAATCTTTATTCCACATACTTACATCCTATTGAATCTTGTCTCATGAAGAATTCAGGGTCAAAAAACATTGAGTGTCAAAGTTGCCTTCTCAGATTTATCTGCAAACAAACACGTCAAAAAGTAATAAATTGGGTTTGGATTTGGCTCAGAAAATTGGACAAACGAACACTTGGAAAGATGAAAACTGGGGCATTGATTCCCTGTCATAATGACAATATGAATCTGCAATTTGGGCTCATGATGAATAACAGGGCGCAAATGGCGATCAGTCAAAGTGAGCTACTCAGAGTTTTGCAAACTGGACATGTTGACAAAAAGCATTTTTTGCGCATGGAATTGACCTGGAAAAGTGTACAAATGGATTTTCATAACTTGAAAACTGGCACACGTAAAGTACTTTCAGTATAGAACACAGGGAAACCAACCATTCGATCACACCTATCATAGATCAGGAGATATGACGTCCCAAATAGGGGTTACAATCAATCTGCAATTACTGACACCAGTTAAAACTTATAAATTGTGTTTTGAATCACGTTTGAAAACTGATCAAACGGATTCTTCAGGACTTAAAAATTGAAAGATGGGAAGTCTCTGACATCTACCACGCGATACAAAAGGAAATTTAGCATTTTAGTCAACTGGGTCAAAGTTATAGCATGTCAAACAGGGCTTCCTAGAATTAGGTGCAAAGTGCAAAAGCACAAAAACAGTAACTGACCAACTTCGAGGGATTCAACACCTATTCAAATGGACTCAAAACAACTCAAAGTCTGAAACATAGGTTCTTGAGTATGGACACTAGATAATCTCAAAGTGGCAAGTCATGAAACATTTTTGGGTGCAAGATAGTCATTGACAAACACAACCTCTTGTCGCTGTTTGACAGCCTCCTAACAGGCTCACTTTAGAAGAGTGAAAAATAGTAGCTAGCTACAATTGGTGTTTTTTCCCAAATAGGGTTTCCATGTTAAATCTTGGTTTCTCTTGTGTTCATGCTATTTTCTTTATGATTCTATAACTATGTTAATTAAGGTTAATCACTCTAAACATCTTAAGCACCAATTATTTTAGTATTTTCTGAGTGACAATAATCCTTAGTGTTAACTAAGTGTACCTATGTTAACTAAGTGTTCCTTTGTTAACTGAGTTACAACAGTATTTCAGTTTCAGTAGAGTTTGGTTTTGAATTGTATTGACATCTTAAGGGATCTTGGATTTGTTTTAGTGGCAACTAATTCACCCGTCCTCTCTCAGTTACTCCTCTTATATTTCCAAAAATTCATATTAGAGATTTTGGTGCTCGCAAAGAAGGTTTCAATGACCTAAGGTAAAGATCAAGATGTCTTACAAAATGGAGATTCCTAAGCTAAACAAAGATAACTTCTAAGCATGGAAGAACTTATGAAGCTCCATTTTGTGACCATTAGTGACATAGGCTTGAAATATATAGGGAACAAATATATGGAACTAACTAAAACTTTGACTATGGATTAGATTGTGCCAAAAAAGAACCATAACATAATGATGCTTGACATTTCTTCCACTCTCAATTATGTTGAATTTGATGAAGTCAAAGGCTATGGTACCGCTCATGAAATATGGAACAATGTGAAGGATATCTATGGATGTGATGATAATGTGAGGAGATATAAGGAAGAAATTCTTAGTGGTTAGATTGATCAAATGAAGATGAAATAAGATGAGAACATTGCACAATATAGTGAAAGAATAAAATCTAGTGTGAGTTCAATCAAAGCCTCAAGTGGGCAAATTGATAATTTAATAGTGGCTAGGAAGGTAATCTAAAAACACTTCTTCCTATTTATTGCAATTAGAGTGTTAGCTATTCAAGAAATGAGATGTGATCCTAAGAATGATATAACCTTAGATGCACTAGTGGCAAGCTTGATAGTAGTTGAGTTAGATAATTTTGATAATTATGTTCCTAATTTTAGTAGCCTTGAGTCTACATTTTAAACCAAGCTATCACTCAAGAAGAAAGCTACAAAGTGTAAAAGAAAGAATTGATAGTGAAGATGAAGATGGTTTTTATGATGATCTTGAATTCATTGAAGCATTGGTTGCAAGAAGATTTCCAAAAGGAAAAGGAAAGTACAAAGGAAAAATTCCTTTGATCTGCTTTTCTTGTCAACAAGTTGGTCACATTTCTGCAAGGTATCCAAATAGAGAAGGAAAGGAAGAAAAAAAGCATGAAAAGTACAAAGGCAAGAAGGATTTCAAAAGCTAGAAAGACTATAATGATAAAGTTAAGAAATATTTTTACATGGCTACAGATTCTGATAGTAGTGAAGAAGATGAAATGGTTTACATTGTTGTTAAGGATGAATCAAGTGATGAGAATGATAAGATGATCCTCATCTTTCATGTCAGTAACAATGATGCATTTATTATTGATAGTGGTTGTTCTCACCACATGATTGGTGATAAATCTAAATTTGAGCACTTGGAATAGTATGATGGTGGGAGTGTTAGATTTGGAAATCATGAAACCTATTATGTAAAGGGGAAAGTTTTTATTGCACTAAATAATGATCTTAGATGTGACAATGCTTATTGGGTTGGAGGATTGAAGCATAATCTACTTAGTGTGGCACAATTGAATAATATTGGATTCAAGGTAGAATTCATGGATAAGAAAGCCAAGTTGCTAGATGGATATGGAAATCTAGTTGGGGTTGACAATCAAATAAGAGGTAATCTTTTCTACTTAGATCTAACTATAAATTCATGCTTCATAGATCAAGTAGAAGAAAGATCGTTATGGCATAAAAGATTGTGCCATGTGAATTTTGATAACTTGGTCAACATAAGAAAGAATAGAAGGGTTAGAGGCATTCCAAGCCTAAAGAAACCTGGTATGGGCATGTCCAAGAATTGTCAAATTGGAAAGATGAGAAAGAAAAGTTTTTCAAAAAAGAACTATCATTCTAAAGAAGTCTTTGAGCTAGTTTATACAGACCTTTGTGGACCTATTGGCATACAAAGCTACTATAGAAATAAGTACTTTATTTTGTTTGTTGATGATTATTGTAGGATGATGACAATCATGTACTTAAAGGATAAATTAGAAGCATTCCAAAAGTTTAAATGGTATTTGGCAAGAGTTTATAAAGAAATAGGAAAGAAACTAAAGCGTTTAAGGTCAAATAGGGTAGGTGAATTCATCTCAAATAAATTACATGAATTCTACAATGATTGAAAAATTAAAAGGTATGTATTTGCACGTAGTACACCTCAGAAGAGTGGCATAGCTAAGAGTGGGAATAGATCAATCATAAATTGTGCAAGGACACTAATGATAGAGAAGAATGTTGCTATCAAGTACTAGAAGGATGAAATAAGCACTACAGTTCATACCTTGAACCAAATTTAGCTGAAGGACTCAAATCAAAAACCTTTTGAATTATGGTATCACTATAAACCTAATGTTTGTTATTTTAAAGTATTTGGAAGAAAATGTTATATTCTGAAGGAGTCAAGAAAAGGAAAATTTGATGTAAAAAATGATGAAGGCATATTCTTGGGATACTCCAATAAGACAAAAGCATACACGTGTTTAAATATATCTACTCAAAAAGTTATAGAAAGTGCACATGTAAATATTGATGAATTTGTAGAAGAATCTAAAGAACAAAGCATAAAAGAACTTGAAAACTACAAAAACTTTGTTTACTATGAGCCTAATACTTTACTTGAAGTTCAAGCAAATGGTAGTTAGTAGTCTTCAACACCTGAGTCTTCAAAATCCCCACTTCAACTCGAGTTGTAGCTAGTGCAATCTAAGTCACTATCTAAAGGACTTAAGTCGTAGTCAGAAGGACCTATGTTTTAGTTAGTGCAAACTGAGTCATCTGATGGACCCAATTCATAGATAGTGGGACTTGAGCATGATTCAAAAGATCATAGTGAACCTAGTGAATTCATAAAGAAGGAGCCTAGACTTGCTAGATATGTCAGAAAGTATCACACACCTAAGAAAATAATTAGAAATCAATTAGAAGGCGTAATAACAAGGAATAAATTAAAAGGTGCATGTTTGCTAACGACGTTTGAAGCTAGAACTATCAAAGATGCATTAGAAAATGAAAGATGGATTAAGGCAATGAATGAAGAGATTGATTAGATTAAAAGGAACAAAACTTGGACTCGTGTTTCGAGACCCATGGACAAAAATGTAATTGGCTCAAAATGGGTATTCAGAAATAAGCTAAATGAGAATGGAGAAGTTTCAAGAAATAAGGAAAGGTTAGTGTGAAAGGGTTATGCTCAAGAAGGTATTGGCAATGGAGAGACTTTTTCTCTTGTTGCTAGACTAGAAGGTGTTAGAAAACTCCTTGCATATGTAGTACACAAAGGATTCATAGTATATGAAATGGATGTGAAATCTGTATTCTTGAATGGAATCTTAGAAGATGAAGTCTACATTGAGCAACTAAAAGGTTTAATTGATCCTAGCAAAAGGGAGATGGTTTGTAGACTACACAAAGCTTTGTATGGTCTCAAACAAGCTCCTAGAGCCTGGTATGAAAGGTTATATAATTATCTCATAAAGATTGGTTTTCAAACAACTAATGATAACAACAACCTATACATCAAAGAAGGACCATATAAGAAGATTTTGTTGGTAGAAATGTTTGTGGATGATACATTATTTACTAGAAATGATGAAATGTAAACTATTTTTTTGTAGAAATGAGTAAGGAATTTGAAATGTCAATATTTGGAGAGATTAAATTCTTTGTTAGCTATATGCATTACTCAATCAAGATATGTCAAGGAGATACTGAAGAATTTTGGAATGGAGGATTATGGACCAGTTAGAACACCTATGTCTATTGGAAATAAGATTTCTAGTAAAGATGATTCTAAGGAGGTAGACTAGACTACATACAAATTAATGACTAGAAAACCTCAATATGTAGTGCACACAAAACTTAATATAGCATTAGCAGTTGGTATGGTGGCTAGATTCTTTGCTAATCCCAAAGAAAATCATATGATGGCAATAAAAAGAATCATGAGGTATCTAAAAGGTACTGAAGAATATGGTTTGTGGTATAAGAAAGGAGACAACTTTGAATTGAGAGCATTCACTAATGTTGATTGGGAAGGAAGTGTTGATGACAGGAAGAGCACTAGTGGTGGAGCATTTTTTCTAGGAAAGAGGCTAGTATCTTGGACAAGCAAGAAGTAGAACTGTATCTCTCAATCTACAACAAAAGAAGAATATATTGTTGCAATAGTCAATTATTCCAAAATTGTGTGGTTCAAGCAACCATTTCCAGGTATGAAGGAGGTGATCAAGGACTCAGTTGTTATCTTTTGTGACAACACCAGTGTAATCAACATACCCAAGAATCTAGTGATGCATAGAAAGACCTAGAACATTTGAATTGGTGCAAGATAAGGAGGTGAGATTGGAATATGTGAATACAAAAGAATAGTTTGCAAACACATTCACCAAGCCATTACCTAAGGATGCATTTTTGTACCTAAGAGGTAAGCTAGGGGTCATTCCCCTATCTGAAGTTCACTGATCAGATTTTAGTGATGCATCAACCAAGCATGTGGAAGACCAAACAACTTGATGCAACATTGTCAAAGCAAATTGCATATGAATTTGTATATTAGGTACATGGAGACTACATTTATTATTGTCTTTGGCATAAGATTTCAAAGAGGGAGAGTTTTATGTCATATGTCAAAGAAATTTTGGTGAATTTTTGAGATGTCAAGGAGGGAGAATTTGACATATCAAAAATTTTGAGTTAATATCAAAGAGAGATTTTGCTATTAGAAGGTGATATTGTAGTCATTACAATTAGAGATTGATGACAGAAGGAGTTCACACTCATAGAGGGAGTTCTCATGAATGAGAATTAGATTGAAATTAAGGATATTATCCTTACTTCTATTTTTCTCTAAAATTTCTATGTATCATGACATGTTGTGTTACCATCAATGCCAAAGAGATAGATTGTTGGATATAATCATTCAATTTTATGTTGTTTTTGATGTTACATAAATGTAAAGTATATATCAAGCAATCAATGTATGTCGAGCTCACTTGGGAGTCAAAGGAAGTTCTAGTGTATAATGAGCATTTCAATGTTAACCAAGTTTAGAGTTAGTGTCTACTAAGCTCACTCAACCACCTAAGGAAATTTTGCATGGAACTAGTGTTAACTAAGTTCACCTGGTTACCAAAGAAAAGTTGGCATGGAATGAGTGTTAACCAATTTCACTCGGTTACCAAAGGAAGTCTAAAGGAAAGTCATTTTTGAGTTAGTTTTGATTGAGTTCGGTTAGCTAACGAAGGATTTTCTTATATTAGTATATTTGATCTAACAATTTTGTTGGTTACTTCTAGTTGACTTATGGGATGAACTTAATTTGTTTGAAATTGTATTCAAGGCAGTTTTCCAAGGTAAAACATATAAATATAAGGTCAAGTTGAGGATTTTATTGAGAACAAGCATGAGATTGAAGAGATAAATCAAGGAGATAGTAGCATATCCAAGTTGACCAAGCTACAAAGAACATTATGATCAAGCAGGATCAAGTATCCAAGCCAAAACATAGGTCTAAAATTAGCAAAGATAGTTGCATCAAAAATTTGGTCAAGTCATTGCTACTCTCTGATAATTGTAGTGGTGAATCAAATCTCCTAATAGAGTTACCTTATTAGTTATTTCCCAAATTCCCTAACAAGATGGAATTTATAGATTGAAGCATATAAATACCTCTGACAAGGCCACTCCTTATAGGGTGATCTAAATCTTTTAACAGGGTCACACCTTACAATGTATTTTGTAACCTTTAATAGGATTAGCTCCGAACAAGGATCACTTCAGAAAAGTGAATAACAATAACTAGTTCGTATTGGTGGTTTTTCAAAAATTGGATTTTCACATTAAATCTTGGTGTTTTTCAATAACACTGAACATCTTAAGAAGCAATTATTTAGTTTTTTTCGAGTGATAGTAATTCTTAGTGTTAACCGAGTTACAACAGTATTTTAGTTTCAATAGAGTTTGGTTTTGAATTGTATTCACATCTTAAGGGATCTTTGATTTTTTTAGTGGTAAATAATTCACCCCTCCCCTCTCAGTTACTCCTCTTATATTTCAAAAAGTCCTCATCAAGGTATTTTTTTTTGATACCTTTTTGTAACTATCTATCTTCTTCTTGTAGACAATCAAATCTTAGTCAATCTAGTTTTGGAAGTTTTGACCTTGCACTAATAACTTGTTTGAATAATTCATTGTTGTCCATTTCATATCCAATGTTAGATAGTTGATCCTATAATTCTACGATTCTCATAAAGAAGGAATTCATAGATTCACCTTTACTCATGCTTCTGTTCAAAATAAGAATTATTGAGAGGGGCAGGTGAATTAGTAATTTACAAACTTTAGTCTCCAACTATATATTATTTGTTACTTTAAACCATACATAACAAATTAATAAAGTAATGTTGAACAATAACAATAACCATGCACAAAGATAACTCATAACACCATTTTTTTTAACTAGGGAAACCCTAGCCAAGGGAAAACCCCAATGGAGGTGATACTCACTAGATAATATACCAATATATAAGTTCCTTATTAGAGGATGGACCCTTTTAGGATTTAGTGAGAAATTTTAGTATAGAGAGTCCCTATTGGGATACTTTTAATCCCTATTAGGAGATTCCAACCCTATTAGGAGTTGTAGTATAGTAAATGCAAGATGAGCCCACCACCCAAACATGCACTTCCAATTACAAGAAGAGCTCACTGTCCAAAAAATCAACCAAACTTTTAGAATATAGATTCTTTCTCAGTTCAATCTTAGATCACAAAATAGCTTTACAAACTTTGCATATTTCACTTTCACTAAAGTTTTCATACAATTGCTCAACTCAACTTATCCAAGATAGCACAATTGCACAATTGACTTCACCCATGATAATTAGAAATGGTCTTACTGTGTTCCTTGAGTAAGGTGCTAGATTGTTCAACAATCTCTTGATTTCTTCTTCATCATCAATCTTGCATATTTTTCTTAGCATAGACTTCTAATGTTCAAAGTCCTCTTGAGTTAGTGCCTTCTTCTCAATAAGTCTATTATACATTTTCTAGTTTAACATGCCTTCAATATTCTTGAGTTTCAAATTGTTAGCTATAATGTATCTCATGGTAGAGATATCAATCTAATATTTCTCAAAATTGTTATACAAATCATTAAAAAAATTCATCTAAACAAAGTTGCCTTCATTAGCAATAGCTAAGTTTATCTTCTCTATCTTTAGCTTCTAGGGTTGCCAAGCTTTTCCTACTGATTTCTTAGAATTAGTCACCTTCTCTATATGTTTAACTTCATGTTATTCTTCTTCTTCACTAGACTCAACAATTTTCAACAATGTCTTTTTGTGTTTTTCCTAGTTCATTGGCTTGTGTTGGAGTTGATGAAATTCAACTCCGAAGATGCCCAAGATCACTTGCATGTGAAAACTTGTCAAAGAGAAGCCAAGGAAGGAAGAGTGTGGAGCTAGGGAAAAACCCTAAATGGACATGAGAGACAACAAGTATGAAAACACAAAAAAAATGTATCTACAATGAGAATGTGATGATGTAAATACAAAGAGGGAGAGGCCGCTTATAAAAGCCTCATAGAATCTCCTAGAACAAGCTAGAAGATGCTAGGAGATAAGTGTGACAACTAAGCATACATCCACATTAGGTGGAAAGTCCTCAAACAAGGTGAGAGGATAAGTATGACTTAGGATAGAACAAACTCCCGTATTGGAAACAACTTATAACAAACTCCTAGACTACAACTAATAAATAAAATGCATTTACCTAAGTAAGCTTAAGTAAATAGAATAAATAATTAGTAAATTAATTATTTACTCTAACAACCCCCATTAAGTGCAACTTAGGGAAATGCCTTAAGCTCACAAACTAAGAAATATAGAATGCATAATGGGTCCCAGCAACAAGGCCATGTTAGGTACCCATGTACAATGCAAAAGATGCAACCTCTAAAAATTTTGAACAAGAGAAAACTACGTGGGAAAAACTCTCCCCCAAAAAGAGGTGAAAAAACAACATATTGAAAAAAACATGAAGTGAAGGAAGGATGGCCTCAACCAATCCCCCCAAGGACAACTTTTGTAACCCCAAGCATTGACCATAGCTGAAGAAAGAAAGCAATGCAAAAGGCTTAGTGAAGATGTCTACAACCTGACCGGTAGTAGGAATGTACTCCAATGAAATAACACCATCCTAGATCAATTGTCAGATGAAACACATATGCAACTCAATGTGCTCGGTATGCTAATGTTCCATTGAGTTGCAAGAAATTTGGATGGCACTCTCATTATCGCACCACAAAATAGTTGGATGATCAGGAGGAAAGCCAAACTCAATCATCAATTGACAAAGCCATAAAGCCTCTTGACTAGCAAGAACTGCAGCCCTATAATTAGCCTTTGTAGATGAAAGTGCTCGAGCATGCTACTTCTTGCACGACCATGTGATGGGACCAGAGCCAAGGAAAAACATAAAGCCAAAAGTAGACTTTTGATCATCAACATCATTAGCCCAATCTGAGTCAATGTAGCCAACAATGTGTGGAGTCCCCATAGTGTAATGAATGCCATATATAAGTGTGCTCTAAATGTAGCACAATATACACCTGGCAGCTTGCCAATGACTCTCATGAGGGTCCTAAGAAAACTAAGAGACTAGGCCAACCGTGAAAGAAAGATCAGGGTGAGTGTGTGTCAAGTATAATAGGCTGCTAACCAACTGTCAATACAAAGTAGCATCCATTGTAGATGAGGAGCAGGAGGTAGACAAATGCCTTAAAAACTCAAAATGAGTCGAAGGCATCAGACTTGTACTTAAGAAAGTACACCCATGTGTGTCTGGAGAAGTCATCAATGAATGTAAGCACATATCTAGCACCCGAAAAAGAAGGAGTAGGCCAAGAGGAAGAATAGAACCCTTTGGGGGATGGAAACTTGCATGATTCAATCTAGGTCCATGGATTCATGTTTTTGGGCAGAGGGAGTCAATTGTGCCAACTACATTCAGAATCAAATGCCTCACAAGGCAGTTCAACATATGACTCCTGAGGAGGCTTGGTCCCATGTCAAGCCTGATGTATCATCATTCAGAGTTTTTGGGAGTATGGCATATGCATTTGTACCTGATGCTCAGAGGAAAGCAATGGAATCAAGGAGTTGACCACTCATTTTTGTTGGCTACTGCAAGGATGTAAAGGCTTACAGGTTATTTGATCCCGATTCCAGAGAGGTCCTATTTTGACAGGATGTCCAATTTGATGAGAGCCCTCCTGTAGTACATTCCTCACCTCTAGAGACTCCTCCAGCTCCCACTACTCGCTCTTCATGTCCACTTTGTTTTATAGATGATGAGGATGATGATCATGGTGATCTTGATATAGCTCCACCACAAGATCCTCCCTAGATGCCTAAATGGGCTTGAGCTATTGTTGAGGTTGCAAGATCTCTAGCTAGTGACCCATCCACATCCCGTCGCACCTATTCTCACACTGCGGGTTCTAGTCTACTCAGTCATGCTATTAGTACTGATCCTCAAAAATTTGCGAAGGTGACAGGACATTCAGAATGGGACAGTGCAATGGAGGAGGAATATTCTTCTTTGATGAAGAATCGCACATGGGATCTTTGTTCTCTTCCTAAGGGGAGAAAACTAGTGTGTTGTAAGTGGATTTATCACACTAAGTATGCTGATGATGGTTCTATTGATAAGCATAAGGCTCATCTTGTTGCGAAGGGTTTTTTGTAGGTTGAGGGTGTTGATTATTCTGAGACATTTGCCCCTATCACCAAGATGAATTCTATATGCCTTGTCTTATCCCTTGTAGCTTCACAGGTGTGATGAACCTCCTTATAGCAATATCGTGAGAATGCTCAAAATAACAGAATACAAAGTGATAGCAGAACTCAGAATGAATCTACTGATCGTAGGCCACTTGGAGGGGGTAACCTCCTTTGAGCAAGCTCAATACAATAAATTCATCCGTGCCCATCAAGGGCCTCAACCTATTCTTATATACTGGGTACGATCTAGAAAAGTAATACTACCTATGCATGTGGGATAATAAAATATACTCGCGGGACGACTTACAAAGCATATGCGTCCAACAACACTACTCTAACAAAATAAACAGAAGGAACACACAGGTTCCTAACATCCCCTCTCCCTTAGAAAAAAGCTTTGTCCTCAAAGCTTAAGGTGTGGAAATTGTTGTTGAATCTGAAGAAGGGGTTCCCAGGTAGCATCCTCTGGTTGCATGCCATGCCACTGAATCAAGACCTCAGAGATGGAGCGAGAGCGAAGCTGGCGAGTGCGCTGGTCAATGATTGCCACCGGCTCCAGGATAATGGATCCTTCCGTATCCATTTCAGGGAGAGTAGTTTGTGCTCTGACAGTGGTACCCAGAACTTTCTTTAGACAAGAAACATGAAAGACTGGATGAATGCGGGAAGAAGGAGGAAGTTCCAGTTTATAAGCAACTGAACCAATCTTCTGCAGAACCTTATAAGGCCCATAAAATTTTGGGGCCAGCTTATGACGCCCTTTCAGCTTTAGGGAGGATTGTTTGTATGGCTGTAGACGAAGAAAAACCATATCCCCAACTTGAAATGAGCGCTCAGAACGGTGTTGATCTGCTTGCTGTTTCATCCGATTACGGGCCATGTGAAGATTATCCTGTAAGGTACGAAGAATCTGATCCCTGCTGCGGAGAACTATGTCAACTGCCTAGACTGGTGAGCTGTTGGGAGTGTAGGGAAGGAGCACTGGAGGTGCCTGACCATAGACTGCTTCATATGGAGTCATTTTAGAGGCAGTGTGGTAAGAGGTATTGTACCACCATTCAGCTAAAGGGAGCCACTTGGCCCACTGATGTTGCTGTTCGGAAGTGAAGCAACGAAGATAAGTTTCCAAGCATTTATTGACAATTTTAGTTTGACCATCAGTTTGTGGGTGATAGCCCGAACTCATCTTCAGTTTGGTGCCAGTTTTCTGAAACAGTTCAGTCCAAAAATGACTGGTAAAAGTTGCATCACGATCAGAGACAATGGAAGAAGGGAGTCCATGAAGACGAAATATCTGGTCCATGAAGATTTGTGCAACAGAGGAGGCAGTATAGGGGTGGCTGAGGGCACAAAAATGACTATATTTTGAGAGACGATCAACCACAACCAAGATCACTGTCTTGCCACCGGATTTAGGAAGCCCTTCAATGAAATCCATAGAAATATCAGTCCAAATCCGTGTAGGGATGGGCAATGGTTCGAGCAAGCCAGGAAGGAGGGTCGTTTCACCCTTGTGGCGTTGGCAAGTATCACATTCAGCCACCATCTGTTGAATCGTCTGTTTCATCCCTTTCCAAAAGAAGTTTCTCCTTGCTCGCTCATAAGTTTTGAGGAAGCCTGAGTGCCCTGCTGAAGGAGAAGCATGGAGTTCATAAAAAAATAGCCTAATGTAGAGCTGGGTTCTGAGGAAGCACTAGCCGACCCTTGTATCGAAGAGAAGCACCATCCCAAGAGTAATGTGGTATAGCAGAAAGATTATTGGCTAGCTGGTGAATGATTTGAGATAAAGAAGAGTCACTGTCATAGCCCTGCTGAACAAACACTAACCAATTGGGAATGGGCATAGAAATAGCGGAAAGGGAAGCTTGATTATCAAATGTGCGAGAAAGAGCATCTGCCACAATATTCTCCTTACCCTTCTTGTAGGTGATCTCATAATCATACCCCATGAGTTTGCTGACCCATTTCTGTTGTGTAGGAGAGGATACCCGTTGTTCCAGGAAGTATTTCAGACTTTGGTGATCGGTTTTGATGCAAAAATGACTCCCTAAGAGGTATGGCCGCCACTTCTGTACAGCATGCAAAATAGCCATCATTTCTTTTTCATAAGTAGAGAGGGCTAGATTCTTACCAGAGAGGGCTTTGCTAGTGAACGCAATAGGATGGTCATCTTGCAGGAGAATAGCACCCAATCCATTGCCGCAAGCATCACTCTCAATAGTGAAGGGTTTGGAAAAATCTGGCATCGCGAGAACAGGTGTACTGCACATAGCCTGTTTCAGTTGTTCAAATGCAGTCTCAGCAACAGGGGTCCAGGAGAAGGCATCCTTTTTTAACAGAGCTGTCAATGGTGCTGCAATTTTCCCGTAATCTTTGACAAACTTGCGGTAGTAGCCAGTCAAACCCAAAAAACCCCGAAGGCTCTTGAGAGTTTTAGGATGCGGCCAAGTTTTCATGGCATCTATTTTTGTAGGATCCACCCGCACTCCATGGTGTGCAACAATATGCCCGAGATACTCCACTTCCTCCTGGCCAAACACACATTTAGATAGTTTTGCACAGAGTTGATGATCAGAGAGAAGTTGCAAGACAAGCTCCAGATGATGGAGATGCTCAGCCCAAGTTTTGCTATATATGAGGATATCATCAAAGAAGACCAGAATGAATTTCCGGAGGTATGGTCGAAATATGTTATTCATCACTGCCTGAAATGTTGAAGGAGCATTCGTGAGGCCAAAGGGCATGACTAAAAATTCATAGTGACCATCATGTGTGCGGAAGGTAGTTTTAGGTATATCCTCCTCATTAACCCGAATTTGATGATACCCAGAACGAAGATCTAACTTGGAGAAAAAATGAGCCCCATGAAGTTCATCAAGAAGTTCATCAACAACTGGAATGGGAAACTTGTCCTTTATAGTGAGATGATTAAGTGCTCGGAAATCAATGCAGAGTCACCATGACCCATCTTTTTTGCGAACAAGCAGAACTGGAGAAGAAAAGGAACTGGTACTAGGGCGAATAATACCTTTCTTCAATAAGTCACGGACAAGTATCTCGATTTCGGTCTTCTGATGAAATGGGTAGCGGTAGGGCCTGATGTTGGGCGGAACACTGCCAGGAAGGAGCTGAATACGGTGGTCCTCTGGACGAGAAGGAGGTAATCCGACAGGTTCAGCAAATATACCAGAATACTTGTCCAAAATGTGTTGGAGATCGACAGGAGTGCTAGAGACTGCTGATGGCTGCATCTGAATGGAATGGAGCTGAGCGATGACACCATGTGAATTCTTCTTAAGAAGTTTTTCCATACGGTGTGAACTGATGATGCTGAGGGACCCTGGTTGTAAGCCTTTCAAAGTGTGTTGGTGCCCCTTGGCTGAAAACTGCATCCAAAGTTTAGCAAAATCCCAGAGAATGGGGCCAAGAGTGCGTAACCATTGGGCACCCAAAACCACATCACAGCCACCTAAGGGTAAGGCAAACATTTTAGAGCGCATGTTATAATCTCCAATAGAGAGACGCACATTGCAACATTTTCCTTTACAAGGTAAAGTGCCCCCATTGGCAATCATGACTTCAAAGATAGAGCAGGGATGGATAAAGCAATCAGCCTGTTTGGCTATTCGTGGATCAATGAAGTTATGAGTGCTACCAGAATCAATGAGTATAGTAAGAGGGATCTTCTTGAAGAAACCCTGGACCCGCATGGTTTGTGGAGTAGTGACTCCTGCCAAAGCATGGACAGATATCTCTGGTGGAGCTTCTGGTGAAGGAGGTTCAGGCTGGTGAGGCTCAACCTCATCATCCACTGTTTCCTGAGCATCTACATATTCTTCCAGTTCCGGTGGAGAATCCACATCCAAGAGATAGAGCTTTTGCTGAACACATCTATGGCCCCGAGACCATTTCTCATCACAATTATAACAAAGCCCTTTGTCTCGCCTGACTCGCATCTCTGTTTCAGACAAGTGCTTGATCGGAGTAGTTCTGGGAGCTGGTATGACGGGAGGGTTGTGAGAACCTATATTTCTGAATGGAACAAAATTAGATCTGGAGCATTGTAGAGCACTAATCTTGTCTTCCGCTAACTTAGCCAACCCAAGGGCTTCCATCATTGTAGTAGGTCGAAACATTTTGACTTCTGAGCGAAGTGCATCCTTTAGACCACTGACAAAACAACTACGGAAGAATTCATCAGACAAGCTCTCTGTGTAATTAGCTAATTTTTCAAACTCTGTCTGGTATTCTCTTACAGTGCCTGTTTGACGCAGTTTAGTGAGTGCTCCTGTGAAATCATCAAAGGAACTAGGGCCAAAGCGCTCCAAAATGAGGGTGCACAATTCTCTCCATGTTGGGTCTACATTAGCCTTGATGTACCAACGGAACCATTGAAGAGCTTCATGTTCCAAATGAAAAGATGCAAGGGAGACCTTGTGGTTATCCAAAGTATTATGCAAGCTGAAATACTGCTCTGCCCTATAGATCCATCCAGTCGGATCAGAACCATCGAAGCGCGGAAAATCAAGCTTTGGTCCACGGAAATTGCCAGAAGAGGACCCAGTATCTCCTGAATGGTTTCGGCTCATGGCTGACTGCTGAAAGTTAAGACCCAAAATTTTGTCATCCAGATCTTGAAGTTTGGTTTTGAGGGATGCAATTTCCTCTTCCATGATTTTTGCTCCTGTACGCGTAACAACCATAAAACAAGGTTTTTTTTTTTTTTTTTTTTTTTTTTTTTTGGGGAATGGGTAGAAGATGAGAAACAAAAACTTTTTTAGTTACGACAAACTTGGATTTGGGTAAAACTCATATAGGAAATGGGTGTTCGACGGGTGGTGGGAGACTATCTGGGGACAAGGGAAAAAGAAAAATGAGGGTTTCAAGGGTAGGGAGGCGAAATGAGGCAAACAGTCCAAGAGGGATAAGGGAGCAAAATGAGGAATTGAATCTTGTGGCTCAGTTTGGTGGCGATTGGATGAGAGGTGAAAAAGATAGGGCAAACCCTAAAATTAGATAAATGAGGGATTTAGGGCTTTGATATGTAAAATTTGGGGTTGGGTCGCCAAGGAAGGAAGTATGCGAAATGAAATGATATTGCAGACGTTCTGCGGAAGTATGAGCAGAAACGGAAAGCAAACAAGGAAGCTACGACTAAAAAACAGAAAAATTTTTACTTTGTTTTTTTTTTTTTTTTTTTTTTTTGAACAGTCGACTTAGAAAAATTCACTCACAGACAGAACAACTGAAAAGAGTTATTGCAATAACAAGAGATATTAGAAGTGAGAGGAACCTGAAGGCCACGACAGAAAAAAAAATTTGATGTAATTTCCACCCAGCGAGCCCAAGAGAGTGCTCTGATACCAGATGTGATGAACCTCCTTATAGCAATATCGTGAGAATGCTCGAAATAACAGAATACAAAGTGATAGTAGAACTCAGAATGAATCTACTGATTGCAGGCCACTTCGAGGGGGTAACCTCCTTTGAGCAAGCTCAATACAATAAATTCGTCCATGCCCATCAAGGGCCTCAACCTATTCTTATATACTGGGTACGATCTAGAAAAGTAATACTACCTATGCATGTGGGATAATAAAATATACTCGCGGGACGACTTACAAAGCATATGCGTCCAACAACACTACTCTAACAAAATAAACAGAAGGAACACACAGGTTCCTAACAACAGGGATGGTCAGTTTATCAAATGGATGTGAAAAGTGTCTTCCTGCATGGTGATATCATTAAGGAGATTTATATGGAGTAGCCTACAGGTTTTGTGCAGGATCCCACCTTGGTTTGCAGGCTTTCATGTTCATTGTATGGTCTCAAACAACCCCCTAGGGCTTGGTATGAGAAGATGGACTCATTTCTGCTATTTATAGGCTTCACTCGCTACCATTTCGATCCCACAATGTACATTTAGTGTCTTGGTGATGAGATTTCGATTCTTTTTTTGTATGTTGATGATCTTATCCTTATAGGTAGTTCATCATCCATGCTCTAAGATGTTAAGTGTGCATTGATGGACCAGTTCGAGATGACTGATCTTGGTTTGCTGCACTACTTTCTTGGTCTTCAGATTCAACAATCTTCCATTGGCATTTTTCTATATTAGCAGAAGTATGCCCTTGACATGCTTCATCACTTTCACATGCTTGATTGAAAGGCTTCTCCTACACCATTTCAGTCAGGTGTTACTTTTCTACCTCCTGCTTTGCATCTACAGTGGATGCTACTTTGTATCAGTAGTTGGTTGGTAGCGTATTGTACCTGACACACACTCGCCTTGATCTTTCTTTTTCGGTTGGCCTAGTCTCTTGGTTTTCTCAAGACCCTCATGAGATTCATTGGCAAGCTACCAAGCATATTCTAAGCTACATTCAGGGAACACTTATGTATGGAATTCATTACACTACGAGAACTCCACACATTTTTGGCTACAATGACTCAGATTGGGTCAGTGATGTTGATGATCAAAAGTCTACTTTTGGCTTTGTGTTTTTCCTTGGATCCAGTCCCATGACATGGTCATGTAAGAAGTAGTATGCTCAAGCACTTTCATCTATAGAGGCTGAGTACAGGGCCATAGTTCTTGCTAGTCAGGAGGCTTTATGGATTCGTGAATTGATGTCTGAGTTTGGATTTCCTCTTGACCATCCCACTATTTTGTGGTGCAATAATCAAAGTGCCATCCACATTTCATGCAACCTAGTGGAACATTAGTGTACCAAAAACATTGAGTTTCATATGCATTTCATATGTCAGTTGATCTAGGATGGTGTTATTGCATTGGAGTATATTCCTACTGTTGGTCAAGTTGCCGACATCTTCACTAAGCCTTTTGCATCACCTCTCTTTCTTTAGCTATGGTCAATGCATGGAGTTATGGAAGTTGTCCTTGGGGGGATTGGTTGAGGCCATCCTTCCCTCACTTCATATTTTTTTTAGCATTTTGTTTTTTACCTCTTTTTGGGGGAGAGTTTTTCCCATGTGGTTTTCTCTCTTGCCCCATTTTACAAAGGTTGCATTTAGTTGCATTGTACTTGGGTACCTAAAATGGCCTTGTTGTCGGGACCCATTTTGCATTTTTTTCGTTGTTTTATGAGCTTAAGGCATTCCCCTAAGTTGCACTTAAAGGGGGGTGTTAGAGTAAATAATTAATTAATTGTTAATTATTTACTCTATTACTTAAGCTTACTTAGGTTAATGCATGTAGTTGAGGTTAGTTGTTGACAACACAGGAGTTTGTTCCCTTTTGCATACTTATCTTTTCAACCTCTTGTAGATGTGTGCTTAGTTGTCAACCTTATCTCCTACCTCATTCTAGCTTCTTATACAAGCATCCATGAGGCCTTTTTTATTTGGTCTCTCTCTCATTGTAAATTCATTCCATTTTCACATAGAAATTCTAATTTCCTATTGTGAAATATTCTCTTGTGCAGTATTTGCTTCAAGCTCTTTGCTCCCTAGGTTTCTCTTCAGAGGGCTATTTGCATTCTAGGTGATCTTGGCACATTATTAGAGTCAGATTCTCAACTCCTACAGTGTAACACATGCCAAGTCTGCCACATGGCACTTTGCCACGTTGCCCTTGCCATGTCATCTACTCCACCACATGGCATCCACATGGCATCTTTTTTGCGTCAACATTTTCTGGGATGTCAAATTTAAGATCATGAAATGCTGACATCAACATGATGTCAGCACTACATCATCCACCAGCATCTCTCCTAGGTCCTTTTTGACCTACCTTCAATTTTTTTGCCATAACTTGATCATATAGAGGTATTTTTCCGATTCAAAAGAAGTACTAGAAAGCTAGTTCCAAGATGGAGACATTGGTGTAGGTATTTTTAGGTTTTGATTCATTTTCATTGCCCATTTTTTTAGTTAAAGTCCAAAGTTCTATTTTTGAATCTAGCAAGCTTATCTTTTGCATCCCATGTCAGTTTTTTGAAAATTTTATATTTTTGAAAAGCTAGTTCTGTCACCTTTTCAGAAATGTGGTCTTTTTTTAAAGTTTTTTGCCCATGCTCTTTCTATCATATTTTTTGCATTTTTACTATATGGTGGATATCTTGAGTGTTTTAGGCTTGAGGATCATTTTCTTGGCATAGTTTCTTTTGTTTTGGGCTGTTGTATGTTTTTTTATAGCTTGTTTTTAGTTTTGATCATTGTAGCTATCATTTTGAAGAACTTTTATGTATTGCACTGAGATAAAGTGTCACTTTTTCATTTTGGGGGTCATGATCATTGTTTTGAGTTAGTTGTATATGCACTATTTTCATAAAGCACAATGGGGGGTATAGTTGTTTGTTGTTTTAGGCATTATCCCTTTGTCAAGTGAGTTTCCCTTCCACAACATTAGCCCTATGTTGCGTCAGTGTGACCGTGTCTTTATGGGTGTTTCTACCTCTTCTTCTCTCGTCATTCTTGGTTCGTTTGCAGGAGGCTTTGGCCCATCTTCTCAATTTTCTATTATCAAACCCCATCTACATTAAGCAGGGTTATGTTGTTGTTCTAATGCATCCTTGGTTCAATGGTTCGTTAGTGTGAACTATGCATTTAGTGGTTGATCCTATACATAAGGCAATTGTAGTGGCTGGCTACCTATGCATTTCGGTGAGATGGATCATCTACCATATAGACATGCTCAGTTCATGCCTTCTTCTTCCATGGAGGTTCTTTAGATTAGCAGTTTGGTAGATTTTGTGGCTTCTTCATGCTTCAACAATGCTCTTCATGATCACTTTCTTGTTCCTAGTTTTAGGGGACATTCCAATTTATGCCACTTTAAATACTTTGTACAGGCTCATCTGAACACATAATCAAGTTCCATTTTTTTTTAAAGTGCTTTTTTTTTTTTGTCTACTTTCCATATTTGCAATTAGATTATAGGTGTTTGTACCTCTTTCCCTCTCTCATAATTCTTGGTTCATTTGTAGGAGATTTTTACCCCACCTTCTCAGTTGCCTGTCATCTCACCTTATCTACATTAAGGGGGGGTTATGTTGTTGTTCTAATGCATCCCTGGTTTGATGGTTCGATAGTGTGAACTGTGCATTCAGTGGTTGATCTTATATACAAGGTGATTGCAATGGTTGGCTACCTATGCATTTCAGTGAGATGGATCATCTACCATATAGACATGCTCGGTTCGTGCCTTCTTCTTCCATGGAAGTTTCTCAGATCGGCAGTTTTCTTCTTGATGTCAGAGTTTTGTAGCTTCTTCATGATTCAGTGATGCTCTTCATGATCTCTCCTTGTTCCTATTTTAGGGGACATTCCCCTAGTTGGAGGCTTCTTCAGTTCATCACTAGGTTAACCTCTTTTTGGGGGAGGATTTTTCCCACGTGGTTTTCTCTCTTTCCCCATTTTTAGAGGTTGCATTTTTGTTGCATTTGTACATGGGTACCTAAAATTGTCTTGTTGCCAGGGCCCATTTTACATTCTGCATTTTTTAGTTTTGTGAGCTTAAGGCATTTCCCTAAGTTGCACTTAAAAGGGGGTGTTAGAGTAAATAATTAATTTATTAATTATTTATTCTATTTACTTAAGCTTACTTAGGTAAATTCATTCATTAATTAGTTGCAGCCTAGGATTTTGTTATAATTTGTTGACAATACAGGAGTTTGATCTCTCTTAAGTCATACTTATCATCTTACATTGTTCGAGGACTTTCCACCTTATGTGGACCTATGCTTAGTTGTCACACTTATCTCCTAGTGTCTTCTAGCTTATTTTGAAAGATTCCTTGAGCTCTTTATATTTGCGCTCCCTCATTGTATTTTCACAATGGGGAAAGAGAGAAAACCACATGGGAAAAACCCTCCCCCAAAAAGAGGTAAGAACCTAGTAAAGAACATAAGAAGCCTCCAACTAGGGAAATGTCTCCTAAAATAAGAACACGAAAGTGATCAAGAAAGAGCATCACTGAAGCAAGAAGAAGCTGCAAATCTGCCATCAAAAAGAAAACTTTTGATCTAAAGAACCTCCAAGGAAGAAGAAGGCACGAACTAAGTGTGTCTGTATGGTAGATGATCCATCTCACTAAAATGCATAGGTAGCAAGCCACTGTAATCACCTTGTATATAGGATCAACCACTAAATACATAGTTCACACTATCAAACTATTGAAGCAAGGATGCATTAGAACAACAAGAAAAAGCTCAATGGTTCATTAGTGTGAGCTATGTATTCATTGGTTGATCCTATATACAAGGTGATTTCAGTGAGATGGATCATCTACCATATAGACATGCTCGGTTTGTGCTTTTTCTTCCTTGGAGGTTCTTCAGATCAGCATTTTTCTTCTTGATGGCAGAGATTTGTGGCTCTTCATGCTTTAGTGATGCTCTTCATGATCACTCCTTGTTCCTATTTTAGGGGACATTTTCCTAGTTGGAGGCTTCTTCAGTTCTTCACTAGGTTCTTACCTCTTTTTGAGGGAGGGTTTTTCCTACGTAGTTTTCTCTCTTTCCCCATTTTCACAGGTTGCATCTTTTGCATTTGTACATGGGTACCTAACATGGCCTCATTGCTAGGACCCATTCTACATTTTATCTTAGTTTTGTGAGCTTAAGGCATTTCCCTAGGTTGCACTTAAGGGCTGGTGTTAGAGTAAATAATTAATTTACTAATTATTTATTCTATTTACTTAAGCTTACTTAGGTAAATGCATTTATTAACTAGTTGTAGTCTAGGAGTTAGTTATAAGTTATTGACAATACATGAGTTTGTTCTCTCCTAAGTCATACTTATCCTCTCACCTTGTTCGAGGACTTTACACCTCATGTGGATGTATGCTTTGTTGTCACACTTATCTCTTAGCATCTTCTAGCTTGTTTTGGAAGATTCCTTGAGCTCTTTATATTTGGGCTCCCTCATTGTATTTTCATAGGATATTTAGCATATTGTAAATATATATTTTCTTGTGTTGCAATATCTTCTTCTCTCTCATGTCCATTTAGGTTCTTTCCCTTGCTCTGCACTCTTTCATCCTCGGCTTCCTTTTGACAGGTTTTAGCATGTAAGTGATCTTAGGCATCTTTAGAATTGGATTTCATCAACTCCAATGAGGTATTTTTCCAATCTAAAAGAAGTGCCAAAAAGTTGGTTTCGAGATGGAGACATTGGTGTAGGTATTTTTAGGTTTTGATTTATTTTTGTTGCATATTTTTTTAGTTGCAATCCGAAGTTGTGTTTTTGATTCCGACATGCATATCTTTTGCATCCCGTGTCATTTTTTTGAAAACTTTATATTTTTGGAAAGCTGGTTGTATCATCTTTTTAGAAATGTGGTCCTTTTTCTTAGATTTTGACCCATGCTCTTTCTATCATATTTTTGGCATTTTTTTCTCTATGGTGGATATCTTGGGTGTTTTAGACCTGAAGATCATTTTCCTAGCATGGTTTCTTTTGTTTTGTGTTGTACTATATTTTTTTGTAGCTTGTTTTCAATTTTGATCATTGTAGCTATCATATTGAAGCACTTTTATGTATTGCACTGAGATAAAATGTCACTCTTGCATTCTGGGGGTCATGAATGTTGTTTTGAGTCAGTTGTAAATGCACTATTTTCATAAAGCACCATAGGGGGGATATTTGTTTGTTGTTTTAGGCACTCTCCCTTTGTCAAGTGAGTGTCACTTCCATGACATTAGCCCCATGTAGCGTTAGTGTGACCATGTCTTTATAGGTGTTTGTATCTCTTCCTCTCTTGTTGTTCTTTGTTCGTCTGCAAGAGACTTTGGCCACCTTCTTAGTTGCCTATCATCTCACCTTGTCTGCATTAAGGGGGGGTTATGTTGTTTTTCTAATGCATCTATGGTTCGATGGTTCAATAGTGTGAACTATGTATTCAGTGGTTGATCCTATATACAAGGTGATTGTAGTGACTGACTACCTATGCATTTCAGTGAGATGGGTCATCTACTATATAAACACTCTCAATTTGTGCCTTCTTCTTCCATAAAGGTTCTTCAGATCAGTAGTTTTCTTTTTGATGGTAGATTTGTGGCTCTTCATACTTTAGTGATGCTCTTCATAATCACTCATTGTTCTTATTTTAGAGGACATTTCCCTAGTTGGAGGCTTCTTCAATTCTTCACTAGGTTTACCTCTTTTTGGGGGAGGGTTTTTCCCATGTGGTTTTCTCTCTTTCCTCATTTTCAAAGGTTGCATTTCTTTGCATTGTACATGGGTACCTAACATGGCCTTGTTGCCGGGACCCATTCTACATTCTACATTTCTTAGTTTTGTGAGCTTAAGGCATTTCCCTAAGCTGCACTTAAGGGGCCGTGTTAGAGTAAATAATTAATTTATTAATTATTTATTCTATTTACTTAAGCTTACTTAGGTAAATGCATTTTATTTATTTTTTGCAGTCTAGAAGTTTGTTATAAGTTGTTGACAATAAAGGAGTTTTTTCTCTCCTAAGTCATACTTATCCTGTCACATTGTTCGAAGACTTGCCACCTTATGTGGATATATGCTTAGTTGTCACACTTATCTCCAAGTATCTTATAGCTTGTTCTAGGAGATTCTTGGAGCTCTTTATATTCGAGCTCCCTCATTGTATTTTCATCACAACACATTCTCATTGTAAATACAATTTTATTATTTTTGCATACTTGTTGTCTCTCATGTCTGTTTAGGGTTTTTCCCTTGCTCCATGCTCTTCCTTAATTGGATTCCCTTTAATAGATTTCCACATGCAGGTGATCTTGGCCATCTTCAGAGTTGAATTTCATCAACTCCAACAATTTTTTAATTTTTTAGATGTCAAAATCATTTTCTTGGCATGGTTTCTCTTGTTTTAGGCTGTACTTTTTTTTTTGCAGCTTGTTTTCAGTTTTGATCATTGTATCCATCATTTTGAAGCACTTTTATGTATTGCACTAAGATAAAGTGTCACTCTTACATTTTGAGAATTATGAACATTGTTTTTGAGTCAGTTGTAAATACACTATTTGTATAAAGCACCATGGGGGGATAGTAGTTGCCATGTTTGTGCCATCTTCCTTTGTCAAGTGAGTGTCCCTTCCATGACATTAGCCCCATGTAGAGTCAGTTTGACCATGTCTTTATAAGTGTTTGTGCCTCTTGCTCTCTCCTCGTTCTTGGTTCGTTTGCAGGAGACTTTGGCCCACCTTCTCAATTTCCTATCATCTCACCCCATCTTCATTAAGGGGGGTGTTAGAGTAAATAATTAATTAATTATTAATTATTTATTCTATTACTTAAGCTTACTTAGGTTAATGCATGTAGTTGAGGTTAGTTGTTGACAAGACAAGAATTTGTTCCCTTTAGCATACTTATCTTTTCCACCTCTTGTGGATGTGTGCTTAGTTGTCAACCTTATCTCCTACCTCATTCTAGCTTGTTCTACAAGCTTTCATGAGGCCTTTTTATTTGGTCTCTCACTCATTGTAAATTCATTCTATTTTCACATAGCAATTATAATTTCCTATTGTGAAATATTCTCTTGTGCGGTATTTGCTTCAAGCTCTTTGCTCCCTAGTTTTCTCTTCAGAAAGCTATTTCCATTGTAGGTGATCTTGGTGCATTATCGGAGTCAGATTCTCAACTCCTACAGCTTGTTGCTTAACCCTTTTAGTCTTTGTGGTCATAGCTTCCACAAAGCTCTTTGTTTTCCTCTTTGGCTCACTTGGTTGAACATCTAATACTGTTGCATAGGAAATGCTCTATTATGAAGACATTTTTGCAATAGACACTAACAAAGGTTGCACACTCAGTATACCTTGCTTCATAGTCTATCTGACTTCTTATGACTGACTTTCAGTCCTACTAGCCTCTAATAAATATTTCTTCATTATTTTATCAATCTTCTTGTGAGATGCCTTCTCTAAGGATGCCTGATGAGATGATTGTGTAATCTCATAATAGGTTCCAAATATATATTCAGCTTGGTCCTTCTCAAATTTCAAAAATAAATCAATGTATCCAACTTTTGTTTCATAACTGAATTCATAACCTAAGGGATTAAGAAATGTATCTCAAGGTTCAACTGCTTAAATGTAAGTAAAATCTACATCAACCATAACACAAAAGTTTTCTTTAAATATATCTACAATTGTAGGTGTAATTATGAATCTCCATTTCATTTCATTCTGAAATTTTTTCATTATTAGATTTCCACTATCCAATATCTTATCTACTAGATGTCTTCTACATACTTTTGTGATCTTCTCCATTGTACATCTATCACTGATCATAATCTCTATGGCTAAAAAATATGGGAATCTCTTAAGCACATGAAAGAATAAATGATTGATTAGTGACTAAAATCTAAACACACCCTTCTTAGTCCTTTTGATTTTCTCTAGATTTTCAAGAATTTGTATTCTTAGAATTTTACTAAGATTAACTTTTTCCTTCTCAACACATATCTTGTAGGCTGCATAGATGAATCTAGCTAATGATTCATCAATCTTGCAACTTTCACATAAGGAGTAGGCAATGATTCTACTCAGGAATCTTACATCATCTTTTTTAATGGTGCTAATCATCATGGCCTTTTCATTATAAATTGCTTTGGTATAACTCTCAACTTTCTTCTTAACCAATTTCTTGCCTATAGGTACATTGCCTTGTTTACTAAGACCAATTACCTGATGAATAAGGTTGGTAGAAATATCAACTACACTATCTTCCATCCATATTTTTCCATCATGTATTCTAATTAGTATCATCTATGTCCAATTCTTGGTAGAAATGATATTTGAATAGGTCTAGTTCCTTTAAATGTTCAAATCTGGGCTTTTCAGTCATATTATAATTAAAGGTTAATTCCATATCCTTGTTCATATACTCGCTTCCAATAGATTCAAACTTAATATTAAGATAACTTCCTACATCTTCCAAATAAACTACATTGTTTAGCATAATGGATAATGTTGAACTAGGGTTTTCTTCTATAGGTTTCATGGAAACAACATTCAATTTTAGTCTCTCCTCATTGTTGAAATTATGAACTATAGACATATCCATGATTCTACCAAATATGAATTTTTTTTTAATAAATTTTTTGAATAAATGATAAAATACTTCTTTTGAAAAAATGATTTTCTATAAAATTTGCTTAACAAGTCACTTCCGAGTGCTCTATACTTTGGATGCAATTGCAATGAAGTGGTAATCAAGTTTCTACTCCATTTTATTCCTTCAACTTGAAATTACATTAATTGTATACTTTGAAAACACAAAAAAAATGTCAATTACATTTTTTAATCAAATATTTGCTCAAGATCTTCTATCTGATCTTTAGATGCTACCCAAGGTTTTCCATAGCTTCCTTTCATCATGTCAAAGCTCCACAAAACTTTGCTCCACAAAATTCTTAGTAAGAACATAGTTTTCATATTGTACTATAAAATTAACTTTCTCTATAATAATAGTAACTATTAATTCCTTTGCAACAAGTCTAGATAGGCTCCAAATTACAAGCAAGGATACATATAGTCTAAACTTATCTCGATACAACTTTTCCAAACTTTGCTACTCATACTTCAATCTCTGAGTGAAGTTACAAATTTTGGTGTTGTGAACAAGCTTAATTCAACTTAATTGAATCAAACTTGATAACTAACTTCTATATTCATGTCTCATCATCTTCTAGATTTTCTTTTGAGAAGTCTAATCCTTTTGCAAATGCTTCATTGAGTTCTTCTCAAAGTTGATTAACTACATTTCTTTGTTCCTCATTATCTTTCTTAGTTCCAGAGTTCTTCTCATGGTTCCTTTTGTCATTTCTAACATTTCTTCCATCATTCCTTCTATTTTTGAAGTTTCTTCCATTATTCCTTCTATCTCACAAGTTTCTATCCATTCTACAATATTTTGTTGTATATCCAAAGTTGTTGCATAACTAACATATTGGTGTTCTTCTTCTAGGATTCTGTTGATCATCAGGTGCATGATTATTCTGAGCAATGTGTCTAAATTTGTTACACTTATAACACATGATCTTTCTTCTTCCTTCATAAAGTATTCCTTCTCTCAATGTCCTTTCATTAGATCTTCTTCTATCTATAGGTTTAATATTTCTAGACATTCTATTGTTCCTTTTATCATTATAATATTTAGGTTTCCTACAATCAATTGCTTTATGACCCATACCATGACAATTATGATAATAAAAATCCTTAACATGATTAAGTAGATGTAGGCATGTTAAATAGATAGCCAAGACTAGTCTTATCATAAGTAGGTCCTTGTATTGACATTGAATCATCAAGCTTTTCTCTACTAGAATAAAGCTTCTCCAGTTTTTGCACCAAGTTAACTCACCTTTAACAATAATATTGTACTTATGAAGTTCTTCATGATCTTCTTTCAACATTTCAAACTCAAATGTCTTCTTTGCCAGACTTGCTCTAAGATCTGCATTTTCAATTTTCAAATCAAATTCAACTTTTCTTGGATCAATCCTCAAAGTCAACTTCAAATTCATAATCTTCAATTCATGCTTCAAGATCTTGTATTGTATCTTCATCTTAGAATAATCATCGTCACTAGTTTTAGATTCAATGGATTTAGGCTTGGATTTCAGATGTTCAATCTTATTCTTCAATTGTCCAATATAAACTTTGGAGTCTTCATATTTTTCCTTCAGCTTATTTCTTTCTTCAGTAAGGAGATCAATTTGTTCAAGTGCCTCTTCAAGGTTCTTCATCAACTATTCCATATCCATAGGGATCTTACTCAAGCTATTAAGTCTCTTCTAAGTAGCTATGCTCTAATACCAATTGTTAGAAATAGGAATCACTTGGGGAGGTGAATTAGTAATTTATAAACTTTAGTCACCAATTGGATATTATTTTTTACTTTAAACCATACATAACAAAGTAATAAACTAATGTTAAATAGTAACAATAACCATGCACAAAGATAACTCATAACACCATATTTTGTTAACTAGGGAAACCTTGGCCAAGGGAAAATCCTAGTGGGGATGATAGCCACTAGATAATATATTGATAAATAAGTTCCTTGTTAGAGGATGGACCCTATTACGAGTCAATAAAAAAATTTAGTATAGAGAGTCCGTGTTAGGAGACTTTGAATCCCTATTAGGAGATTCCAACCCTATTAGGAGTTATGCCAACCTTATTAGGAGTTGTAGTATAGTAAATGCAAGATGAGCCCACTGCCCAAACATGCACTTCCAATTATAAGAAGAGCTCATTGCCCAAACAAGTAATTAGACTTCTAGAAAATAGAGTCTTTCTCAGTTTGATATCAGATCACAAAATAGCTTTACAAACTTTTCATATATCATTTTCACAAAAGTTCACATAAAATTTCTCAACTCAACTTATCCAAGATAGCACAATTGCATAATTGAATTCATGAGATGTCCTTTGCATAAATACCATGCCTTTACACAAATTGTTGCTAGGTTTTCTAAGACCATAATATACTTTTCCAGCTTAGAGTAAACATCTAGAATGCCAGCCCTAATTGGACAAGTAATTATTTTGTAAACAAAATATTTCCTTTCCTTTAATTTTGTTGTCCTATTTAATTGGTAAAAAATGAATATCACAATTCCATATAGTCTATACTGAATTTTGAGGTTATACATGTCATCATCAACATGTTTACTATCTCCATCTAACTGTGCTAGTCATAATATAACTTCAGCAACAAGTTACATACATAACAATACACTATTGTATACCAAATTCATACTTAGACAATTTTTTGTGTACCAAAAGCTAAGTATCTTAATTTCTAAGGTTTCCTATAAGCATGTACATCATGTCTTGCCATAAATGACAACAATTACATATCTTCATTAGCTAATTGTCAACAATTAACATTTTAAGGGATCTTGGATTTGTTTATTGGTAACTGATTCACCCCTTCCCTCTTAGTTACTCCTCTTATATTTCCAATAGTCCTCATCTAGGTGTTTTTGTTTGATTCCTTTTTGTAACTATCTAGCTTCTTCTTGTCGACAATCAAATCTTAGTTGATCTAGCTTTGGAACTTTTGACCTTGCACTAATACGTTGTTTGAATAACTCATTGTTGACTATCTCATATCCAATGTTAGACAATTAATCCTATAATTCTATGATTCTCATAAAGAAGGAATTCATAGATTCAACTTTCTCGTGATTATGTTGTTTAGTTGTGTTTTAGTGCAAGAGTTCTTCTAGTGTTATTTACTTCAAATGTATATTCTAAGGATTGGGCATGAGGTACATAGTTGTTTTCTTTGCTAGAATGGGTACAATGTGATCCCTTACAGAATCCACTATTAATTTCATAGCCTTTTTATTGTTTTCAATCCATTATAATTTTTCTAACTCATCCTTGGGGTATCTCCTTTTATCTTTAACATATGAATCCACTTTTGCTATACCTAATATCATCATTATTCAAAATTTTCATGCTTTGAAGTTATTGGCTCCATTAAGGTGATCTGTAAATCTGATTGCACTTGACATCTTTGAAGGATGGATATTTATAAGTTTAAAGGTATGCTATTTAAATCTTCAAGTTTAACTTTATGTTTGTTATAATTGTGGTTCTAGTACCATGTAAATGATTTAAACTTATATCAGATTATATGTTCTTTTCTCTTAATGTATGTTACATACATACATACATACATACATACATACATACATACATACATACATACATACATACATACATACATACATACATATATATATATATATATATATATATAGAGAGAGAGAGAGAGAGAGAGAGAGAGAGAACTTGCACTATATGTAAGAACTCAATCTTCTAGTAATATTAGGCTACCAGTTTGAGACTCACTCTATAAGAAGACACATGTATGTGAATTGTAATTGCAATATAAATCAGATAGCAAGTGGATGATGACAAGAAATATGACTCGATATTGATCTACCAGATGTATTAATAATTTATTTATTATGATGTCAATACTACAACAATTGATTAGCATATATATTGTATTCAATAGGCAGATATCAATTGATCTTTCACACCAAGAGTCACAATTTTTATATGAATTTAGTTTGTATTAAGTAACTAATCTAATCACATGCATGATCTAATTAGTTAGTGAATACTAACTAAATGTGACTATTTATATGTAAGCAATAAAGATGCATATTAGATTGATCTGTAATACCATCAAGTTTGATACTTAGTAAATATATATGTACATATTTCCATCTTAGTTCTACATGAATGTGCATGTAAGAATCAAGACATAACATCAATTCTATTATAATATGTATATGTATGTGAATGTATGTGAAGCATATATTCACAGACAAATACAATGTTAAGTCTCTAACTGATCCTATTCATTAATACCAATACTAGCTCAATAGTTGTCATTTACTCATCTTCCTTTATTTCATATCCAAATGGTTGTAACCATGATTCTCAAGATTCCACAACTTTAATTATGCATGAATGACGCTAACTTAGTAACATACATCCTTGCATTTTTTTAATAATATAAGTTGGTATTTGATACTTGACATCCATCTTTTTTTCAAAATTTTAAAAGTAATTACACATTATTATACTATGATTTCTTCCCAATTACTCAATAAACTTATTAATTCAATGTACTACTTGCTCTCCTATTGTCATTTTTACTCTACCAATGATAGAAAACTAGTTCTATGCATAGAAAAATATACAAACTAATTATCTTCCATAACTTAATCTTTGTTTCTTGATTTCTGTTAAATTGAACATTAGTTGATCTCTCATCATTTCATCCACATGATATCTATTTCCTTCAGTAACTTACTCTGTTGCAACCTATAGTGCTCCACCTGATAGGTTTTCTATTTGATATGCCTAGTAAACTTTATATTCAATGACCATTGCTACAAATTTCATTTCTTTTTTCACAATTTTTCTTACAGAAAAAGTTATTTTATTCTTACTTGTAACTTATTAATCCTTTGATTTATGTTTTAGGATTCATTTCTTATAAGCATTTCTTTCCATAATTTGATAGACTAGTGAGTTGATGAATAATTTTTTCCTTATTTCTACTTCTCTATCTCCTCCTAGCTAGATATAGTCTCCATGTATCCATCTCAATACATACTTGATCCATTTTGTTTCAAAGTTCTTGGGTATGTGCATAATATGCATCAATCCTTTCATCTTTGTATATAAGTTTGTATACACTAAAAATTGTCCCGAATGACATTATTAATTTAATTAATACTAGTCACATTCTTCTCCTTATTTAATTAAATTATTTTAATTAAATAAGTTCATTTTTTTCTAAGTATTTAAATTTAATTTAAATACTTCTTAGCTCTAATGTGTTAATTTAAATTAACACATGATTCTCCACATATTCTTTTTTTTTTAAAATAAATTTTATTTATTTAAAATCCTCCATATTTCCATTAATTCTTCTAGACCTTGATTAAATTAAATTTTATTTAATTTAATCTTTATTCAAATTGCCTAGGAGTACGTGCATTCATATGAGTTGTCATCACATCTTTTAAGCACATGTTGTCTACACCATAGGAATCTTCTACACACATGCCATCTCATCAGTTTTATCCATCTATCTAGAATATGAGATAAGATGCTTAGTTGTCAATTCTTATCCTTATCTCATGTGCTTAGTCATCAAATCCTTATCCTTATCTCTTAGTGGTTTCTAAGCACATTCTAGATGCTTCCTCCATCCACTTTAAATAGACATCTTGTCTCAAGCATTAGACATGATGAGAAACACACCATGAGAGACACTACGAGAAGAATGGCCTGATACTAGCTGGGATAGGAATCATTCGAATTCCATTAGACTTTCTTATCATTGCATCATCATTCTTTCATTTTGATTTCTCACATCATCTAGTCTAGGTAAATTTTCCATTTGCATTCATACATCCAAGAGATTCATCCATTGTTGTGTTCTTAAGAGCATACCGAACATTTTCTCCATTGCTATGTTCATAGTTTGAGGTTTGCATAATCTTGGTTACAATTTTATGAAACACATTTTGGCATGCCCGGTGGGACCCACTTCGCGGGTTCAAGTTTGTTCAAGCTAAGGTGGAAGGCTCGCGGCTGGAGAATAACTTGCATAGGGAGCGTCAAATCAAGCCATGAGGTTTGTCACCATCTTTGGAGTGCATGAGGTGAGTACCCTATATTTTGTTCTTCTTTGTTGAAAAAAAAAATGTATAGGGGCTTGGGGTAGGTTTTCTTCAATTTTCTTTATTCTATTTAGGTTATTAAAAAAAATAATAATAATAATAAGATAGGGGGGTTATTTAAAATATATATATATATATATGTATAAATTAGTAGGGTTTTTGTTTATTAAAAATATAAATTAAAAAAAATATATATATATATATATATATTAAAAAAAATTCAAAAAAAAATATACAAAAAAAAAAAAAAAACAATTTTATACACAGAACCGCCGCCGCCGCCGGCTCCCTCTCTTCTCCAGCCCGAGCCGCCTCCGCCGGCGGCTCCTCCTATTTCTGGCACCGCCGTCGCCGCTCCAGCCTGAGCCGCGTCTGCCAGCGGCTCCCCTTACTTTCAGCGCCCTCGCCTATTTCCTCTTCCCGGCCATTTCTTTTCTTCCGCGACACTGTTCTCCTCGTGGCCGCTATTTCCTCTCGCGTCCTCTCCCGCAGCCATAGCCACCACTGAGAAATGAGCACTGCGCCTGCCTTTACCCACGGTCTCCACTGCCTCCGTCAATGCCTTCGCCCGCGTTCTACACTTTCGCCCATGGCTTCACCTCTGCGCCCCCGCCTATTTCCTCTGCTCGCGGCCGTTCATTTTCTTCCACGGCGTTGTTCTCCTCATCGCCCGTGAAACCACCTCGGTCCCGCTATCCCAAGTTCCTCTGTCGACGTCGATAAATCCCCTGCCCACTTTCACCTCCAATCTGGCCGCTCCGCTCCCTCCGACCGCTGGACCTTGCGGCGCTGCTTTCTCTTGCCGCCGCCGGCATCTGAAATACCCACTTCAACCACCACCTCTCATTCCCAACCCACTTAATCCACCACCTCTTGTTCCACTGCCTCCTTTGCCTCCAATTGGACCACCACCACTAATACCTCCAACACATCATTCTCTTCCAACCCATAACTAACACCTTATAAATTCACATCATAAACCCCTCAAGCTATCCTCATATTATAGAGGCCTTCCATGCTCTTCAAGTAAACACTGGAGTTTTCTAGTGGGACTGAAAAGAGTTGAATATTTGCATAATCTATACTTGCTATTTTTATTTCGTTTTGTCTAAAAACCAAAGTTATTAATGGCCATAAAAATAGAACTATTTTTTGGAATGAGATATAAAATTATTATGGACTATTGAAACTCTAAAAAAATATATATATATATATATATATAAAAATATAAAAAAATAAAATTCTTTTTAAAAAAAATAAAAAATAAAAAATAAAAAAAATTTGCTTTTTTATTTCCTTCAAAAAAATTTTATTTCCTTTACTTTTATTTAGAATTAAATTTATTTTGTGCATTTCGATCTTCATTTTTATTTTTAGCCAAAACATTCAAAAAACTAAAAAAAAAAAATTTCTTTTCATGTGCCTGATTTTTGTATCATTGAACGAACATTGTACATTTTAATCACATGTGTCTTCAATTAGATTAGAAAACTTAAAATTTCTTTGGCAATGAACAAGTGTCTTTTAAACCCAGGTCCACTTATGTATTCTCTCCCCTCGCACCTTTGGGTGACCTTGGGTGCACAAGAAATAAGTGGACTTGTTTTTATTTTTCTAGGAGGCCTACTTGGGGATTTCATCACCCCTTGGGACAACCTCAACTCCAGCGTTCTGGAGGAGTATAAAAATTGGGAGGTGAATCGAAAGATACCTCTCTTGGAAGCGTAATATTGTCACTCTTGGCTAAGCCCCAAAGAACTTTATACCTTTAGGAAGTGAAGGAGGAGATTGGGTTAGCGTCTCCCCTTGGTTGTGTGGCAGTATTTCCTTTCATCTACAGATTTGGGCCTCACGTACCTTGCGTATATCGAGGACGCCCCCTAGTTGAGCCTTGTACAGCCTAGTTTAACCTTATAGGATTGTTGGTGTGTTTGGCATGTTTGAAGCACATTTGCATTGTACATATTTCATTGTTTGCTTTTGCATCTTAAACTTAAAAATCAAAAAAAAAAAAATCAAAAACATTTAAAAAACACAAAAATCCCTTCTTAATCATCATTCCAAATCATTTCATGTCACATAATTCTTCTATCCAAGACATCGTTCCCTCTTACATTTCTTGGTCATTCAATCACATTCCTAATCTTCATCCTAGTCATGATTCATCATTATTCATATTCAATTTCCCTAGTCAAGCTGATCATGCATTCTTAATTCGATTCTATTTGCATCTACCTTGATCAAATTTCTAGTCTTCCATTCAACACATTTTCCTCTAACAGAATATTTATTTTCATTCCTTCCATTCCATTCCAATTCATCCATTATCTCATCTTATCTTATTCATATTCTCACCACACTGAGCTTCTATCCATAAAACCAACCTCACGAAATAGTGATTGCAAACAAGCTTACACAAATTCACATTTAGACTCAATGATTTGAGCACATCATTCCTTTTACTGTCATTGCTGGCAACCAATCACAAATATCTCATTTCAATTAAATCAATCAATCAGTTTTTTCCTTACACGATGAATCCTTCCTACACAGGCTTAACAAATTTTAACAAATTTATAAGGTTCATGGCAAGCATGGTGAATTGAATGATTACTTAGTCATAATGTCTTTTTGTTAATTTTATCTTTGTGAGTCAGTGATAGCCTTCCCCAATGTGCCTCAATCTTCCATATCTTGGTATCATTTGAACGGCTTATCCTGATTACATATGTTATTTTGCAATATGATCTATTTTCATGATTCTTTAGCACATCTATGTCAGTTTCAAGTTATGTTAATGCATTGCTCATCCTATTATTAGTTTCCATCATCCTATTTTTCTTCTTTCCTTCTCTTCTTTCTGTTCCAAGACCTTTTCACGAAAATTGCCCAAATTTATATTTTTTGCACAATTTTCATGAGGGGGCATCAGGATTCTCCTTCCTTCTCTGGGGCAACCTGCATTTTATTTCTTTGATATGATGCCATCCCGACATCACATCAAAGAGGGGCAAAATGTATACACTAAAAATTGTCCCGAATGACTTTATTAATTTAATTAATACTAGTCACATTCTTCTCCTTATTTAATTAAATTATTTTAATTAAATAAGTTCATTTTTGTCTAAGTATTTAAATTTAATTTAAATACTTCTTAGCTCTAATGTGTTAATTTAAATTAACACATGATTCTCCACATATTCTTTTTTTTAAAAATAAATTTTATTTATTTAAAATCCTCCATATTTCCATTAATTCTTCTAGACCTTGATTAAATTAAATTTTATTTAATTTAATCTTTATTCAAACCACCTAGAAGTACATGCATTCATATGATTTGTTATCACATCTTTTAAGCACATGTTGTCTACACCATAGGAATCTTCTACACACATGCCATTTCATTAGTTTTATCCATCTATCTAGAATGTGAGATAAGATGCTTAGTTGTCAATTCTTATCCTTATCTCCTGTGCTTAGTCATCAAATCCTTATCCTTATCTCTTAGTGTTTTCTAAGCACATTCTAGATGCTTCCTCCATCCACTTTAAATAGACATCTTGTCTCAAGCATTAGCCATGATGAGAAACACACCATGAGAGACACTACGAGAAGAATGGCCTAATACTGGCTGGGATAGGAATCATTCAAAGTCCGTTAGAATTTCTTATCATTGTATCATCATTCTATCATTTTGATTTCTCACATCATCTAGTCTAGGTACATTTTCCATTTGCATTCATACATCCAAGAGATTCATCCATTGTTGTGTTCTTAAGAGCATACCGAACATTTTCTCCATTGCTATGTTCATAGTTTGAGGTTTGCATAATCTTGGTTACAATTGTATGCAACACAAAGTCTAATATAGTATAACACTTTCTCAAATTATTTTTTACAAATTCTTTCTAGAATGTGTCTTTCTCATGATAAATGTTGTTAGATGTAGAAAAAATCTATGTCTAATGGTTACTTAGTTTTTGGATGAATTCCCTATGTCATCTAACATAGGGTCTTCCATTGATGTTTCATTATCATATTTCTTTACCGACATCTTCTTCATTTCTTCTTTGACTTGTTCTTTATTTACGACTCTCTTTCCTTTGATATCATGATCATTAATAGTAGCAAACCAAGATATCTGTAGGTATAGGATACATGTATCAAAACTTAGAAAAAAATTATAACATGGAAATCCAAATGGTCTCAAAGGTTGTACAATTCCTTTTCTACACTTAGTAGTTAAGTGTTCTAATTGCCCACATTGAAATCATTTGACAAGAGCATTATCTTCCTCCTTTCAATAGTATATCAATTTCCTTGTTGTTAGTTTTATGCATTATTTATCTTGTGTCCATAGTGATTACATTTATAGAACCATTCAGACAAATGTTGCTAAGATGTTCCACTAGTAATTTCACATCTATATTCATAGGCTTTATGACCAAAGTTTTTGTAATTGTAACAATAACCATTGAAAAGCATGCTTCTAACTAATCTTGCTTGCTTCAAAAAAAAAAATTTGTGTGACCATAATTACCATATTTTAAATAGGAGGGCTTATAGGGCTTCTTACATCATGCATCAATTGATTTTTCAGATATTTGTTTCTTAGAATTTGATGATTCTTCTTTCTCCATAATGTTATTTTTGGTATATCCTAGGCCAATAGTGTCACCTAGTTTCATCTAATTTTTCAATTGTTGATTGGATTTTTTCATGCTTTGTTCTTTCTATCAATTCACTTCATGCATGGTTATCTTTTCATTATCTTTCTAAGAGTGAATTTTTTTCTGTGGTAATTTTTGTAGTGTTTATTTTCTTTATTTTAAGATATTCTTTGTTATTCTTGGAAATCCTCATTCATTCCAATATTTTTATCATTATTCATAGATTCATAATGGGGATGAGGCTTCTACCAAGGCTTAGTCTCCTAACAAGGACTTGAGACACTATACATTATTCAGAGATTCCTAATAGGGTCAATATCCTTACCCAGATTCTTTATATAGTGAATCATTTTGTGGGTTTCATCGCCACTAGGGTTTTCCCTTGGCCAGGGTTTCCCTAGTTTAAAAAAGTCATGTTATGAGCTCTCTTTATGTATAATTATTTATATTATTTAGCATTATTGGTTCTCTTTCTTATGCATGTGGCAAAGTAATTAATAATATTCAATCATGTGAAAAAAGATTGAAATTACTGATTCACTCCCACTGTCAGTATTATCTATTTTGAACAAATTGAATAGAAACAAAGTTTACAAATAAAAGTAGATATGATCTCTTTAACAGAAGAAGGATTGTGAGAAAATAGAAGGCAAGGTTTGAGAAGAAAAAGACAAAGATTACAAGTTGTTGAAAGGCCTAGCTACTAAATATTAGACAAGTGGACAAGGGAAGGGAGTAGTAGGAGTCATCATTATGCAAAAGGCTTTCTCCAGCTACTTGGATAAATTAATAGAGATATCTACTAGTCCTCAAAATAGAGTGACATATCTTTAAGAGCTTAGTGGATGCATACACATGGAAATAGATGAAATGCAAGACTGGTTATGCACAATCAAAGATTTGGCCAAAGAACACTCCAAGTGGCTTATCAGATACACTAACATCCATGTCAATATACATGAAGAAATCATTCCAATCATTGTCAGGGCTATAAGATGAAATTAGAAAAGGGGAAGAAAGAAAAATTATATTTCTACTACTTTTTTGTATTCTAATATGAAATTGTAACTAATAATTGCCTTCTTTCCATTTGTCATTTTTTAGAAGATGAACCGATCCAACTACTTTTCGTAATGGTTCATCTTAGAATCCTATATGTACTCCATATAAAGATTAATGAAAGGTTGGCTAAATTTTTGTGTGAAATGTTTTAGATTGTAGAGACAACTTGAATATGTTTTGTGTCAATTATTTACTCTTCCATTGCATTTTTTAGTTAGAAACTTCTTTTTGAGTTAAATTAAACTAATGAACAAACAAAGATTTGTTCCCCTATTTTAATATAGCCAATTGAAGATAATCATAGTATTGTTAGAGGTTGAAAGAAATTTTTTCTATTTGGTTTCTTAAGTTAGTTTCATAAATTTTAGAGTTAAAATCATTTTTTAAGCATCTTATTCATACAAATAGAATTCCTTATTGCATCATCAAATTCTATGGTTACATAAGATGTGTGGACTCACAAGTCTAGTTAGTATTAAGATCCAAATTTTAGCTTGAGTTAGTTCCTATTTAGGCCTAACTTGGTTTTCCTCTCCTATTCTTTGGTCAAGAAAAAACTCCATCTTAGATTTACAAACAAACAAATTCATTGTAAATCGCAAACTCAAGGGATTTGTACCTATAAATTTAGAGGAAATTAGCCATTTAGTTATGATCGCCCAAATGTTGTAATCAGACATTGTTAATATATATTGGGCATTTAAAGATTAAATTGAAAAGGAACAATTTGTTTACCAATAGTTTGGAATAAAGAGAATTGTGAGGCATTTCAAGGGTACTAAAGATTATGGATTATGGTAAAAGAAAGGAGGCAACTTATATTTGAAAGCCTTCACTAATGTAGATTGGGCAAGAAGTGTTGATGACAGGAAGAGCACCTATGGTGGGACATTCTTTCTTGGTAAGAGACTAGTGTCTTGGACAAGTATGAAGCAAAATTGCATGTCTCAGTCTATAGCAAAGGCATAATATGTTGCAACAACATCTAATTATTCTAGTATTGTTTGGTTCTGATAGGTATGAAGGTAGAAATTAAGGATTCAGTGGTTATCTTATGTGATAGCACTAGTGCAATTAATATATCAAAGAATCTTGTGATGCATAGTAAGACCAAGCATGTTGCAATAAATTATCATTTTCTAAGAGAATTGGTACAAGAAAAAGAGGTGAGATTCGAATATGTGAATACTAAAAAACAAATTGCAGACATATTCACCAAGCCATTACCTGAGGATGCATTTTTGTATCTAAGAGGTAAGCTAGAGTTTATTCCCCTATCTAAAGCTCACTAAATGAATTTTAGTGATGCATGAACCATAGCATGTTGAAGATCAGCCAAGTTGATGCAATAATGAAAGGGTAGACTACATATGAATCTATACATTAGGTATATTGGAATTTACTAAATATTGTCTTTGACATCAGATTTCAAAGAGGGAGAATTTGGTTGTCATATCAAAAAAAAATTGTTTGAAGATGTCAAAGAGGGAGGACTTATGAAAGACATAAAAGAAGGATAACTTAGTCTAATATGAAAGAGGGAAATTTTTCTATTAGAATAAGATGTTGAAGACAAAGTAAAATTGGAGAGTTTGCTGGCAGAGGGAGAAATTGAAATCAAAGGGATAAATTGAAGTCAGAGGGATTTCACACTAATAGAGGGAGTTCTCATGGATGAGAATCACAATGAAACTAAGAATATTTTCCTTACTTTAATTTGCTTTAAAATTTCATTGTATTATGGCATGTTGAGTTTTCATCAATGCTAAAGAGGGAGATTGTTGAAAATAATTGATCAATTGTATATTGTCTTTGATGTTACACAAAATGTCATATATTTAGAAGTTAATATATGTCAAGCTCACTTAGGTGATAAAAATAGTTTCCTATGTCTATGGAGCATTCTAGTGTTTTCCAAGTTCAAAAGATAGTGTCTACTAAGTTCACTAAGGCGTTGAAGAAAAGTTTGTAGAAGTTGAGTGTTAACTAGTGTTAACTAAACTCACTCGGTTACCAAAGAAAGTTTTTGAAGATGCAATGTTAATTGAGCTCACTTGGTTAACACATGAAAATCATTTTTGAGTTAGAGTCTACTGAGTTGGGTTGGCTAACGAAGCATTTTCTTGTTTTGGCATATTGATTTTAATGGATTTGTTTGTTGGTTCTAGCTGACTGAGGAGATGAATACTAATTATTCTAAGTTTTATTCAAGTTGAATTGACAATGTTTTTGATGTAAGTATAAGGCCAAGTTGAGGATTGAATGTGTGATAACGTGTGGAAGATAAGCAGATGCTTAGAGGAAGCAAATTGAAAGGATAATGATAATATTCTTGTTCAATAGCAAAGAATAATCTGATCAAGAAGGATCAAGTACTTGAGCCAAAATTGAGATATGAAATCAGAAATACATTTGCATCAACAATCAGGTCATATCATTATTACTCTCTAAACATTGTAGCAATATATCAAATCTCTTAATAGAGTTAGCCTAATAGCTATTTGCCAAATCCTCTAACAAGGTGGCATTTTGAGATTGAAGTATCTAAAGACCTCTAACAAGGCTAGTCCTAACAAGGTGATTAAATCCTCTAATAGGGTCACACCTAACAGTGTCTTTTGTAACTTTTAACATAGTTGGCTCCTGATAGGGCTCACTTCAGAAGAGTGAAAAATAGTAACTAGTATCAATTGGTGGTTTTTCCCAAATTGGGTTTCCATGTTAAATCTTGGTGTCACTTGTGTTCATGCTATTTATTTTGTGTATGAAACTAAGTTAATCAAGTTTAATCATAGTTAACACCTTAAGATCTACATGTTAAGTATTTGTTGAGTTACATTTTTTAATTCAGTACTTGTTGAGTTACAACATATTGTTACTGTTAATTAGGTGCATGTGTGTTAACTGAGTGACAAGAGTATCAGCAAAGTTTATGTTTTGTACTGACATCTAAGGGATTTTGGATTTGGGTTTTGGGATATATTTGCAACAAACACTTCCCTTCAATTTATACTTCTGGAGAACCCATTTGAGGACAATCTTAATTGAAATCCTAAAAGCAATAAAACATCCCCCTTATATGTAGAGTTGTAGGCTGAATGACTCAATACTATCCACTATATTATAGGGGAGGAATATTTCTAGGCTATTCACTTAGAGATAAACCTTGGGATCCTTTGTAGGGGGGATTGATGGAACTTTTAATTAGGGCCCCCTTCTTATAACTTGTCTTGATAGAAGTACCCTTCTCCTTCCCACCAATACATTTTGAGTCCTTCCCCAAGAATGCCAAATCCTCCTTTGGGGAATCTCCAGTGGGGTTGATTTGCACAAAGTCAACCCCCCTCCCACCTAATGGAAATTAACACATCTTCCACCTCACATTGGGCCCTCGATGAAAAGGTCAACACTAGCTGCAAATTGGACAGAAAAGAGTCCCATAGTCAAATTCCAACAAGCCCCCATGTGTCATACATATTCAAAATTGAAAATTGAAGAAGAGTGAGAAATTTTTAGAGCCTCTCATTAAGATGTAGTTGAAAATAAATGTTATTTTAACTATTTAAATTAAATAATAAGATATCAGTATTCTACAATATTTTCCCCACAAATGAATATTGTTAATTACTTTATAACTTTCATATGAAAGTAAACCAACAATACTAAACAATAAATATAACCATGCACATAGATAACTCATAACACCATTCTTTGTTAACTAGGAAAACCCTGGCCAAGGGAAAACCCCAATGGGGAGGATACCCACTAGATGATTTACTAAACAATAGGATCATGTTGAGGATATTGACCTTGTTAAGTGTCTATAAAGTACATATAGTGGCTCAAGTCCCTATTAGGAGATTAGACCTTATTAGAAGCCTCAACCTTGTTAGGAATTGCTTCAACCCTATTAGGAGTTGGTAGAACAAATACAATGTACGCAAGAAGAGCCTACTACCCTAACATGCAATTATACAATTCAGTTCTTCACAAGAATAGATATACATACAATACTTGTTGTCTATTGTACTTTTCACTTATTCTGATCATACATCAGAATTTGCATCACATAAGGCTCACATATCTTTCAAATCATTCACAAAATAGGTTGCATATCACTTCACATCACCTAATTAATACGTGATATAAGATTTCTACTTATACCTTACACATTTACAAAAATCTTCTCAATCGACCTTCATGTGTTCACACATTTGGCATAATATAAAATAATGTCCACATAGTTAGGTCATCATAAATTAGTAATTATTTCATAACCAAGATAATTTCTAAGGTCATGCAATCCAATTGCCTTCTATGCTCTGTTCTACCCTATTGAATACTCGCACTAGTATTTTAATCATAACTCATGCCCTACTATCCATGCACATTTGTGCACTGGTAGATGTCATCATGATACTATCATGAAGTTTTCTTTAACTAAACATGAGCTAACTCTCAATGAGTCATCCATACACTTATGTCTAATCATTTTGTTGTTGGAAATTGTCTAACACTTAGACAATATTCTATATCTAAATGCATAAATGAAATGTTGAATGTATATTTCCATAAATAAAAACCATCAAGACATCTTATCTGACCATATTTCCAATAGAGAATCAGTCTCAACTAAGCACTAAATTTTTTAACAAGGGTAAAGAAATTGTTTCATCATTAATTTTAAAAGAAAAGGGTAAAGAAGAAGAAGACATTGATCTGGATGAGGATATTGTTATTCCAAATTGGAATATCTCTCTCCTCACTCCTAATCAAATGGATATCATGAGATAACTTTTGAAGAAGAGGGATAAGAAACAAAAACTTAGAGAATAAAAGAATAATAAAAATTAAGTCCATGAGGACATAAAGAGCATATATGTTGATTTTTTGAGTATTGAGGTTGAGGATGAAAAAAAAGTGTCGGAGCAAGTTGCACTAAAATTTGAAATAGATCAAGTAGAACTATCTATCACTCTTTCTACATTGGAAAGATTTGCCAATAATGTTATTTCATTGTTTGTCAAATTGAGTGACATATCTATCTTCACAAAGGAGATAGAAATAAATTATCCAAGATATATGAGAATACGAAGGCAGGGGCACACTAGCTGTCACTTGATCCAAGTTATAGTTATGCACATTTCATAAAAATTAGATATCTGAGAATTCTTTAGGCATAATTATTAAGAGGAGAAGATAGAATTAGTGCCAAACTTGCTGAAATTTAGGGCATGATTCTTCCAAAAATGAATGCACTACAGAAGCACATTGAGAATACAAATATTCTCAATTATGAACATAACTTCTCCATAGCTGACCACTTGTTGAAACTGTCAGCAGAAGTTCAAATAGCCTTATGTGGAAGTAAGGTATTACAAGAGAATTGGGACAAGACTATGGTACTAATTCTGAAGGTAAATAATACTTTCTTGTCAAATTTTGGTATTAACTTGTAGATATTATACACCTTTGGCATTTATGTCAAAAAGGGGGAGAAGTAAATATGTTAGAAGAGAAGATTATCTGTATAGAGTATGAATATACCATTAAAGGGGGAGAGTACTATTGGTAAAAAGAGGAGAAGATTACTATACTCCACATATATGTATGTATGTATGTATGTATATATATGAGAGAGATATATGCATGAGGTAGCTGCCTATGTATAGCTAAGTGGAAAATATCTTTAAAAAGGTAATTTTGAAAATTTAGAAAAATAGAGTATTCTCTTGAGCTATAGTAGCACAAAGTCAAAATTGAGTTGAAGATATAGTATGGTGATGAAGAAAGTTTTTTTGACTTGTGACATCACAATGCATGGCAGGGGCAGTGACATGCATGTTTGAAATAGATGCACCAGATTGTGCCATGTGGCTAAAATAATGACTTTCCCTATGTTGCAAAATAAAGATGCAAGGAAGTTAGCCAAAGAAACATAACAACATGGTAACACGTGGTAGTGAGCCCAGATGATGATATGGTAGTTCTGACCAATTAGGTGATGTCACGTGGTGGTGACATGTTGAGGCACCCAGTAAGGTGATTATGTGACAAGATGACCATGCATGGGAGACCAAATGGGAGATTTCCATGTGGCAATGTGTCAGATGATAGGTGGTAGTTTGTAGACTAATTAGAGGGTGACATGTGGCACCCAATTGGTGATGACTATCAAAGGGAAAACAAACCAAATGGTGACACATGTCACTTGGAAAATCAGCCCAAGTTTGACCTAGATGCAAAAGGGAGAGAAATTTGTGAGTTTTAAAAATGTTATTTTTTAATTGATTCCTCATTCTAAATGCACAAGTGATTTTAAATAAACATTGGTTTATATCCTAAAGTTTAGACTTTAGTCTAAATGAAAATTTTGCAAATTTTATGGGTCTATCATAGGAGGTAGTATGCGTGAGATATACTAGGTTTTGTCTAAGGTGCTTGTTTTTCAACTGTATTTTGGTATTGTGGTTCAAACCCATTTTTTGGTGAAATGATGAAGTGGGTGTATGACAAAATTAATGGAGATGTAGTTGGTGATGTATTTTTGCTTAAAAATTAGTTGGTTAAGAATTTTGGCATCATTTTAATAGTAGATCTGATATTCTATCGTAAAAGGTGTTTCTCATCATTTTGGGAGATATTTTTGAGTTTGTTGAAGCTAAATGATGAGAATTAGATTTCAATTTCAGTTATAGAGAGAAGAGAGAAGCTTTGTAGAAGTAATGGAAGGAGATTCAAGTGGATAAGTGTCACTTCCATATGGGATCCAAGATTTCTTTTATCTCCTATATCTTTCTTCTTTATTTCATTCTCTAAGGTTAATGATTGGTTGATTTTTAGACTATTGAGCAAAGCTCTAGCTATGATCCCACCATTTATCCTCAATATATTTCTTTGTATATGAACAAGATTAATGGAGTTTTAGAGATATTTCTAGTCTATTCAATAGTTTCATGAGTTATTTTCATAGATCCTCATGTATGTTTTTCAAAGAAATAAATAAAAAAGAAGCAAAAGTTTCTTATTTTCATTCTAATTCTTGTCTCCTATATGTGTTGTCCATAATGTTTTGTGGTTTATGAAAAAAGAGCTTAAACTCAGTTGCAACTCCTTAAAGCTATATGTCTTAATGTGTTTTATTGTTGATTCAAGGAATCAAGTAAATGGTTGATATATTTGAACAATATTGTCTAATTCACAAAGTGATAGAATAGATATGGAGTCTTGATATATGAGATATATCACTGATATCTAAGGATGTATGTTTGTGATTTTTGGAATTTCCCAATAAATAAAGCACTGATCATTTGAAAGGATCAACCATGCTTCTTATTGTTGCATATGTGGGTTGTGATGATTCAATCTTTAATCAATTATCCTTTTCCCTTTTTGTTTAGGAGTCAAAAGGATTCCCTCACTCAGCTTGTGGATTTCATAGGTTTTGTGATTTTCTATTGCATGCCTTTTTCATTACATAATTATATGAGAAATAAGGATTTTATCTACTTTGTATAGATTCTGATTCTATGTATTGGAGCTGGTACCATATGAATGAATCTATAAGTTCACCCACCTAGGTTTTGCAGAGCCTGAAGAAGGAGTATAGCCTTATAGTTGGCCCCAATGTTTGAATAGGTATATGTTAAAGATGGGAATTAGCTACCCTTACATGTATTTGTTCCTATCTTTGGGTTATTGAAAATTTGTTAAATTAGGATCCAACACAGACCAAATTAGCAATTATCTCACCAAAAAGTAGCAGGTTTGACATCAGTAACAAAATAATGATTGTTCCATGATAGTTTTCATCAATCTCCTTTATTTCTATACGTAAACAATCTTTTCACTAGAGAGTTCATATCTAATGAATTCAAAAAATTCTACAATGATGTAGGTATCATAAGGTAGATTTTTATGGTATGGTCATCCACATAATATAAATAACTCCAAAACTTTTGGAAGACAATGTTATATTCTGAAAGATGCTAGGAAGGTTGAACTTGATGCAAAATTTGATGAAGGCATATTCCTAGGATATTCCATAAAGAGTGAGGCATATAAGTGTTTGAATTCTAAAATTAATGTAAGAAGGAACCTAAAGATTACAATTTTTTTGTATATGTCTATTAAGAAGAACCAAGTACTATTCTTGTACCTAAGAAACTAATTGAAGTGATGCATATTGAGGACACTACCGATTCTTAGTAGAGGACTATTGTCTAGCAACAACAACTTGTCAAGTGTCAAACTACTAAAGTCAAGTAATAGGTAGAGACTGTCAACCATCATATGGATGAACCTATGATATAACCTAAGATACAACAAGAGGGGCATGAAGAGATTGAACATGTTGAAAAAACTATAGTACCTCAAGAAGTACGAAGATATAAATTTATGCTAGTAAAATTTGTAAGGATAAATCATACACTAGACCAAATTATTGGTGATAAAGTTTCAAGAGTTATCACAAGACATAGATTGAAGAATGATACATGTTTTTTGAGTGAGTTTGAACCCATAAAATCTAAGAATGCACTTGTGAATGAATATTGGATAAGAGTTATGAATGAGGGAATTGATCAGATTGAAAAGAACAATGCATGAACTCTAGTAACTAGACCAAAGAATAAGATTGTGATTGGAACAAAGTGGGTATAGAAACAAGATGAATGAGAAATGTGAAGTCACAAGGAACAAGACAAGATTCTATTTTTTAAGGGATATAAACAATAAGAAGGAATTGACTATGGAGAGACATTTTCTCCAATTGCAAGATTAGAAGGTGTAATAAATTTGCTTCCATATACTTAAAAAGTTTTCAAATTTTTTTAAATGTATATGAAGTCTTCATTTCTAAATGGTATACTAGTAAGAGAAATCTATATTGAACAACTTGAAGGATTTGTTGATCCTAGCAAGAGAAACATGGTATGCAAGTTGCATAAAGCTTTGTATGATTTGAAACAATACCCTATAGTATGGTATGAAAGGTTTCGTAATTATTTGGTCAAGATTGGTTTTCCAAGAACTAATGATAATAATAATTTGTAATTGAAGAATGAATCTGAAAACAAAAAATTGGTAGCTTATTTTTTTTTTGAGGATATCATATTTAGAGGACAAGATTCATTGTGTAAATCTTTTGAAAATGAAATGAAGAAAGAGTTTTAGATGTCAATATGTGGAGCTCAATTAAACTCTTTATTGGTTTACATGTCTATCAAAAGAAAGGAGGAATATACATTATAAAATCAAATTATATCAATGAGACACTAAATTTTTTTGTATGGAATATTCAAAACTAGTTGGAACACCTATGGCCATTGGACACAAATTTTTTATGAATGATGATTTGTAAAGGTAAATTAAACATTAAATAGATTAATGATTGGAAAATTACAACATGTTGTTCATAGAAGACACTACATTAAATTAGCAATTGGAATAACTATAAAATTTTCTACTAATCTTAAGGAGAATCAAATAATGTCCATGAAAAGAATAATGAGATATCTAAAAGGCATTGAAACCCATGGATTATGGTACAATAAGAATGACAAGTTTGAGATGAAAGTATATACAGATACTGATTGGTATGGTAATGTTGATGATAGAAAATGAACTAGTGGAGACACTTTCTTTCTAGGAAAGAGGTTGATTTCATGGACAAGGAATAAGCAAACTATATTTCACAATCCACAACAAAGCTAACTATGTTGTTGCAACAATGAATTGTTAAAACATTGTATGGATTAAATAATTGTTAAAAGGTATGAAGGAAGAGATTACTAAACCTATAGTGATCTACTATGAAAATAAAAGTGGTATAACAATTTCAAATATTCTTGTAATTCATACAAAGACAAAGCATATTGATATCAAGTATCACTACTTGAGAGAGTTATTGCAACATAAAGAAGTGAGGCTTGAATCTTTGAACTTAAAGGTCATATAGCTAACATATTGACTAAGGCATGTAGCATTGTATCAAGTATTATTGTCAAAATATCTCACATATTGATACAAGAGATCACACTTTATGATCTACTGAGAGGTGTAGAGATCCAAAGAGGGAGATTATTGGAACTACAACTTTGGAACAATTTTTATTGTGTCATTAATGTCAAACCTTACTGGTGAGACATTTACTAATAGTTTAGAGTTCCATTTCATTTCTTTAATGAAGAAGATTTGAAAATAAGAGATCATGAGATGACCTAGTGAAAGGTTGAGTTGAGATGTGAAAGTGTGATTGAATTTCAATGGGAAATTTATAAGTTAGTGCTTGTGGCACAAGGGAGGATGTGAATAGCTAGGGCCAAAGAGACACCTAACTATCTAATCACCTTGCTAAGTAAAAAAGAAAGAAAGAAAACAACACAAAGAACAACACCAAGGAGAGAAGAAACACCAAAATTCTTTATTGATTCATCAAATTATTCATATACATGCCCAACTGTGAGGCCTTTTAGGTTATGACCAACAAGATTTACAAAATTCCACACTTAGACTCCTCATAAATTCTTAATTTGAACTTCCAGCTCTACTACTTCGCTCTCCCCTCCAAACTCTCTAAGTCCTTCCTTCCTTCTAACCTAGCCTAAACACCCTTATTATACTTGCCAAAATTACTTACAAAAGATTCTAGATCTTTACATAATAGAAGGTTGACCTTTAAAATGCTTTACACACATCCCAGGAAAAGATCCATACATCAAATTTTGGATAAAATTAAATAAAAAAGTTAGCTCAAACTAAGAAACAATCATAGAAAAACTTAGTCAAAGAAGGAACCAAGCATTAGCAAACACTAGGTTCCTTCACCGCATGAAGGAACACTCGGCCAACACTACAAAACTTGGTACATACATAAATGTTTGATCAACATTGGACAACTCAACACATATAGGAACTCAACAACCATTGAAACATGACATTAACTGGAAGAATGGAGAAAATGAGAAAAATTTATAGGGCAACCTAGGATACTCTAGCATTAGACAACCAGGGTTGAAAGAGATGATTCTCTTGAATCATTGAGATGTCACAACTTGAATTGAATCCAACTCAAATTGACAAATCCATTTGGCATCTTCAACTGGTCTATTCTTCCACTTCATTAATTATTCATAGTAATCTTTTCCTCTTGTACTTTTACCAACTCTCTAATCCAATATTTGTTCAACCTCTTCAATCTGCTTGTTAGGATAATCATCTCATACAACAACTTCATCATATGGCTCATGATACTTATGCAAATAAAAAACATTGAATATTGGAGATATACCCATGTCATTAGGTAACTCAACTTCATAAGCATTACCACTATCAAAATTCCTCAATACCCTACAAGGACCAAACTTATTCATTTTTAGCTTACTTAATGTTCCAACATGATATCTTCCTTTCTTTAAATGAACCATCACCTCATCTCCAACTTCAAGAACATGATGTCTTCTAGACTTATCAGCTTTCTCCTTATAATTTTGATTAATTTGTTCCAACTTGAACTTTATGTCCTCAAGCATAGTCTTCATAAAATCAGAAAATACTTCTCCTTCAACATTTCTCTTCTCCTCACCAACAACATGCCTCAAATTTGATACTCCTCTATGAAACTTTCCAATAATATCTCAAAAAGTGTTTTCCCCGTACTCCTATTCACAAAATTATTATACACAAACTCATCTTGAGCTAATATCATATCCTAATTATTGAACTTATCTCCAACTAAAAATCTAAACAAATTACCCAAGATTATATTCATAATCTCTGTCTATCCAAGGATGGAATGTAGAAATAAATTTCAACTCAATATCCATATTCTTCCACAAAGCCCTAAAAAATTAACCAAAAAAATTATTGTCTATGTCAGAAATAATACTTCTTGGTGATTCATGCAAACAAACAATCTCTTAGAAGAAAATCTTAGCAACATGCACAACATCCGATGTCTTCTTACATGGTATGAAATGTTCCATCTTAGAAAATATATCAACAATGAAAAATATGAAATCATACCCTCTTGTTGCTTAGGTAATACAAGATCAAAATTCATACTAGTGTCACTCCAAGGCTTCTCAAGAATAGAAATAGGTGTATACAATCTAGTATTCTGACTTACTCCTTTTGAAACTTGACAAATTCGAAAACTTCTTATAAAATTCTAAACATCCTTATACATTTGTGTCCGATAATACTTATCTCCAAGAAAACTCAATGTATTATCAATTTGAAAATGTCGAACCAATCTACCATAATGCTTTTACTTAATCAAATTACCTCTCATAGAACTTCTTGGTATAAAAAAATGAATTCTTTTGAACAACATACCTTCTTAAATGAGTTACTCATCATACTTATTCATTTGATCTAATATATTTGGTCTTCTACATTCTCTCCATGCCTCAAAAAAATCAAGGTCAATATCATACAACTCCTTCATTTCATCAAAACCAAGACCTTTAACATTTATCTCGATCAACACAAAACATCTCTTGCTCAATACATTTGCTACTCAATTAGTGACTCCACTCTTATTCTTCATCACAAATGTGAAAATATGCAAGTAATTAACCCATTTTATATGTCTCCAATTCAACTTATGTTGAATTCCCAAATATTGTAATGCTTTATGATCAATATACAACAAAAACTCCTTAGGAATCATATAATGTTTCCACTTCTTCCAAGCTTGAACAATAGCATAAAAATCTTGATCATATATGGAATACTTCCTTTTAGCATCATTCTAGTTCTCACTAAAGAAAGAAATAGATTAGGTGCTAACACTACCACTTGCATCTTAATCAACTTGAAATACCTTATTGAAATAAGGAAATTCCAATAGAGGTAACTCAGCAACCGTTTGTTCCAAAGTCTCAAAATATTATCTATTTCATGTGTCCATTTGAAATATTTTTTTATCTCCTCTCATAGTCTTAGTCATAGAATTACATATAGTACTAGAATTCTTTATAAAAAAATTATAGAAACTAGCCAAACCCTGAAATGATCTTACCTCAGCCATATTCTCAAGTGTAGGCCATTCCAAAATTTCTTTAAACTTCTCAAGGTCCATCCTCAAATCATAAATTGAGATCAAAAATCCCAAATAAAAATTCCCCTCTTGCATAAAAGAATACTTCTTCAAATCAATCAACAACTTCTCCTCTCTCAATCTCTTCAATACTTGTCTGACATGCTCAAGATGTTCTTCTTTAGTCTTACTAAATATCATAATATCATCCAAATAAAAAATTGCAAAATTACCCAAGAATCTCTTGATAACTTCATTCATCAACCTCATGAAAGTACTCGGTGCATTAGTCAAACCAAATGGCATTACCAACCACTCATATAAACCATCTTTTATCTTGAAAGAAGTCTTCCATTCATCACCTTCTCTAATCCTTATATGATGATAACCATTCATCAAATCAACCTCAATAAAATAATTTTATCCACTCAAAGAATCCATTATATCATCCATCCTCCATATAGGAAATCTATATTTCACTGTGATCTCATTAATAGCTCTGGAATTAGTACACATTCTCCATTGTCCATTCTTCTTAGGTGCCAATACATTAGGTACAACATGTGGATTCAAGCTTTTCTTGATAAACCTTTTAGCAATAACTCTTGCACTTTTCTATTAAGTTCTTTATTCTTAGTAGGTGTCAATCTATATGGTTTTTAATTTGTAAAGCTAGCTCCAAGAATCAGATCCATACAATGACTTATGCTTCTTACTTATGCTCCTTGTACTCATTCAACAATTCATCAATTTTTGCTAGCACTTGGCCAAAACAAGCAGTTTTTGCTAGCACTCGACCTCTATTGACTTATGTTACTTTTCCTCTACTTATTGCTTGGTCATTACTATACTCTATGGTCATTACTAGTGCAACTTAGTCCTCTAGGCATTATAGCAAATTAGAACTCATTCTTTTTCACCTCCTTTTCAATTTTTTCCCATTAATCATGCAAATTCTAATAGTAGTACAATTTACTTCATTAGGTGCTTTAATTAAAGCCAACAATATTTTCTTTTCTCCATTCACCAAAGTGTATATTGATTTAATCTACCATCATGCACATGTCTATTATACAAGAAAAGTCTACCCAACAGAATATGGCAACAATCCATATGCATTATATCACACATAACTTCATCAAAATAGTTTTCAATCTTGAATTTAAAAATGCATAGCTCACTTATGAATAATTTATGCTCATCTTTGACCCATGAAACATGATAGGGTTTAGGGTGTTTCAACCTCTGCAACTACAACTTTGTAACCAACTCCTTTGCTGCCAAATTTGATGAACTTCCACTATCAATGATTACTTCATAGCATTTTCCTCCTATCTTACATGTGGTCTTGAAAAGACTTCTCCTATGAATAGGTTCCTCATCAATTGTCTTATTACATAAAGTTCTCCTTACCATCAAATTTTGTCCAACCTCGAGTCTACAAGGTGAACACTTGAGATCTCCTTGAATCAAAACATCTATGTCACCTTGTTCATTCTCACTAGAGTACCAACACTCAAGGGATCTATGCCTTTCTTTTCCACATCTAAAACAAATACCACAAAACCCACTTCTAGAATAATAATTACCTCTTCCTTGATAAGAACTAGTACCTCCTCGATATGAGCTACCACTTTTCTACTTGACTTGGTCTTTATCATCACTTTTCCTCTCATATTTTCACTTATCCTGTGCAAAATTATCATATTTTCCACCTTATCCATAGATCTATTTCTGCATCTCTAAAATTTACCACCTTTACCTCTTTTTCTTTGTTCATTCTTTTTGTTAAGATCTCCTCATCTTTCCAGGCATATTGATATGCTTCTTCCACACTTTGCAATTTCAGAAAACTTATTTATTTTGAATTTCAAATCTCAATCCATTTAGGTACTTGTAACTTTCTGAACCTCATCATCCACATGTCCATATCTGATGTCCAATCTATAGAATTCCTCAATATACTCTTCCATATTCATGTCCTTTCATCTAAAATTTTGCATCTTCCTTACCAAATTAACTTGGTAATTAGCATGAAAGAACTACTTCTTCACTTTGTTCACCATTTTTAATTAGTTAATAATCTTTTCCTTTCCTTTTCTTTGTCTATTAGTTTAAAAATTCCCACACCATAATGAGGCATGACCTTTCAACCCAATGATTGCAATCTTCACCTTCCTATTATCAGAAGTGTCTTCTATTGAAGTTGATGAAAGATCAACCCCACAACTCCCCAAAATCACCTACATGGAAACATCTATCACAGAAGAGAGAAGAAAAAATCTATGGAGGTTGGAATTTCTAGATCCATAGATGAGAGATTCTTGATGAGCAAAAAGATAGATTTCTATTATCAAAAGTGAATGAATAAAATTACAAATAGATCAATACTTATAAAAGGAGATCAAAACCCTAAGAGGTTAAACCTAGGTTGCATGATAATACTTAATAAAATAATTAATTGTAATATGCCTAAAGTTTAGCTTAAGTAAACTAGAGATAATGAGTGACTTAATAATTAAATCAAAATGATTTAATTAATAAGCCAATATCTTATTTCTCTAACACCTTCAAACTCAAAGAACTTCATCGTATATAAGATCCAATGCATCACAACATTGGTATCCAATTTTCTATCATAAAAATAAACTTCCATATGAGGCTTTGAGTGTTCCCTAGACAAAACTCTCAACAATATTTCCTCATCTTGATCTTCCTTGGGTTTTGGATTAGGTTAGATGGTGTTAAAACTTTATCATCACTCACATCATCTAGATGAGCTCCTCTCCTTTTGGATATCTCCATAAAATTTAATCTAGAATTAGTTTGTCTCAACATATCCATAATAGCAGTATCAACATTTCCTCTACCCCGAACCCTCTTGATAAATAGGTTCCTACAAGATCGTAACCCTCTACAAGTTATAGGTCAAATCTATAGATCTTCCACCCTACAACCAAATCCAACTTAGGGCTCTACACTATCCAGTATCGTTAGGACCAAACCTCAAGCTATGATACCCTCTGATGCAAGGAGGGATGTGAATAGTTAGGGATAGAGGTACACTTAACTATCCAATCACGTTGTTGAGTAAACACAATACAAGAAAACAACATAGAGAATTACAACTCCAAGAAGAGAAGAAACAATAAATTTCTTTATTGATTCATCAAATTATCCATATGCATGCTTAGTTGTGAGGCCTTTTAGGTTACACAAAACAAGATTAAAAAAATTCTACACTTAGACTCTCTCCCATCCACACTCTCTAAGTCCTACTTCCCTCCTTCTAACCTAGCCTAAAAACTTTATTATACTTTCCAAAATGACTTACAAAAGATTTTAGATCTTTACATAATAGAAGGTTGATCTTTAAAATGGCCTATGCACATCCCAAGACGAGATTGTTACATTAAATTCATTATCCAAACTAGATATACAACCTAGCTCAAGCTAAAAAACAATAAAAAATAAACTCAGTTAAAGAAGGAACCAAGCATCAACAAATATCAGGTCCACTCAGTACATAAAGGAACACTCAGCCCATAAAGGACAGATCAACACATATAGAAACACTTAGCCAACACTGGAGAGCTCATCACATACATGAACTTGATAATGATTGCAACTCAACAACTACTAAAACTTGACATTAATTGGTAGAATGAAAAAAATAAACATGATTTACAAGGAAACCAAGGAAGTTCTTGCTTCAACTTGACAAGATAATGTGCTCTTTCATTATTACAATAAGCAAGGAAGAAAGATTAGTTGAAAAACCAAAAGAGGTAATTGAAGAAACTAAACTAATAAACTTGATAGAGTATCTAAAGAAGAAGATTAAGGAACCTAAGCATTGTTGATAGAAAAAGGTTGATTGAGTATCAATATTGGCTGAGTGATAGATGATTTCAAGTGATAGTAATGACCGAGTTGTACAATGTAAATCAAGAAAGATAGTTTGGTGATGACCTAGTGATCTAGTGATGACCAAGTAGTAGAATATAGTTATGACCAAGTGTCAAAAAATGAGTAGTTTGAGAGAGAAGAAAGATTTGTGGCTGACATGGTTGAATTCTTAGAATAATCAAAATGTGTTGACGATAAGGATTGATGAGACGGATTATTCAATGCATGGTATATATTAGTTGAGAAATCAAAGGCTAAGAATTGAGGGAATATTTATAGAAGTATCAAGAAGGAAGAAGAAGAATAGATGATGTCTATATTCATTGAATCTATTGAGTCTAATTGTAATCCTAATATCTATGGTTATGTTTAAGTGGAAAAATATCTAAGCTACCTATTTTAGGAGGCATGTGAGATGTTTTATGTTGTTGTTGGACTAGAATTTGTGGAGACAATTGGAGAACAAACTTACAAAGGAGAAGAGTTAAGTTTGTGATTTTGGAGATTGTTTGAAAAGTTGCCAAGTAGATTTGAGTTGTTGAGAAAGATAGAGTCTAATCAATGAACTGGGATTGGATCAAATAGAGATTTGAATGTGCAAAGTGAGTTGTATGTTATTAGATCAAACCTAGCTATTACTTTCTAATCATTGTGGCAATAGTAAAATCCTTTTAATTAAGGTTGATCAAACAATCATTAGTAAATCCTTTAACAAGGTGACATTCGAAGGGAATATTATAAATTTCTCTAACAAGGCCACTCCTAATAGGGTGATTAAATAATTTAATAGGGTCTCACCCAAAAGTGTGTTTTGTAACCTTTAACAGTGTTAGCTCCTAACATAGCACACTTCAAAAGAGTGAAAAAGTGGTAGCATGTTACTGTGTGGTTTTTCCCAAATTTGGTTTCCACATTAGATTTTTCTTGCAAAAATTTGTGTGGATGTTTGTTATGTGTTAATAATAGTTACAATTTAAAGTTTGAAATTTATTGGTGTTAACTATGATATTATTTTGCTAGTCGACACATACTAAACAAACAACTAAAATGGAATGAACAAATTGAATGGCGATGAATAGTTTTATTTTATATATTATTCATGACTTTGATTAAGTTTTTTGGAGTTGTTAAAAGTTGATTTTATATAGCTAGACTTGAGGATAATGGAATCACCACCTCCCCCCCCTGCCCCTTCTCATAGTTCTTCTAAATATTCTAGCAATTTATGCATACAAACTAGGAACTAGAAATATTTTTCTTGATTGCATTATGGAAAGTAGATCCATTTGGTTACATCTTACTTCTTTTTGAAATATATTGAGTCCAAGATGATAAAAATGCAGGTATCTATAGTTTTAGATAAAAACTTAAGTCAATGGTGCTTTAGGGAACCCTTAAACTAGAATGTTAGATGTATGAAAACATTACATTTTAAAGTTTAGGATGCCACTCATATTTTCTTGGTAAAAATTTGTTAGAAAAGTGTTAGTTATTAATTTTTCAAGATACCATTGGCCCTTCATTTTTGGATTTATAAAAGAGGTCTTTTTAGATATCTATCTTTTATATCTAACCCTAGTTTGTGTCTTTAGAATCCATCACATACACATACAAATGTTGGAAGATGTTTGGTTGATAGGATATTTCTTAGGTCTATCTCTAGTTTTGAAATATCTATGAAATTGAGTTGAAATGTAATTTAATTGAATGCTCTAAAGTTCATGTTAATCTCTAAGCCCAAGTTGCCTATTAGTGTCTAACACTTAGTCATTTCCAACACTAGTATATTTCACCTGATTTTGTAAATTATATTTTTTACCAAAGGCCATATTAGCATATTAATTCTTCATTTTTTTTTTTTTTTTGCTTGATTTGGTCAAAATTTTGACCAAATCAGGTTCAATAGAAACAAGTGGCAATCACATTTTATTTTTGGGTGGAGGAGTTGGTTGAATACACTCTACGTGCATGGGAGCCATTTGAGGTAAGAAGTTTGCATTTTGAGTTGCTCATTAAAGTCAGTCTGACTATCTTTCCTTCTAATGGTGGTGCTAATTGTGCAAATTTTCTATTGAATAACTCTTTGGGAATCTTATTGTTGTGAGAAAGATTCATTCAAAACTATTAAAGGATCTTAAAGCAGTCAAAACTCTTTCAACATTTTATTTCACATTTAGAAAGTGGACAATTTGAGATTCCTTACTTTAATGGAATCATTTAAGGCATGAGCTTGCACAATCTACACATAGAAAACACAATTTCTTTGTTAAAATTCACCATCAAAATGCTCTATATTTATAATTTACATCATAAACCAATCAAGAAATTAGACATACTTGTCTTTCCATTTCTCCAAAAATTGTTGAAGGGACAACATCTTGGCCATTAGAAGATCTACATAACAAAATTAATCCCTCATTTATGTAATATAAAATTGTCTTTCCCCCTTCTCAATTATCACAATATTGGTAGTCAAAAAATTGGGTGGAAGACATTGGAATTTAATGTCTTAATAGAGTAGCTTTACTTTCTCCCTTTTGAATTTGAAACCCTTGGCCTTAGATTGGTTGTAAGAGCTTCACAAATTTCAATATGTGAATTCAGCAAAGCCAATTGTCCCTTTTCCTATTCACCATTTTTATAAACCCTAGTGGATGTTGTAGAAAATAATTAAGGGTCTTAATTCCTTCACAAATCTTAATCCACTCTCCCCTATGAAAGTTTCTTGAATCACTGAAAAAATAATCACAATATCATTTACTCTTAGCTTACCTATCACAAATTTCAAGTGATCAATAGATTTCCCATAGAATATCAATCTGATGGCCTCTCCTATGTATTGGCAAGAAATGACTATTTCATTGTAAGATCCTTTAATAGTTTTGAAGATTAACCAATAATTCAAAATGAATACAAGACAATTTGAGATTCCTTACTTCACTCTGAGATATTAATGTTGGTAGTTTTAGATGTGAATCTATTTCTAAAAATCTTAGCAAAGAGGTTCCATAAAAATTTCTATGTTAAGTACATGTCTCCACAAGAGTCCATCTACTTGAGAACCAAATATATTGTCTAACTGATGTGGCAAAGTAGCAAAGAGAACTAAAAATGATTTATGAACAATAGTTGCAAAATTTGTACTTGTTAAACAAAAAGAAAATTAACAATTTATCACTTTGCTAAATAATAGACTAACTTTTAACTCTATGTCCTCTCTTTCAAAGTGAAGGCCTTGAATTTATAACTAGTTTTTAGGTGGTTATATTTTGTTTAAGTTGATCTATCAAAATTTAATGAGTAATCATTCTTATTTTTTCTATAGTCAAATGGTTCCCGATTTTTTTCAAGAATCTTTTCATCACTAGTATCCTCTTTCCATTTTTTATCAAATATCAACATGTTGATGTCATATAATGTTGGAATACTCATTAAGATGTCCCTTCCAATTATTTATCTTGTTAATAGTAAAGTAAAAGGATAATTAGGTATATTCCAGTCTAAACTCAGTTGGGATACCAATAGATGAGATTGTTCTATGAATTATTTGTATTGGGTAGGATTGATGCATTTTTGTAAAATAATAATGATATTTGTTACCAACTATGACTTAACTTGTATTTTGTAGTCTAATGACTATAGCATTCCAACTTTTTCTATGTAGTTTTCTATATTGAACAAGTTGTACAATGTATGAAATAAGATGAAGACATCTTGGATATGGACTACGTAGTTTGTAGATTTTGCAAGCATGAGTAATGATTAGTCTATTGCCACATAGATCTTCCTGGAAACCACTATTTTCATAATATTTTGTAAATCTTATATGTGCATGTCCTAACCAAACGAGCACTCAACTAAGGAAGAGTAACTAAAATGTGCTTTAATATGTTACTCTTGAAGACAATTAGCATTATTGGTCACCCCCTAATGTACCTAGGAAGCCCCTAAATAAAATGAGGATAGTGAGGATGTTCCAATTTTTTTTTTGTAAAATAAGGATGAGGTGGGGACATTTCTTGCCCATTCCCACATTTCCTAGACATTTCCTACCCATTCCCACATTTTTTATAGAAACTTTGTGCTTCCCATATCCTTGAAGATGATTGATACATATAAACTAATACAAGAGAAACAATGCTAACAGAATCTTAAAATCAACAGAGAGAAAACAATTACAGATTTATAATTTAATGCAATTGTTTATTTTGGGATGCCTTTTAGGGAAAAATCCTAGAAAAAAGAACTCACTATTTAAACTCAACTATTATTATAAAATTATATTGTTTCACTTCTGCATAACCCTAAATCATCCATTTTCTATTAGCATAGGCACATCAATATGGAAAGTGAAACCATCAAGTGCTTTTACAATAAAAATAGCCAAAAAGTGTCTTTAAAAAGTGTCTCGCTAATGGTGGATGAGTATGGAGTCTACATAGAACTTGTCCAAAACACATCCAACAATGTTGTTGCATATATGTGGAAAATGCAATTGTTTATATCATTTTTGGTTAGGTATACAATAATATTTGGTTGTATTTTTGTTCTAGCCTTTTCATTATTGAATCTATTCAATATTTATTGTGTTGGAATCTTGTGATTTCAATTTTTGACAATGAAATGGTCTTCAAAGTTTGATATATGATTCAATTTTAAGCATCAACCTGAAGTAAATTAGCTTTTTTTTAGCAATGTTTTAGACATTTTGATTTTTTCCTTTGTTTTTATTTATTTTTTTGCTAGGGTATAATTGTATGGATGAATCACTTTATGCTCACTTGTGTACAAGTCGAGGGCTAAGGCAAAGAGGTTTATATCCCTACAAACTTACTGCAAAATTAAGGAAGGAATTTTGGATTTTTTTAGAGCCTTAAGAGCCCTTGTTTTTTGGTTGTTCTTTTGATTCAAACATTTTCTAAAATGGTTGCCCTATATACAAGATGTTGAATCTCTTTCTTTAATTTAGCTTAAATAATTTGTCAAATGAGTGTCTTTAATTCATGCTGCAAAATCCATTTTTTGAATTCTTTCTTAAATATTTTGTTTTCTCAATATGTAAAACATTTTCAAGCCTTGAAACCCTATCATTTTAGCCCATCCTACACAAATTCATTACCCATTTACTCATGATATCAATATTTTCTGTAGAAAAATTTGGAACCTAGTAGTAACCCATTCCCTTTCCATCCTCCCATCCATCAAAACTATTCATAGGCTCTCAAACATAAAATAGAGTGTGCTCAATAGTGTGTAGGAATTCTACATCATCATCATCCTAATAGAACCAACAATGGAATATGAGAATAAAAATTAATTTTGCAAAAATGTCTTTCAAGCTAAATGCTTAAACAAGGAAAGTAATATTCATAACCACACCATATCTTGTTGTTCATACTCACATAAGTGTGACCCATGATCAAAGGGTAGCGTTGTCGTATTTGTGCCCATCTTTGAAAAAATGATGGTGATCCATGTATCTATAGGAACAACAAACTTTTGATCTTTGCAAAGTGGTGTAGGCACCCTAGGTCTTGAATAAGGTGGTCAAACACCAAGGAGTAGAATACTAAAGGTCAATAAGTGTCCAAGATGACACAAGATAGTTTAGGCATTCTTATTATGCATATAGGCAAGTTGATTTCATGTTATAATAAGGTTAGAAGCATAGACAAAGGGTGGTCAATGATTGGTCAAACATTAGGAGTTGAAAAAAAATAATCATTTTTAAAATTATTAAACCTTTTAAGTGTTTTGGTGTAGTTTTTTAGGCATTGTGAAGTTTTTGTGATTAGATTATGTAAAAATTGTAAAATTGCAAAGCATTGCAATAAAAATTTTCATGCAACTTTTGTAAAACTTTTCTTGCAACAATCTGGAACTATAATAGTCAGAGCTCTATTTGGATCAAACATGATTAGGTGAAGTTTTAAGGTAAAATGAGAGGTTATATAAATTGTTTACCTTCCACATAGAAGAGGATAATGTAATATGTACAAATTTGGAGCATTATACAATTTTTAAGAGGGAATTTATACATAGTCAACAATTATGTTTCCATATTCGATTGTAGGTGATAGTAAGTGACTAAGTCCATTCTTAGAATTTTTTTATCTTTTCTCTTAAATGAAGTAAATTTTTTTTTTTTTGAATATGATAAAGCAATAGTTGGTTTAGGATTTTTCCTTATCTATTGTTTACCCTACACTATGATAAGTGTTTGTATGTACATTTTGTGTTTCTCTTAATATACATGGTGAAACTTCCTATTGTTTGGTAAAAAGGAAGGTTTTTATTTGTAAGAAACATGCATGCTGAGTTTCCTAGTGTTCTATACATTCATGAGATGCAATATCCATAGTTTGGAACTATTATTCTTGTTGGTAACATGTTGATGGACTAAAAACATAGCACTATAATCATTTTATGAGTCTTGGAGGTTGGATCTTTAGTGGAGAAATAAAATCCACCTTTGGAATCAAGGTGGTGAGCCTACAAGGCTAAACAACATTTTCAAGCCATAAATCCTAGAAACTAGGGCTCGAGAGAAAAGGGCTTTCTAGTTGAGGCCCAAAAACCATATTTGGGATTTAGATATGGTTAATCATTTAATAATAGATTCTAAATTTATTTTGGAATTTTTTTGGAAATTTTGTGGAGTTTAGAGTTATTTTTGGTAAAATAGGGCTACTAGGATTGAGCCCCTTTTAGGCTTCCTAGTGTAACTTGAGGTTTTGGTGTAGTAAGAAGCCCTAGACCTATCATTTGGCCAAGAATCTTGGTGGAATAGTTGGGAATGATGTATTAGGGTGTATGGAAGTTTAAGATCCCAGAGGATGTAGGTGAAGTGGGGTGTATGGGTGGATTTGTGCTTTGGGGAAGGTGTTAGACTACTTGGAAGATAGGGTGAGTTTGAGAGGGTGAAGCTGGTTTGTGTGTGTGTGTGTGTGTGTGTAAGACCATTTCACCTCTTCCCTAGTCTTGAGTTGGTTATAGGAAGAGATAGTGGGATATCCTTGGAGTGTGTGCCTCTTACTTTCATCACTAGGATGTCCATTGCCTCTTCATTTAATGATTTGCAATATTGTGCATCCAGTTTGATGAGGGAATTTAAGGCCTCAAAATCACCATTGAGAATCCTCAAATTTTGGCAACCACCAACATCAAGATATTTCAAAGACTTGAGTTGACCAGATGACTCTAGAAGCCTCTCTAAGTTGGCACAACCACTCAAATGCAATAATTATGCAAAGTGGATCAAGAATTGGAAAGGAACATAATCAAATATATCTAGGCATCAAATTAAAGTAGAAATTAAAAATATATTAAGTAAATCTAGATGAGTATGGAATAATGGAAGTTGGAACCTACTCTAGATACTAATCCATATATTGCTCTAAAACTACACTAATCTATATACTTATATAGAATAATGGAAGATAGAACTAAAATTATGCATCCTTAAAGTGAATAAAAAAAATGTAGTACAAGAACAAAATCATGTACATGAGCTAGGTGATAATGTGGAGATTTTAGAGCTGGCATGTACTCATTTTATAGCAAAGTTTCCCATTTTTGGCTCATAATATATTTGAGTCAGAGGGTATGTATGAGTTAGATCATCTAAAGGAACTATTCATTTCAGCCCTACCCATAATAACAATCACAACCTAATCAAGAAAAATTTATATACCTATAACAAACACAATATAGTTCATGCATTAGACATTCAAAATTTTCAAAGTCACATTTATGATAATTTCATTCACACTTGTGATGTCCAACTTTCAAAATTCAACATAATATAAGAAACAATTTTATTTTTTGGTCAATTGTGTGATTTTGTCAAAATTTTCTATGAAAAATTCACTTTCAATATTTTCAAATTGGTTTTTATGTTTGATGACACATCTTATAAGAATAAAATCTACTATATGTAACCTTATGTTTGTAGGAATTTGGACAAGGTGGGGGTGTAGGAACGGAGATATCTAGCAAACAAGTAGGTGTTAAGAATCTTCCTAAACTAATGAGAACTATTATGTGTAACTGTTTAAGGATTCAAGAGATGTTGAAGATAAGACTCACAATCATTATCAACTATTGCCTACTTAGAAAATGTAATTTTCCCTAGTCATACAATAATGGCTAGAATTTCCACAAAGACATTGGTCTATACACCCAACTTAAAAAATGGAAAGGTATACTTGAGCCTTTGGAGAATATATCTAGCAAAAAGTTCTCTTTAAAGTTATTATAGACATAAATTTAATGTTGATTTTGTGAGCAATTTGTTTTCAAGATATTAAAAATCTTCATAGTTATGCCTAGTATAGCTAGGAACAATCCCTTGGGTAAAATATACACCTGTAGTATGATAATTAGTTTTAGCTCCCAAATCCAATTTGCAAAATATGATAGACATATATGGAAGCCATGTAAAAAGGATTAATGCATTTCAAATTTTTGTGGGAAGTCATCACTAATTTAATGTCAATATCTCTTATCATTAATCCTCTAGAGGGCACAATCCTATTGCACATCATATTTATAGCCTTGGACATTGACGATGTTCCTTTTATTGTTTTAAAGGTCACATCTTCCATGTGCACTATAGAATTCTTTTGTGACAAGGCTTTCCTTAAGAGCTCTAATCTTTACTCTTATTGCTTGAATTTTTGAGGAGTAGGTTAATGCAAGGTGGATTTATTTATTGTAATAAAACAATACATGTTGATGTGCAGTTAGGTCTCAAATACTTAACTATGATTGTGTTAAGAGGTTGATATGAAATAGGTCTTCAAGACTAGATTGTAGGGATGCAAGACCTAACCTGATGACATATGAAGATTCTTAAAGAGCTTGCAATCAAGTCCTAGGGACTTGTTTACAATAGGTGACTATCAATATAGAAAGATGACTTATTGGTTGGGTCTTAAGGCCTACCAAACACTTAGGCATGAAAAAAATTATAATCAAGTTTGTGAGACCCAATTGCATTCTATTAATGCATGTTTATGACTTGTAATTGATGTCAAGGACCTTGACTCCATATGAGGACTAGGACAAACTATTCACATGTCAAGATTCAAAACTCGACCTATACACTAGTAACTATGAGGATAATGCAAGGGTATTCAAAGACATAAAAAAAGGGCCTAAGAGACATGACCCATAATACAAATAGATTTTTGTGTCGATTTATACTTAATTCTTACCAAGAAAAAATCAAGAACAACATATTTAAAGGTTATATTAAACAAAAATAATGTTGATGATGACCTTCAATCTACCATTGAACCCTTTTAAAGAAAGTTACATCTCAATATACTTCATTATTTAAGATGAAACAATATGTGCATTATTCAATTCACTTGCTTCATATGTTATTTACTCTTTTCCATCCCCACCTATATAATTCAAATTTCCACTACATGTAAAATCCTTTCTAGTCTCCCATTATGTTTGGTATCATAAACGGTGTTAAAAGATTGAAATTGCATGAATTATTCTTCATAACTACTTTATATGTTTAACAAAGGATTCTAACCCTAAATTGTAATGTGTGGTGAATGATGAATGGTGAAGAATAGGAGCAAACAAGTTGAGAGTAGAGCAAGGAAGGATAAGTCTAAAAGGAGAGAAGACAAAACAACCTAGCAATGAAGGATAAAAAAAAGCATATCAATAAGGAGATTAGTTTGAGAGATTGGAGAGATGAGATCTGAAAACATCTTTTAGTGAAAACTAAAGGATCAAGTATCAAATTAGTTTTGATAGATTGAGTTAAGGAAAATCTCTTAATAGAGTCCTTACTTTATCATAAGTGTAAAATCCTTTAATCAAGGTAACATCTAACAGTCATAAAATATTTTACTAGAGAGGAGCCCTTGCAAGGTAGATCATTAGAAGTGGTCAAATTGTAACCCAGATAGGGGAACTTTGTTGTTGCAGTAGTAAATAATGGGGGTTTCATCCCCACACCAATTTTACCTTCATGTTGAAGTATTTCTGGTTTACCAAAATAATTGTTTTATGAGTTTATGTTTTCATGGATGTTATGCTTAGATAGATTTTATTTCAGCATTACAAGTTTATGTTTATATGGTATGTGTTAGAAATACAAGATAGGCTAGGTTACTAAGAGGGGAGGGGTGAATTGGTAACCAATAAAACTTAATCTTAATTTACCAATTAATCCTTCATGTGTATTCTAATCTAATTTCATGCCTGAAAAATTGAAAGCATTAAGACAGTCAAAAGACTTTGATACAAAATATGGTAACCGAAAAACCTTCCAAATAGAAAGTAAAATTGGGGTGGGAAAGATACCCATAAACTTGAGTACTGCAGTATAAAGTTGGCCTGTTAAGGCTTACAATGATCACTTCTGATGATCTACCTTGCTAGAAGAAATAAGGACTACTAGGTCCACCTTGCAAAAGGATTTACAAACATATAGTGAAGTATGCACTTGGTAAAGAGATTTACAAAAGACTATTAAGTCTACCTTGTGAAAGGATTTAATTGTTTCACCAGTCAAGATGAACTAGTGGTTGATCTTTGATCTACAACTTTGATTTTCTGAATGAGATTCCTTTGGAGTGTAATGATCACCTTGCTGTGATAGATGAATCTTTGTTTCTCCTTATACTGCTTCTATCATTCTTATTTGGATGTGACACAATACATTACATATATACCAATCCAAGTTACAATTCATCAAAGTTTGCTACAATACATGTTTCACCAAAATACACAAAGTTGGCCCAACTGCATGTACTCAGGTTCTAAAGACAAACTTGTGCTCAATTTTGAGACTCGGCAACCATTGTCAATACTTGACATCAGCATGTACTCGGTAGACATAAAAGCTTAGCTCATACTAATTAATTCCAAGTAGTCTTAACTGGGTCTACACTAGTGACTTGGTGAACACTATGAAACTCAGAATATAAACTAAATCACTTGGTTGACACTTCATAGCTCATTCAACACTATCATTGCTAGCTTGGTATAAACTGAATCACTTGGTCGACAGATCTTGGCTCGGTCAACACTAGATTAAAATTACTAATGCTACAAACTCGATAAATACTAGAGAACTCAGTTTGTATTAAGAAGCTCGATAAACACTATGAAGCTTGGTTTACACTGATTATCACCAACTTGGTAGATACTTCTTGATGCAAATTGAATACTATTCCTAGAACTCAGTACCAACCGTAGAGCTTGGTAGAGCTTGAATTACTTGGTTGACACTATAAACTAAAAGATAAGTTCGATATTTGCTAACCATTTGATTAAATGTGTGTATGTGTCATTAATAAAAAAACTTGATTATAAATTCAACAATCTCCCTTTTTGGCATTAGTGAAAAAAAATCTTGTCAATCAAAACCAAATTCTCAAAAAGTTCAAAACAATCTTTAGTCTCCATCTTGTGTCTTCAACTCAGTAACACACTCTATTTTTGATTTTTTTCAAAATTGCTTTTGTAAGAGATGTTTATCTGAATATCTATACATGTATATGTATAATATTATGATGCCCCCCCACACATCTATACAATATATGTTATATACACATATTTCATGTCTTTATATTAGATTTTCTCATCTTCTCCCCTTTTATTGCATCATCACATATTCTCCCCCTTTTTGACATAAATGCCAAACGTGTATGCTACACAGTTATGCCAAAATGTGACAAGAAGTTAGAATGCATCTTTAAAATTAGTGACATTGTCTTGTCCCAATTTTCTTGCAACACCTTGCTTCCATGCAATGCAATCTAAAATTTTGCTAATAACTCCATCACGTGATCATCTATGAAGAAGTTGTTTTCATGGATGAGAATTTTGGCATGTGTAATGTGCTTTTTGCAATGAATCCATGTTTGGAAGAATCATGCCTTTTATATCTACAAGTGTGGCCCTTTTTCTAGCTTATTCTCTTAGTAATTCTGCTTGCATATTAGTTAGAAATTTGATCTTTGTGTAATGAGCATAATTGTAGCTCGAGTCAAGTGACAACTGGTGTGCACTCACCTTCAGATCTTCATCTATATTGAAGAATTTATATTTGATTTCCTAAGTAAAGATAGATGTGTCACATAGTTTACTAAATAAAGAAGTGACATTGTTGGTGGAGGTTTCCAATGAGCTAAGAATAGTAGACAAGTCTACTTGGTATAATGCAATCTTTTATGCAGCTAGCTCCAATAATTTCTTTTCAAATTTCTTCTCTACTCTTTGCAACAATTTTTCTTGCCCATTCAGATCTTCATTGAATTTCTGAACAAATTCTACTGATTGGGCCAAAATAGGTCGAGAATTGTCAACCTCAATGCTGAATGCATCTGCAAGTATGTTCTTTGCATCTTCTAGCACTTGATTTTCTCTATTCCTCTCCTCTTTAAGCCTCTGTTGCGTAGCTTTTTTCTACAAAATCTCACCTACTATATGCATTTGATTAGGATTTAGAGTAGAAATATCCTAATTCAAGATAACTATATATTCATCAAGATGAATGTCCTCTTCTTCTTCACCTAATTTCAATTTCTTTGTAGATGTTCTTCTTGTGAATACTGCAGTAGATGACTTGGTAGGTTTGGTTATGATAACCTTACCTTTCTTCTTGATTGGCTCTTATTCTTCTAATTTTGTTTCATCTACCTCATCTTTTACATCATCTTCTATTACATCATCTCCATTACCTTCTATCAATAGGAGAGCAGAACCAACTTGTCTCAGTTTTGCTATCCTCTTTTTTTCTTTGTTGACAACCTGAGGAAGCTTTATTTCTAGTTCAATTTCAGGTTTTGCTTCATCATATGTACCAAAATATGTAGCCTTGGGATCCATAGGTTCATTCAAAAATGCCTCAATGATGTCCTTGGTGTCATAAATGTTAACCTCATAGCCTAGAGGCTTAACCTAACTACTCTAGGTTTGACTTCTTATATGTATACTTTTCCATAGTCTACCATAAAACAAACATCATCCTTGTATCTTCTACAATTTTCTTGGGAATTTTGAATCTATTATTCATCTTTTCTTTGAATGAATAAAAATAATTATCCATGATATTGACATAGTTTCCACCCATCTCTGCTATATACTCATTAATATGATATAGTATAGGCACATCTTTTCTCCATACAATTGTACCTTTTGAATGGAAAACATTTTGCTCATAGAAGAATAAACAGGTTAAAAGTGAGCCAAAATTACATGGGTTATTCTTTGAAGTTCTAATGCTCTCCATGTTCTTGTTGAATTGGTTCAACATTAGCTCAGCAAGGTTGAAGGACATGTTGTTCTCTGCCACCTTGAGAGAGAGGTCAATTGCCTCACACGACACATTGTTGAGACAACTAAAGCTATATATTTTATGTGCTATTACATGAATTCCAAACTTAAGCTTTGTGTCAGTTACACAACTAATCTTTATACCTCTTCCATCCCATTTGGAAAGAGTTTTCTTTTCCAATTCTACCTTAGGGTTTTGGTAGTCTTTGCATTGGTCTACATTGGGAGCCCTGTGATTTGATGAATAATTTTCTTTGTTATGAGAATAGGCTGCTCCAACCATAGCTACCCATTATGTACATAGCTAAGGATAAACTTTATCCATTTTATCTAAAAGGCTTGGGGCATATGTGGAATGTGGGTTAAACCCTTGGCTTCCAAGTGTTGATGCTCGGATTTCAACACACCATTGACACACAACTTTTCCAAAGTTTCATTCATTTCTATAGTTCCAATGTCTTGAATTGAACACAAAAAATGTGAGAAAATATCATTAGCTAGTAGTACCTCTAGTGGAATCTGTGACTAAGCTCTGGTTGGATCAAGTGTTTATGCAATCACCATACTTAACTTGAAGGCTGGTGCTTTCTACTCAACTCCTCAAACCAACATCTCAGAATCTTTCTTGGATCTACTATTGGAGGATTGCATTAGTTGATAGGTTTTATGAAAACATGGAAAACCTCAACAATAATTCACATAGATCACTTGGATGCATAGAAATCACTTTTCGCATATAGCTCTTTGAAAATTCATGGTAACTAGTGAATTTGATTTCATCCTATTTTTAAAAAAGTTTACCTTCCAATTTCCATAAATGCTTGGTACATTTGCTTGCTTGGTGACAGCCTATCTTCCACTTAGTTTTCTCTAATTTCTTGACAAAATCATCCATGACTCGATGCCCACACAGTGATTTAGTTACACTCAACCTTGCTTAGCAGGGTCTTGCAACCCAACCTTGCTTGGTAAGGTCTAGAATTTCCTAAACACTTGATGATCTCTTTGCATCTTGAATGGTGATATGGATCTTTCCTTCTAGCCAAGTTGAACTGATTTAAGATGTTTGCTTCAAAATATTAGTTCTAGTTATCCTTGTGGGAGATCAAGTAGAAATGTTTGACTCACCCAATTCTAGAGTGCCATGTGCTTCATTGCTTAGACTTGCATTCTCAAAAGATTTTGGAATCCATTCCTATCTCATCTACTTTATGATGTTTATAGCCTTGGCTTTCTTTTCATCTTCAATTATTCTAGTGTTCATACAATTTTTTGCAAGGTGTCCAAGTTCTGTACAAATAAAACATCTTCTAGTGGTGTCTCTTGTTCTCATGTGATGTTTTTCATAGTTTATTCCAATGTGTCCAAATTCTCCACAATAGTGACATCTACACCATGTGTTGTAGTTCAAACCAAATATAGATTTTACAATATGTTCTAATGGGTTCAATATCTTGGTTTTTCATTTAGAATAATTGTGCCCATGCTTCTTGCATTTGTGAAATTTTCCTTCAAATTTGGGTTTCTCTCTGAATTCATTATCTCTATGACCATACTTATTGCAACTGTAGCATTTTCCATTGAATTTAGCTATACCATTACTCCAACATTTGTTTGATGTATGACCTAGCTTACCATAGTAATTGTAAGCAGGTCTTCGATTCTTTTGAGCTCCTTGCTTGGATGATTCACCTTCTTCTGTAAACCTAATTCCTGCTTTTCCTTTCTATCTATATTAGACTTTCTCATTTAATTGATCCATTTCTGTTTGAGATTTCATCATCCTCTCACTAGTTTTCGTTTTAGTGTATAGATGATTTTACAATCTTTGATTCTCTAGTCGTGGATTCATTATTTCCTCATTTGCATTAGTAAGTTGATCAATGAAGCCTGCCTCTTGAAATGATAGATGTTGAATTTCATTGTTCTTTCCTTCTATCTCTTCTTTTATCTTATTTTTCTCCTCCATGACTTCACACAATCTTACTGACTAAATTTCTTGTTCTCTTTTCATCTTTCTTACTTCTTCTTGAATTTTACCATTCTTTTCTAATAGTTCTCTAATTTCTTCATTAGCTTCATCTGAATTACTTTTTGAATGGATATCTTCAATTCTTTCTTCAGTGTAGAGTTTTTCAATCATCTATAATGCAAAATATTTTCTTCTTTTAAGGGATTGATAGAGTTGCTCCTTTACTTTCTTAAGTTTCCCAATAGCCAATTACAACTCTAGCTTTTCATTGTCAATAGCCTTATCAAATCTAAATACCTCCATTACCTCTAATCTTTGATCAAGCTATTAAACTTCTTCTTTGAGAACCAAAATGCTCTGATACCAATTGTTGGAAACATAAGATAGGATAGGTTACTAAGAGGGGAGGGGTGAATAAGTAACCAATAAAACTTATTCTTAATTTACCAATTAATCCTTCATATGTATTCTAATCTAAATTGCATGCATGAAAAACTGAAAGCATTAAGACATTCAAAACACTTTGACACACAATATGGTAACCCATAAACCTTCCAAATAGAAAGTAAAACTTGGGTGGGGATGATACCCAAAAGTTTTAGTACTGGAGTATAAAGTTGGCCAATTAAGGCTTACAATGATCACTTGTGATGATCTACCTTATTAGGAGAAATAAGGACTGCTAGGTCCACCTTGCAAAAGGATTTACAAACATACATTGAAGTATGCACTCGATAAAGAGATTTACAAAAGACTGTTCAGTCTACCTTGTGAAATAATTTAACTGTTTCACCTATTAGGATGAACCAGTGGTTGATCTCTGATCTTCAACTTTGACTTGTTGAGTGAGATTCCTTTGGAGTGTAATGATCACCTTGCTATGATAGATAAATCTTTTCTGCTCCTAATACTGCTTATAGCCTTCTTACCACACCTACTACACCTAGATTTGAAGGACATTGTTATAACTATTAGAAATATTGACATAGACCTCAAGAATGTAGATCCAAAGCAAAATTTAACTAGACATCTAAGAGGTAAACACATGCACCTAAGAAAGATAATTATTACAATTGGGATTAGAACACATGGTATAATTTTCATTATTGTGGAGAGTATGGGAACATTCCTTAGAATTACATTAAGGCACATTTCAGAGGTTACTCTAAGAAATGGTTGAATGGAAACTTAGTTTGTTTTAGTTGTCTTAAGGTTGGACATGTTAGTAAGAACTGTAGGACCTAGACACAAGCACCAAAGAGTGAAATAAATAAATGAAAAGGGAAATTCGAGATAAGTAAATCATGGAAATGGATAGTAGAATCTAGAAGCAATGAAGAAAGAAAAGTTGAGATCACCTAATCCAATGGATCAAATGATCACACCACATCCAACTAAGAAAAAAGGTATGTAAGGAACTATATATTTAAATGTTATGTCATACATAAGTTTCTAATAAGAAAAGTGATTAAAAGTCCACATAAGCATGAATAAAGATGCATTAGGAAAAATCTAAGAGAAGTATTGGAAAATGGAATAAGTTACACTATCAAGTTTCAAGCATTAATAATATAGTCTATATGAATTGAGTAATGCAATATAGACCAAGAGCTTACATCGACTGAGCTGGTGTATTGTGGTGGAGCTCAATGTTTTATAAATATTTTCCACCTTTTGTTTACTTTGATCATTTTTTACCCCATTGATTTATTTTCATGTTGCAAATTATATATCATTTCAAAGATTGTATTCATAGCTTAGGTTGATTATATGGTTGTGATCAAATAAAAGAATCACTTACTGAATTTCTTTGTGTTGGTAGGAAATCATAAGTTATCATCTAAATCAAAGGTTCAAGTCTCAAAATGAATTCCTAGGGCTTAATCATCACATGGAAATCCCTATCAATGGATCCTAGTTTTGATTTTCCTCGAAATTTGTGAGACATGTGATTTTTTCATATATTTCTATAGTTATAGAAATGAAGCATTAGGTATTAGTGTATGATGTGGCAATAAGAAAAATGTCATTTTCAAAGTTGGGTGAGGCATCACTATAACATATAATGATCAAAGTGCTATGTGGGTAAAATATAATATTAACATAGAGATTAGAAATGAGATGGGTGATACTGCTATATCGTATAGCGATCGTGTTCATTGATGATCAAAGAAAAAGAAATTATGCTACAATGATAAATGATGAATTTAGTTGATCACTATGTTTTACAACAATAAAGTAATAACACTTTAAAAAGGGTACTGCTATGTATTATGGTGATAGATTAGGAGTGATTGTGGATTGTACTTGGTGTAATAGAGACAAGCGATAAGCAATGAACTTTGGCATATCACTATGTGTTATAGTGAAAGGATGAGAACCCACATTGAAGATTAAAGCTTGTGATCACTATATCTTGTAGTGAAAACATTTATTGGGGGTTAGAGATAGAGAATTACTCATACAACAATGAGCAATGTGGTTATCTCTATTACTATAGCAATAAATATGAAAGATTTAAAAAGATCACAATTTTAAGGGATGAGGCATAGTGATCAAAGGTATAAATGTATTTTTTTCCAAAAGCTACAGTGATCAAATATTTGAATATATTTTATAAAGCAAGGAAATAATGGTAGGAAGTGACTGTTGACAATCTACATTGTATTACAATGATCAAAAAATGTATGGCTTTGATTCATGCACGAAAGTAAATGCAAGAGCACAAGACATCTTGTATTAAAGAGGTAATCATTCCTTGTTTTGAACATAGAGAATTTCAAAAGAGGTTGTACAGTTTTTTGTTAGTATATAGAGTTTGTAGTAATTCAATTTAGAAAGGATTTTTAGAAAATCATGGAGGGTTCTAGTTTAACACAAAGGAGGAAAGTTGAGAAAATGAAGAGTAAATTTGAGAAGAAACAAAAAATAGAGGATGAAGTTTCTTCCAAAAAGCTAAATGAAGATTTAAATGAACAGATGGATTTTGTTGGGCCTAAATCTAGAAGAAGTTTGCCTCTCTTGAAAAATTGGAAGACAAATTCAGTGAGGTAGGATACATCTGGAAGAGGATAGGGGGATATGAGCTCTTTTTATATCATTATGTTAGAAGGAATAACAAAGCACCTATTTTTCATCCATTGGAGATGAATTTAGGAAAGTTGAATGTGTTCAATGTATTTGTGAATGTTGAATTGCTGAAACTTATCATCAACAAATATAATGCTGAGGGTAAATGTATCTTTGACAAGATGGGGGAGAAAATTATGGAGATCTTGATTGATTCTTTAAATGAAGTTTTGAAATTAATAAATGGTCTCACAAAAAAATTATGATTCATTGAGTTGAAGAATGAATATGAGAGGTTACATATTTCCTATATGTAGTGCAAGCTAATGTTGCACAAGACCATCAGAGAGCCATTGAATACAAAAGATGGACCTCCATTAAATATAATTATCATGTTCAAGACTTACCTTGATATAACATATTAGTCTTGCGGGCAAGTGGGAGGAATGAGAGTTCTTGATTTAATGGAGATTGGACCTATAGTGTTAGCATCTGATATAAAAATCTTTGAGCCTAGGCCCTATGATTATGGATAGTATGTTTTTGACAACATTCATTCTTCTTTGTTTAATTTCAATGATCTTGAGTACCCTACTTTTGGACATTATTCTTTGCTCATGCATATGATTCTATATTATGGTCAATTAAGAAATATGTGGCATGATAATCTAAAATTAAGTGTGTAGGAGACTAATGGTGAGGAAAGACCACTACAAATGTGGACTTCAGCATGAGACTATAGATATAGTGAGTCCTACCACCTCACTTTTGAGGAATATCTTGTCTAGCTCCTATATACCATGTTTGGGTTTCAAGATTTCCTTTTTATCAACCCTAACATTAAGAGGTTTTAAATACCTAAATATAATAGATTGGTGGAGAAGGTTAAACATAATTGGAGTGATGGGTATGCTTAAGATTATTTCACTTGTTTTAGAGTTTTTTGGTTTTGAAGGAAAGCCATACAGACTATTAGTCTCAATACCTGACAAAATTGCACACCTAGAAATATTAAGGCAAATCTCAAATTTCACAAAAAAAAACTTTGGAGGAAAGCAAAGGAAGAAAACTTTTCTCCCTGCTACTTTGTCTTTGGAGATTTTGCAATTTGAGCAACCAAGTCTTATGATAAGATTAGGAAAAATTGCATAATGAGTATCACATGTACACTATGGATCCATGAACCCATTATGATCTTGAAAAATATATCCATGCCTATAGAAAGTCACAAAAACTAGGTGACTATATCCATCATGGCATTGAATATGAAGAGTTTAAAAATATGGATTGGCTAGAAGTTCAACAGAAGTTGTAGGATCATAACAAAGAGCTTGAGAAAAGAAGATAACAAGAATTGGAGCAATTGAAAAATGACATTCAAAAATTTCTAGATTCCCCTATTCTAGTGACTAGGACTGTAAATAATCCATCACTTTAAACACTCAAATAGGATGTTCAAATACTTGATAGAGTAAATGTTGAAAAGGATGAAAGACTCCTTAAATCTAGCAAGTTTGTAAGTGATGATGCTTTTTTCAAATCCAAAGAATTAATTTCTATTTTATATAATTATAGAGGGAAGATGTTGAGGTAGAATGGCCAACACATCACTCTAGAAAATGAAAAGGAGTTGATGGTCAGTTTAAAAGAAGACATTCAAAATGAAGTAGAAAACATGACTCCAGCAAGAGGGAGACAATTACTCAATGAAGTAGGAATCATGGTTCTACCAAGATGGGATTGAAGTGCATATTATATCTTTGACAACCTGATCAAATCTAGAAAGAAGGATATGAAATTGAATAAGCAGGGTGTGAAAGATGTAATCATTGGTTCTAGATTTGTTGAAGTTGAAAGATCTATGTTATTATGGGCTCTTTACCTTGACACAAAATGCAATAGATCATTGATATTGATCAAGCTTTTGGACATCTAATGAAATTAAAATTAGGGGTAATAGACCCTAATAAGTCAAAAACTATGTAGGTTAACATGACCTTGTTTAACCAAACTCAAATGAAATAGGTAACATTTGAGAGAGACAATTGGAAAGAAATGTATGAGAGCTTTCTTAAAAAAGGAAAGCCAGAGGTGTAGCCCATGATTCAATCATTAGATGATTCCTTGAAGAGTGAACTAAAGATGCTATAAGAAGAAAACACAAGGTTGAAGGATTCATCTTTGATTCGAAGAGAGATATCTGGCTCCATATTGAGAAATCAATTCAAAATGTTGCTAACCAAGTTACGAAAGGTTTGGGATCTATATAGTGCACACAAACCTTTGGTCTGCCAACATAATGAGGTGTAAAAGAGACTAGTCAAGGAAAATAATGATCTTGTAGAGGAGAAGACATCCAAGAAAAAAAAATTTGATTAATGATCACAACATATACATGCAAGAGCTTAAGACCACTTTTATATTAATTGAAGATTTGGTAATAGAGAATGGAGTCCTATCATAGCATGATGCAGAAAGAAAGAAAATCAACCAAGAAATGTGGATATGAATGTGCCATGTGATGCAAGATCAAGCCATGAGACAAGCAAAGAATGATGACCTAGAGATGACAAGAACAAGGGAACATATTCAAAAAATGATTGGGTTGGAGATCAAGGTTCATGAGGTGATTGCTGACGTAGACCTACTTAAAGATGACAAATACAACGAACAAATCAATTAATGAAATGACTTTATTGAGGAATCATCATCAGTTCATCTCATTATTTTCTCTTAAAATCTTGGTTTGCTAAATTGGCAGTTGTTTTTAGTTGGTCAATTAGGATAAAGTTTGTGAACAAATTGTCTATAATTATAAAGATTGAATTTAGATATCAAGATCATAATCATAATCATATATTTTCATACATCTATTATATAGACAAGGTTGGTCCTTTTTACTTTGGATTGGATTATTTGTAAGCACTAGCAACACATGTATTTGTGGTGAAAGATTTCAAGTTCAATATAAGGGTTTCATGTGCTCAATTGATCTTTTAGCGATTTCATTTCTATCTCATACATTTTGTTTCCTAAGATCAAATTTTAAGTTTTCCTTAATTGAATGTTCAATTGATTAAATGCAGTAACTTATTTCAATGTATGTAAAATAGTAATATTGTATTGATTAGCTGGTAGATATTGTTGTCTTGTTGGGAACTTGAATAGAGTTAAGTTCAATAAGACTTAGTATTGAAATTTACTCAAGTATTCAACATTTCATACATCATTAAGTGATAGTAATTTTTCTTGAAGGGATTTATTGTCTATCTTTGAGGGTTAGTTTAAACATTGTGAATGATTGTTAGAGTAATTGTAAAGACTCCATTGGTTAAGGCACTAGTATTTTGATTATTGTTTTGAGTTTTCATGTTGATTGTAGAAAGGACACATATCGGAACAATGAAGATCATCAATCCACCATACATTCATAAATCACACAAACAAGTATTTATCAACTTCATAATAAATTTCCTAATCATCCAAGGCTCACAAATTTTTTTCTCTAAAAAGGCTCTATAGTGTGAGGTATAGGCCTACCATCCTTGGTTCTAGAGAGCCAGAATTGTAGAGGTTCACATTTGGTAAGAGTGGAACCTGTCAATTGGAAAATTTCTATTAGGGATTCATATAATTGGATCATAATTCCATAGGAAACCTAATCTTCTAATTTAGGCACCAACATATTGTCTAAATTAATTTGTATTGACTGAGGAGGTGATAGTGACCAAGAATTTGAATGGAAAGAAGTGTGAACACAACTTGTGAAGGTTGAGATAGTTGTTATGCACCTACATAAGTAAAAATGCATTCATTTAAAAACTAAATGAATAGACTAAAGGTATATATCAATTATTGGTATTCATTTTCATTCTACCAAGCAATTTTCAGTGCACAAGAAATTCAAAGACCATATTAGTGACATAGCAAGTGAATCACAGTGTGTCATTGGCAAAAATTGGAAGATCATAGTAAGTAAAGTTCTCAGTGTTGAGCTAATTTATTTTAGTTATTGTTGAAGAAAGTTTTTTCAAAACCCTATTTTGTTAATTTTATCTTCTACATCTGTAAAGAAAATGTTGAAGGAGAGCAATGCACAAACTATGAGGAACAACTAGTGGCCTCCATTGAATTTCAAGGAATATCCTAATATTCCATTGATTGGTGATAAATATGGTGCTCTATCATTAATTCCACCAAGGGTATTGATGATTCATGATGTATGATCATGTTATATGTGTATAGTGGGAGAAACTAGAGATTGTGAACTTCATGTAGCATATGAAAAATTGTGTGACAATGGAGTGTTAAGAGATGAACATAAGATTGTTGTTGAGAAAGGGATAATTCATGCCCTAGCTTTTTCAAAGGTTTTTAAAGTCAAAAGGATAAAGCTTGTGTTGAGTTGAGTACATGACATGAAGATATGGTTAGAGGGTGGACCAATCAAATTTAACAAGGCTATTGTACACTAAGTTACTATATCGTCTTAAAATGGAAGCACTTCCATGTTAAGAACATTTTTCCCTTTGAGAAAGTAGTTTTTCTTCATGTCAAACACCTTGATTAGGTCTTTTAAGGGATCTAGATATTTCCCCCCTTTTCTAATTTTCTCCCCCTATTTTCAACCCCTTTTCCACTTTCTTTATGCATTTTTCTAGCATTTTGGACTGAGATCCTAAGATATGTGAAATCAGGGCCTAAGTCAACCTCGACACTAACCTAGGTCAAGGATGACCTCAACCCTGACCTAGGTCAAGGATAATGTTGACCCTAACCTAGGTTAGAGTTGACCTTGATCCTATCCCAAGTTCCAAATTTCAAGGTTCCATGATTTCTAGATGTTAGGTTTTGGAAATAATTGTTTTCCTACTTTCAGGTAGGCTGCTTTGGTCTCCAAAATGGTAAAATCTTAATTTTCATTAAATCAAGGTCAATATATAGGTGTTAAGATTAACTGGGATTTAATTGTCCAATATCATCCTCTCTAGAAGTTTGTGCCCTTGATCACTATATAAGGAAGCCTCGTCCTCTCATTTTCTTAATTAGAATATATTAGATGATCCATTATTTTCACAATCAAGAAAGATCAAGAAAGAATTTCGTCAAGCATTTTCAAGGAAGTATCCAAGTCATTGTCTCCATTCAATTTGTCTATTGAAGATAAAGGATTTGAGCATTCAAGATTCATCATTCAAAACCCTAGATCTTACCATCATGGTAGTGTGATCTTCCTTCAAGATCCTTTATTCTTCTTGAAGATCCATTCATTCTTCTCTCAAGGTGGATTCCACACATACAATCATGGAGGTTTTGATTTACATTTTCTAATGTTATGTTCAAGATTTCATATCAACATACTTGCTTACATTTGAAATATAATTGCATATCTATCGAATAGCATAGCTTCATTGTGAGATATACTTTTACTAGTTGCTAGCATTCTCTATTTTAATTCCATTATTAAGGTTGATTCCAAACCAGGGTTTGACCAAGAAAAACCCCTCATCCAAACAAAAAAACTATTTTTCTTGCAAGTATAGGCATATGATAGGAAATTGAAGTGAATATTTGGATACCCTTTTCTTTGAACTTCCAAGATCTGGAAATAGAATTTCCATTAGAGTAGTGCAGGTCAAGGTAAAAAATAAAGAGGTAAGATTTTGCCTCACTATCTAGGTCAAAGTCGACCAGACCTTAGAAAGACAAATTTTAAGGGTTTTCTTTGTCGCAGCATTTCCAGTCAAAATTAGGTTGTAGAAATTCCTAAAACTGTGGACAGACATCAAAAAATAAGTATCTCTAGATTAATTCCATCATGAGGTATGTATCTTATCTTATCTAATTTCAAGTATTTCTAGATTTACATTACTTATTCAATTTCAACTCTAAATACAATTGAATAAGTGGGAATGTTAGATGCATTATTAAAGTTCCATTTTTCACCTATTCATTTTGGTGAACCTAACACACTTACCGTCTTTTCTTTTGTGGAATTAGATGCCCTATTATCAAATTCTCAACTTGACCTTATATCATTCATATTGTGAAGTTAGCTCATATACAATTTAGAATAACTAATATTCATCACCTTAGTCAGCTAGAACCAATGGATAAATCAATTGAACTCAATATGCCAAAATAAGAAAATCCTTCATTAGCCAACCTTTCTTGTAGATACTAACTCAGAAACAATTTTCCAATGTTAACCAAGTGAACTTGATTAACACTACATATTTGCAAAGATCCTTTGGCAATTAGGTGAGCTCAGTTAACACTGGTTCCATCCAATATTTCCTTCATTAGCTAATCGAGCTCGGTTAACACTCATCTTCTATAAACTTTCCTTTGACTCTTGAGTGAACCTGGTAGACACTACCTTCTGAACTAGGAGAACACAATAATGCTTGGTAGACACAAAAAATGTCTTCATTGCCTAAGTGAACTCAACATGCACTAACTAATAATGATATGACATTTGTGTAACATCAAAGGCAATATGTAATTAATCAATTGTACCCAACAATATCCCCATTTGGCATTGGTGGCAACACAACATGTCATAACACAATGAAATTTTTGAAACAAGAATAATGAGTGGTTCCTTAGTTTCATTTTGATTCATGTCTATGAGAAATTTCTCAATCAATATGAACTCTTTCTATCTTCAATTTCTCCTTTTGTTAGAAAACTTCTGTCTACAACAACTATTACCAAGTTCATTCTCCCTCTTTGATATCTCTATGATAGCACACTTCTCCCTCTAACAACAAAATTCTCCTTTTAATTAAAATTTCTTATGAGATATGATAGTAAACTTCTCCCTCTTTGACAACACATGCCAAAGACAACAACTCTGTTAATATCAATGTACCTTAAGTACTAATTCATTTGCAATATGCCCTTGTCAATACTGCACAAACTGATTGATCTTCGAAAGGTTTTGCTTGATGCATCACTAAACTTCATTTAGTGAGCTTTAGATAGGGGAATAATCCCTAACTTACCTCTTAGATACAAAAATTCATCCTTAGGTAATAACTTGGTGAATAGGTCTACAATCTGTCCTTTTGTGTTCACATATTCTAATATGACTTCTTATCTTGCACTGATTCTCTTAAGAAATGATATTTTATTGCAATGTATTTTTTTTGGTATGCATCACTGGATTCTTTGATATATTGATTGCACTAGTATTATCATATTATATGACTACTAGATCTTTGATCTCTCTCTTCATTCCTTCCAACATTTATTTGAACCAAAAAATGTTAGAATAATTAACTACTGCTGCCACATATCCTCCCTCTATTGTGGATTGAGAGATGCAATTTTGTTTCTTGCTTGTCCAAGACACTAGTATTTTACCAAGAAATAACACTCCACCACTACTGCTCTTCTTGTCATCAATACTTCATGCCCAGTCAACATCAATGAATACCTTTAAGTCTGAGTTTCCTCCAAGTTTGTACCATAAGCCATAGTCTTTAATACCTTTAAGATATCTCATGATTCTCTTGATTTTCATCATGTCATTTTCACTAGGATTTGCTGAGAATCTTGCCACCATACCAACTGCTATTGCAATGTTAGGCCTTTTATGCACTACATATTGCAATTTGTCAATTATTGATCTATATGTGGTCTGATCTACTTCTTTTGAATCATTATTTTTGGATATCTTATGTCCAATAGACATAGGGGTTCCAACTAGTCTTGAATCTTCCATTCCAATTTTCTTTAGTATCTCCTTGATATATTTGGATTGAGTAATGTATATTCCATTTTTGTTCTGTTGAATTTGCAATCCAACAAAGAATTTTATTTCTCCAAACAAAGACATCTCAAATTCTTTACTAATTTCTTCTAAAAATGCTTTGCACAAGTCATCATTTCCTGTGAATAAGGTATCATTGACAAATATTTCTGCCAAATACAGACTACTGTTATCATTTGTACTTTGAAAGCCAATCTAAATCAAGTAATTATAAAGTCTTTCATATCAAGGTTTGGGAGCTTTCTTTAGACCATATAATTCTTTTGTAATTTGTAGATTGTGTCTCTTTTGTTAGGATCTAGAAGACCTTCTAGTTGTTTAATGCAGACTTCCTAATCAAGAATTCCATTCAAGAATGTAGATTTAACATCCATTTGATACACTTTAAATACTTTGTATGTTGCATATTCTAGTAGAGTTCTGACACCTTCTAATCTTGCAATCAGAGCAAAATTTCACCATAATCAATACCTTCTTCTTCAGAATAACCTTTGCACACCAATCTTTCTTTGTTTCTGGAAACTTTTCCATCTTCATTCAACTTGTTTCTAAGCACCCATTTCATGCCAATTACATTTTTATCCTTGGGTCTAGGAACAATGGTCTAGGTTTTTTTCTTCTTTATTTGTTCTATTTCTTCATTCATTGCTTCAACCCAACTTTCATTATCCATGGCATCTTTAACATTTCTAGGTTCAAATTCAACAAGTAAACATGTACCTTTTAATTAAATGCTTCTTGTCATTGTTCCATTAGATTTGTCTCCAATGATATGATTAGGTACATGATGCCTTCTTACAGATCTTGCTAACATAGGTTCTTTGGATTTGGAATGAGTTTCACTATTTTCATCATGAACTTCAATATCTAGCTTGAGTTCCATTGTTTGTGACTTATGTCCATCAAACTCAGTTTGAATTAGCTCAGTAGCTTTTGATTATGACTTGGGTCCTTTAGACTATGACTCGGGTTGCACTATCTGCAACTTGGTAACTGTTGGAGATTTTTGGGACTCAAGGGATGAAGCTTCCTTTCTCTTGGATATATTTGGTAGGGTATCAAGTTCATAATAAACAAATCTTTTGTAATCCTCTAGCTCTAGACAAATTCAAACATTTATATGCTTTACTTTTATAGGAGTATCCTAAAAATATGCCTTTATCACCCTTGACATCAAATTTTCCTTTTCTAGATTCTTTCAAGATATAACATTTGCTACCAAATAATTTCAAGTAATTTACATTAGGTTTGTAGCCATACCATAGCCAATAAGGAGTTTGTTTTGAATCTTTCTTCAACTATACTCTATTCAAGGTATGAACTTTAGTGTTGATAGCTTCCTTCCAGTATTTGATTGCAACATTATTTTCAATCATCAATGTTCTTACACAATCCATGATGGATATATTTCTTATTTCAGCTATACCATTCTGCTAAAGTGTACCAGGGGTTGATACTTGTCTTTTGATCCATCTTTCGATGCAAAAATTATTGAATACATTAGAAATGAATTCACCACCTCTGTCTGATCCTAAATATTTCAATCTCTTTCTGGTTTCTTTTCCTACTCTTGCCAGATACCACTTGAATTTTTGAAAAGCTTCTGATTTTTCTTTTGGATACATTACAGTCATCATTCTAGAATAATCATCAATAAAAATAATGAAAAAAATTTCTCCACTATAACTCTCTATTCCAATAGGTCCACATGAGTCTATATACACAAGTTCTAAGACTTCTTTTGACTCATAGTTCTTGCTTTTGAAACTAGTCTTTTCCATCTTATCAATTCAGCAATTTTTGCATAGACCCATATTAGGCTTCTTCAAAATAGGAATACCTCTTACTCTTTTATGTTTGCTTATATTAACCAAATCATCAAAGTTTACATGATATAGTCTTTTGTTCCATAACCAACTTTCTTCTACTTCAGCAATAAAACATGAACTTTCACTAAGATCAAGATAAAATAAATTACCTTTTGTTTGTTTGTTAGATACAATTAGATTTCCTTTACCATCTAGTATTTTGGTCTTTCCATCCATGAATTATACCTTGAATCCAATGTTATTCAACTGTGCCACACTTAATAGATTATGATTTAGTCCTTCAACCCAATAGGTATTATCACATATAAGTCCTTTATTCAAAGAAATACATCATTTTCCTGTTATGTTACAAGGTTCATTGTTTCCAAATCTCACACTACCTCCATCATAATATTCTACGTGCTCAAATTTTTTTTTTGTCTACAGTCATATGATGTGAACATCTAGTATCAATAATCCATGTATCATTTTTTCTAATATGAGAGATAAGTGTCATTTTATCTCCTTCATCATTAGATTCATCTTTTACTGCAATATATATCATTTCATCTTCACTATTATCAGAATCTTTAGCCATAAAACAAGATTTCTTACCTTTGTACTTGTAGTTCTTATATTTCTTGGAATCCTTCTTGCCTTTGTGCTTATTTCTTTTCTTTTCATCTTTGCTTTCTCTATTTGGACACCTTGCAACAATGTGACCAACTTCTTCACAAAAAAGGCAGATTAGAGGAACTTTACCTTTGTACTTTCCTCTACCTTTGGAATACTTTCTTCCAAGTAGGGCTTCAACAACTTCAAGATCACTATCTGAGATTTCTTCTATTTCTCCTTCTTTACTTATTGATTGACTAGACTCTAATTGCTTACTCTTTTTCTTGAGTGAGAGTTTAGCTTCAAATGTAGACTTGATAACTTTTGAACTAGGAACATAGTTATCAAAGTTATCTAAATCAAAAGCTATCAATATTTGAACTAGAGAATCTAAAGATATTTTACTATTTGGATCACATATCATCTCTTTAATATCATACACTCTAGTTGCATAAATAGGAAGAAGAGTTCTAAGTACCTTGCTTACAACTATTTTTTCTTACATGTCTCCTCTAGATGCTTTTGTTGCACTCACACTTGCTTTGATTATTTCCACATATTTTGTAATGTTCTCATCTTCTCTCATTTTTATCTAATCAAAATGACCTCTAAGACTTTTACCCTTAGCTCTTGTTACATTGTCATCTCCTCCATAAATGTCTTTCAGTTTGGTCCACATATCATGAGCAGTTTGGTAATCTTTTACTTCATCAAATTTAGCATAATTGAGAGTAGATGCAATATCAATCATCATGATGTTATGATTCTTCTTTTTAGTAATATCTTAAATTTATAATGTTCTAGTGGGAGTATTGTATTAAGTATCAAGATATTTACAACCTGAATCACTGATGGTAGCCAAATGTAACCTCATAAATCCTTGCCATGCTACAAAATTGTCTTTGTTCAACTTGTGAATCTCTTTTCTATAAGACATCCCAATCTTTAGCTTAGTTCCTTGAAACCTTCTCTGCAAGCACCAAAAGCTCTGATACCAATTGTTGGAAATATGAGAGGAGTAACTGAGAGGGAGGGGTGAATTAGTTACCACAAAAAAAAATCTGAAATCGCTTTAGATGTCAGTACAAAATAAACTCTAAAAATTGAATACTACTAATGCTCAACAAACATGCATAAAATGCTATAACTCAGTAAACACCAAATATGCTTACTGAGTACTTAACATGCAAATCCTAGATGTTATCTATGATTACCATTATTTTAACTTAGATGCAAATGAATAAAAAAAAATAGCATGAACACATTTGACACCATGAGGACTTAATGTGGAAACCCTATTTGGGAAAACCACCAATTGCAACTAGTTACTATTTTTATTCTTCTGCAGTGAGCCCTGTTAGGAGCCAACCTTGTTAAAGGTTACAAAACAAATTGTTAGATGTGACCCTATTAAAGGATTTAATCACCTTGTTAGGAGTGACCTTGTTAGAGGTCTTTAGAAAATTCATTAGAACTACCACCTTGTTAGAGGTTTTACAAATAGCTGCTAAGCCAACTCTATTAAGAGATTTAGATCATTGCTACGATGGTTAGAGATTAATAATGAGATGACCTAGTTTCTGATGCAACTAAATGCTTATTATAGATCTCTATTCTGGATTTTACTTGATCCTTCTTGATTGAATATATCTTTTTAACTCCACAAGGATATTCTTCTTATCCTTCTGATTCCCTTCCTTACTACATCATTAGATCTTCAAAATCTTCCATGCATTCACACTCTTACACACTTTCAAATTCTCAACTTGACCTTATACTTATATCATTCATATTTTCAAGTTGACTCATATATAATTTAGAATAACTAATATTCATCACCTCAGTAAGCTAGAACCAATAGATAAATCAATTAAACTCAATATTCCAAAATAAGAAAATCCTTCATTAGCCGACCCTACTCAGTAGACAGTAACTTAGAAATTATTTTCCTATGTTAACCAATTAAACTAGATTAATATTGGATATTTGTGAAGATCCTTTGGTAACCAAGTGAGCTTGGCTAATACTGGTTCCATCCAACATTTCCTTCATTAACTAAGTGAGCTCGATTAACACTGCCTTCTAAACTAGGCAAACATAGGAATGCTCAATAGACACAAAAAAATATCTTCACTACCCAAGTGAGCTTGGCATGCATTGAATGATAATGATATAACATTTGTGTAACATAAAAAACAATACATAATTAATCAGTTATATCTAACAAGTTTTTGGTGTGAGAAGAAGAAGGGAAAAAGTGAAAGAGTCAAGTAGGACAAGGCTTGATAGGTTATCTAAGGGAGAATTTGTGAAGGTTGAAAGCATGGAATGGGATGTGTGGATTCATTTTTGTTCACATGAATTTCTTGGATTGTGGCTATGGCTTCGAATGCTTCCATGGTTGTATTGCAATGGTATTTTTTCTGAATAATACATGGTGATGGATACTTTTGGAGGCTGGGTTTTTCCCTCAATGAGGGTTTCCCAAGTTATATCTTGTGTCAAAATTTTGGTGAGTATGTTATCTATTCTCTTGCATGTGGATTTTAATTACATATTTATTTCAGATCTATTTTGGGTTATTTGGAAATAGTTATATTCTTTATTGCAAGTTTCCTTACAAAACTATGGTTTATGATGCAGATGTGCAAGAATTCTTTAAATTACCTTCCCCTTCTTATCCAATCCAAAATGATATTAAAGGGAAGGGAAAAGAAACTTTTTCTTAGATATCTCTTCATAATTTCACACCTCATTCTTCTATAAAACAAATCTTTCCTCCTCTTGTCTCCTCACTAGGGGGCAAGAGGTATTTCTTTCAATTCTCTTAGATCCATTATGTTTTTTTTTAGCTTAATTGGTTATCCTTTCTGTATATTTTTACCTATGGTTTTTTATTGTGTTAATAATCATCCATAGTTTTCTTTTTCTAGATAACTTTTTGAAAAACATTTTTCTGCAAAAGTATCCCTTGTCTTCATTCCTAGGGGGCATGGTTCTTCCTTCTTTCTCTTTGTCTAGGGAACTACTTTCCTTAGCTTAGTGGTACTTATTTATATTGCAATATTATTTCATCATACAAAAAGATGTTTTTATTATGGATAACCTTTTAATATAAGAGGTTGTTTTTCTAGCTCATCACATCTTCTCTATGTTATAAATTATGTTCTTTATAAACTCTTACCCTTGCTTTGGTGTTAGAGTTATTTTCCTCATTCCAAAGATTACTCTTCCTCTTCTTTATAGGGGGCTTGATGACTGAATATTTGTTGCCACTTGGTTTATTTTTGAAAGATTATATTTTATCTAAAGAACTACTCCATGGTGGGGGTCTTGTTGATAAGATCTCTTTCTATGAGGATCCTTTTTTCCATGAGTGGCATATCCTTTTCACAATTATCTAGACACTTGGATGTAGGGGTCAACATTCCTTGCTAAGAATATGGTATACATTTTTGTTAAATAGGATATCTCTGTGCATTTTGAAGTAGTTATCCTCTTCCTCTTCCTTATCATGTCTAGTAAATAGCCACAATAAGGAGGGGGGCATATATAGGGTCTCCCTTGTACTATAGTTTTTCAACTTACATGCTAAATCTTGGGAGGTAATGCACATAAGTTGCTAAATCCTAAAGAGACACACATTTTTCAATTTTTAACATGATAAATATCGAAAGGTAATTCACATAAGTTTCTAAATCCTAAACAGACATGCATTTTCAATATGCTAAATCTTGTAAAGGTAATGCACATGAGTTGCTAAATCCTAAGGAGACACACATTTCATATTCATAGTGATATAAGAAGGTGTATCTATGGGTATTCCATAAGCTTTTAGAAGATGAATTACAATTACAAGAATAGTTTATGGGTGAAATATCACATTTGTCCACCTATTTGGATCTCTCTCCCTTGGTGATTCATGGTAAGGTGGTCATCTTTTTGTGTGAGGTAATTACTTCCTTTTTTCCCTTCTTTTCACTTTTATGATAGTAGGACTGGATCATGAATCTATGTTATTTATAGTGTTTCTCTTGCCTTTCTTATGTAATCATTTATGTTTTTATGATAGATTTCCAAATATGATATTATTATAATAAATATTTCTTAGCAAGGTTTCTTGTGCTAGTTGATTTGGGTTTGTTTTGTACTAACTCTTCTTTTGTGTTGTTTTGGTTTTCTTTTTGTTTTTGCACCCTTGTGCATGTATGTTGAGTTAGAATCCTTAGCCTTGGGGCTTGTATCCTTAGCTAAGTGTTATTTCATCTCATTGTGAATCCACTTGGATCTCTTCTTTCTTCTCCTTTACCAAAAATTTGTATTGAATCCATACTCTTGCTAAAGTGGGGACTTGATGTATCGTCTTAAAATGGAAGCACTTCATGTTAAGAATGTTTATACCTCCAAGTAAGTAGTTTGGGGTCATGTCAAGCACCTTGACTAGGTCTTTTCATGGATCTAGCTATTTCCCCCTTCTTCTTTTCTTCCCCTATTTTCAGCCCCTTTTCCAGTTTTTTTTTGTATTTTTCTAGCATTCTGGACTAAGATCTTGAGATGTGTGACCTCATGGTCAAAGTTGGCCTTTTATATCAAGTTCAACATCAACCCTAGCATAGGTCAAGGATGACCTCAAACCTAACCTAGGTCAAATTTGACCTTGACCCTAACCCAAGGTCCAAATTTAAGGTTCCATGATTTTGGATTTCAAGTTATGAAAAAAATTATTTTCCCGCTTCTAGGTTGGTTATTTTGGTCTCCAAAATGGTAAATTCTTAAATTGAATTTAATCTAGGTCCATTTCTAGGAGTTAAGATTAATTGGGATTTAATTCTCCAATATCGGCCTCTTTTGTGCCCTAGATCACTATATAAGGAAGCCTCCTCCTCTCATTTTCTGAATTAGAAGATAGTAGACAATCCATTATTTCCACATTCAAGCGCGATCAAGAAAGAATTCCATCAAGAATTTTCAAGAAAGCATCCAAGTCATTTTCTCCATTCAAGTTCTCTATTGAAGATTAATGATTCAAAAATTCAAGACTTTGAAAGTATTTTCTTCAAGCATTCAAGATTCATCATTCAAAACCCTAGATCTAATCATCATCATGGTTTGGTCTTCCTTCAAGATCCTTTGTTTATCTACAAGATCCATTCATTCTTCTCTCAAGGTGGATTCCAAGAATAAGATCATGGAGGTTTTGATTTGTATTTGCTAATGTTATGTTCAAGCTTTCATATCAACATACTTATTTACATTTGAAATGTAATTGCATATCTATCAAATGTGATAACTTCATCGTTAGATCTAGTTCTACTACTTACTAGCATTCTCTATTTCAATTTCATTATTAAGGTTGATTCCAAACCAGGGCTTGACCAATGCAAACCCCTCATCCAAACAACAAAACTAGTTTTGCTGTAGGTAGAGGTATAGGGCAACGAATTGAAGTGTAGATTTGGATACCATTTCACTAAATTTTTAAGATCTGTCAACATAATTTTTGTTAGAGTAGTGTAGGTCAAGGTCAAAAAATAAAGGGGTAAGATTGTACCCTATTATTTAGGTCAAAGTCAACTTGACCTTAGAAAGACAAAAGTTTTATGGGTTTTCTCTATCTCGACATTTTTAGTCTAGACTAGGTTGCAAAATTCTCCAAAACTATGCACAGACATCAAAAAATAGGTATTTACAGATTAATTCCATTATGAGGTATGTATCTTATCTTATCTAATTTCAATCATTTCTAGATTTACATTACTTATTCAATTTCAACTCTAACTACAAATGAATAAGTGGGAATGTTAGAAGGTATGTACAAGATCATGGTGTGCCAAAAAGTGGCAATGTAAAAATATGTAGTTTTGAAACATCTAAAAGCATTTCAAAATGTGCTTTGACTATTTTACCACCCATCCTGATACCAAACCAAAAATTTAATACCTTTCATAAACAGGTGCTTGATTTGAGAACGGGTATATGAATTGAGAATGGGTACTTGATTTGAAAATAGGTACCCAATCTATGTTCCCAAATCATGGCACCAAATTCAAATGTAAAGGGAGTGGGAACCAATTTGTAAGTTATATCAAGTCCTAGTATAATATAGTTATAACATAATTAGGGGGGGGGGGGGGGGGGGTGTATATTTTTATATAGAGTTACTAAAATTTATTATATAGTATTAGATAATAATTATTATTTATTATATAATTAAATATTTATATATAGTTATTACTTATTATATGTTATATATATTCATAACCTAAGTTAATAAACTATATGATGATGTATGTTCCTATGGGTCGCCCGAGGGATATACATGTGTTCCAATGAGTCCAAATGGGTCATGGGATACCCTAATTATATATCATATATTATTATTATATATTATATATTAGTAACCTAAGTTAATAAACTATATATTGTATGTTCCTAAAGGTCCCCCTAAGGACATGCATGTGTTCTGATGAGTCCAAATGGGTCATGGGACACCCTATGACCCCTTTTGACCCATTGTATGAGAATATATCTTCCTAAGGCTCAAAGGATGCCTAAGGACATACATCTTGTGTTTCAATGGGTAGAAAGAGGTTATAGAGTATCCTATGACCCCTTTCAACTTATTACATGATAACATATGTTCCTAGGGGTCCTAGGACCCTTATATGTGTTGTGTTCTAATGGGTCAAAAAGGGTCATAAAGTATCTTATGACCCTTTCGACCCATTAAATGACAACATATGTTCCAAGAAAATATGTTGTTATGGAATGGGCAACAAGGGGTCATAGGGTATCTAATGCCCCCTTTTGACCCATTCTAACACAACATGTATGGCGCTAGTGTCTTTGGACCCCTAGGAACATATGTTATCATTAATGGTCAAAATTTTGACCCATTAAAGCACAACACACATGATGATAAGGGTTCTAGGACCCCTAGGAACATATGTTCTCATTTAATGTTTCGAAAGGGGTCATAGAATACCCTATGATCCCTTTCTACCCACTGAAATATAAGAGGTATGTCCCTAGGGCTCATAGGGTTCTACCCATTGGAACACAACATGTATGTCCCTAGAGGCCCTAGGAACCCTAAGAACATAAGTTGTCATGTATTTGATTGAAATGGGTCATAAGTTATCCTATGCCTCCTTTCAACCCATTTCAACATAATATGTTTGTCCTTAGGGGTCTTAGTACCCACAAGAACATATTTTATCATGTAATAGGTCAAAAGGGGCCATAGGATATCCTTTAATCCCATTTGACCCATTGGAACACAACATGTATGTTCCTAGGGGTCCTAAAAACCCTATGAATGTATTTTGTCATGTAATAGGTCAAAATGTGTCTTGGCATGCCCTATGACCCCTTTTTATCCATTTCAACACATCATGTATGTTCCTAGGGGTCCTAGGTCCACTAGGGACATACGCCATGTGTTTGAATGGGACAAAAGGGGCCATAGGGTTCCCTATGACCCATTTTGACCTATTAAATGATAACATATGTTCATAGGGGTCATAAAACCCTTAGAAAAATATATCATCTATTCAAATGAGTCGAAAGGGTTCATAGAGTACCCCCATGACCCTTGTCAATATATTATATGACAATATATGTTCCTAGGGACATAAATCATGTTTTTAAATAGGTTGAAACGGGTCATAGGGTCACCTATTACCTCTTTTGACCCATTAAGTGATAACATATCTTCCTAAGGGTCCTAAGACCACTAGGAACATATATCATGTATTTGAATGAGTCAAAATGGGTCATAAATTTCTCTATGACTACTTTCAACATATTTCATGATAACATATGTCTTTCAGGGTCCTAGGACCTCTAGGGGCTTATTTTATTTGTTTGAATGGGTCAAAAGGGGTCATAGGATAATCTATGACCCCTTTCAACTCATTTCATGACAACATATGTCCTTAGGGGTCCTAGGATGCCTAGGGACCTATTCTATTTGTTCGATTGGGTTGAAAGGGATGATAGGATAACCTATGACCCCTTGTGATGCATTTCATGTCCCTAGAGGTCTTAGGTCCACTAAGGACCTATTAAATTTGTTCAAATGGATCGGAAGGGGTCATAAGACAACCTATGGTTTCTTTTGACATATTTCATGATAACATATGCCCATAGAGGTCCTAGGACCTCTAAGGACCTAATTCATTTGTTTGAATAAGTTGAAAGAGGTCATAAGATAACCTATAACCCCTTTCAACACATTTCATGATAGCATATTTTCCCAGAGGTCCTAGGACCCCTAAGGACCTATTTTATTTATTTGAATGGGTTAAAAGGGGTCATAAGATAATTTATGACCCCTTTCAACATGTTTCATGACAACATATGTCCCTAGGGGTTCTAGGACCCCTAAGGACATATGATAATCATTTATATGGGTTGAAAGGGGTCATAGGATAACCTATGACCCCTTTCAACACATTTCATGACAACATATGTCCCTAAGGATCCTAGCACCACTAGGGACCTATTTCATTTGTTCAAATAGACTGAAAGGGGTGATAGAATAACCTATGACCCCTTTCAACACATGTCATTACAACATATGTCCTCAGGAATCCTAGGACTGCTAAGGACATATTGTAATTGTTCATATGGGTTGAAATGGGTCATAGGATAACCTATGACCATTTTCAACACATTTCATGATAAAATATGCACCCCTACATACCTATTTTATTTATTTCAATGGGTCAAAAGGGGGTTATAAGATAACCTATGATCTCATTCGATACATTTAATGATAACCTATGACCTTAAGACCCCTAGGAACATATTATAATTATTTTTATGAGTCAATAGGGGTGATAGGATGACCTATGACCCCTTTTAACACATTTTATGATAACATATGTCCGTAGGGGTCCTAGGACCCCTAGGATCCTATTTTATTTGTTCTAATGGGTCGAAAGGGGTCATAGGATAACCTATGACTTCTTTCAACACATACATATTATAATTGTTCATATGAGTTGAAAGGGGTCATAAAGTACTCTAGGACACCTTGTGAACCATTAATTGAGAACAAATGTTCCTAGAGCTCCTAGGAACATATATCATGTGTTCAAATGAGTCAAAAGGGGTCATAGAGTACTCTAGGACCACTTTTGACCAATTATATGACAACATATGTTCCTAGGGGTACTAGGACCCCTAAGGACATACATAATGCATTTGACTAGATTGAAATGGGATCATAGGGTACACTTTGACCCCTCTCGACCTATTATATGACAACATACGATAGTAGGAGTCCTATGACTCCTAGGTGTTAGAGTAAATAATTAATTGTTAATTATTTATTCTATTGCTTAAGCTTACTTAGGTTAATGCATTTATTTAATATTTTATATTTAATGCATGTTGTGGTTAGTTGGTGACAACACGGGAGTTTGTTCCCTTCTAGTTGTCACACTTATCTTCTACCACTTTCTAGCTTGTTCTACAAGCTTCCATGAGATCTTTATATTTGAGCTCTCCTCTTTGTATTATCATCAAAATATCTCATTTGTGCATATTGTAAATACATTTTCATTGTGTTTGCATTCATGGTGTCTCTCATGTCCATTTAGGGTTTTGCCCGTGCTCCATGCTCCTCCCCTTCTATGGCTTCTTTTTGACAGGTTTCGCGTGCAGGTGATCTTGGCATCTTCGGAGTTGGCTTTCCTCAACTCCAACATGGTATCAGAGCCTTCCTGCTCCAGCTTCGTTGAAGAAATTTTGAAGTCATGATTTGGAGTCACAAACCCTAGTTGTTTGTGCAATTTTTCTTCAAATTGGGGGATCAACGAATTTTTGGAGCACTTTGGGCCCAAACGGACATCACTATTGGATCCGGAAGGCCATTTGCAGTCAGGATTCATATAAAACTTTTTGATTTTGGAGACAGAGCTCCGGGAGGCAGAAAAATTTTGTTGCAGGTCATTCCCGTACGGATCGTACGAATTTCAGAGCAGAAAATTGAAAAAAAAAAGGTTTTTGGCACGCTCCACCGGGTGGCCAATGTCGCACCACCCAGCAGCCGCCACCACGTAGCTCGCTGGCCGCTGCCACCGGCAGTGCCACTGCTGAGCCACTGCGGCTTGGCGCCGCCCAAGGGCCACTCCGGCGCCGCCACTGCGGCCACCTCCGCCGGTGGTTTTTTCATCCGCCGCCTCCAATTCCGGCCGCTCGGCCCATCCTCTGCTCGTGTCCCCATCAGTAGCCCACATCAGCTTGTTAGGACAACGTCACAGGCCGCGTCAGCAGCTGTGGGGGTGACACGTTGCCTGGGTGGTACGTGGCACTTTGCCATGTGGACCCTGCAACGTCACCCGCCATGTCATCCTCTGCCATGTCGCTACCATGTGGTGGGCCACGTGGCCATTTTTTGCTATGATAGGCCAGTGGCCGTCAAATTTAAACCATGGTTTTCCTGACATCAGCATGACATCATCTCTGCATCAACATCCTTGCTTGCACCTCTCCTAGGGTCATTTTGGACCTACCTTTGGTTTTTTGGCCATAACTTTTGCATACGGAGGTATTTTTCCGATCCGAAAGAAGCGTCAAAAAGTTGGTTCCGAGACAAAGATTTTGATGTAGGTATTTTTGGTTTTGATGCTTTCTTATTTCTTGTTTTTTTTGTTGAAGTCCGAAGTCCTATTTTTGACTCCGGCATGCATATCTTTTGCGTCCCATGTCTATTTTTTGAAAACTTTATATTTCTGGAAAGCTGGTTCTGTGTACTTTTCAGAAAAGTAGTCCTTTTTCTTTGTTTTTGGCCTTTGCTCTTTCTATCATAGTTTTGGCTTTTTTTCTCTATGGTGGATATTTTGAGTGTTTTAGGCCCGAGGATCATTTTCCTGGCATGGTTTACTTTCTTTTCAGCTATACTTTATTTTGGTTCAGCTCTTTTTTAGTTTTGATCATTGTAGCTATCATTTTGAAGCACTTTCTATTTTGCACTAAGATAAACTGTCACTTTTGCATTTTGGGAGTCATGAATGTTGTTTTGAGTCAGTTGTACTTGCATTATTTCATAAAGCACCATGGGGGGGATCTTTGTTTTCTATTTTAGGCATTCTCCCTTTGTCAAGTGAGTGTCCCTTCGACAAAATTAGCCCCATGCAGAGTCAGTTAGACCGTGTCTTTATCAGTGTCTGTACCTCTTTTCCTCTTTCCTCGTTCTTGGTTCATTTGCAAGAGATTTTGGCTCACCTTCTCAGTTGCCTGTCATCACACCTCATCTGCATTAAGGGGGGGTTATGCTGTGTTCTAATGCATCCATGGTTCAATGGTTTGATAGTGTGAACTATGTATTCAGTGGTTGATCCTATGTACAAGGCGATTGTAGTGGCTGGCTACCTATGCATTTTGGTGAGATGGATCATCTACCATATAGACATGCTGGGTTCATGCCTTCTTCTTCCATGGAGGTTCTTCAGATCAGCAGTTTGGCAGATTTTTTGACTTCTTCCTACTTCAGTGATGCTGCTTCTTCATGATCACTTCTTGTTCCTATTTTAGGGGACAATTTCCCTAGTTGGAGACTTCTTCAGCTCTTCACTAGGTTCTTACCTCTTTTTGGGGGAGGGTTTTTCCCATGTGGTTTTCTCTCTTTCCTTGCTTACAGAGGTTGCATTCTTCTTGCATTGTACATGGGTACCTAACATGGCCTCGTTGCCGGGACCCATTATGCATTCATCTTAGCTTTGTGAGCTTAAGGCATTTCCCTAAGTTGCACTTAAGGGGGGGTGTTAGAGTAAATAATTAATTGTTAATTATTTATTCTATTGCTTAAGCTTACTTAGGTTAATGCATTTATTTAATATTTTATATTTAATGCATGTTGTGGTTAGTTGGTGACAACATGGGAGTTTTTTCCCTTCTAGGTGTCACACTTATCTTCTACCACTTTCCAGCTTGTTCTACAAGCTTCCATGATATCTTTATATTCGAGCTCTCCTCTTTGTATGATCATCACAATATCTCATTTGTGCATATTGTAAATACATTTTTATTGTGTTTGAATTCATGGTGTCTCTCATGTCCATTTAGGGTTTTTCCCGTGCTCCATGCTCCTCCCCTTCTATGGCTTCTTTTTGACAGGTTTCGCATGCAAGTGATCTTGGCGTCTTCGGAGTTGGCTTTCCTCAACTCCAACACTAGGAACATACATCATGTGTTTGAATGGGTTGAATGGGGTCATAGGGTTCCCTATGACCCCTTTTGGCCCATAAAATGAGAACATATGTTCCTAAGGGTCCTAAGACCCCTTGCAACATATATCATGAATTCGAATGAGTCGAAAGATGTTAAAGTGTTCCCTATAACCCATTTCAACCAATTATATGACAAAATATGTTTCTAGGGCTCCTATGACCCCTAGGGACATATATCATGTGTTTGAATGGGTTGAATTGGGTCATAGGCTGCTCTATGACCCCTTTTGACCCATTAAATGAGAACATATATCATGTGTTTAAATGAGTCAAAAAGGGTCATAGAGTATTCTAGGACCCCTTTTGACCCATTATATAATAACACATATTACCCTTAGGGATATACATCATGTTTTTGAATGGATTCAAAGGGGTCATATGGTATGCTTTAACCCCTCTCAACCCATTATATAACAAAATATCTTCTTAGGGGTCCTAGAACCCCTAGTGACATACTTCATGTATTTTAATGGGTTGAATGGGGTCATAGGATTCCTTGTGACCCCTTTTGACCCATTTAATGATAACATATGTTCCTAGGGGACCCCTAGGAAGATATTTTATGTGTTTGAATGAGTCAAAAGGGATCATGGAGTAACCTATAACTTGTCTCAGTGCATTATATGATAACATATGTTCCTAGGGCTCCCAAGACCCATATGGACATACATTATGTATTTGAATGGGTCAAAAGGGGTCATATGGTACCCTGTGACCCGTTTTGACCCATTAAATGATAACATATGTTCATAGGGTTCCTAGGATGCTAAGGAACATATATCGTGTAGTGCCTCTTGTGTTTGCAGTTTGTACCTTATTTATTTTGATATGAGAGATACTTATACTCATGTTATTATTTATGCATTTTTATTGACCTAAGGGTCACATGTTATACCTTGATTTAGTATCATAGATGTTATACTACTATGTTGTTCATTTTATCATATTTGCATGTTGATGCCATTTTGAGATGACAGTAGGTCTATGATGATATCTAGTTATCTAGTATTTTGGACATATCTGTAATTTGGTTATATGTGGATTTATTCTATGGTGATTTACGTTATTCTTGTCTCATTATGCTTTATGTGAACATGACTGATGTAAATGGATTATATTAGTACAATTGAAAAAATGTTTAAATTGGGTATTTAATGCATTTATTGCTTCAACTATGTTATTATATGCAATTGCATTTGATCATGTGTTTTAGTGTGCAAGAAATATATCCCTAGTAGTGGCACATGGAGTTAGTGATTCAATTGTTCATATTTTACCAATGTCATCCCTATATGGTCAACATATCTTTTAAATGTTAAATTAAACCCTTCGGTGATTTGTTAAATCTGAACTCATTTGCATTATTTGATTATACTAGTGAGTGTGTCTATGCATTTAGAGTTTTGCATTGTTGCAAAGTTGTTCAGGCCTTTTGTGATTTTTTTTTCAAGGTTTTCAGGCTTTATTTAATTGATTTTTAATTTCTGGCAGCTTTTCCATAGATGAATTCCTATTACTAGGAATAACATGTTTTCATTTGGGTCAATTTAGAGTCTAGCTACCGTAACTAGCTATTTACCCTAATTGATTATTCACTCAAAATGTGAATAAAAATTCAAAGAAGAATTTAATTCCTCACTCCTCACTTTTGCAATTTGGAAAATTGAGAGCTTTTTCTTGAGTCCTTCACTAAAGGATCACATTTATGTTTGTTGTCAGAGCTATGGGTGTGGGATCTTTGTGAGGATAGTCACGTTGGATCCAGCTCAAGGAGACCATTTTTTTCCATCATTTTCAATTGTATCTATGGATTACATGGTTATTTTCTATTTCATCCCTTCTAGTTGTCAGGTAGGGCTTTCCCATTTTCATGTTTTAGCTCTATTTCTAGTTTTGTTTTTGGTAGCTATTTGTTTGGAGGCAGAGAACTAGTGTTCCCCTCCATTTTTGTTTGTTGGTTCTACCCGGTTGGCTAGGTATGAACATTTTCCCTATTATTGGGATGGGAGTTTGGGGTTTCATGCCATTATATAGGTCATTTTTGCATATGGTGTTCACACCTAATTTTTATTGGATTTTCATGGATTTAGTGCCCAAGAACCAAATGTATTTTATTTTTGAATTTTTTCAGTTTTGGAGTTTTTACCTTATTTTACATGTCACCCTATTTTCTTGGGTTTTCTTGGCATGTTGTTGGTCATGGACTTCGATCATCTATTTCGATGTCAGACAAACCATTGTTACACTTTTTTTGTTGCATTGGGATGTGTGTCACATCCATTCTCCTGAGTCTATTTTTGGTTGAGTGTAACTTTTGCACTATTCCTCATATAGTCCTTATGTTATGATCTTCATGATGGTGGTGTTCCAAATACGAGTATGTATGCATACATTGTTAGGTGACTTGTGAGGCATGATCTCTTGTTTGTATTTTGATGGAGTTATGATCATTTGGGGTTGGGTTTGAAATATGCATGCCTATAGGCACTCATCATTGGATGAGCATGGGTAGGGTAGGGTAGCATATGGAGGGGACTTCTATCCCTGCATCCTAGTGACTATTTCCCATGGTTTGGCATGTTGAAGTTTTAATCAAGAGATAATTAAATAAAATACTAGGTGGTAAATAACTTAAGATAATAAAAAGGTTTCTGGATTTTTCTCCTTCCATTGGGAAGTGAGAGCTTCTAATACTAGCTTGGGCTTTCTGATGCTAAGTGACTCTCCATGATGTTAGCCCCTACATAGTAACCCATTGAGTTTCTGACCAGGACCTACAGTACTTGCATTGTCTCATGATCTTGTTTCAATCATTATTAATGTCTGGCGTAAGTGTTAGCCATGGATGTTTTCTTTATGTGTGTTTGTGGTTTGATCATTATATCCATTAGCACAGTGGGAGTGGACCTATGGGTTTCATGTGTTTGGGAGGTATAGCTACCTTCACCATGATTAGGGACTAGTGTACAAAGATGGTCTATTGTCCCAATATGACCATTGCTGGATGTTTTCACTTTCAATACTTTGGGTTTCAGAGTATGCTTTCTTGTGATTTATGCTTTCATTAGAATGCTTTTATATCATATTTAAATGATGTTAGTTTATTGATGCATTCACTTATTATGATGTTTAGCATATGACTAATTGATTTTATATGCTTAGTTGGAGTATCTGTTACATTTGGTCTAGCATGTTAGATTTCCTATTCTTATGATGATATTACGCTTTAGTAGTGACGTCCTCATAAGAAAACTTCTAATATCTACTTGGCAATTTGGGATGTTACACATGGGGGATGGCTAGGACCTTTGAGGTCTCATGATACTATTATGGCTGGGAGGAACTGCACACTTAGTTTGTTAGTTCAGTTTATTGTGATGTTGCTTCTGTACATTGTGATGTTTCTTTCAGTATGTTCTTTTACTACTATGTCTAGGTGGTTAGATTCAGCTTCTATCTTTTAGTTAATTGTTCAAGTGTCTTTACCTTGATATGTGGATCTGGTACTCCTTACTATCGAGGAAATTAATTTTCTATCTTTTTATGCTTTATCTTTTTGCCTTGCTAATTTGTATGTTCATGTGAAATTGCACTTTCTCGCATGAGAATGCAAATTCTCGTGTGATGTGTTGGGTTTCCTTGCGCAGCTTAGGGTGCATCCTTGTGTGAGACCCCACACCATTTTGGGTGTTTTTGGTTACTAGGTCAAGCACTTAATCATGTCATTTGATGAATGTCCTCATGTAAAAGGCAGATCCTCACACGGTATGTTGTACATCCTCGTGCAAAGGAATACTTCCTTGCATAAGAATCTATTAGTTGTGTTTCCTCACATGAAAAATAGGGGACATCTCCACTAGCTTTTGAGGAATACAATTTGGTCCTTTGAGTACCCTTTATGAGTGCTTAGGTATCCTTGCTTTTGCAGTTCAAAGATTTTAAGTTCTATCATTATCTCGGGTTTTTGACCTTCAGTTCAATTGTGTCAATTCAGTAGTGGTGTTTGGAGATATGTTGGTGTCTAGATGTTTGGTTAGTCTTTCATTTGCATCCATACTTGTTTTTAAAAAAAATTATCTTGGTTTTTTTTTTATCCTTGTTCCAAGGATCTCCAGGTAGGGCATTACATATCATGTGTTCAAATGAGTTGAAAGGGTCAAAGAGTACCCTATGACCCTTTTCAATCCATTCTATGACAAAATATGTTCATAGGTGTAATAGGACCCTTAGGGACATACATCATGTGTTTGAATGGATTCAAAGGGGTCATAAGTTACCTTTTGATCTCGTTCAACCCATTAGATGACAACATATGTTCCTATGGGTACTAAGACCCCTAAGGACATATATCATGTGTTTGAATGGATCAAAATCGGTCATAGGGTACATTGTGATCCCTCTTGACCCATTATATGCTAATTTATGCTCTTAGGGGTCCTACAACCCTAGAGAGATACACCATGTATTTGAATAGGTTGAATGTGGTCATAGGGTGCCCTCTGACCCTTTTTGACCCATTAAATGATATCATATGTTCCTAGGGATCCTAGGACTCCTAACATATATAATGTGTTCAAATGAGTTGAAAGGGGTCATAGAATACCCTATGACCCCTTTCGATATACTATATGTCAACATATATTCCTAGGGGTACTAGGACCCCTAGTGACATATAACATGTGTCTAAATTGATCTAATGGGGTCATCAGGTGCCCTATGACCCCTTTTGATCCATTAAATGAGAACATATGTTCCTATGGGTCTTTGGATCCATTCGTACATATATCATGCATTCAAATGAGACAAAAGGCGTCACATAGTACTTTGTGACCCATTTCAAAATCAAAAAAATTAATTTTCATTTTTAATTTTTTTTTTTTTTGTTTAAAAAATGTGTATCCAATTTGAGAACGAGTATCTGATTTTGCAACGAGTACGTGATTTGGGAGTGGGTACCTGATAAGGCTTGGTTTTTCTCTAGATGCCAACCCTCCATGGTCAACACCAGGAACATCCCAAAAATGTGTTTTTGGCCTATTGTTGTGTGTTTCCAACTTTGACAATCTAGCTGGTGACCTTTTTTTCATCCAAATTTGTTGAAACGAAAAGGGTTTCTTGAGAACATTCTTAGCTTTCCATTGGTATAATATCTGTGAAGTTATGAGTTTAGTAAGTAATTATTACTTATTTTCTAATGGAGTTAGGTACAAAGTGTTGATTGACATACTAATCAAAAATAGCTATAACTTTCAAACTGTATAAGATTTTTGAAATCCAAAAGATGCATCACATTCTATGCTTCGACTACTATAAGGGAAAAAAAATCTAATTTTAAATTTTTTTGAACTAGTTAAGATGGTCAAACACAAGAGTTTTTAAATTTTGAAAACAATATAGTAAAAAAATTATAATTAATTATTTATTTGGAATAAAAATACCCAAAATATATGTGTCACATCTGGGCATGAGTCTACTTTTTAATTTCTATAATTATACTAAAAAATATTATCATTTTATTTTGATTAAGGTGCTCAGACATATACCTACTTTTTATTTTCACCTTGAAATTTTTGTAGTACTGTATTAAAATCCAAAATTTTGACCAATCAAATAATTTTTTCTCCAGATAAGGCCTAGTATTTTAGAAACTAAATTCAATTTCTTATAGATTATTTTCTTACAAGTTTTTGATATAAAGTCTAGAACTACTTTAAAATTATGTGTCAAGTTGACATAACCTTGATTTGTTGGTTTTTCACTACCACTTAAGGCCATAGTTTGGTTGACCATGATCTTGCACATACCCTAGATGCATTGTTAAAGCTCCCTTTTTCACCTATTTAGTTACTATTCATCCTACTTTGGATAGACCAAAGATGATGAGAGTGTTGCGAGGGATGTTGTTGAGTAACAAATGAAGGAAAACTGGAATGATTGTGGGATGTGGATCAATGAAATTAAAGACCTAGTCATTGAATTTTTAGTATGTGTGATTGCAAACAAATTTTATTAGTCGAGTTGACTAAATAGTGTACCATACATTGTAGTGGACCTCGGATACAAAACTATGAAGAAGGATCATAGTTATGATCTTCCTGAGATGCAACTGCAAAAATTGTTAGAGAATCTTGGAGCCATAAGGAAAGCCAAGAATACTTCATGTAAGTTTGGATCCTCATTTTTTTGTATATTTTTCTATTTACAAAATTCATTTTCCACTGTTGGAACCTTAGCATGGGATAGGAGAAAACTAACTATTGAGAAAGTAAGTGACGTAATGGATCAATTGGGAGAAAACTTTGAAGCAATAATGGATAATTACTTTGAAAAAGTCAAGAATAAGATGAAGAACAAAATGAGGATACCTAAGTTAGTTGTAGATAATTATTTTAACTATATATGTTTTATGGTAGATATAGATTTTATTTATGCACAGGTAGTAATACTGAGGGTTTCATGTCTAAGGCTTAATAAATATGAAGTAAATGCTAATTAAGTTACAATAGCAATAACTATATTACTATTTGAAGAGACTGACATGAATGTTGAGCCATTTGGCACCTATGAGATAGCCAAGATCAAAATAATGATGGAAACAAAAGTGCCAAAGATAGATAGGAAAAGAAAGAAAATGATTAAAGATCTTGAGGGAAAACTTGGCAAAGGTAAACTTCAAATAACTGAAGGCAAAGGAGAGGATGAGGAAACCAGTGAAGAAGTTGAAGCTGAAGAATCTAAGAGAAAACAGCTAGTTTTTGTTGATCCTAGGGACACAAAAGAAAAGAAAATAGTGATTGTTGATCCAAACATGAAAGAGGATCTAAAGAAAGGTGTAAATAAGGTTGTTACACCACCTGAGCCAAAGCCGAAGAGAAGAGTGATTACAAGATCAAAGGAAACTCAATTCTAAACTCTTTGTGTGTGTGTGTGTGTGTGGGAGAGAGAGGGAGAGAGGGAGAGAGAGAGAGAGAGAGAGAGAGAGAGAGAGAGAGAGAGAGAGAGAGAGAGAGAGAGAGAGAGAGTCTAGCAAACAGGAATCCTGCCAAAACACCAAAGAAAAACCTACCTAAGAGGTCAAGGAGAAAACTGATAGTGACACTTGAGGAGGAGGAAGATGATGAAGAAATAGATTCTGACGATCTAGGAAAACTTTAGATTGTGCCTAGACTGCCTCCAATGATTTTAGACCAGGCATGTAAAGAGATTAAAGAATCATCTAGTATAATAGCATTGAAGACAATTAATTTTATTTCTTTAAATAAAGATGATCAAGAGAAGCTTGAAAAAGCTATGATAGATATGATGATCAATTTTAGGTATACACCAAAACAGTTAGGTGAAGGAATTCCTAATAATTTATATAATAAAGTCAATGCTAACAAGAGGTGGGAATTATCTAGTGAAAGACAAATCAGGGAGACCAACTTAGCATAGATAATTCTAGATTTGGGGAAGAAAAATATATCTATAGCCCTAAAATATTTTATAAAGAAAATCTTACCTAAGGAGAGGGCATATAAAAATTTTAGGAATAAGGGTCATGAAGTAGAAAAAGAGAGCATTCTTATATGGAAGGAAGCATTTGGATTTCTTGTTCCATCGACTAAAGAAGAAGAAGAGGAAGAAGGTAGAGATGGTGTAGAATTATAAGAGCATGATGTTGAAGAAGAAGTTTCTAAGCTTGTAGAAGAGATAAGGAAATTGGTATAAGGGAGTGACCAACAAGATATTGTCACTATAGAGGACATTTTTTATTCATCCACATACAATCAAAATGTATTAACTAAGGAAGATCTAAAAAATGCCACATCAAATACCTCTTTACCAAGCACCAATCCAATGTTGCTACAAGTACAAGATTATCCAAGGATTGAGAGTGCAAGGATTCATGCTTTTTAAGTTGCATCAATAATAGTGGTTTCTAACATCAGGGTCAAGTAGCAGAGCAAGGCAATAATTGTGTTTCCATAGTTTAACCATGCCACAAATAATAAACCAAATGAGGAAGTGGTAGAAAAAGAGAAGAGATAGAGAAACCCAAAGAAAAAGAGGTTATTCAATCTCTTATAAATCTTCGAAGTGCCATGCCAATAGAGAACTTAATTGTTACACCTATCCAATAGGTTAAGTCAACTCCATATGAGAAGACACCTGGATCAAGTGCAAAAGGAAAACAACTGCAAGTATCACTACCTAGTGATAGCATCACTTCATGTAAAATGATGGCACATAAAGATGATACAATAGAGGAGATAGTGAGCTTAGATGAGGTAATAATACTCCTAATGTATGATATTAGAAACATGACATTGAAAAAGATGAAAGAATTGAAAACCTTGTTAAGTCGCAAGACAAAGCAAGAACAATTAAGAAGAGAAAAAAAAAAAGCAATAAGTACTGCGCAATACAAAGGATATTTTTGTTGATGCATTTGATATTTCTGATGTTAATGAGAAACATCAATTTTGGGATCAGCTAGTGTATATAGTTGATAAGTTTTAGACTGAAGATGTTGAGACCAATAATAAATTGATTTGATGGTTTGAAAAGAAATTTGAGCACAGAGTTTTTCAGAAAGTCTCAACAAAACTTGTAATTAGGCAGCTTGAGCTTTCTAACCTTACCACTCAGCTGGAAGGAATTTTGAAATAAATTCATTCTTTATATATGAAACTTTTTGATGTCAAATCCTCCACATTAGAAAATCAATGTTATGTTGATTTAATACAAGAAGACAAGAAGTCATGTAAAATTTCATTTATCCAAAATACAAGTTCAAGTTCACCTTCATACAATAAGTTGACATTTGATAGCAAAGATTAACCAAGTTAATGTCTAGAGACAATGATATAAGGAATAAATTAATTTATATCCAATTCATGCTAATAACCCACTTGAAGATAATTTAGAGGGAATTAGTTGTGGCTTAGAATATAACTATGAAATATCCACATCATTCAACACCAGAGATCCTAATTGATCTAGTTGTTTAGTTAGAGATTCACATTAAAGTCATGGAGTCAGCAAGAGACAAATGGAATAAAGAGCTTGAAGACATTTTGGAAAGTCATTAAATATTTTTTGGCAAATACAAGCTAACCCTTGTAAACCCCAAGCTGTAAGTGCCAAACACAAGGGAGAAACATAATCTTGATAGCCACAAAGGGGAAGACAAATATTAGAAACATAATCATTAGATGAGTTATCATTAGAATCTATAGGCATGTATATAGTGTATAGCAAAGATTAAGTTTTGAAAACTGAATTACAACATCGGGGAGAGCATTACTTTTGCATGGATAGCAAAGTCATGACTAAGTGTTTTTGCCACTAATGTTAAAGGGGAATATTGTTGATCTCTAAGCCCAAGTTTCCTATTAGTATCTAACACTAAGTCATTTCCAAGGCCATGTTGGATAGTCATCATTATGACCAAGCCATCTAGAGAAGGCCAAGCTATGGTGAACTTGTTTATATTTCTTCTCATGTCAAGCAAGTCAAAGGTTGTTGAGCACCCTAGTAGAGACCGAGTCAGCATTACATACCAAGTAAAATATAAGAGATTGAGCATATGGAAAATTAATTAATGTTGAGAGAGTCAATATATGTTGAATCTATAGAAGACAAGTGATAGCATGAATGTTAGTTATGGTTAAGCGTCAAAACATTCAAGTTCTGAGTAAACTAGTTTAGACATATGAGTTTTTAATTGCACTAGAACACTTGTATAAATCATTTTAGCTGACTTCTACATGAGATTTAAAGATTGTAGAGACAATTATGGAGAATATTATGCATTTTGATAGAAGGCATTAATCCCAAGAAAACAAAATTAAGCAATCAAAAAATTAAAATGGTAAAACGATAAAAGGATGAAATATGGATCATATATTAAGATCTAGAACTTTCTATGATTATCTATTTATGAAAGGATTCTAACCCTAAATCATAATGTATGGTGAATAATGAATGGTGAAGCAAAGTAGTGAACAAGTTGATAACAGAGCAAGGAAGGGTAAGTCTGAAAGGAGAGAAGATAGAGCAACCTAGCAGTGAAGGAATAAACAAAGCATATTAGATAAGGAGATCAGTTTGAGAGATTGGAGAGAGGAGATCTGTAAAAATCTTTCAAAGAAAATCAAAGAATTGGGTACTTAATCATTTTTGACATATTGAGTCATGAAAAATCTCTTAAGAGTTGTTCTAATAGGCCTTATTTAAATCTCCTAACATAGTCCTTACTTTATTATAAGTGTAAAATCCTTTAGTCAAGGTAAGACCTAATAGTCTTAAAAGGTTTTAACAGAGTAGACCCCTTACAGAGTAGATCATTAGAAGTGATCAATTATAGCCTAAAAGGTGAACTAATTTGTTCTTGTAGTAGTAAAGATTTGTGGTTTCCATCCCCACCCCAGTTTTACCTACATCTTGAAGTGTTTCTAGGTTACCAAAATCATTGTGTTATGAGTTTATATTTTCATGGATGTTATGGCAATATTTCAGCATTAAAAGTTTTTGTTTTATATGGTATGAGATCCAAGGATATGTGATGGATTAGGTATGAATGTAATTAATTATTTTAACTATGAAACTTTTTATAGATCTTGATTCACCCCTCCCACCACACCTCGCCCCCCACCCCCAGTCTCCTCTCAATATCTTGTTTACCCTTAAGATTTCCAATAGTTCAATTTTTTTGATTGAGGAAAATAGGCTTTAAAAGGGCCCTAAAACCCATACCAAAAAAAAAAGTATGGTCAACAACAATATGCTTATGACTTCAAATAGAAGCAAAAAGACAAAAGTATAATCATCTACCTAAACATAGATAGAAAAAAAAATAAAGCCAGGGATAGACAACAAAAGCCAGGACATCCCAAAAAAAGCTAGGGCGGTCAAGCGATATCTCTCAGCATTTCTGCTACGCTTATCTCTAGCTCTAAGAGTTTGCTAGCTGCCTCCTTTATCTTTGATAGATCCTAGTCAAGGACTAGGGTGTCCTTCTTTCTAGTGCTGGATCTTGTTTGCTTCCTAGATCTTTCATCCAAGGTCTTGTCTTTTATGTTGTGGGTGGCAAGGTCCTCCTCCTTGTTGATGCTTTGGTCATCCATATAATTTATGAACCTCTTGACTTCTTGATGTTCTCGTTGGCCTTCAGAATATTAGAGCCCTATTCCACTATACTCTACATAGAACTTTCCATCACTTTGACCCTATTTTTGACCACATCCATTCTGTTGTCCATGCTTAGTTCATCCTCCATAACCCTTTTCTTTAAGCTATATGTCTCCCTTTCTAGAGTGCTCACCCTTTGTTTGAGATCAAGAATTTCATGGAAGAGCCACTTTGTGGTGCAGAAGATGTCCACTATGTTGTTTTTTGCATTGGTTAGGACATATATATATGGGTTCTCCTTAGCAATGTCATTGAAGATCACTAAAGTAAGGTCAATAAAGTCATCCATTTGGATTTTTCCCTCATCATGTTCTTTAACCTGTGTTCTGATCAACTCCTTTTTGATGCCCATTTTACCTAAAATGGAGTCAAAATTCTGCCACACAACCTTCCTATCCTTCCTCATGAATGAGCATCCAATAGTTCAATGTTGAATATCATATATCAATCTTGTTTATGCAATGATCTTATAATGTGATCATAAAGATTAATGGAATGAGACAACATGAAAAAAATTAAAAATAGATGAATCAAAAGGGAATCATTTCATGATTTTTGTTATAACTTGTTTCTTGACAATGGCTAGATATAATGACTTGAAGGATGTGGTGTGATGAACTATCACCTTGAATTCTTGATTCTTGATTCATGGTGTTATCCCTTAATGTGATATTTTTGTATGGAATTTTATTGAAAGAACTATGTTAAATAGGGTTCTCAAGGTTTGTTTTGAGTTATCTTGACCTCCAATTTTAATTTGAGAAGTTGGATCAAGGAATAATTTGTGGAAACCCAACACAAACATAGTTAATTTGGGCTTGAGTTTGTGAAAAAATGGTATCCCAAAGTGCCATTAACCCATCAAGGGTGTCCCAAGGCACCATGGACCTACCAAACTAAGGTAAAGCAATGAGAGATTCATGGACTTGTTTTGAGATAACAACTCAAATCACCATGCAAACATATGCCATGAAATATGCACTATGTCATCCACAGATAAGGTTGGATAAGAGATAGAATATTAGACACTATGGAAATGACACAAAAAGCAGTGTTAATCATACAATGTTACATCTTACAGTGCTACAATAGTAGAACTAGTGGACTATGAGTATTTCCATATAGTCCTCAAAATCAGTATACATATAGTTCGCTAACCTATTATAATACAATAAGACTAGCCGATTATGATAGAAATATTTTTATGAGTATAGCTTAAACATACACAGAAAATACCTTGAATTAATAGTTTACAGAATGTGAAGGATGTTGGAAAAAATATGATCTCAATATTTGCAAACTATTAAAAAATTGTCATATATTAATTAAATCTTATATTAAATCAACTTCATAGATTATGTGGTTACAAAAACTAGATTTCCTTACCTTTTAATGTATAATTTTTTTATGAAATGTGTGTTTATAGACACCGTTAGATAATAACTACTAAGAAAGGATTATGTATGCTTGTGATAAATATTTAGAAAGATTAGTTAAATAGCTTATAAATGAAGATTGCTTACGAATACTAAAATATACTCCCCTTGAAAGAACGTATAATTCCATATCTTCAATCTTTTAAGAATTTCTATGAATTAAAATACATTACAATTTTTCCTTTCCATACTCACTACTTATAATATAAATTGAATTGTTCCAAGGTCGACTTGACTCACAGCTTCTAATAGTAGAAAAACAAAATGGACCCAAGTTGTATTTTAAAAGGGTAGCTATTATGGTGCATACCTGAACTTGTCAAGTTTACTCAATGGCTGATATCTCAGCTTTTTGAACAGATTGGTGCCAATCTGATCTTATGGGGAGTCACCAACTCTTCTCTTCGATTGACGTGGGAAACAAAGATAATTTCATGCATATAAAATTCAATGGTGCGCTGGAATTCTAACAGTGTCACGAGGGTGAGTCCAAAGGCTACAAAATTTCACTTCGCGTCCGCAATTAAACTTTCTAAAATAGCAATATAAATTTCTATCAGTTTCACGTCTGCAATTAAACTTTCTTAAACAGCAAGTTTCCTTGATTAAAGTGATAGTTTCCCTGAGCAGAGCTTGTTTTGTCGATATTCAATATAAATTTCTATTAGTTTCGCGTCTACAATTTAACATTCTTGAACAACAAGTTTCCTTGATTAAAGTGACAGTTTCCCTGAGCAGGGCTCGTTTTGCCGATATTTGTTAGATTGAAATCTTATCCTTGTCTTTCATTTCCAAACGATTTCTTATAATTTCCCTTAGTCTCCTATTAGTTATGGAATTCACTATTCACTCTCCTCGTTGGTCTGATGTTGCACAAGGAAATGTTTTGATCCTGCGTTATGTTTCTATAATTATTTGATTTTAATTCTCACCAATTTAGAAATTTTCGGCAGCCAATTTAGAAATTTCCATTAATAATGTGACCGTTGTATCACAACTCAATGCCATTATAAAAATCCTAGTTTTTGTACAGAACATTTCTCCGCATTCAAACATACTTTTCGCAAGCAATTCTTTTCAGTAATTGTTGTTTTTTTTCTAACTTTCATGGCGAGAAACAACGGAAGGAAGAGGCTTAATGAGGTCGAAGATGAGATAATTAGTGTAGCCTTTAGAGTAATGTTTATGGTTTTTTGCTTTGTAGAAATGTTTGATCAACAGCTCTTTCCAGATAGAGTCGATCACAAGCTCGGTGCTTTACTGCTTTGGTGTCTTGCTATAGTCGTCATGATTATGACTTGGCTTTGGATAGGAGCACCAAACGACGAGGAAGACGATTATGAGGAAGAAAAAGTAGTAAGAAAGAAAAAAAATGAGGTTCAAAAAATGGTGAGAAAAAATGGAAATGAAGGAAAAGAAGCTATAAATGAAGTTAAAAAGGTAGTGGGAAGAAATGGAAATGAGGGGAAAAAAATAATAAATGTGACTAAAAAAGTAGTGAGAAGAAATGAAAATGAGGGGAAAGAAGCAATGAGAATAGAAGAAGGTGTGGCAAAACAACTAATAAAGAAATTAGATTCAAAAAATTTGTTTCTTCCAGAAGGGGATACTCTACACAGTTGGGAATCTACTGCTCACCGGAGGGTTACTTTTACACTAGACCATTCTGTAGAAGAGGTTAACTCCAAGAAAAAATCAAGCAGTAGGCATGATGTTCCTAAATCAATAAAGGAGTCAGATCCACCATGTTTGCATCTTCAAGAGTCGGGTTCTCAACTTGCTTGGGAACCTACTTCTCAACCAAAGGTTACGCCCCAGCTAGAACGTTCGGTAGGAGAGGTGAACACCTACAAGAAAATGCCCACCACTCCACATAGTGTCCATCAACCAGCATCTTCTCCTAGATCTCATATAATAGAGGTAAATTATTAATGTGCAGTGAATTTGATTTTTTAACAAACTTAAAATCTAGTTTCTATTGGATTTTTTAGTTATTAGTTTATATTTTAATGTTATATATATGAATTTAAATTTTAACAAATTTAAAATCTAGTGTCGATTGGAACTTTAATTATTAGTTTTTATTTATATATTTATTTTACGTTCAGTGCAAAGTAGAAGTGCCTCTAAGAAGATCTACAAGAATTCGTAGTAAAGTTATGTTGGGGGAGGTAAATTTATTTTCTTATTAGTTTTTTCTCATTTGAAATCTATATTTTATTGGGTTTTTTAGTCATGATTTTTATATTAATGGAATATTCTTTATTGTCCTTAGTGTGAAATAGAAGTAGCCCCCAAAAAACAAGGAAATAAAGCTAGGCCAAAAGAGGTAAATTTCTCTCTTTTAATACATTTAAATTTTTTCCCTCAATTTTAAAACTACTTTTATTCAAATTTTCAGTCACTAGTTTTCATATTTATTGGGTATATTCCTTGTTGTATTTAGTGTAAAGCAGAAGTAGCTAAGCGAAGATCAAGGAGAATTAGCAAAGACGTAACCCAACCATGAACATGACACTACAAATAACTTGAAGGGGATGCATGGAGAGGATGATTACACTACAATATTTCATTTAATTTTTTACTTTTAACTTACTCTAAAATATTTGAGTGAATGATTCCATTTAATTAGAGTGGAAATGTTAGTATCTTTTTGTGAAAAAAAATATATTTTAATATGTTTTATGTGTGTTAAGTTCTTTAAAATAAAAATTTTGAAAAATTAAATATGTTATCTTAACTTTCACATGTTTTTCATGAAGTTTCCCTTGTAATTGTATCAAACCCTATAAGGGTACTTTTAGACTTAGATACAATTGATGATATTTATAGTATGGAAAAAGAGCTCTCTACCTTTGCTGCTATTTTTCCCTTTCTAGGCTTTTTGCCCTCTCTTGCTAATCTTCATGCTTGGATCTCTGAGCATTACGAACCAATTTTAGATTGTGATGTCCACATATTTTTGATGGTTAAAGGATTTTTCATAGTAAAGTTTTAAATTGTTAAAGATAGGAAGACTATTTTGTGTGATAATAGTTTTTCATGGCATGAAAGATTTCCACTTATGGTTAGGCCATGGCATATGGATTTCGATCTGCTTATAGAATCTTTTAACAAGGTTCCTATTTGGGCCTGAATTCTAAATCTTCCAATGCATCTTTTGTCTAGATTCTATTTATGAAGCTATTGGGGATGCCATTGGTGATTTTTTATATGTGGACTCAAACACTTTGGATATTCTCCATTTGACGTGTGCTCAAATTCTTGTAGAGATGGATATTTCAAAGGGCCTCCCTAAGAAGGTTTGTTTGGAATCCTTGAGAGGCTCTTGAGCCCAAATATTGGATTATTAAGGTATCCCTTTTCATTGTAGAAAATGTCATATGACAGGTCACATTGCTACTCATTATGATGCTATGAAGACTAAATCAAGGTGACCTTCCTAGTGGTCAGGGGCCTCTTCTGAACACTATACAGTGGTTAAGTCCATGGATACACCTCTGGATCAAGTGGATGATTCCTCTACTAATGATTATTTGGTGCCAAAGATAGCAGAGGATGTTTGGACTCACGGTCAGGTCCCTATTCCTTCTCCTACCCCTACCCCTGTATTCGATGTTCCTTTTGATCCTATTGGGGGCCAAGAACCTATACCCTCTCTTGCCCCTGCCCCTATATCATACATTCCTCCTAGTCCTATGGGGGGGGCAACTAGCTATGAGCTCTTCTAGGGAGATTGTTGTTGCTTCTAATTCCACTGGGCTCCATTGTTCAATTTCTTCTAGGGATTGGATTACTGAGGTAGTTAAGGTGGAGGAGGGTTGGACTGTGGTAAAAAGAAAGAGATCTAAGCCATTTGCTCCTCCTTTAGAAATGAACCTCTGATTGTGAAAGGGAGGCTCTAAATCAAAGGGCAAATCATGAGCTCCATTGTAGTATTTGGCTCTCTGTTTGGTTTTTTCCCTTCTAGCTAGATCTTTGGTTTTGGCTAGTACTAGGCTTTTCTGTCACATCGATTACCCTTTGTTTGGGGCTTGACCAGTTTCACTTTTGTTTGTTGTATTTTTTTGTTTCTATACTTATTGAAAATCTTTAGACTTGTACAGGGTCTTAGGCACCCTTCAAAACCTATTTCACTTAATCAAAAACATTATCAAGTATGTCTACATTCTGAATTCTAAAGCAAAGTAAGACACTTCCTGAAAAGCTAAAGCATTTATGTTATTAAGTGATTCTTAATCATATCACTTTACCTTAAGTAAAGTAATAGAGATTTCAATAATTTAATATTGTACACACAAATGAATATAAAGCTTAAATAGTTGATAATCATGGATGAACTTAATTTTGTTCATGTGGCATCAACGTTCTAATTCCTATACCTATTTCATCAAAAAAAATTATTGGAATTCTTTAGGATAATTGAGAGGGGGGTAAACCAATTATCCAAGGTCCAAACGTACAATTAAAACTTTTCAGAATTTAGTATACCCACATCCATAAAACATTTTCATCATGGATGCATTCACTAGATTATGCAATCACTCAAACTTATAGGTTATTGTCAAAAGAATATGCAAAAGCATAAACATGAAACATAACATATTCAATAAAACATTTGACACAATGATTTAAGATGGAAACTCAATTTGAGAAAAATCACCAGCAACATGCTACTAATTCTCACTCTTCTGAAGTAATGCCCTATGAAAGCTTAACCTTGTTAAAGGCTACAATACACATTGTTAAATGTGACCTGATTAAAGGATTTTAATCACCCTGTTAGGAGTGAACCTCATTAGAGGATTTTAGATCATTCACTTGGAATGTCACCTAGTTAAAGGATTTACAAATGACTGTTAGGTCAACCTTAATCCAAAGGATTTACCCTAGACTAATACAATGATTAGAGAGTAATAGTAAGGCTTGATCTAATAACAATTTACAACTTCATTTGCAAATTACAACTCTTTATTTTAGTCCTCTATTTTTCTTGGCTTTCACACTCTTCAACTTTGATAGCTTGTTCACCCTTCAAGCATCCATACCCTTAAGCCTTCTTGTTTTGTTTGCCAATGCAATCTCTTCTCTTACGTCACTGAAGGATGTGAATACCCTAGAATCCTTGACTTCCTTAGGTTCTCACACATCAAATCTTGCTTCTGACTAACCATCTCTATAAATAGAGAATTAAGATTTTTTTGTTCATCCTCTATTGTCCATTATAGGGTTGGGTTAGATTAGATAGGATTCAGTGAATCTAACCCTCATTTCATTTCATTCCCTTCTAGAAACTTCTCCTTCAATCCTCTTTGAATTCACCTCAAAATAGTTTATCTTGAATTTTGTGCCATTAGCTCATCAATATTATCTTCCACACAATTCACACAATCCAAGAAATTAAACTTGTCAGCTCAAATTTATCGAATTCTTGATCTTTCTCATAATGCTAACACTCGGCATTAACTAGCTTCTGATGCTTGGCACATACTACATTGTTCAACATCCACTATCAAAACATTTAGCACAAACTAAAGTTTATTGGTGCTCGGCATCAACTAAACTTAACTTGGCTTACACTGTTCCACTTGGCTTACACTGATTTTCTTGGCTCCAACTGATTTTTTTCTCAGCTTGCACTAAATTTTCTCGTCACCTACTATCCACTCAGTCAAACTTGGCAGAAAACCTTCATTTACCTTGTTCTTCTAAACATACTTAGTTTAACCAACCTTTGTTACCTTAAGTAGATTATCAATGCACTATAATATCATTGTCTTAACTGATTCTTATACTCCTTTTCATATCATAACTCAACCTTTCCTTTAGGTGCTATTGTTGCCTCATTTATTCAAATCCTCTTCATCAATCAATCAAATTATAGTACTTAAATCATATAAGAAATTTTCTTATCAGCAAGTAGAAGGTTTGACATTGGTGACAAAACAATGAATGAAACAAATTTATCATACTTTTATCAATCTATTTTCAACATTTCCTATAATTGGTTTCTTCAAGTATATTTAAATGAATATTTATCAAGAACTGTATCATGTGCAATCATGGAAAATGACAATCAGAGTTGCTAGTTACAATAATTTAATTAGCTCAGAGAGTGAGTTAAAAGAGCTTGCAAACACATCTTTCAAATTCTAGGATTTGGGTGATCTTCATAGAAGACTCAATTCTCAACCTATTCACCCAATTACTCAAAATCTTAAAGAAAGAAGACTAGTTGAAGAAACTAGTTTTCCAATGGAAATTCTTGCACCTAAGCTAGTGAAGGAATGCATAAAGAGATACAACATAGAAACAAAGTAAATTGTGTTTCCCAATCAATCTATTCTCATCTCAATCAAAAATGCACTAATGTAGGTTGAATTTGGTATTCCTATGAAGGAGTAGTATTGTGATGTTGATTTTGGGTCTTCCATGCCTATGTTCAATGATAAAATGACCCTTAGACAGGAAGATATGTAGAGGACATGGTTCCTGACTAGGTGCTCAAAGAAGAGAAAAATGTCAAAAACCCTATTTGGCACAAATTTAAAAAGAGAGATTGTGGATATCCTTGCACTCCTCCTTAGATTCAAAGAAAACGAGAAGATTTTGAAGTTCATTGAGCACCATTTCTTCCTAGTACAAGCAATACATGTTGAGGATATGTAGATCGACTGGGCACATATCATCTGTGATGAGTTAGCCTCGTGGTTGAATTCAACCAAAGGATTCAAGTAGTTCTATGAATCCTCATATCTTATCTATGCATTAGAAACTCACACATTGTGGCCTCACCTCCCTAGCATCCTGAACTATGATGAGTGCACCAAAATATATGAATTTTACCCACATTTGTAGCTATAGAGAAGTTATCATGAGTATGTGGGGTTTAATGATGCTTTCACAATGAGGCTATGCCAAGAATTGCAAGGATGCCCTCAAAGGATATTTTCACCAAAGGCAATTTCATCCATAAGCCAATTTGGATGCTCATTTATCTAGTTTCCAAGCTTCTCCTATTTATGAATAGGAGCTTACAATGACTTTCCTAAGAGGTTGTCGAGGTATCCAGAAGACAAGGTGGTTTTAGTTGAACTATGTCAATAGATCCTTGAAGTGAACATGTTGTGTTCTAATGTGTAGAAGATTGTTGGGAATTCCTTTCCTATTGTGGTTGGTCAATATTCATGTTCTTCTAGATCAGATCCACATAATTTGGTAAAGATCTTTGAAAGAAACATTAAATTGTTATACTATGAGGTACTTAGGCCTCAATATGATCCAATTAACTTTGTAAGAGATAACTTGAAGTTGGGATATACCTATAGGAATGTTTTAGATATTGAAGACTTCTAGTCTAGGTGTCTTAACAAGTACCAAAATTGGGAGAGGTTTTGTTCATTGTTAACCATTAATGAGATTAAATTTTATAATGATTTTGTTGATATTTCTAACCTTGCAGATGATGAAGCCTACTTGCACCCCACATCCTACAAGAAGATCAAACACACCCCAATTTTGTCTACCCCACCTATAAATCTAGTTATTGACACTATGTAGGTTCTTATATAGGGGATAATCAAGAGAAAAGACAAATGGATTGAATAGACCCAAGTGAGGAAGAAGAGGATTGGAAGCACTGGTTCTACCGGTGGAGTATCAAATGAAGCTGCCCAGTCAATCATAGAAACAAAAGCATAAGTACTACATTGACATTTGTAGGGCTGCTATAGTCCATTGACCAAGGTGGAGACCATCCTCTAGAAAAGAATGTGCCACTCACTCCTACCCATGAAGCTAGCTCTCTTCTAAACATCAAGAAGGCTAAGGAGAAGTAAGATGATAAGGATAAGGGGAAAGACTAAGAAAGATTAGTGGCCAAGCCATCTTCCCCTATCCAAGTCATCAATTTGGATAGCAACACTAACCCCATGGATGGCCAGGAACAGGATGCATCTTAGTAAGGGGATACCTTATCCCTTTTGGTAACTAAGGTTGATGCCTTCCCTATTGCTTCTCAGAGAAAGCCAACTCCATTAATCCTGAGGAAGCTATTTGATCCTACTACATTGTAGTCTACTATCAATGTCATTTCTATAGAGTCATAGCTCAAAGAGACCATTGATAGGAAGAAGAGGAAATATGAGGAAGTAGCTTCATCAATGCATTTGATCAAATAATTCACCTCCTCTCGGTCATCCAAGAAGATGAATAAGTAGAAGACAATTGCTACATTGGCTATGGATTCAAAAACTGGCCATATGCTAGTTGATATTTTTGAACCATAGAAAGAAGGAAAATTTAATGAGCTCTCAAAATATTATTTCCATATTAGAATGGAAGATCTTGACATCCTAGTTCACAACTCTATGTTGAAAATGTGAAAGTCTAACAATGAGAAAATCGAAGATAAGCTGGAAGAGCTTAGAGTAGAGAAGGAAATTATGAAATCCTCAAATAGAAAATTTGTGGAAAGCATAAGGTTTGCACTAGGGAGCACTTTGTCAAGTCAATTTGACATGAATCCAAAGGAGAATAAAAAGATACTCTTAAAGTTGCAACAAGAAAGGCAATTTAGGTAGTTTGGTTGAGCATGGGTAGATCAGATCAAGGCTTAAGGTCCCTTACTAGTAGAAAACTTGAGAAGCCTAGTGTTGGGTGCTCACAAGCTTAGGAAAGTAGCTTCAAATCATCAAGAAACCATATAGAAGGTAGCAGACAAGATGACAGAGAAATTAACCCTTCTACAAAAAGTAATAGACATGAAGACAAATGTGGTCATTGCTCATGGGATCCTTAAGATAGGCAAGGAGTCACTGTGTCACTAGAAATAATCCTTGGAATTTTTTATAGAAAGCTCCATGAGATCTGTAAATGAGCTCAAGGATGTGTATGACCTAGTGCAAAAGCTCACTGAAATGTTGTTTCATTATCTAAAGAGATTGCCAACAAAGTCCTTTGTTTCCACTAATTACAAGCTCGTGGATATTGAGAGAATGAAATCAAAGTTCTTGGCATTTTTTGATGAATTTGTTGACCCACTCAACTTCCATGTATCTAAGAGTTGAGAACTCTTAGCAGTGGACATGATCATAAGGAGAGAAATGGATAAATTCAAGTCAACAGTGGCTAGAATAGATGAATTAATAGATATGCATGACTACTAGATGGTCCAAGCCAACATCGTGATCATTCTAGATGTTGAAGACCTAGACAAAGTAACCAAAGCCATGAAAGATTATAGAGCTAAATCAATTTGCTCCTAAGAAGGCATCATGTTCTGATGCTTTTCTAGACATCTCTCATTCTTCTCCTTCTCTTTCTCTTTGTATCTATTCATGGCAATTTTTTAGTCTCTATAACAAATAATTATTTAAGCTTGTTCTATTTTTAGTTGATTCTATTCAAAGATGTTCTACAAAGAAATCATCCAATGTAACCACCAATTTTGAGAAGGCCTATAAATGTAACCTTTTATGATGTTAATAAGGTTGGAAAAAATTTACTTTGGGCAAACCCCTGAACTAGGACTACTATGTGTAACTCTAAGTCCATTTCAAGTTTTGTTGTTCATTTACTTTTAGTATAGTGTATAGAATGAATGTGATAATATTGAAAATTGAATGAATATAAGTGAACTTGGTTTTGTTTTCTTCATTCAACAGATTGTATATCTTATTTTCTTCAGAAAAATCATCTCTTTTTTCTCTCTATTGTATTCCATGGTTTGTCTATTTAGTGTAGTTAGTTGCATGAGGAAGACAAAAACTAGTGTGTGAAGAAGCTAGGAGATAGACAATCTGGGTATTGTCAAAGCATCAGCTAACTATGTAATCCAGGAATTACTCATTTTTTCATCTCTTCCTTTCTTCATGTTGTCATAGTTGCTTATGTATGTTTCCATCCATTGCATTTTAGGTTAGAATAGATTGCATATTGTGAATTAGTTCCCCTTTCAATTGCCTAAGTTGTTTAAAGTGTTGAGTAGCTTGGTTTTTTACTCTTCTACTCTCTGGTTAAGAGCATAGCCCCAAAACCCAAAAAATAAAATTCATTGCATATCTTGCATTCAAAAGGGAGTTGTGTGTTTCAATTCAGGGGTCTTTGATAGATTACTACATTGACCCATTCTATTTTTTACATCTTTGTCCTCCATAAGCCATTAGGAAAATTAAGAGTCAAGGTATAAACGAAAAAGATAAGGAGAAAAGATATTAACCAAAAGTTTTTGGTGACTGTACTGGGGAAATACTTATGTGTCATAAGTTCTCTTAAGTATGTATGTGGGTTTACTAAGAAACTTAGAGATTATCTCTATGGCACTCAAACAGTTGAGTCACGTATAACAACTTATAAGGGGAAATGGTGTTGCTTCATGAGGGACAAATCCTAGTGCGGCAACCTAACATCAGTTTCCAAGATGAACAAAAAGACATAATAAATTAGTTGAATACCCTTGCCTGGAAAAGCCAAAATCTCCTTAGTAATATAGATGAGTAAGATTCACCCTTCAAAGAGAGGAAGCCAATGTTGAATATTGGGAGGGAGTCTTTTGGGAAAGAAGATTAAGAGAGGCACACCAATTGTGAGCTAAGATACTTCACCCTAGATTCTACATATACCTATAGTGCTCTTGGTAAAGGGAAAATCAACCTTGTGTTCAAAGAATTGTAGAAAGTTGAGTTCCCTATATTGGAAGATCCTATAGGAAGAGGAAGAACCTACTCTCGAGATCTAGTATATCAAGGTATCCATGGTGTTCTTTTTCTACCACATCACCCTATTTCCTAGATACATAAACATTCATCTTCTCCTCTTATTTTCTATACTCAAATCCCATCATTGTGCAACACCCTCACTCTTCATAAAGTAATTACCCCTACTACTATTACTTTTTAGGCTATACCAGTAATTCTCCCTACCTCAATGGTTATTCCCTAGGGTAATGTTATTAGCCCTTTGTGACTTGGTGCCCACAATGACCTCTCTAGAGATTCTCAAAAGAATTTTCCCAAATTCAATGGTGATGGGAAGGACTCTTTTGATGATGAACACATCACAACTTTCTTCACCACATGTAGTGTCATTTGTCCTCAACATGAAGATGTAGCAATGAGGATGTTTGTGGAAACCTTGGTTGACTATGCAACTGACTAGTTTTAGCACCTTCTAGTAGGATGTATCACAACTTGGGATGATATATGAAATTGACTTGAAGCATGCTATAGGAGTATAGAGGATGAGCATACTCTATTAACTCAACTTACCCAGATAAAGAAGGAACCAAGTGCTCCTATGAGCGACTTCATTGCAAAGTCTAACAAATTGGTCAATAGGATTCCCCCTACAAGAAGACCTACTGCTAATAACTAGAAGATGTTCTTCATTAGATTTGTGCCCCTGAGATAAGCTTTCAAATTAGATATGCACATGTGGCTAATTTTCTAGTTTCTCATACCTTGGCAATCGAAATGGAGGATGTTTTTTGGAAAAGAGAAATTCAGAGTGGAGCCTCAACAAGATTTTTCCTTGGTGTAACTAAAAATACTGAAGAAATGCTTCAGAAGATCTGTAATGAAATTATTTCCATGAAGAGAAAAATGGGAAATCCCATTTCTTCACTTTAGCAACCATATCAAGATATTCCCCAAAGGCCTCATGAAGGTAGACCTTTGCAATTGTCCTTTTCTCAGCAAAAGGTTGTTGTTGAGACACCACCCAAGAAGAAAAATATGTGCATTTTTCATCTATGAGTGGATCACAATGGTGATTCATTCTTAAAAATGAACAGATATAAGCAGCTCACTACTACTAATGAGCTAGCCATCAAATAACCTAAAAGTGAAAATGATTTTGCTCCCCATTGCAACTTTTTAACATTCTTTTTGAAGTATGAATTAGATTTGAAGGTTTGAAGCAACTACTTCACCACCTTAGATGGAATTCAGATGATCATAGCTATGAGAAGTCAAAGAGAGAAGAACCTAGTGAACATTGTTCCTTCTCAGAAAATAGCCGCTGGCCCTTTTCCTATAGCTGGAGCATCCACTTCCTAGGAAAGAGAAATTAAGGTTTGAACCAAATGGTAATCCTTAATTCTCATTTGGCATAATCCAATATTGTAAGGATTCTCATATCTAGGTGTCTCCACTTAATTATCTCAAAACTCATCCTGTTGAATTACAAAAGCTAGTAGATTATTGTAAAGGTGATGCTAATGCCAAAAGTCAAACTAATGTTAACTCTACCATTAGCAATGACCAGCCTCAGTTTGATAGTGGCCCACTAGTTAATGAAGAGCTTTTTTTCCTATGCTCTTCAAAGAGGAATAAGCATTAGTTTTTGCTACCTCTCCTGGACAGAAGCTTGACCAATTCTATGTGTCATTGTACATAAATGGCCATAAGCTTAATATCTAAATAATTTATTCTAGAGCCTTTGATAATGTCATGCCCTCTTCTATTGCTCATTCCCTTGGCTTGACCCTCACTAAGAAATTTGGATGTTTCTGTTCCATGGATAAAAAGTAGTTCCCTCTAATAAGTCAAGTGAAAGATGTACAAATAGAATTGGTTGCTCACCTTGCAAAGAGAATGAAGCTAACCATCTTGGTAGCAGACATTCCAACCATCTATGGTATGCTTTTGAGTAGAAGCTTTTGTAGGGAAATGGAAGGGAAAATCAAGATGGATTGGGCTTGTGCCATAATTCTTGTGGGTAACAAGAAAATCAAGTTGGAACCTAAGGAGAAGACCATGTTCATGGTCTTGAAGTTTGATGATCCTAAGGCACAAATCTTATATCAAGAAATGGAGTTTGGAAATTATATGATGTTCTTTGACTTCAATTGTTCTGAGGAATAGCTAGAGCCTTCTAGTGACCCAAAGATTTGGACCCTAGAGTTTGATGATAGTTGCACTACTACTAGGTCTAAAATTGGCATCGTGCTTGTATCTCTAGATGGAGATGTGAATAAGCTTGGATACAAGCTACAATTCAAAAACACCAACAACATAGCATAGTATGAAACCTTATTGTTAGGTATTAGCATTGCAAAGTAGAGAGGAGTGAAAATCTTATGAGCTCAAGGAGATGTAGAGCTTATAGTGAAGTGAGTTCTAGCTCAATACACTCTAAATAATGCTAGGCTCAAGAATTATAGAAATAGGGTCTAGGATGAGATTGATCATCTAGATGCCTTCTCAATACAAGTTGTTCTAAGGGAGTAGAATGTAAGGGCAGACTTGTTAGCTACATCATCCTTGCTACTACTCACATCCAGATTTCATAGATAATCAATACAAGGTCAAAGTATTGTTTAGGCCAAATGTTCTTGACAATGTTGAGAGATAGAAAGTGTTCAATGATGATAAGAAGATCCAATATTTCCTGGAATGATCTGAACCTTTTGGAGATTAGTACTTTGAAAGGAGTGAAAATGCCTACAAAGATTTCTCTCTTGACACTAAGAAAGAGTTGGATCTTGGAGTTGAATAACTCAAAGGTAACAAGATCCCTCAACATCTTATTTCCCTTGAGAAACTATTCAATAGGCATGATGCATTTATTAGAAGGGAGGGGGGAAGAAAGGTGGAACTTTTGGAGAGTATGAACGAATGAACATTCGCACTAAATATAAACCCAAGATGGTTAATATCAGTAGTAGTTTCTCAAAGGAAGAAATGAAAAAAGAAAAAGGATTGTTGTTAGAATACCAAGATGTGTTTTCTTGGGAATGTGAGGACCTAAAGACCTTTAGGAATGGTGAACTAAAGCACAAAATTCCCCTCAAGCCTGATGCCACTCCCTTTAGGAAAAATAGTGTAACTAAAACCTTATGGTCTTAGATTCTATCTTTAGGGAAGTTCACAAGATGTTGGAAGAAAGAATTATCTACACCATACATCATTCAACATGGATAGCCAACATTGTACCAGTCCAAAAAAAGAGTGGGGAGATTAGAATTTGTGTGGATTTCAAGAATTTGAATTAGGCATCCCTAAAGGACAATTACACTTTTTCTAATATAGATCATTTACTACAAATAGTAGCTGGCTCTAAAATGATGTCCATGCTAGATGGATTTTTGAGTTTCAACCAAATTGAGGTAAAACTGGAAGATCAATTCAAGACAGTGTTCACCACTCCTTGGGGAACATTTTCATATAATAGAATTCCATTTGGGCTCATTAATGTTGGTGCCACCTTTCAAAGGGCTATGAATTCCTCCTTCACTAATCTAAAGGATAAGATCATCATTATCTACTTGAATGATCTATCAATATTCTCCAAGAAAAGAGAAAATCATCTAAGGGACTTGGATGAAGTGTTGAAAAGATGCAAGGAACATGGGATTTCACTCAATCCTGAGAAATCAGTCTTTTGTTACAAAAGGAAAATTTTGGGTCACATAATCTCTCAAGAAGGCATCAAGATTGACCCAGGACATGTTAGAGCCATCCACTAGTTAAATTTTCCAAGAAGAAAATCTAGAGTTAAATCATTCTTTGGATAGGTGAACCTTTTAAGATGCTTTTTCCCTAATTTTTTTGAATTCACCAAATGCATAATAGATATGATGAAATGAAGTTAAAGTTTCAAATGGAATGATTTTAGAAGAAAGGCTTTTGATAAAATTATAGATGTCATAGCCAAAGCACTCATGTTGGTACATCTAGATTACACCAAGGAGTTCATACTATATTGCTATGCCTCATCCCATACAGTATATGCAATACTCATGCAATAGAACAAGGAAATTATCCAAGAGCCAATTGGTTTCATGAATGCTCCCCTTAAGGAGTATGAGTTGAGATATTCTCAAATGGAAAAGCATGCCTATGAAATTGTAAGAGCACTATCATTCTATTGTATTTTTTCTTGATTTGGTCATCAAAAGAATATTAACCTAAAAAGAGATAGGTTGCAATACTAGAGGTGTGTGGATAGAAAAAGTTCAAGAGTATGATATTGACCTAAAGCCAACAAAATTGGTGTGAGGGAGTGGCTTGTGCAAGATGATTGTAGAAAGTTGGTACTTAAGCCAAGAAGATGAATTTTCAAGGGCACTAATGGTGAGTCTCCAAGACTCCTAGTTCTCAAACATTTCCTATTTGGTAACTTACAGAGATTGCCCTAATGGAATAACATACAAGTAGAAAAGAGACCTCAGGATTAAATCAATTAATTATGTCATATATGATGACCAAAAATACAAGAGAGAAATAGATGGGACCTTCTTGAGATGTGTGGATAAACCTCAACAAGAGAGTTTTCTTCCCAATTTCCACAATGAGGCTTGTGGTGGTCATTTTTCAGCAATAGTTACATCATACAAGATTTTGAGGCAATGCTATTACTAGCCTAGCATGTTCAAGGATGCTTATAAGTGGGCGGCCAAGTTGACAAGTGTACGATTTTTTCCAACAAGCCTCAGTTAGATGCTCTACCTCTAAAGCTAGTTGTAATTGAAGGCCCCTTTCAGTAGTGGGCAATTGATTTCATTGGATCAATCAATCTACCCTCTTTTTTTGGTCATTTGTTTGTCATCACTGATATGGACTACTTGACCAAATGGATGGAGGCCAAGCCAACTAAGAAAATTACTTCTGAGGTCATCTATGAGTTCATCAAGGAGAACATTTTGATAAGGTTTGGGGTACCAATGAAGCTTGTCACAGACAACAACTCCTACTTTTCTTTTTTGGAGATTATGGAATTATTCTATAATAATAGCATACATATTAGTCATTCATCTAACTATTTCCCTCAAGGAAATGGTTAAGTAGAATCAAGAAATAAAAACTTGATCAATATCATGAAGAAGTTGGAGGTCTAAGAACTAGAAGAAATGGCACAAGAAATTACACGATGTGCTCTAGGTAGATAGAGAAACACCTAAGAAAGAAATCAATATTTCCATGTTTGAGCTAGTATACAAAGTTGAAGCTAGCCTTCCTCTACCATTAGAGTTATTTATTTGCAAACTATAGCAAGTGATCAAGGATCCAATATTCTAGGATGTCTGGGAGAAGTGCATTATGTACCTAACTAAGTTAGAAGAAGAATATGAAAGGATGGTTGATCATATTATAGAACATTGGAAGCACATGGAGACATTATTCAACAAGAAGGCCAAACAAAGGAAGTTCATGGAGGGAAATTTGGTATTTTTGTGGGATAGGAGGCATGAACCCAAAGGTATGCATCACAAGTTTGAATCACTTTGGAAGGGTCCTTTCAAGAGTATGCAAACAAATCAAAACAACTCTTTCATTCTGGTGTATCCTTCTGGAGAGATTCCCCCATTTTATTACAATGCCTAGGATCTAAATTTGTATCAAGTTTACCATTGAAAGTAGGTAACCCCTTGTTAGTGTTAGCCTAGGTAGGTTTGCTTTGTGTTTTTCCTTTCATTGTTTTCCTACTTTCCTAGGTTAGTTTTCCTTTTTGTTGTGTGCTTAATTTAGTTGCTTGTTGTAATTTTCCATTCTAGCTATTCAAAACTAGAAATTATGGGTCCTTTCTTAGACATTTGCATTGCCTAAGTCCCTAATTAGAGCCAGTTGTTGCAAAGTTTTAATCTTCTCCTTTCAAGCCCAAACTTTTTGGTATGAAAGTATGTGTCCAAAATTGATGTCTAAGTATTGTTTAGGTCACTTACTTCTCATATATTTTGAGTTTTCTACTTTCTTTCTTTTCTGGTTCCCCCTTTCATTAGCTTTACCCACCATCTAAGTAGGATTTCTATTGTTCTAGTGTGTGTGGATTCTAGGTGATCTAGGCATGGTTGGGATGTGTTCTAGAATCCTCCCAATGAGAAGTAAGTTTTTCCACATTTCTTTTTCTCTTACCTTTCCCTAATATTCCATGTCCCACAAATTCTAAGCTTTCAAGTTGCTTTTCCCCTTGAGAAAAGTATATCAAGTGCATATCTGAACAATGAAGACATGATAAAAATTTGCAAGCTAAGAAGATGATTATGCCATGCTAGAAAAGGTCTATGAAGCCATGGATCAAAGCCAGAATGAATTACATCCAAATTTGTGGAGATAAGATCAAGTGCTACAAGGAAACATGAATATATGGGTTGTTTGTTGTGTACTCATGGAAGTGAAGTTTTTTTTTTCTACTTTCAATGTTGTATAAACTAGAGCCAAACCTTGGCCCCAAGGATCAAATGGTGTGAACATGATATTGAATGAACCATTTAAGGGCTCATAATCAATAAGGCATGCTCAAGATCTAACTTTGAGGCCATCACATGAAAGTGAAAGAGTGAAGTGTTGTTATTTGTGCTCAGGTCTAGGAAATGTTGTTGAGAATGAGGTTTTCCATCCTAAGGCAATGAAAAAGGCCACTTCTCTAGGGGCTTTAAAAATAAAAATTCAAGTTACTCTAAAATGTGAATATCCTTCAAAGATTCTCAAAAGATACTTCTAGAAAAGTTACTGATGAAAATGCGACCCTGATATAAAGGAGATGTGGTGTTAAAAGCTTTAGGCAGAAAGTGAAAGAATGAAGTGCACAAGCTAGCCAAAGGATCACTCCCTATGTTGTGATCCTAGATAGAAAGACAATGGGTTTGCAAAAAAGCTAAGTTTCTGTCTCTCCTACATACATTAACATTATCAAGTATATCTACATTCCAAATTCTAAAGTAAATTAAGGCACTTTCCAGAAAGCTAAAGCATTTGTGTTGTTAAGCGATTCTTAGTCATATCACTTTACTTTAAGTAAAGTAATAAAGCTTTCAAGAATTTAATAGTTTACATGCAAATGAATGAAAAGTTTAAATAGTCATTCCTAATAGAATTAAATAAAAATCTTGCCATTATAATCTTTGGTCGAGCTTATTTCATTCATGTGGAACCAACGTTCTCATTCATATACTTATTTCATCAGAATTGCCTATAATCAGTTTCTTCAAGTATAGTTAAATAGCTATTTATCAAGAACTATATCATGTGCAATCATAGCAAATGGAAATGGGAGCTGCTAGTTATTATAAGTTAGTTTTCCTAGAGAGGGACTTAAAAGAGCTTATAGATACATCTTTCAAATTCTACAATTTGGATGATCTTCATAGAAGACTCAAATCTCAACCTATTCAACCAATTTCTTAAAAGCTTAAAGAAAGTGGACTAGTTGAAGCAGCCAATTTTCCAATGGTAGTTCATGCACTTAATCTAGTGAAGGAAAGCATAGAGGGATAGAACCTAGAAATAAAGTAGATTCTATTTCCTAATCAATCTATTCTCATCTCAATTAACAAGGCATAGATGCAGTCCACATTTGGCATTCTCATGAAGGATTAGAATTGTGATGTTTATTTTAGACCTTTTACATCTATGTTCAATGAGAAAAAGACCCTCAATCAAGAAGATATATAGAGGACATGATTCCAGATTGCCTGCTTAGAGAAGAGAAAAATTTCAAGGACCTTGTTTGGCATGAATATGAAAAGAGAGATTTTGGATATCCTTGTGCTCCTCCTCAAACTCAAAGGAAAAGAGGAGATTTTGGAGTTCATTGAACACCATTTCTTCCTAGTACAAGAAATATGTGTTGAGGATATGTAGATCAACTAGGAATAGATCACTTGTAATGAGCTAGCCTCATGGTTGAATTTGGGCAAAGCATCCAAGTATTTCTATATGTTATCATATCTGATCTATGCATTGGCAACTCACCACTTGTGGTCTAGCCTCCCTAGCATCACAAACTATGATGAGCACACCACAGTATATGGATTTTACCCACATTTGGAGCTACAAAGAACCTATAAGGATTATGTGGTTGTTAATGATGCCTCCATAATGAGGCTATACTGAGAATTTCAAGGATGCCCTCAAAGGAGATTTTTACTAGAGGAAATTTTGGCCATAAGCCAATTCGGATGCCCATTCATCCTTTTTCCAAACTTCTCCTTTTTATGAATAAGAGCTTATGTAGGATTCCTAAGAGATTGTCAAGTTATCTATAAGACAAGGTAGTTTTAGTCAAACTATATTGACAGATCCTTGAAGTGAACACCCTATGTTGTAATATGAAGAAGATTATCGAGATTCCCTTCCATGTTGTGGTTGGTCTGTATGCATGTGCTTCTAGATCAGATGGTCATAATTTAGTGAAGAGATTTGAAATCAAAATTAAATTATTAGACTATGAGGGACTCAGACCTCAATATGATATAGTTAACTTTGTAAGGGATCACTCAAAGTTTGGATATGCATACATGCATGTTTCAGATATTGAAGACTTCTTGTTTGGGTGTCTTAATGAATACCAAAATTGAGAGAGCTTATGGTCATTGTTAACCATTAATGAGATTAAATTGTATAATGATTTTGTTGATGTTTCTGACCTTGTAGATGATGGAGCCTACATGCACCCCACATATCATGAGAAGATCAAAGGCACTCCAATTTTGTCTACCCCACCTACTGATCTAGTCATTGACACTATGGAAGTTCTTATACAAGTGATAATCAAGAGAATAGAAGAATGGGTGGAATTTACCTGACCAAGTAAGAAGAGGACTAGAAGCACTAGTTCTATGGGAGGAGTATTAGCTAGATCTACTTAGTTAACCATAGCACCAACCACCTCAGCTACTACATCAACATCTATAGGTCCATTACAATCCATTGCCCAAGGGGGAGAGTAGCCTCCATAAAAGAATGTCTCACTCACTCCTACCTATAGGGTTGTCTCTCTTTCAAACATTGAGAAGGTTGGGGAGAAGCAAGATGACAAGGATAAGGGGAAAGAACAAGAAAAATCAATGGCCAAGCCATCTTCCCCTATCCAAGTCATCAATTTGGATGGCAACTCTTACCCCATGGATAGCCAGGAATAGGATGCATCTCAAAAAGGGGATACCTTAGCTCTTTTGATAACTAAGGTTGTTGCCTTCCCAATTGCTTCTCAAAGAAAACCAACTCCATTAATCCCAAGGAAGATATTCAATCCTATTGTATTGTATTCTACTATCAATGTGCTCTTTACAGAGTCATGGCTCGAATAAACCATTGATAGGAATAAGAGGAGATATGAAGAAGTGACTCCATTAAAGGACTTGATCACAAAAGTCACCTCCTCTTAGCCATCCAAGAAGATGAAGAAGTAGAAAACTATTGCTACACTGGCTACAAATTCAATAACTATCCATATGCTAGTTGAGATTTTTTAGCCATAGAAAGAAGGCAGATTTCATGAGCTCTCAAAGGATGATTTCCATATCAAAATGGTAGATCTTGACATCCCATTTCTCAACTCTATGGTGAAAATGTGGAAGTCTACCATTGAGAAAATTGAAGATAAGTTGGAAGAGCTTAGAGAATAAAATAAAATTTTGAAATCTTCCAGTAGACAATTAGTGGGAATACATAAGGTCTACACTCGAGATCACTTCATTAAGTCAATTTGACATAAATGTAGAGGAGAACAAAAAGCTACTCCTAAAGTTGCAACAAGAAAGGAAATTCATGCAGGTTGGATGAGCATGGGTGGATCAAATCAAGGATCAAGGTCCCTTAGTAGGTGAAAACATAGGAAGCCTAGTGTTGGAAACACACAAGCTCAAGGAAGCAACTTCAAATCATTTGACAACCATATAGAAGGTAACAAACAAGATGATAGATGAATTCGCCCTTCAACAAGAAGTGATAGACATGAAGACAAATGTAGATATTGCTCATGGGATCATTAAGATAGGCAAGGAGTCAATGTTTCACTAAAAAAAATTCTTGGATTTTGTTATAGAAAGCTCCATGAGATCTACAAATGAGCTCAAAGATGTGCATGACCTAGTGCAAAAGGTCATTGAAAAGTTATTTCAATATTTGAAGATATTGCACATAAAGTCCTTTGTGTCAACTAATGGAAAGCTTGTGGATATTAAGAGAATGAAATAAAAGTTCTTGAAATTTATTGATGAAGTCATTGACCCACTCAACTTCCAAGTGTCTAAGATTTAAGAATTCTTAGTAGTGGTTGCCATCATAAGGAGAAAAATGTATAATTTCCAATCAAAGGTGGCTAGAATAGATGAATTAATAGAGATCCATGACTACTAGATGGTTGGAGCTAACAATATCATCATTATAGATGTCAAAGAGCTGGACAAAGTAACTAAAGCCATGAAATCCTATAGAGCTAAATAAGTCACTCCTAAGAATACACGATGTTCTTATGCTTTTTTAGACATCTATCATTCTTCCCTTCTCTTTCTCTTTCTAGCCATTCATGGTATTTTTTTAGTCTCTATAATGGAAAATGATTCAAGCTTGTCCAAATTTTAGTTGATTATGTTTAGAGATGCTCTATGAAGAAATCATCCAATGTAATCAACCATTTTGAGAGGGCTTATAAATCTAACCTTTTATGATGTTAATAAGATTGGCAAAAATTTACTTTGGGAAAACCCTTGTTGCTTGAACTACTATGTGTGACTTTGAGCCCATTTCAAATTTTTTTATTCATTTACTTTTAGTATAGTGTATGGAATGGATGTGCTAATGTTAAAAATTGAATAAATGTAAGTGAACTTGGTTTTGTTTTCTTCATTCAATAGGTTGTATATCTTGTTTTCTTTAGAATAAGCATCTCTTTGTTCTCTTTGTTGTATGTAGTAGTTTGTGTGTTTAGTGTAGTTGGTTGCATGAGGAAGCTAGAAACTATTAGAAATCTAATTGAAAAGATCATTGTGAGAAGAAGATTGAAGATCAAAGAGGGAGATTATTGCTAACAAAATGTTTTCAATAATTGTTTTGTCATTTATGTCGAACTTGCTATTTGTAGGAATGACATTTATTTATAAGATCCAAGTACTATCACTTAGTTGATTGATGAAGAGGATTTGATCAAGAAGATGTAAAAAAAGTACCTAAGGGAAAGGTTGATTTATGATGTTGTAATCAAGTACAAGGATAGCTAAGACAATGGTGAGATGATGTATTGATAACATACTCAAAGATACAAAGGTTGGTAACACTTAGAAACATTGGAGGAATAAGTTATAACAAGGTTGACTGCAAAGCTTCAACTAAGTTCATCAGTGGGTGCCAAGCAAGCTAGTTGAAGCCAAGAAAATTCTCAGTTTGAGTTGAGCAAAAGAGAAATCTAGTGTGTGCTGAGTGAAGTTCAAGTGTCGAGCATCAAAAAATTGTATTTGGTGTCAAGTAACACAGTATATGCCAAGTACAAGTATATCAATAGTGTTGAGCTGCTGTATTATTTTAAATGACAAAGATCCACCAGATCTGAGTTGACATAGTTGTTACCTTGAGTTTTGTAAACTAGTTGGAGGATAAGGACGATGAACTGGTGGCACAAAATTCTATGTAAACTATCTTTTGGCAAATTCAAAAGGATTATTCAAGAAGTTTCTAGAGGAAACAAAATATGGGTTAGATACAATGAATCCTACCTAATCCATATGAATTGAAATCAAAGGAGGGAAGAATCAAGTAGGAAAGGACTTCCAAGACTTCTAGTTAAGGAGTCATAGACCAAGAAGCAAATGCTACTACTACTAAAGTGCCAAATTGAGAAGTGATTGAAAGGGTGTCAAGGCAAAGGCATCTAGGAGAAGGAAGAGCATAGAGGCTCTACTTCAATAAGTGGTCAAGAAGATATGAGTGCACTGGTACAATGAGCATGGAGACTCAAGGAGACTAAGCTTGAAAGGAGGGAAAGTTGTCAAGAGTTGTAGAGATTGAAAGCCATGCAATGTGAAGAGTTGAAGAGTAACCTAAGATGTACAAGTTAAGTTGCATGTTGTAATCAAGTCAAAGACTTTCTAATACTCTCTAGCAATTATACTAGATATGAAGATCCTATGGACTTATGTTGGTTTAATAGCCATTTGTAAATCCTTTAACAAGGTGGCATTCTAAGTGAATGTTCTAAAGTCCTCTAACAAGGCCCCCTTCTAACAAGGTGGATAAATCCTCTAACAAGGTCACATTTAATAGTGTGTTGTAAGCCTTTAATAGGGTAGGGCTTTCATAGGGCATCACTTCAGGAGAGTGAGAATTGAGTAGCATGTTCTTGGTGGTTTTTCCCAAATTGTATTTTCACATAAATCACTATGTGATGTGTTGATCTTTTATGTGTTATGCTTGCATGTTGATTTATAGTAACTTACTGATTAGGAAAGTTAATGCTTGGATGAATGAATGGCTAAATGGGCTCACAACACTTAGTGGAAATTTTTGAATTGGATAGGTTGGACCTTGAATAACTGATTCACCCCCCCGCCTCTCAATTATTCTAAAGAATTTCTAACAATTGGTATTAGAGCCATCTGCTGATTTAGTTTAAAGATACTAGAAGTAGGAAGATCAAGAAGTCCAAGAGAGAAGTTTCCAAGCTCAATAAAGACAACTTTTCTGCATGGTAGAGTTTGATAAAATTTCCCCTTGGATCAATAGGTGACTATGTACAAACCTCAATTGGACTAGAACATGTAAATCTAGCTAGACCTCTTACCGTAGATGATTTGAGTAAAAGGCTAGAGCACAATCATGCAATGTTGGAGATTGCCTCTAAACTTAGCTATGCAAAATATGATGACATCAAAGATTGTAACACTATATTCAAGATGTGGAATGCCCTAATAGTTATTTATGGAGGAAATCAGAATGTCCAGAGAGAAAAGAGAGAAATTCTTATGGGAAAGTTTGATAAAATGAAAATGGAGGAACATGAGAATGCTACTCAATATGCTACTAGAATGAAAGAAGTGGTAAGTGCAATACGAATTCTAGATGGTCAATTGGAAGAAGAAACTATCAATAGAAATACTTAAGAACTCTACTCCCTATCTATGCTATAATAATTTCAGCCATCCAAGAGCTAAGGTGTGTACAAGAAAACACATTAACCTTTGAAGGTATAGAGTGAAGACTTACTGCATTTGAATTGTCCAACTTTGACAACTACAAACCTAAGAACCTTGAATCATTTTTCAAGGCCAAGTTGATAATAAAAGACACTAAGGAGGAGACATCAAACAAGAAGAGAAGAAGAGGAAGACATGCATCTAGTTGTAGCAGCACATATGAGGAAGTTGTGGAATAGTTAGAAGCACTACTAGCTAGGAGATTCCATAGAGGAAAAGGAAAATTCAAATGTAAGCTCCCTATCATATGTTTTAATTGCAATAAAGTAGGTCATATTGCTACAAGATGTACACAAAAGAAGAACTACAAAGAAGGAAACAAGAGATAAGATGATAGCAAAACTACAAGCAAAAAGGAAAAAGATGCTACATTGTTGAAAAAGATTCTGATGAGAATGATGATGAAGTAGTTTATGTGGCCATGAAGGATGAATCAGATAAAGATGAAGATGAAGCAACAACATTGGTTACCTATGTGAATAAGAATGACAAGTGGAGCATAGATAGTGGATGCTCACATCACATGAAAAAAGATAAAAGTAAGTTCATTATCTTTACTCAATATGATGGAAATAGTGTTAAATTTGGTAATGATGCTCCTTGTCAAATCAAAGGAAAAGGCTCTATTAAACTTACAAAGAAAATTTCATGTGATAATGCATACTATGTTGAAGGATTGAACTACAACTTGTTGAGTGTATCACAGTTAGGCAATATAGGCTGTAAAGTAGAATTTGGAAACAAAACTACCAAGATCTATGACATTGATGGAAATCTGATAGGAAAAGGTGAACTAACTAGGAGTAATCTATTTTACCTATATATGGAAGATGAAACTTATGTTTTTGTTAGACTTGATGATGTGTGGTTGTGGCATAAAACACTACGTCACATTAACTTTGACAATCTGATTAGCATCAGCAAAAAGAAGAAGGTTAGAGGGTTTCCTAAACTGAAGAAACCTGAAAACACAATGTGTAAACAATGTTAAATAGGGAAAATGACTAATTCTAGTTTCAAAAGCAAAACATACACTTCCAAAGAAGTACTAGAGTTAGTCTATACAGACTTATGTAGTCCAATAGAAGTGCGAAGCTACCTAGGAGATAGATACATAATGCTATTTTAGATGACTATTCAAGTATGATGACTGTTATGTTCTTGAAGCAAAAATTTGATGCATTTCAAATGTTAAAGTGGTATTTGGCAAAAGTTGAGAAGGAAATAGGAAAGAGTCTTAAGTGCCTAAGGTCAGATAGAGGAGGTGAGTTTACATCAAAATAATTTGAGATATTCTACAATGATAAAGGTATCAAAAGGCAAACATCAGCACCAAGGATTCCACCATAGAATTTCATTGCTAAAAGAAGGAATAAATCAGTGATAGATTGTGCAAGGACCTTGACAATAGAGAAAATTTTTTTTCTAAAGTATTGGAGAGAAGCTATAAGTACTACTATTTACACCCTAAATAGAGTCCAAGTTAAGAAATGTACAAATGCAAAACCTTTTGAATTGTGGTATGATCACTCACCTAATGTGAAAAATTTCAAAGTCTTTGGTTTTAAATGCTATATTCTTAAAGATACTAGAAATGGTAAGTTTGATGCAAAAAGTGATGAAGGCATATTCCTTAGATACTCCACTAGAAGCAAAGCATATAAGTGTTTGAATACTAACACTAACAAGATTGTGGAGATTGCAAATGTAAATTTTGATGAACATGTAGAAATTTAGGTTAATGGAACTAAGAAATTAGAGGATCATAGATCCTTTGTATACTTCTATGAAGGAATCACTGTTGAAGACAATGCTACCAATTAAGTTCAGAATCAGCAACAAACTTTAGTATTAGTCAAGTCATAGCTAGTGAATGTCAAGTTGCATTCAGAAGCCAAGTTGCAAAATGAACAAAATCTAACTTTAAAATTAGTGCACATGAGAGAGATGATGAAGTACCAGATGAAGAGGAGCAAAATAACTCTGAAGCTGAAGGATCAAACATGGAAAGAAGGATAGAACCAAGATTAGCCAAATGTGTAAGAAGACATCACCCTATAGATCAAATCATTGGTGATAAGTATGATAGACCAATGATAAGGAATAGACTTAGAAATGAATCATGTCTATTGAGAAAAGTTGAGCCCAAAATAGTGAAAGATGCACTACAAGATGATGACTGGTATAGAGCTATGGAAGAAGACATAGATCAAATTGAGAAGAACAAAACCTGGATCCTAGTTCCTAGACCAACTGACAAGAATATAATTGGTACCAAATGGGTGTTTAGGAAAAAACTTGATAAGAATGGTGAGATAACAAAAAAAAAAGTCAAATTAGTTTGCAAAGGCTATGCACAAGAAGAAGGACTGGATTATGGAGAAACATTTCCCCCTGTTGCAAGAATGGAAGGAGTAAGAACACTACTTGTATATGCTACATACAAAGGTTTCATAGTCTATGAAATGGTTGTCAAGTTTTATTTTCTAAATGGTATACTAGAAGAGGAAGTCTACATAGAACAACCTAAGGGATTTGTTGATGACAAGAACAAGGATATGGTCTACAAACTGCATAAGGCACTCTATGGTCTAAAGCAAGCACCTAGAGCATGGTATGAGAGATTGTACAAATATCTTTTGAAGATAGGATTTTAGAGAATAGATGACAACCATATCTTGTATATCAAGACAAAAAAAGGTAAAAATATTTTGATATCTGAAATCTTTTTTGATGATACAATATTTGGAGGAAAAGATGCTCTATGCAAAGATTTTGCTAATCAAATGAAGCATGAGTTTGAGATGTCAATTTTTGGAGAAATCAAATTCTTTGTTGGATTGAAAGTACATCAATTGAAGAATGGCATATTTGTGGCCCAATCCAAATGCATCAAGGAGATACTCAAGACATTTGGATTAGAAGATTCTAAACTAGTTAGCACACCAATGGTAATAGGACATAAGTTATTCAAAAATAATGAGTCAGTTGAAGTAAATTAGGCATTGGATAGATCAATGATTGGAAAGCTAAAATATGTTGTACATAGTAGACCAAACATTACATTAGCTGTTGAAATAGTGGCAGGATTTTCTACAATTCCAAGAGAAAATCATCTGATGGCAGTGAAGAGAATGCTGAGGTATCTAAAATAAATTGATGACTTTGGTTTGTACTACAAGAAAAGTGAAAAGTTTGAACTGAGAGCCGACATTGATGCAAATTGGGGAGGTAACATTGATGATAGGAAAAGCACCAGTGGAGGAGCAGTTTTCTTGGGAAGAAGATTGATTACATGGACCAGCAAAAAGAAAAGTTGTACCTCACAGTCCACAGCAAAAGCTAAATATGTTGTAGCCACTATTAATTATACCAATATTGTATGGATCAAACATTTGTTACAAGGTATGAAGGAAGAAGTAAATGAGCCTTTGATACTTTATTGTGATAATACAAGTACTATCAACATATCAAAGAATCATGTAATGCATGCTAAAACCAAGCATATTGCAATCAAGTATCACTATGTAAGAGAATTGGTGGAAGATAAGCAAGTGAAGGTGGAATATGTAAGCTCAAAGGAATAGATTATTGACATATTCACAAAAGCACTACCTAAAGATTCTTCTGAGTATCTTAGAGGTAAGTTATGGGTGATACCCCTAACCATGGCTACTTGAGGTAAAAGCAAGACTACCTGCATCAAATGAGCTTATTGTTGAAGGTTTTACACATTGATGCAGAGGATGTTTACTTTAGGACCATGCCTAAATTAATTGAAGTGTTGAAGTTCTAACTTAGTCACAAGCAAGGTGATAGAGGGAGAAACTAAATGAACCTAAAAAAGCTACACTTGCATATTAAGATGTTGAAATAGTATGTCTTTGCCATTGTTGTCAAAGAGGGAGAAATGTCAAGAAATAGATCAACTATTAAGTAGATCAAAAATGAAGAAAGAGGGAGCGAAATACAAAAACTGATCAAATGAAGATAGAGGGAGAAGTAAACATAAATGGTCAATAGTTGAAAGAAAAGATGAAGAAGCTAATCAGAAAAGAGAAAGAATAATAGAAGATAAGCAATGCATACGAAGGGAGAGAAGAAAAGAAAAGGAAGTAACAGCTAAGAGGGAGATGAAAAACTAATGGTAACACAACTTAAGATTAAAAATGAAGAAAGAGGGAGCAAAATACAAAAACTAATCAAATGGTCAATAGTTGAAAGAAAAGATGAAGAAGCTAATCAGAAAACAGAAAGAATAATAGAAGATAAGCAATGCATACGAAGGGAGAGAAGAAAAGAAAAGGAATCAACAGCTAAGAGGGAGATGAAAAACTAATGGTAACACAACTTACTTTTTGGCATTTGACTTACTATTCTAATGCAGTTAAATAGTTTAGTCTGATGGTTGATCAGTTTGGTTTGCCATCAATGCCAAAGAGGGAGATTGTTGAAAATTTGATTGAAAAGATCATTGTGAGAAGAAGATTGAAGATAAAAGAGGGAGATTTTTGTTAACAGAATGTTTTCAATTATTGTTTTTTCATTGATGTCAAACCTACTATTTGTAGGAATGACATTTACTTATAAGATCCAAGTGTATATGAGCAATGCTAGTATGCTAATAGAAACCAAATTTAAATAAAGCTTCTACAAACTAAACAAAATTCATAAACTTCAAGATAGACTAAGATGAGCTCTCAATTGAGAATATGAGCCATTAATGGGCTCTCTCAATGAGAAGATCTCTTTTTGAGTAGCTTTGTCTAAATAGATAGGATGTATGCTCAAGCTTTATGCTTCAAAAAGGGCTTCAAATGGAGTTGAAATTTGGGTGTGAGTGTATGGTTTTGATGTAAAATGGCTTCTTAAAATGGCATTATGACTTTACTTCATGGATTGTGTTGTTTTGCAAAGGGGAAGGATCCAATTTATAGGCAAGAGGCTTGAGGGTTTGAGGGCTAAGATGCAAGGATGGGGAAAAGCTCATGGAGGGCTCAAATTGCATGAGAGGAGAGCACATGGATTGTGCTTCCTTACAGCCAATCAGGGAGTGACACATGTCACAAGGTGAGAGGATGGAGGAAAGGAGAAGGATGAGTCAACAAAGGAGGCTCAAGGGATAAAATCTTCATAAAGACCCTCATAATGGCTTCTAAGAGCAATAAAAGGGCTTGGAAGAGTCATTTATGGCCTAGTGGGCTTCATAAAGTTTTATGGTTGAGATATTTTGAGGGAGATGAGAGAAATTTTGACTTGGGCTTGATTAGGAAGGTTTTAAGCTTGCTTAGGCTTTTGCAAATGATTAGAGGATGGATTAGGATGGTTTAGGATTAGCTTAGGGATAGGCAAGTGGATGGCATTTAATGAGGGTGGGTGAAGGAGGAGATATTTGTTAACTTTGGCTTGGGTTAGTAAGTCTTAACCCATGTTTAGAGAATGTGACAAGGTTAGGAGGGGATTAGGATTAGGTTTAAAGACATCTTCTAGAAGAGTCTAGACTTTGGATGAGGATAAAGACTTTCTAGAATAGTCTAGAATTTCCTAGGATGAGGATGAAGACTTTCTAGAAGAGTCTAGAACTTCTTAGGATGAAGATAAATTAGATTTTTAGGAAATAAATAAAGTTTTATTTATTTCAAGGGTTTGGGTTGAGGAGATATTTATTAAAACTTTTTTAATAAACACGAGGATTAATATTTAATCTTAATTAAATATTTTGAGTTGGGATTAGGGGTAGGAAATGATGGGATTAGCCTTTAATCAAAATTAAAGAAGGATTAGAAGATTTTGGAAGAGGTTAGTGGTCTTAAGGAAATTGGCCAAGTTTTGGGCAAAAAATAATTTTTTAATTTATTTTGGATTTTTTGGTCAATTTATTAATTAAATAATTAATAAATAAGGAAATAATGTTTAAATAATATTTAAACATTTTTGGGAGGAATTCCTTAATTAAATATTTTTAATTAAGATAAAGGGATTTAATAGCATAAAAATAAATAAATTAATTAAATAAATAATTAATTAATAAATGATGATGTCATCAAGAATTTTTCAAAAAATAAAAATACTTTATTTTATAAAGGTTTTTAGGTGTCTACACCAAGTATTATGACTAAGTTGATTGATGACGAGGATTTGATCAACAAGATGTAACAAAAGTACCTAAGGGAAAGATTGAGTTATGATGTTGTAATGAGGTACAAGGATCAGTTAAGACAATTGTGAGATGATGTATTAATAACATACTCAAAGATATAGAGGCTGGTCACACTTAGAAACATTGGAGGAATAAGTTGTAACAAGGTTGATTACAAAGCTTAAACTAAGTTCATCAATGGGTGCCAAGCAAGCTAGTTGAAGCTAAGAAAATTCTTAGTTGGAGCTAAGGAAAAGAAAAATCTAGTGTGTGTCAAGTGATCTTCAGGTATCGAGTGAAGTTCAAGTGCCAAGAAAAGTAACAAGTGTTGAGCATTAGAAAATCATAGTTGGTTCCGAGTAACATAGTATATGTCGAGCACCAGTATGTCAATAGGGTCGAGCTACTGCATTATTTTAAATGACAAAGATTCACCAATTCTGAGCTGACATAGTTGTTACCTTGAATTTTGTAAACCAGTTAGAGGATAAGGATGATGATCTGGTTGCACAGAACTCTATGTAAACCATTTTTGGGAAAATTCAAAAGGATTATTCAAGAAGTTTCTAGAGGAAACAAAATATGGGTTAGATACAATGAATCCTACTTAATCCATACAAATTGAAATCTAGGAGAAGGAAGAGCACAGAGGTTCTACTTCAATAAGTGGTCAAGAAGAGATGATTGCACTAGTATAATGAGCATGGAGACTTGAGGAGACTAAGCTTGAAAGGAGGGCAAGCTGTGAAGAGTTGTAGAGATTGAAGGCCAAGCAATGTGAAAAGCTGAAGAGTGATCTAAGATCTGCAAGTTAAGTTGTATGTTTTAATCAGGTCAAAGACTTTCTAATACTCTCTAGAAATTATACTAGACATGACAACCCTATGGACTTATGTTGGTTTAATAGCCATTTGTAAATCCTTTAATTGGGTGGCATTCCAAGTGAATATTCTAAAGTCCTCTAATAAGGCCCACTTCTAATAGGGTGGATAAATGCTCTAACAAGGTCACATTTAATAGTGTGTTGTAAGCCTTTAACAAGGCAAGCCTTTCATACGCCATCACTTTAGAAGAGTGAGAATTGAGTAGCATGTTACTAGTGGTTTTTCCCAAATTGGGTTCCCATGTAAATCAATGTGTTATGTGTTGATCTTTTATGTGTTATGCTTGTATGTTGATTTACAATAACTTTTTGATTAGGAAAGTTAATGCTTGGATGAATGAATGGTTGAATGGGCTCATAATACTAAGTGGAAAAGTTTGAATTGGACAAGTTAGACCTTGAATAATTGATTCACCCCCCCTCTCAATTATTCAAAAGCATTTCTAAAAAAAATTGACGTACGGAGAAGCTAAGAGATAGACAATTTGGGTATTGTCAAAAAATCATCTAACTATTTAATCAAGGAATTACTTATTTTTCCATCTCTTCCTTTCTTCATGTTATCATAGTTGTTTATGTATGTTTCCATCCATTGCATTTTAGATTAGAATAGATTGCATATTGTGAGTTAGTTTCCCTTTCAATTGCCTAAGTTGTTTAAAGTATTGAGCAGCTTGGTTTATTCCTCTTCTGCTCTCTGGTTAAGAGCATAACCCCAAAACCCGAAAAACAAAATTCACTAAATATCTTGTATTGAAAAGGGAGTTGTACCTTTCAATTTAGGTGTCTTTGATAGATTACTACATTGACCCATTCTATTGTTAACATCTTTGTCCTCCATAGGTCATTGGAGAAGTTAGGAGTCGAGCTATAAACCAAAAAGATAAGGAGACAAATTGTTAACCAACAAGATGTAGGGGTGATAATGCATGATCTAGTCCTAAAAGGAGGTGTCTAACTTTAGATTCTTTCTTGTTTATGTACGAAGATGCAAGAATGTAAAGATAGAAGTGTCTTGTATATTTAACTAAAGTAAAGAAAAGTAAAGACTCATGTAAAGATAAACAACATGATATCATATTTAGTGTATCAAAATAGGTGGTATGAAAGAAAAATAACAACGATGTACTCATCTTGAGGGATAGTAGAGGATACAACTTTGAATCTATAGAAACTTTGTCAAACTCTATCAAAGATGGATTAAACTATTTGGGATCCAAAAACTTGAAGTCTATATCTACCAGAAAAAACTAACCCTTCAACCCAATAGTTAATCAAACCCAATTCATGCATCAATAATTCCCATTTTAATAAATAATTCTTCTTTTTAATATAACTCTTTGACAAAAATATTTTCTAACAAACCCACCCACCAGCCAAATTATAGAATCAACTGAGCCACCTCACCCACCTTAATTAAAGCACATCACCCCCTCATCCATGTCTAAAATAAAGGCATAATTTACTCATATGAACTCAAGCCTAAGTCCACTCTCCTAACACATCTACCTCTTCCACATTTAAACACAAAATTCTACCTCCTACACCTATCCTAGTGAACTAAAGTCTATCTCACACCTCAAGTAGTTAACTATTCATCACGAATTATTATCTCCTCCTCACCCAATCCCCTATAAATTAAACCCTTTTCTCCTCACAAATCATCCACATTTTGAGTAGAATTACTATATTATTTTAAGAGATAATTATTATCAATGTGCTATTACTACATTTGAATTCTTACATATTTATCCATGATCATCCATTGTTGAAACATCAAGCATACCATTGTGCACACATCCATGATCACAGCCACATCTACATGTCAAGGGAGATACATGAAGATTCATAGGTTTGGATTCATATTTTTTATTTTTCTTTTGGTTTATCATATTTATTTTCTTTGATTTTAGTTTGTGAATACTTGAATTATTCTTTTTCTTCTTTACAAATCAATTTCTATTGCATACAAGGATGACCTCTAAGATACTAAAGGTAGTGACTCTGAGGAAGTAATTGTAAAAAGCACCAAGGGGAAAGCTAAACCTATTTCTAAAGTAGCAACAAATTTAAGAGCAAGAAGAGAATTTCTAAGGAGGTCATGATTTTTGGTGATGAATACAATGAGAATGAGGAAGACATGGATATAGAAAAAGAAGAGAGTAGAAAAAAGGATAAGAAAATAGGATGCCTCCACCCTTTTTTTACTCTAAAAGAAAAAAAAGGATTCTAAATGCACTGAAGCTGATGTTCATGAGGAAAAGGTTATAGCAACCTTCCATGTTCCTAATGTTACACCTGATATCTCTATTTAGACCAATGCCTCTCCTATGGTGCAACCCCTTAGTAAGGACAAGCTTGGGTGGCAAATGGATAATCTTTATAAGGTCAAGCTTGGAGATATAAGCCCTGTTGGTGTTTGAAAATGTTACCTATTTTCAATTACCCTGATGAGAACAAAAAATATCTAGGGGCAACTAACTCCCATTTTAAACATGCCCATTCAGACACCAGGCCAACTATAAGGCATCACCCTCCTTCTTCTTTAGGCTCTGCAAAAACTAGGCGGGTGAACCTCTTTAGATCTGACTATGTGACCAATGCAATAACCATCTTTAGGATCTATAAAAGTAGATGAAACCCCTAATTCTTCTATGCTTAACCAGGAGATCACAAGCATGAAATAGCTAAGGACATGACTCATGAAACTGGAAAACTAAGTGCGGGTTATACTTTGAATACCTTTCAACATAAAAGGGAAAATTGATTTAATATGTTGATATCAGCAAGAGCCAAGTATGAGCAACATAACTTAATGATCTTATCTCTGACTAGTGCTTTATCTATTGGGAAATTAAATGAATCATAACCATACATCTCCTAGAAACCTCAAATGTATCTCTACATTAAGATCCCTGATCTATCTTTCACCTTGTGAATTGACATCTGCATCAAAATGAATCTCATACTCAGAATATCCCATCATGAAATCAGTAAACCCTGTGATAAACACCAAGCAGTTACATGGCTCTTGGTTCCACAAGCAAGGTATTTCAATCACATACATCACTAAATGAGATGCAACCTAATCTATGGTCTTTGATCATAAACTAGAAAAGATTACAGATCCACAAACAGGAGACAAGATTTAGGCTGAATTTGAAACCATTACTGCTCTTTATTTGCTTTCTTTGAAATCAAATACATAAGAGATGTAAAGATTGCTTCATAAATCACCTAACAGACATGAACTATTTGCATAAAACTCAAAATGTTGTTCAATACAAGAAGAAATGCTGAAGAATGGTCTCTCTGTGCAAAAATTGGAACCCCTAAAATGGAAGCATGAAAGAAAGATATAGAAGAGAAAGAATTCCCTGATCTATTCTGAAGATGACAAGTGCCAACTTGAAATTCAATCATGTGCAACTGAGTAACCTCTTTTTTCTTTCATCCCATCTAATCTGATCTTGTTTCATCATTATCTGCAACTAATTTGCAAAATATCTCTGATTAATGATGAAAGCTTTTGAAACACCAAAATATCTGATTGCCCCATGAAAAAGCAAGTGAAAATGAGTTTTTACTGAGTAAATCTGAACAAATTTGACCCTAACTGCATTTCCACTACCTTCTACTAATATTCAGGTCATTATCTTGACAAATTATCAAAATTGAACTTCTTGGTCTGAATATGGTTGCAATTCAAGTACCTGATAGAAAACCTTGTGTAACTCAAACTGAATGACACCTATGCAAAAACCAACTCCAAAATCGGAAAGTTCATCTTCTCCCAATTCTGGCGATATATAACATCACCTATCTGGCCTCTCGAAAACCTCCAGAATCTTATTTCAAAAATTAGTCCCCTACTAGAAGGTTCAGGCTTACAACTTTGATTTTTTATAAAATTAAAAAATTTCTAAAGTATAAAATTTAGAAAATGTTTCTCTTTGAAATTTTTGAACATGCATACCCACTGCCCAGAAAAAAATATTTTTTTAAAAAAAATTTCTACAAATTTTTCCTTGCCCTTTGAATCTGGGGTTAAACTGACTTTGACCAGCTGCCATGTGTCTGCATTTGATTGGCCCACATGATCTGCATCATCTACCATGTCAGTACACTACATGGATGCCATGTCACACTCGCTACTTTGCTATATTAATTAGTGAGCAAGTTTGCCTTAGTGATGTAGCGAGAATCGTCAGATCTGCCACGTGACACGATCTGGTGCATTCCAAAAAATTTGTCTGCCACATCACAACATGTCTTGGAATTTGTGCCACATGGCACCCTACAATTGGTTTGAAATTTTCTCATCACTAACTCATCCCAACCATGTCAGCGTCGTTATCTCGCCATGCTAACTCTCGCACATCTTTCGCTTAGCGAGATAGCGAGGGCTGCTCGATTCGCCAAGTGGCGCAATCTTGTGCAACCTCTGTCTTTTGGTGCCATGTGATCATAATTGTTCTTTCAAGTAAATTTTTTCTTATGTCACACTGACATCACTTAGGCCCATGTGCATTAGTATTTCCTTATAAAAAGTGCCAACTTGTCGGACACTACAGTTTTGTGTGTAAGAGTATTTAAACTATTAAAAGTTTGGTGCACAGAGAATGTGGGATATGTCTACTTTTACTCTGTTCCTGTGCCCTTTTCTCATGTGTGAGCTACCTAATGTGCCTTTTCCTTCATGCTTCTTGCCATGTCCCTCTTCCTTACAGCATGGAGTTGGACCTTTTATTAATTGTGTGTGATCTCTATAGACGTGGTTGTGCAGGCAGGTTTCATACCTTGTATGTTTGCTTTGTATGAGGCTACAGATTCATTTTAGTGTGTGAGGATATCCTGCTCTTCAAAAACTCTGCTCCCTTTACTGTAGCTATAGGTTTCTCCTCTCGTCAATGCGGATGCCCTTCCTAATGCTGAATGCTCTACATTGAGGCATCGACTTCCTTTGATGCAAATACTGGCACCAACAAAAAGTTACAAATTGCGTTTGGAATTGCATTTGAAAACTAATCAAATAGATTTGTCATAAGCTAAAACTTGAAACATAACAAGTCTCTAACCTCTAAAATACAATGCAAAAGGAATTTCAACAGTTGGGTCAACTGGTCAAAAGTTATAGTGCATCAAATAGGGTTCCCAGAATTATGTGCAAAGTGCGAAAGCATGAAAAATTTAAACTAAAAACTTTAAGGGATTCAAAACCTAGTCAAACGGATTTGAAATGACTTGAAAATTGAAACATAGGTTCTCTGTTATGGACACTAGACACTTCCAAAGTGGCAAGTCATGATGCTAATCTGGGTGCAAGATATTAAGGCTTAAATAGGGCTTCTTATCGTTGTTTGACACTTGGTGTAAAATGCAAATTTGAAACTAGCTCGAAACAGGACTTTGCCAAATAGCTTAGAATGATGATTTATCTTCATAGAATAGGTAGATGTACTAAAAGGAGGGCATTAAAAACATTAAACACCTAAGGGGCCTCATACTGATAGCCAGGTACAATCTCATCAAAAGGGCATTTATAGGGCTTGTTTTTTGCAAACGTGGTCAAATTTGACCACACAATTTTTAGTGCTAATAGTGGCTCTGTCTGGGGATGCATGCCCCTTGTGGGCATGGAAAGGATTTAGATCTCTGGAGGAAGTAGACCATTCCCCAAAAACTTCAAAACTTCTCTCGAACAGCTTATTGAAAGCAAGGAAACAACTACAACTACCAAGACTATGTACACACGATGGCCTCGGGCCACCGAACTTTAGCAAAACTGCTTACCTCTATCATAAACATGATTCTCATCTAAACTTTCATGCGGTAAAATGAATTTTCTTCTCCTATCAGTTTCACCAATCATATTATCATCATATAACAAATCACTCAGAAAAACAAAATTATCACTCTTACTTTTATAATGCATATAAAAACTTACTTCATCTTCAATTGTTAGCTCATTATGAAGATACTAATTAGCATTCTTAAACATATCAGACTGAAACTGAAAACTCTCTTCATTTAATGAATCATACATGCTATCATTTTTTAATATAAAGGCTTCATATTCAACTTGTGGAAAAAGACCACTCATACCTTCAAAATGTGTATCCCTTTGCATAACCGGATAGGAATCAAATGAACAATCTGACTGATATTCACATATGTCATCCACATCAGAATCTAAAACTAATCCATAATCTTCAAATGGTTCTTCACAATAATCAAATAGATTAGTCTTTACGTCAGAGAGTTCATCATAAATCTCATTGCAAGGTGCATACTGATTTTCAAAAACAACTTCATCAAACACCTTGTCATTTACCTCCTCAAATGCTACATAATTATTAGTTTCACTATCAATCTCGGAAGAAGAACATTCTAATCTCTTATAGTAGTAAGACAAGGTATCATCATCAAACTCGTTCTTAACTAAATGTGAATTGTCCATGTGTTCTTCAAAAAGAGGATTAATAATTCCATGCAAAGCGCCTTTGTAGACATTAGGACAAGTGATGTGCTAATCAACATCAAACTCCCCACCATATAATGGATTAGTGAAAACTTTAAAACCATTTCTAACATCACTGTCATGGACACTTTCAGCATATGAAGAAGAAAAATTAGAATCATATGAAGACTCAACATCCACTCCATCAATGAAGCATGTATAATACAGATCAAAGTTACTTTCATTGTCTCCATATAGGTGATTACAATGTCTTGCAAGAAAATCATCATTTATCTTACCAATAGGTGCTAATGCATTAATCTCAGGATCAATCATGTACTGATCATCACTGCACTCATCCTCAAGACACTCTTCTACACAATTAGGTAATATGTCTCTATGGATAACCTCTTTGTCTTCATATTGTTTAGACACATTTTCTTCATAACTTTCAATCTCGAACTGACTTACACAGTTTTGAAATGGAAACTCACTTTCAGATTTAGAAATAGTATTTGTACCTTTACTAGCAAAAGAACACTCACTTTTGTCATTGCTCTCTTCTTCCCAATCAACACCTGATTCACATGAAGATGGACACACACTAGCACTATCCTCTTCTTGACTTGAGTAATAACTCTCATCATCAGCTTCATATGACACCTCTTGATAATATATTGGATCAGCAACTTCATTATCACTTGAAAGATGACTCTCAGCTTTATCATACTCACATTGATATGATTGTCTTTCAACTTCAGATTTAATAACATTCTCAACATGATGCAATCTCTCAATGAGATAATTCATTTCTTTCCTATCCTGTTGGTCAAGAGAATGCATCTCTACCACTGAAATATTATCAACATATGAGCTTAATTCTTCTGACTGTGACTGAGATACATATGATTTACATTCTTTATATTGTGTCATCTCTCCATGGCATGTCGGGTCAGCAATTTCACCTCTATCACTTCTGGTTTCTTCCTCCTCATACTGAGATGAATATCCTTCAACTTCAAAGTTTATGACATTCTTGAGAACCAAAGGCATATTATCAATAGGAGGAGAAATAACTGAATTTATTTCTTGCATTACAATTCATCAAGTGAACTATCTTTATGTTCTAATGTTACAATACCATAAACATGTGCATTTAATTCAGCAATAATGGAATCATTTCTTCTTTGCAATAGAGAGATTTCATGTTCACATGTTTTTATTTCTGAATCTTCGACAAAACTATTTATAACAGTAGGAGTACTTATTTGCTGATCTAAAATTAAACATTCTATATGACATTGATTTGTTCTTTGCACCTCATCTTGCCAGCAAACATTTCTAGAGAAGTGACTCTAGGTTAATCCATATTTTATGTTATTCTCAATCTCTATTGCTATCATGAATGCCTGATGCAAAGTTCTAGGTTCCTTATCTCTCAATAGATAGTTCATCTCTTTATCAAATGCACTAAGATAAACCACTAAACACATTTGATCATCCGACTTGTAACTTTTAGGAATTTCATTTAAAATCTTTGCAAATCTGATATTAAATTCAGGAACTAACTCACCATTCCTAATTTGAATTTTTTAAAACTTATCAAAATAATTAGAGATGCTTACTCTTTCCCCGAATTGCATCATGAAGGCTAACATTAATTCATCACAGGATGAAATTGAACATGCTGGTAGGAATGAAAACCAGTTGCTAGCATCATCCTCTAAAGTCTGAACAAACAATTTTATTTGAATGTCTTCATGAGCAATTTCAAAATCACCAACCAAGTCACTAAACAACTGAACATGATGATTGGCTAAATTTTCATGGTTTTCACCAAACTTAGGCAAATATTGTCTAAGGTTACAAGGCATAGTATTTAGGAAACCATGGATACCATTAAAATTCAATGGGACATACCTCCTGGTAGAAATAGATCTAAAACTTTCACTAATAGGCTACATAATAGGTGAGATGAAACTCGACATTCTTCAAACTCAAGACTCATTCATCATTAGACACTTTCAGAAATTATTAATTGCAACAGATCTGGAGTTCTTTCTACCAATTCAAAACGTCAAACATACTTTGACATATAAAACACTTTTGCTAAATCTACTTTCCACAAAGCATGTTGAATCTGTACTGAACCAATCTCCTATTTAATACTATACACCATTTGATGGAGAGACTTTTGAAATCTTACTTTCATGTAAATGAGAACACATGAAAGTGAAAAATACCTCTCAATATGGATGCCTACAACTACTTCAATGATGCAAATATCAACATATTCAAATCATGCTTGATTTAGTAACCCTTGCACAAAATCACCCTTTTCTTTCAACCACTGCCAAGGGCCTGAGATACCTTCTACAAATCTGCATTCCAACTATTGTGACTTTCACAATACCCTTCACTTCAAAAATTTACACTGGTGCAGAGATATACTTTAGAGTCGCCACTCATTAAATGAGAAAAGCTTTTCCTAGCTTGCATAAGATGACAAGCTGGTCCAAAATTTATAACAGGTATTTGAAAACTCACACACAACCTTGGAACATCACACCCTTAACAAAGTGAAAGAACACATTCTTGACTAGGAAACATGAAACCTTGCATACAAAACTAAGTATGCAAATTTCTGGACTGAAATATATTACACCAGAGATCTTTGTCCTTTTATCAATGAATTTCTTCATGAGTCCCCAGTGGAGTCACCATTTTGTTGGTATTTGAAAATGTTACCCATTTCCAATTACCCTGATGAGAACAAAACATATCTAGGGGTAGCTAACTCCCATTTTCAACATGCCTATTCAAACACCAGGCCAACTATAAGGCATGGCCCTTCTTCTTCTTCAGGCTTTGCAAAACCAAGGTGGGTGAACCTCTTTAGATCTTACTATGTGACCAGTGCAATAACTATATTCAAGATCTTTAAAAGCAGATGAAACCCCTAATTCTTCTATGCTTAACTAGGAGATCAGAAGCATGAAATAGCTGAGGACATGACTCATGAAATTGGAAAACTAAGTGTCGATTATACTTTGAATAACTTTCAACATAAAAGGGAAGATTGATTTAATATGTTGATATCAGCAAGACCCAAGTATGAGCAATAGAACTTAATGATCCTATCTCTGACCAGTGTCTTATCTGTTGGGAAATTAAATGAATCATAACCATACATCTCCTAGAAACCTCAGACGTATCTCTACATTAAGATCCTTGATCTATCTTTCACCTTGTGAATTGACATCTTCATCAAAATGAATCTCATACTCAGAATATCCCATCATGAAATTAGTAAACCCTGTGATAAACACCAAGCGGTTACATGGCTCTTGGTTCCATAAGCAAGGTATTTCAATCACATGCATCACTAAATGAGATGCAACCTAATCTATGGTCTTTGATCATAAACTAGAAAAGATTACAGATCCACAAACAAGAGACAAGATTCAGGCTAAATTTGAAACCATTTCTGCTCTTTATTTGCTTTCTTTGAAATCAAATACATGAGAGATGTACAAAATACTTCATAAATCACCTAACAGACATGAACTATTTGCATAAAACTCAAAATGTTGTTCAATACAAGAAGAAATGCTGAAGAATGGTCTCTTAGTGCAAAAACTACAACCCCTAAGATGGAAGCAAGAAAGAAAGATATAGAAGAGAAAGAATTCTCGGATCTATTCTAAAGACGACAAGTGTCGACTTGAAATTCAATCCTGTGCAACTGAGTAACCTCTTATTTCTTTCATCCCATCTGATCTGATTTTGTTTCATCATCATCTGCAACTGATTTGAAAAATATCTCTACTTAATGATGAAAGCTTTTTGAATCACCAAAATATCTGATTGCCCCATGAAAAAGGCAGTGAAAATGAGTTTTTACTGAGTAAATTTGAACAAATTTGACCCTAACTGTATTTCCACTACCTTCTACTGATATTCAGGTCATTATCTTGACAAAATATCAAAAATGAACTTCCTGGTCTGAATATGGTTGCAATTCAGGTACCTAATAGAAAACCTCGTGTAACTCAAACTGATTGATACCTATGCAAAAACCAACTCCAGAATCAGAAAGTTCATCTTCTCTTGATTTCGGCAATATATAACATCACCTATCTGGCCTCTCGAAAACCTCTCGAATCTTTTTTAAAAAATTAGTCCCCTGCTAGAAGGTTCAAGCTTGCAACTTTGATTTTTTATAAAATTTAAAAAATTCTAAAGTATAAACTTTAGAAAATGTTTCTCTTTGAAATTTTTGAACGTGCATACCCACTGCCCAGAAAAATAAAATATTATTTTTTATTTACTAAAAATTTTTCCTTGCCCTTTGAATCCAGGGTCAAACTGACTTTCATCAGCTGCCATGTGTCTGGATTTGATTGGCCCACATTGTCCGCATCATTTTCCATGTCAGCACACTACGTGGATGCCATGTTACACTTGCTACTTCGCTATATTAATTAGTGAGCAAGTTCACCTTAGCGATGTAGTGAGAATTGTTAGATTTGCCACGTGGCATGATCTGGTGCATTCCAAAAATTTGTTTGCCACATCACAGCGTGTCTTGGAATTTGTGCCACATGGTGCCATATGATTGGTTTGAAATTTGCTCATCACTAACTCATCCCTGTGATGTCAACGTCACTATCTCGCCATGCTAAGTCCCACGCATCTTTTGCTTGGCGAGATAGCGAGGGCCGCTCGATTCACCAAGTGGCACAATCTCGTGCAACCTCCATCTTTTGGTGCCATGTCATCGTAATTGTTCTTTCAAGTAAAATTTTTCTTATGTATTGCTGACATCACTCAGGCCCATGCACATTAGTCTTGCCTTATAAAAAGTGCCAACTTGTCAGACACTGTGGTTTCGTGTGTAAGAGTATTTAAACTATTAAAAGTTTGGTGCACAGAGAATGTGGGATATGTCTACTTTTACATTGTTCCTGCGCCCTTTTCTCATGTGCAAGCTGCCTAATGTGCCTTTGCCTTCATGCTTCTTGCCATGTCCCTCTTCCTTATAGCATGGAGTTGGACCTTTTATTAATTGTGTGTGATCTCTTTAGATGTGGTTGTGCAGGCGGGTTTCATACCTTGTATGTTTTCTTTGTATGAGGCTACAGATTCATTTCAGTGTGTGAGGATATCCTGCTCTTCAGCAACTCTGCTCCCTTTTCTATAGCCATAGGTTTCTCCTCTTGTCAATGTGGACACCCTTCCTAATGCTAGATGCTCTGTATTAAGGCATCAACTTCCTTTGATGCATGGAGGTTTTGTTCTTTCTCCGATTATGATAATTAACTGGGCTATAACTTGTACTTCAACTTTGGCTCCTCTTGTACCTTGGAGGAGTTCTACCTCAAGGCAGATGTCTATCGGGACCTTGGAGGAGAACACTCTGGAGATGGAGTGTGATACCGTCGAGCATAAGAATAGTGCTGGCTAAAACCATGACCCTTACTCACATGTTTAGGTTTTTCCTCTACACTAAGAATCCTTGTTGTACTCTGACTTCGATTGGGAGGAGGTGTTGTACTCTTTTCTCCCAAAGGGCTGTGGGTTAGGCCTTTTGACAGTCTTCTACTAGGGGTCCTACTTTGACTTCTCGGAGGATTCAGAGGTGGGTTTTGCCTCGAATGTCTGCTCAAACTTCTAGGTGGGCTCTTGCTCTGGCTCTTCCGTGGGATCACACTTGGGCTCCCACTCAGACTTTGAGGACTTAAGCTCCTACTTAACCTTTTTGGTGGTACAATGTTGAGGCTCCTTTGTAATACTGACTGGCTACGGCTTTCAGAGCTTTTGATTCCCCTATTCTAACTGTTGCCTTGGTCTCTATTGAAATACCTCGCCATTACCCTCCTCGTGAAAAAGCATATTTTCATTTGCGTGTTGGGCTATTTATTATAAATACAAAATCATCACTGCAATAGCTTGCATGACAACGAGCAGATCAGTCTTCAAATATATGGATAGCTCCATCTTCACCTCCAGTGAAAAGAAAATGACCAAATCGACTGCATTTCAAAGAGTAGACATTTCCAACATGGACATTCAACCTCACTGTGATTAGCTCCCCATCTTCATTTGATGTGCAGCTTGCTCCTTTTTATTTCTTGGTGTTGTTCCCTTAAAGATATCATTCCTTCACTTTTTGAATTTCATACCCAAGCTCAATAGCATAAATATCATTGGCAGTTGGTACCAAGATTAGTCTGCATGGGCTATTTGGAGTAAGATTTGCATTGCACCAATTTGGCAAAATCCACAATCGTAATCAAATAGAATTTGAAACATATTCATGATTATTTAGTCTTTATTTGACCACTTGTGAATGTGGATGATCCCCTTCAAAGTTTTTAAAAAAATAACACCTACTCTCCCATCAGCCTTAGACTTTGTAATTAAATCAAGCCACATTTGATAAATCTTTTACAATGATGCCCTCATATCAAAATGCCTTCATCTCTAAACATCACACCAGTCTGATATCATTTAGTCGAGCCTCAAAACGGGTCCCGCTAAAAAAAAAATCATTTTCAAACAACTAATACTCAAAATTAATCCATTGACCATCTGATGCTGATTGGAACCAAGTTTGACCACTGAAAACGACTTTTAAAACTCATTTTTCAATGTTCAGTCAACTGTCAAATATGTGCCAAGAGGTTCGTTGACTGGCTTTGAAAACTGGCCAAATCAACTGATCATGACGTGAAAACTGGCACACTAATTCTTTGCTTCGCACTCTCGCAACCCGTCAGATCTCATCTCATGATGAATTCCTAGTCAAAAGATATTGACCATCAAAGTTGCCTTCTTAGATTTACCTACAAGAAAAAAGGTAAAAAAACAACAAACTGGGTTTGGATTTGACCTTGAAAATTGGGCAAATTAGCACATGGGAAAATGAAAACTGGGACATTCATTCTTTGTCATGAGGACATTATGGATCTACAATTTAGGCTCATGATGAATAACAGGGCGCAAATGGCAATCAGTCAAAGTGGGCTACTCAAAATTTTGCAAATTGGACATGCTGACAGAAAGCATTTTTTGCAAATAGAATTGACTTGGAAAAGTGTGCAAATGGATTCGTCATAACTTGCAAACTGGCACAGTTAAAGTATTTCCAGAGGAAAACATAGGGGTACAATCCATTTGACTTGACCAATCATGGATCAGGAGATATAACGTCACAAACATGGCTTCCAATCAATCTGCAAATACTGACACCAGCAAAAAGTTACAAATTGTGTTTGGAATTGCATTTGAAAACTAATCAAAAAAATTTGTCATAAGCTAAAACTAGAAACATAACAAGTCTTTGACCTCTAAAATACAATGCAAAAGGAATTTCAACAGCTATGTCAACTGGTCAAAATTTATAGCGCGTGAAACAGGGCTTCCCAAAATTATGTGCAAAGCGCGAAAGCGTGACAAATTTAAACTACCAACTTTGAGGGATTCAAAACCTAGTCAAACAGATTTGAAATGACTTGAAAACTGAAACATAGGTTCTCTATTATGGACACTAGACACTCTCAAAGTGGAAATTCATGATGCAAATCTGTGTGCAAGATATTAAGACTTAAATAGGGCTTCTTATCGTTGTTTGACACTTGGTGTAAAATGCAAATTTGAAACTAGCTCGAAACAAGACTTTGCCAAATAGCTCAGAATGATGATTTATCTTCATAGAACAGGTAGATGCACTAAAAGGAGGGTGTTAGAAACATTAAACACCTAAGGGGCCTCATACTCACAGCCGGGTACAATCTCATCAAAAGGGCATTTATAAGGCTTGTTTTTTGCAAATGTGGTCAAATTTGACCACACAATTTTTAGTGCTAACAAGCCCTATGATAAACATGGAAGTTTAGGCTCAAGATAAAGAAACTAATAATTTGATGTAGTTGATTGATCTCTCTATACTTATCTTGAGTGATTCTAGTAGAGAGACCAATTAGGACATTCTCCTCACAACTACAAATGGTATACTAGATTTTTATAGGGTTATCTAAGGCTCCTTTCATGAACTTAAAGAGGTGAATCTTAATATCAGAGCCCTTGAGAGAAGGGTTAACGTTGAAGGGGGAAAGACAGGTTTGTTGGATGTAGCCATCGATAGAGAGGATTTCATAAAATTGGGGATAGAGCCAAGGTGCTAGAAAATAAGGTGACAAATTTGGATTTCGTTCTCATGGGCATTGTAGACTAGAGATATAAAAAATTTAAGGCCTCTAATAAGCACATCAATATAATTATTTACAAACTAGGGAAGTAGGATAGATTTTTCATCTAGGTCATTATTGATAATGCCCCTCTATAGAGAATCTCTATGGCTAGGGGAGGAGAACTAGGTCCAACTACAAAAACTAAGAGCCACTATGGAGTCTAAGCTCAAAGTTATGAAGATGGTGGTAGAGACTATGAATAAGTTGGAGGAAGAAGTGATTGAGCTTCTCAAGAGCCTTTGGTAGAAATTTCTTTAAGACCTTTTTTGTATGTGTGTCTGGTGTTATCTTTTGCTCTATGGGACTTGTCCCTTTTGTTTGTATCCTTTTCTTAGGCTATTTTTTTGTCACCTGTTGGCCATGTTGATATTGGTTATTATGCTCTAAGGTTTGTTATGTAATTATTTCTATTTTTTCTTATTTTTGTATTAGGGTTTAAGGGGCCCTTAAAAACTTATTTTCCCATAATAAAAAATAAGTTATAGTTCAAACCATCAGCCTGATAAACATCTTCACAATTAATGTTATTAGTAAGTGCTATTGAGCCTTTACCTCTTATTACACATTTAGATCCATTACCAAATCTAACTTTTCCTCCATCACATTCTTCCATTATAATAAAGTTGTTCTTATCACTAATCATATGACATACATCCATTATCAATGATACATTATCATTTTTATTCATGCATATAATAAATGCCTTCTCCTCACAAATTTCTTCATCACCAATAGATAGTTCTTCCTTGACTGCAACAAATACTATCTCTTCTTCATCATAGTTTCCATTTGATTCTTCATTGCATGTACCATATTTTTCATGTTCCACAGTGTGAGGATTTTAGTTTAGGTAGTCTAGTTACCAATTTATCCATGGAATTTAAGGCATGAAAAAGAGTGTTCCCTAATCTTTTGTGTTAAATTTCATTGATGTTGGGAGTTTCATGAATAAGAGTGTGTTTTTGTTTGACACATAGTTTGTATAATTAACCATGCCTTATTCCTATAGTTTTGGTTTTCTTAAATGCGGTGGTTTTGTGCTAGGCCAAAACTTTCCCATCTACAACTATGATCCTATATCCATTATCTTCAAGGAAAGATATGGATATGAAGTTTCTTTTGATCTTAGGTATGTATCTCGTACATCCTTTAGTTGAATTGTCAGTCATGATTCTAGCTTAATGGTGTAGATCCATATTCCTTTTACAACATATGCAAAATCATCTCCTATGGTCATTTCATTAGTTTCTTTTATCATAGTTTCTATATTTTCTTAAAATCAAACAATGTGTCTAGATGATCCACTATTAATTACCCAGATGCTTGATTTGTTTGATACTTGATTTGGTAGTGTTGAATAAAATAAAAACTTCTCAAATTCTTCTTGTGATTATATTTTTCCAATATGGGAATAGGATGCATGTTTCCTTTTTTTGTTAGGATAGTTTGCAGCATAATACCCATATTGGTCACATCCGAAGCATTGAACTTGTGAGGCATCTTTTCCACATTTTCCTTTCCCATGAAAAATTCTTGTCCTTTTGAGGTTACATTTTTTTCCTTTCTTCTTAGTATTGGTAATAAGAACTTGGATGTCCTATGTTGGATACAATCATTCAATTGTATGTTTTCTTTGATGTTACACACATGTCAAGTATATATAAAGAAATTAGTGTTTGTCAAGCTTGGGAGTCATAGTAAGTTCCAATGTGTGACGAGTATTTCAATGCTAACAAAGTTTAGATTTATTGTTAACTGAGTTCACTAAGTTACCAAAGAAAATTTGGCATGGAATAAGTCTTAATTGAGCTCACTTGGTTACCAAAGGAGTTTTGAAGGAGAGTTATTTCTAAGTGTTGACCAAGATGGGTTGGCTAATGAAGGATTTTCCTATATCAGTTTATTTGAGTTGATCAAGCTGCAAAGAGCATTTTGGCTAAGGAGGATCAAGTATTCAAGCCAAAATAGAGATCTAAAATCAGCAAAGATAGTTACATCAAAAATTAGGTAAGGTCATTGTTACTCTCTAATAATTGTAGTAGTGAATCAAATCTCTTAAGAGATTTAGCTTAATAGCTATTTTCCAAATCCTATAACAAGGTGGTATTTCTAGATTGAAGTGTCTAAAGACCTCTAACAAGGCCACTCCTAATAAGGTGATCTAAATCATTTAATAGGGTCACACCTAATAGTGTATTTTGTAACTTTTAATAGGGTTGGCTCCTAATAGGGATCACTTTAGAAGAGTGAAAAATAGTAGCTAGCTACAATTGGTGTTTTTTCCCAAATAGGGTTTCCATGTTAAATCTTGGTTTCTCTTGTGTTCATGCTATTTACTTTATGATTCTATAACTATGTTAATTAAGGTTAATCACTCTAAACATCTTAAGAACCAATTATTTTAGTATTTTTTGAGTGACAATAATCCTTAGTGTTAACTAAGTGTTCCTATGTTAACTAAGTGTTCCTTTGTTAACTGAGTTATGATAGTATTTTAGTTTCAGTAGAGTTTGGTTTTGAATTGTATTGACATCTTAAGGGATCTTGGATTTGTTTTAGTGGAAACTAATTCACCCCTCCTCTCTCAGTTACTCCTCTTGTATTTCCAAAAATTCATATTAGAGATTTTGGTGCTTGCAAAGAAGGTTTCACGGACCTAAGGTAAAGATCAAGATGTCTTACAGAATGGAGATTCCTAAGCTAAACAAAGATAACTTCTAAGCATGGAAGAACTTATGAAGCTCCATTTTGTGACCATTAGTGACATAGGCTTGAAATATATAGGGAAAAAATATATGGAACTAACTAAAACTTTGACTATGGATTAGATTGTGGAAAAAAAGAACCATAACATAATGATGCTTGACATTGCTTCCACTCTCAATTATGTTGAATTTGATGAAGTCAAAGGCTATGGTACTGCTCATGAAATATGGAACAATGTGAAGGATATCTATGGATGTGATGATAATGTGAGGAGATATAAGGAAGAAATTCTTAGTGGTTAGTTTGATCAGATGAAGATGAAATAAGATGAGAACATTGCACAATATAGTGAAAGAATAAAATCTAGTGTGAGTTCAATCAAAGCCTCAAGTGGGAAAATTGATAATTTAATAGTGGCTAGGAAGGTAATCTAAAAACACATCTTCCTATTTACTGCAATTAGAGTGTTAGCTATTCAAGAAATGAGATGTGATCCTAAGAATGATATAACCTTAGATGCACTAGTGGGAAGCTTGATAGTAGTTGAGTTAGATAATTTTGATAATTATGTTCCTAATTTCAGTAGCCTTGAGTCTACATTTCAAACCAAGCTATCACTCAAAAAGAAAGCTACAAAGTCTAAAAGAAAGAATCGATAGTGAAGATGAAGATGGTTCTGATGATGATCTTGAATTCATTGAAGCATTGCTTGCAAGAAGATTTCCAAAAGGAAAAGGAAAGTACAAAGGAAAAATTCCTTTGATCTGCTTTTCTTGTCAACAAGTTGGTCACTTTGTTGCAAGGTATCCAAATAGAGAAGGAAAGGAAGAAAAGAAGCATGAAAAGTACAAAGGCAAGAAGGATTTCAAAAGCTAGAAAGACTATAATTATAAAGGTAAGAAATCTTGTTACATGGCTACAGATTTTGATAGTAGTGAAGAAGATGAAATGGTTTACATTGTTGTTAAGGATGAATCAAGTGATGAGAATGATAAGATGATCCTCATCTATCGTGTCAGTAACAATGATGCATTTATTATTGATAGTGGTTGTTCTCACCACATAATTGGTGATAAATCTAAATTTGAGCACTTGGAATAGTATGATGGTGGAAGTGTTAGATTTGGAAATCATGAACCCTATTATGTAAAGGGGAAAGGTTGTATTGCACTAAATAATGATCTTAGATGTGATAATGCTTATTGGGTTGGAGGATTGAAGCATAATCTACTTAGTGTGGCACAATTGAATAACATTGGATTCAAGGTATAATTCATGGATAAGAAAGACAAGTTGCTAGATGGATATGGAAATCTAGTTGGGGTTGGCAATCAAATAAGAGGTAATATTTTCTACTTAGATCTAACTATAAATTCATGCTTCATAGATCAAGTAGAAGAAAGATCGTTATGGCATAAAAGATTGTGCCATGTGAATTTTGATAACTTGGTCAACATAAGCAAGAATAGAAGGGTTAGAGGAATTCCAAGCCTAAAGAAACATGATATGGGCATGTCCAAGAATTTTCAAATTGGAAAGGTGAGAAAGAAAAGTTTTTCAAAAAAGAACTATCATTCTAAAGAAGTCTTCGAGCTAGTTTATACAGACCTTTGTGGACCTATTGGCATACAAAGCTACTATAGAAATAAGTACTTTATTTTGTTTGTTGATGATTATTCTAGGATGATGACAATCATGTACTTAAAGGATAAATTAGAAGCATTCCAAAAGTTTAAATGGTATTTGGCAAGAGTTGATAAAGAAATAGGAAAGAAACTAAAGTGTCTAAGGTCAAATAGAGTAGGTGAATTCATCTCAAATAAATTCAATGAATTCTACAATGATTGAAAAATTAAAAGGTATGTATTTGCACCCGGCACACCTCAGAAGAATGGCATAGTTAAGAGCAGGAATAGATCAATCATAAATTGTGCAAGGACACTAATGATAGAGAAGAATGTTGCTATCAAGTAATAGAAGGATGAAATAAGCACTACAGTTCATACCTTGAACCAAGTTTAGCTGAAGGACTCAAATCAGAAACCTTTTGAATTATGGTATCACTATAAACCTAATGTTTGTTATTTTAAAGCATTTGGAAGCAAATGTTATATGCTAAAGGAGTCAAGAAAAGGAAAATTTGATGTAAAAAATGATGAAGGCATATTCTTGGGATACTCCAATAAGAGAAAAGCATAAAAATGTTTAAATCTATCTACTCACAAAGTTATAGAAAGTGCACATGTAAATATTGATGAATTTGCAGAAGAATCTAATGAACAAAGCATAAAAGAACTTGAAAACTACAAAAACTTTGTTTACTATGAGCCTAATACTTTACCTGAAGTTCAAGCAAATGGTAGTTAGTAGTCTTCAACACCTAAGTCCTCAAAATCCCCACTTCAACTTGAGTTGTAGCTAGTGCAATCTAAGTCACAATCTAAAGGACTTAAGTCATAGTCAGAAGGACCTATGTTTTAGTTAGTGCAAATTGAGTCATCTGATGGACCCAATTCATAGATAGTGGGACTTGAGCATGATTCAAAAGATCATAGTGAACCTAGTGAATTCATAAAGAAGGATCCTAGACTTGCTAGATATGTCAGCAAGTATCACACACCTAAGAAAATAATTAGAAATCAATTAGAAGGCGTAATAACAAGGAATAAATTAAAAGGTGCATGTTTGCCAACTATGTTTGAAGCTAGAACTATTAAAGATGCATTAGAAAATGAAAGTTGGATTAAGGCAATGAATGAAGAGATTGATTAGATTAAAAGGAACAAAACTTGGACTCGTGTTCCAAGACCCATGGACAACAATGTAATTGGCTCAAAATGGGTATTCAGAAATAAGCTAAATGAGAATGGAGAAGTTTCAAGAAATAAGGAAAGGTTAGTGTGAAAGGGTTATGCTCAAGAAGGTATTGGCAATGGAGATACTTTTTCTCTTGTTGCTATACTAGAAGGTGTTAGAACACTCCTTGCATATGTAGTACACAAAGGATTCAAAGTATATGAAATGGATGTGAAATTTGTATTCTTGAATGGAATCTTAGAAGATGATGTCTGCATTGAGCAACTAAAAGGTTTAATTGATCCTAGAAAAAGGGAGATGGTCTGTAGACTACACAAAGCTTTGTATGGTCTCAAACAAGCTCCTAGAGCCTGGTATGAAAGGTTATATAATTATCTCATAAAGATTGGTTTTCAAAGAGCTAATGATAACAACAGCCTATACATCAAAGAAGGACCAGATAAGAAGATTTTGTTGGTAGAAATGTTTGTGGATGATACATTATTTACTAGAAATGATGAAATGTAAAATATTTTTTTGTAGAAATGAGTAAGGAACTTGAAATGTCAATATTTGGAGAGATTAAATTCTTGGTTGGCTTATAAATTCAATAGATGAAGGATGGTATATACATTACTCAATCAAGATACGTCAAGGAGATACTGACGAATTTTGGAATGGAGGATTATGGACTAGTTAGAACACCTATGTCTATTGGACATAAGATTTCTAATAAAGATGATTCCAAGGAGGTAGACTAGACTACATACAAATTAATGACTAGAAAACTTCAATATGTAGTGCACACAAGACTTAATATAGCATTAGCAGTTGGTATGGTGGCTAGATTCTTTGCTAATCCCAAAGAAAATCATATGAGGGCAATAAAAAGAATCATGAGGTATCTAAAAGGTACTGAAGAATATGGTTTGTGGTATAAGAAAGGAGACAACTTTGAATTGAGAGCATTCACTAATGTTGATTCGGAATGAAGTGTTGATGACAAGAAGAGCACTTGGTGGAGCATTTTTTCTAGGAAAGAGGCTAGTATCTTGGACAAGCAAGAAGTAGAACTGTATCTCTCAATCTACAACAAAAGAAGAATATGTTGTTGCAATAGTCAATTGCTCCAAAATTGTGTGGTTCAAACAACCATTTCTAGGTATGAAGGAGGTGATCAAGGACCTAGTTGTTATCTTTTGTGACAACACCAGTGTAATCAACATACCGAAGAATCTAGTCATGCATAGCAAGACCTAGAACATTTGAATTGGTGCAAGATAAGGAGGTGAGATTGGAATATGTGAATACAAAAGAATAGTTTGCAAACACATTCACCAAGCCATTACCTAAGGATGCATTTTTGTACCTAAGAGGTAAGCTAGGGGTCATTCCCCTATTTGAAGTTCACTAATCAGATTTTAGTGATGCATCAACCAAGCATGTGGAAGATCAGACAACTTGATGCAACATTGTTAAAGAAAATTGCATATGAATCTATATATTAGGTACACGGAGACTACATTTATTATTGTCTTTGGCATAAGATTTCAAAGAGGGAGAGTTTTATGTCATATGTCAAAGAAATTTTGGTGAATTTTTGAGATGTCAAAGAGGGAGAATTTGACATATCAAAAATTTTGAGTTAATATCAAAGAGAGATTTTGCTATTAGAAGGTGATATTGTAGTCATTACAATGAGAGATTGATGACAGAAGGAGTTCACACTCATAGAGGGAGTTCTCATGAATGAGAATTAGATTGAAATTAAGGATATTATCCTTACTTCTATTTTTCTCTAAAATTTCTATGTATCATGACATGTTGTGGCACCATCAATGCCAAAGAGATAGATTGTTGGATACAATCATTCAATTTTATGTTGTTTTTGATGTTACATAAATGTAAAGTATATATCAAGCAATCAATGTCTTTCGAGCTCACTTGGGAGTCAAATGAAGTTCTAGTGTATAATGAGCATTTCAATGTTAACCAAGTTTAGAGTTAGTGTCTACTAAGCTCACTCAACCACCTAAGGAAATTTTGCATGGAACCAGTGTTAACTGAGTTCACCTGGTTACTAAAGAAAAGTTGCCATGGAATGAGTGTTAATTGATTTCACTCGGTTACCAAAGGAAGTCTAAAGGAAAGTCATTTTTGAGTTAGTTTTGACTAAGTTGGGTTAGCTAATGAAGGATTTTCTTGTATTAGTATATTTGATCTAACGGTTTTGTTGGTTAGTTCTAGTTGACTCATGGGATGAATTTAATTTGTTTGAAATTGTATTCAAGCCAATTTTCCAAGGTAAAACATATAAATATAAGGTCAAGTTGAGGATTTTATTGAGAAAAAGCATTGTATTGAAGAGATAAATCAAGGAGATAGTAGAATATCCAAGTTGACCAAGCTACAAAGAACATTATGATCAAGCAGGATCAATTATCCAAGCCAAAACATAGATCTAAAATTAGCAAAGATAGTTGCATCAAAAATTTGGTCAAGTCATTGCTACTCTCTGATAATTGAAGTGGTGAATCAAATATGCTAATAGAGTTACCTTAATAGTTATTTTCCAAATTCCCTAACAAGGTGGCATTTATAGATTGAAGCATATAAATACCTCTAACAAGGCCACTCCTTATAGGGTGATCTAAATCTTTTAACAGGGTCACACCTTACAGTGTATTTTGTAACCTTTAATAGGATTAGCTCCAAACAAGGATCACTTCAAAAAAGTGAATAACAATAACTAGTTCTAATTGGTGGTTTTTCAAAAATTGGATTTCCACATTAAATCTTGGTGTCTCTTGTGTTCATGTTATTTTCTTCATGATTCTACAACTAACTTAATTAAGGTTAATCACACTGAACATCTTAAGAAGCAATTATTTAGTGTTTCTCGAGTGATAGTAATTCTTAGTGTTAACCGAGTTACAACAGTATTTTAGTGTCAATAGAGTTTGGTTTTGAATTGTATTCACATCTTAAGGGATCTTTGATTTTTTTAGTGGTAACTAATTCACCCCTCCCCTCTCAGTTACTCCTCTTATATTTCAAAAAGTCCTCATCAAGGTATTTTTGTTTGACACCTTTTTGTAGCTATCTATCTTCTTCTTGTAGACAATCAAATCTTAGTCAATCTAGCTTTGGAAGTTTTGACCTTGCACTAATAACTTGTTTGAATAATTCATTGTTGTCCATTTCATATCCAATGTTAGATAGTTGATCCTATAATTCTATGATTCTCATAAAGAAGGAATTCATAGATTCTCCTTTACTCATGCTTGTGTTCAAAATAAGAATTATTGAGAGAGGCAGGTGAATTATTAATTTGAAAACTTTAGTCTCCAACTAGATATTATTTTTTACTTTAAACCATACATAACAAAGTAATAAAGTAATGTTGAACAATAACAATAACCATGAACAAAGATAACTCATAACACCATATTTTGTTAACTAGGGAAACCCTAGCCAAGGGAAAACCTCGATGGAGGTGATACTCACTAGATAATATACCAATATATAAGTTCCTTATTAGAAGATGGACCCTTTTAGGATTTAGTGAGAAATTTTAGTATAGAGAGTCCCTATTGGGAGACTTTTAATACCTATTAGGAGATTCTAACCCTATTAGGAGTTGTAGTATAGTAAATGCAAGATGAGCCCACCACCCAAACATGCATTTCCAATTACAAGAAGAGCTCACTGCCCAAAAAGTTAACCAAACTTTTAGAATATAGATTCTTTCTCAGTTCAATCTTAGATCACAAAATAGCTTTACAAACTTTGCATATTTCACTTTCACTAAAGTTTGCATACAATTTCTCAACTCAACTTATCCAAGATAGCACAATTGCACAATTGAATTCAGAAGATGTCCCTTGCATAAATACCATGCCTTAAAAAAAATTACTACTAGGTCAGCTAAGACCACAATACAATTTTCCAACTTAGAGTAAACATCTAGGATGTTGACCCTAATTAGACAAGTAATTATTGTGTAAACAAAATAATTCCTTTCCTTTAATTCTATTGTCCTATTTCATTGGTAAAACATGAATATCACTTTGTTGTATAGTCTCTACTAACTTCCAAGATTATACACATCATCATCAACATGTATACTATCTCCATCTAGCTTCACTAGTCATAATATAACATCAACAATAAGTTACATACAAAACAATACATTGCTGTATACTTATTAATTCAATGTACTACTTGCTCTCCTATTGTCATTTTTACTCTACCAATGCTAGAAAACTAGTTCTATACATAGAAAAATATACAAACTAATTATCTTCCATAACTTAATCCTTGTTTCTTGATTTCTGTTAAATTGAACATTAGTTGATCTCTCATCATTTCGTCCACATGATATCTATTTCCTTTAGTAACTTACTCTATTGCAACCTATAGTGCTCCACCTAATATGTTTTCTATTTGATATGCCTAGTAAACTTTATATTCAATGACCATTGCTACAAATTTCATTTCTTTTTTCACAATTTTTCTTACAGAAAAAGTTATTTTATTCTTACTTGTAACTTATTAATCCTTTGATTTATGTTTTAGGATTCATTTCTTATATGCATTTCTTTCTATAATTTGATAGACTAGTGAGTTGATGAATAATTTTTTCCTTATTTCTACTTGTCTATCTCCTCCTAGCTAGATATAGTCTCCATGTATCCATCTCAATACATACTTGATCAATTTTGTTCCAAAGTTCTTGGGTATGTGCATAATATGCATCAATCCTTTCATCTTTGTATATAAGTCTAATATAGTATAACACTTTCTCAAATTATTTTTTACAAATTCTTTCTAGAATGTGTCTTTCTCATGATAAATGTTGTTAGATGTAGAAAAAATCTATGTCTAATGGTTTCTTAGTTTTTGGATGAATTCCCTATGTCATCTAACATAGGGTCTTCCATTGATGTTTCATTATCATATTTCTTTATCGACATCTTCTTCATTTCTTCTTTGACTTGTTCTTTATTTATGACTCTCTTTCCTTTGATATCATAATCATTAATAGTACCAAACCAAGATATCTGTAGGTATAGGATACATGTATGAAAACTTCGAAAAAAAATATAACATGGAAATCCAAATGGTCTCAAAGGTTGTACAATTCCTTTTCTACACTTAGTAGTTAAGTGTTCTAATTGCCCACATTGAAATCATTTGACAAGAGCATTATATTCCTCCTTTAAATAGTATATCAATTTCCTTGTTGTTAGTTTTATGCATTCTTTATCTTGTGTCCATAGTGATTACATTTATAGAAATATTCAGACAAATGTTGCTAAGATTTTCCACTAGTAGTTTCACATCTATATTCATAGGCTTTATGACCAAAGTTTTTGTAATTGTAACAATAACCATTGAAAAGCATGCTTCTGACTAATCTTGCTTGCTTCAAAAAAAAAAAATTGTGTGACCATAATTACCATATTTTAAATAGGAGGGCTTATAGGGCTTCTTACATCATGCATCAATTGATTTTTCAGATATTTGTTTCTTACAATTTGATGATTCTTCTTTCTCCACCATGTTATTTTTGGTATATCCTAGGCCGATAGTGTCACCTAGTTTCATCTAATTTTTCAATTGTTCATTTAATTTTTTCATGCTTTGTTCTTTCTATCAATTCACTTCATGCATGGTTATCTTTTCATTATCTTTCTAAGAGTGAATTTTTTTCTGTGGTAATTTTGTAGTGTTCATTTTCTTTATTTTAAGATATTCTTTGGTATTCTTGGAAATCCTCATTCATTCCAATATTTTTATCATTATTCATAGATTCCTAATAGGGATGAGGCTTCTACCAAGGCTTAGTCTCCTAACAATGACTCGAGACATTATACATTATTCATAGATTCCTAATAGGGTCAATATCCTTACTCGGATTCTTTATATAGTGAATCATTTTGTGGGTTTCATCGCCACTAGGGTTTTCCCTTGGCCAGGGGTTCCCTAGTTTAAAAAAATCATGTTATGAGATCTCTTTATGTATAATTATTTATACTATTTAGCATTATTGGTTCTCTTTCTTATGCATGTGGCAAAGTAATTAATAATATTCAGTCATGTGAAAAAAGATTGAAAATACTGATTCACTCCCCTTGTCAGTATTATCTATTTCAAACAAATTGAATAGCAACAAAGTTTACAAATAAAGGTAGATATGATCTCTTTAATAGAAGAAGGATTGTGAGAAAATAGAAGGCAAGGTTTGAGAAGAAAAAGACAAAGATTACAAGTTGTTGAAAGGCCTACCTACTAAATATCAGACAAGTGGACAAGGGAAGGGAGTAGTAGGAGTCATCATTATGCAAAAGGCTTTCTCTAGCTACTTGGATAAATTAATAGAGATATCTACTAGTCCTCAAGATAGAGTGACATATCTTTAAGAGATTAGTGGATGCATACACATGGAAATAGATGAAATGCAAGATTGGTTATGCACAATCAAAGATTTGGCCAAAGAACACTCCAAGTGGCTTATCAGATACACTAACGTCCATGTCAATATACATGAAGAAATAATTCCAATCATTGTCATTGCCAAGGCCTATAAGATGAAATTAGAAAAGGGGAAGAAAGAAAAATTATATTTCTCCTACTTTTTTGTATTCTAATATGAAATTGTAACTAATAATTGCCTTCTTTCCATTTGTCATTTTTGAGAAGATGAACCGATCCAACTACTTTTTGTAATGGTTCATCTTAGAATCCTATATGTACTCCATAGAAAGATTAATGGAAGGTTGGCTAAATTTTGGTGTGAAATGTTTTAGATTGTAGAGACAACTTGAATACGTTTTGTGTCAATTATTTACTCTTCCATTACATTTTTTAGTTAGAAACTTCTTGTTGAGTTGAATTAAACTAATGAACAAACAAAGATTTGTTCCCCTATTTTAATATAGCCAATTGAAGATAATCATAGTATTGTTAGAGGTTGAAAGAAAATTTTTCTATTTGGTTTCTTAAGTTAGTTTCATAGATTTTAGAGTTAAAATCATTTTTTAAGCATCTTATTCATAAAAATAGAATTCCTTATTGCATCATCAAATTCTATGGTTTCATAAGATGTGTGGACTCACAAGTCTAGTTAGTATTAAGATCCAAATTTTAGCTTGAGTTAGTTCCTATTTAGGCCTAACTTGGTTTTCCTCTCCTATTCTTTGGTCAAGAAAAAACTCTATCTTAGATTTACAAACAAACAAATTCATTGTAAATCACAAACTCAAGGGAGTTGTACCTATAAATTTAGAGGAAATTAGCCATTTAGTAATGATCTCCCAAATTTTGTAATCAGACATTGTTCATATATATTGGGTATTTAAAGATTAAATTGAAAAGGAACAATTTGTTTACCAATAGTTTGGAATAAAGAGAATTGTGAGGCATTTGAAGGGTACTAAAGATTATGGATTATGGTAAAAGAAAGGAGGCAACTTATATTTGAAAGCCTTCACTGATGTAGATTGGGCAAGAAGTGTTGATGACAGTAAGAGCACCTATGGTGGGGCATTCTTTCTTGGTAAGAGACTAGTGTCTTGGACAAGTATGAAGCAAAATTGCATGTCTCAGTCTATAGCAAAGGCATAATATGTTGCAACAGCATCTAATTATTCCAATATTGTTTGGTTCTAATAGGTATGAAGGTAGAAATTAAGGATTTAGTGGTTATCTTATGTGATAGCACTAGTGCAATTAATATATCAAAGAATCTTGTGATGCATAGTAAGACCAAGCATGTTGCAATAAATTATCATTTTCTAAGAGAATTGGTATAAGAAAAAGAGGTGAGATTGGAATATGTGAATAGTAAAAAACAAATTGCAGACATATTCACCAAGCCATTACCTAAGGATGCATTTTTGTATCTAAGAGGTAAGCTAGAATTTATTCCCCTATCTAAAGCTCACTAAATGAATTTTAGTGATGCATGAACCATAGCATGTTGAAGATCAGCCAAGTTGATGCAATAATGAAAGGGTAGACTACATATGAATCTATACATCAGGTATATTGGAATTTACTAAATATTTTCTTTGATATCAGATGTCAAAGAGGGAGAATTTGGTTGTCATATCACAAAAATTTTGTTCGAAGATGTCAAAGAGGGAGGACTTATGAAAGACATCAAAGAAGGATAACTTGGTCTAATATGAAAGAGGGAAATTTTTCTATTAGAATAAGATGTTGAAGAAAAAGTAAAATTGGAGAGTTTGCTGACAGAGGGAGAAATTGAAATCAAAGGGAAAAATTGAAGTCAGAGGGATTTCACACTAATAGAGGGAGTTCTCATGGATGAGAATCACAATGAAACTAAGAATATTTTTCTTACTTTAATTTTCTTTAAAATTTCATTGTATTATGGCATGTTGAGTTTTCATCAGTGCTAAAGAGGGAGATTGTTGAAAATAATTGATCAATTGTATATTGTCTTTGATGTTACACAAAATGTCATATATATAGCAGTCAATATATGTCAAGCTCACTTAGGCGATAAAGATAGTTTCCTATGTCTATGGAGCATTCTAGTGCTTTCCAAGTTCAAAAGATAGTGTCTACTAAGTTCACTAAGGCGTTGAAGAAAAGTTTGTAGAAGTTGAGTGTTAACTAGTGTTAAAATAAACTCACTCGGTTACCAAAGAAAGTTTTTGAAGATGCAATGTTAATTGAGCTCACTTGGTTAACACATGAAAATCATTTTTGAGTTAGAGTCTACTGAGTTGGGTCGGCTAATGAAGCATTTTCTTATTTTGGCATATTGATTTTAATGGATTTGTTTGTTGGTTCTAGCTGACTGAGGAGATGAATACTAATTATTCTAAGTTTTATTCAAGTTGACTTGACAATGTTTTTGATGTAAGTATAAGGCCAATTTGAGGATTGAATGTGTGATAATGTGTGGAAGATAAGCAGATGCTTAGAGGAAGCAAATTGAAAGGATAATGATAATATTCTTGTTCGACAACAAAGAATAATCTGATCAAGAAGGATCAAGTACTCGAGCCAAAATTGAGATATGAAATCAGAAATACATTTGCATCAACAATCAGTTCATATCATTATTACTCTCTAAATATTGTAGCAGTATATCAAATCTCTTAATAGAGTTAGCCCAATAGCTATTTGCCAAATCCTCTAACAAGGTGGCATTTTGAGATTGAAGTATCTAAAGACCTCTAACAAGGCTAGTCCTAACAAGGTGATTAAATCCTCTAATAGGGTCACACCTAACAGTGTCTTTTGTAACTTTTGACATAGTTGGCTTCTGATAGGGCTCACTTTAGAAGAGTGAAAAATAGTAACTAGTATCAATTGGTGGTTTTTCCCAAATTGGGTTTCTATGTTAAATCTTGGTGTCACTTGTGTTCATGCTATTTATTTTGTGTATGAAACTAAGTTAATAAAGTTTAATCATAGTTAACACCTTAAGATCTACATGTTAAGTATTTGTTGAGTTACATTTGTTAATTCAGTGCTTGTTGAGTTACAACATATTGTTAGTGTTAATTGGGTGCATGTGTGTTAACTGAGTGACAAGAGTATCAACAAAGTTTATGTTTTGTATTGACATCTAAGGGATTTTGGATTTGGGATTTGGGATATATTTGCAACAAACACTTCCCTTCAATTTATCTTTCTGGAGAACCCATTTGAGGACAATCTCAATTGAAATCCTAAAAGCAATAAAACATCCCCCTTATAAGTAGAGTTGTAGGCTGAATGACTCAATACTATCCACTATACTATAGGGGAGGAATATTTCTAGGCTATTCAATTAGAGATAAACCTTGGGATTCTTTATAGGGGGGATTGATGGAACTTTTAATTAGGGCCCCCTTCTTATAACTTGTCTTGATAGAAGTACCCTTCTCCTTCCCACCAATACATTTTGAGTCCTTCCCCAAGAATGCCAAATCCTCCTTTGGGGAATCTCTAGTGGGGTTGATTTGCACAAAGTCAACTCCCCTCCCACCTAATGGAAATTAACACATCTTCCACCTCACTTTGGGCCCTCGATGAAAAGGTCAACACTAGCTGCAAATTGGACAGAAAAGAGTCCCATAGTCAAATTCCAACAAACCCCCATGTGTCATACATATTCAAAATTGAAAATTGAAGAAGAGTGAGAAATTTGTAGAGCCTCTCATTAAGATGTAGTTGAAAATAAATGTTATTTTAACTATTTAAATTAAATAATAAGATATCTATACTATGATCATACATGTATATTTGTATGGTGAAAAATCACTCTCTTATTTGATATGTTAAACCATAATAAATATTTTGTTTTTCATATTTTTAGATGATTCCCATTTTATTCAAAATGCTTATATATATATATATATATATATATATATATATATATATATATATATATATATATATATATATATATATATATATATATATATATATATATATATATATATATATGTATATGTATGTATAATCATTTGTATAAGATTCTCATGATCTAAACTAGAAAATGAAAGATTTAAAATGTGTAAATTTATCTTTGAAGATGTATACAAAATGTAAGTTTTTCAATGGGTTTTTTCAATCCTCGCAAGGTTTAAGACAAGTTGAGTCTCTCTCCAAATTTCTTTTCATTATCATGAAAAGGCTTTGAGTATAAGTATTCAGTCCAAATATAGTCTTTGTCTTTGGAAAGGAGCACAAATCACAAGCACATCCATCTTGAATATGTGCTCTTTCTTTTAGGATGACACCTTGCTATTTGTAGAAGCATCCATTTAGGAAGAAAGGAAGATTAAAGACACCCTAGATTCATATATGTCTATGTTAGGACTAAAAGAAAATCCATAGAAATCAAATATATTCTTATTTAATGTTGATGAAAGAGTTACCAAGAAGGTTGCCAATACTTTAGGCTTCATGGTGGAGTACTTTCCATCATCATATTTAGGTCTTCCTCCCTTCACATGAGCTAAAAAATTGTGTTATTAGGTATACATAATCAAAAGAATAAAGAGAAGGATATTAGCATGGAAAGAAATATGGTCATTAATAGTAGCCATGATTCTTTTAGTGAAGGTGGTACTATCAAGTATTCCTTAACAATTGTTAAAGAAATCGAAAAAATAATTAAGGACATATTGTGGAATGGAAGTTATTAGAAGAGTGAAATATTTTTTTAGTTCCTTTACAAGATATGGCACAAACTAAAGCAATTGTAGGTGTAGGTGTATATGATTTGTAGCTCCCAAATAAGATATTTGGTGGAAGGCTAAGTTGGTAGATGTATAAAAAACCATATAGGAATTAGTGCAAGATCATGTAGCAAAAATATTTTGACAATATGGATCAAAAATGACTTTTCACCATTCTTAATCCACCTAAAGGTTTTTTGTCTCAAACTTCATGATATAGGCTAGAGGCCTAGTCCAACAATATATTTCATAGGAAGTGTATAAAGGAGATGAAATAAAATTATAAAACAAGTCTTGATAGGAATTACCTCCTGTAGCTAGTATTCAATAGGAGAATGACCTAGTTAATGTTTTCTTTGTTAGGTGGGGAATCAAACTTACTGATTATGTAGACTTTGTAGATATGTATTCAAGGAAATCTATTTGAAAAGATCCTTATGAATTGCCAATTTCTAATGGTCAAAAAGTGTCTCTTGAAAAAAAATTTAAGGAAAGGGAGATATATCTATCTGATAGGGGTGACACATTAGTGTGGGTACTAGAACAAGATGGTAACTATTCAATTAAAGAAGGTTCAAAGTATTGTAGCAAATTCATAAATCAAATCCCATTCATTAGGCTTTTTCCTTGTGCTAGAATAAATACACCATTCCCAATGATGAATTATTTTATTGGCTATCCTTGAAGAATGAGATCCTCACTAGTGAAACACTTAATAAGCTCTCCATTTCTTTATCTTTCAACTATGTCCTTTTCAATGAAGCCATAGATGGTAATGTTCATTTGTTGCTAAATTTTTCATTTGCAAACTATTGTTGGACTTTTGTTCTCAAAAAAACAAATTACAATATGCTTTTATCCAATATATTGTGGGATTTACTTCATTCTTACCCTATTTGGCTATTTTATATTCATCATCTAGTGGGAAAGGAATAAGTACATTTTTTGCAAGGAGACCAATCATGTTAGTGAAGTGGTGTTGAAGGACATTGAAAAATTACTTTCTGAAGTGGTTAATTATAAGATAATATTTTTCAAATATATTTTTTTCTTTTCAAACTTGGAATGAATAAATAGTGAAATAATGAAAGGGGGTTATGATTCCGTTTGGATTATTACAGTGGAATGTTGCTACTAACACTGACAAAACAAGTATTAAAGTAATGAAGTACTCTGAAATAACCATAATATAATTGATTCACTGCACTAATAATTAGATTATGCTAGTCATTTCATGACTGGTGAATATTGAAATATTCATAAGTCCATCTAAAGGGATTATATGGAATTACCATAGTGTCTCTAAATGAGGTAATAATCACTTTAGCACACTAGATGTCAAAGCTTGGTAATGACTTGTATCATATGAATAGTTTTGTAGAAGGTTGATTTTCTTCTACTAAAATTTATTCTAGAGGCTTCTCCACTTCATCTCATTATTATTTTGCATGTTTGCAAGCTCAATTATCATCACACTTTTATCTCATCATTTTATCAGACATATTGTGTTCAAATGTATAGTAATGGAAAGGATTATTAATTGTGCAAGTGAAGTCTATTTCACATGCCAATTGGTGGTATTTATAAGCTTCAAGTATTTATTTCATCCTCATCAATTATGTAAATGAAGGTCTATATGCTTGAGACTGTCATCTTTTCTCTTCTATGGGTTTCTTGTAGAGATGAATGACTTAAGTGAATCGAATGTGTGTGTATGCATTGACATGGTTCATGGTGAAATACCATTTGAGGAAATAGTGTCAAACTCAAAGTTAGAGTAAATCTTCACTATACATTGCCACTATTGTTGGGAGGTTGTTAAAGCCATTTTGGGTAAAGAAATTTTGTACCAGTTTTATAAAAGGGTTCTCTTTCCTTATCAGATGGTATCAATTTTATTTTCCAATTTGCTTGATCGTTCTAAGTCTTGAGTTTATCTTTTTGTTCATCATTATCATGCACATGAAAAAATTGGTGATGTCATATAAGTATAATTTATTTTCTTCCAAAGCATTCATTCATAGTTTATTTTTCCCTAAGCTAGTTAGGAAAGGTGATTGGTGCAAAGTAGTATTCCAAAATGTGAAGATTGATAGAGGGTTTTTTCTGCTTGACATGGTTTTGTGATTGGACTGGGCCAATATACTTGGACCTCACAGAGATGACATGGAATTTTTCCCTTCTATTTGTGAATGATTTCATTCCAAGTGAAGGAAATTTTGGAGTAGGATTTTCATTATGCAATGAAGATTTATCATTGGGTTCTTTTGGCTATGATTTCTATTGAAACTTGCTGATTTATTTGATCAAATTTTTCCAAACCATAAAAATCCTTTCCAAGCAGCTTATTAGTTATTCAACATCTTTCAGGAGCTTAAGAATCCTGAGCAACTCAGGCATGTCAAAAGGTCATTCTTTATTATTATCTAGAAATCTAATCTCTTTCTCCTTCTAATAACTTAGTGGTGAAGTTCCTTTTTGAAGTAGGACAAATTAACTTAGCAATGAAGTTTCCTATTTTATAAAAGAAGAATTTTTTTCAGTTTGGTGAATGCATATGTGCAATTAGGAAGAGCTCAAAACAAAGAATCTAACAAAGGAAAAAGAACAATTGTATCTGTGGTAGTAAATAACCTAGCACATAATTTTTAACTTTAAGTTGGTTCTTTGCATTTCCCTATAGAGCAATGATTGCTCTAGGAAAAAAACATTTTGTATATAGTTGTGTAGTGTTGTAGTTTTCAATTTCTAACAATGGAAGGAAGTTTTAATGTAGATGTTTACCAGTTTGCAATAGTTTTTAAATTGAATAAGAAGCGTTATAATCTATTTCACTTCCAATACTTCCATCATCTCGATATCTATTCTTATATTATTTATTCCACTACGTGATTAGAAATAGAGAAACCATCTATGTGTTCCATCACTCTGCCCATTTTGGGTAAAAATAATTTGATTTTGGAAGCATTATTTGGATATGTACTATTTTATTTTCCTTCTAAAATTTGAACGTGGTATTAGAGCTATAGAGCCCTTAATCCGAGTGAGTTCAGGCATTTTTGTTCATTGGGTGTTTGAAGTTATTATGCAGGAGACATGGCTAGAGATGAGAGAAATGTGTGGCAGAAATCACCATCCTTTAGTGGACAAAACTATCATGCTTGGGTGAGAAAAATGAAGATAATCATGATAGAAAATGACTTGTGTGATCTTGTCAAGACTGGTTTCATAGATACCACAAACCCTACTTAGTTTTATGCCCTCGAAAACAATCAAATGACTCAGTTAAGATAGACAAGAAGGAAAGATGCTAAGGCAATGAGAATGATTCAAGAAGCCTTGACAGAGGCCTTATTTTTTAGAATAGTAGAGGCTAGTTATTCCAAAGAAGCTTGGAACATTCTCGAGACTACATTCAAAGGGACTTATCAAGTCTATGTTGTGAAGTTGTAAATGCTTCAAAGAGAGATTTAATCTCTTCTTATGGAAGAGAATGAATCTATTTTTGAGTTTATCATAGAGTCTTCACTTTGATAAACTAGTTGAAAGCTAATGGATAAGAGATTGAAGAACAAAGAGTTTTGCAGAAGATCTTGAGGATTTTACCTCAAAAGTTTGATACACTTGTGATTCCTATTAAAGAGTCAAAATACTTGTCCAAGTTGACTATTGATGAGTGGATGGGATATTTCCATACTCATAAGAATAATATTAATAAATTGGAAAATTCTTCTCAAGAGCTCACTTTTAGAGCTCAAGACAATACAAGAGGCAAGAGGAGAGGAAGAAACAACTCTGATCATGGTTTTAGGGAAAGAGGATGTGGTAGCTTTGGAAAAATAAATTTTGGAGAAGAAATCTTTGCAAGTAGCTCTCAAAATAGCCCCCAAGGAGGAAGAAGAAATAGAATCTCTAATAAGAGCAATTTTGAATTCTATTATTGCCACAAGTTTGGGCATCATGCAAATGAATGCTAGATGAAACAAAGTGACCAGCCTTAACAACATGTTAGTGTTGCTAATGAAAATTTTGGAGAAAGAAATAAAAATAAAACCTTCATCATGTGCAATATTGGTAAAGAAGATAGCTCTAAAGTTTGGTATTTTGATAGCAACAGTAGTAACCACATGAGTGGTAATGAAAGTATGTTTTATTTTACTGATAAAAATTATAAGTCTAAAATCAAGACAGAGAACAATGTAGTTGTTCTTGTTGTGGGGAAAGGATATGTTATGACCAGAACTAAGCATGGTGAGAAGAAAGAACTTAGAATGTTTATTTTTTCCCCAATATTAAGCACAATTTGATGAGTGTTGGACAACTCATTCAAAATGGATACAAAATGCTATTAGAAAATGACCAATGCATCATTCATGAGAAAGATGGGAGCAAGAAAGTTGTTGCATGAATTCAAATGATGAAGACCTACATTTTTTCATTGAATATTGAGACATGTTTCAACACTCAATCTATTTTTGCACCTTCCAAGCAAGTGTGTACAATAGTGCAAAATAAATCATCTTTTAAGAGTATGATTGAAGACCCCTCCAAGCTATGGCATCTCTGGATGTTTTGGCTATACTAGTTTGAATTTTTTATCCAAGAAAAGAATGGTGGATGGTTTTCTGAGTGTTGGAGAGTCTAGTAGCAAGTGTGAGGCTTGCATTTTTGGGTAAGCAACATAGGTTTCCCTTTAAATTTGGTAATTCCACAAGGGCTAGAGCACCATTGGATTTGGTGTATATTGATTTGGTAGGTCCTATGCAAGTGGATTCCATAGGAGGGAGTACTTACTTTATGACCTTTATTTATGATTTCAACTATAGAACATGGGTGTACTTTCTAAAAAATAAATCTGAAGCTTTTGATAAGTTTTAGAATTTAAAGCCCAAGTTGAAAAGGAAAGTGGACATTACATCAAAGTCCTAAGGTCAGATAGAGGAAGACAGTAATATTTTTGTGAAAATTTTCAAGAAAAATGCTATAAGGAAGGAGCTAACAACCAATTATACTCCACAAAAAAATGGAGTGGCTGAAAGAAAGAATTGAACTATTGTTGAGATAGCAAGAAGTATGTTGAAACAAAAAGGTCTTCCAACAAATTATTAGGGTGAAGTTATTGCAACATCAGTCTACTTGATTAATAGAAGTCCTACCAAAGAAATTTTTGATAAGATGCCTCTTGAGGCATGCGCAAGCCATAGATGGATGGTTGAACACTTGAGAGTATTTGGTTGTGTAGCATATGCACACGTAGTTAAAGGAGAAAAGATAAAAGTTTGATGATAAAGGTGAGAAGTCTATTTTTATGAGTTATAGTTTAGAATCTAAGGCATATACATTATATAAACCTCTTAGTAAGAAGATAATCAATTCAAGAGATGTTGTGTTTTCAGAAAATGAGTCATGAGATGGCTCGGTCGATGCATTATCTAGAACTTCTAGTAAAGTGCCTATCAATTATGAAGATGATGAGTTGGATGATCAGCAAGATGAAGCAACAGCTAAAACTTATGGCATTGGAGAGATTTGGATTTCTCCTGACAAAATTAGGCAGAAAGGGAAGCAATTAGAGATAGCCAAATAGTTGGCTTTGTATAGCTCTAGATAGCTCCAAATTTCTCCTGACAGAAATATGTTTAAAGTAAAGCAAGTTGGGATAGCTAGATAGTTGGCTTCAGATTCAGCATACATAGCATAGTAGTAGCAGTAGTCAAAGTATTGATCCTACTCTCGCCTCCCTTCTACCAAGAAAGACTAAAAGTCTAAGGGAGATATACCAAGATGAAAGGTATAATAATTTTGATGAGAATAGTAATTTTTCCTTATATTCTCATAGTGATCTAGTTTACTTTGAAGAAGTTGTGAAAGAAGAAAAATGATGTGAGGCCATGGATGAGGAGATAGATTCAATAAAAAGAAATGAAACTTGGGAACTCACTAATTTGCCTCCTAATAAATAAGTTATTGGTGTGAAATGGGTGTATAAAACCAAGTGTAATGTGGATGGGAAAATAGATAAGCATAAAGCACGTTTGGTGGTCAAAGGACACAAAGAAATACAAAGAAATGAAACTTGGGAACTCACTAATTTGCCTCCCAATAAATAAGTTATTGGTGTGAAATGGGTGTATAAAACCAAGTGTAATGTGGATGGGAAAATAGATAAACATAAAGCATGTTTGGTAGAGACTATGACAAGACATATGCACCTATTGCAATGATGGAAACTATGACTACTATCATAGCAATTGCAGCCCAACACAAATGGAAGCTATTTCAAGTGGATGTGAAAATTGCCTTCCTTAATGGTGTGTTGAGAGAATAAGTCTATATGGATTAGCCACCTGGTTATAAAGTTTTGGGTGAAGAAGGTAAAGTATATATGCTAAAGAGAGCTCTTTATGGGCTGAAGAAAGTGCCAAGAGCATGGTATAGTTGGATTGACTCATATTTTTTGATCAATGGTTTCAAAAAAAGTGATGGTGAGCCTACTCTTTACATTAAAGAAATAGATGGTAAGATTTTAATTATTGTCTTATATGTTGATGATCTAATTTTTCATTAGGGATGATGATTTCCTTATTGCTAGTTTCAAATAAGCTATGAAGGATGAGTTTGAAATGATAAATTTAGGAATCTTGAGATACTTTCTAGTCATAGAAGTTAAGCAAACAGATGATGACATTTTTATTTCTCAAGAGAAGTATGCACATTAGATTTTAGAAAGGTTTAGAATGTTGAAAAAAAAGGCATCCCCAACACCAATAGCAATAGGTATTAAATTGAGTAAGGAAGATTACAACAATGGTGTGGATCCAACTATGTTTAAGAGTTTGGTTGGAAGTCTAATGTACTTAACAACAACTAGGCCTCGCATTATGCATGTAGTGAGTTTGATTTCCAAGTTTATGGAAAGATGAAAGGACACTCATTGGAAAGTAGGTAAGAGAATTGTGAGGTATGTGAAATGAAAAAAAGGATATGGTATTTTATATTCTATTGAAAGTGATTCTAGTCTAGTTGGCTATACAAATAGTGATTGGACTAGAAGTCTAGATGATACTTTCGGTTATGTTTTTCCCATGATGGGTTTCGATGTGAATTCTTAGTCTTCCAAGAAGCAACCCATAGTTTCCCAATCTATAATTGAGTCTAAGTATATTGTAGCAAATGCAACAACATGTCAAGTGGTTTGTCTAAGGAGGATCTTAGTTGATTTGAGGGAAGAAAAAGTGAAAGCAACAACCATATTTTGTGATATAATTTTTTTAATTGTTTAAGAAAAATCTTGTGTTTCATGGTAGAAGTAAACATATAGAAATCAGATATCATCTTATTCATGAGCAAGTTGAAATCATTTTCAATAAAAAGAGAACAGTGGTCACCCAAATCTTGACATTGGGAATGGATCAAATTGTTTAAGGAGGTCCAATTTTCTAAAGAAAAAAAGAATGAATTATAAACTTGCAGGTAACCAAAGACAATTTGGGAAAAATAATGGGTGCAACAAATATTTTTTATTAAAAAGAAAAAATAAAACTTTCCAAGGTCATCTAATTTTCTTGAGACATTGTGTTGAGAAGCAATATCATGATTCCTTGAGCAACTCCAAAATTAACAAGTTAATAGAAAATAATGGCTTCTTGATAAAGCCACAACTATATTTGATTGATTCTTATAATCAAACAAGAACATAGATATATTCTTTTCAAGATCTAAAGTTGTTTTTATTTTTCTTAAATAAGAGTATCATACTTTTCTTATTATAACTTCTTACCAAATAATTTAATTCATATTAACAAATAGAAACACTTTCTTTTCTAGATCTAAATGTGTATAGGTAATGATATAATCTATATTCATATTTTACTCATAAAAAATATGTTACCCTTTTACCTGTACCCTCTAAATGATCAGAAACAAGCCTTTTACCAAAGTTTTGGGTGGTTGCCATCAATACTTCAAGAAAAAAATCTATGAATGAAAGAAGTGGTGTTTGAGAGTAGCTTCCTTTTTAAAGAGGCTAGGAGGGTGAATTTAAATGCTATTATTCAATTATGAGTATTTACATAGTCTAAAATAGGATTGTGAGAAAAAAAAATATATATCCACCATGAAAACTTGTACACAAAAACAAAAGCAACCATAGTATATAATAATGCTCATAATTTTGCAAAGCTAATTTACTTGATCTGCAATCTGCACCATTTTCTTACTACCTTTCCAAGCCATGATTACATGCTAGATGTAACATTTTTCAAGGTCAATTTTAAATTTTTAGGAGATGCTTCACACATGACTATAATGTGCTCATTTCTAACCTCATTTAAATTTAGGGAAATGAAAGTTAATATATTTAAGCAATTATTTTTTAAAAGGAGGTAATAGTTTTTATTTTATTGCACAAAGATGATTGTTGTATGTTAGAAATAGATTTACATTTTCTTGGTTAGAATAAATAGTTACTTGAAGATAGGGGCCTTTTTCATAATTTAAAAAAGTCATAATTACAATAATAATAATAAATTATTAAGTAAAAATTTATTTTTAAAATGATATTTTTATAATTATTGTTTTATAGGCTAAGAACAAAGGATGTTGTTAGAAAAAAAATTGTAGTCCAACCACACCACCATAGAATGCTCTAAGAAATCATCCAAGAAAATTTACTTTCTACTTTACTAAAAACTCTAAGAAATAATCCTCCAACTTTATCAAGAATTTTAAATTAAGAATTTCAATTTTTTCCCTATCCAAAAAAAATTATAATTATTTACATTAAGCTTATAGGATGTTATCTGGTAATACTCAATTTTCATAGAGTTTTCTAAAATAGTATCATCAAAAAATAATACTTGCACTTATCAAAATTTCCTCCCTCTACTTTGTATAATGTATAATCTCACTACAAAAACTGATCTAGAGTCTTAATGATCCAACTAGTCGACACTGAAAGGAAGGTTAATAGTGTTTAGAATATCAAGACATGTTAGGTAGTTCTAGAAGTATTATTAGGAAAATAAGATACTGACAGAGGTGAGGGGTGCGGGCTGAATTAGGATCTATAAAACTTTTAACTCTTTGAAACAAATCAAATGCATTCACTTTTAACCCATCTTATATCAACATCATGAACCATACAACCATAAATAGTTATAGATCTAGATTTATCCATCACATGCATAAACATTAAAGCTAATGTAAACACATGACACAAATATTGATTACATAGAAACCCTCCAAGGTGAAGGTGATACTAGGGTGGGGATGATACCTACAAATCTTCACTAATGCAACAATAATGTGTTCCTATTAAGGCTACAAAGTTTGATCACTTTTGGTGATCTACCTTGTGAGGGGTCTACCCTATTGAGAGCTTACAAGACTTATTTAGTCTACATTGATTAAAGGATTTAAACTCACAACTAAGTAAGCACTATGTTAGAAGATTCAAATAGGCCTATTAAGACCACTCTATTAAAATATTTACCTTGATTCACTTGCTAGAATGTATAAGTACCCGATCCTTCAATTAGCAGATTGATGCTATATTAAAGATCTTCTCTTTTCAATTATGATCTTATCTCCTTATTTGATATACTCTATTTTTCCCTTCACTTCTAAGTTGTTATGTCTGATCTCTTCTCCTAACTCATCAAACATAGCCTTTCTTCACTTATACACTTGTCTTTTGGCTCTCTCTTTATCCTTCTCACATGCATACATGAATTTAGGGCTAGGAATCTCCTTAAATAAAAATTCTAGATCATGATATCAAAGATCCAAATTTCTCCCTTTTTTCACCTAGTCCTTCCATTTGTCTCATTGGTTTATCAGCTTGCATAGTGAATGATAACTTCTGACAAAATGCATAGACAACTCCTTAGTTGTCTCTATAAACATAAAATCACATATAGAAGTTGGCTAAAATGATTTACATGAGTATTTGTTCCATCAAAAACACATATGCCAAAATTGGTTTACTTGAGACTTGAATACCTTGATGCCTAGTCATAATTGATATTCATGGTGTCCCTCAGTTTTTGTATGCTCAACATTTTCTGTGAAACTTGATATGAAAAAACTTTGTTTTCTCAACATCTTTTGACTTCACTCAGCATAAATTGGCACTTGATCCATACTAACAAGCTCAACATCCTAAGACTTGCTAGACTCAGACTAAAACATAAATAAGTCCATAATACATTAGGGCTTCCTTGGGTGGCTCAATCGTAGTGATGATTGACAACTCTTCCTTGGAAATGACTAAGTGTTTGACACTAATAGGTGACATGACTTGGAGATCAGCAATCTCCCCCTTTGATATTAGCGGCAAGAACACTTTGGCATGACTTATAATTACATTCAAAATTTCAAAATAGCACTTCCTCTTCGACTATGACTCGATCTTCATAAAGACTTCACTATATACATCATATGTACATGTCTACAAAAATGAGTAGTATTACATTAGCATACCTATGATCTTTCATTTGCTCCTATTTTTGATCATGATTACTATTTTCCCTTTGTATATTCTCTTCTCTATTTTTCCCCTTGGTTTTGTCACTCATGGCTTAGCGATTGTTGGGGTCAAATTATACTTGTCAAAAAATGATTTATGAATCTTTAAAATCATAGCTAATGCATGATCCCAATTGGATCTAACAAATCCCAAAACTTGTATCTTGATCTCTAGCTAAGGAGCTAGATAGACTAAACTATTTTGTGTAGAGAGATGTGGATCTCTCTAAACTAAATCCTTTGTAGTTATAAGTTCTTTCTACATTTACTCCAAATGAAGTATCAAAAAAGATTTAATAGAAACCAATTTAACTCTTATGTTTTAATCTTTAGCCATTAGCTTGGCTAATCTACCTTGTGCAAGAGTCAATCTATTGAGATTAATGGAGCTTGAATTTGTGTCCAAGCTCAAAGAATGTCATGTGGACTTCAAATTTGACTAAAGTTTATCAATAGCCTATCAATTCTCCAAGGTGAAGAACTCAACATCACAAAGTTTCTTATGTACAAAGAATGAATATTTTTTATAACTTCATCTAAATTATGTACAAGGGTGGAAAGTTCAACCTATCTAATAGCAATTTTTGTTGAAACTTTCTCCAAAACTTTAGCCTCAAATTTCTTCTCAAACCAACTCACAAGCTTTTCATTTTCCTTAATGTCATCATTTTTTACCTTCTCAACAATATGAACTAATTTTTCTATAATAGGTGTCTTCTCATTAACATTAGGAATCTCAAATACATTTTTTTTTTAAAAAGTCTTTTATTTTATGCAATAGCTACCTTTGCTGATTTTCACTTTTTAGCTCCCCTTGCTTTGTCTTTCTCTTCAATAATTCTTGCAATATTTTCATTTGATTAGAATTTATTTTTCTTGAGGTCATACTTAGGAATTACAATGACCTCATCAAATGTCAGAAGATTTCTAGGTGACTTGGCCTTCTTCTTCATTTTCTTTGACCTAAGTGTCCTGACACTTGGTAATATAATCTACAATTCTGTTACATCAGCACTCAACCACTGCATCCCTTGGCATTTTTTGAAATCTACTTTTGAGTAGGTATAAGGTGTTATACAAGTGTATTAGTTGATTTTTTAGTAGATGTTGACATGTAACACTTGTAAATAGAACTAAGTGTTGTATTGTTGCTTTCTATTCAAGTTCCTAGGCTTCCTCAGGCTTTTTTGGCTAGACCTCCCTTGCTTCCTCAATGTGGGGTCCTCATCACTTGCATGTTGATATGCTTTCTTTGGTTCTTTTCCTTCTTCTTTGTCAATGATAAGATTTTCCATGGGCATTGGATGTAACAATTTAATCATTTCCTTTCCTTATTCCTCAACACTTACATCTTCTTGACCTTTATCCTCAACTGTGATTGTTGATTGGGTTGGTCTTGAATCCACAATTGGTGCACTTTCAATCCTTGGATAATCCTAAAATTATATTAGCACTAGATTGATGCATGATAGAGGAGTGTCTGAGGTTTCATTTATGAATACTTCACTTTTGATTTCTTCCTTAATTAAGACATTAATATTTGTCTTTGTTCCATCAAGGATGTCTTCTATAGTAAAATCATCTTGTTCTTCACTCTCCACTACCTTTCTTCTTATTTTCTCCTCTAGATTATTTGGCTCATTATAATCTTCCTTATTATCCAATTCCAATTACTTATTACCACTTCTATTTTATTTTTCATAATTTTATAAGCCCTTATCTTGGGCACAAAATTATTTTTGAAATCCCTTAGGGCTATAGACATATATGTCTTCCCTAAATCTAGCAATTCTAAGATAATGTAGCTTCTCTTATTTTTCTTTTAGTAAACAATGCTTGTTTATATTTTGTGTCCATCTTATTGTATAGTTCTTCAAGGATTGCTTTGCCTAACTCTATAGGCATATGTTTAAACTTTATCATCATATCAAGAACTACTTGTTCTACTTCTTTTTTTATCTAACTTCTCTAAAGAGTCATATTTGACTTGTTTAAATCCTTAAAAAATGTGTTGAATTTATGATATCAATCACATACATGATCAATATATTGAGGAGGTTGCTTGGAACCAATTTGGAAATTTCTCATGCCATTTGACTCTATTCTTTTTCATTTATCCTTGTCATCATCGGGAATAACAATGAGTTTACTCCTTGGTTTCTTCTTTTGACCATGCTCGGTCCCTTTAGTTACTTATTTTCTCTTTGGTGGTGTCTTGTGCTTAACAGGCTTACTTATTTTTTCTACCCCTTTCTTTGGCTCAGTAACCGCATGAGACATTGTCTTAGATCCTAGGCTTGTGAATCTTCTTTGAGGTGTAGAGGTGGGATGTTGAACACTTTTCTTGAAATTCCTCTTTACCTTAGGATCTACAATCACAATTTTCTTCTACTTTGTTGCCTTACGCTTGGAAACCACTATCTCTTTTTCTTTTGTCTCACCTTCTTCATCATCCTCATCAATCTCCTCATCTTCTTCTTTTTCTTCAGTAATCTATAGGGGTCCTTCTCCAAGTTTTCCTTCAAGATCAAAAATCATTTCTTCTTTTTCTATCCATCATAGGAACTTTCATTTGCATCACCATCTTGATCTTTCCTATCTCATATGTATCAAATGGCTTAGCATTCTTTTCTATCTCTTTAAATAACAAGGTTATCAAAACTATTGATATCTCATCTAAATTTACCTCATATTGCAAAGGCCTTAGAGATGCAACCCTTGGTAATACAACTTGTGCATAAGTATAGTCAATGCCCACCATGAAACAAATGTCATCATAATACTGGTCAACAATTGACTTAAGAATCCTTATCATGTTCTTCATTTTAAATCTTTAAACTTGTCAAAGTATCCATCTAGAATAGTTTCATAATTTTCTCCTAGGTGCTCAATAAAATCATCAATTTTCTAAGTTACTAGTTTTTTTCTATGCCACACAACTTTCACAATAGTAGGGAATGAATTTTTCCCATGGAAAAATATACACATCAAAAGTGATCCAAACTTACATGAGGTATTCTTATCTTTCCTTATGGCTCCAAGATTCTTAGCTAATTGTATTAGCTATAGCTCAGGAAGGTTATATTTGTGGTCATTCTTTGCAATCTTGTATCTCAAGTCAGCTACAATGCATGGCACACTATTCAGTTAGCTAGAATGATAAAGTTTTTGTTGGAAAGTGAAACTAGTAAAAGCTATACATGAACAAACAAGGATATGACTATAGGTTGAAGTATCTACTATGTAGAGGAAAATTGGTAGATTGGTGAAGGTTATGCATGAACCTGCACCACAAGCCAAGAAAAGGGTCAAGTAGATTACGAGTGGATTAGGAAAGAGGAAAAAGACTATGCAGATAAGCAATTTTGGGAGTTCAGAGGATGATGCTCCCATTTTTTTTGGGTGGGTGGGAGGAGGCTAGGGGGTACATTGAACATCACAAAAAATACATATTCCATCTAATGAGAAAGATTAGAAAGAGCTAATGAGCACCTTGAGAAAATTGTTTGAGAAAAACAAATCTATAAAGGTTTTGGAGAAGACTCCTGCTGAAGTCTTGGAGTGGATGCAGAAGAAAATTTCCATAGCTATAGAAAATCTAGAGGTCTTAGAGTGGATTGCAGGAACTAGAGGTCAAAATTGAAGATTTTAAAACTAAAATTGAGAAGATCCACAATTCTATTAGAGGCATTGATTTTTATAAGGAGAAGGTACTAAGGAGATTCTCTATTCTCAAAGAATATTTGCTACCCAAAATTGTCATTTTGCAAAGGCAATTGGAGGAATGTCTTATAGTGAAGAATTCCTATGAAAAGTTTACCTATACTAACTTGAGCATAGTTGAAGTGGCATCTAATGCACTTTTTGCAATCATTAGCATCTCAGATACAATCAAAGGCAAATGGAAGGACTTAGACATGTTGATGTTTATTTTGCAATTTTATATCCAGAATGACGAACTAATCATCAGCAAGCAACAAGTTTTGTGATACAATTTTTGACACCTTTGTCATTGATGTCAAAGAGGAAGTATTATGTAGAGAAAATTGTTTACATGTGAATTTATATGTGAGGGGGAGCTTATGTATGTATCAATGTAAAGGAGTGATAAGGAATCTAATGATCCATCAAAACACATGAATAAAATTCTTGTGTTTTAAATGCAAGTTTTGTAGTTAATTTTTATGTTTTAATGTATGACATCATTTAGGGACATAGCCAATTTTACCAAATGCTTCCATCAATGTCACGGGGGATGTTATTGGCAATATGGTCAGATAGATGTCTTGATGGTTTTGATTTATGGAAACATACATTCAGTATTTCATTTTTGTATTTAGAGTTAAAAAATTATCTAAGTGTTAGATAGTTTGCAACAATACAAGGAACAAATCTTAAGTGTACAGATTACTCTTCAAGAGTTAGCTTATACACACTTAAGGGAAGCTTCATGACACTATAATGATGATGTGGTTAAGATAGGAAATGTGTATGGATAGTACGATGCAAGTTATAATTAAAATACTAGTGTGGGTATTTAACAAAGAAGGATAGAGCATATTAGTAAATAGAGTTGTACAACTTCAGGAATTATTTTGGTTACAAAATAATTACTAAGCCATGATGAGTCGACTATGTGGATAATATTCAATAAGTTATTTTATATAATGTCAAACATGTGAAGACATGAAAGCCAATTGTGTAGCAATTTGTGAATGTGCAAGGTATAAATAAAGATCTTGTATTGCGTAGTTATGTAGAAGTTGTGAGATGTTATAGATGTGATGTGAACTATTATGTAGGACTTATGTGATGCAAATTTTGATGTTTGATCAAAAAAAGTGTGAAGTATAGTAAACAACAAGTATTGTATGTATACTTATCTTGTGAAGAACTGAGTTGTATAATTTCATGTTAGGGTAGTGGGCTCTTATTGCATACATTGTAATTGTTCTACCAACTCCTAACAAGGTTGAAGAAACTCCTAATAGAGTTGAGGCTTCTAACAAGGCCTAGTTTCCTAACAAGGACTTGAAACACTATATGTACTTCATAGACTCCTAATAGGGTCAATATCCTTAATAGGTTCCTATTGTTTAGTGAATCATCTAGTGGGTATCACCACCACTGAGGTTTTCCCTTGGCTAGGGTTTCCCTAGTTAACAAATAATGGTGTTATGAGTTATCTATGTGCATGGTTATATTTATTGTTCAACATTGTTGGCTTACCTTCATATGCAAGTTATAAAGTAATTAACAATATTTAGTTATGGGAAAAAATTTGTAGAATATTGATTCACCCCTCGCACCCCCCCCCCCAAACCCCTTAGTATTATCCATTTTTAACAATTTGTGTACAATCACATGGACTACAAACTCAATGATAGGATCGGTGATACCATCTATAGATAGTCCTCAGCCATTCCATTTTTTCTTTGTCTTTTCTTTGATAACATTCTTGGTTGAGAAACACATGGTCTTTACTCAATCTAGGGTAAGATACCTTATCACTTGATGAATTATTGGATTTTATCTTTACTGGCCCATTCTATAACCAAATTTGTATGTCATGTACCCTTCTTAACATAACCTTTATCCCTTTGACTTTGAAAAATTTAGGAAAACCTAGCACATGGGTAAGCCCTTTCTCAGCCACAATCTTATTCTCCTCCATTAGTACTCCATTTTCATGCAATTTTTCATAGGCATTCTTCAATTTAAAATATCCAATCTCTACAATCTTACACATATAGCATGAGTGAATGCCATGCACCATGATAACTCTAGGAGGAAAGTATGACTGTGCTTGATGTGTCTCTAGACATTGCAACATCTAGATATGCCTTGAATTTCAAAGGTGAGCATTGATTGTTCCTCAAAATTTATGAAATTTATCGATGGCACATTATAGATTCATACAACCTTTTGCACAACTCACTCTATAAGTTTAAAATCACTTGGTAAATGAAAGCAATCTTCAAATTTTCATATATAGCTTCAAATGCTCTAATTAGGTCTTCAATAAATGATTCATACTAAGGTGGGTACAATAGAGTTGTCTCAACCTCAATATAAACTTTTTTTGCAATACCTTCCTCTATGAAAACAATCACTTGGTCTTTATTACCATTTGAATGCCTTGCTTGGTCAACATATCAACTCAGTCTATATGGGAGCCCTGTCGATGTAGTGATACTCAGTCATTATAGAAATCAATACTAATGCTCGACATCAATTATGCATATGATTTATTTTCTCAAATCTTGCCTCAAATATGTCCTAGTACATCTTGATTCATGTAGATATGGACTTTTAACATATCTAATGTCAAGAATTAGTATATCGTGTAACATTCAAATGCATAGTTCCTTATATACCTTCCTTTCTAGTTAGAAGTAGTGTAATCATCTGATCCATTAGATTAGGTGACCTTGACTTTACTAGTTCCACTACTTCTTTCTTCTTTCTTCTTTCTCTAGGTTTGATTCACCACGTTTCTTTCTCATGTTTATTGCTAGATGTTGGTGCTTAGTTATTGTAGTTATTTCTCACATGTCCAACAATTATAGAAAATTAAGGTTTCATTCATCCAACTCTTAGATTTACCTTTGAAATGTGTCTTTGTACAATTTACTACACCATGACCATACTCACCACAATAATGAAAGTTATGACATGTTTTGTAATCCTAGTTATATGAATTACCTTGCTTAATTGCATGCCCTTGCTTCTTGCATATTCAATTAGATTGTACCTTGGATTTTCTTTCTTGAACTCTATGTCTATATTTGTGACAATTTTAGTAATGACCTTCAAATCTAGGTGCAAAAAATGTATTACTAGCCTTTGATCTACATTCATGTTCTTGGTGTCCTTATTTCTTGAAATTAAAATAGTATCCATTGAATTTGATTTAGGATTTTTCTTACCAATTTGCTTATGTAAATGTTTGTTGTGTGCCCCATCTTACCACAATGATAGCATGTAGGATTTTTCTTTGGCTTTACATTTATTTTCTATCCACTCTTTGATGATTCTCCTTCCTTAGATAGGTGCTTAGTATAGCCTAGGCCAGATGTGTCAGTAGGTCTCCTTTGTAATCTCATAAACTCTTCATAATATCACATAGCTTCTTTAAGTTTGTTAAACCTTTTAATGAATTTATTTTCATGTTTCAGTTCATTCTTCAAATGCTCATTCTCAAATTTCAAATTAGTAATCTCCACATCCTTTCTGCTGAACTCTTGAGTTGTAAGGAGTATTATTTTGGTCATATCAAACTGATTTTGAGTAAGCCTTTGCACTTTACTATTCCCATCATCAAGTCTTGTATACATATGATCTTTATCCTCTTTAGCTTTCTTTTTTTGTTTAGTCACTTCACACAATCTTACTGACTTTATTTCATGTTCTCTTTAGAGTGCTCTTACTTATTCATTTAGTGTGTTATTACTTTCCAATAGGTATTCTATTAGTTCATCACTTTCAATAGAATTACCTTCTTCAAGTTGTCCTTCATTGTCTTTTTCATACAGTGTGACATTCTATTGAATAGCCAAGTCCTTTCTTTTGTTTAAGGATTTCTTTAACTCCTCTCTTGCTACTTCAAGTTGTTTTAGTATGATCAAGATGTCAAGTTTCTAATTCTCACTGATCTTTCCCAACTTATAAGACTCCATTTCCAAGATCTTAACTCTCAAGTTGTTAGACATCTTCTAAGAGAAAAAATCTCTAATAATAATTGTTGGGAAGTCTTATTAGGAAAGTAAAATATTAAGAGGGGGATGAATCAAGTTCTATAAAACTTTTAACTTTTTGAAACAAATCAAATACATTCACCATTAACCCATCTTATATTAGCATCATGAATAATATAACCATAAATAGACATAGATCTATCTATCCATCATATGCATAAACATGAAAGTAAATGTAAACACATAATACAAGTATTGGTTACCCAAAAATGCTCCAAGGTGAAGTGTAAAACTAGGGTGGAGATGACACCCACAAATCTTTATTACTACAACAATAAAATGTGCCTAAATTAAGGCTAAAAAGTTTAATCACTTGTGGTGATCTACCCTATGAGGGGTCTTCCCTGCTAAGAGATTACAAGACTTATTTAGTCTACCTTGATTAAAGGATTTAAACTTACAACTAAGTAAGAACTCTTTTAGGAGATTTAAATAGGCCTATTAAGACCACTCTGTTAGGAGATTTACCCTAATTCACATGCTAGAATGTATAATTACCTAATCTTTCCATTAGCACTCTGATGCTAGATTATAGATCTTCTCTTTTCAATTTTGATTTGATCTTCTTATCTGATATGCTATGTTATTTCCTTCATTTCTAGGTTTTTCTGTACAATCTATACTTTTGAATTATCAAACATAGCTTTCCTTTACTAATACACTTCTCTCTTCACTCTCTCTTGATCCTTAGAGACTTAGGGCTTCAACTCTCCTTAAATAAACATCTAGAGAAGGTTCTAGATCATAATCAACAATCTAGATTTCTATCTTTTATCACATAGTCCTTTCATTTATGTAATTGACTGATCACCTTGCATAGGGATTGATAACCTTTGAAAAAATATTTAAGAAACTCCTTATTTGTCTCTATAAACATAAAATAGTGTATAAAAGTCAGCGAAAAAGTTTTACATAAGTGTTTATCTCATCACAAACAAATATGCCAAAACTAGTTTACTCGACACTTGAATACTATGATGCTCAATCACATGACTAATATACATGGTGTCCCTTGGATTTTGTATGCTTGGCACTATCTATGAAACTTGCCATGAGCTAAGATTTCTTTGCTCGGTATTTTTTGACTTCACTCAGCATAAACTGGCACTCAGTGCATACTAGGGTGTTCGGTAACCTAAGACTTTCTCAGCTCAAACTGAAATATAAACAAGTCCATAATATATTCAACATTCCTTGGGTGGCTCAATGGTAGTGATGATTGACCAACTTTTCCTAGGAAATGAATAAGTATTTGATACTAATAGAAAACATGACTTGGAGATCAACAAGGTAGGAGAGATTGTCTGTTGTCTTCCATTAAACACTCTAGATTTTAGATAGAACATTCTAGGATGTGGAATACTCTAGAAGATGAGTTTCTATTTTTGTGTATTACCTCTATAAATGTGTACAATTCATAAGGGAAAAAATGCATTGCTTTAAAAAATTTGAATGTTGTACTAGTTGTAAAAAAACTAGATTAATATATTATTGTTTATCTATTACATATCTCTATTGTGTTTGTCTCTTGCTATATTTTCTTAAATTAGAGTAGCTATTATTTTGTATTAATATTATTTCTATGCAATTTTTAACATAGTATCAGAGCTAAGGATTCAACTAGAAATAGATTACTAAAATGATTTGTTTAAGCACATTCTATATTGCTAGAGTAGTATTTGTTTGAAGTTTCTTTTTGTGGCTAAGATGGCCTCTACAAATGAGGTCTTGCCAATATTTGGTCGATGTAGTTTTGCAGATTGAAATAGTGTAGTCAAGAATGCTTTGAGAGAAAAGGATTTATGGAGGACAATGAATAAGGAGATTGGAGAACCCCAAACTAATAGAGATAAAGATCTTTGGAAATAAAAATTGGAGAAAGCTAGAAGTATTGTTGCTAAAGCTCTAACCCCCAATCTCAGTAGAAGATTTGTTGATATTGATGATCCAATAGAGTTGTGGGAGAATTTAGAAAAAAAAATATAAAGATGCAAATATTTCTAATACATTTAGTATAGATGAAAATTTGGTGAATGTAGATCCATCTTATTTTGAAAAGGTGGCTAATTTTTTTAATGACGTTGTCATTCTAAGTCCCTATTTAAAGAAAATAGGTGTTAGATAGGTGCAAATATAAATTTTTAGTTGATTAGAATGGTTGAAGGTAAGCTTCCTCAACCATACAAGGTATTTAAGGAATCAAAGAAAATGATTATTCAATTAAATCTTAATTCTCCACAACAAACTTTTGATCAATTTTGTAAGTTTGTTCTAAATAAAGAAACTTGGCTTCTTAAACAATGATATATTAAGAAGAATCATGCATATGTAGCTAAAAATTAAAAAAATATAAATTATGGGAAGAAGAATTAGAGAGGATTTAATAAATGTAACCATAAAGAGGGTTCTAACCATTTTTTAGAAATGATTGTACATAAAAATTAGATGGAAGAAAAACTATTATTTCCAAGTATTGTGGAGGTGAGAATCACATGGAGAAATTTTATGTAAGAAAGAAGGATAGTGAAAGAAAGAAATTTACAAGCCTAAGAAACAATAGTTTAGGAGGAAGTTTCTACACCTAAAATTAAATCTATTGTTAATGTGGGGTACTTTGCTTCAAATTCTATTAAAGAATGGATTTTAAATATAGGTGCATCACTTCATGTGATTGGAGATAGATCTTTTCTTCCTGATTTTTATCAAGGAAATAACTTGAATCAATAAATTACTATCAGCAACTAAATGAAACTTCTAGTTTTAGGGACAAGAATTGTTAATGTAACAAATGGGTCTTTGAAAAATGTTTTATTGATTGAAGAATTAGGGGTAAATATTATTTTATTTTACAAAATATTTCAATATGGATATGAGTTTGTTGTTATTGCTAATCAAGTTATTCATAGAAATAGAACAAACCTAAGAAATATAATTTCTAGTGGTAGAGTTGATCATAATGAGAGTACTTTTAAATTTGTGGGATTTGTTGATGATGAACTTCCAAACTCTCATGCTTATAATGCTCAAGCTAATTATATGTCCAAACTTTGGCACACTAGAGTTGGACATATAAATCATGGAAAACTACAAATATGATTATAATGGATATGGTTAGAGGATTTTAAAATAACTCACCACCTAAAGTAATTTTTGAAGGGTGTGTGCTAGGGAAACATCATCAAGATCCTTTTGATTCAAGTAAACCAAGGAGAGTTAATCATCTATTACAACTCATTCATAGTGATTTATATGAACCACACTATCCTTTACTTTCAAGAACTCGACATGTTCTCACTTTTATTGATGATGGTAGTAAAAGAGTAGGGGTTTATTTTATTGAAAGGAATAATGAAGTGCTTGACTTGTTTCAAAAAACAAAGGCATTATTTAATAAACAATCACTACTACATTTAACATCATTTTTCGACCAAAAATTTTGACCATCAACTAAATAAATTTAGGGTGGTTGAAATGTAAAGGCAAAAATTTCATTTTTTTACATATAAGACCCGTGTTGGTCAAAATTTCAACCAACACAGGGCTTATTCATCTGCAAAGTTCAAAAAACATTTGCTCAATTACATTTTTCACACCCGGTTTCAGTTGACATTTTTGGAGCATTTTCACATGGTTTTCTCTGAGCCTAGTTTCGTTTCAGGTTTTCTCCACCCACTTGATTAATGATGCCTGCTAGCCCTAGAAATAATATGGAAGGGGGCCCTGCATTTGCATCAATATAGGGGGGCAGAATAGTAGTTTGAAACTCTCGATATTATCTTTCTTTCATTCTTCCTGATGTGCTCGACTTCAAAATTTGTTCCATTCATGACCTCCAATCACACCTACATCTCTGGTGGTCGAGGAGAGGGATTTCTCTTCGAGCATATTTCCATAGGTACATGTGTATTTTTTTTGTAGGTTTTTATGATAATATTTAAGATGGAAGTGAATACTATTACTATCATTATTATTTTGTATGCCAAAGTTCAGCCATTGTTGTGTAATATAAATGGGAGAGTCTTCACTCAAGTGTTTTTTCTCAGTGATGTTTTGATGATAAGTGTTAAAAAGAGTCTAGTTGCAAAAAGAATGTACTTTTTGTTTCATTTTATTGAAAGTGTGTAGATGTAGATTTATCATTTGGAATGTTGGTCTATTGTAACAACTGTTATACTTTTTGTTATAATAATGAAAGAAAAGAAAGGAAATGTATATGCAGAAGCTATAGTTGTAAAAGCTTAGAAGAAATAATAATGAAAAAAAAAAATTGTTTTATAAATATAGTTGTGTTGGTATCATATTTTTCTTTTATTTTTGTTTTAATAATACATAATTATATTGTATCATTTAGACAACAGTTTCATATTCAAAAAAAGAAAAAAAAGAAAAAAAAATTGAGTGAGTTTCTCTCTTCAACTCTAGAACATTCAACTTAAACATCAACACATAAAGATAATAATTTGAAATCTGGTGTGTTTAGTGCTTGGAGTTATACCCCCAATACCTAGGCCATGTGGGCTATAAAACATGATATTCATGTGATTCTATGTTAGATGATGATGATAATAATGAATAATCACCATCTACTACTAGCTCATGTAGTGATAAAAGGTCTTTAATGCACCTCTAACTACAAGTATGCCATGGAAAACTTTTGATGGAGATGACTCCTCAAACTAATAGACTATCATGGAAATTTTTTGATGAAGATGACACCTACAAATACTGGACTATCTTCAAAAACTTATGATGAAGATGGCACCTAAATTTACTAGACTATAATTGAATTCATGTACTTTGGATCCTTCATCGAAAGTTTCTGTCATTTTGTTAGAAGATGATTTATCTTCTAGTTCAACCAAAAGAATCTCTCTCCTATATTTCAACATTACATTTAATTGTTGCATTGCAATTAGGTCTTCCTACAAGGGTTTCCATTTGGATGAATAACAAACTTGTTGGTGTTTTAAAACTACTAAGCAACAAAATGCTTAATACCAAGATGACAATACTCACACAATCTAAAGACTAGCCAATTCTTATTATCAATTGTATGTGCACACCATTTGGGCCAAACTTCTATAAAACCAAGGGCAGTTTTCTACTCTTTTGGCTCTGCAAAACCAGGGTGGGTATACCCAAGGATGATACAAGACTGGGGAAACTATATGAGAATTATCTTAGTTTCATTCTGATTCTCATCTCAAATTCTTGAATACATATACAATTCTTGATACTTTAATAAAAACATCCCATATAAAAGATATGACCAAAAATCTTCTATAGGTCTACAGATGTTCTCAGCAATAATGGCTAACTAAAGCTAAAACATTTCATGCAAACAAGTAGAGGCCAACTTTGAAGATCTACAGGAAATAAAAGTAAAATTGATTATAATTCTGCATTTTGACAATCATGTGTAACACATTTCTCTTTCAGCTAGATTAAATTTGATCAATGCCTAGTCCATTGGGGTTCAGAGTCTACTACAAATCTCTAGATCTAATTTGTTGCCTTACAACAAATTTTATCAGCAATTCTTATCAGAAATCATCATTCAAAATCCTTTCCACTACTACAACAACCTTATAAAATTAACAAAGCTTTTACTTAATCCATTGAATTAATAGCCATGATAAACAGAGATACAACCTAATTGAACTGCATTCAATTGCATAAGCCTTTACTTATACAACATCAAGATAACCAAGTAATCAAAAGGAGACAAAGTTCAAAAAGAATTGATATGGGGATAGTTCATAATTTGTATTCATTTTCCTTGAAAATTGTATACAATTTACAATAGACTCAGAATGACCTTCAGAAAGAAACAAAAATCACTCTATATTCATGTATTCTCAAGATCTGATAGAGAAAATACATCACAAATTTTTGCTCAAAAATGGTGGACCAAAAATAGACTAAGTGTATCACTTAGCAAATAGAATTCAGACCTTTTCTCTTGCCCTAGAATTTCACTTATATAGTGTGAAATGCAACAAGTTTCAAGCTAAGAGAAACTAACATGTGTCTTTTACAAGGAATATCTACATACACCTATCACAAAATGACAAAACTATGGGTAGTAGAAGATGTCAAAATTAAATCATTCCTTTCGGTGGGCTAGCTTCTGTTACATGTTCTGATGTTGTATAGTTAGCTATTGATCTAATTTATCTTCATATGTAACTGCTAAATTAGCCAACGATGAAGATTGTTTGGACAAGGGCACATTAACCTCCACTTGCAAGCTTCCACCACCTTCAGTCTGCATGGTAAGGACAACTTCTACCTTTTCCTTTTCTTTAATTGTATTGGCATCTTGTGGTCCCGGTTCTGCAACTGAAAGTGACAAGATTTTCTTTTCTTCTTCTTCTTATTGGGTTTGACTAGTGATGGTATCAATGATTTGGACTTCCTCACCCTACACCTCATCACTGCCAGTTTCATCTACATCAAACTATTCACTAGAAGCCATTTCTGCCATCCACCTATTAAATAATGTGTCATATGGCCAATTGAATTGCAAAATATCCTTCTATTTCTTTATTATATAATCAGCCTCATTATCAATATCAACACATTCCTATTTTAAAGAATCAAATAATATTTTGGCTTTCACCATTTCTTCTGTTGTGGTGGCCCACCGTGCATTATGACTTGATTCATTCTTAAATAGAATAAATCATCAAGTTCCTTCACCCATTCCTCTTTGCTTTTCAAACTATTTTTCTTATCTAGGGCATGAGGAAATAAATTGAATTTTTGGCTCTTATATTTGTCTAAGTAGCCTATTATTATCTTTTGTAAATGTATCATTTTGCTATCAAAATCAGCAAGACCAGAAACAATGTCAAAGGTTTTATCAATCTGATCATGAGAATTATTTATAACAGATAGACACATTAAGGTTATTGCTTTCTCCCTTCTCACCCATTTGTTCAGAATAGGCTTTAGAGCCTCATCATCTGCTTTTAACTCCTCCTAGATGTTAATCACCCTGGCCAATTGATCATGGATTAGTGACCATTCAACCTTGTCTCCTAGGTATGTAAGACTTGTTCTTAGTTTATATTCATATTTAGATTCTATCTCTACATGTAAGGTGCATAATTTACTCTTTTCTTCTTCAAAATCCTCAGCAGTGTAATACTGTGGCCCTTGGGGTGCGTCTAGTATTTCAATGAGGGGGGTAGATTTGAAAGGTTCAACAAGGGGGTGAGGGTATGTTATTTTAGGCTCGGTGGATTTTCCCAGTAGCTTGTTCTCAAGCTCAACTCTCCTTTTTACCTCTTTATTGTAGGCATCCACAACTGCCTCATATTTACTTTGTAATTCAAGTATTTACTTTTCCTCCCTTTTAGCAGTAGCCAAGGCAAACTGAGAATAATCCACATTCATGTGGGCTGCCTGTACGTGTGAGGTATCAGGAACTCTCCTCATAATAATATTCCCTATTAGTCCTAAACCATCAAGCTATGTTGATATAATCTTGGATCGTCTTCTTAAGGACCACATAACAAGAGCAGCTTGATCATCACTAAAAGCAGTCCCTACAAATTCCTTTTTATTTGGGTCTTGTAACTCTAGTCTATTAGAAACAGACTTGAAAATCAATGCATCTACAATATCCTAACTAGGCAATAATAGTATGTTAGAAGTTTTTACCATTTTCCTTCCCTCCTTAGAGGTAATGTTCTAGAATTCTTGCATCATTTTCTCCTTTATTTGGTTTTGGATGGAGGCTTCATCCATTTTTGGATGCTCTTTTTTCATGTTCTTACATCTTTCCTCAAAATTATGGATGTTTTCCCTCCAAGAAAATTGATGGAAAGCCCTAGACCTTACAAAACTGTCATTTGACAAAAATTGCTGGCTGGCTTGAAACAGGGTCCAATTCCCTTCCCTTAAAATTAGCTACAATCAGCTCGAGGCTTGGCATAGGAGGTTCCTGGGGGTTCCCTTCATTGATCTCTGCCTGAGTGAGAAAAACTCCCCCTTTTGATCCAATTTGTTTAATTTTCTCAATAGTGAGTTGCTCCTCCTTGGTTCTCAAAGGGGTCTGTGAAGGTGAATACTCCTCAACATGAGAGTCCTCCTCTCTTATTATTTTTCTCCTCTTAGGGGAGGGCTCAGTAGGCCTCTCTTCCAAAACCCTACTAGTGGACTCAATTATTTGTTTGCCTTTGTCCACTGTATTCTTTTTATTTTGAACAATAGTATATCCCGACCTTTTTAGGACAGTTAATTGACCTACCCTTATATTGGGAGTAAAACCCAATCTTCCCATTACTTCCCTGGCCTTATCCGGGTAGAACCTAATAAATAATTTCTTCTTTTCATTCATTGCCTCTATTATTTCAGAAAAATTATTCATAAGTTTTCTCATCTTATTTACATTTGTAACTGCATTTTCCAAAAGACTATAATCTGGATCAAAACAATGAATGAAATCCAAAATTTTAGAAAAGACTTTCCACTTTTCTTTCCTAGTCTCTTGCTCCTGCAAGGAGTACCCATTCCTTATTAAGTCTTTAGAAAAATAAAATTTATGCTCAATTTTACCAAGCTTAATTCTCTACCTCAGAGCCAAATGATAAAATCCTTCAGATTCACAAAAAATGAGGATGGGAAGTTGCCATCTTATAAGGATCCAAAATCTTATACAGAGAAAGCCAACCTCCTTTTGTGATTACAAAATGATGAGCCACTATGCAAGTAGGAAAAATTAACCCCTTTTGTCTTTTCAATAGAAGGGCTTCCTCCACTCCTCCTTGCTGCCACAATATCTCAGCAACCCCTACCTTCAAAGGCACTTGGTAGGGTAGTATGTGAGGGCTTCCTTTAAAACCATATATTCTAAATACAGTAGAAACAGAATATGGAATGACATCTCCCCAATTATGTGAAACTTTCAAACCACTTGGGTTTTCCATAGGCCTAATAAGATTCATTAATGCTTTGGGGATTCTGGGATTGTCCCTTAATAGGAGGCATCTCAGCTTTGAAGCAAAATACCTATCAAACCTAAGAAAATTGGCATTCTCTGCATCCCAAGTCATATCTGCACTCCACAATTGAACTGGTAATGCTTCCCCACTCTCTTCTTTGTTTAATTCCATTTCTTTACTAAAATATGTTACTCCCTTGAATAAGAACATGTGCATTAACAAAGAATAATGGCCAAAAGTTTGTTCCACCTTACCCTTAGCAATTCCAATCAGTCCAATGTTAATCTCCTCAGCTAAGTAAGAAGCAAAATCAAAAATTATATCCAAACCAAAAGAGGAAATCTGAGTAATCATATACATAAAATCCATAGGCATGAAATCTTCTTCATCTCTCCCAAAAACTTTACACAAGGACCTATATATTTCTATAACCCTAGAATTGAAGTATGCCCTTTTGAAAGGCTCCCTAGAGGATGTTGTTATTGTTGGTAGTGTTCCAATTCTACCTATGTGTGTGCTCAATGCTCCTTGCCTAACTACATCTCTCTTAGACATATACTCATTTTCTAACCCTTTCAAATCAATGGGCACATGATAATAATTGATAGGCCCTAAACTAAAAACTTCCCTAATCTCCTCTACACTAATTGTAATCAAGGTTTCACCATCAGTTCTCATCACTACCCTAAGAGCTTAGTCGTAATTCTTAGCTACAGCTTCCAAAAGATCATAATCCATGAAAACACTAGGAACCACCAATTTCCCTAGACCAAAATTCCAGATGTTGGCATGTGGGGCAAAAAGGTTTCTCTTTGAAAACCATTTTTTGAATAAAATAAGACCAGTCTATGAAGTTGTTGCATCCCTAACCCAATTTCCTTTGTCATACAACCCATCTGTTATTTTCAGCCTAGGGTTTAATGAAGTTAGCCTCTTAACTTCTACAGTTTCAACAGTGGAAGAAGGGACCAGTTAAAGCAAATCATCATGGATATTCCTATCCAGATAGTTCTCTTGACCAAAAAAAACTTTCTCTTTTGGAGCCATTTTAATTAACTCTTGAAGGACTTGAAATAGCAGAAGGATTATAATGCAAGTACTTACTTTGAATTTCACTCTAGTTCTTCTTAGTGTTACTACAATCTTTCTATGAACAAACTACTTCACAATCTTATCGAATCCAACACGGTCTTCTCAAAAACTATTTTTGCTTAGAAATGCTCTAAATCTTTGTTCAAGTATGGTGGAATTAATAAAATCTTCTATATTATACTCTATGTTTCTTCACACATGAAGCTTTCATCTCTCATAAATGCACAGGGTGGCATCACCTTCTATATTGAAATTTACACTGTGGATTTATGAAAAATCCTACGATCCAGGGATGCAAGCAAAGATGACCCATGTTCCTCTTGACAAGCTGGTAGTCAACCCAATGAAAATTTTCTATGTGTACTTTTCCTTCATTATTGGTGCCTCTAAACTGGACCCATAGAACTCTAGGGACACATGTCACTTAGGTGCTATCTCGCTATACATAAAGAGTGAGCACCTTGCCATAGTGAGATAGCGCCCATCATTGATCCTGATTTGATCATGTGGATGATATTTGATGCATTGCTCAAAAGAAATAAGGTGGGCCCCTTGTTGCCATATCGCTATTCATAACCTTTGTGCAACTCACGATAGCGAGATAGCAACGATCGTGGATCTGAGATAGATTTGATGATCAGAGTCCTTCATATATTTTGTGAATAGGGCGTGAGTCCAATCATTAATGACATGATGAAATCCTACGCCGATAGCATTTCGATTCAAATTTTTGAAGACCTGGCTCTATTACCATGCTTCTTGGGGCCCATATTTGTTTATTTCTCAAGTAGGCACTATGTCGCTAATGGCGAGAAGAACAAGTTCCTGATAGCGACATAGAGAATCTCAGTGTCTTTGCTTTTCCTGGAATATATGTGTAGCCCATTAGATGCTAGCATGTTCCAAAGCTTTATAATTGATATCTGATGAAATACTTTTTGGGACCCACTTTGAAAAGTTTTCGTAGTACTACTTCCGTCTGGGTGCTATGTCGCTAACGAGGAGAGACACCAATTCTTCGATAGTGACATAGCAATTTTTGGTGACTCATCAAAATTCAAGGTCAGAAAGATAAAGGTGAGTGAAGTTATAACTACCCTCATTAATGCATTTGACACATAATATAATAGCACATGCACCACACAGCCTAAAAAAACTTACGATCATCTAAAAATTTAAAAGTGACTGTCGGCCATTATTTTTGGTGAAGGCATCATGTTGCTAATGATGAAGTGCCCAATTTCTCTGATAGTAACAAAGGGACTAATCAAAAAAGCTAAGATTTCTGTTGACACCTTTTGTACCTCAATGTTGTAATTCCTTTTCAGCTTCTGACATGTTTGTTATAAACATGATGAAATATCTCTGAAACAATACAATCTATGGTCACCGTATTTCCACTTGACGGTATCGATTTTCAACTTAGCGATGGTCGCTATGTCGCTAAGGCTGAAATACTTGTATCTTTTCATAGCGAGATAGCAATTGTCATAGATCTTTTAGGGATCAGGCGGTCAAAAACACAAAAGAAAAGATGTGACTCAGGGCATAGAAAGTTTGAAAAGGATGGGAGTCTTGGCATTTTTTTAGTTTCATGCCCAAAAAATTTAAAAGAAAACAAGACCTAGCGTTTTGACAAAAAATTTCTTCAAAGACCCACAAAATATGACTTGGCTAGAAACCCTATTCACCATAGGTGGATCCCAATCTAAATTATTCTATACCTTGGACAAAGGAATTCAATTATGCAAAAATTTAGACCAACAAAACTATCATGGAAAAATTGTGACGAAGATGCCACCTGCAACTATTAGACTATCATAGAAAAATTGTGATGAAGATGACATTAAAAACTATTGGACTATCATGTGTACAAGTCACAAAATGATTCCAACATATGAAATTAAGTGTACTACATAGGATAGTGATGACTGAATTTCCATGCCCTCCAAATTTGGTGGTTGTAACATTTATACCAATTTTATTTGTGGGATACACACTCTTGATAAGTTAGTTAGCCTTGCGACTAAGGTTGATTGGGAATGTTGACACATGCAACCTGAGCATGAGTTTGAATTTGGTATTTCCTTGGAGATTTTTACTTATTTTCCAAATAGAAGGTATCATCTCCATTTTGTCTGTCATGATAAGTTGTCATAGGTTTTTTGAATGAATTTATTTTCTTATGTGTATTTCTTCTCATAGAATGAACAAAACTTATTAATGCTCCACCAAAAGCCGTAGAAGGAACAACAATCTAAAGTTTGGGCTTGCCGCTACCAAGATCTCTTCCCTTTCCAAAGAATCCCAAATAGCAAAAGCAAACAAACAAATTCAAGACCGTTTAAGCTTTACCCAATAATAATATCCCAGGAGTCTAAGAACAACATTTGACTACAAGGGTGGTGACGAGAAGTGTGGGGTAGCATTCCTTCAGACCATATAAATTCTTCTACAGTTCATGTTTTGAATGCCATAAAAACCTAGAATTAACATTAGAATCCATGGTTTGGATAATATAAAGTCTTAGAATCAATCAATACAAAATCCATGGTTTGATTGCTATGAAAACTTAGGACCAGTACTAAATTTCATGCTTTGAATGTAATAAAGACTCAGAGTAGTCATATAATGTTTTGTAACTCAACATTGCACTCTTCCTTGGAACATCCAATATAAACCCCTAGGTCACATTGCACTCTCCCCTAGAACATCCAATATAAAAGTCAAAACTCATAAAAAGAAAATCAATCAATTTCATTTCTAGGGCTTTTATAATTTCTCAATAAAATTTGAGTCATGAGGCTTCACCAATATGTCACTTTGATGACTTAGATAACTATTTTTGGTGTTTGAATTAAGTTATGTCATTATTAAAGGCATACTTTTCCATTAAATATAATGGTTCCTCAATAATACTTTATGAAGATAAGTAACAAATTTACAATATAGCCATTATAAATAGCTTTATTAATATTACTATAATTTTAATATCTCATTGATTACTCATCTCTCTGTCTCATCTGAAATAGTTGGTCAACCATTGCTTCCATCGCACAACCAATTGCCTTACTAATAATATTAATGGTTCCCTCTATTAACTCCTAACCTACTATAACTAGTAATTCCCTGAATATTTGATAAAATTAGTACTGTCAAGGGTTATCACTACATTGAGATTGGTCTAGGTGCCTTGCCAAATGTAGAAATGTTGGATACATAACTTACTATAAATTGTAAGTGTACCTAACTGAAACAAATGAGGAGCAATCGTAAACACTTATGTACTATAGAAGGGAAAGATCCTCTTGTTTTTCTAGATGGGGCCCTCTAGCCATCAGCCTTAACCTACGAGGGCCAATAATAGGTCAATCCAAACATAAACCATGGTGAGCTAAACTAAGGACATTACACTTTATAACCAATCCTACTTGTCAAAAAATACATAGGAAACTTCAACAAACACTTTGACGAGCCCTCTTAACTTCAACGAGCTCTATTCATCTTTAGAGATCCCATTTTTTATCACCAAATCTCCATTAAATGATCTCTAGCTTCTCATGGAGTTCCTATATTAGAAGCTTCATACATAGTATCACTTCCATCATCTGCAATAGCTGGTGATAATCCAGACTTAACCAATGCATGATTGCCAACTAAAGAAATACTAGAGCCAATGTTGAGATCTAACTCCACAATAATAGCTAATGAATTTCCATGTTTTTTTATCAATGGGTTAATCTATTGAATTATTAGAAAATTTAAGAGTCAATAAAAAAAATCATCAAATCAAGCTCAGTGTTATTCTCAATTATAACAACAACCATTTAGGCCAACTGTTTGTAAAGTACATATTGATATTTGGTTGAAACTCAATAGTTTGGATGGTGAATCTAATAATTTTTTTTATGGTTGTAGAAGAAGAAATCATTTTTAGCATATCCTTGCTGAAAATAGTTTCCACAAAAATTAAGATCCACCAAATATTCTACACCTCAAAATAGAAAACAATCAAATGATGCTAGTTGTGCACACCATGTTTACTTTGGTTCTAATTATCTTCCTACCAAATAATAGTATAGGGCTTTTCTATAAAACAATGCTACTAGCTACCACATTTCTAAAATGATCAACTGCATGCCACTATCGACTATACTCTTGCACCTATGCTTGGTGCAAGCACTAGTATATAGTACTTAAGATACCACTGAATATCTAAATCATTGTTTTTCAAAGAAGTTGTAAGGCATAATTCAAGTGAATTTAAATACTCCAGGAAATTCTTGGGTGTGGATGTTTCAATTCCTTAGTTTCAAAACTTGAATATATTTCATGCTTATCATTTCGTCTAGAAATTCTTAAAACATCATTAAAATAATTGTTCCCTTTGACAACGTCAAAGAGTGTATATATACAATATTTTTGGAGTTTTTTTGTGCTAAATGAACCTTTTGTGATCAAGTCTTGTAAATATCTTTGTTGGTACAACTGCAAATTTCTTATTGGCTTTGTACTAGTACCTAAGATTAACATTGATGACATTAGTAGAATTCCAAGTTTTTCTCTTGCATTCCTATTAATTGTACTTGATTGTCAAATATGTTAAAGAAGAAAAAAATGCCAGTTAGTTTATAAACTGTAACTGACCTAAATTGCTTGATGTATTTTTTAAATGTTGAGATGTATATACTAAGAATTTTTTGTTGCTACAAGCCAAGCCACAGCTGGCAGATAGGTCAAAGCTTCCAACTATTGTGGATCCTGTGATTAAAGAGTTGCTGAACTTGAAATATCTTCAGCAAGTAAGTTGCATGCAAAATATTTCTTTTGAAGGGAATTGACATTATTTTTAAAAATACATTCAGTTTATACAATTTTACTCATGTGTTTGGTGGATAAAAACTTAACATTCTTCCACATTTCTTGCCCATTTTATTGCATATCTAAAATAAAACATAATCTTTCCATTTTCCAATAGCTAAATGTCTTTGACTATGATTTGAATTTGGCATAAAATGTATTTTTTAGGTTAGATTGTCAGCTAGTTTTGGTTGATCACCATTTGAAAATTAGAGGTGCTAATCCTTTCATTGAAGATAAAATTATAGTGCACTACATATCATCACACTTACCCAAAAAAGTTGAGCCAAACATTTGATTATCTAGATTGAAAGTCATTGTCCACTTCACAATCTTAGCAAGAAGAACACCATAAGTACTTGTGAACCAAGTATTAATGATGAAGCGAGAAGGAAAGAAAAATGAAAAAATGTGTTCAGTCAAGAGATAGACATTGGAAAGAAAGCCATTGATTATAAAAGTATTAAGATCAAGTTTTAAAATAATGTTTTAATTGACAAGCACAAAGTACGATTAGTAGCTAAAGAGCAACAAATTTTCCTTGTACATTTGTGCACTATCTCCATGATTCCATGTTTGGTCCTTAGCCTCTTTGCAATAACCACATGATCAATTATTGCCAAATAGTGCCAACATACACTGTGGAAAGACCCTTTCTAGATCATATTTCAATGCAACAATTCATCAAACGATGGTGCTTTGAGGGGACAATGATCATCTTCAACTATGTGACTTTGGCTCATTGCTTCAAATTTGTTAGAGGATATAGAAACTTATTGACTGTAAACAACAGGTACGTTCTTAGAAAAAAACCCATACTCATTGTAAACAGTAGTTATGGACTTAATGCATATTTCATGAGTTGTGGTTCATAATCATCAGCTTGACTTGTTTGTTTAATACGCAATGCATTGAGGTGATGCTTACAATTTTAATTCATAACAACCATTTCTCATCAACTTAATTTTTTTTTTTAGTACCCATCGTATTGATGTGACACTTACAAGCTTGAAGTATTGCAACTTCCTAGAAGGTCTGCCTACTCAATTCCATGATGATCCAACTTTCCTTGATCCTTGGGAGAATGATGTAGGAGCATCAAGGTCAAGGTTGAAGGCATGAGAAGACATTAAGGTCTCAAGATAACCAACATGACAATGTTAGAATAGTTGATGTAATAAGACCCTATGAAGGTCCTTTTTTATATGTTTGTAATCATTTTAGTTACATTTGAAAACACTAATTAACAAAAACCATATGTGCAAATATAAACATTAATCGCAACATGTCCAATTTATTTGTAGGTATATTTTCCTGTGAAGAAAGACCATGCCTGACAATATGAATCTAGAAGAAAATAATGAGACAATGGCTGCATTGTGGGCTCAGTTCCAAATAAAACTTGATAAATGTTATTGTCCTTGCAAAAAGTGTAAGGGTTTAAAGAATCGAAGAATTCTAATCACAACAGCCCAGAGTCATTGTAGGCAATATGGTCATGTTGAAGGGGCCACGATTTTCATCCATTGCTGAATGTGAATTTCCTATTGGAGGAACATGGAGGTTTGAATATCCAAGCTAAGGATAACACTCTCATGGAAGAAGATGATAATGTGCCGGAGGACATGATTGAAGAAGATGGTATTGGGGCAAGTGATGAAGAGACTCACAATGATGGTACTAGCGAATCTGATAATAATGATGAAGATGGTCTTGATATACCTTTACTTGAGAAGGCACATGAGCCTGTTACCTTTTGCTCACCCGCCAAAGGTTTAAATTTTAAATGCTCGGCTTGTCCAATGGCTAGCCGTGGAAATATTATTTTTTATGCCAAGATCGGACATTATGATGTATTTCGCAGCCTACAAGATCTTCTCCATTAGATTTCAGCAAGATCGACGGTCGGTGCAATCTCGCCGTCAAGAACTGCCCGAGAGTTAGCATCAATGACATTGCGCCCAATTGACACGTGTCTAGTGGGTCCGACGAGCGTGCTACAACAGAGGGTGGGTAGGGAAAGTTTTCTGGCACTGTAGGTGCTATGTCGCTATCACACGCTGGCCAAAAAATCTCCATGGCGACATAGCACCTGGCGAAGATGCTCGTTGGTGGGTGACACATTTCCACGGACTGGAAATTTCAAAACACGGCAAGGCGCCATGGCGCCAATGGAAGACCAATGCATTTTATGATGGTGACACAATGCCCAATCAGAAAATCCACCATGGTGAGGAAGGGTCAGGCAAATGGGTCCCGTCGGTACCCTGCAATGCAATTTGCCAGCCCAGCATCAAGATGGCAAATCAGATGTAGCCATGTATTCATCAGTGGGGTCAAGGCAATATGGACCCTCCGAGTTGGTGCTTTGTCAGACCAAGGAGGTGTCTCATTGGGCCAATAAAGAGTGACCATGTCCTCCAAGTTAGAGTTCAGTCAGCATCACCGAAACATGGAAGGGTAGGATCTCCACCGTCAGATAAATCCAGATCAGTGGATGGAACCATCTCACTATGGCAGAGATGCACAGGTTTTAACATGGCGACATAGCAACCATCCGCCATGTGTCGGCAGGAATCAGGTCTTACCCATCAACGTCAGGAGAACGAATAAAATGCTGACACGCGTTCAGCAGGCCCAGTAGTTTTGAGAGGAATGGCGAGTCTTCACGATTGTCAGATCCATAGGGATCTACGGCTGGCGCTATCTCGCCATCGAGAACTACCCGAGAGTTAACGTTGGCAACATAGCGCCCAGGCGCCACGTGTCTTGATGGAACCAGGTTTCACACAGCTGGCACGGTAAGGATTAAGCGATCGTCAGACCAATAGAGAAGTGCCACATGTGCTGCAGGCCTAGTGACTTACAAGGGAAGGGAGTTGTGAAACTCCATGATCGTTGGATCGAGGTTGATCGACGGTAGGCGCCATCGCACTATGGCGAAGATGTGCGAAGGTTATGTTGGCGACATAGTGCCTGACCGGGAAGTGTGATGGCAAGCAAGTTCACGACGGGCCAATTTTGTGATGGGAAGAGGTCAGGCAGCTGGAAAGTTTAGAAATGCTGGTGGGGCACCATGGCGCCATCAGAAAACTCACGAGTTTTCCGTTGGTGACATAGCACCCAAACGGAAAACTGACCATGACGGACTCTCAGGCTTGGTGGGACTGAAGGACGGGACAGGTGGGATGAGCTATCTAACATTGTGGCCTTGTGATTGGTCACGGTGGTACCTCATCTACCATGGTGGCATTTCAGAATATGCCACATTTGCATCAAAGGGTGAGATGGCAGTTGGGTGCTATCTCGCTATGGGAAGGTTGTCTCGATTTTCCCATAGCGACATAGCACCTTAGTACCATGTGCCAGGTCAGTGCAGCCAAGTGTTAGGGAATTCGCCAGAATGGTGCTACATCAGGCCAATGAAGGACTGCCACATATGCCAAATTAGAACATAGACATGAGGTGGCACTAGATCTTCAACGCAACCAGCATGTTGCAGGGGCGAGTTCTACACCGTTAGATCTGCGAAGATCAGCGGTGGGCGCTATCTCACCATCGAGAAACTGCATGAATTTTATGATAGCGAGTTAGTGCCCATGCACCGCGTGTCCTCATGGGCCTGGATTTGGATGCGCAGTTAACATCACAGTTACAATTGATAATTAAGTTGCCAAGTTAATGATACAGTCTGGTTGGGGCATCGCAGTCATAGTTTGGTACCACCACGGATAGAGATACTGTTGGGCACTATGTCGCTATTAGGAACTTTAGGGCATGGCACCCATAGCGACATAGCGCCCAGTCAAACATAAAGGTGTGGTCAGCATGTGAAGAGGACTGCCAGGGTGGAAAAGGGGAGGAAAGTGATTGCCCCACGTGGCCCAGTCAGCATTTGGACCTGGTTGACCTTTTTGACCCTGCTGTTTCGTGAACCAGAAAGGATAGAAATTATTTATTTATTTTTGTCGTGGATCTAATTTCATAATCAATTGCCACCAACTCAGAGTGAATATCAGGTGCAGAGGGACACTCCATCTATCCAGTCGATCCATCTACCATGTCAAGGAATGTTGTGGCACCGTTTCTATCTTCTCTAGGCTCTTTCTCAGAAAGATATGAGATTTCTTGGTATGCAGGCCAGGATTCAATCAAATCTTTGATTGGATTCTCAAGATGGGAACTTATTGCCAATAGGTAAGAAGTGAGTGTGACACAAAAATCTTTAATTATGCTTGATCTATAAAGGCAATTTGGTGACTTGTTCTTAGGGGGACTCTTCCTGATTTTCTTTGCTATTGCTTGCAGTGTAGAATCCCTGTGTCTCTGAGCTACATAGCATCCTGTTTCATTCTCTTCAGTAGTCAATGTGTATGTGCTTCATTTTTCCTCTCATTGATGCATTATTGAGATTAGTGGTCCATATACTATATCTATCTTTGGCCTATTGGATAATATACAAATGAAATCTTCTTTTCTTGGTGTCATTCAGTTAGTTTTCTGATCTGTATGTGATTATTGATTGATATAAGTCTGGACGTGTATGACTTTTGTATGTTACCCTAGTTTTGTAGTGCATATATGGGCAGGAATGAGTCAGAACACTCTATTTTGGTGCATCATCGCCTTAGATTAGACTAGGTAGATTTTCTTTAACGCTCTCTTTCTCCCTTTCCCTTTTGAGAATAGATTGGTGCGCCCTGACAGTAAGAGGAAGGCAGCCTTCTCCAGAGACTCAACCTCGTAGTTCAAGTCCCACAGCTTGGAGGTTGTTTCAATGTTTCACTAGGTTGTCCTCGTGCATAGGCCTTGGACAAGGGTGCAAACCTAAGTGACAACAATTTTTGGCATGCTCGGTGGGACAATTATCAAAAGATTTCAGGTCTACTGGTATCAAGAAGAAAGAATTCTAGAGATAAATGCTGAAGAAGTAGTGTTGGCTTCAATTTTCGAGCCTTTAAGAGGCTGGTTCTTCAAGTACTTGGCGACTCCGAACATCAAAAAAGTCTGGTTCCAGACCAAGTTTGTAGTAATTCATGCCCAGGACTGGAACAAGGGCGTCTTCTAGACGTAAATTTCAATATCAAGAGCTTTCTATTTCAAATCCTGGGAGAAGAAGGACTAGAAATGTATTATCACTAGTTAGGGGTAGAATAATGGTTGATATACATGTAAGATCTGTCTCTACTCCCCCTACTGTTTGAACTCATCCTAGATTGCCATCAACACTCATCAATAGAACACTTGTTTATATGGCATAGCCAAGAGTTCATCCTTTTTCCACCTTTAATGGTGGAAGTCCTCTATTTTTAGCCCAAAGACATGATATACCAGTAGCTCCACTAAAAAGAATACCTGATTTTACTGGTGAAACTTCTATTTCCCCCCTAGAGCATATCCAAGAGGTAGTGAATGTCTTCAATATTCATGGTATTACAGAAGATGATGTTGCCATCAGACTTCTAGCCTCATATTTAAAAGGAAAATCATTACAGTGGTATAGAGGCTTAGCTCATGGTTCCATAACTGATTGGGATGGACTAGGAGTAGGATTATGCAAACATTTTGAGGATAAGAGTGACCATTTGTCACTACTAGAGCAGCTGACTACAATAAAAAGAGCCCCCCATGAATGTATGATTGATTTTAATTATAGATTCCAAAAGACATGGGATAGAATACCTACTATAGTGAAACCTACCCTTGGTAATGCCTTCTTGCATTACCTTAGAGCTTTCAACAGTGACATTGCCACCACAATCCAAACTATGGGAGGAGATACATTACCAAATGCTTATGAGACAGCTATAAAAGCTAAGAATATCCTAATACAAGGTGGAAAGTTGGCTCCAAGGCCTCCTATGCCTTTCTTTCCTGATGTTCACAACCACTAACCAGCAATAGCCCCTCTTCCTACAATTTCTACATCACAAGCCCTTACTCCGGTTCCCCAAGCTTCCACATCCTCAAACGGAATAGATGAACTCAAGGAAATGCTCCAAGGTCTAGTGCTGAACACAAATAAAAGAGAGAAGACCCTGGATAAAAAATTACAAGAGCAGGGGAGGGAGTTGAAGGGCCAAGGGAAGAGATTAGAGGATAGTTTTTCTCTAATACAAAAAATGAGTAATAAGGTGGTGGCCTTAGAAAGGCAGCACGCCCAAAGTGGCAAGCCCCCCCAATTACAACACCAGGCTCTAAGTGGTGGTAGGCCTCCTAATCAGTGGAATAGCTCTTTTGATCAGAATAGGAAGAATAGTCATGCTTCTGCTTCAAGCTCAAATCAGAACAGAGCTATAGTCCCTCAAAATAACTTGGCCCAAGACCAAGATTTTTGTCCTTCGTGTAACTATTCTTATACCTACTGCTTATGTCAGAAAGAAAAATATTATTTGACCCTAACTATCCAGGAGTCCACAGTAAAGCAATCACACGAGGAAGACCATCCCAAGGAGGCCTCATATGTGCAGAGGCAGGGTGATTGCTCTTTTATAAATCACCAGATGGAGGAGCATTGTAATGTAAACAAGGATTCTGTTGCTCATAACACAAGAAGGAAGAAGAGAGCTATGGAACATGTTGCTCCTCCTTCTCCTAAACATGCCTCAATTTCAAGTGTTATACCTAACACATAGACAACAAATGAGCAAACAAACACTTCACAACAACAAAGGCAAGGTCCAAGAGAGGAGAATGCAAGTGATCCTTATGTTGCCCCATCTCAACCTCTCATGAGTGCAGCTCCCAAAGTTTCTACCAAAATTCCTAATGCACCATTGAGTGTGGTAGAGAAAATGAAGAAGACCATGTAAACATTTGCATGTGGGATGCTGTTGCTACCATACCAATGCAGAGGAAGCTGCTGCAGCAAGAATTGGAAAGGATTGAACCCAAGGGTCAGTCATCTACCATGGAGAGTGCCACTAGTTTAGTACAACCAGTAGGAGATGTGGAGACAAATAAAAAGGTTAGACCTCCTCCATTTTATGTTTCTTTGATTATAGGGGGCAAAGTAGTCCATAATTGCATGATAGATTCGGGGGCTAGTAGCTCAGTAATGCCTAGGTGTGTTGCTAATGCTTTAGGGATGAAATATGATCCCATTGTTAGGGATGTGTTACAACTAGATGGGAGTACTGTCAAAACTGTAGGCATCTTTAGAAGTGTGGAAATGGCCCTACATGCATGCCCTGGTTGTACTGTGATTCAAGACATATCTGTTGTTGAGGTTAAGCCCTATTTTGCTATCTGTCTTTCAAGAGACTTCACTGCTCAAATTGGTGGATTCATATCTGCTGATTGGTCTTATATGTCATTTAAGACCAGATATGGGGCCAATGCTTGAATAAGAGCACAACCTCAAGCCCTTCATCACACTTAACCCTACACTCCCAACTTCATCAATATGAATTACCCTATCCTATAGATGGACAAAAATAACATAGTAAACGAGCCTATCACTTCCATAGAAGAGATTCCTGATTTCTTCTTAGATGAGTGGGAAAATACATGTCAGTTTGAGCCTATGTCGGAAACCCTTGAGACAAGCCTTAGTACATATTACATAATAGAGAAAGAGGTTCAAGTTCCTGACCTTGTTAGGACTAATGATGATATAAATGGAGTATGGATTATGTACTTTGATGGCTCAAGGAATAGAAATGGATCAAGGGCTGGTGTTATGTTGATCTCTCCTGCACAAATAAGATACTACTTCTCTTTTAGGTTCCAATTCAGTTGTACCAATAATGTGGCTGAGTATGAATCCTTGATCCAAGGTCTCCTACTTGCCCAAAAGAGGGGAATTCAAGCCTTGAAAGTATATGGGGATAGTGAGTTGGTAGTGAACCAAGTGAGAAATTAGAATATCACCAAAAATGGCCTGCTCAAGTCTTATAAACATAGAGTCTGGGATTTGCTTGAGGGTTTCCAAGCATTTAATATTCAAAGCATTCCTAGGAAAGAAAATAAATATGCTGATAGACTTGTAACAGTGGGTGCATCTTATGATGTGCCAAGGAATCTTGAGGAAGAAAAGAAACAACAAATAAGGGTGGTGGTAAGGCTTGTTGTTCCTGATAATAATACTCATTGGAAAGTGTTTGAGTCTGATGAGAAAATTGTGAGCTTCTTGCAGAATGAAGCAGAATTTTCAGAGAGAAATCAGTCAAGACTACAAGATCAATATGGTGATAAGATCATTCATCTCAGTTCCAACAAGATGCCCAAGAGTCTCATTACCTTGGAGAGTGTCTTTAATCCTGATGATCAGTCAAGGGATAAAGGAATGAATCTAGCTACAGAAAAGGATGACCATGCCCCAGTTACTATTGCTGATGGAAAATCTCTTAACATGGGGAAGGTATGTTCTAAAGCTAAGCAAGAAAATTTCATTCATCTATGTCAAGAATTTAGTGATGTATTTGCTTGGACGTATGATGACTTAAAAGGTTTCGACCCTAGTTTGTTTCAGCATACCATAGATTTGGTTGATAGGGTCAAACCAGTAAGACAAAAGAAGAGGCCAGTGAATCCCAAGATTGAACCTTTGATGAGGAAAGAGCTATCCAAGTTGATTGAAGCTAACATAATTTTTCCTATTAAACACTCATCATGGGTGGCTAACCTTGTCCCTGTGAGGAAGAAGAATGGAGAAATCAAATTGTGTGTGGACTTTAGGGATCTTAATCAGGCTTCCCTTAAGGATCACCATCCTCTTCCTTCTATGGAGCAAATTCTGTCCAAGGTCAATGGGTCAAGGAGATTCTCTTTTCTTGATGGGTTTTCTGGTTATAACCAAGTGCTGGTTAAAGAGTCTGATAGATACAAGACAACATTTACTACTGAATGGGGCACCTATGCTTATTGCAAAATGCCATTTGGATTAACAAATACAGGTGCCACATTCCAAAAGGCAATGGAGGTAGCTTTCAAAAGATTAATTGACAAGTTTGTCTTAGTATACCTTGATGATATAACTATGTATTCCAAGAATGTAGAAGATCATCTTGATCATTTGAGACAGGTATTTCTAAGATGTAGAGACTTTGGGGTTTCTCTCAACCTGCCAAATGTGTCTTTTTTACAAACCAAGGAAAACTATTGGGACACATTGTATCTAAGGATGGAGTGACCATTGATCCAGAAAGAACAAAAGAAATACTTGCCCTTCCTCTCCCTAAACACAAGAAAGGGCTGCAAAGTTTCCTTGGTAGGATAAATTTTGTAAGAAGGTTTATTCCTAATCTTGCTACCATGGTGAAACCCCTTATAGCCATGCTCAAGAAAGATACGGTCTTCTCATGGACCAAGGAGGGGAAGGAGAGTTTTGAAAAGATCAAGGTAGCCATAGCATCATTCCCTACCCTCATGAACCAAAATTTTGAGAAAGATTTCATCCTCTACACTTTAGGTGGTGATTCAAGTATTTCTGCTATCTTGACTCAAACAAATGACAAGAATGAGGAGTAGCCCATAGCCTTCTTTAGTGAAGGGCTCAAGGAATATGAAGATAAGTATAGCTTTGTTGAGAAGCAAGCCCTTGCAGTCATTAGAGCCTTGAAGAAATTTAGACACCTCTTATCCCATAATAGGATCCATTTGTTGGTGCCTCATGTAAGTGTAAAAGACTTCCTGTTAAACAAAGATATCAGTGAAAAGAGAGCTGGATGGATCACTAGGGTAATGGAATATGATGTTGACATTCAGATTACCAAATTGGTAAGAGGGAGAGGATTATACAAAGAAATGTTATCAAGTCAAGATTCAGATGAAGAAGCTGCTATGGTAATTACAGAGCAGTAGGGGGAAAGAAATGTTAGTGCCCCAAGGAACTGGATGGATGACATGAGGAACTTTTTATCAGGGAATGGATACCCTCATGGATTGGACAGAGCTAAAAGAAGACAATATAGACTACAATCCATTCCCTATGTTGTGATTGATGATATCCTATTTAGGAGGGATTTTAATGGGACCCTGTTGAGATGTGTTGAAGAGGATCAGGCTGAAAGGATGATTAAAGAACTCCATGATGGCCCTGATGGTGGCAACTTCTCTACAAGAAAAACTACCATGAAGATCATGAGGGCTGGTTATTACTAGCCATCCTTGTTTCATGATTGTCATAGGTATGTGAGAAAATGTGAGAAGTGCACTTTCTTCTCAGGAAAACAGAGACTTGCAGCTCTTCCTCTTCATCCCATTCAGGTGGATCAGCCCTTCACCTAGTGGGGGTTGGATTTTATAGGCCCCATTAATCCTCCATCTAGTGCAGGTCATAAATGGATCTTAGCTACTACCGATTATTTCACTAGGTGGACAGAGGCAGTTGCCTTGAAGGATGCTACAGAGCCATTAGTTGTTGAATTCCTTGATGGAATTGTATCTAGATTTGGAGCTCCTTCTACTATCATCTCAAATAATGCCAAATCTTTTGTTGGAACCCATATTTGTGCATGGGCAATGAGTCACAATATCTATCTGAGAACATCATCAAATTACTACCCGCAGGGTAATGGTTTGGCTGAATCCTCCAATAAGAATCTGATCAAAATCATAAAGAGAACGATAGAAGACAACCAGAGGACCTGGCATAAGAAGCTTAGAACTGCTCTATGGGCTGATAGGATAATGCCCAAGAGATCTATTGGGAATTCACCTTTTGTGTTGGTATATGGTAGGGAGGCCAGACTTCCAATCTCATTGGAATTCCCATCCTTGGAGTTGGCTCATCAGCTAGAACTAATTGAAGATGATGCCATGTTAGTAAGAATGGCAAAACTAATTGAACTGGAAGAAAAGAGAAGCAAAGCTATGCAAACTCTAGAGATACATCAGCAGTAGATGAAGAGGAGCTTTGAAAAGAAAGCAAGGGCCAGAATTTTCAGAGAAGGAGATTTGGTTCTCAAGTGCGATTAAGACAGAGAAAAATCAGGAAGACATTCCAAATTTAATCCACTATGGTGTGGCCCTTATCTGATCTCCGGTTGCAAACAGGCCAACACGTTCCAACTAAGCAGGCCAAATGGTGAAGTTCTACCCATTCCAATCAATGGGATCCATTTGAAGCCCTGTTTTTGAAAGTTTGGGAATCCATGTACATAAGTAGTTTAGTTCTTTCTATTTGTTCCTATTTTCCAAAAAGTGTGCATGCACAGAGTTCTCCCTTGAGTTGCCAGTCCTCGAAATTTTGACAAGTCTCAGGTTGTTGAGGAGGTCCTATTTTTTGTTTCCAAGTCGTAGAGCCAGAGTTCAAGGGTTTTTTAATGTTTTGATTTCCTCTTTTAGGGTTAGGGTTTCTTGTAGCTCTCAATTTTGTACCTTCTAGGCCCTCTTTTCTGACTCCATAGCCCAATGGATCATTCTCAGGCACTGGTCATGCACTGAGCAGGCTCATGCCCCCTGTGAGTCACCAAAATTGTTACCTTTCGCTCACCCGCCAAAGGTTTAAATTTTAAATGCTTAGATCGTCCAACGGCTAGCCGCGAAAATATTATTTTTTATGCCAAGATCGGACCTTCTGATGTATTTCGCAGCCCACAGGATCTTCTCCATCAGATTTTAGCAAGATTGACGGTCAACCCGATCTCGCCATCAAGAACTGCCCGAGAGTTAGCATCAGCGACATTGCTCCCAATTGACACGTGTTTGGTGGGTCCGACGAGAAGGCTACAATGGAGGGTGGGTTGGAAAAGTTTTTTGGCATTGTAGGCACTATGTCGCTATCACATGCCGACCGAAAAATCTCCATGATGACATAGCACCCAGCGGAGATGCTCACGTCGGCGGGCGACATGTTTCCACGGACCAAAAATTTCAAAACACAGCAAGGTGCCATGGCACCAATGAAAAACCAATGCATTTTTTGATGGAGACATAGCGCCCAATCAAAAAATCCACCATGGCGAGGAAGGGTCAGGCAAATGGGTCCTGTCGGTACTCTGCAACGCAATTTGCCAGCCCGACGTTAAGATGGAAAATCAGATGTATCCACGTATTCATCAGTGGGGTCAAGGAGATACAGACCCTCTGAGTTGGTGCTTTTTCAGACCAGGGAGGTGTCTCATTGGGCCAATAAAGGGCGACCACGTCCTCTAAGTCAGAGTTTAGTCAACGTCACCGAAACCTGAAAGGGTAGGATCTCCACCGTCAGATTGATCCAGATCAACGGATGGAACCATCTCGCTATGACAGAGATGCACGAGTTTTAACATGGTGACATAGCGACCATCCACCACATGTTGGCAGGAATCAGGTCTTACCCATCGACATCAGGAGAACGAATCAAATGTCGACACGCATTCAACAGGCCCAGTAGTTTTGGGAGGAATGGTGAGTCTTCACGATCGTCGGATCCGCGAGGATATATGGCTGGCGCTATCACGCCATCAAGAACTGCCTGAGAGTTAACGTTGGTGAAATAGCGCCCAGGCACCACGTGTCTTGATGGAACCAGGTTTCACGCAGCTAGCACGGTAAGGATTAAGCGATCATCAGACCAATAGGGAAGTGCCACATGTTCCACGGGCCCAGTGACTTATAAGGGAAGGGAGTTGTAGAACTCCATGATCATTGGATCAAGGCTGATCGACGGTAGGTGCCATCGCGCTATGGCAGAGATGTGCAAAGGTTATGTTGGCGACATAGCACCTGGCCGGGAAGTGTGACGGCAATTAAGTTTACGACGGGCCAGTTTTGTGGTGGGAAGAGGTCAGGCAGCCGGAAAGTTTAGAAATGCTGGTGGGGTGCCATGGCGCCATCAGAAAACTCATGAGTTTTTCGCTGGAGACAGCATCCAAATGGAAAATTGACCATAATGGACTCTCAGGCTTGGTGGGACCGAAGGACGGGACAGGTGGGATGAGCTATCTAATGTCATGGCCTCGTGAATGGTTAGGGTGGTACCTCATCTACCACGGTGGCATTTCAGAATATGCCACGTTTGCATCAAAGGGTGAGATGGCAGTTGGGCACTATCTCGCTATGGGAAGGTTGCCTCGATTTTTCCATAGCGACATAGCGCCTTAGTACCATGTGCCAGGTCAGTGGGGCCAAGTGTTAGGGAATTCGCCAGAATGGTGCTACGTCAGTCCAATGAAGGACTGCCACATATGCTAGATCAGAACATAGACATGAGGTGGCACTAGATCTTCAATGCAACCAACACGTTGTAGGGGCGAGTTCTACACTGTTAGATCTACGAAGATCAGTGGCAGGCGCTATCTCGCCATGGAGAAACCGTGCAAATTTTATGATAGCGAGTTAGCACCCATGCACTGCGTGTCCTCATGGGACTAGATTTGGATGCGCAGTTAACATCACAGTTACGATTGATAGTTAAGTTGCCAAGTCAATGATACAGTCTAGTTGGGGCATCACAGTCACAGTTTGGTACCACCACGGATAGAGATAACTGTTGGGCACTATGTCGCTATTAGGAACTTCAGGGCATCGTGCCCATAGCGACATAGCGCCCAGTCAAACATAAAGGTGTGGTCAGCGCGTGAAGAGGACTGCCAGGGTGGCAAAGGGGAGGAAAGTGAACCAGAAAGGATAGAAATTAGAAAGGATAGAAATCATTTATTTATTTTTTCCGTGGATCTGATTTCATAATCAATTGCCACCAACTCAGAGTGAATATCAGGTGCAGAGGGACACTCCATCTATCCAATCGATCCATCTACCATGTCAGGGAATGTTGTGGCGTCGTTTCTATCTTCTCCAGGCTCTTTCTCAGAAAGATATGAGATTTCTTGGTGTGCAGGCCAGGATTCAATTAGATCTTTGATTGGATTCTCAAGATGGGAAGTTAATGCCAGTAGGTAAGAAGTGAGTGTGACACAAAAATCTTTAATTATGCCTGATCTATAAAGGCAATTTGGTGACTTGTTCTTAGGGGGACTCTTCCTGATTTTCTCTGCTACTGCTTGCAGACTTGCAGTGTAGAATCCCTATGTCTCTGAGCTACATAGCATCCTGTGTCATTCTCTTCAGTAGTCAATGTGTATGTGCTTCATTTTGCCTCTCATTGATGCATTATTGAGATTAGTGGTCCACATACTGTATCTATCTTTGGCCTATTGGATAATATACAAGTGAAATCTTCTTTTCCTTGTGTCATTCAGTTAGTTTTCTGATCTGTATGTGATTATTGATCGATATAAGTCTAGACTTGTATGACTTTTGTATGTTACCCTTGTTCTGCAGTGCATATATGGGTAGGAATGAGTCTGAACACTCTGTTTTGGTGCATCACCGCCTTAGATTAGACTAGGTAGATTTTCTTTAATGCTCTCTTTCTCCCTTTCCCTTTTGATAATAGATAGGTGCACCCTGACAGTAAGAGGTAGCCGGCCTTCTCTGGAGACTCAACCTCGTAGTTCAAGTCCCACAACTTGGAGGTTGTTTCCATGTTTCACTAGGTTGTCCTCGCGCATAGGCCTTGGACAAGGGTGCAAACCTAAGTGAAAATAGAGCCCTTATACCCAGGCTCCCAAACAACTCTACTATTTGCTATAGTGTTGTTGGTGAACTTAAAGGTCATGAATAGCATATCCAATGTAGCAATGTAGCAATGGCATGTATGCTAAGGTATGTCATTTTTGTCATCTTCAATGTTAGCATACAATTACTATTCATTATATTAACAATGCATATTTGTTGTTGTAGGTTGATTAGTGACATTTTGTTACCACCATCAAACATTTTGCCTCATTCATACCGAGAATTATCTAACATTATGGATCAGATTGGAATGAAGTATCAGACAATACATGCATGTCCCAATGATCACATTCTATATCATAAACAACATGAATTTGCAACAGAATGTCATGATTGTCATGTTAGTAGATATCAGTCAAATCAAATAAGAAAAAAAGTGCCTCACAAGGTTCTTGGGTACATTCCCATTATTCCATGTCTAGAACGGTTATTTACATGTGCTAGCTTGGCACATTTATGGATTACTATGCATGCAATAGAAGTCAAGATGACACTATGTGAATGCTTGTTGATGGTTCTGCATTTAAAGAGATAGAAGAAACATGGTCACACTTTAAAGAAGAACCTCATAATTTGAAACTTTCATTGATAGTAGATGGTGTCAATCCATATGGAGATATGAGATCTATTTACTCAGTATGGCCTATTTTTGTTATTAACAATAACATTCCTCCTTGGATGTCCATAAAGAGGGAGCACATAATGTTTTCAATGATTGTGCCAAGTATTTTTTTCTATAGTTATCTAAATTAATTTATAAATAGTGCATGAAAATGGTTATGATAATTACGTAATGTTTATGTTCATTCAATTGCTAGGTAAATACCAAGTTAAAGATATGAACGTGTATATTGAGCCCCTAATTGACAAGTTGTTAAAGTTATGGAATGGCATCACTATGTATGACATCTCTAGACCAATAGGACATCAACAATTTCAATTACATGCAATGCTTGTATGGACAATACATGATGCCCCTAGGCTAACTCATTTTTGCGGTATGTTATATTGTTAAGATCACATATTTTTGGTCTATTATAGTGCTTACACATTACTATCAAATGCTTAAGTTGCTCATGATAATTGTACATGATATTTTAGGTCTTCAAACAAAGAGAAAATTTGCATGTCCAGTTTGTGGTCCAAAGATGAAATTTCGTCATTCGAGAAGTTTAGGAAAACAGGTGTTTGATGAGTTTAGACACTTTCTCCACAATAATCATAGGTATTGAATTGCAAAAAAACAGCTTTTCAATGGGAAAAAAGAGACATCATCAAGGCCACGAAGAATGACACCTCATTTATGGAAGTTGGAATATGATCGACTAAATCGTCGAAGTAATGTCCAATTTGTTGTCTGAAGTTTACAATTTGTATTTTGATATTGTCTAATTTTTACTAATGCTGTAACTAGTGCTCATGAAGGTCATCAAGGCATCAAAGAACAACTTCCTAGAGGAATGAAAAGTTATCCTACTCAATTTAGTAGGTTACCATACTACAAGGATCTCCCAGTCACACATTTGTTTGATGCTATGCATATTGGAAAGAATGTAACAGAGACACTATGAAAAATGTTAGATGGAACGCATGATAAAGAAAAAATTGCTAAAATGTTTACTGACATTCATAAATCTAATCATGCACTAAAAATTTTCATTGAATCAAACAGGAATGTAGATCGCATAAATACAAGTGCCCTTCCTTGGTTATTAACGGAGCAACAAAGTGATACATTAAAAGAAGTCATTAAAAAAACAAAATTTCCAATAGAATTTGCTGCAAATATAAGCACTCTTCTATCAAAGAAAGGTGATTTTGGGCTAGGGTTGAAGACACATGATTGGCATACCTTCCTCAAGGTAAGTCATGTTTTTTATTTACAGTATATTTGTAAGATTGATTGTAGTACCAGTTGCATTATTTAATAATATATTGAAATGATCATTTTTTAATAATTGTTGTTCGTCCAACCTCTATCCCTTCCACAACAGTTTACAATAGTATTAAACAAGCTATATATGATCTTGGAAAATACATGAGGTTAGAAGAGTGTTTTTTCATAGATTTGTAGCTTTTTATCTGAAATCTATTGTATAATTTTATTTGAAATCTCCTCTATGTGTTTTTGTGTGCTGAATCTCATTTAGGTGGTTATCATCTAAAGAAATTGATAAAAAGGATATAAAATATTGGAAGAGAAAAATTCCATAGTTTATGTGTGAAATGCAAAAGTGTTTACCTCCAACATTTTTCAATGCTCAAAAACAATACCTCATACATCAAGTTGAGGAGATTGAATTGTGTGGACCTGTACAAGCTAGATCAATGTGGATGGTTGAGAGGTATTTGAAATTTATGAAGGGCTTGGTTCGACAAAGAGCATGTCCTAAGGGTTCTATGATAGAGGGATATATGATATACCAGACCATGGTGTATATTAGTGAATATCTTTCAAAGTTTGTTGCAGGTATCCATCTAGATCACATTTGGGATCCCAACTATAACGAAAAATTCAAAGGGGAGTACCTGACAAAGAAAGGTAGATTGAGGAGGGTGAGAGGTAATTATAAGTTTTTTTTTTAAAATTTAACAATTCTTATCCATCATCAATATATATATAAGTTGTTTCTAACTGGTGTAATTGTCTTCTTTATAGTTGGTCATGAGTGGGATGCACTACACTTGTTTATTGCAAACAATCTTGATTGGATGACAGTGTGGATTGAATAGTCTCAAGAAAATGGTTGCTCATTAACATGGGATGGTGTTGCATCATTGGTTAAAGAAGATCATCGTAATGGAGATCTCAATGTCATGCCAATGGTACTTGATCTAATATATGGCTTAAGAGATACAAAGGTATGCATAAGATTACTAATCATGAGGCATAAGTTTAATATCAACTCACAAATCAATGAGAAGATTCTTGACATGTTTGAATAATTGTAGGTCAAACAACACAAAGCTATGTACTACCATGGCTATAAATTCCACACAAAAAAGTTAGATGAAATGAAAAAAAGATGTGATTCCAGGATAAGTGTTGTCTTTGCGGTCACCAATATTTCATCTAGAATTGCCATACATCCTCAACAATCTAAAAATTGATACTATGACATTTTGGATGATATGCTTGAGTGCAACTTTAATTCATTCAAAATAGTTCTATTTTTCATCAAATGGTTTAGGTTACGACTGAATTGAAATGATCCCGATAGGACTATTATTGAACATGACAGTGGATTTACTATGATTAATAAAAGGTCATTTGAGCTAGTTGGAGATGAGCCCTATGTTCTTCCAAGTCAATGTGATCAAGTGTTTTACTTTGGTGTTCTAGAAAAATTAGGTTGGTTATTTTTTGTTAGACATGACCCAAGAGGAAGGCTAGTAAAGTATAATGTGATCGAAGAAGAAGATATTGAAGAAGCACAAGAGGAAGTAAATGATTATCAAGAATGACAGTTACCCAGTGATGAAGAAGAAGAAGATGGTGATGATTTTGGTCATACTAATGATAATGGTGATAATGATGATGATGATACTGATGATGATCATGATCATGGTGATGAAGATGGTGATGATCATGGCGATGATGGTCATGATGATGATAGTGATCAAGAGGATGATGATGGTGATGAAGATGGTGGTGGTGACAACGATGATCAAAGTGATGAGTATGATGATGGTGATGATGATGATGATGATGATGATGATGATGATGACATCGATGATGATCATGATGATCAATGAAATCTTCAGATATGATCAATGTCAACTATGTTGGGGTCTTGTATGACCAAATATTTCTTTCCAAACCATATGTGAACATATAAACATTAAGTAGAACATGCCAAATATTTTTTTAGATATAAAAATTAGTTACGCTAAATTTTTAACTTAAGACAAATGATTTACATATAAAATTGACTTTATTATTAATATTTTTTTTGGTAAGTCTATTACTTTAATTTTGCTGCTGATTTTTAAGACTTACTAATTTTTTTCACAGGGCGATATGGATGCACCATGTTAGACACCTTCAGTAGAGGTAAGCATTAAGTATTGTAAATTTTAATGTCAATATAGATACAAATGTCCTATTATTATGTTCTTTTCTTGATGGCTTTGGAGTTATTTTGATGAAAGTATACAAATATTTGATGTCACAAATGATAGGAAAAAGCTACAATGATCGTTGATCAAATGCAATCTGAAATATGGGCATCATATCTACATGACATTGGCCTTAGTACTGACCCTGTGTTCATCACCCAAAAAATTACTCAAAGATACACTGATGAGCTTGTTCAAATTATCATCAAGGGTGACAGAAGTGAGGAGAAAGAGGCACTGAGAATAGAATTGGACCATAGAATCCAATCTTTGAAAGTAAGCAGTAATTCGACTAAAGCAGTAATAAAAGTTCAATAGATATTAATATTTTATAGTATTTTATGGATCATGATCTCTGATTTTATGTGTTCTTGTATAGACATATGTGCCAGTTGTGACATCACATGCTGAACATGGTTAGGGTTGTTTCACAGTACCTTCATGTAAGTAACACTTTGTTTGTTTTGATCAACATTATAGAACTTACCTTTTTTTTGTAAACATTTCTTGCTAGTATCCCATTTGATCTTTATCCATTGCAAATTTATTTGCTAACAATATTCTATTCTTTAGCTCATGATGAAGTGTGAACTCCTCCTTTGGTTGGTGGTCCGCTATTGTCTGCTGCATTGTCAGCAACAAGGACCATGCAAACATCATCGTCTATGCCCAGTAGAACTAGTAAAACCTTATTTTTCTATATTTTGTAATGTGCTATATTTTGTAATGTCTTTCTACAAGTTGATGAACAATGAAGTAGCACATTAGTGCTTAAATGATGTCTACAAAAGCTTGCATACACACAAACACATGCATACACACACCATGCATACATACATACATACATACATACATACATACACACATACATATATAGCCACACATAGGGAGACATGGACATAGGAAGGGAGGTAGACCAATAGAGAGCAGTACTAAAATTGTCATTTAGTTGTTATGATGTTTTAGTTGATAGAGCAATAGAGAGCAGTACTACTAAATTTGATCCATTTCCTGGAGTAGTTCATGTGATTAGTACTAGTTCATATGAAGGGACATTGTTACTGAATAAGAAAATTATGTTTCCATTAAGAGAACGAAAGCTTCTAGGTGCTTTAAAATTGATATTATTTAAAGTGTAAATTTAGTTTACTTTTACATTACTCATTTTGAACTAATAAATCCTTTATGTTTTTTTAGGTAATAATGCTTTCTTTGAACATCTTTTTCATTGGCATTGAGACTGTTTGGACCCACCATACGTAAAAGGTACGTAGTTTCATATCATTGCTACATAATTTTTCTTTTATTCTATTTATTTTAATATATTAAAGTTATTGATCTAACAATCTATTTGTTTTTAAAAAGGTGGAATTTACAAGCTGGGGAATTAAAAAATCAGCTGATTGAATCCATTGAGGAGAAATTTGGGAAAAACATTTTTGACACTGGCCTACTTTTGAAAAGAGCAGAAAAGCATATAAAGACTATAAGGGATCAATATAGAATGGGGTCTTAAGGATAACCCAAAGTACAACCATCCTCCTATGATTCCACCAATGGAGTGGAATCAAATAATAGAAGATGCAAAGGAGAAAAGGCTATCTGAAGATAGAGATAATGAAGCAGCACAGGGCAAAAAGAGGTATGTCATTATAGTATTAAATACATTGTAATCATGCACTAATTATTGATATTTTTAAATATATAATCTAAGATGTTTGAAATTGTTCATAGATTGTAGGACACATCCATGGCTACAAAAGAGAGAATAGAAAAGGTTGGCCAACACAAACTTGGCTTTGGTGGCTATATGAATCTGTAGTCTCAACTTGTAAGTAGAGCAATGAATTTTGTTTTTTTTTTAATATAATGTTGCAAATAGTTTTGTTTAATGAAAACATACATGGAAAACTGACGTTATCAAGAAAAAACCATAGGGCACAAATTTCAATGTGGAGGTCACAGATGAAGATAGAAAAATTGCCTTGAAGGAAGGCTATAAAGTTGTGGTTGCATGCCCAGGTGAAGAATCTATAAGCCTTGCCCAAGAATCCAGTGCACCAAATGATATCTCATAGGTAAATTGGTCAGATGAAAAGTAAATGAAATTAAATAGTTGAGAAGATTCTTTTTTGGTATTAGTTTTAAATATAAATTGACTACATAACAATGTGCATAACATTTTACTACAGCCTTCATATCCTTCCACAAAACCTACTCCTGACGAAGGCCATGATGTGCATTATAGTTGTGGAGGTATTAATTTTCTATTGGAAATTAATTATGCAATTATGAATACAATTTAACATCTTCAATTGGAATTTGACGTGTATCCTTTTTTTGAATATTTTAGAGCATGTTGAACATCATGCTGAAGGATTGGACCATGTTCCAAGTGTTCAACATGTTGATGCAGTGGTAGATAAAAATGTTAATGTACATGATGTGGCATTTCCAGGTAAGAAAAATGCATTTTATGTTGTACTCGTACTTAATTACAAACTTGTAACAGTTAGAAAAAGAAAAAGAGTATTCCAATTTATCACATTCACTTGTTCTTGCAATAGGGCCCCCTTTAGTGCAGCAACCTCCTACTCCTCCAAAGAGAAGGAGCCATTGTAATTTGACATTGCATGTGCCAGAAGAGGAGGAGAATGAAGCAAATATGGATGTCCCTATGAGTTCTTTTCTTAAGAGAGCTCAGAAAACCAAAAAAAAGAAATGATGCTTTAAAAATCTTCTTTGATAAACCTTGTTGGATAATGAAAGAACTTTTTTTTAAGTAATTATGTATGAATGATGCATATTAATACAGATTTTTATTTGTGTTAATGAATATTGTTATGTGTTAATGAAGTTTTGATTAGTATTGTGTATTAATGATTTTTATATCATATTAATGAATGTTATGTAATTGTATTGATTGAATGTTATAGTTCATAAATGGATAAATGAATGAATGAAGTATGTAATTAGATGATAATGGGTACTTTAGATTGATGTTAAGGGGAGGGGGGTGAGGCCAGATGAGCTTCCACCTTCATGTGGTTGGCCTTGTTAAGTACAGAATATTATAGTATTCTTGAAACCAAGTGAAGCTCAAATTTTTTAAGTCTTCAAACACACATCCCAATTCTCTTTAATGAGACCAAAGTTTTTTTGCTTGTAATAGTCTCATTGCAGTCATCTTTTGGTTCCTTGAACATATAGTTCTTGCTTAGTTTAAATCCCAATTATTAGATATTTTTCCACATTGGAGTTAGTTTGGCATAGAAACCTATGTATTTTATTATATATATTTAGTCAACTGAAAGCAATGTAGAAAGCATTCATAGAGTTGATGTCTAACAAAAGAAGACAAGATGCATATACTACTTAGCATGGAAATCCTTGCAGGTGAATTGTGTTTGTATGTACACACACACACATATATGTATGTATCTATATAACTTCAAACAAATGTGTAGACTCAATTAGAAAGAGACACCAACCTCAAATCCTGCAATGCAGAAGGAACTGACCTTTGAAATGCAAAGTGTTTATAATGTAGATAGATTTGCCTTAGATCTCCTTCTAGGTATTCAAAAAATCTGCCTTGTACTTATGAATAATTCACCAAGATTTGAAATAGTATTTTTCAATAAATTCTCTAAACTTGGAATATACCTTCATAAAAATTTTGCCATAGATTTGCTCATCATATTCAAAATAAGCCTTCACATGTCTGTTCACTTAGGTCTGATTTAGGTCTTCCAAAAATTTGGCTTATAATTATGCTCTTGAATCTCTTAAAATCTTCTTTGTATTCAAATGATATTTAATGAATTGATTGGTACAAATTTCCTCATACTTGAATCCAACTATCATTGTCATTGTCAAACATAACACAGACATAAAATCATTTTGGTTATTGGCTTGTTATACAAGTTAGTCTTATCTTTTTGGTTTTCACAAGTTGTACACTTATGCATCTTTGGGATATCCACAAGCTATTAGAGATGTTTGGATGGTTCATGTCCTTAATTTTTTTGTGTTGTTTGTAGGGTTTTTGCCATGAAGTCTAAGGACAAACATGTTGGATGTTTGTGATAGAATTTTCCACCTATAAGAAAAGTATCAAATGTAGAAAAATGCAAAGAAAAGCTTGTAAGGGTTTCAGGTGTCTTTAGGCCTAGTACAACTCGTAAGGGTTTTAGGTGTCTTTAAAAGGGTTAGTGAAGTTATAAAACCTTTGAAAGGGTTAGTAAAACATATTAAAGGCATATATGATTGTAACTTGTTGAAGTTGAAACTTTGTGTCAACTTAGACAATAAATTTTAGTTTATAACTAACTAGTAACAGTGAGATAGTTAGATAGTAGTGGTTGTTTACTATTGTTTGGTTATTTAGAAGGTATTTTTCAAGTGTTTTCGGGAGAAGTAGAGTTGGGGTGGTGAGACAAGGTATTGTGAAAAAATTATAATCAATAAAATAATCATGTTCTCTACAATTCAGTCTTTGTCCCATGGAACAGTGAGTTCCTATGATGTATCAAATGCATTTTGACTAATATTTAATGTGAGAACATTTTATTTTTATTTTTATCTTGTCCACACTTTCTTTTAAATTTCATTGCAGATTGAGTAAGGAATAATAGACTGGTGCATTCAAACCAGTGACTCATTAGACACAGTCAACTATACTTATTCTATAGTTTCCAATGTAGATTCTCTCCTACCACCTATAGTCACTATTATTAGTGGGAGACAATGAGGTTGTGATTATTTATTTGTACTATATTAACCAAATGCAAGAGAGTGGGAAAACTTGGTGCAAGTGCAGTGTTGGATGGTGATTGCTGATGGAGGTTTAGCCTAGATTAGACACCAGTCTAATAGATAGTGGATCATTTCATGTTTGAAGATGTTTGGGGGTGAATCCTTCATGTTTGGGGGGTGTCTCTATTTCCAAAAATGAGATAGTAGAGCACTGCTAGTGTTTGATGGGAAAAATATGTCTTTCATTGTGATAGACTATTTCTAAGTCATCTGTGTTGTTTCTTGCTATTGTCAAGCAGTCTTTGTTTTCCTTGAGACCATGAACAAAATTGTCTACCATTTTTGCTAATATAAACTTTTGACTTGAACAATGATAAAGTTTATTAGTAATCATTATAGTGGAACAACTTTTGACTTGTTCAAAAATTTTAGTTGAAGGTGTTGGAATTGATAGTGAACCCCAAGCTCCTAGAAATCACCTGCAACCAAAATGCATGTTACATCTGTGTCTGAGAGATAATATGATCCAAAAAGCATGCCTACTTTGGTGATTTGGCTATTATTGTAGCACTACAAAGTGTCTTATAATGTTTCTCATTTTCTTAAATAATAGGCAATTAGTTCATGATTTCATCATATCTTATAGTGGAAAAACTCCAAGAATCTTGGGTAAATTTCTTGCCATAAGACTTTCTTGTATAGGACACTCAATAATGTGGGCTAAGTGGTGGGCACAAAGAGGAACAAGAAAGGATCTATACAAGTGCATGGTGCAGTAGAATTCAAAAATGAAATCATCTTAGTTTCATTCTGATTCTCCTCTATTAGCCTCACATACATACACAAGTCACTTCAATTCTTCAATGCTCTCAAACTTATACACATCCCTTATTAGCAGATCTGGTCATAATTCTTTTAAAATTTACAAATATTCCTAGAAATAGCAGCTACCTAAGACTCAAGAATTAGATATAAATGAGTTGAGACCAGCATTTATAATTCTTTAACATGATTGAATTTTTTTTTGATTTTGTAAGATGATTTGATATGCAACAATAGAATTCATCCTTGTTTACTTCTAATTTATAGGACCAGTGCCTTATCCATTGGGCAAGAAATTGACTATTGGTGGGAGATCTAATTCAAATAACTTGTATAAGAATTAATCAATTGCAATCACCCATCTCCATTCTTATGCAATATCCCTTTTATGAACTCGTAAACCCTACTGATTTACTAAAGCATTTATATAATTGCTTGAATTAAAAGCAACAATAAAACTAGCATACAACCCATCTAGACTACATTCAACCAAATAAACCTTATTTAAATGACTTCAAAGTAAACAAACCCATAAACTAGAGACAGAAATTGATGATCCACAGATATAGTGTAAATACCCCTTTATATTATCTTTTTCATATGACTAATACAATAACCAATAGGAAACCAATTGAATGCCCAGAATAGATTGCCATTTCTGTCATTTCAATTTGCTTATCAAAAAGTACAATGGAAGCAAACTCAAAACCTATGCATACTATTGGACCAACTGAATATGTACTCTTCTAGAAAGAAACAAAAAAATTGCACAAGTCTTAGACTATCACAATGCCTTGAAAACTCATTTAAAAAGCATGAGTTGCAACAAGCAAAGGGAAATTGTAATCTGGCAAGTGTCCAAGGAACAAAGAATCATACAAAAGACAAAAAAAATCACAATAGAATGCCAAGCATATCAGATATTCCTTTAGGTAGGCCCATTCTAGTTTTTGTTGTGAATCATTAACTTTTGATTTGTCTCTCATTATTTTGGCTCCTCAAAATATGTGGCTACCAAGCTAGAAAAAGAAGGATGATCTTGTGATACCTCCAAATTAGTTTTCTCCTATAGGTTCTCATTGCTTTCACCCTAAGAAGACATTATTACCTTTTCCCCTTCTTTTTTCAGTTCTAGTGTAGAGGTGTCAATAACCTGCACCTCGCCTTCTTGTTTCTCATCATCATCTGAACTGTCCTCCTCTAACTGATTCTCCAACAAAAGATTTTCCATCCAAGTGTCAAATTGTATATCATCTGACCAGCTAAACTATAGGATATCATTTTTCTTTTTTAAAATATAACTAGCCTCCTTTTCAAAACCAACAAATTCTTACTTCAAAGAATCACAAAATAATTGGACTTTAACCAATTCCTCTGTCATGGTAGCCCACTAGGCATGCCCCTTTTCATTAATAACTTTATTTATCCTTGTGCAGAAAAGGTCATCCAATTCTTTACTCCACTCTTCCTTATTTTTCAATTTCTTCTTTCTATCCAAGGCACAAGGAAATAGATCAAATTTTTTATTCTTGTACTTATTTAAATAAGAAACAATTTTTTGTTGTAGAGCAACTCTCCTGTTATCAAAATCTAATAGGTCATTACCAATATCATACAATTTTTCAACATGGTCATTGGAAGACTTTATAACTAAATAACATAGAAGGGTGATTTCCTTTTCCCTTCTTCCGAATTTATTAACAATAGGCTTCATGGTATCATCATGAGTTTTCAATTCCTCCCATATATCTATTACTTTTACCAACTAATCAAAGAATAAGGGGTACTCAATTTTGTCCACTAAATACATTAGAGTCTTTCTAAGCTTATCCTCATACTTTGTATTTAACTCTACATGTAAGGCCCATAGTTTTCTCTTCTTTTCTTCAAATTCTGTAGTTGTATAATATTCAGGCCTTTGAGGTGTGTTTGGTATCTCTACAAGGGGGGTGGATTTAAAAGGTTCCACTAGAGGACAAGGGTATGTTATTCTTGGCCTTGTGGATTTCCCCATTACCTTGTTTTCAAGTTCAATTCTTCTTTTTACCTCCCTATTATAGGCCTCAAGAAGTGTTTCATATTTATTTTGTAACTCAGACATAACCTGTTCCTCCTTCTTAGCAGTGGCCAACACAAACTTAGAAGAATCCACATTCCAATATGCTACCTATACATGTGAAGTGTCAACAACCCTTCTTACAAGTATATTTCCCATCAACCCAGACTCATCTAATTGTGATGGTGTGGCTCTAGATCCCTTTCTCAATGACCAACTGACCAATGTAGCTTGATCTTCAATGAATGAAGTGCCTGGGAAGTCTCTTCTATTTGGGTCTTGCAACTCCAATCTACTTGAAATAGAATTGAAAATTAATGCATCTACAATGTCCCAATTGGGCAATAATAAAATGTTAGATGCCCTTATCATTTTCCTCCCCTCCTCAAGGGTTATATTCTACAATTCCTTCATCATTTCTTCTTTAATTTGGTTTTGCATGGAAGTTTCATCCATTTTTGGATGCTCTATTTTCATCTTTTTACATTTCTCCTTGAAAACGTTCATGTTTGTCCTCCATGCAAACTGCTGAAAGGCCCTTGATTTCACAAAAATATCATCAGTCAAAAATTGATGACTTTCCTACTCTAATATAGGGTCTAACTCCCTACCTCTATAATCACCTATTGTTAGATCCAAACTTGGGAGAGGAAGTTCTGGAGGGTTACCCTCATCTAATTTTGCTTGAGTAATAAGAATATCTCCCTGTGATTCCATGTGTTCAACCTATTCACCAATGAGCTGTTGTTCTCCAATCTTCAAAGGGGACTGGGAGGGTGAATATTCCTCATCTTGAGGCCTTTCTTCTATCATTATCTTTTGCCTCTTAGGACTAGACTCTTCAGGTCTCTCCTCTTGGGCTATACTAGTAGATCCTATTATTTGTTTGCCCTTGTCTATAGGAACCCTTTTATTCTGAATTATAGTATATCCAGGCCTCTTTTGTACAATTATTTTATCAATTCTCACATTTTGAGTGAAAGCCAACCTCCTCATGACCTCTCTGGCCTTATCAGGATATGAATCAATAAAAAATTGTTTCTTTTCATTCATGACCTCCATTATTTTAGGGAAGGTATTCATGAGCTTACCTATTTTGTCAGCCTCTGTAATAGCATTATCTAAAGGATCATATTTATTATCAAAATAATGAATGAATTCTAAGACCCGGGAATAAACTCTCCATTTTTCCTTTTTAGTTTCCTGCTCCTGCAATGAGAATTCATTCCTTATAATATCCTCTAGATAATAAGAATCATGCTTGACCGGTCCCAACTTGATTCTATGCCTCAACATTTGATTGAAAAATCCCTAAGAATCACAAAAACAGGGATGAGAGAGAGCCATCATATATTGCTCCAAAATTTTATGCAAAAAGATCAATCCCCCTTTTGTAATCACAAACTGATGGGCCACTATGCAGGTAGGGAAAATTGACCCTAATTTCCTTTTTAACAAAAACATTTCTTCCACTCCCCCTAACTGCCATAAAACTTCAGCTATTCCCACCTTCAAAGGAACTTGGGAAGGCAAAACATGAGGGTTCCCCTCAAAACAATAGATTCTAAAAATAGTAGAAATAGGGTAGGGGATGATATCTCCCCAATTATGTGAAACTTTAAAGTCATGGGGGTTATCCATAGGCCTGATGAGACTCATTAGTACCCTAGGGATTCTGGGATTGTCACTCAATATGAGGCATCTCAATTTAGTAGCAAAATATCTATCAAATCTAACAAAACTAGCATTACTTGCTTCCTAGGTCATATTTGTACTCCACAACTAGACTGGTAGTATTTCCCCATTCTCCTCTCTATTTAGTTCCATCTCATTACCAAAATATGTCACTCCTTTGAACAAAAACATATGCATTAATAGAGAGTAGTGACCAAAAGTTTTTTCCACCTTGCCCTTCGCAATCCCAACTAAACCAATGTGAATTTCTTCAGCCAAAAAGGAAGCAAAATAAAAAATAACATCTACACCAAAGGAATCAATCTAAACCATCATGTACATGAAACCAATGGGCATAAATACTTGCTCATCTTCACCAAAAATTCGGCATAAGGTCCTGTATATCTCTACAGCCCAGGAAGTAAAATGGCTCTCTAGAGGCTGTAGTAATTACTGGCAAAGTTCCTATTGTACCAATATGTGCCCTTAGTGGACCTCCCCTAATTACATCCTTCTTTTCTTTATATTCATTCTCTAATTCTAGCAGATTGATTTGCACATGGTAGTCTGATAATGGTTCCAAGTGAAAAACCTCTCTAATTTCTTCAGGAGTAATTGAGACCAAAGGCACACCATCCTTTCTTCTTACAACCCTAATGGATTGGTCATAATTCTTATCAATGGCTTCAAGCAAATCATAATCCATGAAAACACTTGGGACTACTAACTTTCCCAAATCAAAATTCCAGACATTAGCATGCGGGGCAAACAACTTTCTTTCCAAAAACCACTTTTTAAAAAAGAAAAGGCTAGTTTGAGTAGTTATTGAATCCCTAACCCAGTTCCCCTTGTCATATAGGCCATCACCAATTTTAAGCCTAAGGTTTAAGGAAATTAACTTTTTAACTTGTGCAGGCTGTATAGTAGATTCTGGGAGTAATTCTAATTAATCATCATGGATATTCCTATCCATATAATTAATTTGCCTAGAGAATGGTTTCTTAGGAGGCATTTTGACAGTATTGAGAGAATTGGAATGCCACAAAGGTTATAATATGAGTACTTACTTGATTTGCTGAACTTGTTCTTCTCTAAACTTCTAAAATTTCTCTTGAATGACAAAAGAATAGTTTCACATCTTTACCAAGCTTAACACGACACAATCAATTAGGCTCTTGTGCTCAAAAAATTTGCAATCTCTATTCGCGTAGGACTAGAATTAATGAAAATCCTTGTGTTATACTCTATTTCTCCCACACGCAAAGCTTTCACTTATCATAAATGCACCATATAGAAAAATAGAGTGGCGTCACACTTTCTTTTCTAAACTTGTGTTATTGATCCTTGAAAAATACTATGCTCTGGGAATGACAACTAGGTTGACTCAGCTTTCTTCTTAACACATTAGCAATCAAGCCAATAAAACACCTCCACCTCTACCTTTCCTTCAAGGCTAGCACTTCAAACACCTTTCCATAGTGAGCTAGCGATGATCACTGATCTTACTTTAATCGTGTCATAGACAATTGAAACAACCTTTAAGAACATGATGGTGGGTCCATTTCTCATTAACTCGCTATACCTAATTTTTGCACATCTCTTTATAGCAAGTCAACGAGCATCGTCGATCTAGACTTGATCATGTGGACAACAATTTTACTTCCATAGTGATGAGCCACACTCGCTAACTTGCTACACTTAACTTACAAGCACTTATTCATAGCGATTCAACGCCACCCTTTGATCCCGGCTCGATCTCACGATAAAAAATCTTCGTACCTAGTACATGGGAAGTGGGTCCATGATATCACTGTCCATGATATGTGCCTTGCATATTATAGGTCATAGAAGAAGGGTTAAAGCCTTTGATAGTACTAGCATCTACCATTTTGCTAACATCTCGGCCAATAATATCAACCAAATTAATAAAGAGATAGGAAGATAAAAGGTCACCTTGTCCTAGACCACTAGAGATACTAAAGAAACCCTTTGGAGAGCAATTGACTAGTACAGAAAACTTAGGCATTCTTTAACCATTCCTCTATTAGTTGAAGGATTCTTCCTCTAAATCCAACTTTCTTAAGGACCTCCATAAACAAGTCTCATGAGACCATGTCAATTGCTTTGGAAATGTAAAGCTTAAGTATCATACTTTATTTTTCACCTTTATCCATAAAGTGAATCACTTATTGAAAGTTAATGATAACATATTTTATTTGCCTCTTAGGGACAAAATGTTTCTGTTGAGGGTGGATCAAGTGATCTAGAAAGGGTTTAATGTAAGAAACCAATAATTTAGAAAAAATCCTTATATAAGGTATTACAAAGGCTGATAGGTCTAAAATCCTTCAAATTGTTCTCCCCAGTCACCTAAAGAATTAGAGAAATAAAGGTATTATTGATCTCTTTAAGAACAACCCCTAAAGTAGAAAAATATTGGGCTGCCCAAAACACATATTTTCCAACTATATTCTAGTAATTTATGAAGAACAATGAAAGAAAAACATCTGTCCATGAAGACTTGTAAGGCTTAAGATAGAGGTGGAAACTCTAACCTCCTCCATAGTACTAGGTTTCTCTAACTTCAGAAGGTATTCTAATGGGACATGAGTAGGAACACATTAGAGTAAATTTTTCATTCTAGCTTCTGAAGGATGATTAAGGGGGTTGGTTAAGCGGGTCCCAAAAGTGAGGGGCTACCTTATGTTCCACTTCGACTTTTTGATTATTATTACCTTGCTCTATGGTGAGATCTCTAATCGAGTTCCTTTTTCTATGCTTTACCATTGATTGATGGAAGAATCTAGAATTCTTGTCTCCTTCATTGATCCATTAGATCTTTAAACTTTGTTTCCAAAAGGTATTTTCCTTGGGAATGATATTGTGAAGATCAGAAAAAAGAAACTGTTGTCTCTTTCCTAGTCCCATCCCATGGATTACATCTCCTTTTGTAAACAGTGTAGTTTGTCCTTTATTCTATCATTTTTTTCAAAAATATTTCCAAAAGAAAATGAATTCCAATGTTTAAGATGTTCCTTTAGAACTTTTAGTTTACCCACAAGTTGAAGCATATCAGTACCAATAATTTTACAATTCCACCATTCTTTAAAATGGCTAGGGAAATTTGGGTTAAGGGACCACATATTTTTAAATAGAAAAGGACATTTATCTTGTTTAACCAAAGGGTACCATTTGAAAAAAATAAAATGATGATCAGAAACAGACCTGACAATACCAAAAATTGAGAAATCATGAACGATGTTCCAATTTAAGAATAGAAGGCATATGTCTAACCTAACACAGATCAAGTTGTTTCCAGAGTGCATGTTGGACCAAGTGAAACTCCCACCATGTATGTCCAAATCCTAGAGCTCCCCCTCTAAGATAAATTATGTAGATCTAGTATAATGTAAGAAAAATCAATTATAACACCTTTTTCTAGAGTTGAAAAGAGGGGTGTTAAAATCCCCAATCACCATCCAATATTCAAAAATATTGTCCTTATTGTCCAAAAGGATTTTCTCCCAATAGATCTTCCTTTCTCCCACCATATTTTGTGCATACACATTAGTTAGATTCCACCCAAGATCTATATTATTATGAGACAACACCAAGTGTTGGACATACTTTCCTTTGTAGAAAATAGAGCCAATCAAGAGGCAAGACTTCCAAATGATGGCCAACCCACCTGAAGCTCCATTAGATTTAATGAAAAAAAAGAGATGAAAGGTAGATATACATGCTAATAGTAGAAAAAGAGGCAATGTGTATTTTTGTTTTTTGTAATAGAACAATATCCAGGTTTAGATCTTTAATAGGATTCTTAAAAGCATCTATTTTTGTAGACTATCAAGGCCTCTCATATTATAAGAGACCATAATTATTGAGATTTATTGGATCACAAGTGCTCAATAATGCTTTGGATGTCACTGGTGGTGTCCTTTGCAAACTTATTTGTCAAAACTCTACCTAAATGCCTCCCAGTCTTTTGCTGCATTCCCACATCAATATAATTATGGGGCTTTAAAAGGGAAATAAGGGGTGGGAGGGAGAATACTAAGGGGGAATGGGAAAAGGGGAAAGGGGAGGTAAGGGGGATATTTCCAAAAAGGGGAGAAAGTGGGAGAAATGGGGGAGGGTGAGAAATCAATAGAGGGAGGGGGTAGGGTGTAAAAGGGAAATAGTCACTAGGGGATACAACTAAATTATAAGGGGAGGGTGAAGGGAAGAAAATCATATAAGAAGAGTCACCTAGGGTGGGAGGGAGGTGTAAGGACCTAAGAGGGAGGCACAAAGAAGTTAGGCTTCTCTAGCCAATATTTAGGGACATGGGCATGGGCCCAAGAGTAGAGAGCCAAAATATCTGCAACCACCTTAAGAGAAGGCTTTGCAAGAGAATACTTAGGGAAAGCATTTGAAAGGTGGATAGTCATAGAGAAGAGTTGGTAGAATGGCATGGAGTTCTGATACTCTAGAGGTTGAGCAATAGAGAAAAATCTATATTTGAGGACCACAAAAGCTAGAAGTATAGTCCTAGGGACACAAAAAATGCAAAACCTAGAATAGATAAAGAGGGTCCGGTTATGAGTCACAACATCAACACCTAGAAACTCCCCAAATGAGTTGGATATGCATTCAAAGACCTCTTTTTCCCATAATTTGAGTAGAATCCCAAGAAATTGTACCTAGGTGGAAACAACGCCAAAAAGATGAGCCATCGGATCAAAACCCAGTGGTTATTTACAATGTTTTTGAAGAAACTTACTTCAAAACCATGGGCCACCTACCAAGATACATAGGAAGTCTTTCTTGAGGGTATAATAGACACAAAAGCATCCTTTGGGTAGTGCTGAAAATATTACTAAACCTTTCAAAGCCCAAGTATAGAAAGCCCATTTGCTGAGAAAAAATAATATATGGTCTCTATGTGTACAAAAAGTATCACACTTCTATAAACCATTATTCTTGAGAGAGCCCATGGAAGAGGAAGTCTCAAGAGTCAGCTTATAACTCTCCATCTATGACATGCAAAGGCTATGAGATGGCGGCCCTCAAATGAACCAAACTATTCAACCCTTGCAAGGTGCACCATAGAACAAGAGATTCAAAGAGTAGAGGCAAGAGTTCTAATATCCAAGAATCTAGAATAAAATAAAATGCAAATGTAAGATATTCTAAATGAAATCTAAGAAAACAAAGAGAACTAAGATAAATTATAAAGGAAACTAAGCTTAAAAAGTATTCCATAATATAAGTAGAATGAGACCTAAGCTAAAATGTAAAAATGTGAGAATGCTCCAAGTCTCCAAAAGCACCAAGAAAACCTTCACCATAACAATATCATGAGAGACTAAGATCTTTAGAATGAGGAGATAGCCCTCCTTTTTAAAGAAAAATCGATGGTATAGATTAAGAGGAAAAAGAGGCATAATCAAGGGAGGAGAATGTGTCTTGAGTGATCCATGTGCTCAAGCATCTCAACCAATCACATTTAATGGTTGACTTTTGAGAGGGTTTTAAATGTGTGAAGGAAAATTAAATTTCTTTCTAAAATAGAAGATTCCCTCGCACCTAGAAAATTGTGCATTCATTTGTAGAGAAAAATTCCTTTTATTTTATTTATATAATAGGAATATTGCTTTATGTGTGCAGATTTAGGATAAGTGGGAAGTCGGGATTTTATTTAATTAAAAGGGGGACATGTTATTTTAATTAAATATGAACTTTGGATAAAAAGGCCATACTATAGGATAAAACCAAATAAATAGATTTTTGGAGATTTGATCAAGGATAAGCATTAGATAAATTATGCAAAAATACTAGAAAGGGGGCTCATAGTCTAGATGACAATTTTTGGATGATTACAGTCTCCTCCCACCAAACTTACCAACAAGCGAGTTATCAAACCTAGCCAAACTCCTCAGGAAGAATCTTGGGATGGATGCATGTCCCAACCACTAATTTAGAAACCAAGGCACCACACTAGGGTGGCTTAGGTGTAGAACCAAAAATGGATTTCTAGTCTAGGGGAACATGATTAAACACCTTTGACAATGAAGGTGTAGAAACTAAGGTCTTCATGCCCAAATCCCAAGCAATTTCAAGAAAAAGAAGAGTTGAGAGAGATGCATAGGGATGGAAAACTCACTAGGAAGCTTGCTAGTTTCATCCTATAGAGATCCTTCCAAACCTAAGGCCATAGTATGAGCACTCTCATTCTTTGATCCACACACTTCAATCTCTTTGGCTCCTTTAGCCAACTCCCACTCTAAAGTTGTAGAGCACATTTCAAAAAATAAATCAACTAAGCTCTTTGATGGTAATAATGTGGAACTCACTAATGAGGAAGATATTAAGACTTGGGCCACACAATACTTCAATGGAATTTATAACACTTCCCTAGTTCAAAAGAAACCTAACACTGAAGAAGCTTTGCTTAGTATTATCAATACAATGATTGGTGATAGGATGAACAAAGACCTAAATAGAAAGGTTTCAAAAGAAGATGTTAAAGAGGAGGTATTTTATATGTGAGATTATAAAGAACCAGGACTAGATGGTTTTCCCCATTCCTTCTTTCAGGAATTTTGGAAAATCATCAAATATGATGTGGTGTACATGGATGATAACTTTATAAGGATATGTAGAAACCTCAAAGAACTAAATCAAAATGATATTTTTCTTTTCCCCAAGATAGATTAACCTACCTAGGAGGAATTTAGGCCAATTAGTCTATTTAATTCTATTTATAAGATCCCGTCAAAGGTGGTGGTCAACTGCATAAAACCTTTCCTTGAAAAAGTTATTAGTCCTAATCATAATGATTTTCCAAATTCTTGATGAGGTGATAACCACCAATGAGTTTTTTCATTCCATAGAGAAGAGTATAAATCTAAGCATGGTGTTAAAGTTAGATATTTTGAAATCTTATGATAAATTTAGAAGGGAGTTTCTACTAAAAAATCATGGAAAAACTTGGATTTGGAGAGAGGATAATTATGTTAGTTAAGGTTGTTATCAACTCAGTCCAATTTTTGGTCTTGTCCAATGCATCACTGAGGGGGTTCTTTAATTTTATTAGAAATCTTCTCTAATTCTATCCCTTATCACTATACTTATTTATTATGGTGGTAGAGGTCTTGGGTAGGAACATCCTTACTATGGCTACTCACAAGAAGATTCTAGGAGTCAAACTAGCTACTTCTTTGTCCCTGTAGGCTCTACAACAACTTGTTGACGACACCATTCTGTAAGAGATATCTTCTACAAGGGAAGAAAAATATTTGAAGAAGATTTTAAATTAGTATTTGGAGGTTTCTAGTTAGTACATAAAATATCAAAAGAGTAAGTTGTATTTCTTTAACATGAATGTTAACTTTCAGCAATGCCATAACTAGGGAACTCAACTGTAAAGGAGCTTCCCTTCTTGAAACAAACCTTGGTCTCCCCCTTACAACAAAAGAAGTCACAGCTAAATTTTGGAAAGTTGTGGTGGAAAGAATGCAAAGGAAACTTGTGGGCTAGAAAGGTAAGGTTCTTAGCAATGGTAGGAAACTCCAACTCATTGATGCATCTCTACAAGTTATTCCAATGTATTTTATATCCATGTTCAATATGTTAGGGCACTTCAAGCATATCTTGGAAAAAATACAAATAAACTTCTTATGGTCAAGCAATGAGGAAAAACTGAAGATGAGCCTAGTTATTTGGGACAAAGTTTGCAAGCCAAAAACACAAGAGGGGTTGAATCTTAGAAAAATGGGAGACCTAAATAATGTTGTTATAGCTAATATTGGAGGGAGATTATCTAAAAATTCATCTGGATGATGTAGAATTATAAGAGCTAAATATCTATAGGGGAGGACGTTTAACAAATTTTTGTACATTGTTTACCTCTTGACTAGATCAATAATCTTGTTGAATATTGTTAAAGAAACAAAGTACTAAAATATTATAAACTTGTTGTGGCACAATGCATTTCTATGCTATAATTTTCTAATTAATATATTACCTCTTTGTGTAGCCCACCTTTCTCAACTCCTTAATCTCAACATTTTATTAAATAATATAGTAGTAAGGAAGATTTAAAGTAGTATAAGTCTTGTTTTTGTTGCACCTAAAATTGTTGAGAGCCACCATCTTTAGTTTCTAATTTGAGATGTACTTTTATAATTATTAGAAAAAATAAAAATCTTAAAACCCCTCTTTGGTGGCTTATATATGTGCACTTACCTAATAGTAAAACATGAGCTTTCCAAATTAAATCTTTGAATATATAGTAAAAGAAATCTCTCTCCATATAGAAAACCTTATATTCATCTTTAATGAGTATTATTAAATTTTATTTTCATACTATTGTTCTCTTTGTATTAGTTTTCATAGACATTAAAAATTTGACATGTTAGAAAAAATTCATGATTTTGAATAACCAAGAAAGTGTGTGAGGCTCTCATTAGATTCTATAACTTCTATTAAAAAATTAGTAATAAATTTATCTAAAAAGTCAACTCAATAATTTATGATTATTTAAAATGGGAAGGGTCTGAAATCATAACAATTAAAGTAACATCAAGTCTTAAACGTACAACCCAAAGGATCATGAGCAATGACCCTACCAAAAATCAATCATAACTAGAACTAGCAACTACACCTAAGCCAAAACAAAAACTTTAAACTAAACCATGCTAGGTAAAAAAAAATACCCTGGCCATCTAAAAGATTTTTCAAACAAACTAAGTTGTCACTAGTATATAGCATGAATTTTTTTTTTTCTAGCTCATAAGACCATAGTATACCAAACCAGCAACCACATTTAACCATGTTGCACCACACCTACCAGTAAGTACCACCAACCAAGAAAACAAATAGCATTGAGAACCAGCACCCAAAATTAAAGGGACCCAAAATCAACACAAGTTACTAGAGAAAAAACCAACCCCTTTATTTTATACCTTGAACTCAATAAAACCCTAGGAGATCTCGTATTGTCATTCCTCCTTTCTTAGAGTCTCCTCCTTCCATTTCCTATTTTCCTCTCTCTCCTCTAGCTATGCCTTCAAACTCCATATTTCCCCTTCCATCTTGGTCAAGAATTGAATTCTATGGGAGGCCAAATTATTAATTTTCTCTCCCAGTTGGGCATGCACATTCTTGATAGACATCAAGGCCTTTAGCATTACATTCCTCTCTTCCTCATGGGGTACTTTATCCTTGATATCCTCCACTTGTTCTTCTAGCTTCTCCAAGCTATTGAGCTTTTCTCCCATCTCTCGACCCAATTCCCATGTGACTTGATCCCTATGACTAGTCATCCAATCAAAAAAAATTCTTTCAGCTTCAGTAATTGGCTCTAGCCTATTAATCTTTATGCGAGTTTTATGCATTTGAAAAAGAAGCCACCTGGCCACCACTTTAAACTGATTATAACAAGAGGTCATCTCCACAGAGTGGTGGGTTAGAGTGTCCAAATAAATTGAGCCATCATCTTTTTTGGAACCACACTAGGAGAGGGATCTCTAGATGCACAAGGATCATCTGAGTAGCTTAAATACACCATGGGGGAGGGGGAGTACATTGTAGAACCCAAGGAAAGAGGACCAAAAAAGTAATATGTGGTGTCTAGGATCAAATAAGGTTTAATGGCTAAGGATTCTTTCTTTGAATCCTCCAAAACCTCCACAGTATCATCCTTTTTATTGTAAGGTTATTCTTCTTTCTTGGATTTATGGGGAGGAAGAGTCTCAACTACAAAACTAGAAGAATTGTTTGATGTGAAAAGAGTGCAATGTTGTCTCATTATGGAGGAAATGACCTTGAAAATACTCTTATTAAGCTCATGGGAGGACTGAAGGGTCATATTCCAATGGAAATCATAAAGTCTAAGTAAAATCCCTGAAGTCATGTTTTAGTGGGGACTTTATATTTTTGGATAGATAGGGAAAGGGATGAGTAATCCAAAAAGAAAAAGAAAATAGATCATTCCTATGAAAATGATTTAGCATAGGAAAACTGTGGGAGTGAATCCTTTTGACCTTCCTTCACAAGTGAAAATTTGAACGAGAACCTTCACCAAGGCCTTGTAAACCCGTTCCATCACCTCTTTGTTGAATCCATTATACAATTTTGGGATTTTTTAACCCGACTTCTTAAACCTCTCCTTAGCATCTTTGAAATAGATTTTGGTGTTTCTCATAATCTTTACCCATCCATGCTCAACCAAGGGATAGTAGAGATGGACTCTAGGGTGATGACAAACAAAACACAACCCATCGTAACCTTTCCACCATCCCACGACTCCATAATTTTCTAAGAAAGCTCTAGATTATAAACCTTCATGTCTATGATATAATTTTTTATACTATCCTACTCAATGATCTCTCAGATCTCCTTGTTATTTTAGTACTCTCCCTATTCATTAGGCTCAATCTAATAAGGGTCTCCTCCTATCCTTTTATTCTAATGAAAGTAGTAAAAACACATTGCTTTGAAAACTAATAGACCCACAAATGGAAAGATGACCAAACCCAAGCTTTTCTTTGTAGTCACATTAAACTCTAAAACTAAAATAGAAATCTAACTCATAAAAATGCTTCACAAAATGGACCCCATAAAGAATAATAATGCAAAGTTTATTAAAGAATGATTTATGTGCTATCATGAAAGATAACATCATACACCTCCACTAGGACAAACAGAGAGTCATCCCAAATTTTGAACCCCTTAGTTTATTTCCCCACACTCACCAACATATTTGCAACATATGTTTTATTTTTTCAATGAAATCCCTACCATTTCAACCTATCTTTGCCACATCTTTTAAAATATGGATGTTGTTTAAAGTATCCCCTTTTCTGATTACCTTTTTCACATTTTTCCTAGTCAGCACTAAGACCCCATGGTAAAGGGCTAGGAGTTTAGCCATATAAGGAGTTTGGACCCCAAACTTCACCTAGTAAGATGCCAAAAAATCCTCTTTTGAGGTTCTCAAAATGCCACTTTCACCTACCCACTATTTAATATTCTTTTGAAAGTTGATATCGGATTACTAATACTAAAAGCTCTAAAGTTATCCAACAAGCCCCTTTGACTACCAACCTCCCTATCATAGGAATATGATGTGGAACCATGGTTAGTAGGATAAAGGGTCTTCATGTTCTCCTTCACATTTTGGATATGCGCCATGCTCACTGATTTAGCATTTTCACTTGTTTCCCTTAAGATCATGTTGTTGCATTCCTTCCATAGGCACCAACTATCATCTAAAAGGCACTGTCTCCATAGCTCAATGATAAAGGGGTGAGGAGAAGGGGATCTACAAGAATTAAAGACCTCTTTAGGTTCATTATTCCAACACCAATACACTTTTAATAGGCTATGATATGGCTAACTTCCCAAGAAAAAGGGTAAGAGAAGAGGATGTGGACTATAGACTTAGCATCATTTTGTTAGAATTCTTTAGAATAACTAAGAGGGGGGGGGTGAATCAGTTATTCAAGGTCCAAAATGCCCTATTAATACCTTTCTAATGAATCCATACCCTTTTCATCTATTCAAACTTAAAATAGTCATATAAGAAAATTACTGTAAATCAACATGCAAAGATAAAACATTCAAGATCAACACATAACACAATGATTTTTGTGGAAACCCAATTTGGGAAAAACCACCAGTAACATGCTACTTGATTCTCACTCTTCTAAAGTGATGCCCTGTTAAAGGCTTACCCTGTTAAAGGCTTACAACACACTGTTAAATGTGACCTTGTTAGAGGATTTCACCAAACTGTTAGGAATGGGCCTGGTTAAAGGTCTTTAGAACATCCATTTGGAATGTCACCCTATTAAAGGATTTATCTAATGGATGTTAAACCAACCTAAGTCCATAGGATTTATCTTACTATTACAATTGCTAGAAGGTAACGATAATGGTCTTTTGATCTGACATAACTTACAACGTACTTTGCAGATTTCAAATCACTCTTTCAGTTCAATCCTTATGCTTGGCTTCAATCTCTTTAGTTCTGACTTGCTTGTCTCCCTCTCAAGCTTTGTGTCCTTGAGTTTTCCTACTCATTTTGCCAATGCAATCATCCTTGTGGTCATCTATCCAAACAGAGTTCCTCAGCATTTCATGCTTTAATTCTTGACCAGGGCTCTCTCTCTTACTATCCCTTCTTTTTCACTCTCTTCCACTCTATTTTCCATTAAATTATGTCTTCTTATATACAAGTCTAATTTTCCTTTGCCGCTCAATTTTCCCTCTCAATTTTTAGGGTTTCAAAAATGGATTAGGTAGGATACAATGTATCTACCCCATATCTTGTTTTCTTCACCAATTGTATCTTAAAAATGTTCTACATGGTGTTTTGTGCCACCAACTCATCATTCTTCCTTTTAATTCACAGATTCGTAGATAACAACTTTGTTGGCTTAGATTTGGTGAATCTTCAATTTTCTAAATAATGCAGCAACTCGACATTATTGAGTTATTGGTGCTCGGCACCTCTGTGTTACTCGACACCATTGAGTTACTGGTGCTCGGCACCTCTGTGTTACTCGGTACCTATACCTGCTCGGCACTTGGTTCTACTCTTGCTCAGTACTTGAACTTTCTCGGCACTTGAACTTGCTCGACACTTGAGCTTGCTCAATACTTGACTAGGAATTTGCTCAGCTCTTACTAGCTTGCTTGGCACTTACTAATGAACTTAGTTTGAGCTTTACAAAATACTTAGCTAAAACCTTAGATCTTTGATATGTTTCAGTGTGCTCATTCTTTGTATCTTTTAGTATGTCATCCAATACACTATTTCATTAATGGCTTGACTGATCCTTATGCTTCATTACAACATCATAACTTCAACCTTTCTCTAGGTGTTCTAGTTACATCTTATTGATTGCTTCCACCTTGACAATCAACTAATTGATAGTATTTGGATCACTAAAGCAATTGACATCCCTACAATTAGCAAGTTTGACATCAATGACAAAACAATGATTGAGGACATTCTTTACCAGTTCCATATGTTATTCCAACAATTGTTCTTATGATCATTTCAATCATTTCCAACAATCTCCCTCTTTGGCATTGATGACAAACCAAACTGATCAAGTAATCAATTCAGTTACCACCAAGATTGTATTGATTTGCTGCATTTTCACTACTAATCACATATATCTCCCTCTTTCATATATATCTCCCTCTTACTTTGCATTGATCAGTTTTCTGCATATTTGTCCCTCTTTGACATAAATGCCAAAGATGTAGCATCTTTATTATGCAAAATATAAGCTTTGGCATCATTAATGTCTTTCTCCCTCTGTCACCATTCTTGTGACTGATTTGGAGTTTCTATTCCTGCTATCATCCTTTGCATCAACCTGTTAATATTTCAATGATTTATTCCTATTTATGCAACACAGCTTCCTTGTTGCCTTAAACTGCTTGAGTTAGGGGTATAACCCCTAGCTTGCCTCTAAGATATTCATAGGCATCCTTGGGCAATGGTTTGGTGAAGATATCTATAGTTTGTTCCTTTGTGTGAATGTATTCCAACTTCACTTGTTTGTCTTCTACCAATTCTCTGACATAATGGTACTTGATTGCAATATGCTTGGTTTTTTCATGCATCACTGGATTTTTGGATATGTTTATAGCACGTGTATTATCACAATACAATATCACCAGTTTTGTTACCTCCTCTTTCATTCCATTCAATAGATGTGTGAGCCATACAATGTTTGTACAATTGACTACAGCTGCCACATATTCTAATTCTGCAATGGATTGGGATATACATGTTTGTTTCTTACTAGTCCAGGTAACCAGCCTTTTGCCTAAAAATAATGGACCGCCACTTGTTCTTTTTTTGTCATCAATGTTTCCTCCCCAGTCTGCATCTGTATATACATTGAGTTCAAATTTTCCATTCTTTTTGTAGGATAGACCAAAATCATCAGTCCCTTTGAGATATCTCATTATTCTTTTTACTGCTATTAGATGATTTTCTTTAGGATTAGTAGAGAACCTAGCCACTATTCTAACTGCTAATGCTATGTCTGGTCTACTGTGTACAACATATTGTAGTTTTCCAATCATGGATCTATACATTGTTTGATTCACTTCAGCTGACTCGTCATTTTTTGATAGCTTATTCCCTATGGCCATTGGTGTGTTGACTAGTTTGGATTCCTCCAATCCAATCTTTTAAGAATTTCTTTGATGTATTTTGATTATGTTATAAATATTCCATGTTTGAGTTGATGAACTTGCAATCCAAAAAAAAATTTGATTTCTCCAAACATAGAAATTTCAAATTCATGTTTCATTTTGTTAGCAAAGCCTTTGCAAAGTACTTCCTTACCACCAAATACTATGTCATCCTCAAAAATTTCAGAAACAATAATGTCTTTACCTTCTTCAGCTTTGATGTACATGTTGATGTTATCATCAGTTCTTTCAAATCCAATTTTCCCTAGATACTTGTGAAGTCTCTCATACCATGCTCTAGGTACTTGTTTCAAACCATAGAGTTCTTTGTGTAACTTACACACCATATCCCTATTGTTTTCATCAAAAAAATCCTTCTGGTTGTTCAATGTAGACTTCTTCTTCTAGTATACCATTTAAGGAGGTGGATTTTACATCCATCTGATAGACTTTAAAATCTTTGTAGGTAGCATATGCAAGTAAAGTTCTTACTCCTTCCATTCTTGCAACAGGAGTGAATGTTTCTCCATAATCTATTCCTTCTTCTTGAGCACAACCCTTGCATACTAATCTAACTTTATTTCTAGTAATCTCACCATTCTCATCTAGTTTTTTTCTGAATACCCTTTTGGGGCCAATCACATTCTTGTCAGTTGGTCTGGGAACCAAACTCCAGGTTTTATTTTTTCTTATTTGATCAATTTCTTCTTCTATAGCTTTATACCAGTCACCATCTTGTAATGCACCATATACTATCTTGGGTTCAGATTTGTTGATCAGACATGATTCATGTCTTAGTCTGTTCCTTGTCATTGGTCTTGCATCTTTGTCACCAATTATTTGTTCAGTAGGGTGATGTCTTTTTACATATTTGGATAATCTTGGCTCTGTCCTTGTTTCTCTATTTGATCTTTCAGATTTAGGATCACTATGCTCTTAATTATCAGGTTGTTCTTCATCATGTATGATATCTTCTAAATCAGATTGTGCATTTTTTTCATTCTGTAACTTGGCTTTTGAATGCTGCTCGACATTCATTGGTTGTGAATCAGCTGAAACTGACACTTGTTGTTGACTTTCAGTTTGATTCAAATCATCCTCATCAGTAGTTATTCCTTCATAAGAATATAAAAAGGTTCTGTATTCTTCCATTTTCTTTGGTTCTTCAGCTTGGACTTTTGTGTGCTCATCAAAATTTACATTTGCACTTTCCACAATTTTGTTAGTGTTAACATTCAAACACTTATATGCCTTACTTCTTGTGGAGTAACCAAGAAATATACCTTCATCACTTTTTGCATCAAATTTTCCATTTCTAACATCTTTAAGGATAAAACATTTGCAACCAAATATTTTGAAATGTTTTACATTTGGTGAGTAACCATACCATAATTCAAAAGGTGTTGTATTTGTATCTTTCTTGACTTGTACTCGGTTTAATGTATGAATAGCTACACTTATAGCTTCTCTCCAGTATTTTAGAGAAACATTCTTTTCCATCATTAATGTTCTGGCACAATCAATTACAGATCTATTTCTTCTTTCAGAAATTCCATTTTGTGGGGGAGTTCTAGGAGTTGATGTCTATCTTTTGATTCCATTGTCATTACAGAATATCTTGAATTCATTTGATGTAAATTCACCACCTCTATCTAATCTTAGACATTTCAAGCTTTTTCCAGTTTCCTTTTCAACTCTAGCCACATACCACTTAAACATTTGAAAAGCATCAAATTTTTGTTTTAAGAACATAACAGTCATCATCCTGGAATAGTCATCAACAAATAACATTATGTATTTATCTCCTCTATAGCTTTGTATTTCTATTGGACCACATAAGTCAGTGTGAACTAACTCAAGTATCTCTTTAGATGTATAGTTTTTTCTTTTGAAACTTGACTTTGTCATCTTTCTTAGCTAACATTGTTTACACATGATATTATCAAGCTTCTTCAATTTTGGTAGACCTTTGACTTTCTTCATTTTACTAATTTTGACCAAATTGTCAAAGTTGACATGACATAATCTTCTATGCCATAACCATTCATCATCAAATTTTGCAAATAGACAAGAAGCATCATCAAGGTAAAACAAATTGCTCTTTGTTTGATCACCTTTTCCTATTAGTTTACCATCATTGTCATAGATTTTTGTAGTTTTGTTTTCAAATTCCACTTTGCAACCTATATTGCCTAATTGTGAGACACTCAATAAATTGTAGTTTAATCCTTCAACATAGTATGCATTGTCACATGAAATTTGGTCTGTGAGCTTAATGGAACCTTTTCCTCTAATTTGACATGGAGCATCATTACCAAATCTAACACTATTTCCATCATACTGAGTAAAGTTAACAAACTTACTTTTGTCTCCTGTCATGTGATGTGAGCATCCACTATCTATGATCCATCTGTCATTCTTGTTTATACATGTCACCAGTGCTGTGGCTTCTTCTTCATTAGATTGGTCCTTCATGGCTACATAAACAACTTCATCATCATTGTCATCAAAATTTTCTTCAACAATATAACACTTCTTACCTTTTTCTTTGTAATCTCTCTTGTCATCATCTCTTCTGTTCTTGTATTTGTTGCCTTCTTTGGAATCCTTTTTCTGTGGACATCTTGCAGCAATATGACCTACTTCATTGCAATAGAAAAAAATGATAGGCATCTTACCTTTGAATTTTCCTTTGCCCCTGTGAAATTTTCTAGCGCACAATGCTTCCAATTGTTCCATATCTTCCTCATCAGTGCTACTGTCAATAGATACATACTTCATTTTTCTTCCTTTCCTTGATTTCACTTGTTCGGAATCTTTTAGTGATAACTTGGCCTTAAAAGAAGATTCAACATTTTCAGGTTTGTAGTTGTCAAAGTTAGATAACTCAAATGCAGTGAGTCTACCTATTATACTTTCAAAGCTTAGGTTATTTCCTGGTATACATCTTAGCTCTTGTATTGCTAATACTCTAATAGCATAGATAGGAAGCAAGGTTCTTAAGAACTTACTATTAACAATATCTTCATCCAGTTGACCATTCAAGCATCTTATTGCACTTACCACTTCCTTTATTCTTGCACCATACTGAGCAGCATTCTCATTTTCTTCCATTTTCGTGTCATCAAATTTTCCTCTGAGACTTTCTCTTTTTGGTCTTTGTACATTCTAATATCCTCCATAGATGTCTGATAGGGCTTTCCACATTTTGAATGCAGCGTCACATCCTTTGATATCATCAAATTTAGCATAGCTGAGTGTAGAGGCAATCTCCAACATTGTTTGGTTGTGTTCTTGTTTGTTTTTCATGTCTTCGGCAGTAGGAGCACCTATTGGATCTACATGTTCAATGACAATTGAATTTTGGGCATAATTTCCTATGGATCCAAGATGTATCTTCATCAAACTTTGCCATGCAACAAAGCTGTCTTTGTTGAGCTTGGCAACTTCTCTCTTTGGCATTTTGTTCTTTTCTGCTAGTAGTCCCTTTAAACTGAATCAGTAGTCAGGCTCTGATACCAATTGCTAGAATTTTTTAGAATAACTGAGAGGGGGGTGAATCAGTTATTCAAGGTCCAAAATGCCCTATTAATACCTTTCTAATGAATCCGTACCCTTTTCATCTGTTCAAACTTAAAACAGTCATACAAGCAAATTACTATAAATCAACATGCAAAGATAAAACATTCAAGATCAACACATAACACAATGATTTATGTGGAAACCCAATTTGGGAAAAACCACCAGTAACATGGTACTTGATGCTCACTCTTCTGAAGTGATGCCTTGTTAAAAGCTTGCCATATTAAAGGCTTACAACACACTGTTAAATGTGACCTTTTTAGAGGATTTCACCAAACTGTTAGGAATGGGCCTGGTTAAAGGTCTTTAGAACATTCACTTGGAATGTCACCCTGTTAAAGAATTTATCTAATGGCTATTAAACCAACATAAGTCCATAGGATTTATCTTACTGTTACAATTGCTAGAAAGTAGCGATAATGGTCTTTTGATCTGACATAACTTACAACATACTTTGCAGATTTCAGATCACTCTTTCAGTTCAATCCTTATGCTTGGCTTCAATCACTTTAGTTCTAACTTGCTTGTCTCCCTCTCAAGCTTCATCTCCTTGAGTTTTCCTACTCATTTTTCCAATGCAATCATCCTTGTGGTTGTCTATCCAAATAGAGTTCCTTAGCATTTCATGCTTTAATGCTTGACCAGGGCTCTCTCTCTTACTATCCCTTCTTTTTCACTCTCTTCCACTCTATTTTCCATTAACTTATGTCTTCTTATATACAAGTCTAATTTTCCTTTTCCGCTCAATTTTCCCTCTCTAATTTTAGGGTTTCAAAAAATGGATTAGGTAGGATACAATGTATCTACCCCATATCTTGTTTTCTTTGCCAATTGTATCCTTAAAATGTTCTACATGGTGTTCTGTGCCACCAACTCATCATTCTTCCTTTTAATTCACAGATTCCTAGATAACAACTTTTTGGACTTAGATCTGGTGAATCTTCAATTTCCTAAATAATGCAACAACTCGGCATTATTGAGTTACTAGTGCTCGGCACCTCTATGTTACTTGGCACCTCTACCTACTTGGCACTTGGTTCTACTCTTGCTCAGTACTTGAACTTGCTCGGCACTTGAACTTTCTCGACACTTGAACTTGGTCAGCACTTGAACTTTCTCAGCACTTGAACTTGCTCGACACTTGAGCTTGCTCGACACTTGACTAGGAATTTGCTCAGCTCTTACTAGCTTTCTTGGCACTTACTAATGAACTTAGTTTGAGCTTTATAAAATACTTAGCTAAAATCTTAGATCTTTGATATGTTTCAGTGTGCTCATTCTTTGTATCTTTTAGTATGTCATCCAATACATTGTTTCATTAATGGCTTGACTGATCCTTATGCTTCATTACAACATCATAACTTCAACCTTTCTCTAGGTTTTCTAGTTACATCTTATTAATTGCTTCCACCTTGACAATCAACTAATTGATAGTATTTGGATCACTAAAGCAATTGTCATCCCTACAATTAGCAAGTTTGACATCAATGACAAAACAATGATTGAGGACATTCTTTACCAGTTCCATATGTTATTCCAACAATTGTTCTTATGATCATTTCAATCATTTCCAACACATTTTCACATATAACACTCCTATTAATAATTTAAATTCCTCTTTTTTGGAGATTTTTGAGAGTGAAAATCTTGTTATGACATACAATCCAATTAAAGAACTTAACTTTAGGAATGGCTTTGTTATCCCAAATCCTTCTTCAATAAAATAAGGTTGGCCAATTAGGAACTAGTATCTTAAAACTAGTTTTAATAGTATAATCTCTTGATTTAGAATTCTTCCATATGACTTCATTCATTTGGTCTAGTCGATACAATCTTAATGTATTCATATGAATTAAAAATTTAGAATAAAGTAGTTTTAAATCAGCTTTAAACCAATTTATGTCAACCTTCTAGTTCACCATGTAGTCCTACCTTTCCCAATAGTCCCTAACCTTGAACCCTAGTCTATTGATAAGGACATCCTTTAGAGATGGAAACATAGAGCGATAGTCAAAATTAGGCATATGTGCCCCAACATTCATCTAGAAATCCCCAATATCCCCATTACCCACCTCCCAAGAGGAACCTTGAGTGAGGAGGGAGATAGTCTTCTTTAGAATATTCTACATAATTAACACTTATATAAGGGGGTTCTTCAATAGGATGATCCCATTCACATTATTAAGATACTTTCCTCTTAAAAAATTGGCCTAGTCCAAATCTGACTTTGTCACATTCCATCCAATCTTCAATATGAAGGCCAAGTTCATAAGGTGGGAGTCCCTTATATTCAGGCCTTCTTGATCATTAGGAGAGAAGACCATTTTCCATTTGACAAATGAGAGCCTCTTCTTTTCTTCTAGTTTAGTCCATAGGAAATATATTTTGATAGTAGCCAACTTTTTGGTCCAAAGAATTGGCATATGAAATAGGGATGTAACATATTGAGTAGAGCTCTAAAGATTCATCGTTAGCATTTGGAGTTTCCCATCATTACTAAGAAGACAAAATATAAGTTTTAATTGAACTATTTTGAGAAAACTAGCCCAAACATTATTGTCCACCCTAGAAAAAGTCAAGGGCATACCAAGATAAACAATGGGAACGGCGATAATCTGGCAACCAATAATTTAAAAAGAAATGTTTTGGGAACTATGGGGGGCATTAAAAACTATATAAAAATTTAAAATAAATTCAGTTTTTGAACCAAAGGTAGGGCATAGTCCACTAGATTGTGCCAACTATTGTAGCTTCTTAACTTGTCAGCGTGTCATCCACAAACTGCTAGTGTGAAATAATCTTTATCATAGAAGAGGGGTTAAAGCCTTTAATAGTACTAGCATCTACCATTCTACTAACATCTCAACCCACAATATCAGCTAAATTGATAAAGAGATAGGAAGATAAAAGATCACCTTGTCTTAGACCACCAGAGATACTAAAGAAACCCCTTGGGGAGCTATTGACTAGCACAAAAAACTTAGGCATTTTTAAAGCATTCCTCTATCAGCTAAAGGATTCTTTCTCTAAATCTAACTTTCTTAAGGACTTCCATAAAAAATTCTCATGAGGTCATGTCAATTGTTTTTGGAAATGTCAAGCTTAAGTATCGTACTTTATTTGTCCCCTTTATCCATAAAGTGAATCACTTCTTTAATAGTAACGATAACATCTTTTATTTTCCTCCTAGGAACAAAACCTTTCTATTGAGGGTGGATCAAGTGATCTAGAAAGGGTTTGATGCAAGAAACCAATAATTTAGAAAAATAATCTTATATAAGGTATTAAAAAGGCTAATAGGTCTAAAATCCTTCAAATTGTTTGTCTCGGTCACCTTAGGAAATAGAGAAATAAAGGTATTGTTGATCTCTTTAAGAATAGCCCCTAAAGTAGAAAAATCTTTGGCTGCCCAAAACACATATTTTCCTACTATATCCTAGTAATTTATGAGGAACAATGAAAGAAAAGCATCTGGCCATGATGACTTGTAAGGGCTCATGACAGAGGTGGGAACTCTAACCTCCTCCAAAGTACCAAGTTTCTCTAACTTTAGAAGATATTCTAAGGGGATACAAGTGGGAGCACATTGGAGAAAATTGGTCATTCTAGCTTCTGAAAGATGATTGAGGAGGTTGGTTAAGTGGGTCTTAAAAGTGAGGGACCACCTTGTGTACCACTTCCACTTTCTGATTAATATTACCTTGCTCTATGGCTAGATCTCTAATTGAGTTCCTTTTCCTATGCTTTGTCATTGATTTATTGAAGAATATAGAATTTTTTTCTCCATCATTGATCCATTAGATCTTGAACCTTTGTTTCCAAAGGTCTCTTTATTGAGAATGATATTGTGGATATCAAACAAAAGACACTTTTCTTGCTTGTCTCTTTCCTAGTCCCATCCCATGGATTACATCTGCTTTTGTAAAGAGTGTAGTTTGTATTTTATTCTATCATTTTGTTCAAAAATATTTCCAAAAGAAAACATATTCTAATGTTTAAGATGTTCAATCAAAATTTTTAGTTTACCCACAAGACGAAACATATCAGTACCAATAAGTTTACAATTCTACCATTCTTTAAAATGAGTGGGGAAATTTGGGTTAAGAGTCCACATATTTTAAAATAGAAAATGATACTTATCTTTTTGAACCAAAGGGTACCATTTGAAAAAAAAATACAATGATGATCATAAACAAACCTAACAATACCAAAAATTGAGAAATCATGAATGATGTTCCAATTTAAGAATAGAAAGCATACATCTAACCTAACATGGATCAAGTTGTTTCTAGAGTGCATGTTGGACCAAGTGAAACTTGCAACATGTACATCCAAATCCTAGAGCTTCCCCTTTGAGATAAATTATGTAAGTCTGGTATAATGTAAGAAAAATCAATCATAACACCTTTTTTTAAGAATTGAAAAGAGGGGTGTTGAAATCCCCAATCACCATCCAATATTAAGACATATTGTCCTTATTGTCCAAAAGGATTTTCTCCCAATACATCTTCCTTTCTCCCACCATATTTTGTGCATACACATTAGTTAGATTACACACAAGATCTATATTATTATGAGACAACACCATGTGTTAGACCTACTTTCCTTTGTAGAAAATAGAACTAGTCAAGAGGCAAGACTTCCAAATAATGGCTAACCCACTTGAATCCCCATTAGATTTAATAGAAAAAGTTAGAGATGAAAGGTAGATATACTTGCTAATAGTAGAGAAAGATGCAACATTTATTTTTGTTTCTTGTTATAGAATATCCAAGTTCAGATCTTTAATAGGGTACTTAACAAGCATCTACTTTTGTAGAGTATCAAGGCCTTTCATATTCTAGGAGACCATAATTATTGATATTTATTGGATCAAAAGTACTCGAGAGTGCTATAGATCTCACTAATGATGTCCTATGCCAACTTATTTGTCAAAAAACTACTTGAATGCCTCCAAGTCTTCTGGGACATTCTCACATCAATATAATTATGGTACTTTAAATGGGAAATAGGGGGTGTGAGGGAGAATACTAAAGGGGAAGGGGAGAAGGGGAAAGGGGAAGCAAGGGGGCTATTGACAACAAGGGGAGAAAGTGGGAGAAATGGGGGGAGGGCAAGAAACCAACAAAGGGAGGGGGCAGGGTGTAAAAGGGAAAGGGTCAACATGGGGATAGAACTAACTTCTAAAGGGAGGGTGGAGGGAAGAAAATTGGAGAAGAAGTCTTACTTGTGGAGGGAGGGAGGCACAAGGATCTAAGAAGGAGTTATAAAGAAGAGAGGGTTCTAGCCCAATACCTAGGGACATGGGCATGGGCCCAAAACTAGAGAGTGAAAATCTCTACAACCACCTGAAGAGAAGGCTTTGCAAGAGAATCCTTAGGGAAAGAATTTGAAAGGTGGATAGTCATAGAGAAGAGTTGGTAGAATGGCATGGAGTTCTCATACTCTAGAGGTTGATAAATAGAGAGATAAAGAGGGTCTGGTTACGAGTCACAACATCAACACCTAGAAAATACCTAAATGAGTTGGATATGCCTTTAAAGACATCTCTATCCCATAATTTGAGGGGAATCCCAAGAAGTTGTACCTAGGCGGAAACAACACCAAAAAGATGAGCCATTGGGTCAAACTCCAGGTGTCATTTACAAAGTTGCAGAAGAAACTTGCTTCAAAACCATGGGCCACATACCAAGATACATAGGAAGTATTTCTTGAGGGAAAAAGAGATACAAAAACATCCTTTGGGTAGTGCCAAAAATTTTACCAAACCTTTCAAAGCCCAAGTAGAGAAATTCCATTTCTTGAGAAAAAATAATATATGATCTTTGTGTGTACATAAAGTATCACACTTCTACAAACCATTATTCTTTAGAGAACCCATGGAAGAGGAAGTCTCAAGAGCCCACTTATAGCTCTCTATCTATGATGTACAAAAGCTATGAGATAGTGGCCCTCAAATGAACCAAACTATGAAACCCTTGCAAGGCCCACCATAGAACAAGAGATTCAAAGTGTAGAGGCAAGAGTGCCAATATCCAAAAATCTAGAATAAAATGCAATGCAAATATAAGCTATTCTGAATGAATTGTAAGCTAACAAAGAGAACTAAGATAAAGTATAAAGGAAACTAAGCTAAAAATTATTCCATAATGTAAGTGGAATGAGAACTAAGCTAAAATGAAAAAATGAAAGAATGCTCCAAGTCTGCTCCAAGTCTCCAAAAGCACCAAGAAAACCTACACCATAACAATAGCATGAGTTACTAAGATCTTTGGATTGAGCAGAGAGCCCACCTTTTTAAAGAAAAATGGATGGTAAAGATTAAGAGGAAAAAGAGGCATAATCAAGGGAGGAGAATGCATCTTGAGTGATTCATGTGTACAAGCATCTCAACCAATCACATTTAATGGTTGACTTTTGAGAGGGTTTGAAATATGTGAAGGAAAATTGAAGTTATTTTTAAAATAGAAGATTCCTCCCACCTAGAAAATTGTGCATTCATGTGTAGACAAAAATATCTTTTATTTTATTTCTATAATAGGAATAATTTTTTATGTGCTCACACTTAGGATAAGTGGGAAGTGGGGATTTTATTTAATTATAAGGGGGATAGGTTCTTTTAATTAAATATGAACTTTCGATAAAAAGGTCAAACTATAGGATAAAATCAAATAAATAGATTTTTGGAGATTTGATCAAGGATAAGCATTAGATAAATTATGCAAAAATGCTAGAAGAAGGAAGAATCTTGAAATGGATGCATGTCCCAACCACTAATTTAGAAACCAAGACACCACACTGGGGTGGCTTAGATGTAGAACCAAAAAGGGGTAGTCTAGGGGAACATGATTGAACACCATCAATAGTGAGTGTGTAGGAACCAAGGTCTTCATGCCCAAATCCCAAGCAATTTCAAGGAAAAGAAGAGCTGAGAGAGATGCATAGGGATGGAAAACTCACTAGGAGGCTTGCTACTTTCATCCTATAGAGATCCTTCCAAACTTGAGGCCATAGTATGAGCACTCCCATTATTTTATCCATGCACTTCAATCTCTTTGGCTCCTTTAGCCTACTCCCACTCTAATTTTGAAAAGCACATTTCAAAAAAAAATCAACTCAATATGTTATGATGAAACTCAGTGCACCAAATATTATGTATAATAGAAAATTCACAAGTATGTGTTGTAACCTTATTGATAGTAACATTTATCATTAAAAAAAATATTTTATTTCAACAATATTGATTGTGTACCTAAAAAAGATTAATTTATAGATCAACCTATGGTTTGAAATTTCTCAAAATTATTTTGTACTAAACTGTATTATGTACAAGCACGTAAAGAGAGTGCTCCCATTGAAGAAGTTTTGAGATTGAAAAATATATATTCTAAATGATTTAATTATATTATATAAACTATGATACCTAAAAAATAGTAGCACTTCCTTCTATGTTTTTCAAAAAATAAAATGTCCTTTTCTACTAAAAATTATTTTCCACATAATTAGCTAACCTCAACATTCCTTAACCCACTTTTAGCTCTCATAAGCTACTTCACAAAAAGAAAATACTTTAATATCCCTATCACTAGTATTTTTCCTCCATAATGTGACTCAATTTACTATTCAATTTTTATTTTTTATTTTTTTTCCTTTGTTATTATTTTTGGTTTATCAATTTGATTCCCTATTGAGGCTTAAAGACTAAAATAGGGGCTTGAGTTAGCCAAATCCTTAAACAATCTTCAAAAGAATCTCATATCTATTTGTCTCAAATCTAAAGATTTGTGTTCTTAGAGTCTTTCAATTGATTGGAATGATAATGTAGGTGTCTTATAATCTAAGCATTGTGATGACATTTGAAGATAGGTGATAGGTTTCTTTATTTCTTTATTTTCTATTGTTGTAACTTTTGGAATTGTGTCTCTTTGTAATTTAGTAGAATGAAATGTTTTGCATCTTGCACTTATGTAAATATAGATACAAAGTAATTATTTTTAATATAATATTTATATTTATCTTTCCCCTAATTTAGAATTAGTATAGAAGTTAAATTAGCATTGCTTCGAGTAACTAATAAATGTGTATTGAGAATAAGTCAAACTAACATTGATGTGTCCAAAAGACATGGTATTGAAAGGCTCTTTCCATTAGTTCTACTCTTTATTGGTTTCCCTTATAAGTGATAAAAAAAAAAGTACATAGTTCTTAACTTATTTTCTTACTCTTTTAAAAATATATATTATAAAATTATAAAATAGAATTTAATTTTTGAAAAGATATAAAAAATAAAATAAAAAATATGTTTCTATAATAAATTTCATATCTACAAATACTATACTAATAAGTTGACATAGTTCTTTTGGGACATGAAAAAGAAGTTTATAGACAATTAATAGTGAATATTAGCTTGTATTAAGAAATAATTTGGAATGATAATACAAATTAGAATAAAAAGTGAAAAAAGCCTGATTTTGAATAGATAGAAATACATAGAACTGGGAAAGTAGGGAAAACAAATCTGTGGAGACAGAATTGAAAGTTACAGATGTGATTCTCCATTCAAATTATTTAGTAAGCTGATATCCCCACAATATCGACCACCCCTAAAATCTTGGCCTTTCCTAAAACTACAAAAGTATCACAGCTGATCAATGTCGTTCAAAAACTTTTAAATTCAAAAGAAACCGTCGATCCATTGTAGCTTTTCATGAATAATTTCTTATGGCCCAAATTGGCAAAATAAACCTGCAAAAGTGGTACTTAAGTGGGCAGCCAATTTAGAAATTTCCATTAATAATGTGACCGTTGCATCACAACTCAATGCCATTATAAAAATCCTAGTTTTTGTACAGAACAGTTCTCCGCATTCAAACATACTTTTCGCAAGCAATTCTTTTCAGTAATTGTTGTTTTTTTTTCTAACTTTCATGGCGAGAAACAAGGGAAGGAAGAGGCTTAATGAGCTCGAAGATGAGATAATTAGTGTAGCCTTTAGAGTAATGTTTATGGTTTTTTGCTTTGTAGAAATGTTTGATCAGCAACTCTTTCCAGATAGATTCGATCAAAAGCTCGGTGCTTTACTGCTTTGGTGTCTTGCTATAGTCGTCATCGTTACGATTTGGCTTTGGATAGGAGCACTAGACGATGAGGAAGAAAAAGTAGTAAGTAAGAAAGAAAATGAGGTTCAAAAAATGGTGAGAAAAAATGGAAATGAGGGAAAAGAAGCGATAAATGAAGTTAAAAAGGTAGTGGGAAAAAAGGGAAATGAGGGAAAAATAATAATAAATGTGACTTAAAAAGTAGTGAGAAGAAATGAAAATGAGGGGAAAGAAGCAATGAGCATAGAAGAAGGTGTGGTAAAAGAACTAACAAAGAAATTAGATTCACAAAATTTGAATCTTCTAGAAGGGGATACTTTACATAGTTGGGAATCTACTGCTCACCAGAGGGTTACTTTTGCGCTAGACCATTCTGTAGAAGAGGTGAACTCCAAGAAAATGTCAAGAAGTAGACATAATGTCCCTAAATTAATAAAGGAGTTAGATCCACCATGTTTGCATCTTCAAGAGTCGGGTTCTCAACTTGCTTGGGAACCTACTTCTCAACCAAAGGTTACAACTGAGCTAGAGTATGCCGTAGGAGAGGTGAACTTCTTGGAGAAAATGTCCACTAGTACACATAGTGTTCTTAAACCAATAAAGGAGTCAGATCCACCATGCTTGAATCTTCCAAATGAGGATTCTAAATCTATTTGGGAACCTACTTCTCAACCGAAGGTTACACCCCAGCTAGAACGTTCGGTAGGAGAGGTGAACACCTACAAGAAAATGCCCACCATTCCACATAGTGTCCATCAACCAGCATCTTCTCTTAGATCTTGTACAATAGAGGTAAATTATTAATGTGCAGTGAATTTGATTTTTTAATAAACTTAAAATCTGGTTTCTATTGGATTTTTTAGTTATTAGTTTATATTTTAATATTATATATATGAATTTAAATTTTAACAAATTTAAAATCTAGTTTCTATTGGATTTTTAATTATTAGTTTTTATTTATATATTTATTTTATGTTCAGTGCAAAGTAGAAGTGCCTCTAAGAAGATCTACAAGAATTCGTAGTAAAGTTATGTTGGGGGAGGTAAATTTATTTTCTTATTAGTTTTTTCTCATTTGAAATCTATATTTTATTGGGTTTTTCAGTCATGATTTTTATATTAATGGAATATTCTTTATTGTCTTTAGTGTAAAATAGAAGTAGCCCCCAAAAAACAAGGAAATAAAGCTAGGCCAAAAGAGGTAAATTTCTCTCTTTTAATACATTTAAATTTTTTCCATCAATTTTAAAACTACTTTTATTCGACTTTTTAGTCACTAGTTTTCATATTTATTGGGTATATTCCTTGTTGTATTTAGTGTAAAGCAGAAGTAGCTAAGAAAAGGTCAAGGAGAATTAGCAAAGACATGACCCAACCATGAACATGACACTACAAATAACATGAAGGGGATGCATGGAGAGGATGATTACACTACAATATTTCATTAATTTTTTACTTTTAACTTACTCTCTAAAATATTTGAGTGAATGATTCCATTTAATTAGAGTGGAAATGTTAGTATCTTTTTGTGAACTTTCATGTTGTTGTATTTAGGTAATTTTTTCCCCTAAATTAACTTCATTTTTTTGGGATTCAGAGTCCTTTTTTAGTTGACTCTTTCAATCATTATTTTATATATTTAATAGGTTTGTCTTCATTCATTACGTTCTATATTTAATGGATATTACATGTGTCTTACAGAATCATCCTCCAAAGATATAGCAAAATTCACTATAAAGTCATGTATAAAGGTTTGAAAAAATCTCATATTTATAATCTATTTTGTGTAGTTTACTCAATCATTATTTTCCATATTTAGTGCATTCTTTTTTGTTTCAAAGTTCTAGTCATTTTATATAGTTTTAATATATTTCATGAGAACTTGTTGTGTTTATTAGATCTACCAAGGCTACCAAGATATGCAATTAATGTGAGGAAAAATATAATGTTATGCTTTGTCACTTCTTAAGTTTAATTCAATTTCTTCCACTCAAAAATAATTTTAGTTTACATGATTTTTTAAGTATTTTAGAAATATGTCATAAAACATCATTCTTCTTACACTAATAGTATACAAAATGAATATTTCATATTAATAAGAAGAATTGAAAAAAAAGAAATTTTAATAAATTGAAAAATTATGTTTTATGTGTTAAGTTCTTTAAAATAAAAAATTTGAAAAATTAAATATGTTATCTTACCTTTCACATCTTTTTCAAGATATTTGATATATTAAAGGATATTTAGATCCATAGATTAAAATATTTATTCAAATTCTTCAATTTGAATAATCTATATTAATCATTGACATTAATGGTATTTTTTTAAAAACTTGATATTGTCTCATATATAGATAAAACTAAAAACCTTGATAACTTGTTGTGTTTAGTGTAAATAACATAGATCTACCAAGGCTTCCATGGTATGCAATTAATGTGAGGAATTTCTTGTACGTATGAATAATTTTATTTGGTATGAGTAACATGCTATTTTGATTAAATTATCTAGGATGTTTTAAAAAGTGATTTTTTTTTCAAAAAGGAAACTGATAGAATGATTTGTTCCAACTGTTCCTAATGCTCTTGATTTTGTGCAGGTTCGACGATATTCTTGATTTTAAACTATACGGCAGTGTGTAGTATCTTTCTTCCTCTATTTTATTTTAGAAACTGCAACATATTTTTCTTCTAGGGCTTTTAGTTTGCAAGTAATACTCTTTATGTGCATATAAATTGACTATTTTTAGAACAACCCTAAATCTTATTTGTTTTTACTTACTTTTTCTAATTTCACTAATTTCAAAATCTTTCCTTACCTTGGAATTCTGTAATTTTATAGAATTTACATGTTTCTTTTCCTAAATTTTAACATTATTTATAATTCAAGATTGACAATTTCATCACAGGGTGAGTTGATTTTTTTCTTATCTAATTATATCAAATCTTATTTGTTTTTACTTACTTTTTCTGATTTCAATATTTTCACAATTTTCCTTACCTTGGAATTCTCTAGATTTATAGAATTACTTTTTTTTCCCTAACTTTTAACATTATTTAGGATTTGATTGATAATTGATATCATCATTCTTCAATGTGAGTTGTCTCAAAATTTACTTTTATAAATCTCCACTTTTGTTGCAAGTTGATTGATTTTTTATATAATTATATTTTAATATAAACTTAGTTATGGTTTTTTTCTCATTTGAAAGCTACATTTTATTAGATTTTTCAATAATCTATTTTTATATTAATGAAATATATTCATTATTATTTTTAGTGTAAAATAGAAGCAGCCCCCAAAAAAATAAGAAAATAAAACTAAGCCAAAAGAGGTAAATTTCTCTCTTTTAATACATTTATTTATTTATTTTCTCAATTTTAAAATTATTTTTTACTAAAATTTTAAATCATTAGTTTTCATATTTATTGATTATATTATTTGTTTTTATTTAGTGTAAAGGAGAACTAGACAAGCTAAGATCAAGGAGAATTAGCAAAGACATGACCCAACCATGAACATGATACATAATGCATGGAGAGGATGATTAGACTACTTTTAACTGACTTTCTAAAATATTTTAGTGAATGATTCCATTTAATTAATTATAGTGGAAATGTGAGTTTTTTTTTTTTTATCTTTCAAAATTATAAAAGATCCTCTAAAAAGATAAAGGTTTTGCAAACTGAAGAAACGCTTTCTAATTTATTTTGTTCTATTAAGGTAAGTTTTTTTTTTCCTAAATCAACTATATCTTTTTGGGAATCAAGTCCCTTTTTAAGTTGATTTTTTCAATCATTGTTTTCTATATTTATTAGGTTTGTCTTCATTCATCACTTTCTAGTTTTAATGGATATTATAAATTGTTTCTTATGTATTACAGAATCATCCTCCAAAGATATATCAAAATTCACTATAAAGTTGTGTATAAAGGTCAAAAAATATATATCATTTTTTTTCACTCAATCATTATTTTTCATATTTAGTAAGTTCATTTTTATTTCTAAATTTTAGTCATTTTATATATTTTTAATGTATTTCATGAGGAAGATCTACCAAGGCTATTAAGGTATGTAATTTATGTGAAGACAAATATACTCTTATGCTTTGCTAGTTCTTAAGTTCAATTTTATTTCTTGTATTTATTAATTATTTCATTTCATATGATTTTTTTTTTAGCATTTAAGAAATATATTATAAAATCATGTCATTCCTCTTAGACTTGGATGAAATTCCTATCTCATCTTAAGTTAATGACATGTATTTAGAACATAATTTATAAAATTGAATCAAAAATTTGAATATGAAATTATTTAGGATGATATTGATAGAATGATTTGTTCCAACCATTTCTAAAGCTCTTGATTTTGTGTAGGTTAGACAATATGTGAAAGCTTGAGTATATTGACTATTTGATTTGTGTTCATCATTGTCAAATCTTCATGAGAATAATCTTATTTCTATTTTTTACAAGAAAGGATAGTGGGTAGTATGTTTCTTCCTCTATTTTATTTTAGATACTTCTAGGACTTTTATTTTGCAAGTCTACGAGCTTTATGTGCATATAAATTAACTATTTTCATAAAAACCCCAAATCTTATTTATTTTTACTTGTTTTAGTTTCACAATTTTAAAATTTCATTGACAATTGACAATTGATGTCATCATTCTACAAGGTGAGTTGTCTCCTCAACATTCAATTGTAGGTTTTATAGAAGTACATGTTTGTTTTCCTAACTTTTAACACTATTTAAGACGTCATTGGCAATTGATATCATCATTCTATAGGGTGAGTTGCCTCCTTAACATTGTGTGTCAAATTTTTCTTCTAGAAATCTCCACTTTTCTTGCAAATTGGTTGATTTTCTTATATAATTTTAATGTAAATTTAGTTATCTTATCTTATCTTATCACTTAAAATTTTTGCAATATTATAAAGTTCTATGTGAATTTGTTCCAACCTTTTTATGACTTGAATTGGCTACACTTTTCTTCTATAACAACTGAATCTTACCATTGTAGAAGCTAGTTAATTGGTTATTGTTTCAATCTTATTTGTCTTTTATTGTTATATTGGTTAACATTTAATTAGGAGACAATTTTTGTCCTATGATTTACTATATTTTCCACATATAAAATGTTTTTCTATATCAATTTTGGAATTAAACTTTGGTGAAATCATTTATTGGTAAATTTTTATTTTTACTTTACTAAGGTAAATTTTTTCTTTCATTAAATTTGTACTTTTGAAATTTTGAATTTGATTTCTTGTTAGTTTTTCAAACCACTAATTTCTATTGAATATATATTCTTTTTTGGTATCAATGTTGTGTGCAAAACTATGTAAAAATATAAGAATCCAATTTAAGAGGTAATTTTTTTAAATTAAATTTTATTGCAAAATTTTAAATTAATTTAAAGTTTGAGTGTCCATATATGGTTCAAAAAAGTTCATAATTAAGTTATGTATCCACTATGAATAAAAGATTTTACTTTAAAGCAAACTAAATGTAAATATAAAGTTTGGAAAAGGAAATTCAAATAGTTGAAATAAATTTTTTTAGTTAAAAGAAATAAAATTATTTCGTACATTAATTTTTTTCTAAATTAAATTTATTTTCCTTTTCAATCACTAATTTTCATATTTAGTTAATTTAAACTAAAAACGTCTAATGGCACATAACATAAAGTTATCTAAAATTAGATAATAAAAAAATATTTCTTTAATTTTTTTTCCTAATATTAATCTTTTTTTATTGATTTGGTCAGTCACTAGTTCCCGTACTTCTTGTGTATATCTTTTATGTTGAGTTTAAAGCAAAAGGGCCTCTAGAAGAATGGGATAAAACTCACATTAAAGCTATCTTTGAACTGTAGCAAGAACACTCAAAGTGACGTCCACACAGAATTATATTCTTATATTTTCCAACTTTTTTAATTTCAATTTTAATTTCTGCTAATTTTTTGATGAATAATTCTACTTTACCAAGAAATGTAATATCAATTTTTTAAAAATATTTGAAAATCATATAATCACTTATCATTTCTCTCAGAATTACACCCAGTGGCACAGGTAACATTCTATTTCTATTTCTATTTGATTTTGAATATTTACTAACCTGGAAGTTTTCCAAATGAATATGCATAGTAAAGCCCCAGATTTTTGTAGATGGAAAATTTGTGCTAACATGCTTTATAATTTAGTACCAAGGACCTTTGAAGTGGTGTAAAGCTTTTGGAATATGTTTTCATACGCAAGGTTTCCTGCAATGGTTGAGTATGTTGTCTTTTCGTTATATTTCGTGGGTCGTTCATTATTTTTAAATCATCTTTGATTTAGATCAAGGGAACAATTTTATTTCTATTTCGTTTTAGGTGTGTATGCAAAAATTATGTGATGATTTACAATAGTGCATCTAGGAACATGAGAAATATAGTTGATAAATATCAAGTTTATCTGGGAACATGATAAATGAAATGGGCTTTATTTCCATTGTTATGAAACATGAATCATCAACACTAGAGCATACTTATGTCATCATCGTTACATTAGAGATTTTGGTATCAATCATAAGAAGGTAACAGTTATTGTGCACTCTATTATTCTAACATTTTTCACACTATTAGCATTCATAATCCAGTTACGAATTGATGGGTCAATAGATATATTTACCAATTACATTTTAGTAAGGGTTTGAATTTTGATAATAGAAATAAAACATTACAATTTAACCATAATTCTATATCAAAAGATTGGGCTCACATATATGAGCAAGACAACATCCCTCATGCCTATATTTTTTTAACAAGCTTTATCAAGTTACATGGTATACATTCAACAACCTTCACTTTTAAGAAGTTACTTTGTTTTGCTAAAGTAGAAGTTAATCGTGTGCTTGCTAAATTTTTACATGTTATCAGACTTGGCCTTTAGGAAACAATAAAGAAGATCAAGATGTTGATGAAAATTCTACTATCATCCCTCAATGGCATGCAATGGATAGATTTGAAAGACTATACAGATTGATCTCAATGTAGATACACTTTGAAGGACTCCTCTTTATTTGATAGAAAATAAAGAAGATTTTAATTGTTAACTTCACTCCCCTTTCTCTTTGTTCCCTCTTCCTTCAACTCCCCTTCTCTAATTTGGTTCTAAAGTCAGGGGAGTCTCTTTTGTACGCAAAACACTCTCTCATTTCATACTTCTGATATTACCTATTTGTAATTGTACATGATAGCACAAAATGTGGGAAAGGGATTCAATTTCATAACAATCAGTGGGTGGAAGGGTGGTTTATTTTGTGACTGTCAATAGATAGTCTAAATTTTGTAATTCTTTATTTTTCAATAAAATTGAAGAATTTAAAGTTTCCTATTAGATATAAGAGTTTCAGAAAATAAAAAGAAACCAAATAGTCACCACAAATAACAACAAGGAGGCCAAGCCTCACCTAGGAAGAGTCGTATCAGTTGTACATCAAGACAAAAAGAAGAGAAGATAGATCATCTAACTAAGAAAATTATAGTGAATATCCATCCAAGCAGTCCATCCTAAGGGATCCTCCATCCAAATGATACTTTTACTTTTTTGAAACTGCATCAACAAGAACAAATCCTCTTTTCTGACATTCACATTGTTTCTGATTTCTCTGTTCAGCCTAATACAAGCTTGCTCAAAAGCCTATAAATCATCTAGGGTTCTTCACCACTAGTATTCATGCTTCAACACATAGTAGAAAAGGGTAGCATGCCCATCCTGAAGGAACCTTCTCAGCCTATCCCTCTCGATCAATATAGTAACCTGACCAATTTAAAGTTTAAAGTTTACCATTGTGTAGAGCCATTTATCAATTAAATTGGATTGATCAAACTTAAAATTATGAATTCTATTCATTAAGGAGGGTAAAAATATGTTTATAAATGTTAATAAATTACAATGAAAAGTCTACACTTAGAATTTAGAATTGGACCATCAAATGAACTTACAAATACTTAGTCTCAAGCTGAAGAAACTTATTTAAAATTTTGAAAAATAATAGAGCTAAATATAATATATTAAAACTTAATTATCATTAAAATATTTAACTTCCTATTATAGATGATAATATATAAGAAATGAAAACAAATAATCAATAAGAATGTGATATTATTATTCTTATTATTATGATTTCAAATATATACGATTAATAAAAAAATAAAAACTAGAAACTACTTTAATATTTTGTAATCTAAATCATATACTTATGAATTTAATGAAAACATTATTAATCTTTTAATTTGTTTTTTAAAATTTGTTAATAATAAGACTACTCAAATAAATTATATAGTTATTGTATTGTAAAGATTTATTATAATTATCATTGCTAACTAACTACATGAAATTAAATTTGTTTTAACATAGGTTTATGCTTTGTATTTTCCAATATCTCATTTTCATCATTGACACATTATTTCAATTTGATACATCTTTTAGCATACTTTTCATATATTTAGCTAAAGTTAGGTATGTTAGGATAATGATTTACAATTATTAATAATAATAAATAGTAAAATTATGTTGCAAGGGGAACTATCACAAAAACAAATATTATACATATGTTCATCTAAAGATTAGCATGATTTACATATATTTAGCTAAAGATAGGTATGCTAGGCTAATGATTTACAATAATTTATAATAATAAATAGTAAAATTTTGTTGCAAGGGAAAATATCACAAAAAAAAAAAATATTATACATATGTTCATCTAAAGATAGGTGTACTAGTTTAGGCTGAAGCAAAGATTAATTATTATTTTTTATGATTAATTATTATGATTTGATTATTACTTATGCTTCAGTAGATTCAAACCCCCAAGTCCTCCCAAATAAGAGGTTCACTATTTACCATTTTGATGTATGCTCTTGCCTATTTATTGTGCATCCTCTTTATGTTGTATTTTTTCTTCCATTTTTCATATCTTAATTTTCAACATTTGGGGATGATCCACAATATTTGAGGCATTTAGGCTTCCCTTCCATGTTCACCCATTTTAAATTTTTCTTTGTCTTCATGTGTTATTCATTGGATTTAAGCTATGGGTGGCCACATGATGGTCTTTTCTGTCCATAGAATGTCTCACACTCTACTCTACGTAGCATGGTCCATTCTAAGGGAGTTTCTTATCTAATTATCTTTCTATATAACTTTATATTGGGAAATGGTGATCAATGATATGTCACCACTTACCACATTCACATTAAAAAGGGGAACCTAAAATTTGACTCCCTTTCAACTAAATATTATTAGCACAAACCAAAATAAATGTGTTGCCAAGTTTTGGTCTTCCTCTTTTAAGCCCAAAGTCTTTAGTATGAAAGTTAGTGTGTGTCCAAGATTGATGTCTAGGTATCTTTTAGGTCACTTACTTCTCAATTTTTCTGAGTGCTCTACTTTCTTTGTTTTCTAGTTCCCCTTGCATTACCTTTACCCACCATCTAAGAAGGATTCCTATTTTTCTAGTGTGCATGGGGTCTAGGTGATCTAGGCATGGTTGGGATGTGCTCTTGCATCCTCTCAATGAGAAGTAAGTTACTTTGCATTTCATTTTTGCTACCTTTCCCTAACATTCCATGTCCCATGGATTCTAAGATTTCAAGATGTTTTTCCCCTTGAGTGAACTATATTGAGTGCATATCTAAAGAGTGAAGTTGTGACAATGATTAACAAGCTAAGAAGATGATTATATCATGCTAGAAAATGCCTACAAAGTTGTGGATCAAAGCTAGAATGAATCCCATCCAAATTTGTGGAGATAAGATCAAGTGAGCTATGAGGGAACATGAATATATGGGTTGTTTGATGCATACTCATGGAAGTGAAGTTGTTTTGTTTTGCTTCTGATGTTGTTTAAACTAGAGCCAAACCTTGGTCCCAAGGATCAAATGGTGTGAACAGGATGATGAATGAACCATTTAAGGGCTCATACTCAATAAGACATGCTCAAGATCTAACTTTGAGGCCATCAAATTAAGGTAAAAGAATGAAGAGTTGTTAGATGTGCTTTAGTCTGGGGAATGTTGCTAAGAAAGGGGCTTTTCATCCTAAGGCAATAAAAAAGGCCACTTCTTTGGAGGCTTTGAAAATAGAAATTCAAGTTACTCTAAAATGTGAATATCCTTCAGAGATGCTCAAAAGATACTTCTAGAAAATTTAGTGATGGAAATGTGACCCCAATATAAAAGAGATGTAGTGTTAAAAACTTTAGGCAGAAAGTGAAAAAATAAAGTGTTCAAGCTAGTAGAAGGATTACTCCCCGTTCTCCAATCTTGGATAGAAGAAAAATGGGTTTGTAGAAAAGCTAAGTTTCTTTCTCTCTCTTCTGCATACATTAACATTATCAAGCATGTCAACTGGATCTAGGTCAGCTTCTCCTATGCCTTCAAGGGGTAGGGTTGCCTCTTATGCTGACATGGCCGCATTTGAGGTAGGTCTAAATCGTGTTGTTCAAGCTACTCATTTTGAGCCTTCTCATCCTCATGAAGTTTCCCCTGTAATTGTATCAAACCCTATAAGGGTACTTTTAGACTTAGATACAATTGATGATATTTATAGTATGGAAAAAGAGCTCTCTACCTTTGCTGCTATTTTTCACTTTCTGGGCTTTTTGCCCTCTCTTGCTAATCTTCATGCTTAGATCTCCAAGCATTTTGAACCAATTTTAGATTGTGATGTCCACATCTTTTTGATGGTTAAAGGATTTTTCATAGTAAAGTTTAAAATTGTTAAAGATAGGAAGACTATTTTGCATGATAATAGTTTTTCATGGCATGAAAGATTTCCACTTATGGCCAAGCCATGGCATATGGATTTCGATCCTCTTATAGAATATTTTAACAAGGTTCCTATTTGGGTCCGAATTTTGAATCTTCCAATGCATCTTTTGTCTAGATTCTGTTTATGAAGCTATCGAGGATGCCATCAGTGATTTTTTATATGTGGACTGAAACACTTCAAATATTCTCCATTTGACGTGTGCTCAAATTCTTGTAGAGATGGATATTTCAAAGTGCCTCCCTAAGAAGGTTTGTTTGGAATCTTTGAGAGGCTCTTGAACCCAAATATTGAATTATGAAGGTATCCCTTTTCATTGTACAAAATGTCATATGACAGGTTACATTGCTACTCATTGTGATGCTATGAAGACTAAATCAAGGCGACCACCTTCCTAGTGGCCAAGGGCCTCTTTTGAACACTATACAGTGGTTAAGTCCATGGATGCACCTCTGGATCTAGTGGATGATTCCTCTGCTAATGATTATTTGGTGCCAGACATAGTAGAGGATGTTTGGACTCATGGTCAAGTCCCTATTCCTTCTCCTACCCCTACCCCTATATTTGATGTTCCTTTTGGTCTTATTAGGGGTTAGGACCCTATACCCTCTCTTGCCCCTACCCCTATATCGGATGTTCCTCCTAATCCTATGGGGGGCCAACTGGCTACGAGCTCTTCTATGGAGATTGTTGTTGCTTCTAATTCCCCTGGGCTCCATTGTTCAGTTTCTTCTAAGGATTGGATTACTAAGGCAGTTAAGGTGGAGGAGGGTTGGATTGCAGTAAAAAGAAAGAAATCTAAGCCATCTGCTCCTCCTTTAGAAATGACCCTCTGATTGTGAAAGGGAGGCTCTAAATCAAAGGGCAAATCATTAGCTCCATTGTAGTATTTGGCTCTCTGTTTGGTTTTTTCCCTTCTAGCTAGATCTTTGGTTTTGGTTAGTGCTAGGCTTTTCTATCACCTCGGTTACCCTTTGTTTGGGGGGTGACCAGTTTCACTTTTTTTTGTTGTATTTTTTGTTTCTATACTTATTGAAAATCTTTAGACTTGTACAATGTTTTAGGCACCCTTCAAAACCTATTTTACTTAATCAAAAACATTATCAAATATGTCTACATTCTAAATTCTAAAGCAAAGTAAGACACTTCCCAAAAAGCTAAAGCATTTATGTTGTTAAGTGATTCTTAGTCATATCACTTTACCTTAAGTAAAGTAATAGAAATTTTAGGAATTTAATATTGTACACACAAATGAACATAAAGTTTAAATAGTTGATACTCATGGATGAACTTAATTTTGTTCGTGTGGCACCAATGTTCTAATTCCTATACCTATTTCATCAAAAAAAATTATTGGAATTCTTTAGGATAATTGAGAGGGGGGTGAACCAATTATCCAAGGTCCAAATGTACAATTAAAACTTTTCACAATTTAGTGAGCCCACATCCATAAAACATTTTCATCATGCATGCATTCACTAGATTATGCAATCACTCAAACTTATAGGTTACTGTCAAATCAATATGCAAAAACATAAACATGAAACATAATATATTCAATAACGCATTTGACACAATGATTTAACATGGAAACTCAATTTGGGAAAAATCACCAGCAACATGCTACTAATTCTCACTCTTTTGAAGTAATGCCCTATGAAAGGTTAACCTTGTTAAAGGTTACAATACACATTGTTAAATGTGACCTGATTAAAGAATTTTAATCACCCTGTTAGGAGTGAACCTCATTAGAGGATTTTAGATCATTCACTTGGAATGTCACCTAGTTAAAGGATTTACAAATGACTGTTAGGTCAACCTTAATCCAAAGGATTTACCCTAGACTAATACAATGATTAGAGAGTAATAGTAAGGCTTGATGTGATAACAACTTACAACTTCATTTGGAAATTAAAAATCTTTATTTTAGTCCTCTATTTTTCTTTGCTTTCACACTCTTCAGCTCTGATAGCTTGTTCACCCTTCAAGCATCCATACCCTTAAGCCTTCTTGTTTTGTTTGCCAATGCAATCTCTTCTCTTACATCACTGAATGATGTGAATACCCTAGACTCCTTGACTTCCTTAGGTTCTCACACATCAACTCTTGCTTCTGACCAACCATCTCTATAAATAGAGAATTAAGATTTTTTGTTCATCCTCCATTGTCCATTATAGGGTTAGGTTAGATTATATAGGATTCAGTAAATCTAACCCTCATTTCATTTCATTCCCTTCTAGAAACTTCTCCTTCAGTCCTCTTTGAATTCACCTCAAAATAGTTTATCTTGAATTTTGTGCCATTATCCCATCAATCTTATCTTCCACACAGTTCACACAATCCAAGAAATCAAACTTGTCAGCTCAAATTCATCAAATTCTTGATCTTTCTCATAATGCTAACAATCGGCATTAACTAGCTTCTGATGCTTGGCACATACTACATTGTTCAGCATCCACTATCAAAACACTTAGCACAAACTAAAGTTTAATGGTGCTCGGCATCAACTAAAATTAACTTGGCTTACACTGATTTTCTTGGCTCCAACTAATTTTTTTGTCATCTTGCACTAACTTTTCTTGACACCTATTATCCACTCAGTCAAACTTGGTAGAAAAACTTCATTTAACTTGTTCCTCTAAACATACTTAGTGTAACCAACCTTTGTTACCTTAAGTAGATTATCAATGCACTATAATATCATTGTCTTAACTGATTCTTGTACTCCTTTTCATATCATAAATCAACCTTTCCTCTAGGTACTATTGTTACCTCATTTATTCAAATCCTCTTCATCAAACAAACAAATTATAGTAATTAATTCATATAAGAAATTGTCTTACCAGGAAGTAGTAGATTTGACATTGGTGACAAAACAATGAATGAAACAAATTTATCATACTTGTATCAATCTGTTTTCAACATTTCCTATAATTGGTTTCTTCAAGTATATTTAAATGAATATTTATCAAGAACTGTATCATGTGCATTCATAGAAAATGACAATCAGAGCTTCTAGTTACATTAATTTAATTAGCTTGGAGAGTGAGTTAAAAGAGCTTACAAACACATCTTTCAAATTCTATGATTTGGGTGCTCTTCATAGAAGACTCAATTCTCAACCTATTCACCCACTTACTCAAAATCTTAAAGAAAGAAGACTAGTTGAAGCAACTAGTTTTCCAATGGAAATTCTTGCACCTAAGCTAGTGAAGGAATGCATAAAGAGATACGACACAGAAACAAAGTAGATTTTTTTTCCCAATCAATCTATTCTCATCTCAATCAACAATGCACTAATGTAGGTTGCATTCAGTATTCCTATGAAGGAGCAGTATTATGATGTTGATTTTGGATCTTCCATGTCTATGTTCAATGAGAAAATGACCCTTAGATAGGAAGATATGTAGAGGACATGGTTCTTGATTAGGTGCTCAAAGAAGAGAAAAATGTCAAACACCCTATTTGGCACGAATCTAAAAAGAGAGATTGTGGATATCCTTGCACTCCTCCTTAGATTCAAAGAAAAGGAGAAGATTTTGAAGTTCATTGAGCACCATTTCTTCCTAGTGCAAGCAATACATGTTGAGGATATGTAGATCGACTAGGCACAGATCATCTGTGATGAGTTAGCCTCGTGGTTGAATTCAGCCAAAGGATTCAAGTAGTTCTATGAATCCTCATATCTTATCTACGCATTAGAAACTCACAACTTATGGCCTCACCTCCCTAGCATCTTGAACTATGATGAGTGCACCAAAATATATGAATTTTACCCACATTTGTAGCTATAGAGAAGTTATGATGAGTATGTGGGGTTTAATGATGCCTTCACAATGAGGCTATGCCAAGAATTGCAAGGATGCCCTCAAAGGAGATTTTCACCAAAGGAAATTTCATCCATATGCCAATTTGGATGCTCATTTATCTAGTTTCCAAGCTTCTCCTATTTACGAATAGGAGCTTACGATGAATTTCCTAAGAGGTTGTCGAGGTATCTAGAAGACAAGTTGGTTTTAGTTGAACTATGTCAATAGATCCTTGAAGTGAACATGTTGTGTTCTAATGTGAAGAAGATTGTTGGGAATCCCTTTCCTATTGTGGTTGGTCAATATTCATGTTCTTCTAGATTAGATGCACATAATTTGGTAAAGAGCTTTGAAAGAAACATTAAATTGTTATACTATGAGGTACTTAGGACTCAATATGATCCAATTAACTTTGTAAGAGATAACTTGAAGTTGGGATATACCTACAGGCATGTTTTAGATATTGAAGACTTCTAGTCTAGGTGTCTTAACAAGTACCAAAATTGGGAGAGGTTTTGGTCATTCTTAACCATTAATGAGATTAAATTTTATAATGATTTTGTTGATATTTCTAACCTTGCAGATGATGGAGCCTACTTGCACCCCACATCTTAGAAGAAGATCAAACATACACCAATTTTGTCTACCCCACCTATAAATCTAGTTATTGACCCTATGGAGGTTCTTATATAGGGGATAATCAAGAGAAAAGACAAATGGATGGAATAGACCCAAGTGAGGAAGAAGAGGATTGGAAGCACTGGTTCTATAGGTGGAGTATCAAATGAAGCTGCCCAGTCAATCATAGCAACAAAAGCATAAGTACTACATTGACATTTGCAAGGCCACTATATTCCATTAACCAAGGTGGAGACCATCCTCTAGAAAATAATGTGGCACTCACTCCTACCCATGAAGCTAGCTCTCTTCTAAACATCAAGAAGGCTGAGGAGAAGTAAGATGATAAGGATAAGGGGAAAGACTATGAAAAATTAGTGGCCAAGCCATCTTCTCCTATCCAAGTCATAAATTTGGATAGCAATACTAACCCCATGGATGTCTAAAAATAGGATGCATCTTAGTAAGGGGATACCTTATTCCTTTTGGTAACTGAGGTTTATGCCTTCCCTGTTGCTTCTCAGAGAAATCCAACTCCATTAATCCCGAGGAAGCTATTTGATCCTACTGTATTGTAGTCTACTATCAATGTCCTTTCTATAAAGTCATAGCTCAAATAGACCATTGATAGGAAGAAGAGGAGATATGAGGAAGTAGCTTCATCAATTCATTTGATGACATAAGTCACCTCCTCTCAGTGGTCAAAGAAGATGAAGAAGTAGAAGACAATTGCTACATTGGCTATGGCTTCAACAACTGGCCATATGCTAGTTGATATTTTTGAGCCATAGAAAGAAGGAAAATTTAATGAGCTCTCAAAATATTATTTCCATATTAGAATGGTAGATCTTGACATCCTAGTTTACAACTCTATGTTGAACATGTGGAAGTCTAACAATGAGAAAATCGAAGATAAGTTGGAAGAGCTTACAGTAGAGAAGGAAATTATGAAATCCTCAAATAGAAAATTTGTGGAAAGCATAAGGTTTGCACTAGGGAGCACTTTGTCAAGTCAATTTGACATGAATGCAAAGGAGAATAAAAAGATACTCCTAAAGTTGCAACAAGAAAGGCAATTTAGGTAGGTTGGTTGAGCATGGGTAGATCAGATCAAGGCTTAAGGTCCCTTACTAGTAGAAAACCTGAGAAGCCTAGTGTTGGGTCCCAAATTCAATGGTGATGGGAAGGTCTCTTTTGATGAACACATCACAACTTTCTTCACCACATCTAGTGTCATTTGTCCTCAACATGAAGATGTAGCAATGAGGATGTTTTTGGAAACCTTGGTTGACTATGCAACTGACTAGTTTTAGCACCTTCTAGTAGGATGTATCACAACTTGGGATGATATATGAAATTGACTTGAAGCATGCTATAGGAGTACAGAGGATGAGCATACTCTATTAACTCAACTTACCTAGATAAAGAAGGAACCAAGTGCTCCTATGAGAGACTTCATTGCAAAATCTAACAAATTGGTCAATAGGATTCCCCCTACAAGAAGACCTACTGCTAATAACTAGAAGATGTTCTTCATTAGATTTGTGCCCCTGAGATAAGCTTTCAAATTAGATATGCACATGTGGCTAATTTTCTAGTTGCTCATACCTTGACAATAGAAATGGAGGATGTTTTTTGGAAAAGAGAAATTCAGAGTGGAGCCTCAACAAGATTTTTCCTTGGTGTAACTAAAAATACTGAAGAAATGCTTCAAAATATCTGTAATGAAATTATTTCCATGAAGAGACAAATTGGAAATCCCATTTCTTCACTTCAGCAACCATATATGGATATTCCCCAAAGGCCTCATGAAGGTAGACCTTTGCAATTGTCCTTTTCTCAGCAAAAGGTTGTTGTTGAGACACCACCCAAGAAGAAAAATATGTGCATTTTTCATCTATGAGTGGATCACAATGGTGTTTCATTCTAAAAATGAACATACATAAGCAGCTCACTACTAATAATGAGCTAGCCATCAAATACCCTAAAAGTGAAAATGATTTTGCTCCCCATTGCAACTTTGTAATATTCTTTTTGAAGTATGAATTAGATTTGAATGTTTGAAGCAACTACTTCACCACCTCAGATGGAATTCAGATGATCGTAGCTATGAGAAGTCAAAGAGAGAAGAAACTAGTGAACATTGTTCCTTCTCAAAAAATAGCCACTGGCCCTTCACCTATAGCTGGAGCATCCACTTCCTAGGAAAGAGAAATAAAGATTCAAACCAAATGGTAATCCCTAATTCTCATTTGGCATAATCCAATATTGTAAGGATGCTCGTATCTAGGTGTCTCCGCTTAATTATCTCAAAACTCATCCTATTGAATTACAAAAGCTAGTAGATTATTGTAAAGGTGATGCTAATGCCAAAAGTCAAACTAATGTTAACTCTACCATTAGCAATGACCAGCCTCAGTTTGATAGTGGCCCACTAGTTAATGAATAGCTTTTTTCCCTATGCTCTTCAAAGAGGAAGAAGCATCAATTTTTTCTACCTCTCCTAGTTAGAAGCTTGACCAATTCTATGTGTCCTTGTACATAAATGGCGATAAGCTTGATAACTAAATAATTGATTCTAGAGCCTTTGATAATGTCATGCTCTCTTCTATTTCTCATTCCATTGGCTTGACCCTCACTAAGATATTTGGATGTTTCTATTCCATGGATACAAAGTAGTTCCCTCTAATAAGTCAAGTGAAAGATGTACAAATAGAATTGGTCGTTCACCTTGCAAAGAGAATGAAGCTAACCATCTTGGTAGCAGACATTCCAACCATCTATGGTATGCTTTTGAGTAGAAGCTTTTGTAGGGAAATGGAAGGGAAAATCAATATGGATTGGGCTCGTGCCATAATTCTTGTGGGTAAATAGAAAATCAAGTTGGAACCTGAGGAGAAGACCATGTTCATGGTCTTGAAGTTTGATGATCCTAAGGCACAAATCTTATATCAAGAAATGGATTTTGGAAATTATATGACATTCTTTGACTTCAATTGTTCTGAGGAATAGCTAGAGCCTTCTAGTGATCCAAAGATTTGGACCCTAGAGTTTGATGATAGTTGCACTACTACTAGGTCTAAAATTGGCATCGTGCTTGTATCTCTAGATGGATATGTGACTTAGCTTGCATACAAGCTACAATTCAAAAACACCATCAACATAGCATAGTATGAAACCTTGTTGTTAGGTATTAGCATTGCAAAGTAAAGAGGAGTGAAAATCTTATGAGCTCAAGGAGATGAAGAGCTTATAGTGAAGCGAGTTCTACCTTAGTACACTCTAAATAATGCTAGGCTCAAGAATAATAGAAATAGGGTCTAGGATGAGATTGATCATCTAGATGCCTTCTCAATACAAGTTGTTCTAAGGGAGTAGAATGTAAGGGCAGACTTGTTAGCTACATCATCCTTGCTACTACTCCCACATCTAGATTTGACAAATAATCAATACAAGGTCGAAGTCTTGTTTAGGCCAAATGTTCTTGACAATGTTGAGACATAGAAAGTGTTCAATGATGATAAGAAGATCCAATATTTCCTAGACTGATCTAAACCTTTTGGAGATTAGTACTTTGGAAGGAGTGAAAATGCCTACAAAGATTTCTCTCTTGACACTAAGAAAGAGTTGGATCTTGGAGTTGAATAACTTAAAGGTAACAAGATCCCTCGAAATCTTATTTCCCTTGAGAAACTATTCAATAGGTATGATGCATTTATTAAAAGGGAGGGGGGAAGAAAAGGTGGAACTTCTGGGGAGCATGAAAGAATGAACATTCGCACTAAATATAAACCCAAGATGGTTAATATTAGTAGTAGTTTCTCAAAAGAAGAAATGAAAAAAGAAAAAGGATTGTTGTTAGAATACCAAGATGTGTTTTCTTGGGAATGTGAGGACCTAAAGACCTTTAGGAATGGTGAACTAAGGAACAAAATTCCCCTCAAGCCTGATGCCACTCCCTTTAGGAAAAATAGTGTTACTAAAACCCTATGGTCTTAGATTCTATCTTTAGGGAAGTTCACAAGATGTTGGAAGAAAGAATTATCTACACCATACATCATTCAACATGGATAGCCAACATTGTCCCAGTCCAAAAAAAGAGTGGGGAGATTAGAATTTGTGTGGATTTCAAGAATTTGAATCAGGCATCTCTAAAGGAAAATTACACTTTTCCCAATATGGATCATTTACTACAAATAGTAGCTGGATCTAAAATGATGTCCATGCTAGATAGATTTTTGAGTTTCAACCAAATTGAGGTAAAATTGGAAGATCAATTCAAGACTGGGTTCACCACTCCTTGGGGAACATTTTCATATAATAGAATTCCATTTGGGCTCATTAATGTTGGTGCCACCTTTCAAAGGGCTATGAATTCCTCCTTCACTAATCTAAAGGATAAGATGATAATTATCTACTTGAATGATCTATCAATCTTCTCCAAGAAAAGAGAAAATCATCTACGGGACTTGGATAAAGTGTTAAAAAGATGCAAGGAACATGGGATTTCACTCAATCCTGAGAAATCAGTCTTTTGTTACAAAAGGAAAATTTTTGGTCACATAATCTCTCAAGAAGGCATCGAGATTGACCCAGGACATGTTAGAGCCATCCACTAGTTAAATTTTCCAAGAAGAAAATCTAGAGTCAAATCATTCTTTGGATAGGTGAACCTTCTAAGATGTTTTTTCCCTAATTTTTTTGAATTCACCAAATGTATAATAGATATGATGAAACGAAGTCAAAGTTTCAAATGGAATGATTTTGGAAGAAAGGCTTTTGATCAAATTAAATATTTCATAGCCAAAGCACTCATGTTGGTACATCTAGATTACACCAAGGAGTTCATACTATATTGCTATGCCTCATCCCATACAGTATATGCAATACTCATGCAATAGAACAAGGAAGATATCCAAGAGCCAATTGATTTCATGAGTACTCCCCTTAAGGAGCATGAGTTGAGATATTCTCAAATGGAAAAGCATGCCTATGCAATGGTAAGAGCACTATCATTCTATTGTATTTTTTCTTGATTTGATCATCAATAGAATATTAACCTAAAAAGAGATAGGTTGCAATACTATAGGTGTGTGGATAGAAAAAGTTCAAGAGTGTGATATTGACCTAAAGCCAACAAAATTGGTGTGAGGGAGTGGCTTGTACAAGATGATTGTAGAAAGTTGGGACTTAAGCCAAGAAGATGAATCTTCAAGGGCACTAATGGTGAGTCTCCAAGACTCCTAGTTCTCAAACATTCCCTATTTGCTAGCTTACAGAGATTGCCCTGATGGAATTACATACAAGCAGAAAAGAGACCTCTTGATTAAATCAGCTAATTATGTCATATATGATGACCAACAATAAAAAAGAGAAATAGATGGGACCTTCTTGAGATGTGTGGATAAACCTCACCAAGAGATTTTTCTTCCTAATTTCTACAATGAGGCCTGTGGTGGTCATTTTTCAGCAATAGTTACATCATACAAGATTTTGAGGCAATGCTATTACTAGCCTAGCATGTTCAAGGATGCTTATAAGTGGGTGGCCAAGTTGACAAGTGTATGATTTTTTCCAACAAGCTTCAGTTAGATGCTCTACCTCTAAAGCTAGTTGTAATTGAAGGCCCCTTTCAGTAGTGGGCAATTGATTTCATTGGATCAATCAATCTACCCTCTTTTGTTGGTCATTTGTATGTCATCATTGCTATGGACTACTTGACCAAATCGATGGAGGCCAAGCCAACTAAGAAAATTACTTCTAAGGTCATCTATGAGTTCATCAAGGAGAATATTTTGATAAGGTTTGGGGTACCAATGAAGCTTGTCATGGACAACAACTATTACTTTTCTTTTGTGGAGATTATGGAATTATTCTATAATAATAGAATATATCTTAGTCATTCATCTAAGTATTTCCCTCAAGGAAATGGTTAAGTAGAATCAAGAAATAAAAACTTGATCAATATCATGAAGAAGTTGGAGGTCTAAGAACTAGAAGAACTAGCACAAGAAACTACACGATGTGCTCTAGGTAGATAGAGAAACCCCTAAGAAAGAAATCAATATTTTCATGTTTGAGCTAGTATACAGAGTTGAAGCTAGCCTTCCTCTACCATTAGAGTTATTTATTTGCAAACTATAGCAAGTGATCAAGGATCCAATATTCCAAGATGTCTGGGAGAAGTGCATTATGTACCTAACTAAGTTAGAAGAAGAATATGAAAGGACGGTTGATCATATTACAGAACATTGGAAGCACGTGAAGACATTATTCAACAAGAAGGCCAAACAAAGGAAGTTCATGGAGGGAAATTTGGTATTTGCGTGGGATAGGAGGCATGAAACCAAAGGTATGCATCACAAGTTTGACTCACTTTGGAAGGGTCCTTTCAAGATTATACAAACAAATCAAAACAACTCTTTCATTCTGGTGTATCCTTCTAGAGAGATTCCCCCATTTTATTACAATGGCTAGGATCTAAATTTGTATCAAGTTTAGCATTGAAAGTAGGTAACCCCTAGTTAGTGTTAGCCTAGGTAGGTTTGCTTTGTGTTTTTCCTTTCATTGTTTTCCTACTTTCCTAGGTTAGTTTTCCTATTTGTTGTGTGCTTAATTTAGTTGCTTGTTGTAATTTTCCATTCTAGCTATTCAAAAATAGAAAGTATGGGTCCTTTCTTAGACATTTGCATTGCCTAAGCCACTAGTTAGAGCCAGTTGTTGCCAAGTTTTAATCTTCTCCTTTCAAGCCCAAATTTTTTGGTATGAAATTATGTGTCCAAAATTGATGTCTAAGTATTGTTTAGGTCACTTAATTCTCATATATTTTGAGTGTTCTACTTTCTTTCTTTTTTGGTTCCCCCTTGCATTACCTTTACCCACCATCTAAGTAGGATTTCTATTGTTCTAGTGTGTGTGGATTATAGGTGATCTAGGCATGGTTGGGATGTGTTCTAGCATCCTCCCAATGAGAAGTAAGTTTTTCCAGATTTCTTTTTCTCTTACCTTTCCCTAATATTCCATGTCCCACAAATTCTAAGCTTTTGAGTTGCTTTTCCCCTTGAGAAAAGTATATCAAGCGCATATCTAAAGAATGAAGACATGAAAAATATTTGCAAGCTAAGAAGATGATTATGCCATGCTAGAAAAGGTATATGAAGCCATGGATCAAAGCCATAATGAATTAAATCCAAATTTGTGGAGATAAGATCAAGTGCTACAAGGAAACATGAATATATGGGTTGTTTTTTGTGTACTCATGGAAGCGAAGTTGTTTTTTTCTACTTTAAATGTTGTATAAACTAGAGCCAAACATCAGCCCCAAGGATCAAATGGTGTGAACATGATATTGAATGAACCATTTAAGGTCTCATAATCAATAAGGCATGCTCAAGATCTAACTTTGAGGCCATCACATGAAAGTGAAAGAATGAAGTGTTGTTATTTGTGCTCAAGTCTAGGAAATGTTGCTGAGAACGAGGTTTTCCATCCTAAGGCAATGAAAAAGGCCACTTCTCTAGAGGCTTTAAAAATAGAAATTCAAGTTACTCTAAAATGTGAATATCCTTCAAAGCTGCTCAAAAGATACTTCTAGAAAATTTACTGATGAAAATGCGACCTTGATATAAAGGAGATGTGGTGTTAAAAGCTTTAGGCAGAAAGTGAAAGAATGAAGTGCACAAGCTAGCCAAAGGATCACTCCCTATGTTGTGATCCTAGATATAAGGAAAATGGGTTTGCAAAAAAGCTAAGTTTCTCTCTCTCCTACATACATTAACATTATCAAGTATATTCTATTTCCTAATCAATCTATTCTCATCTCAATTAACAATGCATAGATGCAGTCCACATTTGGCATTCTCATGAAGGATTAGTATTGTGATGTTTATTTTAGACCTTTTACATCTATGTTCAATGAGAAAAAGACCCTCAATCAAGAAGATATATAGAGGACATGATTCCAGACTGCCTGCCTAGAGAAGAGAAAAATTTCAAGGACCTTGTTTGGCATGAATATGAAAAGAGAGATTTTGGATATCCTTGTGCTCCTCCTCAAATTGAAAGGAAAAGAGGAGATTTTGGAGTTCATTGAACACCATTTCTTCCTAGTACAAGAAATATGTGTTGAGGATATGTAGATCAACTAGGAATAGATCACCTGTAATGAGCTAGCCTCATGGTTGAATTTGGGCAAAGCATCCAAGTATTTCTATATGTTATCATATCTGATCTATGCATTGGCAACTCACCACTTGTGGTCCAACCTCCCTAGCATCCCAAACTATGATGAGCACACCACAGTATATGGATTTTACCCACATTTGGAGCTACAAAGAACCTATGAGGATTATGTGGTTATTAATGATGCCTCCATAATGAGGCTATACTGAGAATTGCAAGGATGCCCTCAAATGATATTTTCACTAGAGGAAATTTTGGCCATAAGCCAATTCGGATGCCCATTCATCCTTTTTCCAAACTTCTCCTATTTATGAATAAGAGCTTATGTAGGATTCCTAAGAGATTGTTAAGTTATCTAGAAGACAAGGTAGTTTTAGTCAAACTATATTGACAAATCCTTGAAGTGAACACCCTATGTTGTAATATGAAGAAGATTATCGAGATTCCCTTCCTTGTTGTGGTTGGTCTGTCCGGATGTGCTTCTAGATTAGATGCTCATAATTTAGTGAAGAGATTTGAAATCAAAATTAAATTATTAGACTATGAGGGACTGAAGCCTCAATATGATATAGTTAACTTTGTAAGGGATCACTCAAAGTTTGGATATGCCTACATGCATGTTTCAGATATTGAAGACTTCTTGTTTGGGTGTCTTAATGAATACCAAAATTGAGAGAGCTTATGGTCATTGTTAACCATTAATGAGATTAAATTGTATAATGATTTTGTTGATGTTTCTGACCTTGTAGATGATGCAGCCTACATGCACCCCACATATTACGAGAAGATGCAAGGTACCCCAATTTTGTCTACCCCACCTACTGATCTAGTCATTGACACTATGGAACTTCTTATACAAGTGATAATCAAGAGAATAGAAGAATGGGTGGAATTTACCCGACCAAGTAAGAAGAGGACTAGAAGAACTAGTTCTATGGGTGGAGTATTAGCTAGAGCAACTTAGTCAACCACAACAACAACCACCTTAGCTACTACATCGAAATCTGTAGGTCCATTACAATCCATTTCCCGAGGGGGAGAGTAGCCTCCATAAAAGAATGTCTCACTCACTCCTACCTATAGGGTTGGCTCTCTTTCGAACATCGAGAAGGTTGAGGAGAAGCAAGATGACAAGGATAAGGGGAAAGAACAAGAAAAATCAATGGCCAAGCCATCTTCCCCTATCCAAGTCATCAATTTGGATGGTAACTCTTACCCCATAGACAACCAGGAATAGGATGCATCTCAACAAGGGGATACCTTATCTCTTTTGGTAACTAAGGTTGTTGCCTTCCCATTTGCTTCTCAAAGTAAACCAACTCCATTAATCCCAAGGAAGATATTCAATCCTATTGTATTGTATTCTACTATCAATGTGCTCTTTACAGAGTCATGGCTTGAACAAACCATTGGTAGGAATAAGAGGATATATGAGGAAGTGACTCCATTGAAGGACTCGATCACACAAGTCACCTCCTCTTAGCCATCCAAGAAGATAAAGACGTAGAAAAATATTTCTACACTGGATACAAATTCAATAACTATCCATATGCTAGTTGAGATTGTTTAGCCATAGAAAGAAGGCAGATTTCATGAGCTCTCAAAAGATGATTTCCATATCAAAATGGTAGATCTTGACATCCCATTTGTCAACTCTATGGTGAAAATGTGGAAGTCTACCAATGAGAAAATTGAAGATAAGTTGGAAGAGCTTAGAGCATAAAAGAAAATTTTGAAATCCTCCAGTAGACAATTAGTGGGAATACATAAGGTCTACACTTGGGATCACTTCATTAAGTTAGTTTGACCTAAATGTAGAGGAGGACAAAAAGCTACTCCTGAAGTTGCAACAAGAAAGGAAATTCATGCAAGTTGGATGAGCATGGGTGGATCAAATCAAGGATCAAGGTCCCTTAGTAGGTGAAAACATAGGAAGCCTAGTGTTGGAAACTCACAAGCTCAAGGAAGCAACTTCAAATCATCTAAAAACCATATAGAAGGTAACAAACAAGCTGACAGATGAATTGGCCCTTCTACAAGAAGTGATAGACATGAAGACAAATGTAGATATTACTCATGGGATCATTAAGACAAGAAAAGAATCAATGTTTCACTAAAAAATATCCTTGGATTTTGTTATAGAAAGCTCCATGAGATATGCAAATGAGCTCAAGGATGTGCATGACGTAGTGCAAAAGGTCATTGAAAAGTTATTTCAATATTTGAAGATATTGCACATAGAGTCCTTTGTGTCAACTAATGGAAAGCTTGTGGATATTAAGAGAATGAAATAAAAGTTTTTGACATTTGTTGATGAAGTCATTGACCCACTCAACTTCCAAGTGTCTAAGATTAAAGAATTATTAGTAGTGGTTGCCATCATAAGGAGAGAAACATATAATTTCCAATCAAAGGTAGCTAGAATAGATGAATTAATAGAGATCCATGACTACTGGGTGGTCGGAGCTGACAACATCATCATTATAGATGTCAAAGAGCTGGACAAAGTAACTGAAGCCATGAAATCCTATAGAGCTAAATAAGTCACTCCTAAGAATACATGATGTTCTTATGCTTTTTTAGACATCTATCATTCTTCCCTTCTCTTTCTCTTTCTAGCCATTCGTGGTATTTTTTTAGTCTCTATAATGGACAATGATTCAAGCTTGTCCAAATTTTAGTTGATTATGTTTAGAGATGCTCTATGAAGCAATCATCCAATGTAATCAACCATTTTGAGAGGGCTTATAAATGTAACCTTTATAAATGTAACACAGTATATGCCAAGTACAAGTATTTCAATAGTGTTGAGCTGCTGTATTATTTTAAATGACAAAGATCCACCAGATCTGAGTTGACATAGTTGTTACCTTGAGTTTTGTAAACTAGTTGGAGGATAAGGATGATGAGCTGGTGGCACAAAATTCTATGTAAACTATTTCTGGGAAAATTCAAAAGGATTATTCAAGAAGTTTCTAGAGGAAACAAAATATGGGTTAGATACAATGAATCCTACCTAATCCATATGAATTGAAATCAAAAGAGGGAAGAATCAAGTAGGAAAGGACTTCTAAGACTTCTAGTTAAGGAGTCATAGACCAAGAAGCAAATGCTACTACTGCTAAAGTGCCAAATTGAGAAGTGGTTGAAAGGGTGTCAAGGCAAAGGCATCTAGGAGAAGGAAGAGCATAGAGGCTTTACTTCAATAAGTGGTCAAGAAGAGATGAGTACACTGGTACAATGAGCATGGAGACTCAAGGAGAGTAAGCTTGAAAGGAGGGCAAGTTGTCAAGAGTTGTAGAGATTGAAAGTCAAGAAATTTGAAGAGTTAAAGAGTAATCTAAGATGTACAAGTTAAGTTACATGTTGTAATCAAGTCAAAGACTTTCCAATACTCTATAGAAATTATACTAGATATGAAGATCCTATGGATTTATGTTGGTTTAATAGCCATTTGTAAATTCTTTAACAGGGTGGCATTCCAAGTGAATGTTCTAAAGTCCTCTAACAAGGCCCCCTTCTAACAAGGTGGGTAAATCCTCTAACAAGGTCACATTTAATAGTGTGTTGTAAGCCTTTAATAGGGTATGCCTTTCATAGGGCATCACTTTAGGAGAGTGAGAGTTGAGTAGCATGTTATTGGTGGTTTTTCCCAAATTATGTTTTCACATAAATCACAATGTGATGTGTTGATCTTTTATGTGTTATGCTTGCATGTTTATTTATAGTAACTTACTGATTAGGAAAGTTAATTCTTGGATGAATGAATGGCTAAATGGGCTCACAACACTTAGTGGAAATTTTTGAATTAGATAGGTTGGACCTTGAATAACTGATTCACACCCCCCCCCCCCCCCCAACTATTCTAAAGAATTTATAACAATTGGTATTAGAGCCATCTGCTGATTTAGTTTCAAGGTACTAGAAGTAGGAAGATCAAGATGTCCAAGAGAGAAGTTTCCAAGCTCAACAAAGACAACTTTTCTGCATGGTAGAGTTTGATAAAATTGCCCCTTGGATCAATAGGTGACTATGCACAAACCTCAATTGGAATAGAACATGTAAATCTAGCTAGACCTCTTACTGTAGATGATTTGAGCAAAAGGCAGGAGCACAATCAAGCAATGTTGGAGATTGCCTCTACACCTAGCTATGCAAAATATGATGACATCAAAGATTGTGACACTACATTCAAGATGTGGAATGCCCTAATAGATATTTATGGAGGAAATCAGAATCTCTAGAGAGAAAAGAGAGAAAGTCTTAGGGGAAAGTTTGATAAAATGAAAATGGAGGAATGTGAGAATGCTACTCAATATGCTGCTAGAATGAAAAAAGTGGTAAGTGCAATAAGAAGTCTAGATGATCAATTGGAAGAAGAAACTATCAATAGAAAATACTTAAGAACTCTACTCCCTATCTATGATATAAGAATTTCAGCCATCTAAGAGCTAAGGTGTGTACAAGAAAACACATTAACCTTTGAAGGTATAGAGAAAAGACTTACTACATTTGAATTGTCCAACTTTGACAACTACAAACCTAAGACCCTTGAATCTTTTTTCAAGGCCAAGTTGATAATAAAAGACACTAAGGAGGAGACATCAAACAAGAAGAGAAGAAGAGGAAGACATGCATCCAGCGATAGCAGCATAGATGAGGAAGTTATGGAATAGTTAGAAGCACTACTAGCTAGGAGATTCCATAGAGGAAAAGGAAAATTCAAATGTAAGATCCCTATCATATGTTTTAATTGCAATAAAGTAGGTCATATTGCTACAAGATCTACACAAAAGAAGAACTACAAAGAAGGAAAAACGAGAGAAGATGATAGCAAAACTACAAGCAAAAAGGAAAAAGATGCTACAATGTTGAAAACGATTCTAATGAGAATGATGATGAAATAGTTTATGTGGCCATGAAGGATGAATTAGATAAAGATGAAGATGAAGCAACAACATTGGTTACCTGTGTGAATAAGAATGACAAGTAGAGCATAGATAGTGGATGCTCACATCACATGATAGGAGATAAAAGTAAGTTCATTATCTTTACTCAATATAATGGAAATAGTGTTAGATTTGGTAATGATGCTCCTTGTCAAATCAAAGGAAAAGGCTCTATTAAACTTACAAAGAAAATTTCATGTGATAATGCATACTATGTTGAAGGATTGAACTACAACTTGTTGAGTGTATCACAATTAGGCAATATAGGTTGTAAAGTAGAATTTGGAAATAAAATACCAAGATCTATGACACTGATGGAAATTTGATAGGAAAAGGTGAACTAACTAGGAGTAATCTATCTTACCTATATATGGAAGATGCAACTTATCTTGTTGTTAGACTTGATGATGTGTGGTTGTGGCATAAAACACTATGTCACATTAACTTTGACAATCTGATTAGCATCAGCAAAAAGAAGAAGGTCAGAGGGTTTCCTAAACTGAAGAAACCTGAAAACACAATGTGTAAAGAATTTCAAATAGGGAAAATGACTAATTCTAGTTTTAAAAGAAAAAAATACACTTCCAAAGAAGTACTAGAGTTAGTCTATACAGACTTATGTGGTCCAATAGAAGTGCAAAGCTACCTAGGAGATAGATACATAATGCTATTTGTAGATGAATTTTCAAGTATGATGACTGTTATGTTCTTGAAGCAAAAATTTGATGCATTTCAAATGTTCAAGTGGCATTTGGCCAAAGTTGAGAAGGAAATAGGAAAGAGTCTTAAGTGCCTAAGGTCAAATAGAGGAGGTGAGTTTACATCAAAAGAATTTGAGATATTCTACAATGATAAAGGTATCAAAAGGCAAACATCAGCACCAAGGACTCCACCATATAATTTCATTGCTAAAAGAAGGAATAAATCAGTGATAGATTGTGCAAGGACCTTGATGATAGAGAAAAATGTTTCTCTAAAGTATTGGAGAGAAGTTGTAAGTACTACTATTTACACCCTAAATAGAGTCCAAGTCAAGAAAGGTACAAATGCAACACCTTTTGAATTGTGGTATGATCACTCACCTAATGTGAAATATTTCAAAGTCTTTCGTTGTAAATGCTATATTCTTAAAGATACTAGAAATGGTAAGTTTGATGCAAAAAGTGATGAAGGCATATTCCTTAGATACTCCACTAGAAGCAAAGCATGTAAGCGTTTGAATACTAACACTAACAAGATTGTGGAGATTGAAAATGTAAATTTTGATGAACATGTAGAAATTTAGGTTAATAGAACTAAGCAATTAGAGGATCATAGATCCTTTGTATACATCTATGAAGGAATCACTATTGAAGACAATGCTGCCAATTAAGTTCAGAATCAGCAACAAACTTTAGTATCAGTCAAGTCACATCTAGTGAATGTCTAGTTGCATTTAGAAGCCAAGTTGCAAAATGAACAAAATCTAACTTTGAAATCAATGCACATGAGAGAGATGATGAAGATGAGTAAACTAACTCTGAAGTTGAAGGATCAAACATGGAAAGAAGGATAGAACCAAGATTAGCCAAATATGTAAGAAGACATCACCCTATAGATCAAATCATTGGTGACAAGGATGCTAGACCAATGATAAGGAATAGAATCAGAAATTAATCATGTCTACTGAGCAAAGTTGAGCCCAAAATAGTGAAAGATGCACTACAAGATGATGACTGGTATAGAGCTATGGAAGAATACATAGATCAAATTGAGAAGAACAAAACTTGGACCCTAGTTCCTAGACCAACTGACAAGAATGTAATTGGTACCAAATGGGTGTTTAGGAAAAAACTTGATAAGAATGGTGAGATAAAAAAAAATAAAGTCAAATTAGTTTGCAAAGGCTATGCACAAGAAGAAGGACTAGATTATGGAGAAACATTTTCCCCTATTGCAAGAATGGAAGGAGTAAGAACACTACTTGCATATGCTACATAAAAAGGTTTCATAGTCTACCAAATGGTTGTCAAGTTTTCTTTTCTAAATGGTATACTAGAAGAGGAAGTCTACATAGAACAACCTAAGGGATTTATTGATGACAAGAACAAGGATATGGTCTACAAAGTGCATAAGGCACTCTATGGTCTGAAGCAAGCACCTAGAGCATGGTATGAGAGATTGCACAAATATCTTTTGAAGATAGGATTTGAGAGAATAGATGAAAACTATAGCTTGTATATCAAGAAAAAAAAAGGTAAAAATATTTTGATATCTGAAATCTTTGTTTATGATATAATATTTGGAGGAAAAGATGCTCTATGCAAAGATTTTGCTAATCAAATGAAGCATGAGTTTGAGATGTCAATGTTTGGAGAATTCAAATTCTTTGTTGGATTGCAAGTACATCAATTGAAGAATGACATATTTGTGACCCAATCCAAATACATAAAGGAGATACTCAAGACATTTGGATTAGAAGATTCTAAACTAGTTAGCACACCAATGGTAACAAGACATAAGTTATTCAAAAATAATGAGTCGGTTGAAGTAAATCATACATTGGATAGATCAATGATTAGAAAGCTGCAATATGTTGTACATAGTAGACCAAACATTACATTAGCTATTGGAATAGTGCCAAGATTTTCTACAATTCCAAGAGAAAATCATCTGATGGCAGTGAAGAGAATGCTGAGGTATCTAAAAGAAACTGATGACTTTGGTTTGTACTACAAGAAAAGTGAAAAGTTTGAACTGAGAGACTACATTGATGTAGATTGGGGAGGTAACATTGATGATAGGAAAAGCACCAGTGGAGGAGCACTTTTCTTGGGAAAAAGATTGATTACATGGACCAACAAAAAGCAAAGTTGTACCTCACAGTCCACAGCAAAAGCTGAATATGTTGCAGCCACTATTAATTTAACCAATATTGTATGGATCAAGCATTTGTTACAAGGTATGAAGGAAGAAGTAAATGACCTTTGATACTTTATTGTGATAATGAAAGTCCTATCAACATATCAAAGAATCGTGTAATGCATGCTAAAACCAAGCATATTGCAATCAATTATCACTATGTAAGAGAATTGGTGGAAGATAAGCAAGTGAAGATGGAATATGTAAGCTCAAAGGAATAGATTGCTGACATCTTCACAAAAGCACTACCTAAAGATTCTTCTAAGTATCTTAGAGGTAAGTTATGGGTGATACCCCTAACCATGGCTACTTGAGGTAAAAGCAAGACTGCCTGCATCAAACGAGCTGATTGTTGAAGGTTTTGCACATTGATGCAGAGGATGTTTACTTTAGGATCATGCCTAAATTAATTGAAATGTTGAAGTTCTAAATTAGTCACAAGCAAGGTGACAGAGGGAGAAACTAAATGAACCTACAAAAGCTACACTTGCATATTAAGATGTTGAAATAGTATGTCTTTTCCATTGTTGTCAAAGAGGGAGAAATGTCAAGAAATAGATCAACTATTGAGTAGATAAAAAGTGAAGAAAGAGGGAGAAAATATAGAAACATATCAAATGAAGATAGAGGGAGAAGTAGACAGAAATGGTCAATAGTTGAAGGAAAAGATGAAGAAGCTAATCAGAAAAGAGAAAGAATAATAGAAGATAAGCAATGCACATGAAGGGAGAGAAGAAAAGAAAAGGAAGCAATAGCTAAGAGGGAGATGAAAAACTGATGGTGACACAACTTACTTTTTGGCATTTGACTTACTATTCTAATGCAGTTAAATAGTTTAGTCTAATGGTTGATCAGTTTGGTTTTCCATCAATGCCAAAGAGTGAAATTGTTGGAAATTTGATTGAAAAGATCATTGTGAGAAGAAGATTGAAGATCAAAGAGGGAGATTTTTGTTAACAGAATGTTTTCAATTATTATTTTTTCATTGATGTCAAACCTACTATTTGTAGGAATGACATTTACTTATAAGATCCTAGTATTATCACTTAGTTGATTGATGAAGAGGATTTGATCAACAAGATGTAACAAAAGTACCTAAAGGAAAGATTAAGTTATGATGTTGTAATGAGGTACACAGATCAGTTAAGACAATGGTGAGATGATGTATTGATAACATGCTCAAAGATATAGAGATTGGTCACACTTAGAAACATTGGAGGAATAAGTTGTAACAAGGTTGATTACAAAGCTTAAACTAAGTTCATCAGTGGGTGCCAAGCAAGCTAGTTGAAGCTGAGAAAATTCTTAGTTGGAGCTAAGAAAAAGAAAAATCTAGTGTGTGTCGAGTGATCTTCAGGTATCGAGTGAAGTTCAAGTGCCGAGAAAAGTAACAGGTGCTGAGCATTAGAAAATCATAGTTTGTGCCGAGTAACATAGTATATGTTGAGCACCAGTATGTCAATAGTGTCGAGCTACTGCATTATTTTAAATGACAAAGATTCACCAATTCTGAGCTGACATAGTTGTTACTTTGAATTTTGTAAACCAGTTGGAGGATAAGGATGATGATCTGGTTGCACAGAATTCTATGTAAACCATTTTTGGGAAAATTCAAAAGGATTATTCAAGAAGTTTCTAGAGGAAACAAAATATGGGTTAGATACAATGAATCCTACCTAATCCATACAAATTGAAATCAAAGGAGGGAAGAATCAAGTGGCAAAGGAACTCCAAGACTTCAATTTAAGGATCACAAACCAAGAAGCAAATGTTTCTATTGCTAAAGTGCCAAATTAAGAAGTGGTTGAAAGGGTGTCAAGGTGAAGGCATCTAGGAGAAGGAAGAGCACAGAGGCTCTACTTCAATAAGTGGTCAAGAAGAGATGATTGCACTAGTATAATGATCATGGAGACTTGAGGATACTAAGCTTGAAAGGAGGGCAAGCTATCAAGAGTTGCAGAGATTGAAGGCCAGGCAATGTGAAGAGGTGAAGAGTGATCTAAGATCTGCAAGTTAAGTTGTATGTTTTAATCAGGTCAAAGACTTTCTAATACTCTCTAGAAATTATACTAGACATGACAACCCTATGGACTTATGTTGGTTTAATCACCATTTGTAAATCCTTCAATTGGGTGGCATTCCAAGTGAATGTTCTAAAGTCCTCTAACAAGGCCCACTTCTAATAGGGTGGATAAATCCTCTAACAAGGTCACATTTAATAGTGTGTTGTAAGCCTTTAACAAGGAAAGCCTTTCATAGGGCATCACTTCAGAAGAGTGAGAATTGAGTAGCATGTTACTAGTGGTTTTTCCCAAATTGGGTTCCCACATAAATCACTGTGTTATGTGTTGATCTTTTATGTGTTATTCTTGCATGTTGATTTACAATAACTTTCTGATTAGGAAAGTTAATGCTTGGATGAATGAATGGTTGAATGGGCTCACAATACTAAGTGGAAAATTTTTAATTGGACAAGTTGGACCTTGAATAATCGATTCACCCCCCCTCTCAATTATTCGAAAGCATTTCTAACAAAAATTGACATGTGGAGAAGCTAAGAGATAGACAATTTGGGTATTGTCGAAACATCATCTAACTATTTAATCAAGGTATTACTTATTTTTCCATCTCTTCCTTTCTTCATGTTATCATAGTTGTTTATGTATGTTTCCATCCATTACATTTTAGATTAGAATAGATTGCATATTGTGAGTTAGTTTCCCTTTCAATTGCCTAAGTTGTTTAAAGTATTGAGCAACTTGGTTTATTCCTCTTCTGCTCTCTAGTTAAGAGCATACCCCCAAAACCCAAAAAACAAAATTCACTAAATATCTTGTATTGAGAAGGGAGTTGTACCTTTCAATTTAGGGGTCTTTGATAGATTACTACATTGACCCATTCTATTGTTAACATGTTTGTCCTCCATAGGTCATTGGGGAAGTTAAGAGTCAAGATATAAACCAAAAAGATAAGGAGACAAATTGTTAACCAACAAGATGTAGGGTTGATAATGCATGATCTAGTCCTAAAAGGAGGTGTCTAACTCTAGATTCTTTCTTGTTTATGTACAAAGATGCAAGAATCTAAAGGTAGAAGTGTCTTGTATATCTAACTAAAGTAAAGAAAAGTAAAGACTCATGTACTGATAAACAACATGATATCATATTTAGTGTATCAAAATAAGTGGTATGAAAGAAAAATAACAATTATGTACTCATCTTGATGGATAGTAGAGGATACAACTTTGAATCTATAGAAACTCTGTCAAACTCTATCAAAGATGGATTAAACTATTTGGGATCCAAAAACTTGAAGTCTATAGCTACCAGAACAAACTAACCCTTCAACCCAATAGTTAATCAAACCCAATTCATGCATCAATAATTCCCCTTTTAATAAATAATTCTTCTTTTTAATCTAACTCTTCGACCAACATATTTTCTAAAAAACCCACCCACCAGCCAAATTATAGAATCAACTGAGCCACCTCACCCCCCTTAATTAAAGCACATCACCCCCTCATCCATGTATAAAATCAAGGCATAATTTACTCATATGAACTCAAGCCTAAGTCCAATCTCCTACCACATCTACCTCTTCCACCTCTAAACACAAAATTCTACCTCCTACACCTATCCTAGTGAACTAAAGTCTATCTCACACCTCAAGTAGTTAACTATTCATCACAAATTATTATCTCCTCCTCACCCAATCCCCTATAAATTAAACCCTTTTCTCCTCACAAATCATCCAAATTTTGAGTAGAATTACTATATCATTTTAAGAGATAATTATTATCAATGTGCTATTACTATATTTGAGTTCTTACATATTTATCCATGATCATCCATTGTTGAAGCATCAAGCATACCATTGTGCAACATCCATTATCACAGCCACATCTACATGTCAAGGGAGATATATGAAGATTCATAAGTTTGGATTCATTTTTTTTTGGTTTATCATATTTATTTTCCTTGATTTTAGTTTGTGAATACTTGAATTATTCTTTTTCTTCTTTACAAATCAATTTCTATTGCATACAAGGATGACCTCTAGGATACTAAAGGTAGTGACTCTGAGGAAGTAATTGTAAAAAGCACCAAGGGGAAAGCTAAACCTATTTCTAAAGTACCAACAAATATAAGAGCAAGAAGAGAATTTCTAAGGAGGTCATGATTTTTGGTGATGAATACAATGAGAATGAGGAAGACATGGATATAGACAAAGAAGAGAGTAGAAAAAAGGATAAGAAAATAGGATGCCTCCACCCTTTTTTTACTCTAAAAGAAAAAAAAAAAGGATTCTAAATGCACTGAAGCTGATGTTCATGAGGACAAGGTTATAGGAACCTTCCATGTTCCTAATGTTACACCTGATATCTCTATTTAGACCAATGCCTCTCCTATGGTGCAACCCCTTAGTAATGACAAGCCTGGGTGGCAAATGGATAATCTTTATAAGGTCAAGCTTGGAGATATAAGCCCTGCTGGTGTTTGAAAATGTTACCCATTTCCAATTACCCTGATGAGAACAAAACATATCTAGGGGTAGCTAACTCCCATTTTCAACATGCCCATTCAGACACCAGGCCAACTATAAGGCATGACCCTTCTTCTTCTTTAGGCTCTTCAAAACCTAGGCGAGTGAACCTCTTTTTTCTGTCATCCCATCTGATCTAATTTTGTTTCATCATTATCTGCAACTGATTTGCAAAATATCTCTGCTTAATGATGAAATCTCTTTGAATCACCAAAATATCTGATTGCCCCATGAAAAAGCCAGTGAAAATGAGTTTTTACTAAGTAAATCTAAACAAATTTGACCCTAACTACATTTCCACTGCCTTCTACTGATAGTCAGGTCATTATCTTGACAAAATATCAAAACTGAACTTCTTGGTCTGAATATGGTTGCAATTTAGGTAACTGATAGAAAACCTCATGTAACTCAAATTGACTGATACCTATGCAAAAACCAACTCCAAAATGGGAAAGTTCATCTTCTCCTAATTCTGGCGATATATAACATCGCCTATTTGGCCTCTCGAAAACCTCCAGAATCTTATTTCAAAAATTAGTCCCCTGCTAGAAGGTTCTGGCTTGCAACTTTGATTTTTTATAAAATTAAAAAAATTCTAAACTATAAACTTTAGAAAAAATTTCTCTTTGAAATTTTTGAACATGCATACCCACTGCCCAGAAAAAATAAAATATTATTTTTTATTTTCTACAAATTTTTCCTTGCCCTTTGAATCCAAGGTCAAACTGACTTTGACCATCTGCCACGTGTCTGCATTTGATTGGCCCACATGGTCTACATCATCTTCCATGTCACACTCACTACCTCAATATATTAATTAGTGAGCAAGTTCACCTTAGCAGCGTAGCGTGAATCGTCAAATCTGCCACGTGGCATGATCTGGGGCATTCCAAAAATCTATCTGCCACATCACAGCGTGTCTTGCAATTTGTGCCACATGGCACCCTACAATTGGTTTGAAATTTTCTCATCACTAACTCATCCCCGCCATGTCAGCATTGCTATCTCGCCATGCTAACTCTCACACATCTTTCGCTTGGCGAGATAGTGAGGTCCGCTCGATTTGCCAAGTGGCGCAATCTTGTGCAACCTCCATCTTTTGGTGCCATGTCATCGTAATTGTTCTTTCAAGAAAAATTTTTCTTATGTCTCGTTGACATCACTCGGGCCCATGTGCATTAGTCTTGCCTTATAAAAAGTGCCAACCTGTCAGACACTATGGCTTCGTGTGTAAGAGTATTTAAATTATTAAAAGTTTGGTGCATAGAGAATGTGGGATATGTTTGCTTTTACACTGTTCCTGGGCCCTTTTCTCATGTGCGAGCTACCTAATGTGCCTTTTCCTTCATGCTTCTTTCCATGTCCCTCTTCCTTATAGCATGGATTTGGACCTTCTATTAATTGCATGTGATCTCTGTAGACGTGGTTGTACAGGCGGGTTTCATACCTTGTATGTTTTCTTTGTATGAGGCTACGGATTCATTTCAATGTGTGAGAATATCCTGCTCTTCAACAACTCTACTCCCTTTTCTATAGCAACAGGTTTCTCCTCTTGTCAATGTGGACACCCTTCCTAATGCTGGATGCTCTAGATTGAGGCATCAACTTCCTTTGATGCATGGAGGTTCTGTTCTTTCTCCGATTACGATAATTAACTAAGTTGTAACTTGTACTTCGACTTCGGCTCCTCCTATACCTTAGAGGAGTTCTGCCTTGAGGCAGATGTCTATCAAGACCTTGGAGGAGAATGCTCTAGAGATGGAGGGTGATACCGTCAAGCATAAGAATAGCGTTGGCTAAAACCATGACCCCTCCTCACACGTTTAGGTGTTTCCTCTACACTAAGACTCCTTGTTGTACTCTGACTTCGATTGGGAGGAGTTTTTGTATTCTTTTCTCCCAAAGGGTTGTGGCTTAGGCCTTTTGATAGTCTTCTACTAGGGGTCTTGCTTTGACTTCTTGGAGGATTTAGAGGTGGGTATTGCCTTGAATTTCTGCTCAAACTTCTGGGTGGGTTCTTGCTTTGGCTCCTCTGAGGGCTCACACTTGGACTCCCACTCAGACTCCAAGGACTTAAGCTCCTACTTAACCTTTTTGGTCGTATAATGTTGAGGCTCCTTTGTAATACTAACTAGTTGCGGCTTTTAGAGCATTTGATTCCCCTATTTTAACTGGTGGCTTGGTCTCTATTGAAAGACCTCACCGCTACCCTCCTCGCGAAAAAGCATATTTTCATTTATGTGTGGGGCTATTTGTTATAAATACAAAATCATCACTGTAATAGCTTAAATGACAAAAAGCAAATTGGTCTTCAAATATAAGGATAGCTTCATCTTCACCTCATGTGAAAAGAAAATGACCAAATTGACTGCATTTCAAAGAGTAGACATTTCCAACATGGACATTCAACCTCACTATGATTAGCTCCCCATCTTCATTTGATGTGCAGCTTGCTCCTTTTTATTTCTTGGTGTTGTTCCCTTAAAGATATCATTTCTTCACTTTTTGAATTTCATACCCAAGCTCAATAGCATAAATATCATTTGAGTAGCCAACTTGGTAGTTGGTACCAAGATCAGTGCGCATGGGCTATTTGGAGTAAGATTTGCATTGCACCAATTTGGAAAAATCCACAATCATAATCAAACAGAATTTGAAACATATTCATGATTATTTAGTCTTTATTTGACCACTTGTGAATGTGGATGATCCCCTTCAAAGTTTAAAAAAAATTAACACCTACTCTCCCATCAGCCTTAGGCCTTGTAAATAAATCAAGCCACATTTGATAAATCTTTTACAATGATGCCCTCATATCAAAATGCCTTCATTTCTAAATATTACACCAGTCTAATATCATTTAGTCAGGCCTCGAAATGGGTCCGGCTAAAAATAATTTTGTTTTCAAACAACTAATACTCAAAATTAATCCATTGACCATCTGATGCTGATTGGAACCAAGTTCAACCACTAAAAACCACTTTTAAAACTTATTTTTCAATGTTCAGTCAACTGTCAAATATGCGGTAGGAGGTCTGTTGACTGGCTTTAAAAACTAGCCAATTCAACTTATCACTCTTACTTTCATAATGTATATAAAAACTTACTTCATCTTAATCTGTTAGCTCATTATGAAGATACTGATCAGCATGCTTAAGCATATCCGACTGAAACTAAAAACTCTCTTCATTTAATGACTCATACATGCTATCATTTTCGAATATGAAGGCTTCATATTCAACTTGGGGAAAAAGACCACTCATACCTTCAAAATGTGTATCCCTTTGCATAACTGATATTCACATATGTCATCCACATCAGAATCTGAAACTAATCCATAATCTTCAAATGGTTCTTCACAATCAGCAAATAGATTAGTCTTTACATTAGAGAGTTCATCATAAATCTCATTTTAAGGTGCATATTGATTTTCGAAAACAACTTTGTCAAACACCTTGTCATTTACCTCCTCAGATGCTTTCACTATCAAACTCGGAAGAAGAACATTCTGATCTCTTACAGCAGTAAGACAAGGTATCATCATCAAACTCGTTCTCAACTAAATCTGAATTGTCCATGTGTTCTTCGAAAAGAGGATTAATAATTCCATGCAAAGCACCTTTGTAGACATTAGGCCAAGTGATGTGCTGATAAACATCAAACTCCCCACCATATAACGGATTAGTGAAAAATTTAAAACCATTTCTAACATCACTATCATGGACACTTTCAGAATATGAAGAATAAAAATTAGAATCATATGAAGACTCAACATCCACTTCGTCAACGAAGCATGTAGAATACAAATTAAAGTTACTTTCATTTTCTCCATATAGGTGATTACAATGTCTTGCAATAAAATCATCATTTATCTTACCAATAGGTGCTAATTCATTAATCTTAGGATCAATCACGTATTGATCATCATTGCACTCATCCTCAAGACACTCTTCTACACAATTAGGTAATACGTCTCTATGGATAGCCTCTTTGTCTTCATATTGTGTAGACACATTTTCTTCATAACTTTCAAACTCAAATTGATTTACACAACTCTGAAATGGAAACTCACTTTCAAATTTAGAAATAGTATTCGTACCTTTACTAGGAAGAGAACACTCACTTCCATCATTGCTCTCTTCTTCCCAATCAGCATCTGATTCACATGAAGATGGACACACACTAGCACTATCCTCTTCTTGACTTGAGTAATAACTCTCATCATCAGCTTCATATGACACCTCTTGATAATATATTGGATCAGCAACTTCATTATCACTTGAAAGACAACTCTCAACTTTATCATACTCACATTGATATGATTGTCTTTCAACTTTAGATTTAATAACGTTCTCAACATGATGCAATCTCTCAATGAGATAATTCATTTCTTTCCTATCCTGTTGGTCAAGAGAATGCATCTCTATCGCTGAAATATTATCAACAAATGAGCTTAGTTCTTCTGACTCTGACTGAGATACATATGATTTACATTCTTTATATTGTGTCATCTCTCCATGGCATGTCGGGTCAGCAATTTCACCTCTATCACTTGATATATCACTTCTGGTTTCTTCCTCCTCATACTGAGATGAATATCCTTCAACTTCAAAGTTTATGACATTCTCAACCAAAGATATATTATCAATAGGAGGAGAAACAACTGAATTTATTTCTTGCATGTACAATTCATCAAGTGAACTATCTTTATGTTCTAATGTTGTAATACCATAAACATGTGCATTTAATTCAGCAATAATGGAATCATTTCTTCTTTGCAACAGAGAGATTTCATGTTCACATGTTTTTATTTCTGAATCTTCAACAAAACTATTTATAACAGCAGGAGTGGTTATTTGCTGATCTGAAATTAAACATTCTATATGACATTGATTTGTTCTTTGCACCTCATCTTGCTGCCAAACATTTCTAGAGAAGTGACTCTGAGTTAAGCCATATTTTATGTTATTCTCAATCTCTATTGCTATCATGAATGCCTAATGCAAAGTTCTAGGTTCGTTATCTCTCAACAGACAGTTGATCTTTTTATCTAATGCACCGAGATAAACCACTAAACACATTTGATCATCCGGCTTGTAACTTTCAAGAATTTCATTTAAAATCTTTGCAAATCTGATATTAAATTTAGGAACTAACTCACCATTCCTGATTTGAATTTTCAAAAACTTATCAAAATAATCAGAGATGCTTACTCTTTCCCCAAATTGCATCATGAAGGCTGACATTAATTCATCACAAGATGAAATTGAACATGCAGGTAAGAATGAAAACCAGTCCCTAGCATCATCCTCTAAAGTCTAAATAAACAATTTCATTTGAATTTCTTCATGAGCAATTTCAAAATCACCAACCAAGTCACTAAATAATTGAACATAATGACTGGCTGAATTTTCATGGTTTCCACCAAACTTAGGCAAATACTGTCTGAGGTTACAAGGCATAGTATTTGCGAAACCATGGATACCATTAAAATTCAATGGCACATACCTCCTGGTAGAAACAGATCTAAAACTTTCACTAACAGCCTGCATACTAGGTGAGATGAAACTCGACATTCTTCAAACTCAAGACTCATTCATCATTAGACACTTTCAAAAATTATTAACTGTAGCAGATTTGGAGTTATTTCTAGCAATTCAATACGTCAAACATACTTTGACATATAGAACACTTTTTCTGAATCTACTTTCCACAAAGCATGTTGAATCTGTACTGAACCAATCTCCTATTTAATGTTATAAACCATTTGATGGAGAGACTTTTGAAATCTTACTTTCATGTAAATAAGAAAACATGAAAGTGGAAAATACCTCTCAATATGGATGCATGTAACTACTTCAATGCTGCAAATAATAGCAGATTCAAATCATGCTTGATTTAGTAACCCTTGCACAACATCACCCTTTTCTTTCAACCACTGCCAAGGTCCTGAGATAACTTCTTCAAACCTGCATTCCAACTGTTGCAACTTTCACAATACGCTTCACTTCAAAAATTTACACTGGTGCAGAGATATACTTTAGAGTCGCCACTCATTAAATGAGAAAAGATTTTCCTAGCTTGCATAAGACAACAAGCTGGTCCAAAATTTATAACAGGTATTTGAAAACTCACACACAAACTTGGAACATCACACCCTTAACAAAGTGAAAGAACACATTCTTGACTGGGAAACATGAAACCTTGCATGCAAAACTGAGTATGCAAATTTTTGGACTGAAATATATTACACCAGAGATCTTTTTCCTTTTATCAATGAATTTCTTCATGAGTCCCTAGCGGAGTCGCCATTTTTTTGGTGTTTGAAAATGTTACCCATTTCCAATTACCTTGATGGGAATAAAACATATCTAGGGGCAACTAACTCCCATTTTCCACATGCCCATTCAGACACCAGGCCAACTATAAGGCATGACCCTTCTTCTTCTTTAGGCTCTACAAAACCTAGGCGGGTGAACCTCTTTAGATCTAACTATGTGACCAATGTAATAACCATATTCAGGATCTATAAAAGCAAATGAAACCCCTAATTCTTCTATGCTTAACCAGGAGATCACAAGCATGAAATAGCTAAGGACATGACTCATGAAACTGGAAAACTAAGTGCGGGTTATAATTTGAATACCTTTCAACATAAAAGGGAAGATTGATTTAATATGTTGATATTAGCAAGACCCAAGTATGAGCAACAGAACTTAATGATCCTATCTCTGACCAGTGCCTTATCTATTGGGCAATTAAATGAATCATAACCATACATCTCCTAGAAACCTCAAATATATCTCGACATTAAGATCCATGATCTATCTTTCACCTTGTGAATTGACATCTGCATCAAAATGTATCTCATACTCAGAATATCACATCATGAGATTAATAAACCTTGTGATAAACACCAAGCGGTTACTGAGCTCTTGGTTCCATAAGCAAGGTATTTCAATCACATACGTCACTAAATGAGATGCAACCTAATCTATGGTCTTTCATCATAAACTAGAAAAGGTTATAGATCCAAAAACAGGAGACAAGATTTAGGCTGAATTTGAAACCATTTTCGCTCTTTATTTTCTTTCTTTGAAATCAAATACATGAGAGATGTACAAAATACATCATAAATCACCTAACAGACATGAACTATTTGCATAAAACTCAAAATGCTATTCAATACAAGAAGAAATGCTGAAGAATGGTCTCTCGGTGCAAAAAATAGAACCCCTAAGATGGAAGCAAGAAAGAAAGATATAGAATAGAAAGAATTTTGGGATCTCTTCTAAAGATGACAAGTATCGACTTGAAATTAAATCCTGTGCAACTGAGTAACCTCCTTTTTCTTTCATCCCATCTGATCTGATTTTGTTTCATCATTATTTGTAACTGATTTGCAAAATATCTCTGCTTAATGATGAAAGCTCTTTGAATCACCAAAATATCTGATTGTCCCATAAAAAAGCCAGTGAAAATGAGTTTTTACTGAGTAAATCTAAACAAATTTGACCCTAACTGCATTTCCACTACCTTCTACTGATATTCAGGTCATTATCTTGACAAAATATCAAAACTGAACTTCCTGGTCTGAATATGGTTGCAATTAAGGTACCTTCTAGAAAACCTCGTGTAACTCAAACTGACTGATACCTGTGCAAAAACCAACTCTAGAATCGAAAAGTTTGTCTTCTTCTGATTTCAGCGATATATAACATTGCCTATCTGGCCTCTCAGAAACCTCCAGAATCTTATTTCAAAAATTGCTAGAAGGTTCAGGCTTGCAACTTTGATTTTTTATAAAATTTAAAAATTTCTAAACTATAAACTTTAGAAAATGTTTCTCTTTGAAATTTTTGAACATGCATACCCACTACCCAGAAAAAATAAAAAACTAGTTTTTATTTTCTACAAATTTTTCCTTGCCCTTTGAATCTGGGGTCAAACTGACTTTGACCAACTGCCACATGTCTACATTTGATTGGCCCACTTGGTCTGCATCATCTACCATGTCAGCATGCTACGTGGATGCCATGTCACACTCGCTACTTCGCTATATTGATTAGTGAGCAAGTTCACCTTAGTGACATAGCGAGAATCGTCAGATCTGCCATGTGGCATGATCTGGTACATTCCAAAAATTTGTCTACCACATTACAGTGTGTCTTGGAATTTTTTCCACATGGCACCCTATGATAGGTTTGAAATTTTCTAATCATTAACTCATCCCTACCATGTTAGTGTCGCTATCTCACCATGCTAACTCCCGCGCATCTTTTGGTTGGCGAGATAGCGAGGGCCTCTCGATTCGCCAAGTGGTGCAATCTCGTGCAACCTCCATCTCTTGGCGCTATGTCATCGTAATTTTTCTTTCAAGTAAAATTTTTCTTATGTCTCACTAACATCACTTAGGCCCATGTGCATTAGTCTTGCATTATAAAAAGTGCCAACTTCTCAGACACTATGGTTTCGTGTGGAAGAGTATTTAAACTATTAAAAGTTTGCTGCATAGATAATGTGGGATATGTCTGCTTTTACACTGTTCCTACACCCTTTTCTCATGTGCAAGCTGCCTAACGTGCATTTTCCTTCATGCTTCTTGCCATGTCCCTCTTCCTTATAGCATGGAGTTGGACCTTCTATTAATTGCATGTGATCTCTGTAGACATGGTTGTGCAGGAGGGTTTCATACCTTGTATGTTTGCTTTGTATGAGGCTACGGATTCATTTTAGTGCATGAGGATATCCTGCTCTTTAGCAACTCTGCTCCCTTTTCTATAGCCACAGGTTTCTTCTCTTGTCAATGCGGACACCCTTCCTAACGTTGGATGCTCTACATTGAGGCATTGGCTTCCTTTGATGCATGGAGGTTCTGTTCTTTCTCCGATTATGATAATTAACTAGGCTATAACTTGTACTTTGACTTTGGCTCCTCCTGTACCTTGGAGGAGTTCTTCCTTGAGGCAGATGTCTATCGGGACCTTGGAGGAGAATGCTCTAGAGATGTAGTGCGATACCGTTAGGCATAAGTGCTTCCTGTACTCTGACTTTGATTGGGAGGAGGTATTGTACTATTTTCTCCCAAAGTGTTGTGGCTTAGGCCTTTTGACAGTCTTCTACTAGGGGTCCTGCTTTGACTTCTCAGAAGATTCAGAGGTGGGTTTTGCCTCGAATTTTTGCTCAAACTTCTGGGTGGGCTCTTGCTCTGGCTCCTTCGAGGGCTCGCACTTGGGTTCCCACTCAGACTCTGAGGACTTAAGCTCCTACTTAACCTTTTTGGTGGTACAATGTTGAGGCTCCTTTGTAATACTGACTGGCTGCGGCTTTCAGAGAATTTGATTCCCCTGTTCTAACTGGTGCCTTGGTCTCTATTGAAAGACCTCGCCGCTACCCTCCTCGCAAAAAAGCATATCTTCATTTATGTGTGGGGCTATTTGTTATAAATACAAAATCATCACTACAATAGCTTGCATGACAACAAGTAGATCGATCTTCAAATATATGGATAGCTCCATCTTCACCTCCAGTGAAAAGCAAATGACCAAATCGACTGCATTTCAAAGAGTAGACATTTCCAACATGGATAGTCAACCTCACTGTGATTAGCTCCCCGTCTTCATTTGATGTGCAGCTTGCTCCTTTTTATTTCTTGGTGTTGTTCCCTTAAAGATATTGTTCCTTCACTTTTTGAATTTCATACCCAAGCTCAATAGCATAAATATCATTTGAGTAGCCAACTTGGCAGTTAGTACCAAGATCAGTGCACATGGGCTATTTGGAGTAAGATTTGCATTGCACCAATTTGGCAAAATCCACAATTGTAATCAAACAGAATTTGAAACATATTCATGATTATTTAGTCTTTATTTGACCACTTGTGAATGTGGATGATCCCCTTCAAAGTTTAAAAAAAAAATAACACCTACTCTCGCATTAGCCTTAGACTTTGTAATTAAATCAAGTGACATTTGATAAATCTTTTACAATGATGCCCTCATATCAAAATGCCTTCATCTCTAAACATCACACCAGTCTGATATCATTTAGTCAGGCCCCGAAACAGGTCCGGCTAAAAAAAGTTCTATTTTCAAACAACTAATACTCAAAATTAATCCATTGACCATCTGTTGCTGATTGGAACCAAGTTTGACCACTAAAAACCACTTTTAAAACTCATTTTTCAATGTTCAGTCAACTGTGAAATATGCGCCAAGAGGTCCATTGATTGGCTTTGAAAACTGGCCGAATCAACTGATCATGATGTGAAAACTGGCACACTAATTCTTTGCTCCGCACTCTCGCACCCTGTCAGATCTCATCTCTTGGAGAATTCCTAGTCAAAAGATATTGACCGTCAAAGTTGCCTTCTTAGATTTACCTGCAAGAAAACACGTCAGAAAAGAACAAACTAGGTTTGGATTTGACCTTGAAAATTGTGCAAATTAGCACATGGGAAAATGAAAACTGGGACATTGATTCTTTGTCATGAGGAAATTATAGATCTACGATTTAGGCTCATAAAAAATAACAGGGTGCAAATGGCGATCAATCAAAATGGGCTACATAGAATTATTTAAACTGGACATACTGACGGAAAACATTTTTTGCAAATGGAATTGACCTGGAAAAGTGTGCAAATGGATTCCTCATAACTTGCAAACTCGCACACTTAAATTGTTTCCAAAGGAAAACACAGGGGTACAATCCATTTGACTTGACCAATCATGGATCAGGAGATATAACGTCACAAATAGGGCTTCCAATCAGTCTGCAAATACTGACACTAGCAAAAAGTTACAAACTGCATTTGGAATCGCATTTGAAAACTAATCAAACAGATTTTTCATAAGCTGAAACTTGAAACATAACAAGTCTCTGAGCTCTACAATACAATGCAAAAGGAATTTCAACATTTGGGTCAATTGGTCAAAAGTTATAGCTCGTCAAACAGGGGTTCCCAGAATTATGTTCAAAGCGCGAAAGTATGACAAATTTAAACTACAACCTTTGAGGGATTCAAAACCTAGTCAAATGGATTTGAAATGACTTGAAAACTGAAACATAGGTTCTCTGTTATGGACACTAGACACTTCCAAAGTGGCAAGTCATGATACAAATCTGGGTGCAAGATATTAAGACTTAAATAGGGCTTCTTATCGCTGTTTGACACTTGGTGTAAAATGCAGATTTGAAACTAGCTCGAAATAGGACTTTGCCAAATAGCTCAGAATGATGATTTATATTCATAGAATAGGTAGACACACTAAAAGGAGGGTTTTAGAAACATTAAACACCTAAGGGGCCTCATCCTGACAACCAGGTACAATCTCATCAAAAGGGCATTTATAAGGCTTGTTTTTTGCAAACGTGGTCAAATTTGACCACACAATTTTTAGTGCTAACAAGCCCTATGATAAACATGGAAGTTTAGGCTCAAGATAAAGAAACTAATAATTTGATGCAGTTGATTGATCCCTCTATACTAATCTTGAGTGATTCTAGTACAGAGACCAATCAGGACATTCTCCTCACAACTTCAAATGGTATACTAGATTTTTATAGGGTTATCTAAGGCTCCTTTCATGAACTTAAAGAGATGAATCTTAATATCAGAGCCCTTGAGAGAAGGGTTAATTTTGAAGGGGGAAAGATAGGTTTGTTGGATGTAGCCATGGATAGAGAGGATTTCATCAAATTGGGGATAGAACCAAGGTGCTAGAAAATAAGGTGACAATTTTGGATTTTGTTCTCATGGGCATTGTAGGCTAGAGATATAAAAAATTTAAGGCCTCTAATAAGCACATCAAGATAATTATTTACAAACTCAGGAAGTAGGATAGATTTTTCATCTAGGTCATTGTTGATAATGCCCCTCTATAGAGAATCTCTATGGCTAGGGGAGGAGAACTAGGTGCAACTACAAAAACTAAGAGCCAGTATGGAGTCTAAGCTCAAAGTTATGAAGATGGTGGTAGAGACTATGAATAAGTTGGAGGAAGAAGTGATTGAGCTTCTCAAGAGCCATTGGTAGAAATTTCTTTAAGACCTTTTTTGTATGTGTGTTTGGTGTTATCTTTTTCTCTATGGGACTTGTCCCTTTTGTTTGTATCCTTTTCTTAGGCTATTTTTTTGTCACCTGTTGGCCATGTTGATATTGGTTATTATGCTCTAAGGTTTGTTATGTAATTATTCCTATTTTTTCTTATTTTTGTATTAGGGTTTAAGGGGCCCTTCAAAACTTCTTTTCCCATGATAAAAAATAAGTTATAGTTCAAACCATTAGCCTGATAAACATCTTCACAATTAATGTTATTAGTAAGTGCTATTGAGCCTTTACTTCTTATTACACATGGAGATCCATTACCAAATCTAACTTTTCCTCCATCACATTCTTACATTATAATAAATTTTTTCTTATCACTACTCATATGACATACATCCATTATCAATGATACATTATCATTTTTATTGATGCATGTAATAAATGCCTTCTCCTCACAAATTTCTTCATCACCAATAGATAGTTCTTCCTTGACTGCAACAAATACTATCTCTTCTTCAACATAGTTTCCATTTGATTCTTCATTGCGTGTACCATATTTTTCATGTTCCATAGTGTGGGGATTTTAGTTTAGGTAGTCTAGTTACCAATTTATCCATGGAATTTAAGGCATGAAAAAGAGTGTTCCCTAATCTTTTGTGTTAAATTCCATTGATGTTGGGAGTTTCATGAATAAGAGTGTGTTTTTGTTTGACACATAGTTTGTATAATTAACCATGCCTTATTCCTATAGTTTTTGTTTTCTTAAATGTGGTGGTTTTGTGCTAGGCCAAAACTTTCCCATCTACAACTATGATCCTATATCCATTATCTTCAAGGAAAGATATGGATATGAAGTTTCTTTTGATCTTAGGTATGTATCTTGTACATCCTTTAGTTGAATTGTCATTCATGATTCTAGCTTAATGGTGTAGATCCCTATTCCTTTTACAACATGTGAAAAATCATCTCCTATGGTCATTTCATTAGTTTCTTCTATCATAGTTTCTATATTTTCTTAGAATCCAACAATGTGTCTAGATGATCCACTTTTAATTACCCAGATGCTTGATTTGTTTGATACTTGATTTGGTAGTGTTGACTAAAATAAAAACTTCTCAAATTCTTCTTGTGATTATATTTTGTAACTTTTAATAGGGTTGGCTCGTAACAGGGCTCACTTTAGAAGAGTTAAAAATAGTAGCTAGCTACAATTGGTGTTTTTTCCCAAATAGGGTTTCCATGTTAAATCTTGGTTTCTCTTGTGTTCATGCTATTTTCTTTATGATTCTATAACTATGTTAACTAAGGTTAATCACTCTAAAAATCTTAAGAACCAATTATTTTAGTATTTTCTGAGTGACAATAATCCTTAGTGTTAACTAAGTGTTCCTATGTTAACTAAGTGTTCCTTTATTAACTAAGTTACGACACTATTTCAGTTTCAGCAGAGTTTGGTTTTGAATTGTATTCAAATCTTAAGGGATCTTGGATTTGTTTTAGTGGCAACTAATTCACCCCTCCTCTCTCAGTTACTCCTCTTATATTTCTAAAAAAAATTTATTAGATATTTTGGTGCTTGTAAAGAAGGTTTCTGGGACCTAAGGTAAAGATCAAGATGTCTTACGGAATGGAGATTCCTAAGCTAAACAAAGATAACTTCTAAGCATGGAAGAACTTATGAAGCTCCATTTTGTGACCATTAGTGACATAGGCTTGAAATATATAGGGAAAAAATATATGGAACTAACTAAAACTTTGACTATGGATTAGATTGTGGAAAAAAAGAACCATAACATAATGATGCTTGACATTGCTTCCACTCTCAATTATGTTGAATTTGATGAAGTAAAAGGCTATGGTATTGCTCGTGAAATATGGAACAATGTGAAGGATATCTATGGATGTGATGATAATGTGAGGAGATATAAGGAAGAAATTCCTAGTGGTTAGTTTGATCAAATGAAGATGAAATAAGATGAGAACATTGCACAATATAGTGAAAGAATCAAATCTAGTGTGAGTTCAATCAAAGCCTCAAGTGGGCAAATTGATAATTTAATAGTGGCTAGGAAGGTAATCTAAAAACACATCTTCCTATTTATTGCAATTAGAGTGTTAGCTATTCAAGAAATGAGATGTGATCCTAAGAATGCTATAACCTTAGATTCACTAGTGGGAAGCTTGATAGTACTTGAGTTAGATAATCTAGATAATTATGTTTCTAATTTCAGTAGCCTTGAGTCTACATTTCAAACCAAGCTATCACTCAAGAAGAAAGCTACAAAGTCTAAAAGAAAGAATTGATAGTGAAGATGAAGATGGTTTTGATGATGATCTTGAATTCATTGAAGCATTTCTTGCAAGAAGATTTCCAAAAGGAAAAGGAAAGTACAAAGGAAAAATTCCTTTGATCTGCTTTTCTTGTCAAAAAGTTGGTCACATTGCTGCAAGGTGTCCAAATAGAGAAGGAAAGGAAGAAAAGAAGCATGAAAAGTACAAAGGCAAGAAGGATTTCAAAAGCTAGAAAGACTATAATGATAAAGGTAAGAAATCTTGTTACATGGCTACAGATTCTAATAGTAGTGAAGAAGATGAAATGGTTTACATTGTTGTTAAGGATGAATCAAGTGATGAGAATGATAAGATGATCCTCATCTCTCATGTCAGTAATAATGATGCATTTATTATTGATAGTGGTTGTTCTCACCACATGATTGGTGATAAATCTAAATTTGAGCACTTGGAACAGTATGATGGTGGGAGTGTTAGATTTGGAAATCATGAACTCTATTATGTAAAGGGGAAAGTTTGTATTGCACTAAATAATGATCTTAGATGTGACAATGTTTATTGGGTTGGAGGATTGAAGCATAATCTACTTAGTGTGGCACAATTCAATAACATTGGATTCAAGGTAGAATTCATGGATAAGAAAGCCAAGTTGCTAGATGGATATGGAAATCTAGTTGGGGTTGGCAATCAAATAAGAGGTAATCTTTTCTACTTAGATCTAACTATAAATTCATGCTTCATAGATCAAGTAGAAGAAAGATGGTTATGGCATAAAAGATTGTGCCATGTAAATTTTGATAACTTGGTCAACATAAGAAAGAATAGAAGGGTTAGAGGCATTCCAAGCCTAAAGAAACCTGATATGGGCATGTCCAAGAATTGTCAAATTGGAAAGATGAGAAAGAAACATTTTTCAAAAAAGAACTATCATTCTAAAGAAGTCTTCGAGCTAGTTTATACAGACCTTTGTGGATCTATTGGCATACAAAGCTATTATAGAAATAAGTACTTTATTTTGTTTGTTGATGGTTATTCTAGGATGATGACAATCATGTATTTAAAGGATAAATTAGAAGCATTCCAAAAGTTGAAATGGTATTTGGCAAGAGTTGATAAAGAAATAGGAAAGAAACTAAAATGTCTAAGGTCAAACAGAGTAGGTGAATTCATCTCAAATAAATTCAATGAATTCTACAATGATTGAAAAATTAAAAGGTATGTATTTGCACCTAGTACACCTCAGAAGAATGGCATAGCTAAGAGTAGGAATAGATCAATCATAAATTGTGCAAGGACACTAAAGATAGATAAGAATGTTGCTATCAAGTACTAGAAGGATGAAATAAGCACTACAGTTTATACCTTAAACCAAGTTTAGCTGAAGGACTTAAATTAAAAACCTTTTGAATTATGGTATCACTATAAACCTAATGTTTGTTATTTTAAAGTATTTGGAAGCAAATGTTATATTCTGAAGGAGTCAAGAAAAGGAAAATTTGATGTAAAAAATGATGAAGGCATATTCTTCGGATACTCCAATAAGAGAAAATCATACAAATGTTTAAATCTATCTACTCACAAAGTTATAGAATGTGCACATGTAAATATTGATGAATTTGTAGAAGAATCTAAAGAACAAAGCATAAAAGAATCTGAAAACTACAAAAATTGTGTTTACTATGAGCCTAATAATTTACCTAAAGCTCAAGCAAATGGTAGTTAGTAGTCTTCAACACCTGAGTCCTCAAAATCCCCACTTCAACTTGAGTTGTAGCTAGTGCAATCTAAGTCACAATCTAAAGGACCTAAGTCATAGTCAGAATGTCATGTCCCCTTTTCAAATAATTAAAAAATAATAATCTTTGCTAAGGTAGGTAGGCCCAAGAAAGTGAAGTTTCAGAAAAAGGGGGTTAATCTTTGGAAACCGTTGGACTAATAAATGAAAATTATTATTAAAATATGTTTCATTAACCTCTCTTGGACGTGATTTATAGTTATGCCCTCTTTAAAGGGGTTTGTAGGCATTTTGGGTGTATTCCAGAACTTGATTTTTGCTCATTCTTTGTTATTCTTCAGAGGCTGCCAAACCTGTGGAGAAGGAGACCCAAGAACGAGAGTTTGTAGATTTCCAGGGAGACCCAAGAACGGGAGTTTACAAGTTTCCAGGAAGGCTAAGGATGGGAGTTTGAAGCCATTCCATGTGCATGCTCATGCAGAGTTTTCCTTTGTGCTGAACAATGTAGATTTGTGGGTTTTTGGGTGTGTTTTTTGCATGAGTTTGGTGTTTTCAGTTGAGCATTTCATATCAGTTTTGGTTGCTGCTGTATTTCAGACTTTAAGTTGTCAAAATAGAGCTAAATATATGTATTGGGATGTGATTAAACTTTTGAGATAGTTTATTAGTGTTTTTGTGGTGTTTCCGGGCATTTTTGTGTTAATTTCGGGAGCCCGATGAGCATAGTTTTTGTCCTACATTTGTGAGCTGTTGTGTAAAGTGTATATAGATCTGGAAATTTAATTTTGTAGGCTGTTATACTGCTGAAATTTCTTTAAAAATGGCCATTTTCAGATTTATTAATAATAGGTGAAGCTGTGAAGCTTTTGGCACCATTTCTGGCATACCCGATTTGGGGTTTCTTGAGAAATTTGGAGGATCTTTGTGATATCAGTTGTTTGATTTTAAAAATCTGATTAGAGGTGTGAAATACCATATCAAATCAGAAAAGGGGACATTTCAGTGGTATCAGAGCTAAGGTGACCATGGAGTTAGAGCGACTATAGTCTTTATCTGATTCTATACAGTCACAAGCTATGGTGTTTGGTGATTCGAGGATGTCCATGACTGAGACTGTCAGAGATAGTGGAGATGGGGATGCATCCATCATTGATACTAACATTGGCATATCAAGTTCATTCCCACTAGAGTCAGGTTTAGTTGAGTTGGGTATTGTAGCAGATTATTGTATGCCTGACAGGGTGGTGGCCTCTAGTACTGAAGGCACGGAGACTAGAGATGTATCAAAGATCATGTGTGATGTTGGTGAGTCAATAGTTGGCATGGTTCCTGCTAGTAATACTACTCCCTTGGTGATATCTTTAGAGGTAGTAGTTAGTTCCAACATGGTTAATGATCAATTGCAGTTAGTTTCATCTGTATTACAGTTTGAGCCACTGACTGAGATTGGTGCATTCTATCGGCATTACACTATGAGGTACACTCATCAATTTACCTTTGATGACCATGTTGATGAGATGATGATACAAAGATGTACTTTGGTTCCTAGTGCTTGTCATTAGTTATGGGATAGTTTGACACCTCAGGATGAGGGTTGTGATGGGCATGACATGGTGATAGGTTCTACAGTTGACAGCTTGATAATACATGACTTAGAGCAGGAGTTTCAGATTGATGCTTCAGCAGGTGTTGTTATTGATTCTACTCCTTTGGCTATGACATCTCGTGACTTAGCTAGTGATCAGTCACAGTGGGTTGTATCACTTGTTCATGGTGAGTTGTTGACTAAGGTTGGCTTTTTTTATCAACATTATATTGCAAGGTATGTACATCAGTTAGCATTTGATCCTTGTGTTGAGGAGTTGATGGTAGGAAAATTTGGTTTGGGTTCCAATTCTTGCTATTTATCTTGTGATGGCTTTTCACCATCAGGGGTGCATGGTAGTTATGGTTATGAGATAGTGGTCGGTGATCTATAGAGTTGTGTTGACTATAGGCATTGTATAGTGTGTGGATTCTCCATACTTGGTACAGTTTCATTCGAGAGCATTCACCATTGTTGCAAAGTTGGATTGTACATTCTGTATAGGCCAGTGGAATGCATTGATGGTATTTACTGTGTTGGTAGTCCACTTTACTTGGGTTTTGATGTTCTAAGAGTTTGTGTATCATGGGTTTCTGACTGTGGAAGTTGTGATTTTGGAGTTTGGTGGAGCTATAGTTTTCCATTTGATTATGGATTCCTCTTGGTCATATTGCAGAGGATATTGCAGGAGCCTGTGTTAATTGGTAGTAGTATAGTTCATGACTACATTTGGGATCCAGGTGGATTGATTAGTTTATTTTTCAGCCATTTCTTGAGGACAATAAATGTTTGGGAGGGGAGGACTTGTCATGTCCCCTTTTCAAATAATTAAAAAATAATAATCTTTGCTAAGGCAGGCATGCCCAAGAAAGTGAAGTTTCAGAAAAAGGGGGTTAATCTTTGGAAACTATTGGACTAATAAATGAAAATTATTATTAAAATATGTTTCATTAACCTCTCTTGGACGTGAGTTACAGTTATGCCCTCTTTAAAGGGGTTTGGAGGCATTTTGGGTGGATTCCAAAACTTGATTTTTGCTCATTCTTTGTTATTCTTCAGAGGCTGCCAAACCTGTGGAGGAGACCCAAGAACGGGAGTTTGCAAGTTTCCAGGGAGACCCAAGAATGGGAGTTTGTAGGTTTCAAAGAAGGCTAAGGATGGGAGTTTGAAGAAATTCCATGTGCATGCTCATGGAGAGTTTGCCTTTGTGCTAAACAGTGTAGATTTGTGGGTTTTTGGGTGTGTTTTTTGCATGAGTTTGGTGTTTTCAGTTGAGCATTTCATATCAGTTTTTTTCGCTGCTGTATTTCAGACTTTAAGTTGTTAAAATAGAGCTGAATATATTTATTGGGACGTGGTTAAACTTTTGAGATAGTTTATTAGTGTTTTTGTGGTGTTTCCGGGCATTTTTGTGTTAATTTCGGGAGCCCGATGAGCATAGTTTTTGTCCTACATTTTTGAGCTGTTGTGTAAAGTCTATATAGATCTGGAAATTTAATTTTTTAGGATTTTATGCTGCTGAAATTTCTTTAAAAATGGCCATTTTCAAATTTATTAATAATAGGTGAAGCTGTGAAGCTTTTGGCACCATTTCTGGCATACCCGATTTGGGGTTTCTTGAGAAATTTGGAGGATCTTTGTGATATCAGTTGTTTGATTTTAAAAATCTGATTAGAGGTGTGAAATACCATATCAAATCATAAAAATGGACATTTCACAGAAGGACCCGTGTTTTAGTCAGTGCAAACTGAGTCATCTGATGGACCCAATTCATAGATAGTGGGACTTGATCATGATTCAAAAGATCATAGTTAACCTAGTGAATTCATAAAGAAGGAGCCTAGACTTGCTAGATATGTCAGAAAGTATCATGCACCTAAGAAAATCATTAGAAATCAATTAAAAGGCATAATAACAAGGAATAAATTAAAAGGTACATGTTTGCTAACTACGTTTGAAGCTAGAACTATCAAAGATGCATTAGAAAATGAAAGTTGGATTAAGGCAATGAATGAAGAGATTTATTGGATTAAAAGGAAAAAAACTTGGACTCGTGTTCTAAGACCCATGGACAACAATGTAATTGGCTCAAAATGGGTATTCAGAAATAAGCTAAATGAGAATGGAGAAGTTTCAAGAAATAAGGAAAGGTTAGTGTGAAAGGGTTATGCTCAATAAGGTATTGGCAATGGAGAGACTTTTTCTCTTGTTGCTAGACTAGAAGGTGTTAGAACACTCCTTGCATATGTAGTACACAAAGGATTTAGAGTATATGAAATGGATGTGAACTATGTATTCTTGAATGGAATCTTAGAAGATGAAGTCTACATTGAGCAACTAGAAGGTTTAATTGATCCTAGCAAAAGGGAGATGGTTTGTAGACTACACAAAGCTTTGTATGGTCTCAAACAAGCTCCTAGAGCCTGGTATGAAAGGTTATATAATTATCTCATAAAGATTGGTTTTCAAAGAACTAATGATAACAACAACCTATACATCAAAGAAGGACCAGATAAAAAGATTTTGTTGGCAAAAATATTTGTGGATGATACATTATTTACTAGAAATGATGATATGTAAAATATTTTTCTGTAGAAATGAGTAAGGAATTTGAAATGTCAATATTTGGATAGATTAAATTCTTGGTTGGCTTAAAAATTCAATAGATGAAGGATGGTATAACCATTACTCAATCAAGATACGTCAAGGAGATACTGAAGAATTTTGGAATGGAGGATTATGGACCAGTTAGAACACCTATGTCTATTGGACATAAGATTTCTAGTAAAGATGATTCCAAGGAGGTAGACCAAACTTCATACAAATTAATGACTAGAAAACTTCAATATGTAGTGCACACAAGACTTAATATAGCATTAGTAGTTGGTATGGTGGCTAGATTCTTTGCTAATCCCAAAGAAAATCATATGATGGCAATAAAAAGAATCATGAGGTATCTAAAAGGTACTGAAGAATATGGTTTGTTGTATAAGAAAGGAGACAACTTTGAATTGAGAGCATTCACTAATGTTGATTGGGAAGGAAGTGTTGATGACAGGAAGAGCACTAGTGGTGGAGTATTTTTTCTAGGAAAGAGGCTAGTATCTTGGACAAGCAAGAAGTAGAACTGTATCTCTCAATCTACAACAAAAGTAGAATATGTTGTTGCAATAGTCAATTGTTACAAAATTGTGTGGTTCAAACAACCATTTCTAGGTATGAAGGAGGTGATCAAGGACCCAGTTGTTATCTTTTGTGACAACACTAGTGTAATCGACATACCCAAGAATCTCGTGATGCATACCAAGACCTAGAACATTTGAATTGGTGCAAGACAAGGAGGTGAGATTGGAATATGTGAATACAAAAGAATAGATTGCAAACACATTCACCAAGCCATTACCTAAGGATGCATTTTTGTACCTAAGAGGTAAGCTAGGGGTCATTCCTCTATCTGAAGTTCACTGATCAAATTTTAGTGATGCGTCAACCAAGCATGTTGAAGATTAGACAACTTGATGCAACATTGTCAAAGCAAATTGCATATGAATCTGTATATTAGGTACATGGAGACTACATGTATTATTGTCTTTGGCATAAGATTTCAAAGAGGGAGAGTTTTATGTCATATGTCAAAGAAATTTTGGTGAATTTCTGAGATGTCAAAGAGGGAGAATTTGACATATCAGAAATTTTGAGTTAATATCAAAGAGAGATTTTGCTATTAGAAGGCGATATTGTAGTCATTACAATTAGAGATTGATGACAGAAGGGGTTCACACTCACAGAGGGAGTTCTCATGAATGAGAATTAGATTGAAATTAAGGATATTATCCTTACTTCTATTTTTCTCTAAAATTTCTATGTATCACAACATGTTGTGTTACCATCAATGCCAAAGAGATAGATTGTTGGATACAATCATTCAATTTTATGTTGTTTTTGATGTTACATAAATGTAAAGTATATATCAAGTAATAAATGTATGTGGAGCTCACTTGGAAGTCAAAGGAAGTTCTAGTGTATAATGAGCATTTCAATGTTAATCAAGTTTAGAGTTAGTGTCTACTAAGATCACTCAGCCACCTAAGGAAAGTTTGCATGGAACCAGTGTTAACTGAGTTCACCTAGTTACCAAAGAAAAGTTGGCATGGAATGAGTGTTAATCAATTTCACTCGGTTACCAAAGGAAGTCTAAAGGAAAGTCATTTTTGAGTTAGTTTTGACTGAGTTGGGTTAGCTAAGGAAGGATTTTCTTGTATTAGTATATTTGATCTAACAGTTTTGTTGGTTAGTTCTAGTTGACTCATGGGATGAATTTAATTTGTTTGAAATTGTATTCAAGCCAATTTTCCAAGGTAAAACATATAAATATAAGTTCAAGTTGAGGATTTTATTGAGAAAAAGCATGGGATTGAAGAGATAAATCAAGGAGATATTAGCATATCCAAGTTGACCAAGCTACAAAGAACATTATTATCAAGGAGGATCAAGTATCCAAGCCAAAACATAGATCTAAAATTAGCAAAGATAGTTGCATCAAAAATTTGGTCAAGTCATTGCTACTCTCTGATAATTGTAGTGGTGAATCAAATCTCCTAATAGAGTTACCTTAATAGTTATTTTCCAAATTCCCTAACAAGGTGGCATTTATAGATTGAAGCATATAAATACCTCTAACAAGGCCACTCCTGATAGGGTGATCTAAATCTTTTAATAGGGTCACACCTTACAGTGTATTTTGTAACCTTTAATAGGATTAGCTCCTAACAAGGATCACTTCAGAAAAGTGAATAACAATAACTAGTTTTAATTGGTGGTTTTTCAAAAATTGAATTTCCACATTAAATTTTGGTGTCTCTTGTGTTCATGTTATTTTCTTCATTATTCTACAACTAACTTAATTAAGGTTAATCACACTAAACATGTTAAGAAGCAATTATTTAGTTATTTTTGAGTAATAGTAATTCTTAGTGTTAACCGAGTTACAACAATATTTTAGTTTCAATAGAGTTTGGTTTTGAATTGTATTCACACCTTAAGGGATCTTTGATATTTTTAGTGGTAACTAATTCACCCCTCCCCTCTCAGTTACTCCTTTTATATTTCAAAAAGTCCTCATCTAGGTATTTTTGTTTGATACCTTTTTGTAACTATCAATCTTCTTCTTGTAGACAATCAAATCTTAGTCAATCTAGCTTTGGAAGTTTTGACCTTGCACTAATACCTTGTTTGAATAATTCATTGTTTTCCATTTCATATCCAATGTTAGATAGTTGATCCTATAATTCTATGATTCTCGTAAAGAAGGAATTCATAGATTCACCTTTACTCATGCTTGTGTTTGAAATAAGAATTATTGAGAGGGGTAGGTGAATTAGTAATTTACAAACTTTAGTCTCCAACTAGATATTATTTGTTACTTTAAACCATACATAACAAAGTAATAAAGTAATGTTGAACAATAAAAATAACCATGCACAAAGATAACTCATAACGCCATATTTTGTTAACTAGGGAAATCCTAGCCAAGGGAAAACCCTGATGGAGGTGATACTCACTAGATAATGTACTGATATATAAGTTCCTTATTAGAGGATGGACCCTTTTAGGTTTTAGTGAGAAATTTTAGTATAGAGAGTCCCTTTTGGGAGACTTTTAATCCCTATTAGAAGATTCCAACCCTATTAGGAGTTGTAGTATAGTAAATGCAAGATGAGCCCACCAACCAAACATGCACTTCCAATTACAAGAAGAGCTCACTGCCCAAAAAATTAACAAAACTTCTAGAATATAGATTCTTTCTCAGTTCAATCTTAGATCACAAAATATCTTTACAAACTTTGCATATTTCACTTTCACTAAAGTTTGCATACAATTGCTCAACTCAACTTAATCAAGATAGCACAATTGCACAATTGAATTCACAAGATGTCCCATGCATAAATACCATGCCTTTTAAAAAATTACTACTAGGTCAGCTAAGACCATAATACAATTTTCCAACTTAGAGTAAACATCTAGGATGTTGAACCTAATTAGACAAGTAATTATTGTGTAAACAAAATAATTCCTTTCCTTTAATTCTATTGTCCTATTTCATTGGTAAAACATGAATATCACTTTTTTGTATAGTCTCTACTAACTTCCAAGATAATAACCACCATCATCAACATGTATACTATCTCCATCTAACTTCACTAGTCATAATATAACATCAGCAATAAGTTACATACAAAACAATACAGTGTTGTATACCAAATTCATACTTAGACAATTTTTTGTGTACCAAAAGCTAAGTATCTTAATTTTTCAGATTTCCTATAAGCATGTACATCACGTGTTTCCACAAATGACAACAATTAAATATCTTCATTAGCCAATTGTCATCAATCTCCCCCTTTGGCATTAATGGCAACAAAATAGGGAAAATTGGCTAAGTATCAAAAACTTAAAATAAATAACACATTAATATTACATCTATTACAACTTGTCCATCTTACATATGCTCCCCTTTATAATATGATTTCATACTTTACAATTGTATCTTCTCTTTACCTGATTTATAATTTTCTTATGTACTTCTCCCACTATGACATCAATGGCAAAGGTTAAAATGTCAAAAATTGCTGTCAAAAAAATGTTATTCTTCTGCCTTAAGTTGATAGTATCTTCATGCAATTAGCAAAACTTGCCTTAAGATTGTTCATACCTTTAGTCCATGTATCTTTGGTTGATTCAACAGAGGTGAGAATTGCACATAAGGCATATGATGCAATCTCAATTGCATTAAGTTGGAGTATAAAAAGTTAGAATAAGTGTAATTGACCTTGACACATTCCTCCAACTATTTCTCAACAATAGATATTTTCAAAGCAATAGAATCTCTAAAAACTAATACTCTCTTCAACATTTGTCCCTTTTAAAGTTATAGTTTCCTAATATCACAACGAATACTAGCTGCTTGTCCTAAAAAATCATAAATTTTACTTGAAGGATGTTTTAACTAGCTAGATAGAGCTTCTAGCTCACTCATCTTTCCTTCAATCTGACTATTAGTATCCATTTTCAACTTGCTAGATATGATACACTTAATGTACAATACCTTGTCATCTTGGTGACACTTATGAGTATCCTTGATACAAATATTGAGGCTTATCAAATCATTCTTAATGTTCTGAAAAATGGTGCTAAACAAGTTAGCATCATGTGAGATTTGTGTCTTTGATTCTACAACATTCAAAAGAATCATAAATTCCTCATCAAAATACTTTAGCACTACATGTGCCCTCTATTTAGGATCTACCTCTATATGTTACACTACCAGAGTACTAAGTAATCTTTTAGTAACCTCCATCAAGGTTCTCTATAGTACCTCCATTATACTATTCTTTTTAATAAGCTTTGACAAAGATGAGATTAAATCAGTTTCATCATCATCATTAGTTGGCAGACTAGCAAGAGAAAGCGGAGTAGATGAACTAGAAGGTTTAGTGTCATCTTCCCTTTGCTTCCTTTCAGCTACCTCTTTGACTCTTCTCTCTTCTTCCTCTTTCTCTTCTCTTTCCTTTCTTTATTTTTCTCTCTTCTCTTCCTCCTCTAATCTCTTCTTCTTGTCTTCCTCTATTTTCCCTTTCATTTCTTTTTCAACTAATCTTTTCTTTTCTTCCTCTACATTTCTTTTCTTCTCATCTTCAAACATTTTTTTCATGGTCTCTTCTATTTTCCTTTCCTCTTCCTCTAATAACCTCTTCTCTTCTTCAATTTTCTTTAATTGATCATCAATATCTTCGATGTGAGGTTCATTCTATTTGGAACTCTCAAATAGGTTTGTATCATCAATGTTGATGGTAACATTGGTCTGATCTATCTACATTATGTCATTGCTCACTGACACTTTTGAGGCTTTGGGTGTTCATGAAGATGTTGCCCTGGACTCTGTTAGCATCTGATTTATAGCTATTCCAATTTCCCTTCTTAACTTATCTTTCTCACCCATGATAAATAGAAATGGTCTTACTATGTTCCTCAAGTAAGGTGCTAGATTGTTCAAAAATCTCTTGATTTCTTCTTCACCATCAATCTTGCATATTTTTCTTAGCATAGACTTCTAAAGTTCAAAGTCCTCTTGAGTTAGTGCCTTCTTCTCAATAAGTCTATTATAGATTTTCTAGTTTAACATGCCTTCAATATTATTGAGTTTCAAATTGTTAGCTATAATGTATCTCACAGTAGAGATATCAATCTGATATTTCTCAAAATTGTTATACAAATCATTAAAAAAATTCATCTAAACAAAGTTTCCTTCATTAGAAATAGATAAATTTATCTTCTCTATCTTTAGCTTCTAGGGTTGCCAAGCTTTTCCTACTAATTTCTTAGAATTAGTCACCTTCTCTATATGTTTAACTTCATGTTCTTGTTCTTCTTCACTAGACTCAACAATTTTCAACAATGTCTTTTGTCTTTTTCCTAGTTCAGTGGCTTGTGTTGGAGTTGATCAAATCCAACTTCAAAGATGCCCAAGATCACCTGCATGTGAAAACTTGTCAAAGAGAAGCAAGGAAGGAAGAGCATGGAGCTAGGAAAAAACCCTAAATGGACATGAGAGACAACAAGTATGCAAACACAAAAAAATATTTATTTACAATGAGAATGTGATGATGTAAATACAAAGAGGGAGAGGCCTCTTATAGAGGCCTCATAGAATCTCCTAGAACAAGCTAGAAGATGCTAGGAGATAAGTGTGACAACTAAGGATACATCCACATTAGGTGGAAAGTCCTCAAACAAGGTGAGAGGATAAGTATGACTTAGGAGAGAACAAACTCCCGTATTGTCAAAAACTTATAACAAACTCCTAGACTATAACTAATAAATAAAATGCATTTACCTAAGTAAGCTTAAGTAAATAGAATAAATAATTAGTAAATTCATTATTTACTCTAACAACCCCCCTTAAGTGCAACTTAGGGAAATGCCTTAAGCTCACAAACTAAGAAATGTAGAATGCACAATGGGTGCCAGCAACAAGACCATGTTAGGTACCCATGTACAATGCAAAAGATGCAACCTCTAAAAATGGGGAAAGAGAGAAAACTACGTGGGAAAAACTCTCCCCCAAAAAGAGGTGAAAAAACAACATATTGAAAAAAACATGAAGTGAAGGAAGGATGGCCTCAACCAATCCCCCTATGGACAACTTTCATAACCCCAAGCATTGACCATAGTTGAAGAAAGTGAGGCAATGCAAAAGGCTTAGTGAAGATGTCTGCAACCTGACCGGTATTAGGAATGTACTCCAATGAAATAACACCATCCTAGGTCAATTGTCAAATCAAATGCATATGCAACTCAATGTGCTTGGTATGCTGATGTTCCATCGAGCTGCGAGAAATGTGGATTTCACTCTGATTATCACACCACAAAATAATGTGATGATTAGGAGGAAAGCCAAACTCAATCATCGATTGACAAAGCCATAAAGCCTCCTGACTAGCAAGAACTGCAGCCCTGTACTTAGCCTATGTAGATGAAAGTGCTCAAGCATGCTACTTCTTGCACGACCATGTGATGGGACTGGAGCAAAGGAAAAACATAAAGCCAGAAGTAGACTTTTGATCATCAACATCATCAGCCCAATCTGAGTCAATGTAGCCAAAAATGTGTGGAGTCCCCATATTTTAATGAATGCCATACATAAGTGTGCTCTGAATGTAGCGCAGAATACGCCTGGCAGCTTGCCAATGACTCTCATGAGGGTCCTGAGAAAACTAAGAGACTAGGCCAACTATAAAAGAAAGATCAGAGTGAGTGTGTGTCAGGTATAATAGGCTACTAACGAACTATAAATACAAAGTAGTATCCATTGTAGATGAGGAGCAGAATGTAGAAAAATGCCTTAAAAACTCAAAATGAGTTGAAGGCATCAGACTTGTACTTAAGAAAGTACACCCATGTGTGTCTGGAGAAGTCATCAATGAATGTAAGCACATATCTAGCACTAGAAAATGAAGGAGTAGGGCAAGAGGAAGAACAGAACCCTTTGGGGGATGGCAAATTGTGTGATTCATTCTAGGTCCATGGATTCATGTTTTTGGGCAGAGGGAGTCAATTGTGCCAACTACATTCAGAATCGAATGCCTCACAAGGCACTTCGACATATGACTCCTGAGGAGGCTTGGTCCCATGTCAAGCCTGATTTATCATCATTCAGAGTTTTTGGGAGTATGGCATATGCATTTGTACCTAATGCTCAGAGGAAAGCAATGGAACCGTAGAGCTGAACACTAATTTTTGTTGGCTATTGCAAGGATGTAAAGGCTTACAGGTTATTTGATCCTGATTCTAGAGAGGTCCTATTTCGACAGGATGTCCAATTTGATTAGAGCCCTCCTGTAGTACATTCCTCACCTCTAGAGACTCCTCCAACTCCCACTACTCCCTCTCCATGTCCACTTTGTTTTATAGATGATGAGGATGATGATCATGGTGATCTTGATATAGCTCCACCACAGGATCCTTCCTAGATGCCTAAATGGGCTCGAGCTATTGTTGAGGTTGCAGGATCTCTAGCTAGTGACCCATCCACATCTCATCACACCTATTCTCACACTGCAGGTTCCAGTCTACTTAGTCACGCTATTAGTAGTGATCCTCAAACATTTGTGAAGGTGACAGGACATTTAGAATGGGACAGTGCAATGGAGGAGGAATATTCTTCTTTCATGAAGAACCACGCATGGGATCTTTGTTCTCTCCCTAAGGGGAGAAAACTAGTGTGTTGTAAGTGGATTTATCACACTAAGTATGTTGCTGATGGTTATATTGATAAGCGTAAGGCTCATCTTGTTGTGAAGGTTTTTTTGTAGGTTGAGGGTGTTGATTATTCTAAGACATTTTCCGATGTCACCAAAATGAATTATATATGCCTTTTCTTATCCCTCACAGCTTCACAGGGATGGTCAGTTTATCAAATGGATGTGAAAAGTGCCTTCCTGCATGGTGATATGACTGAGGAGATTCATATGGAGTAGCCTCTAGGTTTTGTGTAGGATCCCACCTTGGTTTGCAAGCTTTGATGTTCATTATATGGTCTCAAAGAAGCCCCTAGGGCTTGGTATGAGAAGATGGACTCATTTCTTCTATTTACAGGCTTCACTCGCTACCATTCCAATCCCACAGTGTACATTTAGTGTCTTGGTGATGAGATTCTGATTCTTGTTTTGTATGTTGATGATCTTATCCTTATAGGTAGTTCATCATCCATGCTCTAGGATGTTAAGTGTGCATTGATGGACCAGTTCAAGATGACTGATCTTGGTTTGCTGCACTACTTTCTTGGTCTTTAGATTCATCAATCTTCCATTGGCATTTTTGTGTATTAGCAGAAGTATGCTCTTGACATGCTTCATCACTTTCACATGCTTGACTGTAAGGCTTCTCCTACACCATTTCAGTCAGGTGTTACTTTTTCTACCTCCTACTCCTCATCTATAGTGGATGCTACTTTGTATCGGTAGTTGGTTGGTAGCCTATTGTACCTGACACACACTTGCCTTGATCTTTCTTTTGCAGTTGGCCTAGTCTCTTGGTTTTCTCAAGACCCTCATGAGAGTCATTGGAAAGCTGCCAAGCATATTCTAAGCTACATTCAGGGCACACTTATGTATGGAATTTATTACACTACGAGAACTCCACACATTGTTGGCTACACTGACTCAGATTGGGTCGGTGATGTTGATGATCGAAAGTCTACTTCTGGCTTTGTGTTTTTCCTTGGATCCAGTCCCATGACATGGTCATGTAAGAAGTAGCATGCTCGAGCACTTTCATCTATAGAGGCTGAGTATAGGGCCACAATTCTTGCTAGTCAAGAGGCTTTATGGCTTTGTCAATTGATGTCTGAGTTTGGATTTCCTCTTGATCATCCCACTCTTTTATGGTGCAATAATCAAAGCACCATCCACATTTCATGCAACCCAGTGGAACATTAGTGTACCAAGCACATTGAGTTGCATATGCATTTCATCTGTCAGTTGATCTAGGATGGTGTTATTGCATTCGAGTACATTCCTACTGTTGGTCAGGTTGCAGACATCCTCACTAAGCCTTTTGCATCACCTCGCTTTCTTTAGCTATGTTCAATGCTTGGGGTTATGGAAGTTGTCCTTGGGGGGATTGGTTGAGGCCATCCTTCCCTCACTTCATAATTTTTTTTAGCATTTTTTTTTACCTCTTTTTGGGGGAGAGTATTTCCCATGTGGTTTTCTCTCTTGCCCCATTTTATAGAGGTTTCATTTAGTTGCATTGTACTTGGGTACCTAAAATGGCCTCGTTGTCGGGACCCATTTTGCATTTTTTTCTTTGTTTTATGAGCTTAAGGAATTCCCCTAAGTTGCACTTAAAGGGGGGTGTTAGAGTAAATAATTAATTAATTGTTAATTATTTATTCTATTACTTAAGCTTACTTAGGTTAATGCATGTAGTTGAGGTTAGTTGTTGACAACATGGGAGTTTGTTCCCTTTAGCATACTTATCTTTTCCACCTCTTGTAGATGTGTGCTTAGTTGTCAACCTTATCTCCTACCTCATTCTAGCTTGTTCTACAAGCATCCATGAGGCCTTTTTTATTTGGTCTGTCTCTCATTGTAAATTTATTCCATTTTCACATAGCAATTCTAATTTCCTATTGTGAAATATTCTCTTGTGCAGTATTTGCTTTAAGCTCTTTACTCCCTAGGTTTCTCTTCAGCAAGCTATTTGCATTCTAGGTGATCTTGGCACATTATCAGAGTCAGATCCTCAACTCCTATAGTGTTACACGTGCCAAGTTTTCCACGTGGCACTTTGCCATGTTGCCCCTGCCACATCATCTACTCCACCACATGGCATCCACATGGCATCTTTTTTGCGTCGACATTTTTTGGGATGTCAAATTTAAGATCATGAAATGCTGACATCAACATGATGTTAGCACTGCATCATCCACCTGCACCTCTCCTAGGTCCTTTTTGACCTACCTTCAATTTTTTGGCCATAACTTGAGCATACAGAGGTATTTTTCCGATCTGAAAGAAGTACTAGAAAGTTGGTTCCAAGATGCAGACATTGGTGCAGGTATTTTTAGGTTTTGATTCATTTTCATTGCCCATTTTTTTAGTGAAAGTCCAAAGTTCTATTTTTGAATCTAGCAAGCTTATCTTTTTCATCCCATGTCAGTTTTTTGAAAATTTTATATTTTTGGAAAGCTAGTTCTGTCACCTTTTCAGAAATGTGGTCTTTTTTTTCTTAGTTTTTTGCCCATGCTCTTTCTATCATATTTTTAGCATTTTTTCTATATGGTGGATATCTTGAGTGTTTTAGGCCTGAGGATCATTTTCCTGGCATAGTTTCCTTTGTTTTGGGCTGTACTATGTTTTGTTATAGCTTGTTTTTAGTTTTGATCATTGTAGCTATCATTTTGAAAAACTTTTATGTATTGCACTGAGATAAAGTGTCACTTTTGCATTTTGGGGTTCATGAACATTGTTTTGAGTCAGTTGTACATGCACTATTTTCATAAAGCACAATGGGGGGTATAGTTGTTTGTTGTTTTATGCATTCTCCCTTTGTTAAGTGAGTGTCCCTTCCACAACATTAGCCCTATGTCGTGTCAGTGTGACCGTGTCTTTATGGGTGTTTCTACCTCTTCCTCTCTCGTCGTTCTTGGTTCATTTGCAGGAGACTTTGGACCATCTTCTCAATTTTCTATTATCACACCCCATCTACATTAAGGGGGGTTATGTTGTTGTTCTAATGCATCCTTGGTTCAATGGTTCGTTAGTGTGAACTATGTATTTAGTGGTTGATCTTATACACAAGGTGATTACAATGGCTGGATACCTATGCATTTTGGTGAGATGGATCATCTACCATATAGACATGCTCAGTTCATGCCTTCTTCTTCCATGGAGGTTCTTTAGATTAGCAGTTTGGCAGATTTTGCAGCTTCTTCATGCTTCAGCGATGCTCTTCATGATCACTTTCTTGTTCCTAGTTTTAGGGGACATTCCAATTTATGCCAATTTAAATGCTTTGTATGGGCTCATCTGAACACATAATCAAGTTCCATTTTTTTTGAAAGTACTTTTTTTTTTGTCTACTTTACATATTTGGAATTAGATTATAGGTGTTTGTATCTCGTTCCCTCTCTCATCATTCTTGGTTCATTTGTAGGAGATTTTTAGCCCACCTTCTTAGTTTCCTGTCATCTCACCCTATCTACATTAAGGGGGGGTTATGTTGTTGTTCTAATGCATCCATGGTTTGATGGTTCAATAGTGTGAACTATGTATTCAGTGGTTGATCATATATACAAGGTGATTGCAATGGCTGGCTACCTATGCATTTCAGTGAGATGGATCATCTACTATATAGACATGCTCAGTTCGTGCCTTCTTCTTTGATAGAAGTTTCTCAGATCAGTAGTTTTCTTCTTGATGTCAGAGTTTTGCAGCTTCTTCATGATTTAATGATGCTCTTCATGATCACTCCTTGTTCCTATTTTAGGGGACATTCCCCTAGTTCGAGGCTTCTTTAGTTCTTCACTAGGTTTACCTCTTTTTGGGGGAGGGTTTTTCCCACATGGTTTTCTCTCTTTCCCCATTTTTAGAGGTTACATTTTTGTTGCATTTGTACATGGGTACCTAAAATGGTCTTGTTGCTAGGACCCATTTTGCATTTTGCATTTCTTAGTTTTGTGAGCTTAAGGCATTTCCCTAAGTTGCACTTAAGGGGGGGTGTTAGAGTAAGTAATTAATTTATTAATTATTTACTCTATTTACTTAATCTTACTTAGGTAAATGCATTCATTAATTAGTTGTAGCCTAGAATTTTGTTATAAGTTGTTGACAATACGAGAGTTTGATCTCTCCTAAGTCATACTTATCGTCTCACATTGTTCAAGGACTTTCCACCTTATGTGGATCTATGCTTAGTTGTCACACTTAAGTCTTAGTGTCTTCTAGCTTGTTCTGGAAGATTCCTTGAGCTCTTTATATTTAGGCTCCCTCATTGTATTTTCACAATGGGGAAAGAGAGAAAACCACATGGGAAAAACCCTCCCCCCAAAAGAGGTAAGAACCTAGTAAAGAACAGAAGAAGCCTCCAACTAGGGAAATGTCTTCTAAAATAAGAATAAGAAAGTGATCAAGAAAGAGAATCACTGAAGCAAGAAGCCTCAAATCTGCCATCAAAAAGAAAACTTTTGATCTAAAGAACCTCCAAGGAAGAAGAAGGCACAAACTAAGTGTGTCGATATGGTAGATGATCCATCTCACCGAAATGCATAGGTAGTAAGCCACTACAATCGCCTTGTATATAGGATCAACCACTAAATACATAGTTCACACTATCAAACTATTGAACCAAGGATGCATTAGAAAAATAGCAAAACCCACCCTTAATGCAAACAAGGTGAGATGACAGGCAACTAAAAAGATGGGTCAAAGTCTCCTATAAACGAACCAAGAACAACAAGAGAGGAAGAGGTACAAACACCTATAAAGACATGATCACAATGACACTGCATGGGGCTAATTTCATGGAAGGGACACTCACTTGATAAAGGAATAATGCCTAAACTAGCACACAACTATCCCCCCCATGGTGCTTTATGAAAATAGTGCATGTACTACTGACTCAAAACAATGTTCATGAACCTGAAATGCAAAAGTGGCATTTTATCTCAGTGTGATACATAAAAGTGCTTCAAAGTGATATCTAGAATGATCAAAAGCAAAAACAAGTTGATACAAAACATAGTATAGCCCAAAACAAAGGAAACATGCTAGGAAAATGATCCTCAGGCCTGAAACACTCCAGATATCCATCATATAGTAAAAATACCAAAAATATGATAGAAAGAGCATGGCCCAAAATCTAAAAAAAAGGACCACATTTTTAAAAAGGTGACAAAACCAGCTTTCCAAAAATATAAAGTTTTCAAAAAACTGACATAGGACGCAAAAGATATGCAAGCCAAAGTCAAAAATAAAACTTTAGAATTAAACTAAAAAAATAGGTAGAAAAAATGCATCAAAACTTAAAAATATCTACACCAATGTCTATGTCTCAGTACTAGCTTTTCGGTGCTTCTTTCAGATTGGAAAAATACCTCCGTATACTCAAGTTATGGCAAAAAAATTTAAGATAGGTCAAAAAGGACCTTGGAGAGTGCAAGAAGAATGTGTTGATGCAGTGCTGATGTCATGTTGATGTCAGCATTAAGGAGGGGTGGGGGGGGGGGGGGGGGGTTTATGCTATTGTTCTAATGTATCCGTGGTTCAATGGTTCATTAGTGTGAGCTATGTATTCAGTGGTTGATCTTGTATACAAGGCGATTATAGTGGCTGGCTACCTATGCATTTCGGTGAGATGGATCATCTACCATATAGACATGCTCGATTCGTGCCTTGTTCTTTCATGGAGGTTCTTCAGATCAACAATTTGGCAGATTTTGTGACTTCTTTATACTTCAATGATGCTCTTTATGATCACTTTCTTGTTCCTATTTTTAGGGGATATTCCCCTAGTTGAAGGCTTCTTTAGTTCTTCACTAGGTTCTTTTCTCTTTTTGGAGAGGGGTTTTTCCCATTGGGCTTTCTCCTTTGCTCCTATTATAGAGATTGCATTTTTCATGGGTACCTAATATGGCCTTTTTGCTGGGACCCATTCTACATTCTACATTTCTTAGTTTTGTGAGCTTAAGGCATTTCCTTAAGTTGCACTTAAGGGGGGGTGTTAGAGTGAATTATTAATTTATTAATTATTTATTCTATTTACTTAAGCTTACTTAGGTAAATGCATTTTAATCTAAGATTTTTCTATAAGTTGTTGACAATATGGGAGTTTTCCTCTCTTAAGTCATACTTATCCTCTCACATTGTTGAAGGAATTTCCACCTAATGTAGATGTATGCTTAGTTTTCACACTTATCTCCTAGTGTCTTCTAGATTGTTCTAGGAGATTATTGGAGCTCTTTATATTTGGACTCTCTCATTGTATTTTCATAACACATATCTCATTCTTATTGTAAATACATATTTTTTTGTGTTTATATATTCTCTCTCTATCATGTCTATTTAGGGTTTTCCCCTAGCTCCACACTCTTCTCTCCTTGGCTTCTCTTTGACAGGTTTTCGCATGTAGGTGATCTTGGGTGTCTTCGGAGTTGGATTTAATCAACTTCACTATCCATGTGGCATTTTTTTTTTGCGTTGATGGCTAACATGACATCAAATTTTTTCCGTGAAATGCTGACATCACTATATCATCCCCCTTCTTGCATCTCTCCTTCTAGGTCAGTTTTTTACCTACCTTCAATTTTTGGGCCATAACTTGAGCATACAAAGGTATTTTTTCGATCCAAAAGAAGCACTAGAAAGTTGGTTCTGAGAGAGAGACATTGGTGTAGGTATTTTTAGGTTTTGATATATTTTTATTGTCCATTTTTTTAGTTGAAGTCAGAAGTTCTATTTTTTACTCCAGCTTGTATATCTTTTGCGTCCCATGCCCATTTTTTGAAAACTTTATATTTTTGGAAAGTTAGTTCTATCACCTTTTATGAAATGTGGTCCTTTTCCTTAGATTTTGGCCCATACTCTTTCTATCATTTTTTTAGCATTTTTTCTATATGGTGGATATCTTGAGTGTTTTAGGCCCGAGAATTATTTTCCTAGCATGGTTTCTTTTGTTTTAGGCTATACTATATTTTTTTATAGCTTGTTTTGAGTTTTGATCATTGTAGCTATCATTTTGAAGAACTTTTATTTTTTGAACTAAGATAAAGTGCCACTTTTGCATTTCGAGTTCATGAACGTTATTTTGAGTCAGTTGTACATGCACTATTTTAATAAAGCACCATGGGCGGATAGTTGTCTATTGTTTTAGGCATTCTCCTTTTGTCAAGTGAGTGTCCCTTCCAAAACATTAGCCCATGCAGAGTTAGTTTGACTGTTTCTTTATGGGTGTTTTGTACCTCTTTCCCTCTCTCATCCTTCTTGGTTTGTTTGCAAGAGATTTTTGGCCCATCTTCTCAGTTGCCTATCATCTCACCTCGTTTGCATTAAGGGGGGGTTATGTTGTTGTTCTAATACTTTCATGGCTCAATGGTTCATTAGTGTGAGCTATGTATTCAGTGGTTGATCCTATATACAAGGCGATTGCAATGGCTGGCTACCTATGTATTTTTCTTCTTGATGGCAGATATGGCAGAGATTTGTGGCTCTTCATGCCTTAGATCAGCATTTTTCTTCTTTATGGTAGAGATTTGTGGCTCTTCATGCTTTAGTGATGCTCTTCATGATCACTCCTTGTTCCTATTTTAGGGGACATTTTCATAGTTGGAGGCTTCTTTAGTTCTTCACTAGGTTCTTACCTCTTTTTGAGGGAGGGTTTTTCCTACGTAGTTTTCTCTCTTTCCCCATTTTCAAAGGTTGCATCTTTTGCATTTGTACATGGGTACCTAACATGGCCTCATTGCCAGGACCCATTTTGCATTTTATCTTAGTTTTGTGAGCTTAAGGCATTTCCCTAAGTTGCACTTAAGGGGTGGTGTTAGAGTAAATAATTAATTTACTAATTATTTATTCTATTTACTTAAGCTTACTTAGGTAAATTCATTTATTAATTAGTTGTAGTCTAGGAGTTAGTTATAAGTTATTGACAATACAAGAGTTTTTTCTCTCCTAAGTCATACTTATCCTCTCACCTTGTTCGAGGACTTTCCACCTCATGTGGATGTATGCTTAGTTGTCACACTTATCTCTTAGCATCTTCTAGCTTGTTTTGGAAGATTTTTTGAGCTCTTTATATTTGGGCTCCCTCATTGTATTTTCATAAGATATTTAGCATATTGTAAATACATAATTTCTTGTGTTGCAATATCTTCTTCTTTCTCATGTCCATTTAGGTTTTTTCCCTTGCTCCGCGCTCTTCCATCCTTGGCTTCCCTTTGAAAGGTTTCTGCATGTAAGTGATCTTAGGCATCTTCAAAATTGGATTTCATCAACTCCAATGAGGTATTTTTTCAATCTGAAAGAAGTGCCAAAAATTTGGTTCCGAGATGGAGACATTGGTGTAAGTATTTTTAGGTTTTGATGTATTTTTGTTGCCTATTTTTTCAGTTGCAGTCCGAAGTTGTGTTTTTGACTCTAGCATGCATATCTTTTGCATCCCATGTCATTTTTCTGAAAATTTTATATTTTTGGAAGGCTGGTTCTATCATCTTTTCAGAAATGTGGTCCTTTTTCTTAGATTTTGACCCATGCTCTTTCTATCATATTTTTGGTATTTTTTCTCTATGGTGGATATCTTGGGTGTTTTAGACCCAAGGATCATTTTCCTAGCATGGTTTCTTCTTTTTTTGTGTTGTACTATATTTTTTTGTAGCTTGTTTTCAATTTTGATTATTGTAGCTATCATTTTGAAGCACTTTTATGTATTGCAGTGAGATAAAATGTCACTCTTGTATTCTAGGGGTGATGAATGTTGTTTTGAGTTAGTTGTAAATGCACTATTTTCATAAAGCACCATGGGGGGGATAGTTGCTTGTTGTTTTAGGCACTCTCCCTTTGTCAAGTGAGTGTCACTTCCATGACATTAGCCCCATGTAGTGGCAGTGTGACCATGTCTTTATAGGTGTTTGTATCTCTTCCTCTCTCGTTGTTCTTCGTTCGTCTGCAAGAGACTTTTGCCACCTTCTTAGTTGCCTATCATCTCACCCCATCTGCATTAAGGGGGGGTTATGTTGTTGTTCTAATGCATCTATATTTTGATGGTTCAATACTGTGAACTATGTATTCAGTGGTTGATCCTATATACAAGGTGATTGTAGTGACTAGCTACCTATGCATTTCAGTGAGATGGATCATTTACCATATAAACACTCTCAATTCGTGCCTTCTTCTTCCATGGAGGTTCTTCAGATTAGTAGTTTTCTTTTTTATGGTAGATTTTTGGCTCTTCATACTTTATTGATGCTCTTCATAATCACTCATTGTTCTTGTTTTAGGAGACATTTCCCTAGTTGGAGGCTTCTTCAATTCTTCACTAGGTTTACCTCTTTTTGGGGGAGGGTTTTTCCCATGTGGTTTTCTCTCTTTCCCCATTTTCAGAGGTTGCATTTCTTTGCATTGTACATGGGTACCTAACATGGCCTTGCTGCTGGGACCCATTCTACATTCTACATTTCTTAGTTTTGTGAGCTTAAAGCATTTCCCTAAGTTGCACTTAAGGGGCGGTGTTAGAGTAGATAATTAATTTATTAATTATTTTTTCTATTTACTTAAGCTTACTTAGGTAAATGCATTGTAGTCTAGGAGTTTGTTATAAGTTGTTGACAATACGGGAGTTTGTTCTCTCCCAAGTCATACTTATCCTCTCACTTTGTTCGAGGACTGTCCACCTAATGTGGATGTATGCTTAATTGTCACACTTATCTCCTAGCATCTTGTAGCTTGTTCTGGAAGATTTTTTGAGCTATTTATATTCAGACTCCCTCATTGTATTTTTCACCTTTTGTGGATGCTTGGTTGTCAAGCTTATCTTCTACCACTTTCTAGCTTGTTCTACAAGCTTCCATGAGGCTTTTATATTTGGTCTCTCTCATATTGTAAAATCATCCATTCACATAGAAATTTCATTTTTCCTATTATGAAATATTTTCTCTTGCTTTGTTTCCTTCAAGCTCTTACTCTTTCAATTTCTCTTCAACAAGCTATTTGCATGTAGGTGATCTTGGTGAGTGTAGAGTTGGATTTCATCAACTCCTACATGGTATCCGAGCTTCCTTGTTGCTACTTTGTTGAAGGATTTTTGAAGCCATGATTTGAAGTCACAAACTCTAGTTTGTTTATGCATTTTTTCTTCAAATTGAGGGAACAAAATTTTTTTGGAGCACTTTCAGCCCAAATGGACATTGCCATTGGATTCAAAAGGTGCTTTTTAGCTAGGATCCATATAAAATTTGTCAATTTTGCAGACAAGGCTCTGGGAGGCCAAAAAAAATTAGTTTCAGGGCTTTCCGTATGACTGTATGGACGATTCGGCATCAATTTTTTTTAAAAAAACACAACATAGAGCATGCCACCATAGCTCTACCCAGCAGCCACTGTAGGGCCACCCGCACTCTACCTATACCCTATTGCACCGAGTAGTGCCACCCAAGTAGTGCTCAACCTCCTCTACATTTTCGTCGCCACTCTCCCCAGTGGTGCTTCCTGATTTCCACCATCTCCACTAGTGAGAATCACCTCTCCAACTCTCAGTCTCTGCTCTAGGTCCATCACCCTCTTGTACCTGCCATGTGGAGCTATAGATTTTTGACATGTGTTTTTTTCCTAGCTACACAGTTACTACCACTTGGCACCACATGGGGGTGACATGTGGCACGTGCACCATGTGGCACATTGCCACATGGCCACTGCTATGTCACCTACCATGTCATCATTGCCATGTGGCTACCATGTGGACTTGCCATGTGGCATGCCACTTGGTCCTTTATTTTTTACGTTGACGAGTGACATGACATCAATTTTAATGTCGTGAAATGCTAATGTCAAGATGATGTCAACACTACATTAGCGTCCTTCTTGCACCTCTCCTAGGTGAATTTTTGACCTACCTTCAATTTTTTTCATATTTTTTCGATCCAAAAAAAGTGTTGAAAAGCTGGTTCTAAGGCGAAGATATTTGTTAGGTATTTTTAAGTTTTGATGCATTTTTGTTGCCCATTTTTCACTTGAAGTTTGAAGTTGTATTTTTTACTCCGGCATGCATATCTTTTACATCCCATGCCAATTTTTTGAAAACTTTATATTTTTGGAAAGTTGATTTTGTCACCTTTTTAGAAATGTAGTTCTTTTCCTTAGATTTTGGCCCATGCTCTTTGTATCATATTTTTGGCATTTTTGCTATATAGTGGATATCTTGGGTCTTTTAGGTCCAAGGATCATTTTCCTGGCATATTTTCCTTTATTTTAGGCTGTCCTATCTTTTGTCTTAGCTTTTTTCCTATTCTGATCATTGTAGCTATCATTTTGAAGCACTTTTATGTATCGCACTGAGATAAAGTGCCACTCTTGCATTTCGAGGGTCATGAACATGTTTTTTGAGTTAGTTGTACTTGCACTATTTTTATAAAGCACCATGGGGGGGATAGTTGTTTACTATTTTAGGCATTCTCCCTTTGTCAAGTGAATGTCCCTTCCACGACATTAGCCCCATGCAGCATCATTGTGACCATGTCATTATAGGTGTTTGTACCTCTTTCCCTCTCTCGTCAATCTTGGTTCATTTGTAGGAGACTTTGGCCCACCTTCTCAGTTGCCTATCATCTCACCTTGTCTACATTAAGGGGGGTTTATTCTATAGTTCTAATGCATTTTTGGTTTGATGGTTTGTTAGTGTGAGCTATGTATTCAGTGGTTGATCCTATATACAAGGAAATTGCAGTGGCTGGCTACTTATGCATTTCAGTGAGATAGATCATCTACCATATAGACACTCTTGGTTTGTGCCTTCTTCCATGGAGGTTCTCCATATCAGTAGTTTTCTTTTTGATGGTAGATTTTTAGTTCTTCATGCTTCAATGATGCTCTCCATGATCACTCCTTCTTCCTATTTTAGGGGAGGGGTTTTTCCCATGTGGTTTTCTCTCTTCCTCCATTTTCAAAGGTTGCATCTTTTGCATTTGTACATGGGTACCTAACATGGCCTCATTACCAGGACCCATTCTACATTTCATCTTAGTTTTTTGAGCTTAAGGCATTTCCCTAAGTTGTACTTAAGGGGGGGTGTTAGAGTAAATAATTAATTAATTAACTATTTATTCTATTTACTTAAGCTTACTTAGGTAAATGCATTTTTTTTTTTTTTTTGTAGTCTAGAAGTTTGTTATAAGTTGTTGACAATACAGGAGATTTTTCTCTCCTAAGTCATACTTATCCTCTCACATTGTTCAAGGACTTTCCGCCTTATGTGGATATATGCTTAATTGTCACACTTATCTCCAAGCATCTTATAGCTTGTTCTAGGAGATTCTTGGAGCTCTTTATATTCAAGCTCCCTCATTGTATTTTCATCACAAAACATTCTCATTGTAAATACAATTTCATTATTTTTGCATACTTGTTGTCTCTCATGTCTATTTAGGATTTTTCCCTTGCTCCACGCTCTTCCTTCCTTGGCTTCCCTTTAATAGATTTCCACATGCAGGTGATCTTGGCCGTCTTCAGAGTTGAATTTCATCAACTCCAACATTTAAAAAAAAATTTAGATGTGAAAATCATTTTTTTGGCATGGTTTCTCTTGTTTTAGGCTGTACTTTGTTTTTTTGCAGCTTGTTTTTAGTTTTGATCATTGTAGCTATCATTTTGAAGCACTTTTATGTATCACATTGAGATAAAGTGTCATTGTTACATTCTTAGAATTATGAACATTATTTTTGAGTCAGTTATACATGCACTATTTTTATAAAGCACCATGGGGGGATAGTAGTTGCCATGTTTGTGCCATATTCCTTTGTCAAGTGAGTGTCCCTTCCATGACATTAGCCCCATGTAGAGTCAGTTTGACCATGTCTTTATAGGTGTTTCTACCTCTTCCTCTCTCCTCGTTCTTGGTTCATTTGCAGGAGACTTTGGCCCACCTTCTCAGTTGCCTATCATCTCATCCCATCTTCATTAAGGGGGGGTGTTAGAGTAAATAATTAATTAATTATTAATTAGTTATTCTATTACTTAAGCTTACTTAGGTTAATGCATGTAGTTGAGGTTAGTTGTTGACAAGACGAGATTTTAGTCCCTTTAGCATACTTATCTTTTTGACCTCTTGTGGATGTGTGCTTAGTTGTCAACCTTATCTCTTACCTCATTCTAGCTTGTTCTACAAGCTTCCATGAGGCCTTTTTATTTGGTCTCTCACTCATTGTAAATTCATTCCATTTTCACATAGAAATTATAATTTCCTATTGTGAAATATTATCTTGTGTGGTATTTTCTTCAAGCTCTTTGCTCCCTAGTTTTCTCTTCAGCAAGCTATTTGCAATGTAGGTGATCTTGGTGCATTATCAGAGTCAGATTCTCAACTCCTATAGCTTGTTTCTTGACCCTTTTAGTCTTTGTGGTCATAGCTTCCACAAAGCTCTTTGTTTTCCTCTTTGGCTCACTTGGTTGAACATCTAATACTGTTGCATAGGGAATGCTCTATTATGAAGACATTTTTGCAATAGACACTGACAAAGATTGCACATTCAGTATGCCTTGCTTCATAGTCTATCTAACTTCTTATGACTCACTTTCAGTCCTACTAGCCTCTAATAAAGCTTTCTTCATTATTGTATCAATCTTCTTGTGAGATGCCTTCTCTAAGGATGTCTGATGAGATGATTGTGTAATCTCATAATAGGTTCCAAATCTGTATTCAGCTTGGTCCTTCTCAAATTTCAAAAATAAATCAATGTATCCAACTTTTGTTTCATCATTGAATTCATAACCTAAGGGATTAAGAAATGTATCTCAAGGTTCAACTGCTTAAATGTAAGTAAAATCTACATCAACCATAACACAAAAGTTTTCTTTTAATATATCTACAATTGTAGGTGTAATTATGAATCTCCATTTCATTTCATTCTGAAATGTTTTCATTATTAGATTTCCACTATCCAATATCTTATCTACTAGATGTCTTCTACATACTTTTGTGATCTTCTCCATTGTACATCTATCACTGATCATAATATCTATGACTAACAAATATGGGAATCTCTTAAGCACATGAAAGAATAAATGATTGATTAGTGACTAAAATCTAAACACACCCTTCTTAGTCCTTTTGATTTTCTCTAGATTTTCAAGAAGTTGTATTCTTAGAATTTTACTAAGATTAACTTTTTCCTTCTCAACACATATCTTGTAGGCTGCATAGATGAATATGGCTAATGATTCATTAATCTTGAAACTTGCACATAAGGAGTAGGCAATGACTCTACTCAAGAATCTTATATCATCTTGTTTAATGGTGCTAATCATCATGGCCTTTTCATTATAAATTTCTTTGGTATAACTTTCAACTTTCTTCGTAACCAATTTCTTGCCTATAGGTACATTTCCTTGTTTACTAAGACCAATTACCTGATGAATAAGGTTGATAGAAATATAACTACACTATCTTCCATCCATATTTTTCCATCATGTATTCTACTTAGTATCATCTATGTCCAATTCTTGGTAGAAATGATATTTGAATAGGTCTAGTTCCTTTAAATGTTCAAATCTGGGCTTCACAGTCATATTATAATTAAAGGCTAATTCCATATCCTTGTTCATATACTCGCTTCTAATAGATTCAAACTTAATATTAATATAACTTCCTACATCTTCCAAATAAACTACATTGTTTAGCATAATGGATAATGTTGAACTAGGGTTTTCTTCTATAGGTTTCATGGAAACAACCTTCAATTTTAGTCTCTCCTCATTCTTGAAATTGTGAACTATAGACATATCCATGCTTCTACCAAATATGAATTTTTTTTGAATAAATGATAAAATACCTCTTTTGAAAATAGGTTTTTCTATAAAATTGCCTTAACAAGTCACTTCTGAGTGCTCTCTACTTCAGATGTAATTGCAATGAAGTGGTAATCAAGTTTCTACTCCATTTTATTCCTTCAACTTGAACTTGCATTAATTGTATACTTTGCAAACACAAAAAAAATGTCAATTACATTTTGTAACCAAATATTTGCTCAAGATCTTCTATATGATCTTTAGATGCTACCCAAGGTTTGCCATAGCTTCCTTTCATCATGTCAAAACTCCACAAAACTTTGCTCCACAAAATTCTTAGTAAAAACATAGTTTTCATCTTGTACTATAAAATTAACTTTCTCTATAATAATAGTAACTATTAATTCCTTTGTAACAAATTTTGGTGTTGTGAATTAGCTTAATTCAAATTAATTGAATCAAACTTGATAACTAACTTCTATATTCCTATCTCATCATCTTCTAGATTTTCATTTGAGAAGTCTAATCCTTTTGCAAATGCTTTATTGAGTTCTTCTCAAAGTTGATTAACTACATTTCTTTGTTCCTCATTATCTTTCTTAGTTCCAGAGTTCTTCTCATGGTTCCTTTTGTCATTTCTAACATTTCCTCCATTATTCCTTCTATCTCCAAAATTTCTATCCATTCTACAATATTTTGTTGTATATCCAAAGTTTTTGCATAACTAACATATTGGTGTTCTTCTTCTAGGATTCTATTGATCATCAGGTGCATGATCATTCTGAGTAATGTGTCTAAAGTTGTTACACTTATAACACATGATCTTTCTTCTTCCTTCATAAGGTCTTCCTTCTCTCAATGTCCTTTCATTAGATCTTCTTCTATCTCTAGGGTTAATATTTCTAGACATTCTATTGTTCCTTTTATCATTATAATATGTAGGTTTCCTACAGTCAATTGCTTTATGACCCATACCATGACAATTATGACAATAAAAATCCTTAACATGATTAAGTGACTTATTTTTACAATGTCTTTTCATATGATCTATTTCTCTACATGAAAAACACTTACCTCTAAATTCATACCTAGTTTCCTTAAGAGATTCCACTTTCTTTTATTCATCCAAAATCTCAACTTCCTTGTCTTGTTCAACTTCTTTAGGTTTATCAAAAGATTGACTAGATTCAATCTTATCATCAGATTTATCTTTTTCTTTCAGATTTGATCTAATCTCATACTTCTTTGTAGGCATGTTAAATAGATAGCCAAGACCAGTCTTATCATAAGTAGGTCCTTGTATTGACATTGAATCATCAAGCTTTTCTCTACTAGAATAAAGCTTCTCCAGTTGTTTCTTGCACTAAGTTAACTCACCTTTCGCAATAATATTGTACTTATGAAGTTCTTCATGATCTTCTTTCAATGTTTCAAACTCAGATGTCTTCTTTGCCAGACTTGCTCTAAGATCTACATTTTCAATTTTCAAATGAAATTCAACTTTTCTTGGATCAATCCTCAAAGTCAACTTCAAATTCATAATCTTCAATTTATGCTTCAAGATCTTGTACTCTATCTTCATCTTAGAATAATCATCGTCACTAGTTTTAGATTCAATGGATTTAGGCTTGGATTTGAGATGTTCAATCTTATTCTTCAATTGTCCAATATAAACTTTGGAGTCTTCATATTTTTCCTTTAGGTTATCTCTTTCTTCAGTAAGGAGATCAATTTGTTCAAGTGCCTCTTCAAGGTTCTTCATCAACTACTCCATATCCATAGGGATCTTACTCAAGCTATTAAGCCTCTTCTAAGTACATATGCTCTAATACCAATAGTTAGAAATAGGAATCACTTGGGGAGGTGAATTAGTAATTTATAAAGTTTAGTCACCAATTGGATATTATTTTTTACTTTAAACCATACATAACAAAGTAATAAAGTAATGTTAAATAGTAACAATAACCATGCACAAAGATAACTCATAACACCATATTTTGTTAACTAGGGAAACCTTGGCCAAGGAAAAATCCTAGTGGGGATGATACCCACTAGATAATATATTGATAAATAAGTTCCTTGTTAGAGGATGGACCCTATTAGGAGTCAATAAGAAAATTTAGTATAGAGAGTCCGTGTTAGGAGACTTTGAATCCCTATTAGGAGATTCCAACCCTATTAGGAGTTATGCCAACCTTATTAGGAGTTGTAGTATAGTAAATGCAAGATGAGCCCACTACCCAAACATGCACTTTCAATTATAAGAAGAGCTCATTGCCCAAACAAGTAATTAGACTTCTAGAAAATAGAGTCTTTCTCAGTTTGATATCAGATCACAAAATAGCTTTACAAACTTTGCATATATCATTTTCACAAAAGTTCACATACAATTTCTCAACTCAACTTATCCAAGATATTTCCTTTCCTTTAATTTTGTTGTCCTATTTCATTGGTAAAAAATGAATATCACTTTTCCATATAGTCTATACTAACTTTTGAGGTTATACATGTCATCATCAACATGTTTACTATCTCCATCTAACTTTGCTAGTCATAATATAACTTCAACAACAAGTTACATACATAACAATACACTATTGTATACCAAATTCATACTTAGAAAATTTCTTGTGTACCAAAAGCTAAGTATCTTAATTTTTGAGGTTTCCTATAAGCATGTACATCATGTGTTGCCATAAATGGAAACAGTTACATATCTTCATTAGCTAATTGTCAACAATTAACATCTTAAGGGATCTTGGATTTGTTTAGTGGTAATTGATTCACCCCTCCCCTCTTAGTTACTCCTCTTATATTTCCAATAGTCCTCATCTATGTGTTTTTGTTTGATTCCTTTTTGTAACTATCTAGCTTCTTCTTGTCGACAATCAAATCTTAGTTGATCTAGCTTTGGAACTTTTGACCTTGCACTAATACCTTGTTTGAATAACTCATTGTTGACTATCTTGTATCCAATGTTAGATAATTGATCCTGTAATTCTACAATTCTCATAAATAAGGAATTCATAGATTCAACTTTCTCGTGCTTATGTTGTTTAGTTGTGTTTTAGTGCAAGAGTTCTTCTAGTGTTATTTACTTCAAATGTATATTCTAAGGATTGGGCATGAGGTATGTAGTTGTTTTCTTTGCTAGAATGGGTACAATGTGATCCCTTATGGAATCCACTATTAATTTCATAGCCTTTTTATTGTTTTCAATCCATTATGATTTTTCTAACTCATCCTTGGGGTATCTCCTTTTATCTTTAACATATGAATCCACTTTTGCTTCATCTAATATCATCATTATTCAAATTTTTCATGCTTTGAAGTTATTGGCTCCATTAAGGTGATCCGTAAATCTGATTGCACTTGACATCTTTGAAGGATGGATATTTATAAGTTTAAAGGTATGCTATCTAAATCCTCAAGTTGAAGTTTATGTTTTTTATAATTGTGGTTCTAGTACCATGTAAATGATTTAAACTTATATCAGATTATATGTTCTTTTCTCTTAATGTATGTAATATACATACATACATACATACATACATACATACATACATACATACATACATATATATATATATATATATATATATATATATATATATATATATATATATAGAGAGAGAGAGAGAGAGAGAGAGAGAGAGAGATAACTTGCACTATATGTAAGAACTCAATCTTCTAGTAATATTAGGCTACAAGTTTGAGACTCACTCTATAAGAAGACACATGTATGTGAATTGTAAGTGCAATATAAATCAGATAGCAAGTGGATGATGACAAGAAATATGACTCGATATTGATCTACCAGATGTATTGATAATTTATTGATTATGATGTCAATACTACAAAAATTGATTAGCATATATATTGTATTCAATAGGCAGATATCAATTGATCTTTCACACCAAGAGTCACAATTTTTATATGAGTTTAGTTTGTATTAACTAACTAATCTAATCATGTGCATGATCTAATTAGTTAGTGAATACTAACTAAATGTGACTATTTATATGTAAGCAATAAAGATGCATATTAGATTGATCTGTAATACCATCAAGTTTGATACTTAGTAAATATATATATATATATATATATATATGTACATATTTCCATCTTAGTTCTACATGAATGTGCATGTAAGAATCAAGAAATAACATCAATTCTATTATAATATGTATATGTATGTGAATGTATGTGAAGCATATATTCACAGACAAATACAATGTTAAGTCTCTAACTGATGCTATTCATTAATACCAATACTAGCTCAATAGTTGTCATTTACTCATCTTCCTTTATTTCATATCCAAATGGTTGTAACAATGATTCTCAGGATTCCACAACTTTAATTATTCATGAATGGTGCTAACTTAATAACATACATCCTTGTATTTTTTTAATAATATAAGGTGGTATTTGATACTTGACATCCATCTTTTTTTGAAATTTTTAAAAGTAATTACACATTATTATACTATGATTTATTCCCGATTACTCAATAAACTTATTAATTCAATGTACTACTTGCTCTCCTATTGTCATTTTTACTCTACCAATGCTAGAAAAATAGTTCTATACATAGAAAAATATACAAACTAATTATTTTCCATAACTTAATCCTTGTTTCTTGATTTCTGTTAAATTGACCATTAGTTGATCTCTCATCATTTCATCCACATGATATCTATTTCCTTTAGTAACTTACTCTATTGCAACCTATAGTGCTCCACCTAATATGTTTTCTATTTGATATGCCTAGTAAACTTTATATTCAATGACCATTGCTACAAATTTCATTTCTTTTTCCACAATTTTTCTTACAGAAAAAGTTATTTTATTCTTACTTGTAACTTATTAATCCTTTGATTTATGTTTTAGGATTCATTTATTATATGCATTTCTTTCCATCATTTGATAGACTAGTGAGTTGATGAATAATTTTTTCCTTATTTCTACTTGTCTATCTCCTCCTAGCTAGATATAGTGTCCATGTATCCATCTCAATACATACTTGATCCATTTTGTTTCAAAGTTCTTGGGTATGTGCATAATATGCATCAATTCTTTCATCTTTGTATATAAGTCTAATATAGTATAACACTTTCTCAAATTATTTTTTACAAATTATTTCTAGAATGTGTCTTTCTCATGATAAATGTTGTTAGGTGTAGAAAAACTCTATGTCTAATGGTTTCTTAGTTTTTGGATGAATTCCCTATGTCATCTAACATAGGGTCTTCCATTGATGTTTCGTTATCATATTTCTTTACCGACATCTTCTTCATTTCTTCTTTGACTTGTTCTTTATTTATGACTCTCTTTCCTTTGATATCATGATCATTAATAGTAGCAAACCAAGATATCTGTAGGTATAGGATACATGTATCAAAAGTTAGAAAAAAATTATAACATGGAAATCCAAATGGTCTCAAAGGTTGTACAATTCCTTTTCTACACTTAGTAGTTAAGTGTTCTAATTGCCCACATTGAAATCATTTGACAAGAGAATTATCTTCCTCCTTTCAATAGTATATCAATTTCCTTGTTGTTAGTTTTATGCATTCTTTATCTTGTGTCCATAGTGATTACATTTATAGAAACATTCAAACAAATGTTGCTAAGATGTTCCACTAGTAGTTTCACATCTATATTCATAGGCTTTATGACCAAAGTTTTTGTAATTGTAACAATAACCATTGAAAAGCATGCTTCTAACTAATCTTGCTTGCTTCAAAAAAAAAATGGTGTTACCATAATTACCATATTTTAAATAGGAGGGCTTATAGGGCTTCTTACATCATGCATCAATTGATTTTTCAGATATTTGTTTCTTAGAATTTGACGATTCTTCTTTCTCCACCATGTTATTTTTGGTATATCCTAGGTTGATAGTGTCACCTAGTTTCATCTAATTTTTCAATTGTTCATTGGATTTTTTCATGCTTTTTTCTTTCTATCAATTCACTTCATGCATGGTTATCCTTTCATTAACTTTCTAAGAGTGAATTTTTTTCTGTGGTAATTTTTGTAGTGTTTATTTTCTTTATTTTAAGATATTCTTTGCTATTGTTGGAAATCCTCATTCATTCCAATATTTTTATCATTATTCATAGATTCCTAATAGGGATGAGGATTCTACCAAGGCTTAGTCTCCTAACAAGGACTCAAGACACTATACATTATTCATAGATTCCTAATAGGGTCAATATCCTTACCCGGATTCTTTATTTAGTGAATCATTTTGTGGGTTTCATCACCACTAGGGTTTTCCCTCGGCCAGGGTTTCCCTAGTTTAAAAAAATCATGTTATGAGCTCTCTTTATGTATAATTATTTGTACTATTTAGTATTATTGGTTCTCTTTCTTATGCAGGTGGCAAAGTAATTAATAATATTCAGTCATGTGAAAAAAGATTGAAAATACTGATTCACTCCCCCTGTCAGTATTATCTATTTCTAACAAATTGAATAGCAAAAAAGTTTACAAATAAAAGTAGATATTATCTCTTTAACAGAAGAAGGATTGTGAGAAAATAGAAGGCAAGGTTTGAGAAGAAAAAGACAAATATTACAAGTTGTTGAAAGGCCTACCTACTAAATATCAGACAAGTGGACAAGGGAAGGGAGTAGTAGGAGTCATCATTATGCAAAAGGCTTTCTCTAGCTACTTCGATAAATTAATAGAGATATCTACTAGTCCTCAAGATAGAGTGACATATCTTTAAGAGCTTAGTGGATGTATACACATGGAAATAGATGAAATGCAAGACTGGTTATGCACAATCAAAGATTTGGCCAAAGAACACTCCAAGTGGCTTATCAGATACACTAACATCCATGTCAATATACATGAAGAAATCATTCCAATCATTGTCATTGCCAAGGCCTATAAGATGAAATTAGAAAAGGGGAAGAAAGAAAAATTATATTTCTCCTACTCTTTTGTATTCTAATATGAAATTATAACTAATAATATCCTTATTTCCATTTGTCATTTTTGAGAAGATGAACCGATCAACTACTTTTTGTAATGGTTCATCTTAGAATCCTATATGTACTCCATAGAAATATTAATGAAAGGTTGGCTAAATTTTGGTGTGAAATGTTTTAGATTGTAGAGACAACTTGAATACGTTTTGTGTCAATTATTTACTCTTCCATTGCATTTTTTAGTTAGAAACTTCTTTTTGAGTTGAATTAAACTAATGAACAAACAAAGCTTTGTTCCCCTATTTTAATATAGCCAATTGAAGATAATCATAGTATTGTTAGAGGTTGAAAGAAAAATTTTCTATTTGGTTTCTTAAGTTAGTTTCATAAATTTTAGAGTTAAAATCATTTGTTAAGCATCTTATTCATTCAAATAGAATTCCTTATTGCATCATCAAATTCTATGGTTTCATAAGATGTGTGGACTCACAAGTTTGGTTAGTATTAAGATCCAAATTTTAGCTTGAGTTAGTTCCTATTTAGGCCTAACTTGGTTTTCCTCTCCTATTCTCTGGTCAAGAAAAAACTCCATCTTAGATTCACAAACAAACAAATTCATTGTAAATCACAAACTCAAAGGAATTGTACCTTTAAATTTAGTGGAAATTAGTCATTTAGTTATGATCTCCCAAATTTTGTAATCAGACATTGTTCATATATATTGGGCATTTAAAGATTAAATTGAAAAGGAACAATTTGTTTACCAATAGTTTGGAATAAAGAGAATTGTGAGGCATTTGAAGGGTACTAAAGATTATGGATTATGGTAAAAGAAAGGAGGCAACTTATATTTGAAAGCCTTCACTGATGTAGATTGGGCAGGAAGTGTTGATGACAGGAAGAGCACCTGTGGTGGGGCATTCTTTCTTGGTAAGAGACTAGTGTCTTGGACAAGTATGAAGCAAAATTGCATGTCTCAGTCTATAGCAAAGGCATAATATGTTGCAACAGCATCTAATTATTCCAATATTGTTTGGTTCTGATAGGTATGAAGGTAGAAATCAAGGATTCAGTGGTTATCTTATGTGATAGCACTAGTGCAATTAATATATCAAAGAATCTTGTGATGCATAGTAAGACCAAGCATGTTGCAATAAATTATCATTTTATGAGAGAATTGATACAAGAGAAAGAGGTGAGATTGGAATATGTGAATACTAAAAAACAAATTGCAGACATATTCACCAAGCCATTACCTAAGGATGCATTTTTGTATCTAAGAGGTAAGCTAGAGTTTATTCCCCTATCTAAAGATAACTAAATGAATTTTTAGTGATGCATCAACCATAGCATGTTGAAGATCAGTCAAGTTGATGCAATAATGAAATGGTAGACTACATATGAATCTATACATCGGGTATATTGGAATTTACTAAATATTTTCTTTGACATCAAATGTCAAAGAGGGAGAATTTGGTTGTCATATCACAAATTTTTTTTTTGAAGATGTCAAAGAGGGAGGACTTATGAAAGACATCAAAGAAGGAGAACTTGGTCTAATATGAAAGAGGGAAATTTTTCTATTAGAATAAGATGTTGAAGACAAAGTAAAATAGGAGAGTTTGCTGACAGAGGGAGAAATTGAAATCAAAGGGATAATTTGAAGTCAGAGGGATTTCACACTAATAGAGGGAGTTCTCATGGATGAGAATCACAATGAAACTAAGAATATTTTCCTTACTTTAATTTGCTTTAAAATTTCATTGTATTATGGCATGTTGAGTTTTCATCAATGCTAAAGAGGGAGATTGTTGAAAATAATTGATCAATTGTATATTGTCTTTGATGTTACACAAAATGTCATATATTTAGCAGTCAATATATGTCAAGCTCACTTAGGCAATAAAGATAGTTTCCTATGTCTATGGAGCATTCTAGTGTTTTCCAAGTTCAGAAGATAGTTTCTACTAAGTTCACTAAGGCGTTGAAGAAAAGTTTGTAGAAGTTGAGTGTTAACCAGTGTTAACTAAACTCACTTAGTTATCAAAGAAAGTTTTTGAAGATGCAATGTTAATTGAGCTCACTTGGTTAACACATGAAAATCATTTTTGAGTTAGATTCTACTGAGTTGGGTCGGCTAACGAAGCATTTTCTTGTTTTGGCATATTAATTTTAATGGATTTGTTTGTTGCTTCTAGATAACTGAGGAGATGAATACTAATTATTCTAAGTTTTATTCAAGTTGACTTGACAATGTTTTTGATGTAAGTATAAGGCCAAGTTGAGGATTGAATGTGTGATAGTGGGTGGAAGATAAGGAGATGCTTAGAGGAAGCAAATTGAAAGGATAATGATAATATTCTTGTTCGACAACAAAGAATAATCTGATCAAGAAGGATCAAGTACTTGAGCCAAAATTGAGATATGAAATCAGAAATACATTTGCATCAACAATCAGGTGATATCATTATTACTCTCTAAAAATTGTAGCAGTGTGTCAAATCTCTTAATAGAGTTACCCTAATAGCTATTTTCCAAATCCTCTAACAAGGTGGCATTTTGAGATTGAAGTATCTAAAGACCTCTAACAAGGCTAGTTCTAACAAGGTGATTAAATCCTCTAATAGGGTCATACCTAACAGTGTGTTTTGTAACTTTTAACATAGTTGGCTCCTAATAGGGCTCACTTCAGAAGAGTGAAAAATAGTAACTAGTATCGATTGGTGGTTTTTCCCAAATTGGGTTTCCATGTTAAATCTTGGTGTCACTTGTGTTCATGCTATTTATTTTGTGTATGAAACTAAGTTAATCAAGTTTAATCATAGTTAACACCTTAAGATCTACATGTTAAGTATTTTTTGAGTTACATTTGTTAATTTAGTGCTTGTTGAGTTATAACATATTGTTAGTGTTAATTGGGTGCATGTGTGTTAACTAAGTACAAGAGTATCAACAAAGTTTATGTTTTGTACTAACATCTAAGGGATTTTGGATTTGGGATTTGGGATATATTTTCAACAAACACTTCCCTTCAATTTATACTTCTAGAGAACCCATTTGAGGACAATCTCAATTGAAATCCTAGAAGCAATAAAACATCCCCCTTATAAGTAGAGTTGTAGGCTAAACGACTCAATACTATCCACTATACTATAGGGGAGGAATATTTCTAGGCTATTCACTTAGAGATAAAGCTTGGGATCCTTTGTAGGGAGGATTGATGGAACTTTTAATTAGGACCCCCTTCTTATAACTTGTCTTGATAGAAGTACCCTTCTCCTTCCCACCAATACATTTTGAGTCCTTCCCCAAGAATGCCAAATCCTCCTTTGGGGAATCTCCAGTGGGGTTGATTTGCACAAAGTCAACGCCCCTCCCACCTAATAGAAATTAACACATCTTCTACCTCACATTGGGCCCTCGATGAAAAGGTCAATACTAGCTGCAAATTGGACAGAAAAGAGTCCCATAGTCAATTTCCAACAAGCCCCCATGTGTCATACATATTCAAAATTTAAAATTGAAGAAGAGTGAGAAATTTTTAGAGCCTCTCATAAAGATGTAGTTAAAAATAAATGTTATTTTAACTCTTTAAATTAAATAATAAGATATCTACACTATGATCATACATGTATATTTGTATGGTGAAAAATCACTCTCTTATTTGATATGTTAAACCATAATAAATTTTTTTTTTCATATTGTTAGATGATTCCCATTTTATTCAAAATGCTTAAGAAAATACAATTTCTTACACATATTTAAAAATATGATTCATTTATATCTAATATTAATTAACTAGAAATAAGTGTTCCTATTTGATGCTTAGTATGAACATATATATATATATATAATCATTTGTATAAGATTCTCATGATCTAAACTAGAAAGTGAAAGATTTAAAATGTGTAAATTTGTCTTTGAAGATGTATACAAAATGTAAGTTTTTCAATGGGCTTTTTCAATCCTCACAAGGGTTAAGACAAGTTGAGCCTGTCTCCAAATTTCTTTTCATTATCATGAAAAGGCTTTGAGTATAAGTATTCAGTCTGAATATAGTCTTTGTCTTTGGAAAGGGGCACAAATCACAAGCACATCCATCTTGAATATGTGCTCTTTCTTTTAGGATGACACCTTGCTATTTGTAGAAGCATCCATTTAGGAAGAAAGGAAGATTAAAGACACCCTAGATTCATATATGTCTATGTTAGGACTAAAAGTAAATCCATAGAAATCAAATATATTCTTATTTAATGTTGATGAAAGAGTTACCAAGAAGGTTGCCAATACTTTAGGCTTCATGGTGGAATAATTTCCATCATCATTTTTAGGTCTTCCTCCCTTCACATGAGCTAACAAACTGTGTTATTAGGTATACATAGTCAAAAGAATAAAGAGAAGGATATTAGCATGGAAAGAAATATGATCATTAATAGTAGCCATGATTCTTTTAGTGAAGGTGGTACTATCAAGTATTGCTTAACAATTGTTAAAGAAATCGAAATACTAATTAAGGACATATTGTGGAATGGAAGTTATTAGAAGAGTGAAATATTTTGTTAGTTCCTTTACAAGATTTAAACTAAAGCAATTGTAGGTGTAGGTGTATATGATTTGTAGCTCCCAAATAAGATATTTGGTGGAAGGCTAATTTGGTAGATGTATAAAAATCCATATAGGAATTAGTGCAAGATCATGTAGCAAAAATATTTTGACAATATGGATCAAAAATGACTTTTCACCATTCTTAATCCACCTAAAGGTTTTGTTGTCTTAAACTTCATGATATAGGCTAGAGGCCTAGTCCAACAATATATTTCATAGGAAGTGTATAAAGGAGATGAAATAAAATTATAAAACAAGTCTTGATAGGGATTACCTCCTCTAGCTAGTATTCAATAGGAGAATGACCTAGTTAATGTTTACTTTGTTAGGTGGGGAATCAAACTTATTGATTATGTAGACTTCGTAGATATGTATTCGAGGAAAGCTATTTGAAAATATCCTTATGAATTGCCAATTTCTAATGGTCAAAAAGTGTCTCTCCAAAAAAAAATTAAGGGAGATATATCTATTTGATAGGGATGACACATTAGTGTGTGTACTAGAACAAGATGGTAACTATTCAATTAAAGAAGGTTCAAAGTATTGTAGCAAATTCATAAATCAAATCCCATTCATTAGGCTTTTCCTTGTGCTAGAATAAATACACCATTCCCAATGATGAATGATTTCATTGGCTATCCTTGAAGAATGAGATCCTCACTAGTGAAACACTTAATAAGCTCTCCATTTCTTTATCTTTCAACTATGTCCTTTTCAATGAAGCCATAGATGGTAATTTTCATTTGTTGCTAAATTTCTCATTTGCAAACTATTGCTGGACTTTTGTTCTCAATAAAAATAATTACAGTATACTTTTATCCAATATATTGTGGGATTTACTTCATTCATAGCCTATTTGGCCTATTTTATATTCATCATCTAGTGGGAAAGGAATAAGTACATTTTTTGCAAGGAGACCAATCATGTTAGTGAAGTGGTGTTGAAGGACATTGAAAAATTAGTTTCCAAAGTGGTTAATTATAAGATAATATTTTTCAAATATATATTTTTCTTTTCAAACTTGGAATGAATAAATAGTGAAATAATGAAAGGGGGTTATTGTTACCTTTCGCTCACCCGCCAAGGGTTTAAATTTTAAATGCTCGGCTCGTCCAACGGCTAGCCGTGGAAATATTACTTTTTATGCCAAGATCGGACCTTATGATGTATTTTGTAGCCCACAGGATCTTCTCCATCAGGTTTCAGCAAGATCAGCGGTCGGCGCGATCTCGCCATCAAGAACTGCTTGAGAGTTAGCATCAGCAACATCGCGCCCAATCGACACGTGTCTGGTGGGTCCAGCGAGCGGGCTACAATGGAGGGCAGGTCGGGAAAGTTTTCTGGCACCGCAAGTGCTATGTCGCTATCGCACGTCAGCCAAAAAATCCCCATGGCGACATAGCACCCTACGGAGATGCTCACGTTGGTGGGTGACACATTTCCACGGACTGAAAATTTCAAAACACGGCAAGGAAAAATGGCGCCAACAGAAAACCAATGCATTTTCCAATGGCAACATAGCGCCCAATCAAAAAATCCACCGTGGCAAGGAAGGATCAGACAAATGGGTCCCGTTGGTACTCTGCAACGCAATGTGTCAGCCTGATGTCAAGATAATGAATCAGATGAAAACACGTGTAAATCTCATAGCATGTTGCCTTGGGTTGCCAGCTGGTGTTTTGTCAGACCAAATAAAGAGACACCACATGTGCTGCAAACCTAGTAGTTCTCAGAAGGGATGATGAGTGAAGAAAAATGGCGCTCTGACTGTCGGATCAAGATAAATCAAGGGTAGGCGCCATCACGCTATGGGTAACAGCTTGGGAGTTAACATTGGCGACTTGGTGCCTGTGCACCATGTGTCCTGGCGGGCCCACATTTCATGCTTCCGGCGTAGTTAGATTCAAGTAGCCAATAGACCAAATAAAGAGACGCCACATGCCAGAGGGCTCGGTAATTTAATAAAGAAGGTGGGTTGCGGGAGGTCAAGTTTTTGTGACCGTCAGATTGGAAATGGATCGGTGGCAGGTGCCATCTTGCCATGGCGAAGCTGCAAGGTTTTTTACATAGCGACATGGCACCCTTTTGCCATGTGTCGGTAGGGTCAAGTCTCACCAGGATGCATCACTGAGGTGGTGCCAAGTGGAGTGGGCCTAGTCGCAAATTGAAAAGTTCACGGCAGGTCAGAAGTCTCACAACAGGCAGACTGCATTGTCGAAAAGGTATACCGATGGCAGTTAGTCTTATGGTGAATCAGGAATAGCCATGTGTGCTGGATTAGAATGCAGACATGAGGTGGCACCAGATCTCAGTTTGACCAACACATCCAAATGGCGAGTCTTCAAGATCATCAGATCTGCAAGGATCTACGACTGGCATTGTCTCGCTATCGAGACTTGCCCGAGAATTAATATTGGCGACACAATGCCTTGTCAACACGTGTCCTGTCGACGCAGTCAAGGATGGCGGTTGGCAGTTAGTGTAACTGGCACAGTCATGATAGTATTCAAGGTGGCATGATTAGCCCAATAAAGGGTGGTTAACCATGGGAGGACCTCTAGGTGGAAAAAAAAAGAAATGCGATTGGCCCGCGCGACCCAGTTAACACATAAGGAGCCCGGTTGACCTTTTGACCTCGACGGATTCATGAACCAGGAGGCGAAGATAATCAATTTTGTCATGGGATCTGATCTCCATGATCAATCTCGACCTACCAGAGTAAATGTAAAACACAGAATGACACTCCACCCACCCGTTAATCCATCTATGAGGTCAGAGCATAGTTATGGCACCGTTTTCAGTCTTCTCAGGGCATTATTGGCAAAGGAGATCAAATTTTCTATAGATTTTTTTCATGATTGTCTTCTATGGTACTCAATGGAAGGTAGTTGCAGGGTCAGTACAGCCAAGAAGATCTCAGTTACGCCTGAACTATAAAGGCATATTTTGTACATTTTTTAGTGGTCAACGCTTCCTGATTTTCTCTACTACTGCTTGCGGACTTGCAGTGTAGAATCCCTATGTCTCTGAGCTACATAGCATCCTGTGTCATTCTTTTCAGTGGTCAATGTGTATGTGCTTCATTTTGCCTCTCATTGATGCATTATTGAGATTATTGGTCCACATACTGTATCTATCTTTGGCCTATTGAATAATATACAAGTGGAATCTTCTTTTCCTAGTGTCATTCAGTTGGTTTCCTAATCTGTATGTGATTATTGATCGATATAAGTCTAGACGTGTATGACTTTTGGATGTTACCCTAGTTCTGTAGTGCATATATGGGTAGGAATGAGTCTGAACACTCTGTTTTGGTGCATCACCGCCTTAGATTAGACTAGGTAGATTTTCTTTAGTGCTCTCTTTCTCCCTTTTTCTTCTGAGAATAGATAGGTGCGCCCTGACAATAAGAGGAAGTCGGCCTTCTCTGGAGACTCAACCTTGCAGTTCAAGTCCCACAACTTGGAGGTTGTTTCCATGTTTCACTAGGTTGTCCTCGCGCATAGGCCTTGGACAAGGGTGCAAACGTAAGTGACAATAGTTTTTGGCACGCCCGGTGGGACTCATATCAGAAGATTTCAGGTCTACTGGTGTTAAGAAGAAATAATTCTAGAGATAAATGCTGAAGAAGTAGTGTTGGCTTCAGTTTTCAAGCCTTCAAGAGGCTGATTCTTTAAGTACTTGGCAACTCTAAACATCAAAAAGTCTGGTTCCAGACCAAGTTTGCAGTGATTCATGCCCAGGACTGAAACAAGGGCGTCTTCTAGAGGTAAATTTCAATATCAAGAGCTTTCTCTTTCAAATCCTAGGAGAAGAAGGACTAGAACTTCATTATCACCAGTTAGGGGTAGAATAACAGTTGATATACCTATAAGATCTGTCTCTACTCCCCCTATTGTTCGAACTTAGCCTAGATTACCATCAACACTCATCAATAGAACACTTATTTATATGGCACAACCAAGAGTTCATCCTTTTGCCACCTTTAATGGTGGAAGTCCTCTGTTGTTAGCCCAAAGACATGATATACCAGTAGCTGCACTAAAAAGCATACCTAATTTTACTGGTGAAACTTCTATTTCCCCCCTAGAGCATATCCAAGAGGTAGCGAATGTCTGCAATATTCATGGTATTACAGAAGATGATGTTGCCATTAGGCTTCTAGCCTCATCTTTAAAAGGAAAAGCATTGCAGTGGTATAGAGGCTTAGCTCATGGTTCCATAACTGATTGGGATGGACTAGGAGCAGGATTGTGCAAACATTTTGAGGATAAGAGTGACCATTTGTCACTACTAGAGCAGCTGACTACAATAAAAAGAGCCCCCCATGAATGTATGACTAATTTTAATTACAAATTCCAAAAGACATGGGATAGAATACCTACTATAGTGAAACCTACCCCTGGTAATGCCTTCTTGCATTACCTTAGAGCTTTCAACAGTGACATTTCCACCACAATCCAAACTATGGGAGGAGATACATTACCGAATGCTTATGAGACAGCTATAAAAGCTAAGAATATCCTAATACAAGGTGGGAAGTTGGCTCCAAGGCCTCCTATGCCTTTCTTTCCTGATGTTCCCAACCACCAACCAGCAATAGCCCCTCTTCCTATAGTTTCTATGTCACAAGCCCTTACTCCAGTTCCCCAAGATTCCACATCCTCAAACGGAATAGATGAACTCAAGGAAATGCTCCAAGGTCTAGTGCTGAATATAGATAAAAGAGAGAGGACTCTGGATTAAAAATTGCAAGAATAGGGGAAGGAGTTGAAGGACCAAGGGAAGAGATTAGAGGATAGTTTTTCTCTAATATGGAAAATGAGTAACAAGGTGGTGGCCTTAGAAAGGCAGCAAGCCCAAAGTGGCAAGCCCCCCCAATCACAACATCAGGCTCTAAGTGGTGGTAGGCCCCCTAATCATTGGAATAGCTCTTTTGATCAGAATAGGTAGAATAGTCATGTTGCTGGTTCAAGCTCAAATCAGAGTAGGGCTTTAGTTCCTCAAAATAACTTAGCCCAAGATCAAGACTTATGTCCTTCATGTAACTATTCTTATACCTACTGCCTATGTCAGAAAGTAGAATCTTATTTGGCCCTAACTATCCAGGAGTCTGCAGTAAAGCAATCACACAAGGAAGATCATCCCAAGGAGGCCTCATATGTTTAGAGGAAGGGTGATTGCTCTTTCATGAATCACCAGATGGAGGAGCATTGTAATGTAAACCAGGATTCCGTTGCTCATAACACAAGAAGTAAGAAGAGAGCTATGGAACATGTTGCTCCTCCTTCTCCTAAGCAAGCCTCAACTTCAAGTGTTACACCTAACACACAGAAAGCAAATGAGTAGACAAACACTTCACAATAGCAAAGGCAAGGTCCAAAAAAGGAGGATGCAAGTGATCCCTATGCTACTCCATCTCAGCCTCTCATGGGTGCAGCTCCTAAAGTTTCTGCTAAAATTCCTAACACACCATTGAGTGTGGTAGAGAAAATGAAGAAGACCAATGTAAACATTTCCATGTGGGATGATGTTGCTACCATACCAATGCAGAGGAAGATGCTGCAGCAAGAATTGGAAAAGATTGAACCCAAGGATCAGTCATCTACCATGGAGAGTGCCACTAGTTTAGTACAACTAGCAGGAGATGTGGAGACAAATAAAAAGGTTAGACCTCCTCCATTCTATGTTTCTTTGATTATAGGGGGCAACTTAGTCCATAATTGCATGATAGATTTAGGGGCTAGCAGCTCAGTAATTCCTAGGTGTGTTGCTGATTCAAGACATGTCTGTTGCTGAGGTCAAGCCCTATTTTGCCATTCAAGACATATCTAGCCCTGGTTTTACTGTGATTCAAGACATATCTAGCCCTGGTTTTACTGTGATTCAAGACATATCTGTTGCTGAGGTCAAGCCCTATTTTGCCATCTGTCTTTCAAGAGACTTCACTGCTCAAATTGGTGGATTCATATCTGCTGATTGGTCTTATATGTCATTTAAGAACAGATATGGGGCCAATGCTTCAATAAGAGCAGAACCTCAAGCCCTTCATCACACTGAACCCTACACTCCCAACTTCATCAATATGAATTTCCCTATTCTAGAGATGGACGAAAATAACATAGTAAACGAGCCTGTCACTTCCATAGCAGAGATTCCTGATTTCTTCTTAGATGAGTGGGCAAATACATGTTAGTTTGAGCCTATGTTGGAAACTCTTGAGACAGGCCTTAGTACATATTGCATAATAGAGAAAGAGGTTCAAGTTCCTAACCTTGTTAGGACTAATGATGACATAAATGGAGTATGAAGTATGTACTTTGATGGCTCAAGGAATAGAAATGGATCAGGAGCTGGTGTTATGTTGATCTCTCCTGCACAAATAAGATATTATTTCTCTTTTAGACTCCAATTTAGTTGTACCAATAATGTGGCTGAGTATGAATCCTTGATCCAAGGTCTCCTACTTGCCCAAAAGAGGGGAATTCAAGCCTTGAAAGTATATGGGGATAGTGAGTTGGTAGTGAACCAAGTGAGAAATCAGAATATCACCAAAAATGGCCTGCTCAAGTCTTATAAACACAGAGTCTGGGATTTGCTTAAGGGTTTCCAAGCATTTAATATTCGGAGCATTCCTAGGATAGAAAATAAATACGCTGATAGACTTGCAGCAGTGGGAGCATCTTATGATGTGCCAAGGAATCTTGAGGAAGAAAAGAAACAACAAATAAGGGTGGTGGTAAGGCTTGCTATTCCTGATAATAATACTCATTGGCAGGTGTTTGAGTCTGATGAGCAGATTGTGAGTTTCTTGCAGAATGAAGCAGAATTTTCCAAAAGAAACTAGTCAAGACTACAAGATCAGTATGGTGATCAGATCATTCACCTCAGTTCCAAAAAGTTTCCCAAGGGTCTCATTACCTTGGAGAGTGTCTTTAATCCTGATGATCAAACAAGAGGCAAAGGAATAAATCTAGCTGCAGAAAAGGGTGATCATGCTCCAGTTACTATTGCTGATGGAAAATCTCTTAACATGGGGAAGGTATGTTCTGAGACTGAGCAAGAAAATTTCATTCATCTATGTCAAGAATTTAATGATGTGTTTGCTTGGTCATATGATGATTTAAAGGGGTTTGACCCTAGTTTGTTTCAACATACCATAGATTTAGTTGATAGGTTCAAACCAGTAAGACAAAAATAGAGGCCAGTGAATCCCAAGATTGAACCCTTAATGAGGAAGGAACTATCCAAGTTGATTGAAGCTAACATAATTTTTCCTATCAAACACTCATCATGGGTGGCAAACCTTGTCCCTGTAAGGAAGAAGAATGGAGAAATCAGATTGTGTGTGGACTTTAGGGATCTTAATCAAGCTTCCCTTAAAGATCACCATCCTCTCCCTTCTATGGAGCAAATTCTGTCCAAGGTCAGTGGGTCAAGGAGATTCTCTTTTCTTGATGGGTTTTCTGGTTATAACCAAGTGCTGGTTAAAGAGTCTGATAGATACAAGACAACATTTACTACTAAATGGGGCACCTATGCTTATTGCAAAATGCCATTTGGATTAACAAATGCAGGTGCCACATTCCAAAAGGCAATAGAGGTAGCTTTCAAAAGATTAATTGACAAGTTTGTCTTAGTATACCTTGATGATATAACTGTGTATTCCAAGAATATAGAAGATCATCTTGATCATTTGAGATAGGTATTTCTAAGATGTAGAGAGTTTGGGGTTTCCCTCAACCCAGCCAAGTGTGTCTTTGCTACAAACCAAGGAAAACTATTGGGACACATTGTATCTAAGGATGGATTGACCATTGATCCAGAAAGAACAAAAGCAATACTTGCCCTTCCTCTCCCAAAACACAAGAAGGGGCTGCAAAGTTTCCTTGGTACGATAAATTTTGTAAGAAGGTTTATTCCTAATCTTGCCATCATGGTGAAACCCCTCACAACCATGCTTAAGAAAGATATGGTCTTCTCATGGACCAAGGAGGGGAAGGAGAGTTTTGAAGAAATTAAGGTAGCCATAGCCTCAACCCCCACTCTCATGAACCCAAATTTTGAGAAAGATTTCATCCTCTACACTTTAGGTGGTGAGTCAAATGTTTATGTTGTCTTGACTTAGACAAATGACAAGAATGAGGAGCAGCCCATAGCCTTCTTTAGTGAAGGGCTCAAGGAATATGAAGATAAGTATAGCTTTGTTGAGAAGAAAGCCCTTGCAGTCATTAGAGCCTTGAAGAAATTCAGACACCTCTTATCCCACAATAGGATCCATTTGTTGGTGCCCCATGCAAGTGTAAAAGACTTCCTGTTAAACAAAGATATCAGTGAGAAGAGAGCTGGATGGATCACTAGGGTAATGGAATATGATGTTGACATTCAGATTACCAAATTAGTAAGAGGGAGAGGATTATGCAAACAAATGTTATCAAGTCAAGATTCAGATGAAGAAGTTGCTATGGTAATTGCAGAGCAGCAGGAGGAAAGAAATGTTAATGCCCCAAAGAGCTAGATGGATGACATGAAGAACTTTTTATTAGGGAATGGATACCCCCAGGGATTCGACAGAGAAAAGAGAAGACAATATAGACTGCAGTCCATTCCCTATGTTGTAATTGATGATACCCTATTCAAGAGGGATTTTAATGGGACCCTGTTGAGATGTGTTGAAGAGGATCAAGCTGAAAGGATGATTAAAGAACTTCATGATGGCCCTAATGGTGGCAATTCTCTGCAAGAACAACCACCATGAAGATCATGAGGGATGGATATTACTAGCCATCTCTGTTCCATGATTGTTATAGGTATGTGAGAAAATGTGAGAGATGTGCCTTTTTCTCAGGTAAACAGAGACTTGCAGCTCTTCCTCTTCATCCTATTCAGGTGGATCAACCCTTCACCCAGTGGGGGTTGGATTTTATAGGCCCCATTAATCCTCTATCTAGTGCAGGTCATAAATGGATCTTGGCTGCTACCGATTATTTCACTAGGTGGACAGAGGCAGTTGCCTTGAAGGATGCTACAGAGCCATCAGTTGTTGAATTCCTTGATGGAATTGTATCTAGGTTTGGAGCTCCTTCTACTATCATCTCAGATAATGCCAAATCTTTTATTGGAACTCAGATTTGTGCATGGGCAATGAGTCACAATATCTATCTAAGCACATCATCAAATTACTAGCCGCAGGGTAATGGTTTGGCTGAATCCTCCAATAAGAATCTGATCAGAATCATAAGGAGAATGATAGAAGACAATCAAAGGGTTTGGCATAAAAAATTAAGGACTACTCTGTGGGCTGATAGGATAACACCCAAGAGATCTATTGGGAATTCACCCTTTGTGCTGGTATATGGTAGGAAGGCTAGAATTCCAATCTCGTTGGAATTCCCATCCTTGGAGATGGCTCATCAGCTAGAATTGGTTGAAAATAGTCCCATGTCAGTGAGAATGGAAGAGTTGATTGAACTAGAAGAAAAAAGAAACAAAGCTATGCAAACCCTAGAGATACACTAGCAGTAGATGAAGAAGAGTTTTGATAAGAAGGCAAGGGCTAGAATCTTCAGAGAGGGAGATTTAGTTCTCAAGTGGAACTCAGACAGAGCAAAACCAGGAAGGCACTCCAAATTTGATCCACTATGGAGTGGCCCTTATCTGATCTCTAGTTGCAAACAGGCCAATGCGTTCTAGCTAAGTAGGCCAAATGGTGAAATTTTGTCCATTCCAGTCAATGGGATCCATTCGAAGCCCTATTTTTGAAGGATTGTGAATCCATGTACATAGTTAGCCTAGGTGCTTCCTGTTCGTTCCTATTGCAATAAGTGCGCGTGCACATGGCTCACTTCTTGAGTCGCCAGTTCTCAAAGTTTTGACAAGTCTCGGGTTGCTGAGGAGGTCCTATTTTTGTTTCCAAGTCGCAGGGACAGAGCCAGAGTTCAAGGGTTTTTTAATGTTTTGATTTCCTCATTAAGGGTTAGGGTTTCTTGTAGCTCTCGGTTTTGTACCTTCCAAGTCCTCTTTTCCAACTCCATGGCCCAATGGATCATTCTTAGGCACTGGTCATGCATTGAGCAGGCTCATGCCCCCTGTGAGTCACCAGAATTATTACCTTTCGCTCACCCGCCAAAGGTATAAATTTTAAATGCTCGGCTCATCCAACGGCTAGCTGCAAAAATATTATTTTTTATACCAAGATCAAACCTTATGATGTATTTCGTAGCCCGTAGGATCTTCTCCATCAGGTTTCAGCAAGATCGGCGATTGGTGCGATCTCGCCATCAAGAACTACCCAAGAGTTAGCATCAGTGACATCGCACCCAATTGACATGTGTCTGGTGGGTCCAGCGAGTAGGCTACAATGGAGGGTAGGTCAGGAAAGTTTTTCGATGCCGCAGGTGCTATGTCACTATTGCACACCGGCCAAAAAATCCCCATGGCGACATAGTGCCTGGCGGAGACGCTCACGTCGACGGGTGACACGTTTCCACGGACCAAAAATTTCAAAAAATGGAAAGGCGCCATGGCGCCAACGAAAAACCAATGCATTTTCTGATGGTGACATAGCGCCCAATCGAAAAATCCACCATGGCGAGGAAGGATCAGACAAATGGGTCCCGTCGGTACTCTGCAACGCAATGTGTCAGCCCAACATCAAGATAAAAAATTAGATGAAAACACATGTAAATCTCAGAGCATGCTGCCTTGGGTTGCTAGCTGGTGTTTCGTCAGACCAAGTAAAGAGACACCATGTGTGCTGCAGACCCAGTAGTTCTCAGAAGGGATGATGAGTGAAGAAAAATGGCGCTCTGACCATCAGATCAAGATAAATCAAGGGTAGGCGCCATCATGCTATGGGGAACAGCTTGGGAGTTAACATTGGCGACTTGGCACCCGTGCGCCACGCGTCCTGGCGGGGCCACATTTCATGCTGCCAGCGCAGTTAGATTCAAGTAGCCAATAGACCAAATAAAGAGACACCACGTGCCAATGGGCCTGGTAATTTAATAAAGAAGGTGGGTCACGGGAGGTCAAGTTTTTGTGACCGTCAGATTGGAAATGGATTGATGGCAGGCACCATCTTGCCATGGCGAAGCTGCAAGGTTTTTTACATAGCAACTTGGCGCCCTTTCGCCATGTGTTGGTAGGGTCAAGTCTCGCCAGGATGCATCGCTAAGGTGGTGCCAAGTGGAGTGGACCCAGTCGCAGATTGAAAAGTTCACGGCAAGTCGAAAGTCTCACGACGGGCAGACTGCATCGTCAAAAAGGTATACTGACGGCGGTTAGTCTTACGGTGAATTAGGAACAACCACGTGTGCTGGATCAGAATGCAGACATGAGCTGGCACCAGATCTTAGTTCGACCAATACAGCCAAATGGCGAGTCTTCAAGATCGTCTGATCCGCAGGGATCTACGACTGGCGTTGTCTCGCTATCGAGACTTGCCTGGGAATTAATGTTGGTGACACAACGCCTTGTCAACACGTGTCCTGTCGGCGTAGTCAAGGATGGCGGTTGGCAGTTAGTGTAATTGGCACAGTCATGATAGTATTCAAGGTGGCATGGTTAGTCTAATAAAGGGTGGTTAACCATGGGAGGACCTCCAGGTGGCAAAATAAAGAAATGCGATTGGCCCGCGCGGCCCAGTTGACACATAAGGAGCCCGATTGACCTTTTGACCTCGACGGATTCATGAACCAGGAGGCAAATATAATCAATTTTGTCATGCGATCTGATCTCCATGATCAATCTCGACCTACCAGAGTAAATGTAAAACACAGAATGACACTCCACCCACCCGTTAATCCATCTACAAGGTCAGAAAGTAGTTATGGCACCGTTTTCAGTCTTCTCAGGGCATTATTGGCAAAGGAGATCAAATTTTCTATAGATTTTTTTCATGATTGTCTTCTATGGTACTCAATGGTAGGTAGTTGCAGGGTCATTATAGCCAAGAAGATCTCAGTTACGCCTGAACTATAAAGGCAGATTTTTTACATTTTGTAGTGGTCAACTCTTCCTGATTTTCTCTACTACTGCTTGCGGACTTGCAGTGTAGAATCCCTGTGTCTCTGAGCTACATAGCATCTTGTGTCATTCTTTTCAGTGGTCAATGTGTATGTGCTTCATTTTGCCTCTCATTGATGCATTATTGAGATTAGTGGTCCACATACTGTATCTATCTTTGGCCTATTGAATAATATACAAGTGGAATCTTCTTTTCCTAGTGTCATTCAGTTGGTTTCCTAATCTATATGTGATTATTGATCGATATAAGTCTGGATGTGTATGACTTTTGGATGTTACCCTAGTTCTGCAGTGCATATATGGGCAGGAATGAGTCTGAACACTCTGTTTTGGTGCATCACTGCCTTAGATTAGACAAGGTAGATTTGCTTTAGTGCTCTCTTTCTCCCTTTTTCTTCTGAGAATAGATAGGTGTGCCCTGACCGTAAGAGGAAGCCGGCCTTCTCTGGAGACTCAACCTCGCAGTTCAAGTCCCACAACTTGGAGGTTGTTTCCATGTTTCACTAGGTTGTCCTCGCGCATAGGCCTTGGACAAGGGTGAAAACCTAAGTGACAACAGTTATGATTCTATTTGGATTATTTCCACAATGGAATGGTTCTACTAACATTGACAAAACAAGTATTAAAGTAATGAAGTACTCTGAAATAACCATAATATAATTGATTCACTGCACTAATAATTAGATTATTCTAGTCATTTCATGATTGGTAAACATTGAAATATTCATAAGTCCATCGAAAGGGATTATATGGCTAAATTACCATAGCGTCTCTAAATGAGGTAATAATCACTTCAGCACACTAGATGTCAAAGCTTGGTAATGACATGTATCATATGAATAGTTTTGTAGAAGGTTGATTTTCTTCTACTAAAATTTATTCTAGAGGCTTCTCCACTTCATCTGATTATTATTTTGCATGTTTGCAAGCTCAATTATCATCGCACTTTTATCTCATCATTTTATTAGACATATTGTGTTCAAATGTATAATAATGGAAAGGATTATTAATTGTGCAAGTGAAGTCTATTTCACATGCTAATTGGTGGTATTTATAAGCTTCAAGTATTTATTTCATCCTCATCAATTATGTAAGTGAAGGTCTATATGCTTGAGACTGTCATCTTTTCTCTTCTATGGGTTTCTTGTAGAGATGGATGACTTAAGTGACTTGAATGTGTGTGTATGCGTTGACATGGTTCATGGTGAAATACCATTTGAGGAAATAGTGTCAAACTCAAAGTTAGAGTAAATCTTCACTATACATTGCCACTATTGTTGTGAGGTTGTTAAAGTCATTTTGGGTAAAGAAATTTTGTACTAGTTTTATAAAAGGGTTCTCTTTCCTTAACAAATGGTAGGAAGTTGTAGTTTTCAATTTCTAATAATGGTAGGAAGTTTTAATGTAGATGATTACTAGTTTTCAATAGTTTTTAAATTGAATAAGAATCATTATAATCTATTGCACTTCCAAGACTTCCATCATCTCAATATCTATTCTTATATTATTTATTCCACTACGTGATTAAAAATAGAGAAACCATCTACGTGTTCCATCACTCTACCCATTTTGGGTAAAAATAATTTGATTTTCGAAGGATTATTTGGATATCTACTAGTTTATTTTCCTTCTAAAATCTTAACATGGTATTAGAGCTATAGAGCCCTTAATCGGAGTGAGTTCGGGCATTTTTATTCATTGGGTGTTTGAAGTTATTATGCAAGAGACATGGCTAGAGATGAGAGAAATGTGTGGCATAAATCACCATCCTTTAATCGACAAAACTATCATGCTTGGGTGAGAAAAATGAAGACAATCATGATAGAAAATGACTTGTGTGATCTTGTCAAGACTAGTTTCATAGATACCACAAACCCTACTTAGTTTTGTGCCCTTGCAAACAATCAAATGACTCAGTTAAGATAGACAAGAAGGAATGATGCTAAGGCAATGAGAATGATTCAAGAAGCCTTGACAGAGGTCTTATTTTTGAGAATAGCAGAGGCTAGTTATTCCAAAGAAGCTTGGAACATTCTCGAGACTACATTCGAAGGGACTTATCAAGTCTATGTTGTCAAGTTGCAAATGCTTCAAAGAGAGATTTAATCTCTTCTTATGAAAGAGAATGAATCCATTTTTGAGTTCATCACTAGAGTCTCCACTTTGATAAACTAGTTGAAAGATAATGGATAAGAGATTTAAGAACAAAGAGTTTTGCAGAAGATCTTGAGGAGTTTACCTCAAAAGTTTGATACACTTGTGATTCCTATTAAAGAGTCAAAATACTTGTCCAAGTTGACTATTGATGAGTGGATGGGATCTTCCCATACTCATAATAATCATATTAATAAATTGGAAAATTCTTCTCAAGAGCTCACTTTTAGAGCTCAAGACAATGCAAGAGGCAAGAGGAGAGGAAGAAACAACTCTGATCATGGTTCTAGGGGAAGAGGATGTGGTAGCTTTGGACAAATAAATTTTCGAGGAGAAATCTTCACAAGTAGCTCTCAAAATAGCCCCCAAGGAGGAAGAAGAAATAGCATCTCTAATAAGAGCAATTTTGAATTCTATTATTGCCACAAGTTTGGGCATTATGCAAATGAATGCTGGATGAAACAAAGTGACTAGCCTTAACAACATGTTAGTGTTGCTAATGAAAATGTTGGAGAAAGAAATAAAAATACAACCTTCATCATGTGCAATATTGGTAAAGAAGATAGCTCTAAAGTTTGGTATTTAAATAGAAACTATAGTAACCACATGAGTGGTAATGAAAGTATGTTTTATTTTACTGATAAAAGTTATAAGTTTGAAATCAAGACAGAGAAAAATGTAGTTGTTCTTGTTGTGGGGAAAGGATATGTTATGACCCACACTAAGCATGGTGAGAAGAAAGAACTTAGAATGTTTATTTTTTCCCCAATATTAAGCACAATTTGATGAGTGTTGGACAACTCATTTAGAATGGATACAAAATGCTATTAGAAAATGACCAATGCATCATTCATGAGAAAGATGGGAGCAAGAAAGTTGTTGCATAAATTCAAATGATGAAGACCTGAATGTTTTCATTGAATATTGATACATGTTTCAACACTCAATCTATTCTTGAATCTCCCAAGCAAGTGTGTACAATAGTGCATAAGAAATCATCTTTTAAAAGTATGATTGAAGACCCCTCCAAGCTATGACATCTATGGATGTTTTGTCTATGCTAGTTTGAATTTGTTATCCAAGAAAAGAATGGTGGATGGTTTTCTGAGTGTTGGAGAGTCTAGTAGCAAGTGTGAGGCTTGCATTTTTGGGTAAGCAACATAGGTTTCCCTTTAAATTTGGTAATTCCACAAGGGCTAGAGCACCATTGGAGTTGGTGTATACTGATTTGGTAGGTCCTATGTAAGTGGATTCCATAGGAGGGAGTACTTACTTTATGACCTTATTTATGATTTCAACCATAGAACATGGGTGTACTTTCTAAAAAATAAATCTGAAGCTTTTGATAAGTTTTAGAATTTAAAGCCCAGGTTGAAAAGGAAAGTGGACATTACATCAAAGTCCTAAGGTTTGATAGAGGAAGGCAGTATACCTCCAATATTTTTGTGAAAATTTTCAAGAAAAATGCTATAAGGAAGGAGCTAACAACCAATTATACTGTACAAAAAAATGGAGTGGCTGAAAGAAAGAATTGAACTATCATTGAGATAGGAAGAAGTATGTTGAAAGAAAAAGGTCTTCCAACAAATTATTGGGGAGAAGTTATTGCAACATCAATCTACTTGATTAATATAAGTCTTACCAAAGCAATTTGTGATAAGATGCCTCTTGAGGCATGGGAAAGCCATAGATGGATGGTTGAACACTTGAGAGTATTTGGTTGTGTAGCATATGCACATGTAGTTAAAGGAGAAAAGATAAAAGTTTGATGATAAAGGTGAGAAGTCTATTTTTATGAGTTATAGTTTAGAATCTAAGACATATATATTATATAATCCTCTTACTAAGAAGATCATCAATTCAAGAGATGTTGTGTTCTTAGAAAATGAGTCATGAGATGGCTCGATTGATGCATCATCTAGAACTTCTAGTAAAGTGCCTATCAATTATGAAGATGATGAGTTGGGTGATCAGCAAGATGAAGCAACAATAGAAACTGATGGAACCAAAGAGATTTGGATTTCTCTTGACAAAATTAGGTAGAAAGGGAAGCAATTAGAGATAGCCAAATAGTCAGCTCTGTATAGCTCTAGATAGCTCCAAATTGCTCCTAACAAAAGTATGTAGAGAGTAAAGCAAGTTGGGATAGCTAGAAAGTTGGCTTTAGATTCAATGTACACAACATAGTAGTAGTAGTAGTGAGATTTTTTATCCTACTCTCACTTCCCTTCTACCAAGAAAGACTAAAATTCCAAGGGAGATATACCAAGATGAAAGGTATAATTATTTTGATGAGAATAGTAATTTTTCCTTATATTATCATAGTGATATAGTTTACTTTGAAGAAGCTATAAAAGAAGCAAAATGATGTGAGGCCATGGATGAGGAGATAGATTCAATACAAAGAAATGAAACTTGTGAACTCACTAATTTGCCTCCAAATAAATAAGTTATTGGTGTGAAATGGGTGTATAAAACCAAGTGTAATGTTGATGGGAAAATAGATAAGCATAAAGCACATTTGGTGGTCAAAGGACACAAACAACAGTTTGGTAGATACTATGATAAAAAAATATGCACCTATTCAAGGATGGAAACTATGACTACTATCATAGAAATTGCAGCCCAACACAAATGGAAGCTATTTCAAATGGATGTGAAAATTGCCTTCCTGAATGGTGTGTTGAGAGAATAAGTCTATATGGATTACCCACCTAGTTATAAATTTTTGGGTGAAGAAGGTAAAGTATATATGATAAAGAGAGCTCTTTATGGGCTGAAGCAAGTGCCAAGAGCATGGTATAGTTGGATTGACTCATATTTGTTGATCAACGGTTTCAAAAAAAGTGATGGTGAGCCTACTCTTTACATTAAAGAAATAGGTGGTAAGATTTTAATTATTGTCTTATATGTTGATGATCTAATTTTTACTAGGGATGATGATTTCCTTATTGCTAGTTTCAAATAAGCTATGAAGGATGAGCTTGAAATGATAAATTTAGGAATCTTGAGATACTTTCTAGTCATAGAAGTTAAGCAAATGGATGATGACATTTTTATTTCTCAAGAGAAGTATGCACATTAGATTTTAGAAAGGTTTAGAATGTTGAACAAAAAGGCATCCCCAACACCAATAGCAATAGGTATTAATTTGAGTAAGGAAGATTACAAAAATGGCATGGATCCAACTATGTTTAAGAGTTTGGTTGGAAGTCTAATGTACTTAACAACAACTAGGCCTCACATTATGCATGTAGTGAGTTTGATTTCCAAGTTTATGGAAAGATGAAAGGATACTCATTGGAAAGTAGGTAAGAGAATTGTGAGGTATGTGAAATGAACAAAAGGATATGGTATTTTATATACTATTGAAAGTGATTCTAGTCTAGTTGGCTATACAAATAGTGATTGGACTAGAAGTCTAGATGATTGATACTTTCGGTTATATTTTTTCCATGATGGGTTTGGATGTGATTTCTTAGTCTTCCAAGAAGCAAACCATAGTTGCCCAATCTATAACTGAGTCTAATTATATTGCAGCAAATGAAACAACATGTCAAGTGGTTTGTATAAGGAGGATCTTAGTTGATTTGAGGGAAGAACAAGTGAAAGAAAAAACCATATTTTGTGATATAATATCTATCATTGTTTAAAAAAAATCTTGTGTTTCATGGTAGAAATAAACATATAGAAATTAGATATCATCTTATTCATGAGCAAGTTGAAATCATTTTCAATAAAAAGAGAACAATGGTCACCCAAATCTTGACATTGGGAATGGATCAAATTGTTCAAGGAGGTCTAATTTTCTAAAGCAAAAAAGAATGAATTATAAACTTGCAGGTAACCAAAGATAATTTGGGAAAAAATAATGGGTGCAATGAACATTTTTGATTAAAAGGAAATACAAAAACTATCCAAGGTCATCTAACTTGCTTGAGACATTGTGTTGAGAAGCAATATCATGATTCCTTGAGCAACTCCAAAATCAACAAGTCAATAGAAAATAATGGCTTCTTGATAAAGCCACAGCTATATTTTATTGATTCTTATCATCAAACAAGAACATAGATATATTCTTTTCAAGATCTAAAGTTGTTTTTATTTTTCTTAAATAAGAGTATCATACTTTTCTTATTATAACTTCTTACCAAATAATTTAATTTATATTAACAAATAGAAACACTTTCTTTTCTAGATCTAAATGTGTATAGGTAATGATATAATCTATATTCATATTTTACTCATATGAAAAATATGTTACCCTTTTATCTGTACCCTCTGAATGATCAGAAACAAGCCTTTTACCAAAATTTTGGGTGGTTGCCAACAATACTCCAAGAAAAACAATGTATGAATGAAAGAAGCGGTGTTTGAGAGTAGCTTCCTTTTTAAAGAGGATTTACATAGTCTAAAATAGGATTGTGAGAAAGAAACAAAATATCCACTATGAAAACCTGTGCACAGAAACAAAAGAAACCATAGTATATAATAATGCTCATAATTTTGCAAAGCTAGTTTACTTGATCTACAATTTGCACCATTTTCTTACTACCTTTCCAAGCCATGATTACATGCTAGATGTAACATTTTTCAAGGTTGATTTTAAATTTTTAGGAGATGCTTCACACATGACTATAATGTGCTCATTTCTAAGCTCGTTTAAATTTAGGGAAATGAAAGTTAATATATTTAAGCAATTATTGTTTAAAAGGAGGTAATAGTTTTTATTTTATTTCACAAAGATGATTGTTGTATGTTAGAAATAGATTTACATTTTCTTGGTCAAAATAAATAGTTAAATGAAGATAGGGGCCTTTTTCATAATTTAAAAAACTCATAATTACAATAATAATAATAAATTATTAACTAAAAAATTATTTTTAAATGATATTTTTATAATTATTGTTTTATACGTTAAGAACAAAGGATGTTGTTAGAAAAAAAAATTGTAGTCCAACCACACCACCATAGAATGCTCTAAGAAATCATCCAACAAAATTTACTTTCTACTTTACTAAAAACTCTAAGAAATAATCCTCCAACTTTATCAAGAATTTTAAATCAAGAATTTTAAATTAAGAATTTCAATTTTTTCCCTACCCAAAAAAAATTGTAATTATTTACATTAAGCTTATAGGATGTTATCTGGTAATACTCAATTTTCATAGAGTTTTCTAAAATAGTATCATCAAAAAATAATACTTGCACTTATCAAAATTTCCTCCCTCTACTTTGTATAATGTATAATCTCACTACAAAAATTGATCTAGAGTCTTAATGATCCAACTAGTCGACACTAAAGGGAAGGTTAATAGTGTCTAGAATATCAAGACATGTTAGGTAGTTCTACAAGTATTATTAGGAAAATAAGATACTGACAGAGGTGAGGGGTGCAGGCTGAATTAGGATCTATAAAACTTTTAACTCTTTGAAACAAATCAAATGCATTCACCATTAACCCATCTTATATCAACATCATGAACCATACATACATAAATAGTTATAGATCTAGATTTATCCATATATGCATAAACATGAAAGCTAATGTAAATAGATGACACAAATATTGATTACATAGAAACCCTCCCAGGTGAAAGTGATACTGGGGTGGGGATGATACCTACAAATATTCACTAATGCAACAATAATGTGTGCCTATTAAGGCTACAAAGTTTGATCACTTTTGGTGATCTACCCTGCGAGGGGCCTGCCCCACTAAGAGCTTACAAGACTTATTTAGTTTACACTGATTAAAGGATATAAACTCACAACTAAGTAAGCACTATGTTAGAAGATTCAAATAGGCCTATTAAGACCACTCTATTAAGATATTTACCTTGACTCACTTGCTAGAATGTATAAGTACCCAATCCTTCAGTTAGCACATTGATGCTATATTAAAGATCTTCTCTTTTCAATTATGATCTTATCTCCTTATCTGATATACTCTATTTTTCCCTTCACTTCTAAGTTGCTATGTTTGATTTCTTCTCCTTAACTGATCAAACATAACCTTCCCTCACTTATACACTTGCCTTTTGGCTCTCTCTTTATCCTTCTCACATGCACACATGAATTTAGGGCTAGGAATCTCCTTAAATAAAAATTCTAGATCATGAGATCAAAGATCCAGATTTCTCCCTTTTGTCACCTAGTCCTTCCATTTGTCTCATTGGTTTATCACCTTGCATAGTGAAAGATAACTTCTGACAAAATGCGTAGACAACTCCTTAGTTGTCTCTACAAACATAAAATCACATATAGAAGTTGGCTAAAATGGTTTACATAAGTATTTGTTCCATCACAAACACATATGCCAAAACTTGTTTACTTGACACTTGAATACCTTGATGCCTAGTCACAAATGATATTAATGGCGTCCCTCAGTTTTTGTATGCCCAACATTTTCTGTGAAACTCGATATGAAAAAACTTTGTTTTCTCAGCATCTATTGACTTCACTTAGCATAAATCGGCACTCAATCCATACTGATAAGCTTGGCATCCTAAGACTTGCTAGACTCAGACTAAAACATAAATAAGTCCATAATACATTAGGGATTCCTTGGGTGGCTTGGTCGTAGTGATGATGGACAACTCTTCCTTGGAAATGACTAAGTGTTTGACAGTAATAGGTGACATGACTTGGAGATCAACAATCTCCCCTTTTGACATTAGTGGCAAGAACACTTTGGCATGACTTATAATTACATTCAAAATTTCAAAATAGCACTCCCTCTTAGACTATGACTCGATCTTCATAAAGATTTCACTATATACATCATATGTACATGTCTACATAAATGAGTAGTATTACATTATCATACCTATGATCTTTCATTTGTTCCTATTTCTGATCATGATTACTATTTTCCCTTTGTATATTCTCTTCTCTATTTTCCCCCTTGGTTTTGTCACTCATGGCTTAGAGATTATTGGGGTCAAATTATACTTGTCAAAAAATGATTTATGAATCTTTAAAATCATAGCTAATGCATGATCCCAGTTGGATCTAACAAATTCCAAAACTTGTATCTTGATCTCTAGCTGAGGATCTAGATAGACTAAACTATTTTTTGTAGAGAGATGTGGATCTCTCTAAACTAAATCCTTTGTAGTTATAAGTTCTTTCTACATTACCTCCAAAATAAGTATCAAAAAAGATTTAATAGAAACCAATTTAACTCTTATGTTTTAATCTTTAGCCATTAGCTTGGCTAATCTCCCTTGTGCAAGAGTCAATCTATTGAGATTAATGGAGCTTGAATTTGTGTCCATGCTCAAAGAATGTCATGTGGACTTCAAATTTTGACTAAAGTTTATCAATAGCCTATCGATTCTCCAAGGTGAAGAACTCAACATCACAAAGTTTCTTATGTACAAAGAATGAATATTTTTTATAAATTCATCTAAATTATGTATAAGGGTGGAAAGTTCAACCTATCTAATAGCAATTTTTGTTGAAACTTTCTCCAAAACTTTAGCCTCAAATTTCTTCTCAAACCAACTCACGACCTTTTCATTTTCCTTAATGTCATCATTTTTTACCTTCTCAACAATATGAACTAATTTTTCTATAATAGGTGTCTTCTCGTTAACATTAGGAATCTCAAATACCTTTTAAAAAAAGAAGTCTTTTATTTCATGCAATAGCTACCTTTGCTGATTTTTATTTTTTAGGTCCCCTCGCTTTGTTTTTCTCTTCAATAATTCTTGCAATATTTGTATTTGATTAGAATTTATTTTTCTTGAGGTCATACTTAGGAATTACAACGACCTCATCTAATGTTAGAAGATTTCTAGGTGACTTGGCCTTCTTCTTCATTTTCTTTGACCTAAGTGTCCTGACACTTGGTAATATAATCTACAATTCTATTACATTAGCACTCAACCACTGCATCCCTTGGCATTTTTTGAAATCTTCTTCTGAGTAGGTATAAGCTGTTATACAAGTGTATTAGTTGATGTTTTAGTAGATTTTGACATGTAACACTTGGAAATAGAACTAAGTGTTGTATTGTTTCTTTCTATTCAAGTTCCTAGGCTTCCTCAGTCCTTTTTGGCTCGACCTCCCTTGCTTCCTCAATGTGGGGTCCTCATCACTTGCATGTTGATATGCTTTCTTTGGTTCTTTTCCTTCTTCTTTGTCAATGATAAGATTTTCCATGGGCATTGGATGTAAAAATTTAATCATTTCCTTTCCTTATTCCTCAACACTTACATCTTCTTTACCTTTCTCCTCAACTGTGATTGTTGATTGGGTTGGTCTTGAATCCACAATTGGTACACTTTCAATCCTTGGATAATCCTAAAATTATATTAGCACTAGATTGATGCATGATAGAGAAGTGTCTAAGGTTGCATTTATGAATGCTTCACTTTTGATTTCTTCCTTAATTAAGACATTAATATTTGTCTTTGTTCCATCAAGGATGTCTTCTATAGTAAAATCATCTTGTTCTTCACTCTCCACTACCTTTCTTCTTATTTTCTTTTCTAGATTATTTGGCTCATTATAATCTTCCTTATTATGCAATTCCATCGTTTCTTCCCCTTTTTCTTCTTCTATTGGTTTAACTAATAGCTCTAATGCCTTCTTCCACACTAATGTGCTCTTTTAAACTACCTCTTCTATTTTATTTTTCAGAATTTTATAAGCCCTTATCTTGGGCACAAAATTATTTGTGAAATCCCTTAGGGCTATAGACATATATGTCTTCCCTAAATCTAGCAATTCTAAGCTAATGTAGCTTCTTTGATTTGTCTTTTAGTAAACAATGCTTGTTTATATGTTGTGTCCATCTTATTGTATATTTATTCAAGGATTTCCTTTCCTAACTCTATAGGAATATGTTTATACTTTATCATCATATCAAGAACTACTTGTTCTACTTCTTTTTTATCTAACTTCTCTAAAGAATCATATTTGACTTGTTTAAATCCTTAAAAAATGTGTTGAATTTATGATATCAATCACATACGTGACCAATATATTGAGGAGGTTTCTTGGGACCAATTTGGAACTTTCTCATGTCATTTGACTCTATTCTTTTTCATTTAGCCTTGTCATCATCAGGAATAACAATGAGTTTCCTCCTTGGCTTCTTCTTTTGACCATGCTCGGTCCCTTTAGTTACCTGTTTTCTCTTTGGTGGCATCTTGTGCTTAACAAGCTTACTTATCTTTTCTACCCCTTTCTTTGGCTCAGTAACTGCATGAGACATTTTCTTAGATCCTAGGCTTGTGAATCTTCTTTGAGGTGTAGTGGTGGGATGTTGAACACTTTTCTTGAAATTCCTCTTTACCTTAGGATCTACAATCACAATTTTCTTCTACTTTGTTGCCTTAGGCTTGGAAACCACTATCTCTTTTCCTTTTGTCTCATCCCCTTCATCATCCTCATGTTGGCATTATGATACATTTTTGTCATTAGTTACAACACTTATTGGATTCTGAATGCTTACCGAGCTCTCACCGGACATTCCTTTGTAAGCCAAGATTTACCTAGTTCTCAGTGTTTACTAAGTGATTGAGGTGAACAAAGAAGTCAGTGTTTACCAAGTGATCGAGGTGAACAAAGCAGCCAGTGTTTACCGAGTGTTCAAGGTAAAGAACGGAATCAATTTTGATCGAGTGAAGATGTACTTAGTATTGACCAAGAACTTTGTGATAACCGAGCTCCTGAGGTTATTAATGAAATTAATTTTACCAAGCTCAGACGGTTATCAAGGAAACTAACTATCACGGAGTCACAAGGTTCTATCGAGTGTTTCCTTTGATCACCGAGCTACAGTTCAGATAGAAATGTTCACTGAGTGACATCTCTTCTACCGAGTCTCCAGTGGTTACCGAGTTTAGAACTACTCGAAGTGTTTAGTATGGACCATGCCTTCACTTCTACCGAGTGCATGACGATGTCAAGTAACGCAGTGGACGCTGAGTATCAGAAGGACACTGAGTCAGTTCAGTGAACCCGAGTTTTTACCTTAGGCCGACTTTGTATAGACATTTGCACTTGTTGTTTTGGCTGACCTTGCATGTATTGTTTATTTGGATGGTATATATATGCAATGTATTGTATCATTCAAATGTGAAAAAAAAAAGTAATGGCAATGAATGAAAATGCGAAAGTGTGAAAGAAATACATGTGTGCGAAAGTATGTGTGCTGAGTTGTGAAGGTATTCAGCAAGGTCAAGTTTTGGAGCAGAAAAGTTTTATCTATCACATCAAGGTGAATCAGAGCATAGCGGATCTTATCAGCAATCAGTTGTAATCAGATCCACTATTTCATTCTAACAGGTGAATCAGTTTTTGTAAATCCTTTAACAAGGTAGACTTAACAGTCTTTTGTAAATCTCCTAAAAGAGTGCATACTTTATTGTATGTTTGTAAATCCTCTAAAAAGGTGGATCTAGCAATCCTTTGTGCTCCTAATAGGGCAAATCACTAGAAGTGGTCATTGTAAGCCTTAACCGGCCAACTTCATACTGCAGTAACGAAGCTTTGTGGGTTTCATCCCCACCCAGTTTTACTTTCTATTTGGAAGGTTTCTGGGTCACCAAATCTGTGTGTTCAAGTGTTGCAAATGATTTTGTTTCATGCTTACAGTAGGTTACTTGGATGAATGATGAATATATCAGTATGCAGTTTTATTGTTTGAAATTTTAAAAGTTACTGATTCACCCCTCCCCTCTCAGTAACTTGTCATATCTTGAATATTTCCAACAATTGGTATCAGAGCAATAAGGTTCTCAAGATAAAAGTTTCACAGCTTGAGCAAAGATCAAGGACAATGGAGATATTCAGACTTGACAAAACTATTGAGAATGAAAAGCTAGATCTGAAAATGGCCATGGCTCAACTCAATGAAGTAAAAGAGCATCTTTCACAATCCTTGAAAAGAAGAAAAGAACTTGCAAGGAAAATGAATGACCATCAGTATGCTGAAGAAAAGATTGAAGATCTCTCACCATCAAGTAGTTCAGATGAAGCTGACAAAGCAATCAAAGAACTTTTAGAAAAGAATGGATCTCTGCAGGAAGAAGTAAGAAAGCTCAAAAGGGAACAAGAAATCCAGTCCATCAGGCTATGTGAAATCTTGGAGCGAAGGAACAAGGCAGCTGAAGACTTAGAGGTAAGAAATAATCAATCCTCTTAGCTTGAAAATCTTGTAACTCAATTATCTAATGCAAATGAAGAAATTATGAATCTAAGATCTGAGAATGAGAATTTGAGAAATGACTTAATTACTGAAAGGCAAATCAATGCAAGCTTACAAAGTGATCTAATCTCTGAAAAACAAGTCAATGAGAGAATGGTAAAATCTCAAAAGGACATGGATCAATTGAATCTACAAAATGAAGAAAACTTTCATAAACAAAATGGTAAAGCAGGCCTTGGATACAAGGAAGAAGGTGAATCCTCCAAACAGGGTACTCAAAAGAATCAAAGGCCTACTTACAGCCACTGTGGTAAGTTAGGTCATACATCTAATAGATGTTGGAGCAATGGAAAAGGAAAATTTAATGGAAAGTGCTACAATTGCAATCAGCATGGACACAAAGCCAATGAATGAAAAGAAAAACCGAAATTTGAAGGTAAATGTCACAAATGCCAAAAGCAAGGTCATAAGGCATCACAATGCAAATCCAAATCATTTAATCCAGCTGAACAACTTGTCAAAGAAATATTTGGTTGGGACTACAACACTTGGTGCATATGTCATTATTGTGGAGAATATGATCATACTGGCATAAAATTTGCAAGGCATCACCTAAGAAAAAGGGATACCACTGTAAGATGTTATACATGTACAGAACTTGGTCATATATCTAAAAACTGCATGAACATAAAGAAAGTCGAGGATGAGAAGAAAATCAAAGTAGACAATATTCGGCAGCAAATGAAGCAGCAGTGGATTCCTAAGTCTACCGAGCCAGATAATTCAAGTGATGGAATGGTCACTCAAGAAGTGAGTGACTCTACCATTTCCAATTAAGACTCATTAGGATAAGACCAGGACTGTATCTACAAAGCAATATCCTAAGTAGTCCTAAAATGAAAATATGATCAAATCAGTATTTCAGATACATCAAGATCATGGTTGGTACATGACCTTACCGAGCTCAGTCGGGTGCAATAAGGCTTCTTTCACCAAGTTGCACTTACCGAGCATGGTTGGTTCTTCTCTTACCGAGTTAAGGTCGGTTTAACCTATTTTCTTTTGGTCATCGAGTTGCAAAGTTTAAGCCGAGCTAGTGGATGACAGTCTGTCGATTGCAGCTACCTTCGTACTAAATATTAATGGCAAATTTTTCATCAAAAGGGCAGATTTCAACCTCAATTTTTACCGCAAATTTGAGATTTACACAAAAAAAAGGCTTTCAAGCAAGTTCAAGTGATTTGAAGAGATTTTCCAGCAAAATATTCTTACGAAACCTTTTCACTCACCGAGCAACAATGGCATCCGCAAGCACCACCAGTAGCAAGGCGAAGAAGGGTTCCGAAATGCTTGTGAAGGGAACGGAATGGAAGGCACAAACATTCAAGTTCGTTCCTTCCATCGCTGAATCGCTCGATCCCAATGGAGCTCAATCACAGATTCCACCCAAGGTACTCTTCGTGAATGACATTCACACTCATTTTAAGTGTGTTATTCAAGAAATAAAGACATTGTACATGGATAATGCCCTAGCGGAGTTATGTGTAAATGGTTCTCTCAAAATCGAGCACAAGCATTTGGAAACTAAAGGTTCGACTCACATCGCGCATATGCCTAGAAACTTCCAAACCAAATGGATTAGGTATATCTTGAGTCGAGTGCATAATGGTCAGTTGTGGTTGGAACAACCCATTTTGATAACCAAGAAGATGATTCACAAAATCACAGGTCTCCCGATGCTCAGCAAAGCCAAAACCACCAAAACCCTAGGACGGGATGAGTTACAGAGGCAAACCCTAGCCGAGTGGGACAGTAGAGGTTTGAAGGTTAACACTGTAACAGATCCGAAACTAAGATTTGGCATACATATTATTGCATATAAGTTATATAGTTCCAGCAGGTTAAATAGTGTACCGTGTGAAGCTGTGGATTTGGCCCTGAAAATTGTAAAGAAGAATCTTGAGTTTGATCTGTCAGAAGTAATGTTGAAGTAGTTAAACAAGAACATGGACAGTATAAGGACATCAAAGAATAACCCCTATAAATTTGGATCTCTGTTAATATGTTTACTATTTTATGTACAAAAATTCTTTCCATCAAAGGGAACCGTAGAATGGAGAAAAGATGTCCCAATTTTGTATCAGATTAAAGAGTTTATAGCAGAGATGGGAGAAAATTTTGATAGTATCATGGATAACTATTTTGAAGACTTTAAGGAGAGGATGAATAACCGATTCAAAATTCCTCTTAGGCTTGTTGAAGAATATAAAGATGACATATATTTTATGGTTGACTATGACAAGGTGTACATATAGGCAGTTAGACCTCGAGTTGCATGGGTGAAACCTCTTCCATATGAGGTAAATATTGATGAAACAAGGGATATCATTGAAGCACTGGTAAATGAGCCAGTAGACCCAAGGCAACGGATTTTTGGTACTTATGATGAAGCAAAGGCCAAAATTGAACTGGAAATCAAAATTCCACAGGCCATCAGCAAAGGTAAGAGGAAAGTGGCCAAACTGAAAACTGCAATAGGTCCTCTTATGCTCACCAAGGGAAAAGGTGAAGATAAAGAAAGTGAAGATAAAGAAAGTGAAGAAGAAGAAGAAGGAGAAGAAGAATCAGAATAAGAGCAACCGGCAAAGAAGAAAGGCAAGGTAATCATTACCATGCCCAAAAAGCAGCCTACTGTAGTATTTACTCGGAGGACAAGAAAAGGTATTTAGGAACCTGTATTGGTCAAGCCTACACCTACATTTGAGCAAAGGCTCAAATCATTGGAAGAAGGAGCTGGCATCACAAATTTCAAGGCATTGAAATTTGAGACAAGGACTGATGGAGAGAAAATGTAGATTGAGGAACTGGTACTTAACAAAATGGGAAAATGGAAATACTCCCCAGACCAGATTGCTCCTCATATCTCTAAAGAACTACTGGAGAGAGTACAGTCAAGATGGGAGTTAGCCACCAAGATGGTAAAAGATATATATGAGCAATCCTTGAAGAATCTTTGGCCTAGTCTCACTGGAGCAGAGGTAAAATCTGAATTGAAAACCTATGAAGGTAAAATGATGATCAGATTCCACACTTGTTTGATTTTGATCAAAGATATAGAGCATGTTGTAAATGATGCTACAAACATGTGGAAAAACATCTATCATCTACATAAGCCCAGTGTAGACCCAATAGAAATAAAGGATGATGACAGCAGCAGTAGCAGTGATGAATCAGATAGCGCTCCATCCATCACAGTTACACAGGGAGAGTTGCATGCAATGATGGAAGAGAAAGAGGAAGAAGACAAAGAAGAAGAAGCTGAAGAGGAAGATAAGGAGGATGATAAGGTAGAAATTGCAGCAGTAGTTATTGCATCCCTTCCTCACTCCCCAGATAAACCTGTGACATCATGAAGGTTGGAGTCAGCTTCAGCAGGTTCATCTACACCAAATTTACCATCTACACCTGCCATATCTCAGCTCCAGGTATCATCAGTGGAAGTGACTACCACTTCGTCTATCGAGCTGCACCCCTCTTTATCTACCGAGTTGGCCTCCTTGACTCCATCATCATCAGTTGGTATTGCTGTAAGTTCTCCAATTTTGACTACTCCAATTTGTTCTACAATTTTGTCGCCATCTACTTCAGGCACAGTGAGCTTAGATACTATATTATCGAGTGTATCACCATTTTTGGCCAGTACTCAAATTTTTGACCCTGTACATACTCCTATTGGCACTCAACCCTCAAGCATCCCAGTTTTTACTGCTAGTCCTTCTGTCTCTACTATTGTGTCTATTCCAAAGGTCAAACCAGTCATCTCAGAAGTCAAACAAGAGCAACCATTAAGACTTATGATCATTGGAAAGGAAATTCCTGAAGACATTGACTTGGACACAGAGATAGTAATTCCAAAGATTGACTTTGATAATGCTACCATTGAAGAAATGAGGTATGCTAGTCAACTTATTGAGAAAAAGGCTACTCAGATGCAGTTAAGATCGAAAAGGGATAAGGAATACAGGATAATTGAGGATGCCCGAAACATAATTACTGAGGCTATAGGTGTTGATGTTGATACTTCTCAACACATTTTGATTCAATTGGAAGAGGCAGTTAATAAATTCAATGAAGATGCCTCCAGACAAGAAAAGTTGATTGAGCGTGTAGCAAAGAAATTTGATAATAAGGTGTTGGGGCACATTGTCCAGAACATTGCAATAAATCAGGTTGCATTAACCTCAGTTTTGGCAGATATGGAAAATTCTTTTAATAATGTAACATCCCTTTTTGCTAAGCTTTGTGATGTTACCGAGTACACTAAGGGAATAAGAGAGAAACTAAATAAAATTGATGAGGATCTGAAGGTGAGCACACAGAACTTGAAGCTTGACCCCAGTTCAAGCTCATCTCATCACCTCAGGATCAAATTTTTTTCAGAGAAGCAGGCAGAATTGTTGAGAGAAGAGGCAAGGATCCAATCTACATTGATAGATATCCAAAACATGATCCTTCCCATCATGGATTCAATGCAGAAGCACATTGCACATTCAAAGACATTAATCCATGATAATAACTTCTCCATTGTAGACCATGTGATTGAACTTTTGGCTGAAGTTCAAGTAGCTCTTTCCACCTGCAAAATTTTGCAAGAGAATTGGGATAAGACTCTCCAGATTATTCTTTAGGTACATTCAGAGTTCATCTCTCATTTTGGTGTTTCTATATAAGTATATATATTCTTTTATTCTTTGGCATTATTGTCAAAAAGGGGGAGATTATTGTTGGATATGTATACTATGGGTGAATAAGTGTTTTCGGAGAAATTGTACAAAGGAAGAGATATACAGCTCATGTAAATACTGTATGTACATTCTATGGGGGAGTTGTATATAATGAAGCTATGTATATTTAGAATCAGTCATCAGCATGTCAGATAAATTTTGTCTCATAAGTGTTTTTGTCACTAATTCCAAAGGGGAGATTGTTGGCATTATGATACATTTTTGTCATTAGTTACAACACTTATTAGATTTTGAATTCTTACTGAGCTCTCACCGGACATTCCTTTGTAAGCCAAGCTTTACCTAGTTCTCAGTGTTTACCGAGTGATCGAGGTGAACAAAGAAGTCAGTGTTTACCGAGTGATCGAGGTGAACAAAGCAACCAGTGTTTACCGAGTGTTCGAGGTAAAGAAAGGAATCAGTTTTAACCGAGTGAAGATGTACTTAGTATTGACCAAGAACTTCATGATAACCGAGCTCTTGAGGTTATCAAGGAAATTAATTTTACCAAGCTCAGACGGTTATCAAGGAAACTAACTATCATCGAGTCACAAGGTTCTATCGAGTGTTTCCTTTGATCACCGAGCTACAGTTCAGATAAAAGTGTTCACCGAGTGACATCTCTTCTATCGAGTCTCCAGTGGTTACCGAGTTTAGAACTACTCGAAGTGTTTAGTATGGACCGTGCCTTCACTTCTACCGAGTGCATGACGATGCCAAGTAATGTAGTGGACGCTGAGTATCAGAAGGACACCGAGTCAGTTCAGTGAACCCAAGTTTTTACCTTAGGCCGACTTTGTATAGAGATTTGCACTTGTTGTTTTGGCCGACCTTGCATGTATTGTTTATTTGGATGGTATATATATGCAATGTATTGTATCATTCAAATGTGAAAAAAAAAAGTAATGGCAATGAATGAAAATGCGAAAGTGTGAAAGAAATACATGCGTGCAAAAGTATGTGTGCTGAGTTGTGAAGGTATTCAGCAAGGTCAAGTTTTGGAGCAGAAAAGTTTTATCTATCACATCAAGGTGAATCAGAGCATAGCAGATCTTATAAGCAATCAGTTGTAATCAGATCCACTGTTTCATTCTAGCAGGTGAATCAGTTTTTGTAAATCCTTTAACAAGGTAGACTTAACAGTCTTTTGTAAATCTCCTAACAGAGTGCATACTTTATTGTATGTTTGTAAATCCTCTAACAAGGTGGATCTAGCAATCCTTTGTGCTCCTAACAGGGTAGATCACCAGAAGTGGTCATTGTAAGCCTTAACTGGCCAACTTCATACTGCAGTAACGAAGCTTTGTGGGTTTCATCCCCACCCCAGTTTTACTTTCAATTTGGAAGGTTTTTGGGTCACCAAATCTGTGTGTTCAAGTGTTGCAAATGATTTTGTTTCATGCTTATAGTAGGTTACTTGGATGAATGGTGAATATATCAGTATGCAGTTTTATTGTTTGAAATTTTAAAAGTTACTGATTCACCCCTCCCCTCTCAGTAACTTGTCATATCTTGAATATTTCCAACACCTCATCAGTCTCATCTTCTTCTTCTTTTCCTTTAGTAATCTATAAGGTTCCTTCTCCAAGTTTTCTTTCAAGATCAAAAATCATTTCTTCTTTTTCTATCCATCATGGGCACTTTCATTTGCATCACCATCTTGATCTTTCCTGTCTCATATGTATCAAATGGCTTAGCATTCTTGTCTATCTCTTTAAACAACAAGGTTATCACAATGGTTGATATCTCATCTAAATTTACCTCATATTGCAAAGGCCTTAGCAATGCAACACTTGGTAATACAACTTCTGCATAAGTATAGTCAATGCCCACCATGAAACAAATGTCATCATAATACTGGTCAACAACTGACTTAAGAATCCTTATCATGTTCTTCTTTTGAAATCTTTAAACTCGTCAAAGTATCCATCTAGAATAGTTTCACAAATTTCTCCTGGTTTCTCAATAAAATCATCAATTTTCTCAGTTACTAGTTTTTCCCTATCCCACGCAACTTTCACAATAATAGGGAATGAATTTTTCCCATGGAAAAATATACACATCAAAAGTGATCCAAACTTACATGAGGTATTCTTATCTTTCCTTATGGCTCCAAGATTCTTAGGTAATTGTATTAGCTATAGCTCAACAAGGTTATATTTGTGGTCATTCTTTGCAATATTGTATCTCATGTCAGCCGCAATGCATGGCACACTATTCAGTCAGCTAGAATGATAAAGTTTTTGTTGGAAAGTGAAACTAGTAAAAGCTATACATGAAAAAACAAGGATAAGACAATAGGTTGAAGTATCTACTGTGTAGGAGAAAATTGGTAGATTGGTGAAGGTTATGTAAGAACCTACACCACAAGCTAGGAAAAGGGTCAAGTAGATTGCCAGTGGATTAGGAAAGAGGAGAAAGACTATGCAGATAAGATATTTTGAGAGTTTAGAGGATGATTCTCCCATTTTTTTGGGGTGGATGGGAGGAGGCTGGGGGGCACATTAATGCCTATTATTCTATAGGCTTGCCCTACAATTCTATGGAGCACATTAATGAACTGATGCCCCCTTACTGTTCAGCAAGGCAAGCTAATGCTATCCTGCTGAATTGTAGGGTAGTAAATTTGAGAAACTTGATAGCCCTGGTCCCATAGGGGATAGGGGGCTAGCCCTCCAATTCAAGGAGCCTGCTAAAGAAACAATTCTAGTTGGGGGCATAGTTGCCTAGCCCAGATTCTATACATAACATGCCCAAAAAAAACTTTTGAACAAGATGTGTAGGAAGCAAGGACAAAAACATGCAAGAAAGCATGGAAACCAAAGGTAGAAAATTTGAATATGTAGATTATAAATGATGATAATTTTGTTCAATTAAATAAATATTATAGTATGTACAATAGTATGGATAGAAGACAGCTAGAGAATGTTGTTATAACAAATCTGACTTTGAAGAATAAAAAGTTTGAGAGTATACAAAATAAGATTCCTGAAGACCTATACAATACGTTGGTTGATATGAAGAAAAGGATATTAGAAGAAGATTTGAGTATGAGGATCATATCAATAAATAAGTTATGTGATGTTGAACCAAAAGAGGAATCAGATAGAGTATTGAAGGGTGTTTAGCCCTTGTTGAGGAACAAAACAAGAGCAACTATTCTGATGGGAGGAAATTATGGGGAAGTTAGGCAAGAAATAAATGAGGTTATAGTAAAATATATGTCATTGATACCTAAGTTGAGTGCATAGACCAAAGCTTATAGTTTAGTATATGTACAGGTAGAAGAAGATGAAAAGGAGACACAACAAGAACTTTCACCACCTCACATTGTTATGGGTTTTGAATCCATACAAGTGGATAGCACACACATAATTGTGGATGTAAAGGAGAATCATTTTGCAGGATATGGAGAAAATATTATTGGTAATATCAACAATATCATTGCATATAGTAGCTTAGATGATGAGGAAGAAGATAAGAAGAAGAAGGAAGAACAAGAAAAGAGGAAATAGGAAGCAGGAAGTAGAAGAAAAGAAGAGAAAAGAAGAAGAGGAAAAGAAGAGAAGAAGAAGAAGAAAGAAGGGGAACAATAGAAGAAGAAAGAGGAAGGAAGAAGAGTAAAAGAAGATAAAGGCTACTATAACTTCAGTAGTATTAGTAGCTGGAACATCACAAACAATACCTATTCCATCTAATGAGAAAGATTAGAAAGAGCTAATGAGCACCTTGAGAAAATTGTTTGAGAAAAACAAATTTGTAAAGTCTTTGGAGAAGACTCCTACTAAAGTCTTGGAGTGGATGCAAAAGACAATTTCAATAGCTATAGAAAATCTAGAATTGTAGGTTAAGGAAAAAGAGTTGGTGAAGACTTTTGATGAGGATTTCACAACTTTAGTTGAGGTAGTAGTAGTGTAAGTGCAAACAAAGCATGATGCATCACTATTTGACACAGTATGCACAAATGTTAAGAATAATATGAAAACCTTAGATGTATATATAAAGGAGCTATGGAAGAGATTAGATGAAGGTAAGAATTTTTATGGAAAATGCTCAATGTCTTACAATTATTTATCAAATTTTGATGCAAAGATCAAAAGACATATGAGTGAGCCTCAAACACTCACTACTAGATTGCAGCAACTAGAGGTCAGAATTGAAGATTCTAAAACTAAATTTTAGAAGATCCACAATTCTATAAGGGGCATTGAGTTTGACAAGGAGAAGGTACTAAGGAGATTCTCTATTCTCAAAGAATATTTGTTACCCAAAATTGTCATTTTGCAAAGGCAAATGGAGGAATGTCTTACAGTGAAGAATTCCTATGACAAGTTTATCTATACTAACTTGAGCACAGTTGAAGTGGCATCTTATGCACTTTTTGCACTCATTAGTATATTAGATACAATTAAAGGCAAATGGAAGGACTTAGACATGTTGATGTTTATTTTTCAGATTTTATATCCAGAATGACGAACTGATCATCAACAAGCAACAAGTTTTGTGATACAGTTTTTGACACCTTTGTCATTGATGTCAAAGGGAAGTATTATGTAGAGAAAATTGTTTACATGTGAATGCATATGTAAGGGGGAGCTTATGTATGTATCAATGTAAAAGAGTGATAAGGAATGTAATGATCCATCAAAACATGAATAAAATTCTTGTGTTTTAAATGCAAGTTTTGTAGTTAATTTTTATGTTTTAATGTATGACATCATTTAGGGACATAGCCAATTTTCCAAAATTCTTCCATCAATGTCAAAGGGGGATGTTATTGGCAATATGGTCAGATAGATGTCTTGATGGTTTTGATTTATGGCAACATACATTCAGTATTTCATTTTTGTATTTAGAGTTAGAAAATTATCTAAGTGTTAGATAGTTTGCAACAATACAAGGAAAAAATCTTAAGTGTATAGATTACTCTTCAAGAGTTAGCTTATACACACTTAAGGGAAGCTTTATGACACTATAATGATGATGTGGTTAAGATAGAAACTGTGTATGGATAGTAGTTTTCAAATTATAATTAAAATACTAGTCATGTGGGTATTTAACAAAGAAGAATAGACCCATATTAGTAAATAGAGTTCTACAACTTGAGGAATTATTTTGGCTACAAAATAATTACTAAGTCATGATGATTCGACTATGTGGATAATATTCCATAATTTATTTTGTATTATGTCAAACATGTGAAGATATGAAAGCCAATTGTGTAGCAATTTGTGAATGTGCAAGGTATAAATAAAGATCTTGTATTGCATAGTTATGTAGAAGTCATGAGATGTTATAGATGTGATGTGAACTATTATGCAAGACTTATGTGATGCAAATTTTGATGTTTAATCAAAACAAGTGTGAAGTATAGTAGACAACAAGTATTGTATGTATACTTATCTTGTGAAGAATTGAGTTGTATAATTTCATGTTAGGGTAGTGGGCTCTTCTTGCATACATTGTAATTGTTCTACCAACTCCTAACAAGGTTGAAGAAAATCCTAATAGAGTTGAGGCTTCTAACAAGGCCTATTTTCCTAATAGGGACTTGAAACACTATATGTACTTCATAGACTCCTAATAGGGTGAGTATCCTTAATAGGTTCCTATTGTTTAGTGAATCATCTAGTGGGTATCACCACCACCAAGGATTTCCCTTGGCTAGGGTTTCCCTAGTTAACAAATAATGGTGTTATGAGTTATCTATGTGCATGGTTATATTTATTGTTCAACATTGTTGGTTTACTTTCATATGCAAGTTATAAAGTAATTAACAATATTTAGTTGTGGGAAAAAAATTGTAGAATATTAATTCACCCCTCTCCCCCCCCCCTTAGTATTATCTATTTTTAACAATTTTTGTACAATCATATGGACTACAAACTCAACGATAGGATTGGTGATACCATCTATAGATAGTCCTCAGCCATTCCATTTTTCCTTTGTCTTTTCTTTGATAACATTCCTGGCTGAGAAACACATGGTCTTTACTCAATCTAGGGTAGCATACCTTATCACTTGATGAATTATTGGATTTTATCTTTACTAGCCCATTGTATAGCCAAGTTTGTATGTCATGAACCCTTCTTAACATAACCTTTATCCATTTGACTTTTAAAAATTTAGGAAAACCTAGGTCATGGGTAAGCCCTTTCTTAGCCACAATCTTATTCTCCTCCATTAGTACTCCATTTTCATGCAAGTTTTCATAGGCATTCTTCAATTTAAAATATCTAATCTCTACAATCTTACACATATAGCATGAGTGAATGCCATGCACCATGATAACTCTAGGACGAAAGTATGACAATGTCCTTGATGTGTCTCCAGACATTGCAACATCTAGATATGCCTTGAATTTCAAAGGCAAGCATTGATTGTTCCTCACAATTTATGCAATTTATCGATGGCACATTGTAGATTCATACAACCTTTTGCACAACTCACTCTATAAGTTTCAAATCACTTGGTAAATGAAAGCAATCTTAGAATTTTTGAATATAGTTTCAAATGGTCTAATTAGGTCTTCAAGAAATGGTTCATACTAAGGTGGGTACAATAGAGTTGTCTAAACCTCAATATAAATTTTTTTTGCAATACCTTCCTCGATGAAAACAATCACTTGGTCTTTATTGCCATTTGAATGCCTTGCTTGGTCAACATATCAACTCAGTCTATATGGGAGCCCGATCCACATAGTCATACTTAGTCATTATATAATTCGATACTAATGCTTGAGATCAATTATGCATATGATTTATTTTCTTAAATCTTGCCTCAAATATGTCCTAGGACATCTTGATTCATGCAGATATGGACTTTTAACATATCTTATGTCAAGAATTGGTATATTGTGTAACATTCAAATGCATAGTTCCTTATATACCTTCTTTTATAGTTAGAAGTAGTGTAATCACCTGATCCATTAGATTAGGTGACCTCATCTTTACTAGTTCCACTACTCCTTTGTTCTTCCTTCTTTCTCTAGGTTTGATTCATCACATTCCTTTCTCATGTTCATCGCTAGATGTTGGTGCTTAGTTGTTGTAGTTATTTGTCACATGTCCAACAATTATAGAAAATTAAGGTTTCATTCATCCAACTCTCAAATTTACCTTTGAAATGTGTCTTTATACAATTTACTACACCATGACCATACTCACCACAATAATGAAATTTATGCCATGTTTTGTAATCCTAGTTATATGATTTACCTTTCTTAAGAGCATGCCCTTGCTTCTTGCATATTCAATTAGATTGTACCTTGGATTTGCATTCTTGAACTCTATGTCTATATTTGTGACAATTGTAGTAATGACCTTCAAATCTAGGTGCACAAAATGCATTACTAGCCTTTGATCTACATTCATGTGCTTAGTGTCCTTATTTCTTGAAATTAAAATAGTATCCATTGAATTTTGGTTTAGGATTTTTCTTACCAATTTTCTTATGTAAATGTTTGTTGTCTGCCCCATCTTACCACAATGATAGCACGTAGGATTTTTCTTTGTCTTTACATTTCTTTTCTATCCACTCTTTGATGATTCTCCTTCCTTAGATAGGTGCTTGGTATAGCCTAGGCCAGATGTGTCAATAGGTCTCCTTTGTAATCTCATAAGCTCTTCATAATATCACATAGCTTCTTTAGGTTTGTTAAACCTTTTAATGAATTTCTTCTCATGTTTCAGTTCATTCTTCAAATGCTGATTTTGAAATTTAAAATTAGTAATCTACACATCCTTTCTACTGAACTCTTGAGCTGTAAGGAGTAGTATTTTGGTCATATCAAACTAATTTTGAGTAGGCCTTTGCACTTCACTATTCCCATCATCAAGTCTTGTATACATATGATCTTTATCCTCTTTAGCTATCCTTTTTTGCTTAGTCACTTCACACAATCTTACTGACTTTATTTTATGTTCTCTTTAGAGTGCTCTTACATATTTATTTAGTGTGTTATTACTTTCCAATAGGTCTTACTTCATCACTTTCAATAGAATTACCTTCTTCAAGGAGTCCTTCAGTGTCTTTTTCATATAGAGTGACATTCTATTGAATAGCCAAGTCCTTTCTTTTCTTTAAGGATTTCTTTAACTCCTCTCTTGCTACTTCAAGTTGTTTTAGTATGATCAAGATGTCAAGCTTCTAATTCTCAATGATCTTTCCCAACTTATAAGACTCCATTTCCAAGATTGTATCTCTCAAGTTGTCAGACATCTTCTAAGAGAACAAATCTCTGATAATAATTGTTGGGAAGTCTTATTAGGAAAGTAAAATAATGAGAGTGGGATGAATCAAGTTCTATAAAGCTTTTAACTTTTTGAAAAAAATCAAATACATTCACCATTAACCCATCTTATATGAGCATCATGAATAATATAACCATAAATAGACATAGATCTATCTATCCATCATATGCATAAACATGAAAGTAAATGTAAACACATAATACAAGTATTGGTTACCCAAAAATGCTCCAAGGTGAAGTGTAAAACTAGGGTGGAGATGACACCCACAAATCTTTACTACTACAGCAATAAAATGTGCCTATTAAGGCTACAAAGTTTGATCACTTGTGGTGATCTACCCTATGAGGGGTCTTCCCTACTAAGATATTACAAGACTTATTTAGTCTACCTTGATTAAAGGATTTAAACTTACAACTAAGTAAGAACTCTATTAGGAGATTTAAACAGGCTTGTTAAGACCACTCTATTAAGAGATTTACCCTAATTCACATGCTAGAATGTATCATTACCCAATCCTTCCATTAGCACTCTAATGCTAGATTATAGATCTTCTCTTTTTATTTCTGATTTGATCTTCTTATCTGATATGCTATGTTATTTCCTTCATTTCTAGGTTTCTCTGTATAATCTATACTTCTGAATTATCAAACATAGCTTTCCTTTACTTATACACTTCTCTCTTCACTCTATCTTGATCCGTAGAGACTTAGGGCTTCAACTCTCCTTAAATAAACATCTAGAGAAGGTTCTAGATCATAATCAACAATCTAGATTTCTATCTTTTATCACTTAGTCCTTTCATTTATCTAATTGACTGATCACCTTGTATAGGGATTGATAACCTTTGACAAAATATGTAAGCAACTCCTTAGTTGTATCTATAAACATAAAATTGTGTATAAAAGTCAGCGAAAAAGGTTTACATAAGTGTTTATCTCATCACAAACAAATATGCCAAAACTAGTTTACTCGACACTTGAATACTATGATGCTCAGTCACATGACTGATATACATGGTGTCCCTTGGCTTTTGTATGCTTGGCATTATCTATGAAACTTTCCATGAGCTAACTTTTCTTTGCTCGACATTTTTTGACTTCACTCGACATAAACTGGCACTCGATGCATACTAGGGTGTTCAGTAAATTAAGACTTTCTTAGCTCAAACTAAAATATAAACAAGTCCATACTATATTCAACATTCCTTGGGTGGCTCAATGGTAGTGATGATTGACCAACTTTTCCTAGGAAATGAATAAGTATTTGATATTAATAGAAAACATGACTTTGAGATCAACAAGGTAGGAGAGACTGTCTATAGTTTTCCACTAAACACTCTAGATTTCAGATAGAACATTCTAGGATGTGGAATAATCTTGAAGATGAGTTTCTATTTTTGTGTATTACCTCTATAAATGTGTACAATTCATAAGGGAAAAAAATTCATTGCTTTAAAAAATTTGAATTTTTTACTAGTTGTAGAAAAACTAGATTAATATATTCTTGTTTATCTATTACATACCTCTATTGTGTTCGTCTCTTGCTATAGTTTTTTAAATTAGAGTAGCTATTATTTTGGTATTAATATTATTTCTATGCAATTTTTAACATAGTATCAGAGCTATGGATTCAACTAGAAATAGATTACTAAAATTATTTGTTTAAACACATTCTATATTGCTTGAGTAGTATTTGTTTGAAGTTTCTTTTTGTGGCTAAGATGGGCTCTACAAATGAGGTCTTGCCAATATTTGGTTGAAGTAGTTTTGTAGATTGGAATAGTTTAGTCAAGAATGCTTTGAGAGAAAAGGATTTATGGAGGACAGTGAATAAGGAGACTAGAGAACCTCAAACTAATAGAGATAAAGATCTTTGGAAATGAAAATTGGAGCAAGCTAGAAGTATTGTTGCTAAAGCTCTAAGCCCCAATCTCAGTAGAAGATTTGTTGATATTGATGATCCAATAGAGTTGTGGGAGAATTTAGGAAAAATATATAAAGATGCAAATATTTCTAATACATTTAGTATTGATGAAAATTTGGTGAATGTAGATCCATCTTATTTTGAAAAGGTGGCTAATTGTTTTAATGAAGTTGTCTTTCTAAATCCCCATTTAAAGAAAATAGGTGTTAGGTAGGTGCAAATATAGATTTTTTGTTGATTAGAATGGTTGAAAGTAAGCTTCCTCAGCCATACAAGGTATTTAAGGAATCAAAGAAAATGATTATTCAATTAAATCTTAATACTCCACAACAAAATTTTGATCAATTTTGTAAGTTTGTTCTAAATAAAGAAACTTGACTTATTAAATAATGATATATTAAGAAGAATCACGCATATATAGCTAAAAGTAAAAAATAATACAAATTATGGCAAGAAGAATTAGAGAGGATATAATAAATTTAACTATAAAGAGGGTTCTAACCATTTTTTAGAAATGATTGTACATAAAACTTAGATGGAAGAAAAACTATTATTTCCAAGTATTGTGGAGGTGAGAATCACATGGAGAAATTTTATATAAGAAAGAAGGGCATTAAAGACGTAAATTTACAAGCCCAAGAAACAATAGTTTGGGAGGAAGTTTCTACACCTAAAATTAAATCTAATGTTAATGTGGGGTACTTTGTTTCAAATTCTACTAAAGAATGGATTTTAGATATAGGTCCATCACTTCACATGACTGGAGATAGATCTTTTCTTGCTGATTTTTATCAAGGAAAGAACTTGAATCAATAAATTACTATCAGCAACTAAATGAAACTTCTAGTTTTAGGGACAAGAATTGTTAATGTAACAAATGGGTCTTTGAAAAATGTTTTATTAATTGAAGAATTAGGGGTAAATATTTTTTTATTTTACAAAATATTTCAATATGGATATGAGTTTTTTGTTATTGCTAATCAAGTTATTCTTAGAAATAGAACAAACCTAAGAAATATAATTTCTAGTGGCAGAGTTGATCATAATCAGAGTACTTTTAAATTTGTGGGATTTGTTGATGATGAACTTCCAAACTCTCATGATTATAATGCTCAAGCTAATTATATGTCCAAACTTTGGAACACGAGACTTAGACATATAAATCATGGAAAACTACAAATATGATTATAATGGATATGGTTAGAGGATTTTTAAAAAACTCACCACCTAAAGTAATTTGTGAAGGGTGCGTGCTAGGGAAACATCATCAAGATCCTTTTGATTCAAGTAAACCAAAGAGAGTTAATCATCTATTACAACTCATTCATATTGATTTATATCAACCACACTATCCTTTACTTTCAAGGACTTGACATCTTCTCACTTTTATTGATGATGGTAGTAAAAGAGTAGGGGTTTATTTTATTGAAAGGAATAATGAAGTGCTTGAATTGTTTCAAAAAATAAAGGCATTATTTAATAAAAAATGTGGGGAAAAAATTAAATACTTAAGAATAGATAATGAGGGTGAATTATGTAATTATACATTTGATTAATTTTGTGAATGGTTTGGTATTAAAGTGCAAAGAATAGTTCCTTCAAGTCCCCAAAAAAATGGGGTGGCTAAATGAATGAATAAAACTCTTTTAAAAATGAATCATGGATTCTCATATTTTAATGTTTACATAATAAATTTTGGAGTTTGGTTATTTATTGTGCTACCCACCAAATCCATCACAAATATCACCCCTAAAGAACCTTGGAGTGGTAGAAATCCCCACATTCTAGACTAGACTAGACATTTATTTTGTAGTCATTATGATATCTACATTCATGTAGAAACTCAAAGAAAGTTGTTGGATGATTGCTAAGAGGATTTTGTGATATATTCATGGAATAATTTACTATAGGATAAATTATACTTCAAAGTCCTCAATTTATTTGAGTAGCTTTACAGATTCAAATTAGGGTGTGATATTGATTATAGAAAATATATTGGAGGTTTTTCTTTGTGTGGGTCAAGTCTAATTCATGGAGAAGTGAAAAACAAGAAATAAACATCACTATCTTCAAGAAAAGGAGAATATAGAGAAGAAAAAGAAGTAGGAAAATAAGTAGTTTGGATTTGAAATCTTTTATGTGAACTTGGTTTTGTGAAAGGTTTAGCTACTAATCTATATTGTGATAGTAAAATTTCTATACGTGTGTCAAATAATCCTATTTTCCATGCTGAAACAAAGTATATTGAGATTGATGTTCACTATCACAAGGATTTTGTTTAAGAAAATATTTCTTATCTCCATTTTTTTTCAAATGAAGACCAAACAATAGACATATTTACTAAAAGTATGCTTGAGGCTAAATTTATGAAACTATGGGGTATGTTGGGGATGATTTAGGTGAACATTAAGGGGGTCTAGTCATATAATGTTCCCCTCTCTTTTGTAATTTCTTTGTATTCTTGTAGTCAACCTTAATGTCAAATGTAATGAAGGCTAATATTGTCTAGAAGAATGCAGACATGTTAGGTAGGATAGACTTTCTATAGTCTTTGTTGAACACTACATATTTTAGATAGAACATTCTAGGCTATGGAATACTCTAGAAGAGGATTTACCATATTTTTGTATTACCTCCATAAATATGTACAATGCATAGGAGAACAATGCATTTTTCAAAGACATTTGAGTGCTCTAGTTGATGAAAGGAAGTTATATTAATATATTCTTGTTTATTAGTTACATATCTCTCTCTTTTCTTCCATATTTTCTCATATTGCAGTAATAGTTATTGTTTTATTTTATATTATTTTTATGTTGTATTAACATACTTCTCCCTATTATTCTTTCTCAGGAAAGGATTATTGCTCTACAACTCCTATGACTATGGTGTTAATTTTCTCTCATGTTGGTTGTTTCCCTAGAGGAACCATCCCCTCCATATCTGAAATAGTGATGTTTCGATCAACTTGTTGGAATCTATTCTAATGGGCACCCCTATATCTAGGGGACCCTCTAAAATTATCATGGGGGTTCCTGATGACTTTGCATTTCTCCACAATTCTAGTCCTAATGAAATCTTAGGGAACCCTAAAAATGTTGCAATCCCAAAACAAAACTTGAAAGGTGCACTATTGGTTTACTCATATCTAAGAGTCCCACTTGGGGATATACCAAATGTGTTACATGGGAGTAATAGACTGAGGATCCTGCTAATAGACTCTATTGTTGAAAATATTTCACATGGATTTTTTCTAAGTTTTCTTTGAAATTTTATGTCATTCATAGTGACCATTCATATGGTCACAAGATGGGTTTCAACTAAGTGGAAAAGTAAAGGATTGATAAAGGTGGTTTCTATAGAGGGTGCCCTCTTCTTGTTCAAATTTGTAGTAGAGGAAGATCCTAAACATGTTCTGGTAGGGACATGGAGTTTTGGAAATTATTTTTTCATTTTGGCCAAATGGAAGCTAAGTTTTGACCATAATGTTGATCTTTACATAATGGCCTCAATTTGGATCATAATTCTTGATATACCCTTAGAGTACTAGGTCAAGAAGGTCTTAAAATGGATTGGAGACTCCTTTAGACACTACATTAAGGTGAATATGATTACCCTTTTCAAATCCAAACTTAGGTTTACCAAGTTCGGTGTCAATGTTGCTATTAAAAAACCCATCCCCAATAATATTTCTTTAAAATCTAAATGGGACACTTGGACACAAGATCTCATCAATGAGAATGTGGATTTGTAATGACAAAAGTACATGAAGTATGGTCATGTTAATATAGAGTATAAATGCAGTATTAATGAGGAAAAGCAAGGGAAATGAAAAATCCCCTCAGTTGATGAGAGTATTCCTAGGAACTCTAGCTTGGGGTACTACTCTAGAAAGTCCCCAAAACTTCTAGTGTAGGAGATAGAGGATCATGAAAATGGTATAGAGGATTATACATTTAAGAGGATATAAAAAATTAGTTTCTTCTCCTAAAAGACCTAAGTGAACAAAGGATTCCATTGATCATCTTGAGGATGAGGAGATCCCCTCATATATGGGCAATGATGTATTGGCCTCTAAATCCCCCAAGGAGGAGACTAGGACATCTAAAGTGGAAGGTGAGGGGTCTTCTTTAGTGGCTAGTTTGGATTAGGGAAAGATAAATCCTTCCCCCATTCAGACAAGGTTGGTACACACAAAGAGCCAAGATTTTTTATTTGTTTAATATCTAGGTTACCCCTCCCCAAATGGTATCCTAATGGTCTCCTTACCTTTCAATGACCAAGATTCTTCAAATGTTTCTCCCTCCTATTGCAAATATGGTCAGTTAGATGTATTGGTGGTTGTCATTTATGGCAACATGTATTCAACATTTCATTTATGCATTTAGAGAGAAAATTTTCTAAGTGTTAGATAGTTTGTAGTAGCACAAAGAGAACATGTGATGTATATGGATAAATCATTGAGAGTTAGATCTTGCATAATTGGGGAAAGCTCTATAATAGTGTCATGATGACATGTACCAATGCCTGAGTTTTTATGAAAAGTACGATGCAATTTATGATTGAAATACTAGTGTAGGTATTTAACAAAATAGAATAGAGCATAGCAGAGAATTGGACTGTACAACTTGAGGAATTATTTAGTCACCAAAATAATTACTAATTCATGATGAGATGCATATGTGGATATATTATGTCAAGAGTGTAAGACATGATGGCCAACTGAGAAAATAATTATGAAGATACGAGGTATAAGTAAAGATCTTATCTTGCAAAGATAAGTGTGTTGTGCAAGATAAAAAAGTGTGTGACACTATATGATCTATGTGATATTTGTGAAGTTGATGATATGTGAAATAATGTTCAATCAAAGAAAGTGTGAAACTTAGTAGAAAAAAGGTATTGTATGTATATCTATTCTTGTGAAGAACCAAATTCTATGAATTAAATGTTAGGGTAGTGGGATCTCCTTGCATACATTGTATTTGGTCCACCAACTCCTAATAGGTTTGAGGCTTCTAACAAGGACTAGTCTCCTAATAGGGACTCAAGACACTATATGTACTTCATAGACTCCTAACAGGGTTAATATCCTTAATAGGATCCTATTGCTTAGTGAATCATCTAGTGGGTATCATCCCCACTAGGGCTTTCCCTTAACCAGGGTTTCCCTAGTTAACAAATAATGGTGTTATGATTTTTCTATGTGCATGTTTCTTTTTTTTTTTTTGCATTGTTGGTTTACTTTCATATGCAAGTTATAAAATAATTAATAATATTAAGTTATGGATAAAAGTTTGTAGAATATTAATTCAACCTCCCACCCCCCCTAGTATCATCTATTCTTAACAATCAGTATCAAAGCTCAGTTACTCAAAATAAGTTTAATAGCTTGATTAAGATCCCTAAAGATATGGAATAGTTGAAGAAAAACCTTGAGGAATTTCTTAATTAGATTGACCTTCTTACTAAAGAAAGAGATAACTTAAAATATAGATATGAACATACAAAAGTCTACATTAGTAAATTGAAAGAAAAGATTGATTATCTAAAATCTGGGAAGGAATCAATTGCACAAACTAGTAACAATGATGAAGTGGGAGATCTTCAAAAAGAAAATGATATTTTGAAACATGAATTGAAAATCGTTGAACTTAAGTTGAGTCTTAAGAAAAATGGTGGTAAGAATGAACCTGAACTAAAAACTAAGAATGAAAATCTTAGATCCCAGTTAAGTCAAGTTACATATGAACTAGATACTATCAATATTGAGCATGTAGAATTAGAAAAGTACAATATCATTATGAAAGGAGAATTGATACAAGCTAAGCAACAGTTAGAGAAATTTTATTCCAGTAGTGAAAAGATAAATCAATAGATATTTCACCAGAGACCTTCTTATGACAACACATGACTTGGATATTTGATTAGAGAGAAATCAGCTTAGAAATTTGAAATCAGAAGAGAACTAGATCCAATAATTGAATCCCCTAATGCATCTGATATAAGTAAGGTAGAATCGAGCACATCTACTAAAGTATCAAAGGAAGTTGAGTTGATTTATTTTTAAACTAAACTTGATGAACTTGAGAAAATAGAGCAAGATGATAATCTTAAGCAAGATGAATCACCCAAGGAAGTAAGATGTGAGTTAAGAGGTAGATGCTTTGTATGTAATGAAGTTGGACACATGAAAAGAGATTGCATAGGCAAGTCTTTTAAACTCATTACAGATTTCTATTTTTATAATTGTCATGGTTATGGACATAAGGAAGTAAAATGTAGGAAACCTAAATTTGATGGTGATAATGCAAATAGTAGAATATTTAGGAATACTAACCCTGTAGGTAATGAAAGAGGAAGATCAAATAATAGATCCAATGATGGAGAAAAATATAATATAGAGAAGAACTAGTTCGTGTGTTACAAGTGTAATAGACCTAGACACATTGTAAGGAATCACAGAGCACCTAAGAATTAGAATAGAACTAATCAAAGAAGAAATACACCTGTATGTAAGTTATGTAATAACTTTAGACATGCAATGAGATATTATAGAATGGATAGAAGGAACTTTAATAGGAATCCTAATAATAGAAGGAACAAACATAGGAATGATAGAAGGAAGAAACTAAGGAACACGTTGATGAATTTAAAGAAGCATTTGTGATAGCTAAAGATTTAGCAATCTCTTATACAGTTTTGGAGGAATAGTATTTTGATGCACTTGATAAGACATTCAAGTCACATGTTGTTTATGACTCACCCTACCTAAACTAAGCAATTTTAGTAGAGGTAGTGCATCAGTTGACTAGAAGTGATGTTAGAGAGAGAGTTGCAAGATGCATAGTTAACAAAAGGTTAAGGACATAGAGAGAAGGCTATGGTAAAATGTGTAAGTCTTCATATTTCCTTTGAGCATGAATTGAGAAATCTAGCTTACTAGTAAGCAGAGATATTATTATAATCTATCGTAGATACACATTTAATGCATAATGTGATTTGAAATGATTTAAGGATCACAAGCAAGATTGTATGTACCATTTGTCCATGTGAGATGTCTTGAGAAAATTGAAGAGTGATTTGATAACGAATTGAAGTGTGAAGTGAAGATTATGGAATGGAAAGTTATAGAAGACCCAAATCATGATTGTTAAGATATTTTATGAAGTTTGAATCTAGTTATTCAGTATTTGCAGTTACAATTAAATGGCTAGTTAGAATGTGTATGATGTGAGTGATAGACCACATTATGTTTTCAAGAAGCACCTGTTTGTGTCACTTTTGGATGACCTGTTGGATGCATTTCCATAAGTTCTAGAAAATGTGTTACATGTTGAGGATATTAGAAGTTATATTCACTATAAGATAGATAGTATCAATGATGATGATATTCATTAGGGTTTAGGTAAAATGCGTAACAATGATCTAGCCTTGAAGTCTGAGTATGTGCACCTAGATGGATTAAATCTAGTGAAATATATGTTTTGTATGGAATTAAACAATCACAACTAGACCCAAATTATTCTAAGTAGGGTACATGATGATATGTTGTGGTTTGGTGATGCATAGATTGTCATTGACAATGACCGAATTTACAAGGTCACAAGATTAAGTAAAGAAGGTTGAAATCCTATTAATCAGAAGAATGTCAGGAAGATAGTTGAGATGAACTTGAATGCTAGGTTTGATAGAAGGAACATAAAGGTAGACTCCATTCAAGGAAAATGAGTAAAATTACTCAGAAAAATATTAGGATACAAGTTCAACCATGGATCAAGGGTTAACTCTTTACCAGCTAGATTTTTGCATGTAGCTTATGTAGTGGCAATACAAGGTAGAAAAGTTAATTGTTGTGAGATTATCAGATTACAACTGTTGGATAACATTGCAAAGTTGAAGAAAATAAAGAGTGTAATTTTCTCATTTGAGTTCATATTGACTCATTTATTCTTTTATGCTACAAAGAATTTTCCTAGAACGCCAAGTTGGGATAGTAGCAAGTGTGCAATGAAGATGATCACTCAATGCTATAGATCAAAGTTATAGAATGTTAGAGATAATGACATTGATAGGATGATGACAAAATTTTAGACTGAGATGAAATAGAGGTATAGGATACCTCCCTTTATGGTAGAGAGATTAAAGGATGAATTATGCTTCATGGTGGGAACTGATAACACCTTTATAGAAGTTTTGGTACCTAGGGTTAAGTTTATTGGGCATATGGGATATGAGATGAGCATAGAGCTCATAGAAGGGTATGCGCAAATCATACTCAAGTCAGAGAAGGACACAGAGTGCCCTAGATGGGGAACTTATGAGGAGAAAATGAGAGTATTTCACTCTAAACTAAACACAAAGGGAGTGAGAAGAAATTTGAGAAATTCCTTGATTCTATCCTTAAGGAATTGGGAATGATAAGAGAAGAGTTCAATGAGGTAAAAGGCATTGAGATGGAGATGAAAGAAAGTGCACAAACTAAGGAAATTGTAGTAACTCCTATTGCTATAGTAGGACCTTTAGAAGGTATGATAGTAGCACAACCATGTGTGCAAGCCCCTATTCTACCTTGTGCAATAGTTACACAAGTGCAACCTATAAGGACAAGGAGTGAGTAGTGAAGAAAGAAGCCAAAAGTGGAAGCACCTACTAGACAAAGAAAATATGAGAGATTGGTCAAGGTAAAGAAAGAACCTACACCTTCACTAAAGAAAAGAGTCAAGAAAACCACTAGTAGAATAGGAAAGAGGAGAAAAATAATGCAAGTAAGTGATTGAGGGAGTGTTGAGCATGAAGCCAGAGATAGACCAGTAGTGCAAGATGTGCAGGAAGGGAGAACTATAGCTAGAAAGAAAATATGGAAACCAAAAGTCAAAAACTTGAACATGCAAATTATTATTGATGATAATTTTGTACACTTGAATAAATATTATACCTTATATAGTAATATGGATAGAAGGTAGTTAGAGAATGCATGTGTAAGAAATATCATTTTGAGGTATAAGAAGTTTGATAACATTCAGAATCAGATACCAAAAGATTTGTATAGAAAGCTTGTAAATAGGTAAAATAGAGTATTTGAAGAAGATTTGAATATGAGGATCTCTATGATTAACAAAATTTGTGAGGTTGACTCTAAGGAGGACTAAGAAAAATTTTTGAAGGGTATTGATCCCTTGTTGAGGAACAAAAGAAGAGAATTTATTCTGATGTGTACTTAATCCATGCACCACTGCATATTGTTATGGGTACTTAATCATGCTTTTCTTGAGCTTGTATTGAAGCTACTTCTACTAGATTTGTGAAATATTCATCAAATATCTTCACTAAATCATTGGCCTTCAACTACAAGTCTTAATTTTCTACGATTGTGATAATTGTCTTCTGCATTCTATCCAAGACTTCAATTAATGAATTCTCCAAAGACTTTACTGATTTTTTTTTCTCAAACAACTTGCTTAGTAAGCTCATCAATCCTTGTCGATCTTTCATCTGATGACATTGATACTACTTCTACTACTACTACTGGAGTGACTAAAAGAGTAACTACTTTCTATTCTACTTTCATCTTCTCTTCCTTAACACTTTTCTTCTCTTGTCCTAGTTTTTCTACTTCTATCCTTGCATCATCTTCAACTTTTTTTCTTTCTTCTTTAATTCTCTTTTTTTCTTCCTCTTTCTTTTCCTTTTCTGCTTCTACTTTCTTTTTCTTTTCTTCCTCTTCCTTTTCTTTTTCTTCTTGTATTCTATTTTCCTCCACTAGCCTTTTTCTTTCTTTCTTATTATTTCCTTCTTTCTTCTTCTTCTCTTCTTCTCCATCACCATCTAAACTAGAGTAAGCTATAATATTAAGAATAATAGTTTAGCCATAAACTGCAAATGGATTTTCTTTTGCATCTATATTTATGTGTGCACTATCCACTTGCATGGATTAAGTACCCATAACAATATGCAGTGGTTCATTGATTAAGTACACATCAGAATAAATTCTCTTCTTTTGTTCCTCAACAAGGGATCATTACCCTTCAAAATTTTGTCTCAGTCCTCCTTAGATTCAACCTCACACATTTTATTAATCATAGATATCCTCATATTCAAATCTTCTTCAAATACTCTATTTTATCTATTTAAAAGCTTGCTATACAGATCTTTTGGTATCTGATTCTGAATGTTATCAAACTTCTTATACCTCAAAATCATATTTCTTACACATGCATTCTCTAACTGCCTTCTATCCATATTACTATATAAGGTATAATATTTATTCAAGTGTACAAAATTATCATCAATAATAATTTTCATGTTCAAGTTTTTGACCTTTGGTTTCCATATTTTCTTTCTAGCTGTAGTTCTCCATTCCTGCACATCTTGCACTACTAGTCTATCTCTGGCTTCATGCTCAACACTCCCTCAATCACTTACTTGCATTATTTTTCTCCTCTTTCCTATTCCACTAGTTGTTCTCTTGACCCTTTTCTTTAGTGAAGGTGTAGGTTCTTTCTTTACCTCGACCAATCTCTCATATTTTCTTTGTCCAATAGGTGCTTCCACTTTTGGCTTCTTTCTTGACTACTCACTCCTTGTCCTTATAGGTTGCACTTGTGTAACTATTGCATAAGGTAAAACAGGGGCTTGCACACATGGCTCTGCTACTATCATACCTTCTAAAGGTCCTACTATAGCAATAGGAGTTACTACAATTTCTTTAGTTTGTGCACTTTCTTTCATCTCCATCTCAATGCCTTTTACCTCATTGAACTCTTCTCTTATCATTCCCAATTCCTTAAGGATAGAATCAAAGAATTTCTCAAATTTCTTCTTGCTCCCTTTGTGTGTAGTTTAGAGTGAAATACTCTCATTTTCTCCTCATAAGTTCCCCATCTAGGGTACTCTGTGTCCTTCTCTGACTTGAGTATAATCTACGCATACCCTTCTATGAGCTCTATGCTCATCTCATATCCCATATGCCTAATAAACTTAACCCTAGGTACCAAAACTTCCATACAAGTGTTATCAGTTTCCACCATGAAGCATAATTCATCATTTAATCTCTCTACCATGGAGGGAGGTATCCTATACCTCTATTTGATCTCAGTCTAAAATTTCTTCATCATCCTATCAATGTCATTATCTCTAACATTCTATAAATTTGATCTATAACATTGAGTGATCATCTTCATTGCACACTTGCTACTATCCCAACTTGTCATTCTAGGAAAATTCTTTGTAGCATAAAAGAATAAATGATTCAGTACGGACTCAAATGAGAAAATTGCACTCTTTATTTTCTTCAACTTTGCAATGTTATCTGACAGTTGTAATCTGATAATCTCACAACAGTTAACTTTTCTACCTTGTATTGCCAATACATAAGCTACATGCAAAAATCTAGTTGGTAAAGAGTTAACCCTTGATCCATGGTTGAACTTGTATCCTAATATTTTTTTGAGTAATTTTACTCCTTTTCCTTGAATGGAGTCTACCTTTATGTTCCTTCTATCAAACCTAGCATTCAAGTTCATCTCAACTATCTTCCTGACATTCTTCTGATTAATAGGATTTCAACCTTCTTTACTTAGTCTTGTGACCTTGTAAATTAGATCATTGTCAATGACAATCTATGCATCACCTAACCACAACATATCATCATGTACCCTACTTAGAATAATTTGGGTCTAGTTGTGATTGTTTAATTCCATAGAAAACATATATTTCACTAGATTTAATCCATCTAGGTGCACATACTCAGACTTCAAGGCTAGATCATTGTTACACATTTTACCTAAACCCTAATGAATATCATCATCACTGATACTATCTATCTTATAGTGAATATAACTTCTGATATCCTCAACATGTAACACATTTTCTAGAACTTATGGAAATGCATCCAATAGGTCATCCAAAAGTGACACAAACAGGTGCTTCTTGAAAACATAATGTGGTCTATCACTCACATCATACACATTCTAACTAGCCATTTAATTGTAACTGCAAATACTGAATAACTAGATTCAAACTTCATAAAATATATTAAAAATCATGATTTGGGGCTTCTATAACTTTCCACTCCATAATCTTCACTTCACACTTCAATTTGTTATCAAATCACTCTTCATTTTTCTCAAGACATCTCACATGGACAAATGGTACATACAATCTTGCTTGTGATCCTTAAATCATTTCAAATCACATTATGCATTAAATGTATATCTACGATAGATTATAATAATATCTCTTCTTACTAGTAAGCTAGATTTCTCAATTCATGCTCAAAGGAAATATCAAGACTTACACATTTGACCATAGCCTTCTCTCTATGTCCATAACCTTTTGTTAACTATGCATCTTGCAACTCTCCCTCTAACATCACTTCTAGTCAACTGATGCACTACCTCTACTAAAATTTCTTAGTTTAGGTAGGGTGAGTCATAAACAATATGTGACTTGAATGTCTTATCAAGTGCATCAAAATACTATTCATCCAAAACTGTATAAGAGATTGCTAAATCTTTAGCTATCACAAATGCTTCTTTAAATTCATCAACGTGTTCCTTAATTACTTCCTTCTATCATTCCTATGTTTTTTCCTTCTATTATTAGGATTCCTATTAAGTTCCTTCTATCCATTCTATAATATCTCATTGTGTGTCTAAAGTTATTACATAACTTACATATAGGTATATTTCTTCTTTGATTAGTTCTATTCTAATTCTTAGGTGCTCTGTGATTCCTTGCAATGTGTCTAGGTCTATTACACTTGTAACACATGAACTAGTTCTTCTCTATATTATATTTCTCTCCATCATTGGATCTATTATTTGATCTTCCTCTTTCATTACCTACAGGGTTAGTATTCCTAAATATTCTACTATTTGCATTATCACCATCAAATTTAAGTTTCCTACATTTTACTTCCTTATGTCCATAACCATAACAATTATAACAATAGAAATTTGTAATGAGTTTAAAAGACTTGCCTATGCAATCTCTTTTCATGTGTCCAACTTCATTACATACAAAGCATCTACCTCTTAACTCACATCTTACTTCCTTGGGTGATTCATCTTGCTTAAGATTATCAACTTGCTCTATTTTCTCAAGTTCATCAAGTTTAGTTGAAAAATCAATCAACTCAACTTCCTTTGATACTTTAGTAGATGTGCTTGATTCTACCTTACTTATATCAGATTCGTTAGCTGATTCAATTATTGGATCTAGTTCTCTTCTGATTTCAAATTTCTTGGCTGATTTCTCTCTAATCAAATATCCAAGTCATGTGTTGTCATAAGAAGGTCTCTGGTGAAATATCTATTGATTTATCTTTTCACTACTAGAATAAAATTTCTCTAACTATTTCTTAGCTTGTATTAATTCTCCTTTCACAATGATATTTTACTTTTCTAATTCTACATGCTCAATCTTGATAGTATCTAGTTCATATGTAACTTGACTTAACTGGGATCTAAGATTTTCATTCTTAGTTTTTAGTTCAGGTTCATTCTTACCACCATTTTTCTTAAGACTCATCTTAAGTTCAACAATTTTTAGTTCATGTTTCAAAATCTCATTTTCTTTTTGAAGATCTCCCACTTCATCATTGTTACTAGTTTGTGCAATTGATTTCTTCCCAGATTTTCGATAATCAATCTTTTCTTTCAGTTTACCAATGTAGACTTTTGTATGTTCATACCTATCTTTTAAGTTATCTCTTTCTTTAGTAAGAAGGTCAATGTACTTAGGAACTTCCTCAAGGTTTTTCTTCAACTATTCCATATCTTTAGGGATCTTAAGCAATCTATTAAACTAATTTTGAGTAACTAAGCTCTGATACTGATTGTTAGAAATAGATGATACTAGGGGGGGTGGGGGGTTGAATCAATATTCTACAAACTTTTATCCACAACCGAATATTATTAATTATTTTATAACTTTCATATGAAAGTAAACCAACAATGCAAAAAAAAAAAAAAAAAAAAAAAAACATGCACATAGAAAACTCATAACACCATTATTTGTTAACTAGGGAAACCCTGGCCAAGGGAAAGCCCTAGTGGGGATGATACCCACTAGATGATTCACTAAGCAATAGGATCCTATTAAGGATATTGACCCTATTAGGAGTCTATGAAGTACATATAGTGTCTTGAGTCCCTATTAGGAGACTAGTCCTTGTTAGAAGCCTCAAACCTATTAGGAGTTGGTGGATCAAATACAATGTATGCAAGGAGATCCCACTACCCTAACATTTAATTCATAGAATTTGTTTCTTCACAAGAACAGATATACATACAATACTTTTTTCTACTAAGTTTCACACTTTCTTTGATTGAACATTATTTCACATATCATCAACTTCACAAATATCACATAGATCATATAGTGTCACACACTTTTTTATCTTGCACAACACACTTATCTTTGCAAGATAAGATCTTTACTTATACCTCATATCTTCATAATTATTTGCTCAGTTTTCCTTCATGTCTTACACTATTGACATAATATATCCACATAGTCATCTCATCATGAATTAGTAATTATTTTGGTGACTAAATAATTCCTCAAGTTGTACAGTCCAATTCTCTGCTATGCTCTATTCTATTTTGTTAAATACATCCACCGGTATTTCAATCATAAATTGCATCATACTTTCCATAAAAACTTAGACATTGGTACATGTCATCATGAAACTATTATAGATCTTTCCCCAACTATGCATGATCTAACTCTCAATGATTTATCCATATACATCACATGTGCTCTTTGTGCTACTACAAACTATCTAACACTTAGAAAATTTTCTCTCTAAATGATTAAATGAAATGTTGAATACATGTTGCCATAAATGACAACCATCAATACATCTAACTGACCATATTTCCAATAGGAGGGAGAAACATTTGAAGAAGCTTGGTTATTGAAAGGTAAGTAGACCATTAGGATACCCTTTGGGGAGGGGTAACCTAGATATTAAACAAATAAAAAATCTTGGCTCTTTGTGTTTACCAACCTTGTCTGAATGGGGGAAGGATTTATCTTTCCCTAATCCAAACTAGCCACTAAAGAAGACCCCTCACCTTCCACTTTGGATGTCCTAGTCCCCTCCTTGGGGGATTTAGAGGCCAATACATCATTGCCCATATATGAGGGGATCTCCTCATCCTCAAGATGATCATTGGAATCCTCTGTTCACTTAGGTATTTTAGGAGAAGAGACTAATTTTTTTATATCCTCTTAAATGTATAATCCTCTATACCATTTTCATGATCCTCTATCTTCTACACTAGAAGTTTTGGGGCCTTCCTAGAGGAGTACCCCAAGCCAGAGTTCCTAGGAATACTCTCATCAGCTGAGGGGATTTTTCATTTCCCTTGCTTTTCCTCATTAATACTGCATTTATACTCTATAATAACATGACCATACTTCATGTACTTTTGGCATTACAAATCCACATTCTCATAGATGAGATCTTGTGTCCAAGTGTCCCATTTAGATTTTAAAGAAATATTATTGGGGATGGGTTTTTTAATAGCAACATTGACACCGAACTTGGTAAACCTAAGTTTGGATTTGAAAAGGGTAATCATATCCACCTTAATGTAGTGTCTAAAGGAGTCTCAAATCCATTTTAAGACCTTCTTGACTTAGTACTCTAAGGGTATATCAAGAATTATGATTGAAATTGAGGCCATTATGTAAAGATCAAAATTATGGTCAAAACTTAGCTTCCATTTGGCCAAAATGAAAAAGTAATTTCCAAAACTCCATGTCCCTACCAGAACATGTTTAGGATCTTCCTCTACTGAAAATTTGAACAAGAAGAGGGCCCCCTCTATAGAAACCACCTTTATCAATCCTTTACATTTCCACTTAGTTGAAACCCATCTTGTGACCATATGAATGGTCACTATGAATGACATAAACTTTCAAACCAAACTTAGAAAAAATCCATGTGAGATATTTTCAACAATAGAGTCTATTAGAAGGATCCTTAGTCTATTAGTCCCATGTAACACATTTGGTATATCCCCAAGTGGGACTCGTAGATATGAGTAACCCACTAGTGCACCTTTCAAGTTTTGTTTTAGGATTGCAACATTCTTAGGGTTCCCTAGGATTTCATTGGGACTAGAATTGTGGAGAAATGCCAAGTCATTAGGAACCCCCATGATAATTTTAGAGGTCCCCCTAGATATAGGGGTGCCCATTAGAAGAGATTCTGACAAGTTGATCCAAACATCACTATTTCAAATATGGAGGGGATGGCTCCTCTAGGGAAACAACCAACATGAGAGAAAATTAACACCATAGTCACAGGAGTTGTAGAGCAATAATCCTTTCCTAAGAAAGAATAATAGGGAGAAGTATGTTAATACAACATAAAAATAATATAAAATAAAACAATAACTATTACTACAATATGAGAAAATATGGAAGAAAAGAGAGAGCTATGTAACTAATAAACAAGAATATATTAATATAACTTCCTTTCATCAACTAGAGCATTCAAATGACTTTGAAAAATGCATTGTTCTCCTATGCATTGTACATATTTATGGAGATAATAAAAAAATATGGTAAATCCTCTTCTAGAGTATTCCATAGCGTAGAATGTTCTATCTAAAATATGTAGTGTTCAACATAGACTATAGAAAGTCTATCCTACCTAACATGTTTGCATTCTTCTAGACAATATTAGCCTTCATTACATTTGACATTAAGGTTGACTACCAGAATACAAAGAAATTACAATAGAGAGGGGAACATTATATGGCTAGACCCCCTTAATGTTCACCTTAATCATCCCCAACATACCCCATAGTTTCATAAATTTAGCCTCAAGCAGACTTTTAGTAAATATGTCTGTCGTTTGGTCTTCATTTGAAAAAAAATGGAGATAAACAATATTTTCTTAAACAAAATCCTTGTGATAGTGAACATCAATCTCAATATACTTTGTTTCAGCATGGAAAATAGGATTATTTGACACACGTATAGAAATTTTACTATCACAATATAGATTAGTAGGTAAACCTTTCACAAAACCAAGTTCACATAAAAGATTTCAAATCCAAACTACTTATTTTCCTACTTCTTTTTCTTCTCTATATTCTCCTTTGCTTGAAGATAGTGATGTTTATTTCTTGTTTTTCACTTCTCCATAAATTAGACTTGACCCACACAAAGAAAAACCTCCAATAGATTTTCTATCATCAATATCACACCCTAATTTGAATCTGTAAAGCTAATCAAATAAATTGAGGACTTGCAATGATAATTTATCCTATAGTAAATTATTCCATGAATATATCACAAAATCCTCTTAGCAATCATCCAACAACTTTCTTTGAGTTTCTACATCAATGTAGATATCATAATGACTACAAAATAAATGTCTAGTCTAGTCTAGAACGTGGGGATTTCTACCACTCCAAGGTTCTTCAGGGGTGATATTTGTGATGGCTTTGGTGGGTAGTACAATAAATAACCAAACTCCAAAATTTATTATGTAAACATTAAAATATGAGAATCCATGATTCATTTTTAAAAGAGTTTTATTCATTCATTTAGCCACCCAATTTTTTTGGGGACTTGAAGGAACTATTATTTGCACTTCAATACGAAACCATTCACAAAATTAATAAAATGTATAATTACATAATTCACCCTCATTGTCTATTCTTAAGCATTTAATTTTTTCCCCACATTGTTTATTAAATAATGCCTTTATTTTTTGAAACAATTCAAGCACTTCATTATTCCTTTCAATAAAATAAACCCCTACTCTTTTACTACCACCGTCAATAAAAGTGAGAAGATGTCAAGTCCTTTAAAGTAAAGGATAGTGTGGTTCATATAGGTCAATATGAATGAGTTGTAATAGATGATTAACTCTCTTTGGTTTACTTGAATCAAAAGGATCTTGATGATGTTTCCCTAGCACACACCCTTCACAAATTACTTTAGGTGGTGAGTTTTTTAAAAATCCTCTAACCATATCCATTATAATAATATTTGTAGTTTTCCATGATTTATATGTCCAAGTCTAGTGTGCCAAAGTTTGGACATATAATTAGCTTGAGCATTATAAGCATGAGAGTTTGGAAGTTCATCATCAAAAAATCCCACAAATGTAAAAGTACTCTCATTATGATCAACTCTGCCACTAGAAGTTATATTTCTTAGGTTTGTTCTATTTATAAGAATAACTTGATTAGCAATAACAACAAAATCATATCCATATTGAAATATTTTGTAAAATAAAAAAATATTTACCCCTAATTCTTCAATTAATAAAACATTAATCAAAGACCCATTTGTTACATTAACAATTCTTGTCCCTAAAACTAGAAGTTTCATTTAGTTGCTAATAGTAATTTATTGATTCAAGTTATTTCCTTGATAAAAATCATCAGGAAAAGATCTATCTCCAGTCATGTGAAGTGATGGACCTATATCTAAAATCCATTCTTTAATAGAATTTGAAACAAAGTACCCCACATTAACATTAGATTTAATTTTAGGTGTAGAAACTTCCTCCTAAACTATTGTTTCTTGGGCTTGTAAATTTACATCTTTCACTGTCCTTCTTTCTTATATAAAATTTCTCCATGTGATTCTCACCTCCAGAATACTTGGAAATAATAGTTTTTCTTCCATCTAAGTTTTATGTACAATCATTTCTAAAAAATGGTTAGAACACTCTTTATAGTTAAATTTATTATATCCTCTCTAATTCTTCTTCCCATAATTTGTATTATTTTTTAATTTTAGCTATATATGCATGATTCTTCTTAATATATCATTCTTTAATAAGCCAAGTTTCTTTATTTAGAACAAACTTACAAAATTGATCAAAAGTTTGTTGTGGAGTATTAAGATTTAATTGAATAATCATTTTCTTTGATTCCTTAAATACCTTGTATGGCTGAGGAAGCTTACTTTCAACCATTCTAACCAACTAAAAATCTATATTTGCACCTATCTAACACCTATTTTCTTTAAATGGGGATTTAGAATGACAACTTCATTAAAACAACTAGCCACATTTTCAAAATAAGATGGATCTACATTCACCAAATTTTCATCAATACTAAATGTATTAGAAATATTTGCATCTTTATATATTTTTTCTAAATTCTCCCACAACTCTATTGGATAATCAATATCAACAAATCTTCTACTGAGATTGGGGCTTAGAGCTTTAGCAACAATACTTCTACCTTGCTCCAATTTTCATTTCCAAAGATCTTTATCTCTATTAGTTTGAGGTTCTCCAATCTCCTTATTCGCTGTCCTCCATAAATCCTTTTCTCTCAAAGAATTCTTGACTACACTATTCCAATCTGCAAAACTACTTCAACCAAATATTGGCAAGACCTCATTTGTAGAGCCCATCTTAGACACAAAAAGAAACTTCAAACAAATACTACTCCAGCAATATAGAAAGTGTTAAAAATTGCATAGAAATAATATTAATACCAAAATAATAGCTACTCTAATTTAAGAAAATATAGCAAGAGACGAACAAAATAGAGATATGTAATAGATCAACAAGAATATATTAATCTAGTTTTTCTACAACTAGTACAACATTCAAATTTTTTAAAGAAATGCATTTTTTCCCTTATGAATTGTACATATTTATAGAGGTAATACACAAAAATAGAAACTCATATTCTAGAGTATTCCACATCCTAGAATGTTCTATCTGAAATCTAGAGTGTTCAGTGGAAGACTATAGACAGTCTCTCCTACCTTGTTGATCTCCAAGTCATGTTTTCTATTAGTATCAAATACTTATTCATTTCCTAGGAAAATTTGTTCAATAATCACTACCACTAAGCCACCCAAGGAATGTTGAATACATTATGGACTTGTTTATATTTTAGTTTGAGCTGAGAAAGTCTTAGTTTACCAAACACCCTAGTATGCATCGAGTGCCAGTTTATGCCGAGTGAAGTCAAAAAATGTCGAGCAAAGAAAAGTTAGCTCATGGAAAGTTTCATAGATAGTGCAAAGCATAAAAAAGCCAAGGGACACCATGTATATCAGTCATGTGACTGAGCATCATAGTATTCAAGTGTTGAGTAAACTAGTTTTGGCATATTTGTTTGTGATGAGATAAACACTTATGTAAACCTTTTTCGCTGACTTTTATACACGATTTTATGTTTATAGAGACAACTAAGGAGTTTATAACATATTTTGTCAAAGGTTATCAATCCCTATGCAAGATGATCAGCCAATTAGATAGATGAAAGGACTAAGTGATAAAAGATAGAAATCTAGATTGTTGATTATGATCTAGAACCTTCTCTAGATGTTTATTTAAGGATAGTTGAAGCCCTAAGTCTCTAAGGATCAAGATAGAGTGAAGAGAGAAGTGTATAAGTAGAGGAAAGCTATGTTTGATAATTTAGAAGTATAGATTATACAGAGAAACCTAGAAATGAAGGAAATAACATAGCATATCAGATACGAAGATCAAATTAGAACTGAAAAGAGAATATCTATAATCTAGCATCAGAGTGGTAATGGAAGGATTGGGTAATGATACATTCTAGCATGTGAATTAGGGTAAATCTCTTAATAGAGTGGTCTTAACAAGCCTGTTTAAATATCCTAATAGAGTTCTTACTTAGTTGTAAGTTTAAATCCTTTAATCAAGGTAGACTAAATAAGTCTGGTAATCTCTTAGTAGGGAAGACCCCTCATAGGGTAGATCACCACAAGTGATCAAACTTTGTAGCCTTAATAGGCACATTTTATTGCTGTAGTAGTAAAGATTTGTGGGTGTCATCTCCACCCTAGTTCTACACTTCACCTTGGAGCATTTCTGGGTAACCAATACTTGTATTATGTGTTTACATTTACTTTCATGTTTATGCATATGATGGATAGATAGATCTATGTCTATTTATGGTTATATTATTCATGATGCTGATATAAGATGGGTTAATGGTGAATGTATTTGATTTTTTTCAAAAAGTTAAAAGTTTTATAGAACTTGATTCATCCACCTCTCATTATTTTACTTTCCTAATAAGACTTCCCAACAATTATTATCAGAGATTTGTTCTCTTAGAAGATGTCTAACAACTTGAGAGTTACGATCTTGGAAATGGAGTTTTATAAGTTGGGAAATATCATTGAGAATTATAAGCTTGACATCTTGATCATACTAAAACAACTTGAAGTAGCAAGAGAGGAGTTAAAGAAATCCTTAAAGAAAAGAAAGGACTTGGCTATTCAATAGAATGTTACTCTATATGAAAAAGACATTGAAGGACTACTTGAAGAAGGTAATTCTATTGAAAGTGATGAAGTAAAACCTATTGGAAAGTAATAACACACTAAATAAATATGTAAGAGCACTCTAAAGAGAACATAAAATAAAATCAGTAAGATTGTGTGAAGTGACTAAGAAAAAAAGGAAAGCTAAAGAGGATAAAGATCATATGTATACAAGACTTGATGATGGGAATTGTGAAGTGCAAAGGCCTACTCAAAATTAGTTTGATATGACCAAAATACTACTCCTTACAACTCAAGAGTTCAGTAGAAAGGATGTGGAGATTACTAATTTGAAATTTGAGAATGAGCATTTGAAGAATGAACTGAAACATGAAAAGGAATTCATTAAAAGGTTTAACAAACCTAAAGAAGCTATGTGATATTATGAAGAGCTTATGAGATTACAAAGGAGACCTATTGACACATCTGGCCTAGGCTATACCAAGCACCTATCTAAGGAAGGAGAATCATCAAAGAGTGGATAGAAAAGAAATGTAAAGCCAAAGAAAAATCCTACATGCTATCATTGTGGTAAGATGGGGCACACAACAAACATTTACATAATAAAATTGGTAAGAAAAATCCTAAACCAAAATTCAATGGATACTATTTTAATTTCAAGAAATAAGGACACCAAGAACATGAATGTAGATCAAAGGCTAGTAATGCATTTTTGACACCTAGATTTGAAGGTCATTACTACAATTGTCGCAAATATAGACATAGAGTTCAAGAATGCAAATCCAAGGTACAATCTAATTGAATATGCAAGAAGCAAGGGCATGCTCTTAAGCAAGGTAATTCATATAACTAGGATTACAAAACATGGCATAAATTTCATTATTGTGGTGAGTATGGTCATGGTGTAGTAAATTATATAAAGACACATTTCAAAGGTAAATTTGAGAGTTGGATGAATGAAACCTTAATTTTCTATAATTGTTGGGCATGTGACAAATAACTACAATAACTAAGCACCAACATCTAGCAATGAACATGAGAAAGGAACGTGATGAATCAAACCTAGAGAAAGAAGGAAGAAGAAAGAAGTAGTGGAACCAGTAAATTTGAGGTCACCTAATCTAATGGATCAAGTGATTACACTAATTATAACTAGAAAAGAAGGTATATAAGGAACTATGCATTTGAATATTACACAATATACCAATTCTTGACATAAGATATGTTAAAAGTCCATATCTGCATGAATCAAGATGTACTAGGACATATTTGAGGCAAGATTTAAGAAAATAAATCATATGCATAATTGATCTCAAGCATTAGTATCGAATTCTATAATGACTGAGTATCACTATGTGGATCGGGCTCCCATATAGACTGAGTTGATATGTTGACCAAGCAAGGCATTCAAATGCCAATAAAGACCAAGTGATTGTTTTCATAGATGAAGGTATTGCAAAAAAAAATTATATTGAGGTTGAGACAACTCTATTGTACCCACCTTAGTACGAACCATTTATTGAAGACCTAATTAGACCATTTGAAACTATATACAAAAATATGAAGATTGCTTTCATTTACCAAGTGATTTTAAACTTATAGAGTGAGTTGTGCAAAAGGTTGTATGAATCTACAATGTGCCATTGATAAATTGCATAAATTGTGAGGAAAAATCAATGCTCACCTTTGAAATTCAAGGCATATCTAGATGTTGCAATGTCTAGAGACACATCAAGCACATTGTCATACTTTCCTCCTAGAGTTATCATGGCGCATGGAATTCACTCATGCTATATGTGTAAGATTGTAGAGATTAGATATTTTAAATTGAAGAATTCCTATGAAAACTTGCATGAAAATGGAGTACTAATGGAGGAGAATAAGATTGTGGCTAATAAAGGGCTTACCCATGCCCTAGGTTTTCCTAAAGTTTTCAAAGTCAAATGGATAAAGGTTATGTTAAGAAGGGTACATGACATACAAATTTGGCTATACAATGGGCTAGTAAAGATAAAATCTAATAAATCATCAAGTGATAAGTTATCCTACCATAGATTGAGTAAAGACCATGTGTTTCTTAGCCAGGAATGTTATCAAAGAAAAGACAAAGGAAAAATGGAATGGCTGAGGACTATCTATAGATGGTATCATCGATCCTATCATTGAGTTTGTAGTCCATATGATTCTACACAAATTGTTAAAAATAGATAATACTAAGGGGGGGGGGGGGGGGGGGGAGGGGTGAATTAATATTCTACAAATTTTTTCCCACAACTAAATATTGTTACTTACTTTATAACTTGCATATGAAATTAAACCAACAATGTTGAACAAAAAATATAACCATGCACATAGATAACTCATAACACCATTATTTGTTAACTAGGGAAACCCTAGCCAAGGGAAAACCTTGGTGGTAGTGATACCCGCTAGATGATTCACTAAACAATAGGAACCTATTAAGGATACTCACCCTATTAGGAGTCTATGAAGTACATATAGTGTTTCAAGTCCTTGTTAGGAAAATAGGCCTTGTTAGAAGCCTCAACTCTATTAGGATTTTCTTCAACCTTGTTAGGAGTTGGTAGAACAATTACAATGTATGCAAGAAGAGACCACTACCCTAACATGAAATTATACAACTCAGTTCTTCACAAGATAAGTATACATACAATACTTGTTGTCTACTATACTTCACACTTTTTTTGATCAAACATCAAAATTTGCATCACATAAGTCTTGCATAATAGTTCACATCACATCTATAACATCTCATGACTTCTACATAACTACGCAATACAAGATCTTTATTTATACCTTGCACATTCACAAATTGCTACACAATTGGCTTTCATGTCTTCACATGTTTGACATAATACAAAATAACTTATGGAATATTATCCACATAGTCGAATCATCATGACTTAGTAATTATTTTGTAGCCAAAATAATTCCTCAAGTTGTACAACTCTATTTACTAATATGGGTCTATTCTTCTTTGTTAAATACCCACATGACTAGTATTTTAATTATAACTTGCATTGTACTATCCATACACATTTTCTCTCCTAACCACATCATCATTATAGTTTCATGAAGCTTCCCTTAAATGTGTATAAGCTAACTCTTGAAGAGTAATCTATACACTGAAGAGTAATCTATACAAAAATGAAATACTGAATGTATGTTGCCATAAATCAAAACCATCAAGACATCTATCTGACCATATTGCCAATAACATCCCCCTTTGACATTGATGGAAGCATTTTGGAAAATTGGCTATGTCCCTAAATGATGTCATACATTGAAACATAAAAATTAACTACAAAACTTGCGTTTAAAACACAAGAATTTTATTCATGTTTTGATGGATCATTACATTCCTTATCACTCCTTTACATTGATACATAAATAAGCTCCCCCTTACATATGCATTCACATGTAAACAATTTTCTCTACATAATACTTCCCTTTGACATCAATGACAAAGGTGTCAAAAACTGTATCACAAAACTTGTTGCTTGTTGATGATCAGTTTGTCATTCTGGATATAAAATCTGCAAAATAAACATCAACATGTCTAAGTCCTTCCATTTTCCTTTAATTGTATCTAATCTACTAATGAGTGCAAAAAGTGCATAAGATGCCACTTCAACTATGCTCAAGTTAGTATAGGTAAACTTGTCATAGGAATTCTTCACTGTAAGACATTCCTCCATTTGCCTTTGCAAAATGACAATTTTGGGTAACAAATATTCTTTGAGAATAGAGAATCTCCTTAGTACCTTCTCCTTGTCAAACTCAATGCCTCTGATAGAATTGTGGATCTTCTCAATTTTAGTTTTAGAATCTTCAATTCTGACCTCTAGTTGCTGCAATCTAGTAGTGAGTGTTTGAAGCTCACTCATATGTCTTTTGATCTTTGCATCAAAATTTGATAAATAATTGTAAGACATTGAGCATTGTCCATAAAAATTCTTACCTTCATCTAATCTCTTCCTTAGCTCCTTTATATATACATCTAAGGTTTTCATATTATTCTTAACATTTGTGCATACCGTGTCAAATATTGATGCATCATGCTTTGTTTGCACTTACACTACTACTACCTCAACTAAAGTTGTGAAATCCTCATCAAAAGTCTTCACCAACTCTTTTTCCTTAACCTACAATTCTAGATTTTCTATAGCTATGGAAATTGTCTTCTGCATCCACTCCAAGACTTTAGTAGGAGTCTTCTCCAAAGACTTTACAAATTATTTTTCTCAAAAAATTTTCTCAAGGTGCTCATTAACTCTTTCTAATCTTTCTCATTAGATGGAATAGGTATTGTTTGTGATGTTCCAGCTGCTAATAGTACTGAAGTTATAGTAGCCTTTATCTTCTTTTACTCTTCTTCCTTCCTCTTATTTTCTTCTTCTTTCTTCTTCTATTGTTCCCCTTCTTTCTTCTTCTTCTTCTCTTCTTCTCTATTTTCCTCCTCTCTTTTTTCTTTCCTCTTCTTTTCCTCTTCTTCTTTTCTCTTCTTTTCTTCTGCTTCCTACTTCCTATTTCCTCTTTTCTTGTTCTTCCTTCTTATTATCTTCTTCCTCATCATCTAAGCTACTATATGCAATGATATTGTTGATATTACCAATAATATTTGCTCCATATCTTGCAAAATGATTCTCCTTTACATCCACAATTATGTGTGTGCTATCCACTTGTATGGATTCAAAACCCATAACAATGTGAGGTGGTGAAAGTTCTTGTTGTGTCTCCTTTTCATCTTCTTCTACCTCTACATATACTAGACTATAAGCTTTGGTCTGTGCACTCAACTTAGGTATCAATGACATATATTTTACTATAGCCTCATCTATTTCTTTCCTAACTTCCCCATAATTTCCTCCCATCAGAATAATTGCTCTTCTTTTGTTCCTCAACAAGGGCTAAACACCCTTCAATACTCTATCTAATTCCTCTTTTGGTTCAACATCACATAACTTATTTATTGATATGATCCTCATGCTCAAATCTTCTTCTAATATTCTTTTCTTCATATCAACCAACGTATTGTATAGGTCTTCAGGAATCTTATTTTGTATACTCTCAAACTTTTTATTCTTCAAAGTGAGATTTATTATAACAACATTCTCTAGCTTTCTTCTATCCATACTATTGTACATACTATAATATTTATTTAACTGAACAAAATTATCATCATTTATAATCTACATATTCAAATTTTCTACGTTTGGTTTCCATGCTTTCTTGCATGTTTTTGTCCTTGCTTCCTACACATCTTGTTCAAAAGTTTTTTTTGGGCATGTTATGTATAGAATTTGGGCTAGGCAACTATGCCCCCAACTAGAATTGTTACTTTAGTAGGCTCCTTGAATTGGAGGGCTAGCCCCCTACCCCCTATGGGGCCAGGGCTAGCAAGTTTCTCAAATTTACTACCCTACAATTCTGCTGGGTAGCATTAGCTTGCCTTGCTAAATAGTAAGGGGGCATCAGTTCATTAATGCGCTCCATAGAATTGTAGGGCAAGCCTATAGAATAATAGGCATTAATGTGCCCCCCAGCCTCCTACCACCCACCCCAAAAAAATGGGAGCATCATCCTCTGAACTCTCAAAATTTCTTATCTACATAGTCTTTCTCCTCTTTCCTAATCCACAGGCAATCTACTTGACCCTTTTCCTGGCTTGTGGTGTAGGTTCTTACATAACCTTCACCAATCTACCAATTTTCTCCTACACAGTAGATACTTCAACCTATAGTCTTATCCTTGTTTGTTCATGTATAGCTTTTACTAGTTTCACTTTCCAACAAAAACTTTATCATTCTAGCTGAATGATTAGTGTGCCATGCATTGCGGCTGACTTGAGATACAAGATTGCAAATAATGACCACAAATATAACCTTGTTGAGCTATAGCTAATACAATTAGCTAAGAATCTTGGAGCCATAAGGAAAGATAATAATACCTCATGTAAGTTTGGATCACTTTTGATGTGTATATTTTTCCATGGGAAAAATTCATTCCCTACTATTGTGAAAGTTGTGTGGGATAGGAAAAAACTAGTAACTGAGAAAATTGATGATTTTATCGCGAAACCAGGAGAAAATTATGAAACTATTCTAGATGGATACTTTGATGAGTTTAAATATTTCAAAAGAAGAACATGATAAGGAATCTTAATTTAGTTGTTGACCAAAATTATGATGACATTTGTTTCATGGTGGGCGTTGACTATACTTATACACAAGTTGTATTACCAAGGGTTGCATTGCTAAGGCCTTTGCAATATGAGGTAAATTTAGATGAGATATCAACCATTGTGATAACCTTGTTGTTTAAATAGACAGACAAGAATTCTAAGCCATTTGATACATATGAGATAGGAAAGATCAAGATGGTGATGCAAATGAAAGTGCCTATGATGGATAGAAAAAGAAGAAATGATTTTTGATCTTGAAGGCAAACTTGGAGAAGGACCCTTATAGATTACTAAAGGAAAAGAAGAAGATGATGAGACTAATGAGGATGATGAGACAAAAGGAAAAGAGATAGTGGTTTCCAAGCCTAAGGCAACAAAGTAGAAGAAAATTGTGATTGTAGATCCTAAGGTAAAGAGGAATTTCAAGAAAAGTGTTCAACATCCCACCACTACACCTCAAAGAAGATTCACAAGCCTAGGATCTAAGACAATGTCTCATGCAGTTACTGAGCCAAAGAAATGGGTAGAAAAGATAAGTAAGCCTGTTAAGCACAAGATGCCACCAAAGAGAAAACAAGTAACTAAAGGGACCGAGCATGGTCAAAAGAAGAAGCCAGGGAGGAAACTCATTGTTATTCCTGACGATGACAAGGCTAAATGAAAAAGAATAGAGTCAAATGACATGATAAAGTTCCAAATTGGCCCCAAGAAACCTCCTCAATATATTGATCACGTATGTGATTGATATCATAAATTCAACACATTTTTAAAGGATTTAAACAAGTCAAATATGATTCTTTAGAGAAGTTAGACAAAAAAGAAGTAGAACAAGTAGTTCTTGATATGATGATAAAGTTTAAACATATGCCTATAGAGTTAGGCAAGGAAATCCTTGAAGAACTATACAATAAGATGGACACAACATATAAAAAATCATTGTTTACTAAAAGACAAATCAGAGAAGCTACATTAGCTTAGAATTGCTAGATTTAGGGAAGACATATATGTTTATAGCCCTAAGGGATTTCACAAATAATTTTGTGCTCAAGATAAGCGCTTATAAAATTCTGAAAAATAAAATAGAAGAGGTAGTTTAAAAGAGCACATTAGTGTGGAAGAAGGCATTAGGGCTATTAGTTAAACCAATAGAAGAAGAAAAAGGGGAAGAAGCGATGGAATTGGATAATAAGGAAGATTATAATGAGCCAGATAATCTAGAAAAGAAAATAAGAAGAAAGGTAGTGGAGAGTGAAGAACAAGATGATTTTACTATAGAAGACATCCTTGGTGGAACAAAGACAAATAATAATGTCTTAATTAAGGAAGAAATCAAAAGTGAAGCATTCATAAATGCAACCTTAGACACTCCTGTATCATGCATCAATCTAGTGCTAATATAATTTTAGGATTATCCAAGGATTGAAAGTGTACCAATTGTGGATTCAAGACCAACCCAATCAACAATCACAGTTGAGGAGAAAGGTCAAGAAGATGTAAGTGTTGAGGAATAAGGAAAGGAAATGATTAAATTTTTACATCCAATGCCCATGGAAAATCTTATCATTGACAAAGAAGAAGGAAAAGAAACAAAGAAAGCATATCAACATGCAAGTGATGAGGACCCCACATTGAGAAAGCAAGGGAGGTCAAGCCAAAAAGGATCGAGGAAGCCTAGGAACTTGGATAGAAAGAAACAATACAACACTTAGTTCTATTTCCAAGTGTTACATGTCAACATCTACTAAAAAATCAACTAATACACTTGTATAACAACTTATACCTACTCAGAAGTTGATTTCAAAAAATGCCAAGGGATGCAGTGGTTGAGTGCTAATGTAATAGAATTGTAGATTATATAACCAAGTGTCAGGACACTTAGGTCAAAGAAAATGAAGAAGAAGGCCAAGTCACCTAGAAATCTTCAAACATTAGATGAGGTCATTGCAATTCCTAAGTATGACCTCAAGAAAAATAAATTCTAATCAAATAAAAATATTGCAAGAATTATTAAAGAGAAAAACAAAGCGAGGGGACCTAAAAAATGAAAATCAGCAAAGGTAGCTATTGCATAAAATAAAAGACTTCTTTTTTTAAAATGTATTTGAGATTCCTAATGTTAATGAGAAGACACCTGTTATAGAAAAATTAGTTCATATTGTTGAGAAGGTAACAAATGATGACATTAAGGAAAATGAAAAGGTTGTGAGTTGGTTTGAGAAGAAATTTGAGGCTAAAGTTTTGGAGAAAGTTTCAACAAAAATTTCTATTAGATAGGTTGAAATTTCCACCCTTGTACATAATTTAGATGAAGTTATAAAAAATATTCATTCTTTGTACATAAGAAACTTTGTGATGTTGAGTTCTTCACCTTGGAGAATCGACAGGCTATTGATAAAATTTAGTCAAAATTTGAAGTCCACATGACATTCTTTGAGCATGGACACAAATTCAAGCTCCATTAATCTCAATAGATTGACTCTTGCACAAGGGAGATTAGCCAAGCTAATGGCTAAAGATTAAAACATAAGAGTTAAATTGGTTTCTATTAAATCTTTTTTCATACTTCATTTGGAGGTAATGTAGAAAGAACTTATAACTACAAAGGATTTAGTTTAGAGAGATCCACATCTCTCTACAAAAAATAGTTTAGTCTATCTAGCTCCTCAGCTAGAGATCAAGATAAAAGTTTTGGAATTTGTTAGATCCAACTGGGATCATGCATTAGCTATGATTTTAAAGATTCATAAATCATTTTTTAACAAGTATAATTTGACCCCAATAATCTCTAAGCCACGAGTGACAAAACCAAGGGGAAAAATAGAGAAGAGAATATACAAAGGGAAAATAGTAATCATGATCAGAAATAGGAACAAATGAAAGATCATAGGTATGCTAATGTAATACTACTCATTTATGTAGACATGTACGTATGATGTATATAGTGAAATCTTTATGAAGATCGAGTCATAGTCTAAGAGGGAGTGCTATTTTGAAATTTTGAATGTAATTATAAGTCATTCCAAAGAATTCTTGCCACTAATGTCAAAGGGGGAGATTTTTGATCTCCAAGTCATGTCACCTATTAGTGTCAAACACTTAGTCATTTCCAAGGAAAAGTTGTCAATCATCACTACGACCGAGCCATCCAAGGAAGCCCTAATGTATTATGGACTTATTTATGTTTTAGTCTAAGTCTAACAAGTCTTAGGATGCCAAGCTTATCAGTATGGATTGAGTGCTGATTTATGCTGAGTGAAGTCAACAGATGCTAAGAAAAAAAAGTTTTTTTATATCAAGTTTCACAGAAAATGTTGAGCATACAAAAACTGAGGGACACCATTAATATCAGTTGTGACTAGGCATCAAGGTATTCAAGTGTCAAGTAAACAAGTTTTGGCATATGTGTTTGTGATGGAACAAATACTTATGTAAACTATTTTAGCCAACTTCTATATGTGATTTTATGTTTGTAGAGACAACTAAGGAGTTGTCTAGGTATTTTGTCAGAAGTTATCTTTCACTATGCAAGGTGATAAACCAATGAGACAAATGGAAGGACTAGGTGACAAAAGGGAGAAATCTAGATCTTTGATCTCATGATCTAGAATTTTTATTTAAGGAGATTCCTAGCCCTAAATTGATGTGTGCATGTGAGAAGGATAAAGAGAGAGCCAAAAGACAAGTGTATAAGTGAGGGAAGGTTATGTTTGATCAGTTAGGAGAAGAAATCAGACATAGCAACTTAGAAATGAAGGGAAAAATAGAGTATATCAGATAAGGAGATAAGATCATAATTGAAAAGAGAAGATCTTTAATGTAGCATCAATGTGCTAATTGAAGGATTGGGTACTTATACATTCTAGCAAGTGAATCAAGGTAAATATCTTAATAGAGTGGTCTTAATAGGCCTATTTGAATCTTCTAACATAGTGCTTACTTAGTTGTGAGTTTAAATCCTTTAATAAGTGTAAATTAAATAAGTCTTGTGTGCTCTTAGTAGGGTAGGCCCTTCACAGGGTAGATCACCAACAGTGATCAAACTTTGTAGCCTTAATAGGCACACATTATTGTTGCATTAGTGAATATTTATAGGTATCATCCCCACCCCAGTATCACTTTCACCTTGGAGGGTTTCTATGTAATCAATATTTGTGTCATGTGTTTACATTAGCTTTCATGTTTATGCATGTATGGATAAATCTAGATCTATAACTATTTATGGTTGTATGGTTCATGATGTTGGTATAAGATGGGTTAATGGTGAATGCATTTGATTTGTTTCAAAGAGTTAAAAGTTTTATAGATCCTAATTCAGCCCGCACCCCTCACCTCTGTCAGTATCTTATTTTCCTAATAATACTTTTAGAACTACCTAACATGTCTTGATATTCTAGACACTATTAACCTTCCTTTTAGTGTCGACTAGTTGGATCATTAAGACTCTAGATCAGTTTTTGTAGTGAGATTATACATTATACAAAGTAGAGGGAGGAAATTTTGATAAGTGCAAGTATTATTTTTTGATGATACTATTTTAGAAAAATCTATGAAAATTGAGTATTACCAGATAACATCCTATAAGCTTAATGTAAATAATTACAATTTTTTTTGGGTAGGGAAAAAATTGAAATTCTTAATTTAAAATTCTTGATAAAGTTGGAGGATTATTTCTTAGAGTTTTTAGTAAAGTAGAAAGTAAATTTTGTTGGATGATTTCTTAGAGCATTCTATGGTGGTGTGGTTGGACTACAATTTTTTTTTCTAACAACATCCTTTGTTCTTAACGTATAAAACAATAATTATAAAAATATCATTTAAAAAAAAAAAAATAGTTAATAATTTATTATTATTATTGTAATTATGAGTTTTTTAAATTATGAAAAAGGCCCCTATCTTCATTTAACTATTTATTCTGACCAAGAAAATGTAAATCTATTTCTAACATACAACAATCATCTTTGTGCAATAAAATAAAACCTATTACCTCCTTTTAAACAATAATTGCTTAAATATATTAACTTTCATTTCCCTAAATTTAAATGAGGTTAGAAATGAGCACATTATAGTCATGTGTGAAGCATCTCCTAAAAATTTAAAATTGACCTTGAAAAATGTTACATCTAGCATGTAATCATGGCTTGGAAAGGTAGTAAGAAAATGGTGCAGATTGTAGATCAAGTAAACTAGTTTTGCAAAATTATGAGCATTATTATATACTATGGTTGCTTTTGTTTCTGTGCACAGGTTTTCATAGTGGATATTTTTGTTTCTTTCTCACAATCCTATTTTAGACTATGTAAATCCTCTTTAAAAAGGAAGCTACTCTCAGACACCACTTCTTTCATTCATAGATTGTTTTTCTTGGAGTATTGTTGGCAACCACCCTAAACTTTGGTAAAAGGCTTGTTTTTGATCATTCAGTGGGTATAGATAAAAGGGTAACATATTTTTCATATGAGTAAAATATGAATATAGATTATATCATTACCTATACACATTTAGATCTAGAAAAGAAAGTGTTTCTATTTGTTAATATAAATTAAATTATTTGGTAAGAAGTTATAATAAGAAAAGTATGATACTCTTATTTAAGAAAATAAAAACAACTTTAGATCTTGAAAAGAATATATCTATGTTCTTGTTTGATGATAAGAATCAATAAAATATAGCTGTGGCTTTATCAAGAAGCCATTATTTTCTATTGACTTGTTGATTTTGGAGTTGCTCAAGGAATCATGATATTGCTTCTCAACACAATGTCTCAAGCAAGTTAGATGACCTTGGATAGTTTTTGTATTTCTTTTTAATCAAAAATATTCATTGCACCCATTAATTTTTCCCAAATTATCTTTGGTTACCTGCAAGTTTATAATTCATTCTTTTTTTCTTTAGAAAATTGGACCTCCTTGAACAATTTGATCCATTCCCAATGTCAAGATTTGGGTGACCATTGTTCTCTTTTTATTGAAAATGATTTCAACTTGCTCATGAATGAGATGATATCTGATTTCTATATGTTTACTTCTACCATGAAACACAAGATTTTTTTTAAACAATGATAGACATTATATCATAAAAATATGGTTGTTTCTTTCTCTTTTTCTTCCCTCAAATCAACTAAGATCCTCCTTAGACAAACCACTTGACATGTTGTTTCATTTGCTGCAATATACTTAGACTCAGTTATAGACTGGGCAACTATGGGTTGCTTCTTGGAAGACTAAGAAATCACATCCAAACCCATCATGGAAAAAATATAACCGAAAGTATCATCTAGACTTCTAGTCCAATCACTATTTGTATAGCCAACTAGACTAGAATCACTTTCAATAGTATATAAAATACCATATCCTTTTGTTCATTTCACATACCTCACAATTCTATTACCTACTTTCCAATGAGTGTCCTTTCATCTTTCCATAAACTTGGAAATCAAACTCACTACATGCATAATGTGAGGCCTAGTTGTTGTTAAGTACATTAGACTTCCAACCAAACTCTTAAACATAGTTGGATCCACACCATTGTTGTAATCTTCCTTACTCAACTTAATACCTATTGCTATTGGGGGATGCCTTTTTGTTCAACATTCTAAACCTTTCCTAAATCTAATGTGCATACTTCTCTTGAGAAATAAAAATGTCATCATCCATTTTCTTAACTTCTATGACTAGAAAGTATCTAAAAATTCCTAAATTTATCATTTCAAACTCATCCTTCATAGCTTATTTGAAACTAGCAATAATGAAATCATCATCCCCAATAAAAATTAGATCATCAACATATAAGACAATAATTAAAATCTTACCATCTATTTCTTTAATGTAAAGAGTAGGCTCACCATCACTTTTTTTGAAACCATTGATCAACAAATATGAGTCAATCCAACTATACCATGCTCTTGGCACTTACTTCAGCCCATAAAGAGCTCTCTTTAGCATATATACTTTACCTTCTTCACCCAAAAATTTATAACTAGGTGGCTAATCCATATAGACTTATTCTCTCAACACACCATTAAGGAAGGCAATTTTCACATCCATTTGAAATAGCTTCCATTTGTGTTGGGCTGCAATTGTTATGATAGTAGTCATAGTTTCCATCCTTGCAATAGGTGCATATGTCTTACCATAGTCTCTACCAAACTATTGTTTGTGTCCTTTGACCACCAAATGTGATTTATGCTTATCTATTTTCCCATTAACATTACACTTGGTTTTATACACGCATTTCACACCAATAACTTATTTATTGGGAGGAAAATTAGTGAGTTCACAAGTTTCATTTCTTTGTATTGAATCTATCTCCTCATCCATGGCCTCACATCATTTTTCTTCTTTCATAGCTTCTTCAAAGTAATCTAGATCACTATGAGAATATAAGGAAAAATTACTATTCTCATCAAAATAATTATACCTTTCATCATGGTATATCTCCCTTAGACTTTTAGTCTTTCTTGGTAGAAGGGAGGTGAGAGTAGGATCAAAAATTTCACTTCTACTACTACTATGTTGTGTACACTGAATCTAAAGCCAACTATCTAGCTATCCCAACTTGCTTTACTTTCTACATATTTTTGTTAGGAGCAATTTGGAGCTATCTAGAGCTATATAGAGCTGACTATTTGGCTATCTCTAATTGCTTCCCTTTCTACCTAATTTTGTCAGGAGAAATCCAAATCTCTGTGGTGCCATTAGTTTTTGCTATTGCTTCATCTTGTTGATCACCCAACTCATCATCTTCATAATTGATAGGCACTTTACTAGAAGTTCTAGATGATGCATCGACTGAGCCATCTCATGACTCATTTTCTAAAAACACAACATCTCTTGAATTGGTGTTCTTCTTAGTAAGAGGATTATATAATCTATATGCCTTAGATTCTAAACTATAACTTGTAAAAATAGACTTCTCACCTTTATCATCAAACTTTTATCTTTTCTCCTTTAACTACGTGTGCATATGCTACATAGCCAAATACTCTCAAGTGTTCAACCATCCATCTATGGCTTTCCCATGCCTCAAGAGGCATCTTATCACAAATTTCTTTGGTAGTACTTCTATTAATCAAGTAGACTAATGTCGCAATAACTTCTCTCCAATAATTTGTTGGAAGACCTTTTTCTTTCAACATACTTCTTGCTATCTCAATGATAGTTCAAATCTTTCTTTCAGCCACTCCATTTTTTTGTGGAGTATAATTGGTTGTTAGCTGCTTCCCTATAGCATTTTTCTTGCAAAATTTGACAAAAATATTGGAGGTATACTCTCTTCCTCTATCCGACCTTAGGACTTTGACGTAATGTCCACTTTCCTTTTCAACCTGGGCTTTAAATTCTAAAACTTATCAAAAGCTTCAGATTTATTTTTTAGAAAGTACACCCATGGTCTATAGTTGAAATCATAAATAAAGCTCATAAAGTAAGCACTCCCTCCTATGGAATCCACTTGCATAGGACCTAGAAAATAAGTATACACCAACTCCAATGGTGCTCTAGCCCTTGTGGAAATACCAAATTTAAAGGGAAACCTTGCTACTGGACTCTCCAACATTCAAAAAACCATCCACCATTCTTTTCTTGGATAAAAAATTCAAACTAGCATAGCCAAAACATCCATAGATGTCATAGCCCGGAGGGGTCTTCAATCATACTCTTAAAAGATGATTTCTTTTGCACTATTGTACACACTTGCTTGGGAGGTGCAAAAATAGATTGAGTGTTGAAACATGTCTCAATATTCAATGAAAACATGTAGGTCTTCATCATTTGAATTGATGCAACAACTTTCTTGCTCCCATCTTTCTCATGAATGACACATTGGTCACTTTCTAATAGCATTTTGTATCCATTCTGAATGTGTTGTCCAACACTCATCAAATTCTGCTTAATACTGGGGAAAAAATAAACATTCTAAATTCTTTCTTCTCACCATGCTTAGTGTGGGTCATAACATATCCTTTCCCCACAAGAACAACTACGTTGTTCTCTATCTTGATTTTAGACTTATAATTTTTATCAGTAAAATAAAACATACTTTCATTACCACTCATGTGGTTACTACACTTGCTATCAAAATACCAAACTTTAGAGCTATCTTCTTTACCAATATTGCACATGATGAAGGTTGTATTGTTATTTATTTTTTCAACATTTTCATTAGCAACACTAAAATGTTGTTGTGGCTGGTCACTTTGTTTCATCCAACATTCATTTGCATAATGCCCAAACTTGTGGCAATAATAGAATTCAAAATTTCTCTGATTAGAGATGCTATTTCTTCTTCCTCCTTGGGGGCTATTTTGAGAGCTACTTGCTAAGATTTCTCCTCCAAAATTTCTTTGTCTAGAGCTACCACATCCTCTCCCCCTAGAACCATGATCAGAGTTGTTTCTTCCTCTCCTCCTACCTCTTGCATTGTCTTGAGCTCTAAAAGTGAGCTCTTGAGAAGAATTTTCCAATTTATTAATATGATTCTTATGAGTATGGAAAGATCTAATCCACTCATCAATAGTCAACTTGGACAAGTATTTTGACTCTTTAATAGGAATCACAAGCGTATCAAACTTTTGAGGTAAACTCCTCAAGATCTTTTGCAAAACTCTTTGTTCTTAAATCTCTTATCCATTAGCTTTCAACTAGTTTATCAAAGTGGAGACTCTAGTGATGAACTCAAAAATAGATTCATTCTCTTTCATAAGAAGAGATTAAATCTCTCTTTGAAGCATCTACAACTTCACAACATAGACTTGATAAGTCCCTTTGAATGTAGTCTCAAAATGTCCCAAGCTTCTTTGGAATAACTAGCCTCTACTATTCTCAAAAATAAGGCCTCTGTCAAGGCTTCTTGAATCATTCTCATTACCTTAGCATCTTTCCTTCTTGTCTCTCTCAACTGAGTCATTTGATTGTTTGCGAGGGCACAAAACTAAGTAGGGTTTGTGGTATCTATGAAACCAATCTTGAAAAGATCACACAAGTCATTTTCTATCATGATTGTCCTCATTTTTCTCACCCAAGCATGATAGTTTTTTCCATTAAAGGATGGTGATTTCTGCCACACATTTCTTTCATCTCTAGCCATGTCTCCTGCATAGTAACTTCAAACACACAATGAACAAAAATGCCCGAACTCACTCGGATTAAGGGCTCTATAGCTCTAATACCATGTTTAGATTTTAGAAGGAAAATAAAATAGTAGATATCCAAATAATGCTTCTAAAATCAAATTATTTTCACCCAAAATGGTCAGAGTGATGGAACACATAGATGGTTACTCTATTTCCAATCACGCAGTGGAATAAATAATATAATAATAGATATCAAGATGATGGAAGTATTGGAAGTATTGGAAGTGCAATAGATTATAATGCTTCTTATTCAATTCAAAAACTATTGCAAATTGGTAATCATCTACATTAAAACTTCCTACTGTTGTTAGAAATTGAAAACTACAACACTACACTACTATATACAAAATGTCTTTTCCTAGAGAAATCACTGCTCTATAGGGAAATACAAAGAACCAACTTGAAGTTAAAAATTATGTGCTAGGTTATTTATTGCCACAGATACAATTATTGTTTTTCCTCTATCAGATTCTTTGTTCTGAGCTCTTCCTAATTGCACATATGCATTCACCAAACTGAAAAAAATTCTCCTTTTATAAAATAGGAAACTTCATTGCTAAGTTAATTTGTCCTACTTCTAAAAGGAACTTCACCACTAAGTTATTAGAAGGAGAAAGAGATTAGATTTTTGGATAATAATAAAGAATGAACTTTTGACATGCTTGAGTTGCTCAAGATTCTTAAGCTCTTGAAAGATGTTGAATTGCTAATAAAATGCTTGGAAAGGAGTTTTATGGTTTGGAAAAATCTGATCGAATAAATCAGCAAGTTTCAATAGACATCATAGCCAAAAGAACCCAATGATAAATCTTCATTGCATCATGAAAATTCTACTCCAAAATTTCCTTCACTTGGAATGAAATCATTCACAAATAGAAGGGAAAAATTCCATGTCATCTCTGTGAGGTCCAAGTATATTGGCCCAATCCAATCACAAAACCATGTCAAGCCCAAAAAACCATCTATCAATCTTCACATTTTGGAATACTACTTTGCACCAATCACCTTTCCTAACTAGCTTAGGGAAAAATAAACTATGAATGAATGCTTTGAAATAAAATAAATTATACTTATATGACATCACCAATTTTGTCATGCGCATGATAATGATGAACAAAAAGATAAACTCAAGACTGAGAAAGATCAAGCAAATTGGAAAATAAAATTGATACCATTTGTTGAGGAAAGATAACCCTTTTATAAAATTGGTACAAAATTTCTTTACCCAAAATGGCTTTAACAACCTCGCAACAATAGTGGCAATGTATAGTGAAGATTTACTCTAACTCTGAGTTTGACACTATTTCCTCAAATGGTATTTCACCATGAACTGTGTCAATGCATACACACACATTTGATTCACTTAAGTCATCCATCTCTACAAGAAACCCATAGAAGAGAAAAGATGATAGTCTCAAGCATATAGACCTTCACGTACATAATTGATGAGGATGAAATAAATACTTGAAGATTATAAATACCACCAATTGGCATGTGAAATAGAATTCACTTGCACAACTAATAATCCTTTCCATTACTATACATTTGAACACAATATGTCTAATAAAATGATGAGATAAAAGTACGATGATAATTGAGCTTGCAAACATGCAAAATAATAATGAGATGAAGTGGAGAAGCCTCTAGAATAAATTTTAGTAGAAGAGAATCAACCTTCTACAAAACTATTCATATGATACATGTCATTACCAAGCTTTGACATCTAGTGTACTGAAGTGCTTATTACCTCATTTAGAGATGCTATGGTAATTTAGCCATATAATGCCTTTAGATGAACTTATGAATATTTTAATATTCTCCAGTCATGAAATGACGAGCATAATCTAATTATTAGTGCAGTAAATCAATTATATTATGGTTATTTTAGAGTACTTCAATACTTTAATACTTGTTTTGTCAATGTTAGTAGCAACATTCCACTGTGGAAATAATCCAAACGGAATCATAACCCCCTTTCATTATTTGACTATTTATTCATTCCAAGTTTGAAAAGAAAAAAATGCATTTGAAAAATATTATCTTATAATTAACCACTTTGAAAACTAATTTTTCAATGTCCTTCAACACCACTTCACTAACATGATTGGTCTCCTTACAAAAAATGTGCTTATTCCTTTCCCACTAGATGATGAATATAAAATAAGCCAAATAGGCTAAGAATGAAGTAAATCCCACAATATATTGGATAAAAGCATACTATAATTTGTTTTATTGAGAACAAAACTCCAGTAATAGTTTGCAAATGAAAAATTTAGAAACAAATGAACATTACCATCTATGGCTTCATTGAAAAGGACATAGTTGAAAGATAAAGAAATGGAGAGCTTATTAAGTGTTTCACTAGTGAGGATCTCATTCTTCAAGGATAGCCAATAAAATCATTCATCATTGTGAATGGTGTATTTATTCTAGCACAAGGAAAAAGCCTAATGAATGGGATTTGATTTATGAATTTGCGACAATACTTTGAACCTTCTTTAATTGAATAGTTACCATCTTGTTCTAGTACCCACACTAATGTGTCATCCCTATCAGATAGATATATCTCCCTTTCCTTAATTTTTTTTTTTAAGAGACAGTTATTGACTATTAGAAATTGGCAATTCATAAGGATCTTTTCAAATAGCTTTCCTTGAATACATATCTATGAAGTCTACATAATCAATAAGTTTGATTCCCCACCTAACAAAGAAAACATTAACTATGTCATTCTCCTATTGAAGACTAGCTAGAGGAGGTAATCCCTATCAAGACTTGTTTTATAATTTTATTTCATCTCCTTTATACACTTCCTATGAAATATATTGTTGGACTAGGCCTCTAGCATCTATCACAAAGTTCTAGACAACAAAACCTTTAGGTTGATTAAGAATGATGAAACGTCATTTTTGATCCATATTTTCAAAATATTTTTGCTACATGATCTTGCACTAATTCCTATATGGCTTTTTATACATCTACCAAATTAGCCTTCCACCAAATATCTTATTTGGGAGCTACAAATCATGGACACCTACACCTACAATTTCTTTGGTTTGTGCCATATCTTGTACAGGAACTAACAAGATCTTTCACTCTTCCAATAACTTCCCTTCCACAATATGTCCTTAATTAGTTTTTGGATTTCTTTAACAATTTTTAAGCAATACTTGATAGTACCACCTTCACTAAAAGAATCATGGCTACTAGTAATGACCATATTTCTTTCCATGCTAATATCCTTCTCTTTATTCTTTTGATTATGTATACCTAATAACACAATTTGTTAGGTCATGTGAAGGGAGGAAGACCTAAATATGATGATGGAAATTACTCCACCATGAAGCCTAAAGTATTGGCAACCTTCTTGGTAACTCTTTCATCAACATTAAATAAGAATATCTTTGATTTCTATGGATTTACTTTTAGTCCTAACATAGACATATATGAATCTAGGGTGTCTTTAATCTTCCTTTCTTCCTAAATGGATGCTTCTACAAATAGCAAGGTGTCATCCTAAAAGAAAGAGCACATATTCAAGATGGAAGTGCTTGTGATTTGTACCCCTTTCCAAAGACCAAGACTATATCTTGACTGAATACTTATACTCAAAGCCTTTTAATGATAATGAAAAGAAATGTAGAGAGAGGCTCAACTTGTCTTAACCCTTGCAAGGATTGAAAAAACCCATTGAAAACCTTACATTTTGTATGCATCTTAAAAGATAAATTTACACATTTTAAATCTTTCATTTTCTAGTTTAGATCATGAGAATCTTATACAAATGATTTTATTTATTTAAAAATTATATATATATATATATACACATATATATAGACATATATATATACATATATGTATATATACATATATATATATATATGTATACATATATATATATATGTATACATATATATATATATATATGTATATATATATGTGCATACATATACATATATATATGTATATATACATATACATACATACATACATACATATATATATATATATATATATATATGTATGTATGTATATATATATATATACACATATATATACATATACATATATATACATCTTAATGAGAGGCTCTACAAATTTCTCACTCTTCTTCAATTTTCAATTTTGAATATGTATGGCACATGGGGGCTTGTTGGAATTTGACTATGGGACTCTTTTCTGTCCAATTTGCAGCTAGTGTTGACCTTTTCATTGAGGGCCTAATGTGAGGTGGAAGATGTGTCAATTTCCATTAGGGGAGAGGGAGGTTGAATTTGTGCAAATCAACCCCACTGGAGATTCCCCAAAGGAGGATTTGGCATTCTTGGGGAATGACTCAAAATGTATTGGTGGGAAGGAGAAGGGTACTTCTATCAAGACAAGTTATAAGAAGGGGTCCCTAATTAAAAGTTCCACCAATCCTCCCTGTAGAGGATCCCAAGGTTTATCTCTGAGTGAATAGCCTAGAAATATTCCTACCCTCTAGTATAGTAGATAGTATTGCATCATTCAACCTACAACTCTACTTATAAGGGGGATATTTTATTGCTTTTAGGATTTCAATTGAGATTGTCCTCAAATGGGTTCTCCAGAAGTAGAAATTGAAGGGAAGTGTTTGTTGCAAATATATCCCAAATCCAAAATCCAAAATCCCTTAGATGTTAGTACAAAAAATAAACTTTGTTGATACTATTGTCACTTGGTTAACACACATGCACTCAATTAATACTAACAATATCTTGTAACTCAACAAGCACTAAATTAACAAATGTAACTCAACAAATACTTAACATGTAGATCTTAAGGTGTTAACTATGATTAAACTTGATTAACTTAGTTTCATACACAAAATAAATAGCATGAACACAAGTGACACCAAGATTTAACATGGAAACCCAATTTGGGAAAAACCACCAATTGCAACTAGTTGCTATTTTTCACTCTTCTGAAGTGAGCCCTATTAAGAGCCAACTATGTTAAAAGTTAAAAAACACACTATTAGGTGTGACCCTATTAGAGGATTTAATCACCTTGTTATGACTAGCCTTGTTAGAGGTCTTTAGATACTTCAATCTCGAAATGCCACCTTTTTAGAGGATTTCGCAAATAGCTATTAGGCTAACTCTATTAAGAGATTTGATACACTGCTACAATGTTTAGAGAGTAATAATGATATGACCTAATTGTTTATGCAAATTTATTTCTAATTTCATATCTCAATTTTGGCTCGAGTACTTGATCCTTCTTGATCAGATTATTCTTTGTTGTCAAACAAGAATATTATCATTATCCTTTCAATTTGCTTCCTCTAAGCATCTACTTATCTTCCACACATTATCACACATTCAATCCTCAACTTGGCCTTATACTTACATCAAAAACATTGTCAAGTCAACTTGAATAAAACTTAGAATAATTAGTATTCATCTCCTCAGTCAGCTAGAACCAACAAACAAATCCATTAAAATAAATATGCCAAAACAAGAAAATGCTTCGTTAGCCAACCCAACTCAGTAGACTCTAACTCAAAAATGATTTTCATGTGTTAACCAAGTGAGCTCAATTAACATTGCATCTTCAAAAACTTCCTTTGGTAACCAAGTGAGTTTAGTTAACACTGGTTCCATCCAACTTTCCTTTGTTAACTGAGTGATCTCAGTTAACACTCAACTTCTACAAAAAAAATTTCAACACCTTAGTGAACTTAGCAAACACTATCTTTTGAACTTGGAAAACACTAGAATGCTCCATAGACATAGGAAACTATCTTTATCGCCTAAGTGAGCTCGACATATATTGACTGCTAAATATATGACTTTTTGTGTAACATCAAAGACAATATACAATTGATCAATTATTTTCAACAATCTCCCTCTTTAGCATTGATGAAAACTCAACATGCCATAATACAATGAAATTTTAAAGCAAATTAAAGCAAGGAAAATATTCTTAGTTTTATTGTGATTCTCATCCATGAGAACTTCCTCTATTAGTGTGAAATCCCTTTGGCTTCAATTTATCCCTTTTATTTCAATTTCTCCCTCTGTCAGCAAACTCTCCAATTTTACTTTGTCTTCAACATCTTCTTCTAATATAAAAATTTCCCTCTTTCATATTAGACCAAGTTCTCCTTCTTTGATGTCTTTCATAAGTCCTCCCTCTTTGACATCTTCAAACAAAATTTTTGTGATATGACAACCAAATTCTCCCTCTTTGACATCTGATATCAAAGACAATATTTAGTAAATTCCAATATACCTGATGTATAGATTCATATGTAGTCTACCCTTTCATTATTGCATCAAGTTGAGTGATCTTCAACATGCTATGGTTGATGCATCACTAAAATTCATTTAGTGAGATTTAGATAGGGGAATAAACTCTAGCTTACCTCTTAGATACAAATATGCATCCTTAGGTAATGGCTTGGTGAATATGTCTGCAATTTGTTTTTTAGTATTCACATATTCCAATCTCACATCTTTGTCTTGTACCAATTCTCTCAAAAAATGATAATTTATTGCACCATGCTTGGTCTTACTATGCATCACAAGATTCTTTGATATATTAATTGCACTAATGCTATCACATAAGATAACCATTGAATCCTTCATTTCTACCTTCATACCTATCGGAACCAAACAATATTGGAATAATTAGATGCTGTTGCAATATATTATGCCTTTTCTATAGACTGAGACATGCAATTTTGCTTCATACTTGTCCAAGACACTAGTATGTTGCCAAGAAAGAATGTCCCACCACAGGTGTTGTTCATGTCATCAACACTTCCTGCCCAATCTACATTAGTGAAGGCTTTCAAATATAAGTTGCCTCCTTTCTTTTACCATAATCCATAATCTTTAGTACCCTTCAAATGCCTCACGATTCTCTTTATTCCCAACTATTGGTAAACAACTTGTTCCTTTTCAATTTAATATTTAAATGCCCAATATATATGAACAATGTATGATTACAACATTTGGGAGATCATAACTGAATGACTAATTTCCCTCTAAATTTATAGGTACAAATCCCTTGAGTTTTTGATTTACAATGAATTTGTTTGTTTGTAAATCTAAGATGGAGTTTTTTCTTGACCAGAGAATAGGAGAGAAAAACCAAGTTAGGACTAAATAGGAACTAACTCAAGCTAAAATTTGGGTCTTAATACTAACCAGACTTGTGAGTCCACACATCTTATGAAACTGTAGAATTTGATGATATAATAAGGAATTCTATTTGTATGAATAAGATGCTTAAAAAAATGATTTTAACTCTAAAATTTATGAAACTAACTTAAGAAACCAAACAGAAAAATGTTCTTTCAACCTCTAACAATACTATGATTATCTTCAATTGGCTATATTAAAATAGGGGAACAAAGCTTTGTTTGTTCATTAGCTTAATTCAACTCAAAAAGAAGTTTCTAACTAAAACATGCAATGGAAGAGTAAATAATTGACACAAAACATATTCAAGTTGTCTCTACAATCTAAAACATTTCACACCAAAATTTAGCCAACCTTTCATTAATATTTCTATGGAGTACATATAGGATTCTGAGATGAACCATTACAAAAAGTAGTTGGATCGGTTCATCTTCTCAAAAATGACAAATGGAAAGAAGGCAATTATTAGTTACAATTTCATATTAGAATACAAAAGAGTAGGAGAAATATAATTTTTCTTTCTTCCCCTTTTCTAATTTCATCTTATACGCCTTGGCAATGACAATGATTGGAATGATTTCTTCATGTATATTGACATGGATGTTAGTGTATCTGATAAGCCACTTGGAGTGTTCTTTGGCCAAATATTTGATTGTGAATAACCAGTCTTGCATTTCCTCTATTTCCATGTGTACACATCCACTAAGCTCTTAAAGATTTGTCACTCTATCTTGAGGACTAGTAGATATCTCTATTAATTTATCCAAGTAGCTGGAGAAAACCTTTTGCATAATGATGACTCCTACTACTCCCTTCCCTTGTCCACTTGTCTGATATTTAGTAGGTAGGCCTTTCAACAACTTTTAATCTTAGTCTTTCTCTTCGCAAACCTTGCCTTCTATTTTCTCACAATCCTTCTTTTGTTAGAGAGATCATATCTACTTTTATTTGTAAACTTTTTTGCCATTCAATTTGTTAGAAATAGATAATATTGACAGGGGGAGTGAATCAGTATTTTCAATCATTTTTCACATGACTGAATATTATTAATTACTTTTCCACATGCATAATAAAGAGAACCAATAATTCTAGATAGTATAAAAAATTATACATAAAGAGAGCTCATACCATCATGTTTTTAAACTAGGGAAACCCTGGCCAAGGGAAAACCCTGGTGGCAATGAAACCCACAAAATGATTCACTATATAAAGAATCTGGTTAAGGATATTGACCCTATTAGGAATCTATGAATAATGTATAGTGTCTAGAGTCCTTGTTAGGAGACTAAGCCTTGGTAGAAGCCTCATCCCTATTAGGAGTTTGTAGGTCATATACAAATGTGTGCAAGAAGAGCCCACTGCCCTAAGATGCAAGTATACAATTGAGTTCTTCAAGAGAGTAGATATACTTACAACATTGGATCACTTGTTGTACTTTACAATTCCTTTGATTGTTAGTTCTTCATACAAGGGTTAACTACACATATATCAATTTTCATCATATCTCACATCACATAACATTACTTTGCATCACATAGTATCTCATTGGATTACTTTTTTCTTATCGCATTTGAAGTTCTTTACTTATGTCAAACATATTAATAAATTCTTCCTTAGTTAGCTCACATATCATTCTTAGAGTCAGCTCATCAAGATTTGATAATTAAAACAATTATTCAAGTTGTTCAACATAGTTTACTAGCATTCTCTATTCTGCACTTTGAAATAACAACATCAATATTTCCTCTATAACTTGAACTAGGTTGCTCGTATGGACATGTGTATTGGTATGCATCATCGGGATGATGTCATGCATCTAGGGTTAACTATTCAAGAGAATATTCCAAGCGAATATTTTTCTATCAACAAATCTTGTCATGTTGTTGTAGCATTGTCCAATACTTAGACAATTTTCCCTCACAAATAATTATAACTAAATTGCAAAACATATGTTTCCATAAGCGACAACCACATATCTCACCGTGATTGGTCATATTGCCAACAATATTCCCCTTTGGCATTGATGGAAACATTTTGGGAAAATTTGCTAAGTCCCAAACATGTTGTTATACCAATCAAAGAAATAGCCATAATATAGTAAAAACATTGTATTCATGTTTTGAAAAAAAAGTTACATCCCTTATAGCTCTGATAAAAGCTTACTACTATACTTCAAGATACAACTATATAACTTACATTTATAATTGCAATTACAATGTTCCTTATTTCTTCCCCTTTGACATCAATGACAAAGATGTCAATAAAAAGAAAATCCTGTCAAAATCTAAAAACTACATCAAAACTTGGAGAAACAATCACTAAAGTTAGTCTTCAATTGTGCAAGGTGTTTCTTCCAACTATCTTTTATTGCATTAGACACACTGACTAGCACACATAGAGCATATGCAGCTAACTTTGTTGCATTCAAATCTATAGCCACAAACTTGTCATATGATGTCTTGGCTGCCAAGCATTCCTCCAACTGATTTTGTAACAATATAATCGGTGGGGATAAATGGTCCCTCAAAAGAGTAAACCTTTTTAGAACTTTCTCCTTGTCTACTTGTATATCTCAGATGCTATCATGAATTGCTTGCATTGTATGCTCAAAGGTTTCTAACTTTTGATTCTATTTCAAAATGTTATTAGTGAGCATCTGAAGCTCAATTATCTTCTCTTTGATTTTCTCATCAAAATTGTGAAGGTGAAGGTATGCCATGTTTCACTTAGCATATATTTGTTTCCCTTCTTGTATACTCTTCCTTAATTCCTTAATGCATATATTTAATGTTTCTATATCATTTATTATATTTGTACACATATTGTTAAGAAGTTTACCATCATGCTTAGTCTATACTTGAATTGTAGCCACATTGGTAAGCATTGTAAACTCATTATCAAAGGTTTTGTACAAGATTACTACTCTCTATTGAATGTTTGCAAGTGTATCAATAGAATTTATTGTCTTCTCCAATCTATACAAAATTGAGGTTAAAGTCTTCTAAGTAGACTTGACCAATTTCTTCTTTTCAAGGAATTTACTTAAAGAAGATATAAGGTTTTGTGTCTCATCTTCTTCATCTAACTGTACTACTGCTGTAGTGACCATTGCTACTTGTGTAGATGGTATGGATGGTTTTACTATTTTTGTGGCTATGGGCACACTTGTAGTAGCTACTTCAGTGCTAGATTCAAATTTCTTTGTAGAAGGTGCATCTTCTTCCTTTTACTCCTATTCTTTTTCCTCGTTAGATGAGTTCCTATAATCAACAATATTGCTAACAATATTGGGGCTAAAATATTTAAATGGGTTTTCAGTTCTATCCACTATCACATTGGTGTTATCTATTTGCATAGATTCACTACCAATGGTAATGTGTGCTGAATCACTTGGAATTGAAGTTTCAATTGGTTGCTTAGAACTATGAGGTGGACTAACTGTTAGCATAGTAGGACTTGTTTCCTCTATTTGCACACTCTTCTCAGTCTCCTTAGGCATAGTAGACATGTATGTAACTATAGCCTTTTGAGTTTCCATATTCACCTCTTTGTATTTCCTCCCATAAGAAGAATGGATCTCTTCTTGTTCCTCAACAATGGTGCTATTCCTTTCATAATTTTTGTCGTCTCTTCCTAATTATTTACTATACATAAATTTTTCACCATAGTTATCCTCATTTTCTTATTTTCTTATCTTCCTCAATTACTCTACTTTTCCTATTTCTTAGTGTATTGTAAAAATCTTTAGGAATTTGGCCTCTTATGCTATCAAACCTTTTATCTTTTAGGATCATATTTCTAACTACAACATTCTCTAGCTGTCTTCTATCCATATTATTATATAGGTCATAATACTTATTCAATTGCACAAAATTATTGTCATTAATAATTTACATGTTAAGATTTCCTACCTTTTGTTTCCATACTTTTCTTCTTTCTGAAGTCTTCGCTTCCTAATCTGCTGGTTCTACTAGTTTGTTACCAATCTCTTCTTTAGATTTCAAGGAACTAATTCACAAGGTTCTTCTCCTCTTTCTTGGTCCACTTGTAGGTTTCTTCACTCTCTTCTCAAGAGGGGGTTTTGTTTTCTCAAGCCTTGTAGACTTCCTTGGTGCTGATGCTTCCTCTATTTTCTTTGGATGCCTCTAAGTGTGCTACTACACAACTGTTGCATATGGCATTGTAGGTGTTTGCACACTTGTTTGTGCAACTGTGACCTCTTCACTAGGTCTACCCATTGTAATAGGTGCAGGGTTCAATAGTTTAGATTGACCATTGGCCTTCATTTCCAAGGGTATCCCTTTCACTTCTTCAAATTCCTTTTTTGACATTCCTAATTCCTTTAAGATAGAATCAATTACTTTTTCCACCTTCTTCTTGAAGTCCATGACTATTTGATTTGTTTTAACTTCTACCATCTTCTTAATATATTTCCCACATCTAGGGCATTTAGAATCAACTTCAGAGTGTAGAATTATCTATGGATATCCATCAATAAGTTCATTACTCATTTCATAACCCATAGGTTTAATGAACTTTATTCAAGGAACTACTACCTCCATACATATGAAATCTATTTCTACCATAAAACATAGTTCGCCCTTATATTTTTCTACTAGCATAAGAGGTATCCTATACCTTTTCTTTATTTCAGCTTGGAATTATTTCATTATTCTATCAATATCATTATGTTTGACTGTTTATGGTTTAGTTCTATATGCACAAGTGATAGTCTACATTGCAGACTGACTTTCATCCCAATTTGAAACACTAGGAAACTTATTTGCTACATAGAAGAGTATATGAGTCAATAGGAATTCAAACCTAAAGACTGTGCTCCTACATTTCTTGATTTTTGATATTTTATCCAACAACTGAGTTTGGATAATATCACATAGATTAACCTTTTCACCCTTTACTACCATCACATAAGCTACATGAAGAAATCTAGTAAGGACTGAATCTATCCTAGATCCATGGTTGAACTTATATCCCAAAATTTTACTGACAAGTCTCACTCCATCATCTTGAATGGTGTTGATCTTCATGTTTTTTCCATCAAAACTTGTATTGAGATTTTTTTCAACTAATATGTGCATATTCTTTATGTTGACAAGATTGCATCCTTCATTGCTCAAACCTGTGACCTTGTGAATTAGGTCATTATTGATGCATACAATAGAATCTCCCAGCCATAGAAGTTCATCATGAGCTCTGCTTAGAATGATTCTTTTCCATCAAAGTCCATGTAGAACATGTGCTTAACTAGGTTAAGTTGTTCTAGGTATGCATATTTTTCTTTCAATGAAAAATCATTGTTGCACATTTTCTCCAATTCCTTATGAATCTTAGTATCTCCTATGCTTTCTATTTTATAGTGAATATGACCTCTTATGTCCTTGACATGAAGAACATTTTTTGGTACTTGCAAAAATGCTCCAATGGGGTTATCAATCAAAGAAACAAATGGGTGCTTCTTGAAGTTATAACTAGGTCTATTACTGATATTAAACACTTCTTGTCTTGCCATTTTTGAAAATATGCTAAAATAAATTCAAAAAATACCTTAATTTTGCATTTTAGGGTTTTCAGCGATTTTGTATATCTCCAAACTTCTTCAACACTTCAAATCTCTCTTCAATCTTGCACTTAAGATTTCACACAAGAAAATGATGTTTGTAAATCAATTTGTGTCCTTTAAATCTTTCAAAATTTGTACTTTTCATTAAATGCATATCTACCACTAGTTTAATAAACTCTCTCTATATAATAGAGAGGTTATTCTTCTTGCATATCCTTATACCGATCATATTAAGCAATGTGCACTTTACTGTAGACCCCTCTCAATGTCTAGTATGTACTGTTAACTGTGCAACTTGTGATATTTTCTCTAACATCAATTATTATTATCTAACACACTATTTTACTGAGGACGCTTAATGCAGGTAAGATGGGTCATAGACAATAAGTGACTTTACTATCCTATTAGGTACATTAGGATGTGCTTCTTCCTAAACTATATGAGAACTTCTAGTTTATTTTTCCTTTACAAATGTTTCCTTAAATTCTTTTGTTAGTTCCTTCATTTCATCTTTTAGACTATCATCATTTCTTTTATTGTTCCTTCTATAATTTTGATTTCTATTTAGGTTTCTTCTATCCATTCTGTAGAACTTTGCTGTGTGTCCAAAGTTATTACATAACTGACATACAAGTACGTTCCTTCTCTATTCACTATTATGGTTGTTAGGTGCTCTACAATTCCTTGCGATGTGTGCAAGATTGTTGCATCTATAAAAAACAATTTGTCTTCTTTCTCCACTTTAATTACTATGAGATCTTCTTTTATTGCCTATATGGTTAGTGTTCCTAAACATTCTACTATTTGTACTATCATCATCAAATTTAGGTCTCTTACAATCTACTACATGATGTCCATATCCATGACAATTATGACAATAAAAAATTGAAATAGGTTTAAAATACTTACCTTTGCAATTGTCTCTAGTATGTTCAAGTTCATTACACCTATCATGAGATTCTTTTCTTCTATTATCCTCATCTTGATCAAATTCTTTAGATTTCTCATAGTGAGTAACATTCTCCTTATCTTTAGATGTATCATCTATTTTGATTAAGTTTAGATCCTTTTTTACTTCAAGAGTATCAAGTTCTTTTCTTTCAATAGATTTCTTAGTAGATTGTCCAAGGAAGAATCCAAGTCCAGTCTTATCATAACTAGGTCTCTGTACATATATTTGTTCTTTGATCTTTTCACTGCTGGTATATAATTTCTCAAGTTATTGTTTGGTTTGCACCAATTCACATTTCACAATAGTGTTGTATTTCTCTAATTCAGCGTGCTCCAACCTGATAGATTCTAATTCAGATATTACCTTTCTTAATTGGAATCTTAGATCTACATTTTCATCTTTTATTTCAAAGTCACTCTTTCCTCCATTTTTCTTAAGACTTGTCTTGAGTTCAACTATTTTTAACTCATGTTTCAAGATCTCATTTAATTTCTTTAGATCTTCAATATCATCATTATTGGTTTGCTTACTAGGTCCTTTTTAAAATAGGTCATCTATCTTGTCCTTTAGTTCACCAATGTAAGCTTTTGCATCTATATATCTATCTTTTAGGCCATCTCTTTCATCAGTAAGGAAATCAATTTGTTCAAGAGCTTCTTCTAGATTCTTCTTCAACTGTTCCATATCCATAGGGATCTTATTCAAGATGTTAAGCCTCCTCTAAATAATTAGGCTCTGATACCAATTGTTAGAAATAGATAATACTAAGAGCGGGGGGGTGTGTGAATCAATATTTTCAATCTTTTTGCCCATGACTGAATATTATTAATTACTTCACCACATGCATAAGAAAGAGAACCAGTAATGCTAAACAATATAAACAACTATACATAAAGAGAGCTCATAACACCATATTTTGTTAACTAGGGAAACCTTGGCCAAGGGAAAACTCTGGTGGGGATGAAACCCACAAGATTATTCACTATATAAAGAATATGGTTAAGGATATTGAACCTATTAGGAGTCGATGAATAATGTATAGTGTCTCAAGTCCCTACTAGGAGACTAGGCCTTGTTAGAAACCTCAACCCTATTAGAAGTTGCTTCAACCTTGTTAGGAGTTGGTAGATCATATACAAATGTGTGGAAGAAGAGCCCACTTCCCTAACATGCAACTATACAATTGAGTTCTTCAAGAGAGTAGATATACCTACAACACTGGATCACTTATTATACTTCACAATTCCTTTGATTGCCAATTCTTCATACAAGGGGTAACTACATATATATCAATTTGCATCACATCTTGCATCACATAACATTACTTCACATCACATAGTATCTCATCACATTAATTTTTTCATATCACATTTCAAGTTCTTTACTTATATCAAACATATTAATAAATTCTTCCTTAGTCGGCTCATCAAGATTTGATAATTCAAACAATTATTCAAGTTATTCAACACAATTTACTAACATGCTCTCTTCTGCACTGTAAAAAAATTGCATCAATATTTCCTCCACAACTTGAACTAGGTTGCTTGTACAGACATGTGCACTAGTATGCATCATTAGGATGATGTCATGCATCTAGAGCTAACTACACAAGAGAATATTCCAAGGGAATATTCTGCTATCAACAAATCTTGTCATGCTATTGTAGCATTGTCCAATACTTAGACAATTTTCCTTCACAAATAATAATAACTAAACTGTTAAACATATGTTTCCATAAATTACAACTACATATCTCACCTTATTTGATTGATTGGTCATATTGTCAATGCAAATATACCCTCATCTCCTTTGTGAAGAATCTTGGGTTCAACTTCTTCTTTGGCCTTCAGTTGGAATATCATACATAGGAGGGAGATGCAATCTTCACAATTTTCCCTTTCTGTAGATAGAGTTTCCTAGTTAGCCTGGATGTTATCCTTTTCTGTTTCAAGTCTCAACATTGAATTGTCTAATTATTCTATAACTAGAAGCCCTTTAGACTTGAGTTTTTCACTTTGTATTTTGCCAATTTGTCCAAAATGTTTGTCCTCTCATAGCTAATAGATGATGGCCTAAATGTCTATAGCTATGGGATCAATAATAGGTGGTATTCATGAAATGTTTGCTAATAGGGCAACCAATTGTCTGATGAAGCAATTGAGCTCATGGATGTTTGCCTTCAACTTGACATTGGCAAGCTTTAGGTTTTCAAGTACTTCTTCTATCAATTGATTAAATGCTCTCTATAAGCCCACTTTGGTATCATGCTTAACCTCTCCTAGATCTAGAAACTATAACTAGACGTCAGCTATAGTTAGGTCCTCAATCTTGCCTTCTTTGATGGGCTTGGAAAATTTGATAGTTGGGTGTTCCATGTCTATATCTTGGTCAAGGATAGAAAAAGTCTTTGCATTCTTTACTTTGCTCAATGCCAACCTAGACCAAGTGGCTAGAGGCAGAGTCTCTTCATTCGGGGCCCCATCTTCTATCCTCTTTCTTATTTTTACAAAGTATTTTTGAGCCCTGACTTGGTGCAAATCACTTTGGATGTAGTGCCTAGTGTGTCTACACTTAACATCTTCCTCCTAACAGGAGTCAAATCCTTCAAAGATGAGGAGAAAGAATTTCTTGGAGCAAGGGAAATAAATTTTGGAGCTTTAGGAATCCTCTCTTCTTCAGATGTTCTCTTCACTATTTCATCCAACTCTGTGGACTCACTTTCATTGCTTCCACCATCTCCATGGCCAAAAACCTATATATTAGGACTACTTGGTAAAAGGATTGTTGCACTCATAGACAAGATTGGGCTACATTCAGATTACAGAACCATTGTTACTATATTTTCCTTTCATTTTTCTATCTTTTTCTTTTCAGCTTCTATCTCTATTCCAATCATAGGCACCAAACCATCTTGACAATTTTTGGTTAATGGAATATTCTTATCAAGAGGTTGATCACCTCCACTACTTGGTTGAGTTAGGCATTGAATAAGGGAAGGAATTGTACCTAAAGTGCCAATAGGGGAAGATGATGTTGTAGTTATGTCTGGGGTGGACTTGGTAGACACAACTGTACTTCTTCTCTTTTAGGTTGTAGTCCACTCAACCCACTTCTTGGTCCTCTTATAGATTCTTGTCATCTTTATGTCTAGGTCCTCTATGTTATCCCCAACCAATTTAGAGCTAATAGGGGTATTTATTAGTTTGGTCAATTAATTTTTTTTATACATATTCTAACCATCATCCTCAACCCCATCCACATATATATTTACTTTGTATAACTTAGTTTGATCTACTATCAATCTTGCAAAAGCATGATCATGAATTTGAAATTCATCTTTGCAATTAGCCTAGTAGTCCTTAATTGTGGTGACATGATTTATTACACTCCCAAGTTGTAAGACATCTTTAGCATATTTTTTGGGGTCAAACATAGGTCTCAAGACCTTGTACATATCTAGCTCAAGTACTTCTTCTCAAAAACCTTCATCATATTCCTAGCATCAAATTGGTTATCACAACTAAATGCTCCAACCTTCATAGGGAACTCATACCCTTTCTTCTTTAGATTTTCACTTAGGACATTCACTTCTAGGGCTTGTCAAATGATCTCTACCAAAACTATCATATCATTTGGATATCTTGGTAGCTTCAGAGAAAAGTCATCAAAATCAGCAAGATGTAAGTAAGAAAAAGATGAAAAATGGATAAAATATTGACTAATGAAAGCCATGGCTTCAGGGGAGAATCTCCTTTCTTGGCACCCCTACAATTCCCTACAAATTCTCATAGTAAAAGCATCATTCACTCTTACATAACCTGCATAACTATTCTACAACTAAAGGCACAAATAAAATTCATAGGGCATGACATCATCCAAGAAATTGTCAAGGCATGGTAGACTAGGCCATAATTGTAAGGAAACCAACATATAAATGAAGGATGAAGACATATAGAATATATTATAAAATTTGGCTTCTTGGAGAGTATCGGGCAAAATCTCACTTACCTCTTGATCCAAATCAATTGTGTATCTGAACATATAACTTGAACCAAGAAGAAGTATTTTTCAACTTGAAATTTAGGGCTTCAGTTTCATCTCTCAATCTATGTAGAAGAACCAAAATGTTGATTATCACTAGTTTGAGGTTGGATGGGAATAAATTTTTGGTGACTTTTCTCTTTTCACTTCATGCCTTCTGGAACCATGTTCACATGATCTCCTTCCTCCATATCATCTTCTTCATTGAAAATTCTAAAATAGCCCCACCAATAGTTAGGTCAAAAAAATCCTCACATTTTGACGCACAAAGGAAATTAAACACCATTTGTCTATTGATTGAAATCAATACAATGTCATTAGGTAGAACTAGTTGCTTGGTTTCTAGATTATAATGGTGGACACATTCATAAATGAATTTTAGTGCTTAAACCACAAGCAGGAAACCAACAGCTTTGACCAAACCACATCCTCCAAGATTTTTAGTGATAGGATGGATGCATTCAGACTTTACCCTATTTTGGAAGTCTACCATATCATAGAAACTGAGGGATGTGTCTATGAAGCTCTATAGTTGAGACTTGATCCCAGTCAAGCCATTAGAACCCATGAACTTGGTGGTCAGAGTTTATAAATAGGATCTTGAATCAAAAAGGAAAATAGGACAATAGGCTTCTATGATTATTGGCTTTCAAAATCTATGCACTTTGATAGAAATGAGGAATTAGGGCAATAAAGTAGCTTATTCAACTATTTGTGTGTATACATATAAGGACCTTGATTCATCTATAAAAACTTCATAACTCACACCACACAAGTGACAATTAAGGAAAAACCTATTATTAGTAAATGCAAAGGCTCAATAGATATTTAAAATTCTTTTCAATTTTCCATTGGTTGTAATGGTTAATTTATATCAACCTATTATTTACTTTTCCATTTTCCTTTAGTTTCAAAAAATTGCCCTTGGAGTACCCTATTATTGAGAATTTTCCAAGTGAGATTTTAAACACATCTTCTATTTGCAATAGATTATTTCATTCCAATATCATCATAACACATGATAGATTCAACATGGGAACCAAATTTTTCCTGTTGACTTAATATTTCTAGATAGTTGGAAAATTTCCTTCATGGGTTGGAAACTCACTAAGTAGAAGGCATTTTCCATTTTTCTACCAACGCTTCCTTATCAGTATAATTTCTTATTATTAAAGATGTTTAGTTAAGGTACATGGATCCACTTAGAAGTCACTTAGTATCTTATATGTCATTTATATCTTTTGTACGAAAAAATCATCTTCTTGAGTTGAAAACCTACCAAGGAGAAAATAAACTAAGGGTTTCTACCTCGGTTTCATACTTGAGTGCCAATGAATCTAGATTGTGTTTGATAGTCTAAAACTAGATTCAAAAATCAAATTTATTAAGAATATATGCCCTTTGAATATCTTTATGCTAGATACAACTTTGATTGATCTCCTGTGGGAAATCCCCTTTATGAGTTGAAAAGATGCCATAGAGAAGACGTCTCCCTATTTTTTGCCAATGCTTATTTTATCAACTATTGATATGACATGAAGTGGCTTCACTTGACCACTGATTCTTACTAAAATTATAGAGATAGGCTTCCACATTTCTAGCATTATAAAGACATATGAAATATAGGGAACTTTCAAGAACATGGGAATGAAAAAGTGAGTATGACTTATCTGTAATGAGTGAAAATTGATCTCCATTAGATTGTGTAGTATATTTACTTGACAAATTGCAAGACAAAAACAACAACCCACCCAATTTTGAAAATAGAGAAGACATTTGTGAAAATCTGATCAAGACCACCTAGCCTTTAGGAATTTAGACCTAGATTCAAACATTCATGAGAACAAAACTGACTCTATTTAAACACACATAACTCAATTTTGCCAATTATTTAGAAAATAAAATTGGGGTGAAAACTAGCTTTATCTAGGGACTTAGACATTCTCACATCCAGGAAAGGAATCCAAGGTTTTTTGTTTCAGAAATATGAAAGGGTTGCTACACAACAAAACTAAAGTGAAAAAATAAGGCAACCTAAGGGAAGGAAAAAAAACATGAACTAAACATAACTATGATACAATATAGGGGTTACCTATTTTCAATTTTCAATTTGATATAACTTTAAGTCCTAACCATTGTAGGTTAGAGGTAGTACTTCACCATTAGGATAAACCAATTTAAGTGAATTGTTTTCAAAAGCTTGATGGATGATAAATGGTCCTTTCTAGAGTATGTCAAACTTCCCATGTATTCCTTTTGGTGCCTTTTGTTTGTCCCACAATAGTACAATGTCCCCTACCATGAACTTTTGTGGTCTAGTCTTTTTGCCAAACAAGTTCTTTATGCACATTTGATGTTGTGTAATATGATCTACAATTTCTTCTCTTTCTTCTTTGAGCTTACTCAGATACATGATCCTTTTCTCTAGCACATATTTGTAAATATCATCTTTGGTTATTGTCCTTAATCTACTAGTGTCCAACTCTAGGGGTAGGGGAAGACAAACTTTCACTCCATAAACTAGTTCGAAAGGGGAAATTCTGATTGCCCTCTTTGGGGTCACTTTTTCTGCCTAGAGTGCTTCATGAATCTTTTTGTGCCATGTCTTCTAATTATCTGATCCTAGTTTTTTTATGTTGTTTACCAAGTTCTTGTTGCTACACTTAGCTTGACCATTCCTTTGCAGAAAGTAGTCAGATGAGTGATTGACTATTATGTTGTACTTAAAAAAGAACGTAGTAATTTCAACTGAAGAAAAATATGCTACATTATCTATTACTAGTTTAATAGTTATTCCAAACCTAACCAATTTGTTCTCCTTTATGAATTTGAAAAATACTTTAGAAGTGGTTTTCTTGGTTGCCTTCACCTCCACCAATTTTGTGAAGTAATTTGTTGTGGGGATGATGTAGATGTGAACACCGCTAGATGCAAGATTTATAGGGCTAATAAAATCAAGGCCTCGCTATTGGAAATCACCTTAGAATATAATAGTCCTGAGAGGTAGTGCAGCTAACTAAGGTCTTCCTGTAAACATTTTGCATTTTTCACATTTTGGCACTCACTGGCAAGTGTCTCTAAATATTCTAGGCCAGTAGTAACATTGCTGCAATATCTTGAAAGTAGTGATTGAAGATGAGAAATTCCCACCACACACTTCATCATGAAATGTCTTTAGAAATCATTCTTATTTGTGTTTATCTACACATCTAAGGAAAGTCTCATCTATAGATCTTTTGTATAGTCTATTATCCCAGATCACATACTTAGTGGCTTTCAATTTAAGACCTCTCCTTTTTTTCATCATCAATCCTTGAAGGCACTCACCATATGTTAAGGGATATGTGATAGTTTTGAACCAAGGATCTTGTAGACTTAGAACCAAAGATAATTGTATTTCCTCTAGTTCTTCACCATTTCCATTTTTTCCTATGGCTTTACATGATGCATTACCACTTACAAATTTTGTGGGTTTTATCTCAATGTCAAACTATTGTGTCTTAGCTACCCATGTTCCAATATTATTTCACCCTACATCTTGTTGAGTTAGCACACTCTTAACTACAACATGAGGTATGTGGACCACAAAATGAGAGTGTAAGATATAAAATTTGAAGTTTTTCAGGGCTTTTACCATGACGAAAGCATTTTTCTCAATTTAAGAATATTTAAGCTCATGGTTCTTTAGGGGGATGCTCATGAAGGTAATAAGTGCTTGTACCCCTTCTTTGTTATCCTACATAAGGATAGCTAATAGAGTGTGTTCAGAAGCGTAACAATAGATCATGAATTCTTGTCTATAGTTTGAATGACATAAGAACAAGGCATGGGTGATGACAGTCTTTATATTCTTGAAGGCTTTTTTTTTTAATTTCATTCCACTTGAAGGTTGAATTCCCTTTCATCATGTCCATGATGCATGTAATGGTTTCAATGAAATTATGCACAAACCTTTTGAGGAAATTCACCTAGCTGAAAAATGATTCAACTCTCATCTGATTTATAAGTAGACTTAGTCTTTGGATAGCTTTAATTAATTTAGGATCAATTATGATGCCTTCTTGTGATACTATGTGGCCAAGAATCTTTCCTTCTATCACATAAAAGACAAATTTTATAGGATTAGGAGAAATTTTGTTTTCTTGACATTTGTGTAATAATTTTCTCGAATCTTATATGTGATTTTTCCTCCTCTTCGAGAATATAGTAAGATCATAAAGATATATGACAATGATTTTGTCTTTCATATTAGTCATAGACTTATTCATACACCTCTGAAAAGTGGCACCAACATGGATAAGACCAAATAGCATTATGTGATACACAAACGAACCCCAGGGAGTGGTAAAAGCCATCTTGTGCTGGTCTTTCTCCTCTACTTCTACCTAGTTGTACCCTAAGAATCCATCAAGAATGGACATCATTTCAACCCCTGCCATAGTTTGTAGTAGATGGTCCATATTTGGGTGGGTGTAGTTATCCTTGAAAAATGCCTAGTTTAGATTCCTAAAATCCATGTAGATCCTTATCTCTCTATTCTTCTTCCTAATGAGTACTATATTTTCTATCCAGATAGAGTGATGAATAGGATAATGATTATTTTCTTAAGTATCTTGTCAACTTCCTAAAATATGGTGTCTGCTACTTTCAAATTGTAATTTCTCTAGTTTTGTCAAAACAAAGCTATATTAGGCTTCAAGGGAATTTGATGCTTCATTTCTCTACCTCTAAATTTTTTTTAAATCCTCATAGCTCCATGGGACTATGTCTTGGTATTCTACAAAATCTTTATGGTTGCTTCCTTTTCTTCAGGTGTGCAACAATTTTTGACGTTGATCATTTTAGGACTTTGCATATTTCCCATGTTTATCCCTTCAAACTTGCTAGTAGTGGGCCCTTTTTCCATCCAATTTTTCATAATTTAAGTATCATGTCTATTAAAAAAAAATTCCAATGACATGAAGTACGATGGGATAATGTTACCTTGTAGTTGAATAGCAACGGTTCCATCCATCTCTTGTTTCTTATGATGGACTTCTTGAGAGGATTCATTTGAATGATCTTCATGAAGATTTCTAGAATTTGCCAAAAATAGCTGCAAAATTTTGTGATCTTCAAAAGATTTCTAGGCTTTTATGTTATCAGGCATGGAAGGTCTATACACAATTTCCACTTGATATTTCTTGTCTTTGAATTCTGGGTGGGGAAGTAGTAAGGAGATGGAAACTACCAATGAATCTACTTTAGAGTTCATCTCCCTTGGTATTGATTCAATTGAGAATGTGTATAACCATTTGATCTTGTCTCATACCCTATTCTTGTAGTTATTTTAACTTATGATTTTTAACAAATTAATGCCCTTTGATTTGACATACAATCAACTCTATATTGCTTCAAGATGTTAGTATCTTTATGCCTCTTTCTTTCGTGACTATTATCCCAAGTAGCAGGGCATTGTATTTGACTATGTTTTTCATATTTCCAAATTCTAATTTGAATTCCATGGGTTTGGGATTTCCTTTGGGTGATATCAACACTACCCTTGCATCGAACCTAGGTGAGGAACAATTTCTATCAAATTCCAACATCCAAATTGATTATGTTTCTTCTTCTTGAATAGGAGTTTGGTTTCCTTGATGTTCACCATTTTGATCATCCATGACATCTTCAATGAATTACATGTAATTACCAAATTCCAATCCTAGTAAAAGATTTAAGCTTTAGGATCATTTGACTTCAGAACTATAAATTTCTATTTTCTCTCAAGTTCCAATTTGACTTTCTTACTTCCTATGTGTATCACCACTTGAGACCAATCCAATTTTGTTTCTCCTCCTAAGCCTCTACAAAAGCTTCTACTTAGGAGTACACCATAGCTGGCTAGAATTTCTATGACCAAGATAGTTAGCAGTAACTAATTTTTTGGATGCACGACCAATGTTACCTGAGTGTCTTTGATTTTCCCATGCAATGAGACTTTTTTGGAATCACTAGAGTAATACCTACCATGTAACTTAGTAAGAGTAAGATTTGGAGCCTTAGCCATAGGATAGGGCATCAGATTGTCCAAAGCACCCGATTCAATTATACAAATTCTTAATTTGCACCCATTTATGTATAGGATGGGTTAGGCTTCTAACTTGGAAAGGTGGCCAAAACTATAGATTCTTCTAGATAAAAAAGATTAGATGTTAAGGACTCACCTTCTTCTTGACTCATAACATTATGATTTAGGTTTATATTATACCCTTTGCAATTATCTACCAATCTTTTTAATTTGGAGGGGTGGGATTTTAGGTAGTCAAGAGGAGAAATTTGGATTTTGGAGTCTTTATAAAATTGAATGAAATCAAAAGAGTTATTTTCCTTACCCGACTAAGGAATCTTGGCTCCTTGATTGATATGACTAGCACTTGAAGGAGAAGCATCATTACTACCCAGAAAATGATTAAAAGCTTGGTTTTTATTCTTTTGGCTTCTGGTCACCATCATGTATGAGGTCCCATTAATAGTAGCATGGTATTCACCTTGTCCTTTTAAGTCTATCTCATACTCTAAAAATAAATTTCTAGAGTTTCCATTTGAGTACAAATCTGACTCAGGTCTAGAAGCTCCAGCAATTAGCTCATTGGTAGACAACAACTACATCATGCGGGTTGTTTTGAGATAACTTTCATTATCATGATCTATTTTCAGATGGAAAACACACATATTCCCCTTTTTAGGTGTAGCCTCAATAGAAAGTCTCTGTTGAGGACTAGTAAGCTACAAAGTTTCCCCACCACTATTCCTCCCGAGTTGATTTTAGAAATTTTGTTGGTATGAATTATTGAATCTGAGCAGTTGCCTCTTCATATTATCTAGTTTCTTTGATATTTTTTGCAACATTTCATTAGATGAAGTGGTATTAATAGTACCTTTTTTGGTTTGAAACTCTTGTTTCCACTTTTTGATAGAGATTATGTCATGTTCTAGTTCAATTGCTTTCCTCTGGGCATCTCCAAAATCTATCAGATGAGATCTCCTTAGATAATAGTTAATCTTTGGTAGTATCAAACTTATGAAGAATGTTTTTAAATTTCCTATAGTAGGCCTATCAGCACTAGGGATTCTACTAGTGATCTTGTTAATGTTAGCAATAAAATCCCTCATACTTATAGAGGCTTTTTTTTAATAGATGTGAATTGTGCCATTAGAACATGTTCATCCTCTACATTTTTGAATCTTTTTTCAAAAGCCATTATCATCGTAGCCCAATTCATAATTGAGGCATCATCCAAATGATAAAACCAATCTATTGCACTTTCTATTAGAGTTTCCATGAATAGTCTTATGGCTATGTCTTCATGTGCCACTCCCAAGATATGAGTTGCTGCCAAAATGGCTTTAATGTGTTTGTTCATAGTAACCTTCCCATCAAATAAAAACTTGGCAAAGTTCTTTCTTGAACCAGATGAAAGTGGATGGTATGTTGGGAGGTGCAATAAACCAATTATTGCGGCTCAAGGAGCTACCATAATTATCCTAGCAAGGTATGGCAGAAAATTAATAACTTGAGGGAAAACTACTCTATGTAAAGCCAATACCTGACAAATAGTGTGTGACAGGACTTGATTCTTGGGGGGTGAAGAGGGCCTACTCCTACTCTTCTTGTCACCCTTTCATCAAGGTTCTTCTAGAATGGGAAAACCAAGTTTTGTAAGATTTTAAAAAATAGGATCTCACCCACCTTGATCTTTGGTGCTCTTGAGGAATCTTTCATAGTCCAAACTATCAAATTAATCTCATCTTTGAGCTTCATGCCCTACTCGCCTCTGTGCTCTAGTTTCGTCTTCTTCCAACACTTGGCTAGAATTTCTATAGTGTTTTATGTTCCTCCTATATATCCATAAAAATGTATTTAGGGATGAGATGATATCTTCCTAGTCGTCTTGGAATCCAACATTAGATTGGAGACATAAAATATGTCCTCAAGAGGTAGTACCATCTTCCTTCATTCTATAGCACTTCTAGTCTAGCGACTCTTCATCTCCCCAGCAGAGTCACCAAAAAATTGTTGGTAAATAAATTGTTCCTTTTCAATTTACTCTTTATGTGCCAAATATCTATGAACAATGATTGATTACAATAGTTGGGAAATCATAACTAAGTGACTAATTCCCCTCTCAATTTATAGGTACAGATCTCTTGAGTTTCTAATTTACAAAGAATTTGTTTGTTTCTAAATCTAAGATGGGGTTTGTTCCTGACTAGAGAACAGGAGAAGAAAACCAAGTTAGGCCTAAACAAGAACTAACTCAAGCTAAAATCTGGGTCTTATTACTAACTAGATTCGTGAATCCACACATCTTATGAACCCACAAAATTTAATGATGCAATAAGGAATTCTATTTGTATGAATAAGATGCTTAATAGAATGATTTTGAATCTAAAATGTAAGAAACTAACTTAAGAAACAACATTGAAAAAGTCTCTTTTTGACCTCTAACAATACTACAGTTATCTTCACTTGGTTGTATCAAAATGGGGGAACAAATCTCTATTTGTTCATTAGTTTAATTCATCTAAAAAACATGTTGCTAAATAAAGGATGCAATGGAATAGTAACTAATTGACACAAAACACATTCAAGTTGTCTCTGCAATTTGAAGCATTTCACACCAAAATTTAGCCGACCTTTCATAAATATTTCTATCGAGTACATATAGGATTTTGAGATGAACCATTAAAAAAAGTAGTTGAATTAGTTCAACTTCTCAAAAATGACAAATGGAAAGAAGCCAATTATCAGTTACAATTTGATATCAAAATACAAAAGAATGGGAGAAATATAATTTTTATTTCTTCCCCTTTTCTAATTTTTTCTTATAGGCCTTGATAGTGAAAATGATTGGAATGAGCTCTTCATGTCTATTGATGTGGATGTTAGTGTATCTGATAAGAAACTTGGAGTGTTCTTTGGTCAAATATTTGATTGCACCTAACCGCTCTTGCATTTCCTCTATTTCCATGTGTATGCATCCACTAATCCATTGGAGGTCTGGCACTCAATCCTAAGGACTAGTAGATCTCTCTATTAATATATCCAAGTAGCTAGAGAATGCCTTTTGTATAAAAATGACTCCTACTACTCCCTTCCCTTGTCCACTTGTCAAAGATTCAATACGTAGGCCTTTTGACAACTCGTAATCTTTGTCTTCCTCTTCGTTAACCTTGCCTTCTATTTTGCGCAATCATTCTTCTACTGAAGAGATCATATCTACTTTGAATTGTAAACTTTTTTTCCATTCAAACGAAGGCTCATTTCCTCTCTGTAGAATCTTGGCTTCAACTACTTGTTTGGCCTTCATTTAGATGATCATATGTAGGAGGGAGATGCAATCTTCACATTTTTCCCTTTCTATAGGTAGAGTTTCCTAATTAACCAAGATGGTATCCTTTTCTATTTCAAGCCTCAAGATTGCATTACCTGATTTTTCTATAACTACAATTCCTTCATACTTGAGTTTTTCACTCCATCTTTTGCCAATTTTCCCAAAATGTTTTTCCTCTTGTGTCAAAGAGATGATGACCCAAATGTATGTAGCTATGGGATCACTAGTAGGTGGTATTCTCAAAATGCTTGCTAATGGGGCAACCAATTATGTGATGAAGATGTTGAGCTCATGGATCTTTGCCAACAACTTGACCTTGGAAAGCTTTAGGTATTCAAGCTCTTCTTCTATCACTTGATTAGTTTCTCTCCATAAGCCCACTTTGGTATCATGCCTAACCTCTCCTAGATCCAAAGACTATAGTTGAAAGTTACCTATAGTTAGGTCCTCGATCCTTCCTTCTTTGGTGGGCTTGGTGAATTCCATAGTTAGGTGTTTCATGTTTGTATCTTGGCCGAGGATAGCCAAATTTTTTGGCTTCTTTACTTTACTCAATGTCAACCCAAAGTAGATGACCAGAGACAAAGTCTCTTTGTTTGGGGCCCCATCTTCTATCCTCTTCTTTTTTCTATCCAAAATATTTTTGAGCCATGACTTGGTGCCAATCACTTTGGATGTAGGGCCTAGTACATCCACACTAAATATCTTTCTCCTAATAGGAGTAAAGGCCTTTGAAGATGAGGAGAAAGGATTTCTTGGAGTAGGGGAAATTAATTTTGGAGCTTCAGGAATATTCTTTGCTTCAGATGCTTTGTTCACTATTTCATTCAACTCTACGGACTCACTTTCACTACTTCTACCATCTCCAAGTTCAACAACTTGTATCTAAGGACCACTTGGTAATAGTAGTCTTGTACTTCGAGATGAGATTGGGCTGCATTAGGATTACATAGCCACTATTATTATATTTTTCATTGATTCTTGTACCTTTTTCTTTTTGGCTTCTGTCTCTTTTCCAATAATAGGCACCAAACCATCTTGACATGTTTTAGTTAATGGAGTATTCTCGATAGGAGGTTGATCACCTCCACCAACTAATTGACCTAGGCCTTGAGTGAGTGAAGGAGCTATGCCTAAAGTGCCACTAGGGGAAGATGATGTTGTAGCTATGTCCATTTGACCCACTTAGGGTGGGCTGCATAGATGCAACTTTACTTCTTTTCTTTCAGGTTGTAGTCCACTCGACCCACTTCCTAGTCCTTTGATAGATTCTTTCCATAATTTTGTCCAAGTCCTCTATGATATCCCTAACTAGTTCAAAGCTAATAGTGGTATTTCTTACTTTGGTTAAGTAAGTTGTGCTATACATATTTTAACCATCTTCCTCAACCCCATCCACATCTATATTTACTTTGTAAAACTTAAATTGATCTACTATCAATCTTTTAAAAGCATGATCATGACTTTCAAATTTATCTTTACAATTAGCCTAGTAGTAGTCCTTAATTATGGTGACATGATTTATTACACTCCCAATTTGCAAGGCATATTTAGAATATCCATTAGGGACAAACATAGGTCTCAAGATCGTGTACATATCCAACTTGTACTTCTCAAAAAACTCCATCATATTCTTAGCATCAAACTTGATGTCACAATTAAATGCTCCAACCTTCAGAGGGAACCCATAGCCTTTCTTCTTCAAACTTCTACTCAAGACATTCACCTATAGGGTTTTTTGAATAATCTCTACCAAAACTATCATATCATTCAGATATTGTTGTAACTTCAAAGGAAAGTTGTCAAAAGTTGCAAGATGTAAGTAAGAAAATGATGAAAATTGGTTAAAATAACAACCAAATTGATTGATGATGGCCATGGCTTTAGGGGAGATTCTCCTTTCTAGGCACCCCTATAATTATCTACAAACTCTCATAGTAAATGCATCATTCACTCTTACATAATGTGTATAATTATTCTGCAACAAAAGGCATGGATAAAATTCATAGGAATTGACATCATCTAAGAAATTGTCAAGTCATGGTAGACTAGACTATAATTGCAAGGAAACCAACATATAAATCAAGAATGAAGACCTATAGAATGAATTATAAAAAATTTCCGCTTGGTGGGCATTGGAAAGAATATTTCTTACCTCTTGCACCAAATCAATATATTGTGTATCTAAACATATAACTTCAACCAACAAAAACTGTTGTTCAACAAAATTTAGGGGTTCAGTTTCACCTCTCAATCTGTGTAGAAGAACCAAAATTTTGATTATCTCTGGTTTGAGGTTGGATCTAAACAAAGTTTTGGGGACTTTTCTTTTATCACTCTGTTGCTTCTAGAACCATGTTCACAAGATCTCCTTTCTCTAGATCATTTTCTTCACCAAGAATTCTAGAATGGCCCCACCAATAGTTAGGTCAAAAAGCCCTCCCATTCTAGCATGCGAAGGCAATTCACCACCATTTTTCTATCAATTGAAATCAATATAGTGTTATTAAGTAGAACTATCTACTTGGTTTTCTTGTTATAATGGTGGACACATTCATAAATGAGTTTTGGAGCTTGAACCACAATCAGAAACTAGTGGCTTCAACCAAATGACATCCTTGAAGCTTCTTAGTGATAGGATGGATGTGTTCAAACTTTACCCTCTTTCAAAAGTTTCCCATGTCATAGAAATGGATGGATGTGTCTGTGAAGTTCTACAATTGAGACTTCATCCCAATCAAACTGTCGAAACCCATGAATTTGGTGGTCATAGCTTATAAATAGGACCTTGAATCAAAAGGAGAATAGGACAAAAAACTTCTATGATTATTGGATTTCAAAATTTATGCACTTTGATAGAAATGAGGAATTGAAGAAACACAATAACTTATTCTACTATCTTTGTGTGTTCATATAAGGACCTTGGTCCATCCATTAAACTTCATAACTCACGCCACATGAGTGACAATTAATAAATACCCATTATTAGTAAATGCAAAGGCTCAATGGATATTTAAAAGTCTTTTCATTTTTCTGTTTGTTTTAACCATAACTTTATATCAAGTTGTTACTTACTTTTGTATTTTCCTTTAGTTTTAGAAAGTAGCCCCTGGAGTACCCCATTATTGAGAATCCACCAAGTGAGATCCTAAACATATCTACTCTTTGTAACAACTTGTTTCATTCCCATATCATCTTAACACATGGTAGAAAAATTTTACCTACTAACTTGATTTTTCTACATAGTCAGAAAATTTCCTTCATGGGTTGGAAACCTACTAAGCAGATGGGATTTTTCCATTTTTTTGCCAACACTTCCTTATCAGTTGACTCTCTTATAACTACATTTCTAATTGTTAAAGATGTTTAGTTAAGGTACATGGATCCACTCATACATCACTTTTTATCTTGCATTTCATTTGTATCTTTTTTGAGGAAAATCATCTTCATGGGTTGAAAACCCACTAAGGAGAAGACAAACTGAGGATTTCTGCGACAACTTCGTATTTGAGTGCCAATGAATCTAGATTGTGTTTAAGAGTTTGAAACTAGATTCAAAAATAAATTTGCCTAAGAATCTATGCCCTTTGAATACCTTAATTCCATATACAACTTCAATTAAGCTCCTGTGGTAAATCCCCTTTATGAGTTGAAAACCCACCGTGGAGAAGACATTTCCCATCTTTCTGCCAATGCTTATTTTATCAACCATTGATATGAAATGAAATGGATTCACTTGAACTTTTATTCTTATTGAAATCATAATGATAGGCTTCCACATTGCTAGCATATTTCTAGCATTGTAAAGACATGTGAAATATAGAGAGCTTTCAAGAACACGAAAGAAAAAAAGTGAGTATAACTTATCTATAAGAGTGAAAATTGATATCTATCAGATTGGGTAGTATACTTACCTAACAAGTTAAAATACAAAAACAACAACTTGCCCAAATTTGAAAATAGAGAGGACATTTTGGGAAAATTTGATAAAGACCGCCTAGCCTTTAGGAATTTAGACTTAGATTCAAACATTCATGAGAACAAAACTAACTCCATTGAAACATGCAGAACTCACTTTTTCCAATAATTTATAAAACAAAAGTGGGGCAACATAATAATATGATTTTATTTGGGATTAGCTGAAAATCTTTCCACCATACCAACTAGAAGATCAATATCAATCCTAGTATGTACTACATGCTATAGTTTGCAAATAATTGATCTATATGTGGTCTAATCCACCTCCTTGGAATCATCATTTTTGGAAAGCTTATGTCCAGTAGACATAGGTGTTCCAACTGGTCTTGGATCCTCCATTCCAAACTTCTTCAGTATCTCCTTGATATACTTATATTGAGAAATGTAGATACCATCTTTCTTCTATTGAATCTGGAAGCCAACAAAGAATTTAATCTCTCCAAAGATTGACATTTCAAATTCCTTACTCATTTCCTCTAAAAAAGATTGGAACAATTCATCATTTCTAGTAAACAATGTATCATCCACAAAGATTTCTACCAACACAATCTTCTTATCTAGTTCTTCTTTGATGTATATACTATTTGTATCATTTTTCCATTGAAATCAATCTTCATGAGATAATTATGAAGTCTTTTAAACCAAGCTCTAGGATCTTTTTTGAGACCATACAATACTCTGTGTAGTTTACAAACCATATCCTTTTTACTCAAATCTACAAAACCTTTAGGTTTCTCTATGTCGACTTCCTCTTCTAGAATTTCATTCAAGAATGCATATTTTACATCCATCTTATATGCTTCAAATCCTTTATGTACAACATAAGAAAGTAAGGTCCTAACACCTTCTAGTCTTGCAATAGGAGACAAATTTTCATCATAATTAATATGTTCTATAATGCCTATCCCTAGTTGACTTTTCTAATTGTATTATCAGATTCTTTTAGGCCTATTTTTTTATTGTGTTTTATGATTATTGGTACTTGGTTATTGTATTTGATTATATGTAATTTCATGCTCATTTGATTTATGTGATGAGTTACTTAGTTATTTCAGTTATTTAGGATTATTTTGATGATGATATATATGTTCATTTAGTAACTTTTAGTTATTTCATGATGTTAGCTAGATGAATGATTTATATGCAGTTTTATGGTTACTTACTCCCTATTTGCATGTGTATGGTGTACTTGTCTATTTTACTTTATGTATGACATTTTTGATGTGGTTGAGGAAGGGAGTCGTCATCACCTACTAGTCAAGATCTACATGATGTACTACTTCCTATCATTACTTATTTAGTTTAAGATATATGTGTTTGTAAATGCATGGATTTTATGCAGATTGTAGGTACTAGGTATCAACTTCCCTAAATTTCCATGATGGGTGTACCTTATCACAATATCTCAATTGTATAAGTGGGGAGATAACTCTTGACTCCAAATCCTTACCTAAGCCAATTTTCCTAGAAAGCAGGATAGGCATCTAAGTTAGTATCACTTTTTTGAATTCATCAAGTGACATGAATTCTTGGTGTTGACCCTAAAGTTTGAATATGTTCTTTATCTTCTATCGAGTTGTTGTAAATTTGGTTTTTATGGGTCTGTGATGATTTTTTGTTTTAATTAAATCAAATTAAAATATAATTTAATGATTTAATTTAATGGAAATTTTATAAAGAAAACTCAATATTTAATTAATTGAGAAATTAATTAAATAAAAGAATTAAATTTAAGAGATTTTATTAAAGCTCTATTTTTTGGTGTATTTATATTTATTTAATTTAATAATAATTATTTAGGAGTTTTATTTTAATAATAAACTCTAAATAATATTATTAGTTAAATTAGTAAATTTTATATTAAAAATGTTTCATAATTTAATAAGAGAGAGTAAGCAATTATTTAATAAAGTTTATTTTAATTAAATTGCATAAAGCTTATGCATAAAATTAATGTATAATAATTAATTAAAGAGAGAAAGCTAATTATTTAAATAAAGATATTTTTTATTAAGTAGCTAAAAGTTTGTGCATGAAAATGTAAAAGATAATAATTAATTAAAAGAAATCGATAAGCAAGTTCCCTCGCATGATTGCACAATCAGGCCCCAAATTAGGGGAGAACTCTTTATCCAAGATCTAGAGCTGATTTTTCAAGAATTGAGTTTTTAGAGGAGGAATTTTTGGAGAAGAAGGGTTTCAGAATAAGGGGATTATTTGTGTACTCCATGAGATTGTTGTTTTAGGATCAGATCTAGGTAGGATCTCATGGTTTGTTTGTACAATGGTCTTCATTCTTCAAACCTTTGTCTTCTTCATGTTTGTTGCATGTTCTAGTTTTAGAATGTTATTTAGGTTGAAACCCTTGTATGTGAATTTATTACTCTTCATTTTGTGATCATCTATATGTAAATTGGAAAATTGAAACTCTCGTGTTGAAATTATTTCTCTTCGTTTCTTCAAAACATTTGTGAATGAATTTAGTTTTGAAACCCTCATTTGATAGATTTTAGAGGTTCATGAATTGATTGAATAAAATTGGGATGTGGATTTTGTAATGAAAACCAATTTTGTTTTATCGATTTCAACTGTTTGATCTAGGTTTGTATACTAGATTTATTTTGCAAATTTATTGAATATATATATACATATATATACATACATACATACATACATACATACATACATACATACATACATACATACATACATACATACATACATACATACATACATACATACATACATACATATATATATATAAGGAATTTGGAGGCGGGTCTACATTTTTGGTATGCTATGGTATCTTTTATTTAAAAACAAATTTTAAAAATGAGATAGTGGGTGGGGGCCACTGCTCCATCCCACACACCTCTCCTTCTCCCCTTCCACATGAAGCCTGCTACTGCAGCAACTCATGTTGCTTACAATAGATGTGAGTGCTGCAACCAACAGCCCACGTTGTTGTAAGCAATAAGTTGAGAGGCTATAAATCATTTCTTTTAAAATGTTTTTTTAATTATTATTTTTATTTATTAATTTAATAATATTTAATATATATTATTTTTATGTAAATAATTCTATATTAAATATTAAATTATTATTTAATATTAATTATTGTATTAATGATTAATTAGTAATTATTAATTGATAATTAATATCTGTAATAAGTTGATACTAATGTTAAAATTTCAATAATACCTATTTGGACATTTATTAATTACCTTATTTTGTAAACTAGATTTGAAAGGTTTTTGATAACTTGAGAATATAAGGTTTTCAGAAACTCAATTTTACTTGATGGGTTAATTTAAATATGAAAATGAATTCTACTATTAAAAGATATTTATTACATCTTTTGATAACTTGAAATACCTTAGTTATTGTGACACTTTGTATATGAGAAAACTTGAACCTATTTGTGAAGGTCAAACCTTGTGTGTTTTTCAAAACATGATGTAATTATGATAATGACTTTTATTACTAGGGAAGTTTTATTACATCTTTTTTATAATTTGAGAACTAGAACCTTGTTTGTACATTGAATATTCTTGTGTTTTGAAAACCCTATCAAAATATAATACTTTGAAAAGATGAATATTGTTAACTAATTGTTTATTGAATGTTGTGTTCTGATAACAAACTGGACTATGAAACATTATGTAAACTACTTTTTATGATTTGTTGATGCTGAGAGTTGTGTGGACTTAGAAACATTAGCAAATTGACACTAGGAGAATTTTATGACTTAGAAACCTTAGTAATTATAATAATTTGAGAAAATAAAACCATGAACCCTAATTGAGATTGAAAACACTATAAACAATAACACTTGGAAATAAAAATGTGAAAACCTTCAGTGAAAATTGAATTGTCATGTTTTCAAAACCAAATGAATTATGGAAATGACTTTTGTTTGCATTATATGTGATATGTGGTTTATTATTGGGTTTTGGGGTTGATTTAGCTTTGACCATTTAGGAGGTTTACCAAAGGCTTGGGAGTTTTGTCTGTGATGTCATGTTGATGTTTTTTATATGATCTTTTATACCCAACCATGGTAATATGTCATGTATGTTTGATCTATTGGTGGTTATTGATTTCCAATGTTCTTATATGGAATTGAGGTGAGTGGCATGACTTATCTGATATAACATTTGAGTCTTCGATCAATTATCCTTGATTGATTTCCAATTTCTTGTATAGGATTGAGGTGATTAAATGATTTTTTTTTGGTGATGTCATGTTATGACATGGATTTTGTTTATGTGTACTTGATTTTGGATTGGTCCTATTAGGATGATTATATTGGTGGAATTTTTTATTATGATCAGTAATATTTTAGTACATTCCAATTGCTTATTTAAGAACTGATGTATGGTTTATGGTCATTTAAAATCTTTTTCTTTTATTGAGGTTAGGGTAGGTTTTTTGAATGTCATGTTGGGAAGTGACTTGCAATGGAGGCCGAGGCCCTAAAGAGGCTGAGATGTAAACCATTATAGGTTATTTTAATAAGTGATAACTTTTCATTAAATGGGTTTAAAATGAATTAATAAGATATTGGTACCACAGAAAGTCACTAGGCGAGTAGAGTACTAAAATACTACAAGGGTAGCCTTAGAGTTGACTTATTAGTATGTCTTATCTATATGAAAGGATAGTGATGCCACATAGAGTCACTAGGGGGTTTGAAGTATTAAAATACTAGACTAGGTAACCTTGGAGTTGGCTCATGCGATGACACTTGCCCACTTGCATAGTAGATTTCCTACATGTCTTTGTTGCCTTTAGGGTTAGTTGATACTTGTGTCTTGGTACCCTTTGAGATAGTTTTATTTTAGGTTTTTCCTTGACCTAGATGTTAGTTATGATCTCTGAGTTTGATATCTATATGGAATTGACTTTATCTCCTCAGTGTAGTGGGAGTGGACCTTTTTGGGTTCCATGATGTCAGGTGGTAGTGCATTTTCTTATACCATTGAGATTTGACCATTGGATGTCATTGTTGGAGTTCCCTATTCTATATTATCTTTCTATTTGATCTTATAGTTCTATTATGGATGGTTGTACTCTATTGTATTATATTTGATTTCATAGACTTGATGAGATGATGTAATCTATTTCATGATATATATTATTTCAGCCTTTTGTACACTGTGACTTGTACAGTGGATGATTGTGCATTCTATTTATTGCCAAGTAGCATCTTATATAATTGTGTATTACTTAAATTGATTCATACTTGTAGTTAATATTTAATGTGGATGTGTTATATATTGGTTTTAGTATTAATTAAACTTAAATATGATTCAACATCACATAAACCTAAGAGATGTAATCTATTTTATGGTATTTGTTTATGTTTATGTTAATGCTTTTGCTATATTATTTGTTGTTGTTAAGTTGTTATCTTTAAAAAAAGTGTTTGAAAAACTTAGTGAAACTTTAAGTTATTTTATTTTGGGTTCCCTGGTGGGGCATTACATCTGGTATCAAAGCTTGAGTTTCTACATCGGGAGCTTTGGGTACATTGGAACCAATTGTTAATTAGTTAAACTGAAGCAAAACTTAAACAATGTTATGTATCATTTGCAAACTTGAACACTTCAACTAGTTGAACTAAAATAAAATTTAAATAGTGTTATGTATCTTTTGAAACTTTAACACTTGAAAAATTCAAATTTTAACACTTGGAAACATCAAACTTGAACACTTGAAACTTTAGACTTGATACTTGAAACATAGAAAAAAGTGAAAATTGTATAACTCTTGAGTTGGATTTTAGACATATTTTCTTATGATTATGATTTAAGGTAGTATGCCTTTGATTTTCCATGTGAGAATTATGTTGTTCTTTCTTGGGTGTTTTAGTGGAGTTACAAACTTGAGCACTTAAAACTTGAAACTTTAGACTTGATACTTTAAACATAGGAACAGGCAAAACCTATGACTTGGATTTTAGACATGTTTTCTTATAATTGTGCTTTAAGGTGGTATGCCTTTGATTGGTTTTGTGAGCATTTTTATTGTTCTTGACTTTTGATTTATGTCTATACATTATAACTTTTATGTTTTACGATTAATTTGAAGGTGTTGATCTTTTGTTTGGAGTGTTTTAGGGGATCTATTTTAGTATTTGATAAAAAGAGGAATGTTGGATCAATATGGTTTTTGGTTTATTATTAAACCAAAATCATATTGCTCTAAGTGACTGAAGGTGTATACATAGTTAACTTATTTGTATTAGTTTCTTTAAATGAGCTTTTGTTTGACATTGTAGATAGTACTCTTTGACTTTTGGTTATCCTAGTCATTATAGTAGGCTTCCAAAAGTAAGCCTAAGTCTAGGGGGAGTGGAAACCAAAAAGAAGTTAATCTAAAGTTTTACTAAGTTTTCTATAATTTAACAATAGTTATATAATAGCAGAAGCAATAACATACACATAAACACATACCATAAAACAAATTACAATTCTTAAAGGTCTCATGACGTTGAATCACATTTAAGTTTAATTAATACTAAAACTAATGTAGATAACACATCCACATTTAAGAATAAGTACAAGTTCAAATCCATTTAAATAATATACAATTATAGGATGCCACTTGGCAATAAATAGTCATCCACTATACAAGTCACAGGGTATGTGAGGCTGAAATAATATACATCAGGAAATAGATTACATCATCTCGTAAGATATATGAAGTCAAATACAATACACTTAGAGTATAACCATCCATCATAAAAATACAAGATCAGATAAACATGAACATCTACACAGACACATCCAACAATGGCATCTAATAGTCATATCTCAATGGTATAAGAAAATGCACTACCACTCGACCTTGTGAAACCCAAATAGCTCCACTCCCATTGGGCTAAGGAGATAATCTCAAGTCCCAAACAGGATAAAAAACTCAAAAGTCAAAACCAACATCTAGGTTCAAGGAATCACTTGAAAGAAAACTATCTCAAAGGGTACCAAGACACAAGTATCAACTAAACCTAGAGGCAACAAAGACACATATAAAGTCTACTATGTAAGTGGGTAAGTGCCATCACATGAGCCAACTCTAAGGTTACCCAACAATATTTTAATACCCTAGCACCCTAGTTTCTCTATGTGGCATTAGTATCCTTTCTTATTGAAAAGGCATAGTAACAAGTCAGCTCTAAGGTTAACTTGGTAGTCATTTAATACTCCTGATCCCCTAGTGACTTTTTGTGGTACCAATATCTTATTAATTCATTTTAAACCCATTTAATGAAATTTTATCACTTATTAAAATAACCTACAATGGATTACCTACTAGCCTATTTAGGGGCTCAGCGTCCATTGCAAGCCACTTCCCATCATAACATACAGATAACCTACCTTAAGCTTAGCAAAAGAAAAAGATCACAAATGACCATAAACCACACATTACTTTTTAAACAAGCAACTAGAAAGATATAAAAAACATCACTAATCCAAATCATAGATTTCACCAATATAAACATCCTAATAGGACTTATCCCAAAGTAGGTATACATAAACCAAATCCATTTCATCACCACAAAAATTTGCAACAATCACCTCAATCCTAAACAAGCAATTGGAAAGGAAACCAATACAACTAATTGAAGACTCAAAGTTTATATTAGGAAAAGTCATACTATTCACCTTAGTTTCACACAAGAACACTGGAAAGAAATAACAACCAATATATCATAACTCATCATAGAACATACATGACACATTACCATGGTCAAGTATAAAAGATCAAAATGAAAACATCATCATGACATCATAGAACAAAAACTCCCAAGCCTCTGGTAAACATCCTGATTGGTCAAAGCTTTAAGTGATACTAGAAAATCCCAACACTAGTAAATCACACATCACAAAAAGTACATACAATATAACTTTCCCAATACATAAGGTTTCAAAAACACAATGGTTTAATTTAACAGTAAGATTCAAGTTTTCATTTTGTTTCAAGCACATGATTTGATATTCAAGTAGGGTTTCAATTTTCATCTTTTTAAAATATCAAGTTTTCTAAGGTTTTTATTTCATCAAAAGATGTAATAGTTTTCCCTTAATAAAAGAAATCATTTTCATTTTAAAAATTAGAGAATCGAGCAAAACCCGAGTTTACCAATTAATCATACACAATTTATAGTTCAAATACATTTTAATAATAATTTAAAAATATAATACTCTTATAATTTTTTTAAAATTACTTACATTCAGTACATTAACTTTTACTAACATTTATTATAATTTTAAAAAATTAAATATATTAATAACATTTATTACAATTGATATTAATTAAAAATATTAATAAAACAAAATTTAAAAAACTATTAAAAAAAAAACTACCGTAATACATGTGGGGCCTGCATCAAAGAAGCCATAATCTATCATTGGCAGTCACAGTGGTGTAGTCTACTTGATGCAGCCATGTGAGGGAGGGGAAGAAGGAAGGGGGGGTGGGGGAGTGGTGGCTCCTCACCTACTTGATAATTTATTATTATATTTTTTTTTATAAAAACAAACATGTACAAACACCACCCCTTTACAACACAATTCCTCTATTATTATTTTATTTTATTTGTATAATTATCATAGTAATTATGAATTACTGTGGTAATTATATAAATAGGTTTTTTTTTTTTGATAAATTACCAATACAATCTTGGTATAGAAGCTCGAATCAAACACTCAACATCTATAAAATCAAATTAGTTTTCTTTTCAAAACCCACATCATGATTTTAATAATTCTATTACGAATCACCCAATTCACTCAATGAGAGTTTCAATTCTAAATTAACAAGAAATAATTTCAAAAGAATGACATTCATTCACAGACATTTTAAAACAAAGAACAATAGATTTGCAAGCAAGGGTTTTCACCCAATTTTAAAACTTATAAAACAAATAACTTTGATATAAAGATAAATTAAGACTCACTACATGTTTCATCAATGATATCAAACAAATCTACCAATATATGAGAATGGATCTATATAAACATGAAGCAAACAGAATATTGGAGGATGGAATTCTTATTGTGTAAATTAATCACAAGTTTCTACCTTAATCTAATGCTAACACACAAACACACAATCTCATGAAGAATGTGAGTAAACCCCTTTCTTCTGAATGTTAGTTTTAGGCCATCCATATGTGATTAATTGGAAAATAATTGTTAGATTTCTAACAAATATTTGTTATCTAATTGAGTCCTTCTAGAAGCCACTAGTAACCTATTGGTAAGGTTATTTTAATCGAGAAGTAACTAGAAACTTCTTGGTTGAGTTGTCTTGATCAAGAAGCAACTAGAAACCTCTTGGTTAAGTTGTATAAAAGGGGGTCAAGGGAGGCATTTGGAGAATAGAACAAAACATAGAACAACAAGAAGTTGTAGAGACATTTGCAGTGTTAGCAAATGAGTTCGTAGTGATAGCAAATAGTCTTGCAATGTTAGCAAGGGCACAATGATAGCATTGGGGATAGAAGTAGGGAATATCGATAGGAGAAATTAGGAGATTTTCTAAATTCTACCAATAAGAGTCAAAGAATTTTCTATCTCTTGATTTGCTGAAGTTAATATATTTGCCATTTGCAGAACTAGTTTTCATTTAGGGGTTTTTCTCCAAGGACAACTTTTCTAAAAATATTGTGTTCTTTGTGTTCTGAATTTCTTTCCATAGTTTACTGGTGAAGTTGTAGTTGTGTTATTTTATGATATTAGCTAGGAATTCATTTTCAGTAGTTTAATAATCATTTATAATAGGAGATTAATAATTAGCAACTACAATAGTGTTAATTTTCACATGGTATAAGAGCATTGTTGAGTGTAGAATAGTTTTTCCCTAGGAAACAAATTGTTATCTCTTCATAATTATTATTGCTTAATCTCTTGAGATGGCTTCAACTAGTTTGAGAGTTCAGGACAAGTTGGATCATGCCTTGAATTTTGGTGTTTGGAAGGCCAAAATTTCTTTATTGTTGGAAGAGAATGGTATCAAAGATTGTGCTACCATTAGTATAGTTGTACCTATAGATGCTATATAGCTTGCAACATATGATAAGGATGATGCCAAGGTGAGGAGGATTATCCCTGATGGTGTCAAGGATCATATTGTTCCACATATCTTAGAGCTAGATATGGAAAATAAGATGTCGGATGTCGCTCTAAATCTATACCAAAATGCTACCACCAACAAGAAGATGATTCTTAGAGAGAAGCTAAAGAATACCTAGATGAACTATGGAGAAGACATTACAAGTTACCTCACTAGGCTTAGACTTGTCAAGAATGAGTTAGAAACTATTGGAGATAGTCCCAGTGATGATGAGCTAGTGAGAATTGCCCTAAATGGGTTTTCTAAATAGTGGAGTGTCTTTGTTCAAGTTGTCTATGGATGAGATACCTTACCGAGTTGGGATCGACTATGGATTGATTTCACTTAGAATGAGTTTGGATTAAGTCATGTTAGTGAGGCCAACAAGAGTTAGAAAAGTGAGGTCATGAGTATGGTCACTATGTTAGTGATTTCCCAAAAAGGAAGAAGGCAAAGAAGTAGGTGACAACTTTAGCAAGTGTAGCAAGACTTTCTAGTAGACTGGAAGATGAGTTTGCACTTATAGCTTGTATGGTGAGCTTAACCTCTCGGAATATCTAGTATATAGATAGTGGGGTGTCATTTCATATGATAGGAGTTAGAGAGTATTTTTCTAGTTATAAGGAGGAGAACACCAATATCCAAATTTCTATGGGAAACTTTTCCAAACTCAACCTACTTGGGAAAAGGGACTGTTCAGTTTTAGAGGGAGAATGGAAAGATAATTCTAGTACATGATGTGTTGAATTTCTAGGATTAGGTATAATTTGATTTCTATATTTATTCTTTAGGATAGGGGGTATAATTTACTCTTTAGAGGGACACATGTGTTGATTAAGCACAAGGATTGGAAATCACCCATAACTATTGGAGTTAGGAGTGATAACCTTTATAGTTTGCAGTTTGATACTCCTAACGCACTCATGAGTAGAAGTAATCCTAGAGATCTTAGAGAGCTATGACATAGGAGGATGGGCCATATTCATCATGGAGCACTCAAATTTTGTTGTGAGATGTTGACAGGTGTTCCAGAGCTAAGCACAGAGGATGATGATGTATATAAGGGGTGCATGTTGGAGAAGTTTGCAAAAGAATCTTTTCCAAGGAGTAACACTAGATCTGAAGGTGTTCTTGATCTAGTACATTCAAATGTTTCTGGACCAATGTCAACAAAGTCTATCAAAGGATATGAGTACTATGTTATTTTTATCAATGATTTCTCCAAGAAGACTTGGATATACTTCTTGAAGACCAAGGATGAGGTTTTTAGTTGGTTTCAAGAGTTCAAGGCTCTAGTGAAGGAACTTGAAAAGAAAGAAGATAAAGGTTCTTTGGTTAGAAAATAGAGAAAAATACAAAGGAAATAACTTCCAGGAGTTCTGTACCAGGGAAGGAATCAAGAGGCAGTGGACTACTCCTTACAATCCATAGCAAAATGGAGTTGTTGAGAGGAAGAACCATTCTATGTCAGAGGTGGCAAGAGCCATGCTATATGAATAGGATATGCCCTGTTACTTATGGGTAGAAGCATGTAGTACAATAGTCTACATTCAAAACGGGGTTCCACACAAGGTACTAGTGAGGATGACACTAGAGGAAGCTTTCACAAGTAAGAAGCTTGATGTTAGCCATTCTAGAATATTTGGGTGTTTGGCATATTGTCATATTCCAAGTGATACACGTACCAAGTTAGATTAGACTATAGAGAGGAGGTACCTTGTTGGGTACAATGAAACCTCAAAGGCATATAGGATTTTTATCCCTGAAACTAGAAAAATTATTATCAGACGTGATGTCAAGTTCATGGAGGACAAGGCATTTAGAAGGTCCAGAGATTTGCTAACAGACAATTAGAGTGAGTAGCCAACAAAAGCTCTAGGGCCTCGTCAAGGGTACCAAAGCACAAGTATAGTTACCAGTACAAGTGTAGGCTTAGGTGGTGAAGATTCACAGAGCATGGAGCAACAAGTGAAAAAGTTAATGGATCTAGAAGACTTAGAGGTTGATATCACATCATCTATAGTTGGCAACAGGAACCGTGAGGTTCAAGAGACATAAAGGGATACATAGGAGTTTGTGGGAGCTCCTAAGAAGAGTACTAGATAACAAAGACAACCAACCAAGTTTAATGATTATGTGACATTAGTTAGTTGGTGGGTAGATAGTGAATCTTCTAGCTATCAAGAGGCTACAGAGCATTAGTTATGGTAGGATGCTATGGTTGAGGAGTATAACTCAATAATGTAGAATAATGTGTGAGAGGTAGTTCCTAGACCAACAAATAGAATAGTAGTTGGATCACGCTAGATTGATAAGATAAAGCATGATGCAGATGGTAGTATCGAGAAATACAAGGAAAGGTTTTTAGCTAAGGGCTTCTCTTAGAAGGAGGGAATAGACTATGATGAGACATTTCCTCTAGTGGTCAGGTATACTTCTATATGAGTTGTGATCTTGTTTTTTAGCACACATGGGATGGAAGATCCATCAAACGGATGTCAAGACAACATTCCTTAATGGTGAGTTAAAAGAGGAGGTATACATAGAGCAACAAGAAGCTTTGTAGCACACAACAAAGAGACCCATGTGTGTAGATTGATCAGATATGTTCAAGATGAAGGTATCAAGTTGATGGTCTATACTGATGCAAATTGGGCAGGAAGTAGAATGGACAAAAGGAGAACTTCAGGATGGTGCTTTACTTTCAGATCAAGAGTTGTATCTTGGTTCAATAAGAAGCAAAAGTTTGTGGCTCCAAGTTTAGCAAAAGTAGAGTACATAGCAGCTAGCATGGTAACATGTGAAGCTTTATGGCTTCGAAAGTTGTTAGTAGCCTTGTTTGGTCAGAAGGTTGAGACTACTATGATACACTATGATAATCAGAGTTGCAACATTAAAAATATAGACATCAGATATCACTTCATTAGAGATTGTGTATAATGGGGGGTTGTTCAACTATAGTACATACCTATAGAGGAGCAGGTAGCAAACATTCTTAAAAAGACATTGGGAAAGGCAAAATTCATCGTCTTTAGAGATAAGTTGGGTGCATGTAGAACAACTTCCTTACTAAGAGGGAGTGTTAGCTTTAGGTAGCTTGGACGACTATTCATCCATACATGATTAATTGGTAAATAATTGTTAGAGTTTAAAAAAATATTTGTTAATTAACTGACTCCTTCTAGAAGCCACTAGTAACCTATTGGTAAGGTTGTTTTAATCAAGAAGAAACTAGAAACTTCCTGGTTGAGTTGTCTTGATCAAGAAGCAACTAGAAACCTCTTGGCTATGTAGTATAAAAGGGGGTTCAAGGGAGACATTTCGAGAACATAATATAATAGAAAACAATAAGAAGTTGTAGAAGCATTTGTAGTCTTAGCAAATGAGTTTGTAGTGATAACAAACAGTCTTGCAAAGTTACCAAGGGCACAATGATAGCATTGGGGACAGTAGTGGGGAATATCAGTAGAAGAAATTAGGAGGTTTTCTAAACTCTACTAGTGAGAGGCAAGGAATTTCATATCTCTTGATTTTCTGAAGTTAATATATTTTCCATCTGCAGAACTGGTTTTCCCTTAGGGGTTTTTCCAGGGATGATTTGTTTGAAAATATTGTGTTCTTTGAGTTCTAAATTTCTTTCCATATTTTATTGGTGAAGTTATAGTTGTGTTATTTTTCAATAATAGCTAGGAATTTATTTTCAACAATTTAATAATCATTTACAATAGGAGGTTAATAATCAATGACTGCAATAGTATTAATTTTCACACTAAAAACTTCCTTCTCAGAAAATGCTTCTCCAAATCCTAGTTCTCCAAAAATCATCTCTAGATCTAATTAATTTAATACTAAATTATTAACAAAATAATTAATATTAACTTATTAATAAAATAATTACAAAAAAACTATTTAACAAAATATTATTAATTATTATTATTATTATTATTAAATAAAAATTTAATATTTAATATATATAATTATTTACATTAAAATTTAATATATATCAAATTTTATTAAAATTAATAAATAAAAAATAATAATTAAAAAAAGCATTTTAAAAGAAATGATTTATAGCCTCTCGGCTTGTTGGTTGTAGTAGCATGAATGCTACAAGGTAGCACTCAATGTTGCTACAACAACATGAGCCACTACTTGCAGCACTCACGTCTATTGTAAGTAGCATGAGCTGCTATGATAGCAGCCCACATGTGAAAGGGGAGAAGGAAAAGTGGGTGGGGTGGAGTGTTGGCCCTTGCCCACTATCTCAATTTTTTAATATTATTCTTTTAAATAAAGGAAATCACAACATTCCAAAAATGCAAAACCCCCTCCAAATTCCTTTTTCTAATATATATTTTTTTCAATAAAATTGCAAAATAAACCTGGTATACAAACTTGGATCAAATAGTCAAAATCCTTAAAACAAACTTTGTTTTCATTATAAAACCCACGTCCTAGTTTTATTAAATCAATTCACAAATCTCTAAAACCTATCAAATGAGGGTTTAAAAACTAAATTCATTGACAAATGTTTACAAGAAATGAAGAGCAATAATTTCAACACGAGAGTTTCAATTTTCCAATTTAGATATAGATGATCTCAAAATGAAGAGTAAAAAACTTGCAAACAAGGGTTTCAACCTAATAACATTTTGAAACTAGAATATGCAATAGACACGAAGAAGACAGGAGTTTGAAAAATGAAAACCACTGTTCAAATAAACCACTAGATCCTACCTATATCTGATGCTAAAATGACAATCGCACAAAGTACACAAATAATCCCCTTTTTTTGAAAACTTTCTTATCTGAAAATTCCTCCTACAAAAACCTGGTTCTTGAAAAATGAGCTCCAAATCTCTGATAAAGAGTTCTCCCCTAATTTGGGGCTCTAATTGTGCAATCACATGAGGGAACTCAGTGATCAATTTCTTTTAATATTTTATTATCTTTTACATTTTCATGCACAAACTTTTAGATATTTAATTACAAAATATCTTTATTTAAATAATTAGCTTTCTCTCTTTAATTAATTATTATATTTTAATTTCATGCATAAGCTTTATGCAATTTAATTAAAATAAACTTTATTAAATAATTTCTTACTCTCTCTTATTAAATTATGAGATGTCTTTAATATCATATTTATTAATTTAACTAATAATATTATTTAGAGTTTATTATTAAAATAAAACTCTTAAATAATAATTATTAAATTAAATAAATATAAATAGGCCAAAAAAAGAACTTTAATAAAATCTCTTAAATTTAATTATTTTATTTTATTCATTTCTCAATTAATTAAATATTGAATTTTCTTTATAAAATTCCCATTAAATTAAGTCATTAAATTATCTTTTAATTTGATTTAATTAAAACAAAAAATCATCACAGACCCACGAAAACCAAATACAATAGCTCAACTGAAGACAAAGAAAATCAAACTCTAGGGTAAAAATCATGAATTCATGTCACTTGACGAATTCATAAAGGTGAAAATAACTCATATACTTGTCCTGCTTTCTACAACAATTGGCTTAGGTTAGGATTTGGACTCAAGTGTTATCTCCCCACTTATACCATTGCAATATTGCAATAGGGTACGCTCATCTTGGCAATTCAAGGAAGTTGATACCAAGTAACTGCAATCTGCATAAAATCCATGCATGTATAAACACATATATTCTAAACTAAACAGACAATGGCAGGAAGTGATACATCGTGTAGATCCTAGCTAGTAAGTGACTACGACTCCCTTCCTCAACCACATCAAAACTGTCATACATAAAGTAAAACAGACAGATACACCATACACATGCAAGTGTGGGGTAAGTAACCATAAAACTACATATAAATCATTCATCTAACATCATGAAATAATTAAAAGTCACTAAATGTATATATATATATATATATATATATATATAAAATCATCGAAATAATCTTGAATAGATGAAATAACTAAGTAACTCATCACATAAATGAACTAAGTATGAAATGACATATAATCAAATCTAGTAACCAAGTACCAATAATCATAAAACACAATCGAAAAACATTCCTAAAAGAATTTGACAATATAATCAAAAAAGTCAACTATGGGGTAGGCATTACATCCACTCCCCCTAGAATTAGGCTTACTCCTAGAAGCCTACAAAAAAGATGAAAATAAACTAGGGGTAGGCATTACACCTTCCTCTTGAGAATAACCTTTTCATACTAACCTTGCTTTGTTTCTTGAAACTTCTTCATCTTTATTCAACTTTTTTCCGAAAACCCACTTTGTGCCAATTACATTCTTATCGTTGGATCTAGGAACAAGAGTCCAAGTCTTATTCCTTTCTATCTATTCCATTTCTTCATTCATTGCTTCAATCCAAATTTCATTATCCAAAGCACCTTTAACTATTCTAGATTTAAATTTAGTAAGAAAACATGTACATTTCAATTTGTTCCTTGTCATTTTACCTTCTGGTTTGTCTCCAATGATCTACTCAGGTGCATGGTAGCTTCTGACGTATCTTACTAACATGTGCACTTTGGATTTATAACTTGTTCCACTTGCCTCACCATGATCTTTTGCATCATGCTTGGGTCCTTTAGATTCATACTCATGTTGCATGGGTTGCAACTCGATAGCTTCTGACTATGAATTGGGTCCTCCATACCATGACTTAGGTTGCACTGGCTTAAACTCAGGTGCTTCTAGAGGTTTTGGGGACTTGGTAGGTGAAGTGTTCTAAATTCCAATTAGATTAGGCAATGTATCAAGTTCAGAGTAAATAAACTTTCTATAGTCTTTAGGTTCTTTGCTACTCTCTACTTTACTCTTTTCTGCAAACTCATCAATCTTCACATGTGCACTTTCTATGATCTTATGACTAGTTAAATTCAAAAATTTGAATGATTTACTTTTTCTGGAGTATCCTAAGAATATTCCTTTATCAATTTTGACATCAAATTTACCTTTCCTAGTCTCCTTCAAGATATAACATTTTCTACCCAATCTTTAAGTACTTTACATTAGGTTTGTAGGCATACCATAGTTCATAAGGAGTCTAATTTGAGTTTTTCTTCAGCTGTACTATATTTAAGGTATGAACTACTATATTGATTACTTCCTTCCATTATTTGATTACAACATTTTTTGTATCATCAGGGTTCTTGCACGATCCATGATTGATTTGTTCCTTCCAAAAAGGATATTATTCTTATCCTTTCAATTCACTTTATCTAAGCATCTTCTTATCTTCCACACATTCTCACACATAATTTCCTTCCAAAAGGAGTTTCTTTGGTTGCTAAGTTCTTAAGGTTGATGAGTTTCTTTGATTTTTTAGTTCCTATGGTTGTTGAGTCCATTTGGATGTTGAGTGTTATTATTTTGTGGAGTCTTTGTTTATCGAGTTGTTTGTGGGTAGTTTCCTCTTGAGACAAACCCTTGTTGGCTCACCTTAAAATTTTATATAAGACTTTAGTTGGTTGTATTACAATAGACTGACTTGTGGCCATGCAATTATTTAAGAGATCTTGGTTAGAGTCTTAAAAGGGAGGCTTAGAGGGTAGAAAGAATGTGAAGTTTGACCATTGAAGATTGTAATTCAATCAATATATGTGGCCATAACCCAAAAGGCCTTACAGTTAGGCATGTATTTGATAATGGGATGAATTTATGAAAAAAGGCATTTTCTTCCTTTATCTCTTGAGTTATTTGTATTTTTTGTTGTTTCGATTGTGTTGACTCTATTTAGGTGGTTTGAATAGGTGGGTATGCCCTTGGCCCTAGTTTTCATGCCTCCTTGAGTCAGGTGCTACCAGAGCTCAAGGTTCATCATTGTGGAGATTGGATCATGTAGAACCCTAAGTGAATTTGGGTTGAAGGGTTGCAGATCTATGGATTTGACCTACACATTGTAGAGGGTTATGATCTTGGAGGAGCCTAATTTGTAAAGATGGTTTGAGGTGGAGGAAATGTAGATAATACAATATTAGATACATTGAGAAAAATTGTAGCCAGATTAGATGTTGTAGAGACAACCCAGAGGAGAGGAGCACATCTTGATGATGTAAGTGATGATGAAGTAGTAGCACCAAATCCTAATCCAAAATATGAAGAAGATCAAGATGAAGCAAGGTTGTTTAGAGTGTTGTCAAGGGATAATTTAAAGCCTACTATGGAAGTTGTTCCCTATGATGGAAAATTGGATACCAATGTTGTGTTATATTGGATCTCTGATATGGAGAAGTTCTTTTAGTATAGAAATACTCCTAATAATATGATGGTGAAAATTGCAATTACTAAGTTGAAAGGTCATGCTTCACTATGGTGGGAGCATTTACAAACTGATAGACAAAGGAGAGGAAAAGAAAATATTAGAACTTGAGTAAAGATGGTAAACAAAGTGAAGAACAAGTTCCTTCTTGCTAATTACCAAGTTATTTTGTTGAGAAAGATGTAAAATTTGAGACAAAGAGACATGATTGTGGAGGATTATAATGAGGAATTATATAGATTGGACATTAGATCTAGACATGTGGATGGTAATGTTGAGAAAATTACAAGGTACATAAATGGCTTGAGATCAGGGATTCATGATGAGATAAGTTTTGTGAAATTGGAAAGTGTGGAGGAAGCATATCAATATGCCTTGAAAGTCAAGGAGATCTTGACAAAGAAACATGAGCAAAGACAAAGAGGTAGAGGTGGTAGATTCCAGAGAGGAAGAGGAAGATCTTATGGAGAAGGTGGTAGATCTAATAGTTTTGTGCAAGAGAAGAGAAAATCTGAATGGAAGAATGATGACAAAGGAAAGACCAAATGGAAAGGTGGAAATTCCTATTGAGGAGGTACTAATTCATATTGAGGAAGAGGTGATTCTTATTCTAGAGGTGGTTTTCATGGTAATTATTTCAGATGTGGTAAAGAGGGACATGGATCCTTTGAGTGTAGATCCTCTAAAAGTGGGCAAGGTAATAGAAACATTATGATTCAACGAGATGACAAGGCTCCACCAAGTGAACCTAAGGCTGGAGAGAATCTGATGGTGAGAAGAAGCTTATGTAATAAGGGAAGTGATGAGGAGCTTGTTTTAAGAATTCTTTTCAAAAGCAGATGTAAGATGGCTGGAAAATGTTGCAAGGTGATCATTGATAGTGGAAGTTTTACAAATTTGGCATGTAAAGAATTGGTTATAAATTTGAAATTGCAAAGGTTGGAAAATCCTAAGCCCTATCATGTTTCATGGATCAAAGACGAGCATAAGATATTGGTAAGTGAACAATGTATTGTGAAATTCAAGATTGGGCATTACTTTGATGAAGTTCTATGTGATATAATGCCTATGGATTGTTGTCATTTTTTTTTGGGTAGACCTTGGCAATATGATAGATATGCTATACATTATGGAAGATTGAATCAATATACTCTTTGGGTGAAGGGGAAGAAGAAATTATTGTTTCCTTTGGTTGAAAGTCTAGATGAAGTTAAATGTACTACTATGAGAATTTGTATGATTAATGGAAAACAATTTGAAAAGGAAATAAAGAAAAACCAAGTCTATTTTTCTATCATTCCTAGAAGACTAAGAGCTAGAAACTAGTGTCAACCGAGTACCAGTCAATGATGACCAAGTGATAGTAGAAACTGGTAGTATTGATCAAGTGCTAGTAGAAATTGTAGAATTTTTGGATAAGTATAAGGAGACTATTGTAGAGGATATACTTGATGGTTTACCTCCCATGAGAAGTATAAGTCATTATATAGATTTGATTCTTACAGCTAGTTTTCCAAATAAAGCACCATATAGATTAACACCTACTAAGAATGAAGAACTTAATAAACAAGTGCATGAGTTTTTGGAGAAAGGTTTGATCAAAGAAAGTTTGAGTCCATATGTTGTACCTACTATATTAGAACCTAAAAAGAATGGAGAATGGAGAATGTGTACTAATTCTAGAGCTATTAACAAGACCACAGTGAAATATAAGTTTTCTATGTTAAGAATGGATGACATAATGGATTGTTTGAGTGGAGAAAAGTATTTTAAAAAGATTGATTTGAAGAGTGGCTATCATTAGATTAGAATTAGAGAAGGTGATGAATAGAAGACTGCTTTCAAGAAAAAGGATGGTTTATATGAATGGTTGGTTATGCCTTTTGGTTTGAATAATGCACCTAGTAATTTTATGAGGTTGATGAATGAAGTTCTAAAAATATTCTTGGGAAATTTTGAGATTTCTTATTTTGATGATATTCTAATATTCAGTAAGACTAAGGAAGAACATATCAAGCATATTAGCCAAGTATTGCAGAGAATGAAAGAGGAAAAGTTGATGATTAATCTGAAGAAATGTTCTTTTATGCAAGAAGAGATTGTATATTTGGGATTTGTGATTTTAGCTAATGGTTTGAAGATGGATCATGAGAAGGTTAAGTCAATTTTGGAGTGGCCTACACTTTAGAGTGTGGGTGAGGTGAGATCATTTCATGGTTTTCCTAGTTTCTATGGGAAGATTATAAGAAAATTTAGTTTTGTTTTTAATTCTATGACTAAGACAATGAGAGGTGATAAAGAGGAATTCAGGTGGACACATGGAGCTGATAAAAATTTTGAGACTTTGAAACAAAAGGTTGTTGAATTGCTAGTATTAGCTTTGTGTGATTTCAGTAAGGTATTTCAAGTTGAATGTGATGCAATTGGTAGTGCAATAGGAGTTGTATTAAATCAAGAAGAAAAAATTGTTGCTTTCTTTAGTGAGAAATTGAATGATGCTAAAAGGAAGTATTTTGTTTATGATCAAGAATTGTATTCTACTACTCAAGCATTGAAGAAATGGAGACATTATTTGATTATGCAGGAGTTTGTGTTGTACACTGATCATAAAGCTTTACAATTCTTGGGAAGTCAATATAAATTAACTTAGAGACATATGAAGTGGGTTGAGTATTTGCACAGTCATACATTTTTTATTAAGCATAAGAGTGCAATTACTAATCGAGGTATAGATGCATTGAGTAGAAGATGTTCTTTGTTGACAGAGATACAGGTTGAAGTTCTTGGTTTTCATGAGATTTAGGAGTTGTATGATATTGATCCTAATTTTTCTAAGGCATGGAGAGAGTGCAAAGCACCTAGTTTGATAGAACAACCAAGTAATTTTGATGTGTATTTTATTCAAGAAGGTATCTTTTTTAAGGTTATTCAACTATGTATTCCTAAAAGTTCTATGAGATTGAATTTGATTAAAGAAAAACATAGTGGTAGATTGGCTGAACATTTTGGAATTGATAAGACATTGAGTTTGTTGAGGGAGACATATTATTGGCCTCAAATGTATAAGGATGTTTAAAAGTTTGTAAAGAGTTGTGGAGTTTGTCAAATTGCAAATGGAGTAAGCCAGAATACTAGTTTGTGTATACCTATTATCGTTCCTGAGAAACCTTGGAGTGACATTAGTATGGATTTGTTCTTGGATTGCCTAAAATAATGAAAGCCTATGATTCTATGTTTTTGGTTGTGGATAGATTTTATAAAATGGCTCATTTTATATCATGTAAGAAGACATGAGATGCTGAGAATGTTTCTAAACTTTTGTTTTAAAAAATTGTGAGATTGCATGGATTACCAAGAAGTATTATTTTTGATAGAGATGGTAAGTTTTTTGTTTACTTTTGGAAGACTTTGTGGAAGAAGATGGGTACTAAGTTGAAGTATAGTTCTACTTTCCATCTATAGACAAATGGATAAATAGAGGTTGTGAATAGAAGCTTGGCTAATTTTTTGAGATGCCTAGGTGGGAATGAATCACTTAATTGGGAGATGGTGTTAGCACAAGCTAAATTTGCATATAATAATTCTATGAATAGGAGTATAGGGGAAAAACCTTTTGAGATTGTTATTAGTATATAGCCTAGAGGTATATCATATTTGAAGGATGTTTCTAGTGAAACATAAGTGCTACAGGGGAAGAATTTTTTGATTTTATGGAATCTTTGCATAAGGAAGTAAAGTTGAGGATAGAGAAAAGTAATTAGAAGTACAAGGAGAATGTTGATAAATCTAGAAGACATCATGTTTTTGAAGTTGGTGATGAAGTGATGGCTCATTTTAAGAAAGGAAGATTTCCTATTGGAACATATAGTAAGGTGAAGATGAAGAATTTTGGACCTTGTAAGATCTTGAAGAAGTTTGAAAATGGTAATGCTTATGAAGTTGAGTTACTTGATGACACAGATATATCTCCTATATTCAATGTTTCCAATTTGTATAAGTATCATGAGTTAGATGATGAAGTTGCTACATCAAAAGATTATCCTAAGAAGTAGATTGAAGAAGTTGAATAGAGAGTTGGCAAGAGCACAAGAGGAAAAGATTACTATGAATATTTGGTGAAATGGAAGAACATACCTAGTGAAGATACATGGATTTCTCAATCTAAGTTGGATTTAGCTCAGGTTGTGACATCTCAATGATTCAAGAGAATTGTTTATCTCCAACCCCAATTTTCTGATGCAAGAGCATCTTGGGTTGCATTGCTATCTTACATGTTTTTAGTTTCCTTAATTTCTATCGAGTTGCAATGTCTTGCATTTCTGAGTGCTTTGTTGTTTTTGAGCATGTAATGGATTCTAAGCTTCCTGATTGGTGTTGAGTTCCTTTGGTTTCCAAGTTCCTTTGGTTGTCAAGTTCATAAGGTTGCCAAGTTCCTTTGGTTGCCAAGTTCCTTTGGTTGCCAAGTTCCTTTAGTTGCCAAGTTCTTGAGCTTGTCGAGTTTCTTTGGTTTTCAAGTTCCTCAGGTTGCTGAGTTTCTTTGGTTGCCAAGTTATTTTGGTTATTGAGTTCATTTGGATGTTGAGTGTTAGTATTTTTTGGAGTCTTTGTTTATCGAGTTTTCTGTGGGTAGTTTCCTATTAAGGCTAACCCTTGCATTCAATTTTGTGATAGATATCTATTGTGAGATGACTTGTGGCTTACCTTAGCATTTAATATTAGAGTTTTGTTGGTTGTATTGCAACATGCCAACTTGTGGCCATGTATGTATTTAAGAGATCTCAGTTAGAATCTTAAAAGGGAGGCTTAGAGGGTAGAAAGAATGTGAAGTTTGATCATTAAATATTGTAATTGAACTAATATATGTGGCTATAATCTAGAAGGCCTTACAACTGGCCATGTATTTGTCGATCATTGGATAAATTTATGAATAAAGGCATTTTCTTCCTCTATCTCTTGAGTTATTTGTATTCGTTATTGTTTCCACTATGTTGACTTTGTGTAGGTAGTTTGAATAGCTGGATGTGTCTTTGGCACTAGTTTTCATCCCCCTCTATGTCAGCTTATACTCATACCATATACATTGTTGAGTTGTCTTTAATACAACTTAGAATAATTAACATTCATCTCCTCAATCTTCTAGAACCAAAAACCAAATTCATTAAAGTCTATATCCCAAAATAAGAAAATCCTTCATTAGCCGACCTAGCTCAGTAGACACTAACTCATAAATGATTTTCTTATTTTAACCAAGTGAGCTTGGTTAACACTACATCTTTGAAAACTTCCTTCAATAACTAAGTGAGATCAATTAACACTTGTTGCATAAAAAACAATATACAATTGATCAATTATTTTCAACAATGTTAGTGTTGCAAATATGCCTAGTGGGTTGTTCCATTTCAAATTTATAGTCATTACTAACTTGGTTATGGTTCTCTTGGGTACCTGGTACTATGGGAAGAACAATTTGGTGATTGTAAAGTGAAACCCTAGTTTTGGTCTGGCCTCAAAACTAAGTATATTATCCCTAGTTTGGGTGTGACTCCCTAGCCTACCTCTAGAGTTCTAGACGAATAAGATCTTTTGATCAATTGGGAACTCATTTGGACATTTTATATTGGTGGATGCTATGAATTTTCAAAAATTAAGGTTGGTGTATGCCCAATTTTTTGTGAATGTGGCAACAATGGGGAAAGAGGAAACAACCACTATTATTGTAGCTTATAGAAGCAATGGGGGCATATTATTGTAGTGGTAGGGGCCCCCTTCATTTTATTATAGGGGTAGGGTCCTAGCCTAGAATAATCTACCCATTCCCCAAGTGAGGGGGTGTGGCCATTTGATAACTACTAGCTCAGAATTGAGGGTTACTAATTTCTTGATATAGGGGCATTAGCACATATATTTTTAAGGGAAGGGCCCTCTACTATGGCTATTAGACCTAGGATAGGTTCTTTGACTAAATATGAGAATGTTGGACTATTTTGCAAAAATTGTTCTAAGTTTGGCCATGTGGTTATAGATTGTAAGGCCCCACAAAATGAGGATGAGGAGAAGGTGGGATCTCTAGGGATTATTATGGAGAAATCATTGAAAGGTGAATCATCTGCTCAACCTCCTCTAGGGGATAGGAAAGAGAAGGACCAAGATGTCTAGATTGAGGAGTTGGCTCCTACACCCCCTACTGAAGGTATGAACCAAGAACCCCACATTGAGAACTCATGACAAGGGGAGACTGGGGAAGCCCCTACTCTTAGCTCAAGTGAGAGGAAGGAAGGTTAGATAGGTGTAGAGCTCCAAGTGGAAGCATAAGAAAAGAAGATTGATGACTACCCTTCTTTGCAAGGGATTGATGATCTCTAGAAAAACCCTAAAAAGGATATGGGGAAGGGAAATGCTAAGAAAGAAAGCATCTTGCAAGAAGGAGAAATAAAGTATTTGAGAGGAATGAATAAAGGGATCAATGGTGTGGGAGCCATGAGTATCAAAACTTCTTCAGTAGTCAAACAACAAAAATGGGGGGATAGTGTATGTTTGATCCCTCCAAGGAGTGTGTTGACTCTGAAGGTATTTTCACCACTGCTCAAGGAGTTGAGTAATTTCTTTGTTTGTGACATGTTCTACACTTGTAGTAGGAAATCGATGTAGCTAAATGGAAGGTCAAAAGATGAAAGGAAGAATAGGCAAGAAAATGGATGCTGATGTGGAGGTCATGCTTGGAAGACTACCTAGAAGGAGCATGAGGAATAAGTAGATGGAAAGGGAGATTACAAATGGAAATCGATCAACCTTGGATAGTGTTACTAAAGGTAAGAAAAAAAGTTCCTCTCAATGAATATGAGGGGTTTGAAAGGCCTTAAAAAGAAATTTTCTCTAAAGAAATCTATTTATTCTGTAAGAGTAGATGTCCTTCTTATTTAGGAGGATAAAATTTATTTCCTAGCCTTTTCCAAATACATATATGAAATTTTTCAAGGGTCTCTATCCAATTATAGTGAAGATAATAGGGCTTTTGGAGGTTTATTCACTATTTTGAATCCTAAAGTGGTGTTTGGGAAACTTCTTTGGCAAGATAAAAGCTTTATTGTCACTGAACATGTTTTTAAGAGTACAAGCTAGTGTATTCTAAATGTTGATGCTCCCAATACTAGAAATGGAAGGCGTGGAACTTAAGAATATTTCTCTACTTTAATGAATAATAATAATAGCTGAAATAAGTTTTTATGTATGGGTAACTTTGACTCTCCTCTCTACCCCTCCAAGAAGTTGGAGGGGGACAAATGACTTCACAGAGAGTATGCAAGATTTGGCTAATTTTATTAACCTTAGTGATCTCATTACTATGGACCTACAAGTGCCCCCTTTTACCTATTCTAAAAATAGGAAAGGCCGAGAGATAATCTAAGTTAAGTTGGATAGATTGTTGGATTCTACAGATTGGCATCATCTAATCTCCTCCACTTTAATTGTTCTTCCCATAATGGTTTCAGATCAGGCTTCATTGTTGTTCAATTGGTCATATGGGTTTCAAAGTCATTCAGATATGAGATTATGTGGCAATCACACCATGACTTCAGGACGTATGTCAAAGAATGGTGGAATTTTAATATTGAAGGAACGACCATGTCTAGACTTCCTACTAAACTGGAAATGTAAGGAGAAAAGTTATTCACTACGGAAAGTCCTCATGTGGGGATATGTTCAAGAAGGATGAGATTGAGTAATTTTTTTTTGTTGTAGGTTGGCTTAATCCAACATAAGTAATTTGATGGGGAGAAAATAAATGAAAAACCAAAAGAGCCAAAAGGGGAGAAGAAAAACCAAGCGAGGGAGAAAATTAATGGAGTAGCAACAATATAAGGATATATATGTTGAGGATATTTAGAAAATTATATTCAAATTACTTTTTTGATTAATGTTTTTTCTTCATATATGTTTCCATCAATTCCAAAGGGGGATATTGTTGGAAAAAGGGGTTCAGTTAGCACTTTTATGTACTATTTACATGTTGCATTGATGATAGGTTTTCTCATTGATGACAACATGTATTTATATGTTTATGGTACATAATGATTTTGTATATTATAGGTGATTATTAACACAAAAAGTTGTTAAATGGTAGGCTAAGCTTCGTGAGCTTAGATTTTTGTAGAAGGATTGTAAATATTTAATCTATGTCCATTGGATCTCATGTTTGGTTATGGATGATTTATAGTTAATTTGGAAAAAAATAGTAGTAGATCAATGTATACAAAATCATGACAAAATTAGCTGGTAGAATATTTTTTGTATGTTACAAGCCAAGTATAATTAATGTTAGGGCTATGTGTAGGATCATAATGAGCCAAAAGAAGTGATATGAAAAAAAAACACTTTTCACTGAGTTTGATGAAATGAAAATGATTTCTTAAGGAAATTATAAACTCTCCATCGATATAATTTATGTCAAATTATGAGTTTAATAAGTAATTATTACTTATTTTCTAATGGAGCTACTTATAAAGTGTTGATTTGCATACTGATTGAAAAATGTTGTAACTTTAAAATGGTATAATCTTCCCAAAATACAAAAAATATGTGTCACATTCAATATTTTTCCTACTATGAGAAAAAAATAATAATAATTTTGTATAGTTTTAGATGAGTTAAGGTGGTCAGACATGAGAATTTTTTCACTCCAAAAAATGTTGTAAAAGAAAATTCAAAATTATTTATTTCCTTAGAGTGAAAATACAAAAAAAATATGCATCACATTCAAGTACAAGTCTACTTCTTATGTCTATAATCTTAAAAAAAAATATTACCATTTGATTCTGATTAAGGTAATCAAACATACACATACTTCTTATTTTTCATGATTTTTTTGCACTTTTGTATTGAAATTCCAAAATTTGACCATTTAAATTACTTTTTTATTAGAAAGGGCTAGTATTTAAGAAAATATATTCAATTTACTATAGATTCTATTCTTACAATTTTTTCATATAAAGTTCATAACTATATTAGAATTCTACATCATGTTGACTAACTTTGATATCTTGATTTTTCATTATCACTTAAGGCCATAGTTTGGCCCACCATGACACTGCACATACTCTCATAGAGATTGGATAGTAGTAGAAGACTTGTTCATATAGCCATTTTTGTGATAGGAAGGCTTAGAGATTATTCTAGAATAATTATTATTACAAAAAGTGAGTAGCTTTTATTAGCAGTTGACTTTGTTGAGGAAAAGTGTCATATATCATTGGACAATGTGATAATTATATTTTAATGTGTGGGAAACATATTGTAATTTTTTTATGGATTCTTATGGAGGCCTATATGCATTAGTGTGGAACTATGTAATTAAATATTCATTTGGGAAGCTTTAGTATGATGACCTAAACTTTTAATTTTAGAAGGTATAAAGTAAAGATGCTTTTAATGGCTGCAAATCATCATTTATGTAATGTATATGTCAAATTTTGTGATATTAAATGTTAAATTATTAGAGTAAAGTAGTGATTGATTTGGTTGATTGTGTTGAGATCCAAATATACTATTATAGAAACTAAGTTGTAGATCAAGTAGTTCATTATTTCAAATATATTATCCTAAAGACTAGTTAATTCATTGTTTTAGATATATTATCCTAAAGATCAGTTCTTCATTATTTAATAGAGAATTTAGGTTGTTCTATATTTTATCTATCAGGATTTAATAGGGTTGGAACCTTCTAATTAAGGGTTCAAGGTCTCTTAATATGGATCTTTCCTCTAACAATTGTTGTAGTAAATGTATTATATTTGACCTCTAACACTATCACATCCCTTTCCAATGAACTTATATATTAGTACACTATCTTGTGAGTGTCATATCCACCAAAGTTTTCCCTTTAATCTTTAGTTTCCCTAATTTAAAAATGTTTATTTTATGGTGTATGTTTTCTTATTGTTGTGCATCTTTGTTTCAATATTTGGTAATCTAATTTATAGGGTTGTATTTGAAAGTAAATTTGAAGAACTAATTTACCCCCTCCCCTTATTTGATTCGTGTGTGGACTTTACTTCTTAACAAAATACTCTAAAAGATTTCATCTAGATATTATCAGTCGCAACTATTGGTGAAACACTAATTGATAAGTATTCATTAATAGGTTAAAAGACATTATTCCTACCAAATTCCATCCTACTCAAATTTTCTATGTATTGAGTAGAGTACATGATCAACATATGTGGTTGGAAAAAGCACACAAGATATCAAAGACTATAATGCATAAAGTAACAAGGTTCAAAGCACAAGGAAAAGAGTGCACAATAAGGAAAATGCCAATAAGTTTTGCTATTGACATAACCAAATTTAGATAGGATGGAAAACCATTAAAATTGAGGAAACAGAGGGAAGGAAGTTCATTTTACTTTATTGGTGATTTATTATAGAGTCCACCAAATTGAATATTATATTCTAGTTAGAGGTCAAGTTGCATAGTCCAAGGATAGACCAATAATCACACAAATATGTGACTACATAAAGGAATCAAGTGAGAATCTCAATTTTGTTTTGTATGATTACTTTAAATATTTTCAATCTAACATGTATAAATGAGAATGAATCCATACTAATGTTGTGGAAAGGTATAAGTATGACACTTGTTTCCTAGTGGATATAGACTTATATATAATGTAGGCTCTAGAACCTAGAACACATTGTTTTCCACCTATGGGCTATGAGGTTCATCGTGACTATGCTAGTAAGAATTCAATTAAACTATTGTAAAAATATATGGAAAAGAAGAAAAATAGTTTTTGGATATTCAATGAAGCTCTTGTGGTATCCAAAATAATTAAGAAGCTAGTGAAAGAAAGGAAACAAAAAGAATCTTAGCAAGTCAAACTCATTTTTATGAAGTGGATACATCATAGACAACTAAAATAGTGATTGAAGTCCCATCAACCAATTTTTATTCTACATACGAAAGATTACAAATCAAGAAAACTATATTTGTGACCAAAGAAGAATAGAGTGAACCTATAAAAAGGAGAATTTAAGATACAAAGGAGATATATCTAGAAAGAAAAAGAGTGATAAAAGGCAAGCTAAAAAAAAAAAGCTAAAAGAATATAATAAAATAGAGAAGTTTCAAAAATAAATAAAAATGGCATAAAAAGTAAAGCCTCTAACATTAATGATATCACATGAGGTATCATAGAAAGTAATGCATTAGCAATAGTCAAGAGAAAATATAGTTTTGGAAGTGACAAGGATAAGGAGAATATTAACGATTAATTAGTGAAACATATTCATAATTTCAATAGGAATCCCCATTGAAATATGTGTATTCAATCATTCTTGATGAATTGTGCCAATTAATTGATGCCAAACTGTCATTAGCCCTACAAATGGATAAATAATTTTTACTAAAATCTCTAATTGAGGTTCAATCTAAGTTATAACTAGAGGACTCCAAATCATTATAATGAAGATCACAAGAAATAATTTAGCGTGAAAAATAAAGAAACAAGCATTCTTATTGAAGATATACAAAGTTTACCTAGTGAAACAATTGATATGTGAAAGAAAATAATAAATATTGAGGGGCATAAAATGAATGAATGTACAACAATTCAATTGGATGATACATTTATAGTTGAATAGATAATTAGTGATGTTATCCATGATGTTTCTAAATAGGTACAAGATAGTGAAAGTCAAAGTACGGAGATCCCACCAATTAGTGGATCTAAACCTGAGGTTTTTGCCATAATCAGTCAAGAAGAATCACCTAAGGAACATGAAGAGGAAGACGTGCCTAATAATAAGGAAGAAAATATTATAGAGAGACAACAAGAAGAAATGTAAGAAAAATATGAAAAGTAGTACCATGTAAAATAAAAATTAAGCCTACACCCATGTACATAAAAAAGAGGAGAAATGTATATTACTAAGTTGAAGCCCAAGGAATTATTGAAGTATTCAAAATAGGTAAAGAGGAAATCCATAAGAGACAAGACAAGACTTAAGAGGAAGAAGGAAAGAGTCGTATCACAAGAAAAAAATATTTTAGTGGAACTAGTCTATTATATACCCTATAATGAAGGAGATTCAGTAATATATCAGTTTGACACTTTGATTAAGGAAATGTAAAGGTTCAAATTTGTAGACGACTACAATTAGCATTGCTAGGGAGAGTCTAGAGAATAAAATGGCAAGAAAAATGATGGAGAAAGTTAATACAAATCAAAAGTATCTAATATACCTAGTAATGGATGCAAAGATAAAATTGAATGGGTTGGATAATTATTTAGTATACTATGAGACTATTTGGAGATTGGAAAAAATCTAGAACAATGGAAAGGTGAAACAAAAAAGGAGTTAGAAAACCTAAGGGTTCATCTTGATCCAATCTCAAGATCAACTACATTATATAGTGGAGAAGTCAAGACTATTCTATAGAAGGTAAGGCTACTACATCAAGAACAAGACAAAAACTGATGAGTTTAATAGATTTACAATCCTATATATCCTCAACAATTGAGGTCATACAATAGAACTTAAGTAAGGTAGAATTCTCACTTGCATTAAACAAAATACTATGTCCATAGAAATATTATATGAGACAATTAAAAAATATTAGGCGTACATTATTTCTCTAAGTCACCAAAAAAACACATGGGAGATATCTACGGAAGCAACAAAGGTGAACTACAAGGCAATATCTGACAAGTTGTAAATGAAATTTATAAATTGTTAAGCATTACACCTTTGGACTTGTTATAAAATAAGGGATAAAATAATAAGCCAAGGAAGAATGATCTAAGGGGGAGTACATCATAACTAGTAAGAGCAATGCAATTTATTTTTATTAATTTATTTTCCATCAATCCCAAATGGAGCTATTTTTGGTATTATGATGGAAGTTTAATGTAAATCCTTATAATTCTTTTTTATGGTTTTCATTGATGGAAACTATGGTAAGTATGATGGTTAGGACAAGACCGTGATCAATAAAGGAAAGAATATGATTGGTAAAGGTAGACATGATATAATTAGTGGATGAGCCTATGATTGATGCCATGGTAGAGTATTAAAAGCTATATACCTAGCACCTTTGCAACAATTATGAATCAAGAGATGTGATCATGGGTAGAGAATTCAAGTGATTATCCCATTACATATTTATGACCACAACTTAGTTGGTTAAATGGTGTAAAGAGTTTGGATTATTCTAGATGCCAAACAAAGGAAGAGCCCTCAAAGATAATTTTAATATTTGAGATCATTGAAAGGTACAGTAAGAGAAATCATATTTTATGATAACAAAATTAATAGTAAAGGTTATGAGTTTTTGAGTTGACATTAGTTGTATTATTGGATTAATATATGACGTTAGAAAGTGGTGCATTGGGAAATGAAACATGTTTTTGACTATGAGAAGAAATTAGTTAAGAAATCTAGTTTATGGCCAACATGATTAAGATAAATGATATAGCTAAATTGAGATAAGTGAAACTCTTAGGAAATTGAAAGGGAAGTATAAGATTTGAATGAATGGTCAGGATTAAGAGGTGCAAGGTGTACCTAACCAAAGAACTCATTCAAAAAAAATTTAATAAGGAAAAATCGATGGTGAGACAAAAAGATTAGTGAAGTGCAAAGGTTGTAATCATGATATAGATAAGATAAGAGAAGAGACCTACTACAAAATAGAAGCAGATATTAGATCTAATATGAAAGAAATTTCATATCCAAATCAGTGATTTAGTTGTTTCCTAATAGTTACAAAAGATAGATCCTTGAATTTGGTGAATCCTAACAGGTTCTAGTTTTAAATCCCTTAACTGGGTAAGCTCTTGAAAGAGTAGTTCAAATACTTTAAAGAGGAACACCCTAGAAGATCTATTTGTACTTCTAACAGGGTACAAATAACTCATAACAAACTGAATGATGAGAAAGAGTAATTGTATGCTCCTAACATGAAAACTCATTTACTACGGTAGTGAGTTTGTGGGTATCATCCCCACCATGGTATTCACCCTCTCATAAGAGTTTCAATGACACAAAACTATTAAGTTATGTATGATGATTGTGTTGTGGTTTATTGTTGCTGTATTTTTTTTCATAGCTTTGATTGTATATTCTTTACTCTTATAAGGGAAAATGCTTCAAGTTGTGGTGCCAAAAAGATGACACCCATCTTTATTTTTGGAAACTTCCTATAGAGTGCACACATTATAGTGCACATAGGCCATAGTGTGCATGCTCTTTGTGTTTTCACATAGCGTGTGCATGCTATGTAAAATTATATTTAGGGACTGCAACCCACAAACCATTCCATTTTTTTCTTTATCTTTTGTTGGTTTCCTTCTCTACCCCCAAAAGTGCATATGCATTTAGAGAAGGTGAAATATTTTCTTACTCTCCTCCTCAAAATGCCTCCTTTGTTAGAAATAGTGATTGTTGGCTGGAGGGTGGGGTGAATCGGTAATCTACAAACTTTAGTCACCAACTAGATATTATTTCTTACTTTAAACCATACATAACAAAGTAATAAATTAATGCTAAATAATATATTGATGATACTCACTAGATAATATATTGATATATAAATTCCTTGTTACAGGATGGACCCTATTAGGAGTCAATGAGAAAATTTAGTATAACGAGTCCATGTTAGGAGACTTTGAATCCTTGTTAGGAGTTGTGCCAACCCTATTAGGAGTTGTAGTGTAATAGATGCAAGATGAGTCCAATGCCCAAACATGCACTTCCACTTACAAGAAGAGCTCACTGCCCAAACAAGTAATCAAACTTTTGGAATAAAAGTACTATAACTTCTTCCTTGATTGATCTCTAATCTTTTTCTCAATCTTGGATCATAAAATAGATTATAAAAAACTTTATATATATCACTTTCACAAAAGTTCACATATAATTGCTCAATATATCAACTACAAGACATCACACTTTAATTCTCAAGATGTCCTTTGCATAAATACCATGCTTTTACACAAATTCTTTCTAGGTTAACTAAGACCAAAATACACTTTTCTAACTTAGAGTAAAAATCTAGGATGTCGGTTCTAATTGGACAAGTAATTATTTTGTAAATAAAATAACCATTTCCTTCAATTACGTTGTCTTGTTTCACTATTAAAACATGAATATCTTTGTTCTGTATAGTTTGTACTAACTTTTGAGGTTATACACATCATCATCAACATGTATACAATCTCCATCTATCTTTTCTAGTCATAATATGATATCAACAACAAGTTATAAACAAAACAATATACTATTGTATACAAAATTCATACTTAGACAATTTTCTGAGTACCAAAAGTTAAGTATCTTTATTTTAGAGTTTTCCCATGAGCATGTACATCATGTGTTGCCATAAATGAAAAAAATTACATATCTCCATTAGCCAAGTGTCAACAATCTCCCCCTTTGGCATTGATGGCAGAAAAATAGGGAAAATTGGCTAAGTATCAAAAACTTAAAATAAACAACACATTCACATTATGATTATTACAATTTGTCCATCTTACATAAGCTCCCCCTTAAAATATACTTTACAATATTATTTTCTATTCTTTACCTATTTTACAATTTTCCATTGTGTCTCTCCCCCTTTGACATAAATGAAAGAGGTCAAAATGTCAAAAGTTATTCAAAGATTGTCCATCTGTTGTCAAAATGTTGTCCTTATATCTTAAGTTGATAGGATCTTCATGCAATCATCAAAATTTTCTTTCAAAATATCCATACCTTTAGTCCATGTCTCCTTGGTGGATTTAGTAGAGGTGAGAATTTCACATAAGGCATAAGATGCAATCTCAATTGCATTAAGGTCTGCATACAAAAAGTTGGAATAAGTGTCCTTTGCCTTGACATATTCCTCCAACTATTTTTCAACAAAAGATAATTTCAGATCAATAGACTCTCTAAAATCTAATATTCTCTTTAAAATTTGTTCCTTCTAAAGTTCCAATTTCCTAATATCATTGTGAATTCTAGCCACTTGTCCTTCAAAATCATCAATCTTATAAGATCGATGTTGTATCTTGCTAGATAGAGCCTCTAGCTCACTCACCTTTCCTCTAATCTCATTGTCAATGTCTTTAGTTAGTTTACATGATAGAGTACACTTAATGTACAATATCTTACTATCCCATTGACAATTCTAAAGTTGCTTGATACAAGTATCAAGACTTATCAAATCATTCTTAATATTTTGACAAATGGTGCTAAACAAGTTAGCATCATGTGAAATTTGTGCCTTTGCATCTGCAACACTTAACAAATTGGTAAATTCTTCATTAGATGACTTTAGTACTATTTGTTCCCTTTGTTCTAGATCTTCCTCTATGTGCTACACTACTAGAGTACTATATAGTTTGTTAGTAACCTCCATCAAGGTTTTCGACAGGCTCTTCACTATTTTATTCTTCTGAATAAGTTTTGAAAAGGATCAGATCAAATTACTTTGGTCATCATCATCAGTTGTTAGGCTAGCAAGTGGAAGTGGAGTAGATGAACTAGAAGGTTTAGTATCATCCTCCCTTTGCTTCTTGGTTTCCTCTTTGACTCTTCTCTCTCCTTCTTCTTTAATTTATTTTCTCTTTTCTTTTCTCTCTTCTCTTCCTCTTCCAATTTCTTCTTCATGTCTTCCTTTGTTTTCTTTCTTATTTCTTCGTCAGTTACTCTTTTATTTTCTTCCTTTTCTTTTCTTTTCTTCTCATGCTCAAGAAATTTATGCTTGGCCTCTTCTACTTTCCTCTTCTCTTCTTCAATTTGACTTAGTTTTTCTTCAATATCCTTGGTATTAGGTTCATTATATTTAGAACCTTCAAATGGATTAGTATCATTAATGTTAATGGTACCATTGGTCTGATCTATCTACATAGTGTCACTGCTCACTAACACTTTCAAGGTTTTGGGTGCTAGTGGAGATGTTGCCTTAGATTCTATCAACATATGACTTATTGCTACTATAGTCTGACTTCTTAATTTTTCTTTCTCACCCACCATAAAAAGAAGAATTTTCTCACTTTATTTCTGGGATAAGGTGCAAGATTATTCAATAATCTCTTGATTTCTTCTTTTTCACCAGTCTTACAGATAGTTCTTAGCATAGACTTTCAAAGTTCTAAATCTTCTTCTCTTGTTGGTGCCTTTTTCTCAATAAGTCTATCATAGGTTTTCTAGTTTACTATGCACTCAATATCCTTCAATTTCAAATTATTTTCTATAATGTATCTCACATTAGAGATATCAATCTAGTCTTTTTCAAAGTTGTTAGACAAATCATAAAAAAAAGTTCATCTGAACAAAGTTACCCTCAATAGAAATAACTGAGTTTATCTTTTCTATCTTCATCTTCCAAGGTTGCTGAGGTTTTCCTAATGATTGCTTTGATGTTTTCACCTTTGCTACTTGCTTAACTTCTTGTTTTTCTTCTTCTTCATTGCTAGAATCAACAATTGTAAACAATGGCTTTTGTCTCTTTCCTGGTTTGGTGGCTTGTTCCTTGACCCTTTTAGTCTTTGTAGTCACCACTTCCACTAATCTCTCAAATTTTCTTTTCAATTCACTAGGTTGCACATTTGATATTGCTACATATAGAATGCTCTATTTTAAAGATGTCTACACAATATAAATTGACAAGGGTTGTATATTCAGTATGTATTGCTTCATGTTTTTTTTTAATTCTTCAAACTCACTCTCAGTCATACCAACCTCTGATAAAGATTTCTTCATAATAGTTTCTATTTTCATGTGAGAAGCCTTCTCCAAGGACACTTGATGAGCTGACTAGATAATCTCATCATATGCTCCAAATCTGTATTCAACTTTGTCCTTCTCTAATTTCAATAATAAATCAATATATCCAACTGTAATATCATCACTCAATTCATAACCTAAGGGATCAAGAATTTTTTCCCGAGCTTCTATGACTTGTATATAAGTAAAATTTGTATCAACTATAACACAAATGCCATCCTTAAATCTATCTACAATTTTAGGTGCAATTCTAAATCTATTAGAAATAATAGTGCACCAAGATAACTGAGAGGGGGTGGGGGGGTGAATCAGTTATCCAATACTTAAAAACATTTATCCTCTTTAAACAAACTTAAAAATTCAACCAAAGTAAAAAACAACCATAAAGATGCACATAAAAAATTACACCATATATGTTGACTAGGGAAACCCTTGATCAGAGGGAAAACCTCAGTGGGAATGATGCCCACAAGATGATGTACTAATATAAATATTCCTTGTTAGAGGATGAACCCTGTTAGGAGTCTATTACAACATTTAGTACAAAGAGTCCCCATTAGGAGACTTTGAATCCCTATTAGGAGATTCCAACCCTATTAGGAGTTATGGAAGACAGTTGAACCCACTACTCAAATAGCTTCAAGATCAGATCAATGAACCCACTATCCAATTCACCTTAGTACTATTCCTTTCAGAATAATAGATGTGAAACAAGCTTATACTTCTTCCTCTATCTAGTATGTCAAACTTCCTCTCCCTCAAACCACACAATCAGATCTAGACCTCAGTTCTCAATAACAGTAACCCTTAAGGTCACTTGCATGCATAGGTAAATCACTCTGCTTCTTTAGCGCTCTGGTTCCTCAGTAGTTTACAAGTCTCATGTATTCCTCTCTATGTTAAACACAAAAAATATTTTTCCTTTATACCATGCCCAATAATAAATCCTTGAGTGAGCTTCCCACTCAAATCGAATATGTATATTAAATTAATACACATTTAATTAATGTTGTTGGATCACAGTCATTAGAAAAATTTTACTTGTGAGACTTTCATACTTGTTCATTCTCTAACATCATCACTAGCTAGTATACTATCTCTAGTTAACTGCGCAACCTTTCATTGCATTTCTGATGAGCTGCAACAATCACACAATAGGAACTACTTTTGTAGTACTCTAATTCCATACGATTCTCTATAGATCAATAATATCTTTTGTATACTGTCAATTCAGGTTCTACGCACTTATCCTTGTAACAAACACATACTATAGTGTGCTTTGATAACTGCACATTAATAGATGAGTAACGTATTGTTCTTAATACAAAGATCATAGCCTATTGTTCTGTCAGTCTTCACAAAATTACTACTATGTTGTCATCAATGAAAAACACAGTAATGAATACATCATATCAATGTTTTGCAATGCTCCCTCATAGTGTTAGCATCAAAATTCATGCTAACAATCTCCCCCTTTTGCTTTGATAGCAACATAGATGAAAAACGTCTAAGTTCCAAGAATACCAAGTAAATAGATCAATCAATTCTTGCTTCATTTTCCTCAAGCAAACATCATGCATCATGTTCTCATTTCTTCACCATAGAATGTTTTTCATGTCGCTCTCTCCCCCATTGACATCAATGTGAAAGGTTAATGTGTAATACACAAATAGTTCAATTGCTTAAAGATACAATAACCTATTAGCACAACCACAAATTTGTCTATTGCTTTAAAAATTTTGTATATAAATCCATAAATAGCTCAAGTGTCTAGAGACACTATTGCATACTAATTACCAATTATCAAGAGACCTTTACTAACTCTATGCATCATAGATATTCCCTCATTGAGGCAACATCAACATTTAGTCCAGTCTAACAATGGTGCTATGTACCTTGGATTGATGCACTTTTGCATCTTCTATTCTATAGTAGGCAGGGGCATAACCCCAAGCATACCTCTCAGGTTCTCAAATGTGTCCTTTGGTGAGGCCTTTGTAAAAATGTCCACAATCTATTCCTTAGTGTTAATGTACTCTAGTCTGATTTCTTTCTCTGCAACTTTCTCTCTCGACACAGGATACTTTATAGAGATGTGTTTAGTCTTAGAATGTAAAATAGGTTCTTAGACATGTTTACTATACTTGTGTTATCACAATAAATGATAAGAGGTTATTTGAATGTAATTCCAATATCCTTCATCATCTACTTCATCCATATAACTTGATTATAGTTGTTTTCTATTGCAACATATGTTGCCTTTGTAGTACTTTGTGAAGTGCAATCTTATTTCTTGCTAAGCCAAGAAACCAATCTTCCACCAAGAAAGAATTCCCCTCCGCTCGAGCTTTTTCTATCATCCATATCTCCTACCCAGTCAACATTAGTATAAGTGCAAAGGGTAAAATCACTTCCTCTAACATACCAAATTCCATAATCAAATTTCCCTTTTAGATATTTGAATTTCCTTTTTATTGTTGTGTAGTGATATTATTTAGGATCAACCTGAAATCTGGCCACAATTCCAACCACATTAGCTATATCTAGTGTACTATGAGTTAGATACTACAATCCTCCAATCATAGATCTATACTTCTTTTGTTCAACAATAGGTGTCTCAGCCTTGCCAGATAAATTGTGACCAATTACCATAGGAGTTCCAACAGGTTTACAATTTTCTAGTCCAAATTTTTTTAGCAAATCTTTCAAATACTTAGTCTGAGAAATAAAGATACCTTCTTTGTTTTGAACAATTTGCAATTGTAAGAATGTTTTTATTTCTCCTATCATACTCATCTCAAATTCATTCTTCATATCTTTTGAGAATTTGTTACTAGCTTCATCATTTCCTCCAAAAATGATATCATCAACAAATACAATGATTATCAATAAACCATTTTCTATTTCTTTCAAGTACAAGTTGTTTTCTGTTGTTCCTTTAGCAAATCCAAGCTTTGCTAAGTATTTATCTAACCTTTCATACCAGGTTCTAGGTGCTTGCTTTAATCCATACAAGGCTTTCTTTAATCTACAAACCATATCCTTCTCTTTTGTCAAAGGAAAACCTTCTGGCTACTCAATATAAACTTGTTCTTCAAGTTCTCCATTCAAGAATGCTGACTTAACATTCATCTGATATGCCTTGAAGTTTTTATTTGTTGCATATGCTAGAACATTCTAACTACTTCCATTCTTGCTATAGGTTCATATGTTTCCTCATAGTCTATTTCTTCTTGCTGAGAATAGCCTTTGCATACTAGTCTTGCTTTGTTTCTTATTACTTCTCCTTGTTCATTCATTTTGTTTCTGAATACCCGCTTTGTGCCAATCACATTCTTGTTCTTAGATCTAGGAACTAATTCCCATGTGTCATACTTTATTAGCTATTGAATTACTTCCTCTATTGCTTTCATCCAATGATCATCTTTGATTTCTTCATCTGAGCTCTTTGGATCTACTTGAGATATTAGATATAGTTCTTCATTGATTATGCTTCTTGTCATTACTCATTTTTCTTTACTTCCTATTATCTAATTAGTAGGATGATTTCTTATCATATTCTTATTTAGGATAGGAGTTTCAGCTTCAACTCTTATTTTTGGTATTGTGTTATATTCTCCTCTTATTTCTTTAGTTTGCACATTATTCTACAAGTCATTGTTAGTCTTGAGAAATAATTCATTACATCTATTGGTCATCCTAGAATAATTATCTTCATCAAAGTTATAATCCATCATCTTTTCTTTGGTGCCAAACTTTTTGTCTATTGCCACATTTTCACACTCTACTATAGTTTTAGTTCTTTAGTTGAAACATTTGTAAGCTTTACTTTTTAATGAATAGCCAAGAAACATACCTTCATCACTCCTTGGAAAAAACATAGGGATATCATCATCTCTTTTGATATAACATTTTCTTCCAAATATTCTAAAATATTTGACTAAAGATGTGTATCCAAACCATAACTCATAACGTGTTTTCTCCATACCTTTTATGATCTATATTCTATTTAGAGTGTATACTGTTGTATTGACTACTTCTCTCCAAAATGTCTTTGGTACATCATTCTTGAATAACATAGCCCTTGCTACTTCAACAATTGATCTATTTCTTCTTTTAGTAATCCCATTCTACTCAAGTGAATGAGGCGAAGATAGTTGTCTCTTGATTTCATGCTCTTCAGAGTAGATATTGAATTATCTACAAGTGAATTTTTCTCCTCTATCAGATCTTAAGCTCTTGATTTTAACTACAGATTCATTCTCTACTTTGTTCTTTAATATCTTGAATTTCTCAAATTCTTCTAATTTTTCTTTAAGAAAAGCTACCCACATCATTCTAGTAAAATCATCAACAAAAATCATAAAATAACTTTCTCCACAGAATCCTCTTGTTCTTGAAGGACCACTCAAATCTGTATGGACCAATTCCAACTTCTCTATAGTACCAAACTTCTTGCTAGGAAATGAAACTTTTTTCTACATAGCCAAGATACATTCCTCACAAATAATTTTACTACATTTAGTGATCTTAGGTAAATCTCTCACAGCATGTGTATTACTGACTTTCATAATGTTATCAAAGCTTATGTGACAAAATATTTTGTGCCATAACCAACTATTGTCGATAATATCTACTAAAAATGTTATTGTGGTGGTGTTCAACTAAAATACATTACCTCTAGTTCTTGTGCTAGTACTAAGAAATTTTCCTTCCTTGTCCTTGTTGATACATGTGTCATTACCAAAATGTAATTCGTAACCCTTATGCATAAGTTGTTTAACACTTAACAAGTTATGTTTTAGTCCATCAACAAAGTAAACATCATCTGTATTTGTTTTACCATCAAGTGTGATAGATCCAATTCCTATAATGTGATAGGCTACATTATTCCCTACTCTAACAATCCCTCCATCATGACTTCTGAATTTGACAAATTTGCTCATATCACCAGTCATGTGATGTGAACAACCACTATCAATGATCCAATATTTTCTTTCAACTTGTGAGACCAGCCCACTTTCTTCTGTATTTTTATTTTCAAGATCATCCTCCTTTATAGCTACAAATCCCAATTTATCTTCACTTATGCTTTGATCAGATTCTACTTCTTCTTCATTAACATATAAGCAATTTGTAGATTTTATAGGTCTAAATCTTCCCTTATACTTATTTTTTCTTTTAGGGCACTTAGATGCATAATGACCATATTCATTACATTTCCAACACTTAAAGATATTCTTACCATTTTTTTCTCTTTCCACAAGAAGAGTCACTCCTTCTTTGATCTTTTCCTCAGTAGTCTTGATGTTGCCAGCAGTGTCTTCTTGTGTTTGTGAGTTCTTTGTTAAACCAGGTTTAATATTTAATGCACTAAATGTTGTTTCTATTGGAATACATTTAGATTAAGTAAGAGGAGAGGGGGGGGGGGGGGGGGAGGGGGGGGGGGGTGTGGGGGTGAATTAGTTAATCAAGGTCTAGATAAATAAAACTTTTTCACTATTCAGTGAACCCATATAACATTCTTAACCATGGATGCATTCATTGTGTGTAAACAAAAACTAATATGTTACTGTTAAACTAACATGCAAAAATGTAAAGCATAAAACACAACACATCCATCAGTACACTTGACACAATGATTTAATGTGGAAACCCAATTTGGGAAAACCCACCAGTAACATGCCACTCCTTTCTCAATCTTCTAAAGTGATGCCCTGTTAAAAGCCAACCCTATTAAAGGTTACAACACACACTAGTAAATGTGACCTGGTTAAGGGATTTCAATCACCCCATTAAAAGCGAGCCTTGTTAGAGGACTTTACGTCATTCACTTGGAATGCCACCTTGTTAAAGGATTTTCCAATGATTGTTAAGTCAACCTTTCTCCAAAAGATTTACCCTAATCTGATACAATTATTAGAGAGTAATAGTAGAGTTTGAAATGATACAACTTACAACCTTACTTGTAGATTACATATCACTATTTAGTCCTCAACTTTTCTTCGCTTCCAATTTTTGCAGTTCTAATAGCTTGTTCACCCTTCAAGCATTCATCTTTCTCTAGCCTTCTTCCTTAGCTCTCTATTGTAGACTTCTCCTCTTGGGTCACTTGATGAAGCTAAGCCTCTTCCTTCACCTTATCATATTTTTGCATCCAAAAACTCTCTTACCTCTCAACCTTTGTTTCACGACTAGGCTTCCCTAGATATAGGGAATTAGAACTCTTTTTCCAACTCATTATCCATCTTAGAAATTGGGTTTTTTGATGGATTAGGTAGGATACAATGTATCTACCCCATATCTTGTATTCTCTAGAAACTTCTCCTAGAATCCATTGGAATTCACCTCCAAAATAGTTTACATAAGATTTTGTGCCTCCAAATCATCAACCTTATCTTCCTCCTAATTTACAAGTTCCAAGAAAACAAACCTGTTGGCTTTTATTGTGAAAATCTTCAATCTTTTTCATAATGTAGTAGCTTGGCATTATCAATTTATTGATGCTCGACACATACTGTGTTACTCAACATCTACTGTAAAATCACTCAACATCAATTGGATTTTACTAGTGCTCGACACATACTAAAAATCACTCAACATCTACTAACTTTCTTGGCACCTATTAGCTTTCTTGAAATCCACTAGAGATTGCTTCCACTCGGCTCCAACTGACATTTTTCTTGGCTTGCAATAACTTTACTCGGCACATTCTATCAACTTGGTCAAGCTTAGCAAATGAACTTTGTCCAACCTTTTTCATCTTAACTTTCTAAGTGTAGCCAAAAAATTTGTAACCCCAAGTAGATCAATAATACATTATGTTATCATTGTGTTGACTGATTCTTGAATACATAATCATAACTCAACCTTTCCTTTAGGTGCTTTTGTTACATCTTGTTGATCAAATCCTCCTCATCAATCAACTAAGTGATAGTGCTTGAAACATATAAGCAATTATGTTAAACCAACACATAGCAGGTTTGACATTAGTGACAAAACAATGATTAAAAACACTTCTTCATCAATAACAATATTTCTACTCAAATCTTTTCAATCATAAGTCAACAATCTCCCTCTTTGGCATTGATGGCAAACCAAATTGATCAACTAGTCAATTAAATGATAAACTAACTAGGTTAAAATAGTAAGGCAATACCAAAAATAAAGCTTGTGTGAATAACACTTCTCCCTCTATCAACAACTCCTTCTTAGGTTACAAAAACTCACCTATCTAATTCTCTTTTGTCATTGATCAACAAAATATCAGAACATCTCCCTCTTTTGTTTTTCTACTTTCTTGCTCTTCCTTTCTTTTAGTCTTTTGATCTTCTGATGATGTATCTTCACTTCATTGAAATTCTTTTGCAATGTACTTTCTCCGTTTGACTTGATTTTCTCCTTTGATCATCTCCCTCTTGATCAATTTATTGAACATTTTCCCTCTTTGACAACAATGCCAAAAACATGTACATCAACACTAGGAATCTTAATATATGCAAACATAGACTTTTGTAGGCTCTTTAGTTTTCTCTCTCTGTCACTTTTCTTGTGATTGGTTTGAAAGTCCAACTTTGTAATTACTTCAAACAACTTGCTAAAGTAAGATCCACTGGATCAAGCTATATGAAATGATTATCAGCTTGTTTGATGCAAGGTACTCCCTTTGTCTTTTACATATCCTTTGATAGGGGTATCACCCCTAGTTTACCTATTAGATACTCATAAGCATCCTTAGGTAATTCTTTGGTGAAGATATCAACAATTTTCTTCTTTGTGTTGATATATTCCATCTTCACCTCTTTGTCTTGAACCAACTCCCTTACATAATGATACTTTATTGCAATTTTCTTTGTCTTTGTATGTATAACAAGAGTCTTTGATATATTTATAGCACTTGTATTATCACAATAAAGTGTCACTGGTTCAGTGATTTCTTCCTTTGTTCCTTTTAGCAATTGTTTGATCCATACAATGTTTGTGCAATTGATAGCAGCAACAACATACTCTGCTTTAGCAGTGGATTGGGAAGTACAACTCCACTTCTTGCTTGTCCATGTAACAAGTCTTCTACCTAAGAAAAATGATCCTCCATTGGTGCTCTTTCTATCATCAATATTCCAGCCCAATCAACATCAATGTAGGCTTTCAACTCAAACTTTTCATTCTTCTTATAGTATAAGCCATACTCTTATGTTCCTTTCAAGTATCTCATTATCCTTTTCACTGCCATCAAGTGACTCTCTCTTGGGTTAGCAAAGAATTTTGCAACTATCCCCACAGCTAATGCAATATTAGGTCTACTATGTACTACATATTGCAATTTTCCAATCATAGATCTATATAATGTTTGATTGACCTCAGTTGATTCATCATTCTTTGATAGTTTGAGTGCTATTACCATTGGTGTACTTACGGGTTTTGAGTCTTCAAGTCCAAATGTCTTCAATATCTCCTTGATATATTTTGACTGAGTAATATATACACCATACTTCATTTGATATACTTGTAGTCACACAAAGAATTTTATCTCACCAAACATTGACATTTCAAACTCCTGTTTCATCTGATTTGCAAAACTTTACATAAAGCATCTTATCCTCCAAATATAATGTCATCAAAAAAAATTTCAGATAACAATATACTTTTTTCTTTGTCTATTTTCATGTAAAAATTTTTGTTATCATCTATTCTTTCAAATCCAATCTTAACAAGATAAGTATGAAATCTTTCATACCATGTTCCTAGTGCTTGTTTCAATCCATATAGTCTTTGTGCAATCTACATATGATATTCTTATTATTTTTATCCATAAATCCCTTTGGTTATTCTATGTAGACATCCTCTTCTAATATTCTATTTAGAAATTCAGACTTGACAACCATCAGGTAACTTTGAAACCTTTGTATGTTGCATAAGCAAGCATAATTCTTACTCCTTCCATTCTTGCAACAGGGGCAAATGTTTCACCATAGTCAATTCCTTCATCTTGTGCATACCCTTTGCAAAATAGTCTTGCTTTATTTCTTGTTACTTCACCATTCTCATCTAGCTTGTTCTTGAATACCCATTTTGTACCAGTCACATTCTTGTCTTCTAGTCTAGGAACTAGGCTCCAAGTCTTGTTCTTTTCTATCTGCTAAATCTTTTCTTCCATAGCCTTGTACCTATCATCATCTTCCAATTCATCTTTCACTATCTTGGGTTCCTTTATACTTAGCAAAAATGATTCACCTCTCAATCTATTTCTTGTCATTGGCCTTACATCCTTGTCTCCAATGATTTGATCTACAGGATGGTGTTTTTTAACATATTTGGATAGTCTAGGCTTAGTTCTTGTGGCTTCATTCTATCTCTTAGCTTTAGTATCTCTATGGAATCTTTGTCAGGTATTTTAGCATCTCTTTCATGTGTGCCAATCTCAGAGTTAGATTGTACAATTTCGTCATTCTACAACTCGACATCTGAATGCAACTTGGCATACATAGGATGTGACTTGGTAGTTGTTGAAACTTGCTGTTGATTTGCTACATAATTTGTAGCATTTTATTCAGTGGGCATTCCTTTATAGTAGTATGCAAATGTCTTGTAGTCTTGTGGTTCTTTTGTAGGTTCAACTTCATGTGTTTTTGTAAACTCATCAAAATTCACCTTTGCACTTTCCATAATTTTTTTAGTGCTAGTAATTAAACACTTGTAAGCTTTACTTCTTGTGGAGTAACTATGGAATATACCTTCTTCACTCTTTGCATAAAACTTTCCACTCCTAACATCTTTGAGAATATAGCATTTTCTTCCAAATACCTTAAAGTATTTCACATTAGGTAGATGACAATACCATAGTTCAAAAGGTGTTGAGTGAGTACCTTTCTTTACTTGCATAGGGTTCAAAGTTTATACTGTGGTACTTACAACTTCTCTCCAGTATTTCATAGCAACATTTTTCTCCATCATTAGTGTTCTAGCACAATCTATCATAGATCTATTTCTTCTTTCAGCAATTCCATTTTGTGGGGGAGTCCTTGGTGTTGATGTCTATGTTTTAATTCCTCTATCATTGTAGAATACTTCAAATTCATGTAACATGAATTCACCTCCTCTATCTGATCTCAAGCATTTCAATTTCTTACATGTTTCTTTCTAAACTCTTGCCAAGTACCATTTAAACATTTTAAAAGCATCATATTTATGTTTTAGAAACATGACAGTCATCATTCTAGAGTAATCATCAACAATTAGCATAATATACCTATCTCCTTTGTAGCTTTGCACTTCAATAGGTCCACACAAATCAATATGAACAATTTCAAGTATTTTCTTAGAGGTGTAAGTTTTACTTTTAAAGCTTGACTTTGTCATCTTGCCTAGCTAACATTGTTTGCACATTATATTTTTTGATTTTTTTAACTTAGGAAAACCTCTAACTCTTTTCATGTTACTTATACTAATTAGATTATCAAAGTTAACATGACATAATCTCTTGTGCCAAATCCGTACATCATCAAATTTTACAATAAAACAAGTAGTATCTTCTATATCCAAATAGAACAAATTACTCCTAGTTTGATCACCTTTTTCAATTAGATTTTCATTTGTATCATATATCTTGGCTGATTTATTTTCAAACTCAACTTTGTACCCTAGATTATTTAACTGTGACATACTTAACAAGTTATAATTCAATCCCTCAACATAATAAGCATTGTCACATGAGATCTTGTCTATAAGCTTAATAGACCCTTTTCCTTTTATTAAACATGGTGCATCATTACCAAATTTTACAACATTTTTGTCATAACAAGTTAAGGTAATGAACTTACTTTTGTCTCCTGTCATGTGATGTGAGCATCTACTGTCAATGATCCATTTGTCACTCTTGTTCACACAAGTCATAAGTGCAGTACCTTCATCCTCATTGGATTCATCTTTCATTGGAATATATACCACTTCATCATCATTTTCATTAGAGTTATTTTCACCAGCAACATAACATGACTTCTTGCCTTTATCTTTGTAGTCTCTTCCATCATATTCTCTTCTACTTTTGTGCTTATTTCCTTCTCTAAAGTTCTTCTTCTATGTACATCTCACTGCAATATGGCTAACTTCATTGCAATTAAAACAAATGATAGGCATCTTTCCTTTGAATTTACCTTTTCCTTTGTGAAATCTTCTAGCCAGAAATGCTTCCAATTGTTCAATGTCTTTCTCATAAATACTATCATCACTAGATTCATACTTTATCTTTATTTTCTTCTTGTTCTTTGGCTTTACCTCCTTAGAATCCTTTAGTAACAATTTTTCTTTGAAAGCTGATTCAATACTCTCTGGATGGTAGTTAAAAAAATTAGATAATTCAAATGTAGTGAGTCTTCCCACTAGACCTTTAAGGGATAGATCATTTCCTAGTATACATCTTAGTTCTTGGATTGTAGAAACTCTAATGGCATACTTAGGCAAAAATGTTCTCAAGACTTTACTTAGCACAATATCATCATCTATAGACACTCTAATGGCATACATAGGCAGCAATGTTCTCAAGACTTTACTTAGCACAATATCATCATCTATCTTACCAATTGCACCTTTTATAGCACCAACAACTTCTTTTATTCTAGCAACATATTGAGTAATGTTTTCACCTTCTTCCATTCTCATGTCATCAAACTTACTTCTTAGGCTTTTTGACTTGGGTATTTGAACATTTTTGTCTTCTCTATAGATAGTGGTTAGGGCATCCTACATCCATTATGCAATTTCAAGTAGCTTGATGTCATCAAACTTAGCATAGATTAGGGCAGATGCAATCTCCAACATCTACTGATTATGTTATTTCTTTTTCTTTAGGTCTTTAGCAGTTAGGGCTCCTAATGGATCAACATTTTCTACTATAATGCAAGTTTGTACATAATCTCTGAGTCCTCCAAGGTGTAGCTTCCTCAAACTTTTCCATGCAGAAAAGTTATCTCTATTCAGCTTAGGTACCTCTCTCTTTGACATCCTAATCTTTATGCTTTTAGTACCTTGAAACTAATTCTCTTAAGAAACTATGCTCTAACACCAATTATTGGAATACTTTTAGATTAACTAGGGGGGGGGGGGAGAATCAATTAATCAAGGTCCAAATGTCAAAATAAAACATTTTCACAATTTAGTGAACCCATATAACATTCTTAACCATGCATGTATTCATTGTGTGTAAACCAAAACTAATATATTACTGTTAAACTAACATGCAAAAATGTAAAGTATAAAACACAACACATCCATCAGTACACTTGACACAATAATTTAATGTGGAAACCTAATTTGGGAAAAACCACTAGTAACATGCTACTTCTATCTCACTCTTCTAAAGTGATGCCATGTTAAAGGCCAACCCTATTAAAGCTTACAACATACACTATTAAATGTGACCTAGTTAAGGGATTTCAATCACCTTGTTAAAAGTGAGCCTTGTTAGAGGACTTTAGGTCATTCACTTGGAATTCCACCTTGTTAAAGGATTTTTTAAGTCAACCTTTCTCCAAAGAATTTACCCTAATCTGATACAATTGTTCACGAGTAATAGTAGAGTTTGATCTGATGCAAATTACAACCTTACTTGTAGATTACAAATCGCTATTCAATCCTCAACTCTGCTCAGCTTCCAATCTTTGTAGTTCTAATAGCTTATTCACCCTTTAAGCATTCATCTTTCTTTAGCCTTCTTGCTTAGCTCACCATTGCAAACTTCTCCTCTTGGGTCACTTGATGAAGCAAACCCTCTTCCTTCACCTTGTTAGGATTTTGCATCCAAAAACTCTTTGACCTCTCAACCTTTGCTTCATGATCAGACATCCCTAGATATAGAGAATTAGAACTCTTTTTTCCACTCAGTACCCATCTCAAAAATTGGATTTTTTGATGGATTAGGTAGGATACAATGTATCTACCCCATATCTTGTCTTCTCTAGAAACTTTTCCTAGAATCCATTTGAATTTTCCTCCAAAATGGTTTACATAAGATTTTATTCCTCCAACTCATTAATCTTATCTCCCTCCTGATTTACAAGTTCTAAGAAAACAAACTTGTAAGATTTTATTTGTCAAATCTTCAATCTTTTTCATAATGCAGTAGCTCAACATTAAAAATTTACTAATGCTTGACACATACTATGTTACTCAGTATCTACTATAAAATCACTTGGCATCAACTAGATTTTACTGGTGCTTGGCACATACTAAAAATCACTCAACATCTACTAACTTGCTTAACACCTATTAGTTTTCTCAGTATCCACTAAAACTTGCTTTCACTTGGCTCCAACTAAATTTGTGCTCAGCTTGCACTAACTTTACTCGGCACCTTCTATCAACTTGGTCAACCTTAGCAAATGAAGTTTGTCCAACCTTTTTCATCTTAACTTTCTAAGTGTAGCCAAACATCTTGTTAACCCAAGTAGATCATCAATACATTATGTTATCACTGTCTTAACTAATTCTTACACTTCAATACATAATCATAACTCAACCTTTCCTCAAGGTGCTTTTGTTACATCTTGTTGATCAAATCCTCCTCATCAATCAACTAAGTGATAGTGCTTGAAATATATAAACAATTGTCTTACCAACATATAGCAGGTTTGACATCAGTGACAAAACAATAACACTTCTTTATCAATAACAATCTTTCTACTCAAATGATCTTTTCAATCATATGTCAATAGTCTCATCTTTTTCTATTTCTTTAGATTGTTTCAGATTAAATTTTGTAGCTTCGAATCTACCAAGCAATGTTTCTTTCATGAAATTATTAGTACATGATATCATCAGCTGAATCATCTGTATTGTTGTTCTAAAAGGTGGTGTTAGACTTTTCAAGATCCTCCATACTACTTCATCATCTGATTTCTTTCCACTATGAGATGTGATTCCTACAACAATCTAAGATACTCTACTAATATAGCTTCTTACAAATTCATCTTCCATCACTCTATCATCTTGAAATGCGCAATGTAAATTGTGTAATCTAACTCTTTTTGCATGTGTATCACCCTCATAATTAGATTCTAAAGTTTTCCAAATTTCATGAGATGTTTCGAGTAGTTTTACCTAACTATACTCACTTTCAGGTAGAGCTAACAATATTGCTTCTCTTGTCCTCATGTTGCACATAAATACTTCTCTCTACTCCTGGGCATAGCTTTCAAGATTGTCTTCTTCTACAATATTCTTAGATGCCTTGGTTACAAGCCAATATCCTAGACCCATTAACAAAATATGAGTCTTCATCTTATCCTTCCATCTATCATAATTGGTGCCATCAAATATTAGGCTTTCCTTTTTGAACATGTTTTCCATGGATCTCCCAAATTTGTTAAACTTTTTCTTCAAGGAGTGGAAGCTCTTATACCAATTGTTAGAAAAAATAGTCCACCAAGATAACTTGCAGGGGGGGGAGTAAATCAATTATCCAATAGTTAAAAACATTTATCCTCTTTAAAAAAAATTAACCATTCAACCAAATTAAATAGCAACCATAAAGATGTACATAAACAATAACACTAGATATGTTGACTAGGGAAACCTTGATCAAAGGGAAAACCCTGATGGGAATGATGCCCACAAGATGATGTACTAATATAAATATTCCTCATTAGAGGATGGACCTTGTTAGGAGTTGATTACAACATTTAGTACAAAGAGTCATTGTTAGGAGACTTTGAATCCCAGTTAGGAGATTCCAACCCTATTAAGAGTTGTGGAAGCCAACTAAACCCACTATTCAAATAGCTTCAAGATTAGATCAATGAACCCACTGTCTAATTGACCTCGATACTATTCCTTTTAGAATAATAGATGTGAAAAAATCTTTTACTTCTTCCTCTTTCTAGTACGTCAAACTTCCTCTCCCTTAGACCATGTAATTAGATCTAGAACTCAATTCTCAATAACAATAACCCTTAAGGTCACTTACATGCATAGGTAAATCACTCTACTTCTTTAGCACTTTGCTTCCTCAATAGTTTTCAAGTTCCATGCATTCCTCTCTATATTAAACATGGAAAACTATCTTTCCTTTATACCATGCCCAATAATAAATCCTTGAGTTAGCTTCCCACTTAATTAAAATATGTTGATTAAATGAATACACATTTAATTAATGTTGTTGACTCACATTCATAGGAAAACTTTTGCTCATGTGACTCCCATACATGTGATTTCTTTGATGTCATCACCACCTTTCATAACATTTCTAATGAACTGCAGCAATCACACAATAGGAAGTACTTTCCTAATACTTTGGTTCTATATGGTTCTCTATAGATCAATAATATCTTCCTTATACTATCAATTTAGGTTCCATGCACTTACCCTTGTAACACACACATATTGTAGTGTAGTTTGACAACCGTGCATCAATAGATGAGTAATGTATTGTTCTTAATACAAAGATCATAGTCTCCTATTTTGTTAGTTTTCACAAATTTACTACTATGTCATCATCAATGACAAACACAGTCATGAATACACCATATCAATGTTTTGCATGCTCCCCCATAGTGATAGCATCAACATTCTATTATTATAAATTATTATTATTTACACTTTACTTAAGTCTACTTAGGATAAATGTATTTATTTATTAGTTGTCATTTAGGAGTTAGTATACTTTTACATATTCACTTGTTGACAACATAGGAGTTTGTTCCTAACTTGTCATACTTATCCTCTCATCTATGTGGAGGATAATCCACCTTTTGTGGACACATGCTTAGTTTTCATACTTATCTCCTAGTGTTTTCTAGCTCATTCTAGAAGCTTCCTAAAGGCCATGATAAATAGGCTCTCATATCATATTGTACAATAATTTACATCAACTATCTAAGAATATAGTTTTCTTATTTTTAGACCAAACTCTTCCCTCTTCTTCTCTTTTTCTTCTCTGTGAAAATTTTTCTATGTGTAGGTGATTCAAAGGCTTGTGGATTTGATTTGCATATTTACTCAAATCCAACATGGTATCAGAGTTAGATTTGTTGTAGCTTGTTCATTATTTGGAGAAAAAGGAGAAAGAGGGTTTAACCTAATAGATCTGACATTTTTTGGGCTTTTTTCTTTATTTTTTGGAGTTACGACGACAGCAATTTAGAAAAAATAACTATAAAGGTGATTTTCAAATAGCGATATCTCCCTCATATAGAATCCTTTTTCCAAGCAATTTCTTTTGTTTTAGGGTAGGATTTCGTGATCTACACATTGGTGCAATTTTTTTGAGATCTCTATTCCTGAATTTTTTTGCAAATCGCAAATCCCATTTTTTGTACCTTCAAAGGCTTTTTTTGGGCTCATAAGGACACATATTTTAGTGCTATTTTTAAAAAATTGCATGATTTATTGTCTACTTTCTAGATCTAGAATCAATTTAGAGTAATATTGAGCTCCTATTCTTGGTGTTGAAGTAGAGGCTTTAGTTTCCTCCCTCTTTGCATCTGGCATCCAATTTTCTTTTCTCAATTTTTGTGCATTCAGTAGTTATTTCTATGGTTTTTGAGGGATATATTTCTATTTTGTGAGGGGAGCATTTTCTTTTCTATAATTTACTTCAAAATCAACCCTTCTACTTCTATCTTCTCCTCTCAATGTTAGATTCCTCTATGGCCTGGCTAAGACCACACAACTATCACACTTGGAAACCACAAATGACTAGGCTTCTCATGTCATAAGGCTTATGGTCATGTCTAGATGAGAACCAACCTACTATGTAGTTCCCTTTTGAGGTTCCTTAGCATAGAAACAAAATGGATGAAGCCATGGGATTGATTGCACTGAACATCTTAGATAGTCTCCTATTTCACTTGGATGGTTTGACCACTCCTCAAGCTATTTGGACCAAGTTTCACTACTTTCTTGGCAAAATGAATGAGTTCCAGGAACTACAGCTTGATACAGAGTTGACGTCTTTGACACCAGCTAGCTTCTCCACCATTGATGACTTCTTGATGAAGTTCACATCTCTGTGTACAATTTTGCAAGGATGTGGGAAAAAAAAAAGATAATGAGTATTTTTTTGATACTGTCAAAGTTGCAAGGACAGTATTAGACTTTTTCTTCCACTTTCCTCCACTATGGATACCTTGGGTACCAGACATTAGATGCCTTCTTTTGAGATATTCTGTGATAGATTAATGCATGAGAAGTCCAAGATAACTCAGATCAATTCACTTACAAGTTCACAGTCATAGGCATTGCTTACTAAGGATACACAGGAGTAGAAGTTGAAGTAGATATCAGATTTCTCTTCTTAGCACTCTACTGGTCTATCATCTTCTTCTAAGAAGAAGGAGAAAAAAAAGATTGAGATTCCTACCTATTCCTATTTTACAAGGGACCTCATAATGAGTCACATTGTTTTCAGAAGAGATTCAATGGCTATGAGAAATAGATTGCAGATTTGCAAGCTCTTCTTCAGAAGAGCACTATTTCCTCTATATCCTCTTCTATTTTATAGGGGTCTACCTTTTAGTCTACTTCCACATCTACACCAAATTTTGGATAGGGTCATGCATTATGGGTATCCATTATATTCCCTTCCTAGGTCCCTTGGATACTGGATTCAAGTGCTTCTCACCATATGAAATCTTCTCATGGTGTCTTCTCTACTCTAGAGGCTTCTCCCATTCCTCATATTCTCATGGGGAATAACATTGCCCTACCAATCTATGGGAATGTTTCAATTAACATTTAGGATGGTACCTTCAATGATGTATTGTATGTTCCATCTTTGTCTGCAAACCTTCTCTCAATTTCTTAGATTACATGCAATGGATCAGGGAAGACAATTGAGTTCACTGCAGATTCAGTCTTCATTCAGGATAGTGTAATAGGAGGTCTTATTGCTACACCTATCTCTACACCTTCTTGCACTTTGGTCCACCATCTCCATTATTAAGCACACTTCTCTTTTGCAAGAGCATTATGTGGTGCAGTCACAATACTTGAATCTTTGTATTGCTCCTGAGATCATTACTTTGCCTCCCACACCACATCCAATTGAAGTCATTTCTCTTTAGCAAGATTCTTCTTTAGCTCTGCCTAAACCTTTGACTCCATTCATCAAGCCTTCAAGTGCACCTTTTGTAGATTCTACAGAGGACATTCATCTCCTATTTCATGATAGTGTCAATAGACCTGCATTGGGGATTCTCATTTAGGATCCTCGTGTTTTCTCCTTTTAGCATTAGTTAGGCCCTCCAATTTCACCTCTCATTTAGGGGTTTCCTTTTTCTATGCCCTTGTTTCTTCTGCATTGGAGTTTCATTGGTTCGATCATTTTTATAGGGGCTCCATCATTCTAGGAGGGCTTTGGTATCTCCTCCCATCAGGGGGTAAGTTATACTTATGGTTTTGAGAGAATCTCTTGAGCCTTTTTTCAGTCTATGCTTGTGATTATAGAAGTTATCCTTGGGGGTTCTTGTTGAGGTCTTCCTTCCTTCCTTCATGTTTTTTTTAATACTTACCTCTTTTTGGGGGAGGGTTTTTCCCATGCAGTTTTCTCTCTTTCCCCATTTTTAGAGGTTGCATTTCTTTGCATTTTTACATGGGTACCTAGTATGGCCTAGTTGTTAGGACCTATTATGCATTTCATTATAGCTTTTGTGAGCTTAAGTGCATTCCCCTAAGTTTCACTTAAGGGGGGTGTTAGTGTAAATTATTATTATTTACACTTTACTTAGGATAACTGCATTTATTTATTAGTTGTTATCTAGGAGTTCACATATTTTTATGTATTCACTTGTTGACAACACAAGAGTTTTTTCCTACCTTTTTATACTTATCCTCTCATCTACATGGAGGATAATCCACCTTTTTTGGATGTATGCTTAGTTGTCATACTTATCTCCTAGTTCTTTCTAGCTCATTCTAAAAGCTTCCTAGAGGCCTTTATAAATGGGCTCTCATATCATATTGTACAACAATTTACATCAACTATCTGAGAATATAGTTTTCTTATTTTCAAACCAAACCCTTGCCTCTTCTTCTCTATGATAGGTTTTCTACATGTAGGTGATTCAAGGGCTTGTGGATTTGATTTGTGTATTTTCTCAAATCTAACACATTCATGCTAACAAAATCTCTATCTCATTTCATTCTAAAATATCCTCATTATTAGGCTTCCACTATCCAATATCTTATCTATAGGATGTCTTTTGCATACTTATGTGATCTTCTCCATTGTACATCTATCGATGTTCATTATCTCTATGACTGATAAATATGGAAATCTTTTAAGCACGTGAAAGAATATGTGATTGATTAGTGACTAAAATCTAAACACACTATTCTTAGTCATCTTGATCTTTTCTAGGTTCACAAATAGTTGCATTCTCAGAAGTTTACTGACGTTTAATTGTTCCTTCTCAATACATATCTTATAGGCTACATAGATGAATCCTGCTAACATTTCATCAATTTTTGAACTTGCACATACAAAGTATGCACTTAGGAATCTTACATCATCTTGCTTAATGGTCTTGATCACCGTGGCCTTTCTATTGTACACTGCTTTGGTACAACTTTCAACTTTCTTCTTAACCATTTTCCCACCTATAGGTACACTGTGTTGTTTGCTAAGACCAATTACCTTATGAATAAGGTCAACAAGAATATCAACTACACTATCTTATATCCATAGTTTCCTACCATGTATTCTTCTTAATATGATTTATGTCCACTCATCTGTGTCTAATTCTCTGTAGAATGATATTTGAATAGGTCTAGTTCCTTCAAGTGTTCAAATCTTGATTTCATAGTCATATTGTGATTGAAAACCAATTCCATGTCCTTGTTCATGTATTTACACCCAATAGATTTAAAGATAACTTCTTATATCTTCCAAATATATTACATTGTTCAGAGTAATGGATAATGTTGAGTTAGGGTTTCCTTGTACAGGTTTTACGGAAACAACTTTCAACTTAGGTCTATCCTCATTCTCAACATTGTGTAGTACTGACATATCCATGATTCTATCAAGTATGAGATTTTACCAAATAAATTTGTAGAAAAATGATAAAATACATCTTTTCAGAAATAGGTTTTGCTTTGAAATCACCTTGACAAGTCACTTCTTAGTGCTTTCTGCTTTAGATGTTTTTGTAATGAAGTGAAAACTAGGTTTTTACTCCATTTATTCCATTGACTTGAAATTCCATTAGTTTCATACTTTGCAAACAAAAAAAAGATGTCGATTACATTCTGTAATCAAATATCCTCTCAAGATCATCTATTTGATCTTTAGATGGCACCCGAGGTTTACTATGGTCTCCTTTCATCATGACAAAGCTCCATAAGACTTTGGTTAATGATTTTTTTTGTAAAAACATAGTTTTCATCTTCTACTATGAAATAACTTTCTCTATAATACAAGTAACTCTTAATTCCTTTATAACTTGTTTACATAAGCTCCAGATTACAAGCAATCTTAGGTATCATCTAAACTTATCTTGATACACCTTTTCCCAATTTCACAACCTCTAATTCAATATTTGAATGAAGTTTTCAAATTTTGGTGCTATGAACAAGCTTAATTCAACTTTATTAAATCAAACTCAATAATTGACTTCAATCTTCCTATGTCACAATCATCTATCTTATATTTTAAGATGTCCAATCCTTTTACAAATGCCTCATTGAGTTCTTCTCAAAGTTCACTAACTACATTCCTTTGATCCTCATTGCCTTTGTTAGTTCTAGAGTTTCTTTCATGGTTCCTTCTGTCATTCTTGATGCTTCTTCCATCATTCCTTATGTTTACAAATTTTCTTCCATTTTGTAATATTTTTTTGTATGTACGAAGTTGTTGCATAATTGACATACTGGTGTTCTACTTCTAGGATTCTATTGATCATTAGGTGCATGGCAATTCCAAGCTATGTGTCCAAAGTTGTTGCACTTCTAGGGTTCTATTGATCTTCTACTATCTATAGGGTTAGTATTTCTAGACATTCTAGTATTTCTTCTATCATTATCATATTTATATTTTCTACAATCAATTGATTTATGACCTATACCATGACAATTATGATAATAAAAATCCTTAACATGATTAAATGACTTATTTGTACAATCTCTTTTCATATGACCTATTTGATTACATGAAAATCACTGACCTCTAAATTCATACCTAGTTTCCTTAGGAGATTCCACTTGCTTTGGTTCATCAAAAATTTCAACTTCCTTGTCTTGTCCAACTTCTTTAGGTTTGTCGAAAGATTGACTAGATTCAATCTTATCATTAGATTTTCCTTATTCTTTTGGATCTGATATAATCTCAAGTTTTTTTGCGGACATGTTAAATAGATAATCAAGATCAATCTTATCATAAGTAGGTCTATGTATTGACATTGAATCATCAATATTTTTTCTACTAGAATAAATCTTTTCAAGTTGTTTCTTGTAATGAGTTGTTCACCTTTCACAATAGTATTGTATTTATGAAGCTCTTCATGATCTTCTTTTAATGTTTCAAATTCAGATGTCTTCTTTTCCAGTCTTGCTCCTAGATCTACATTTCAGTCTTTAAATTAGACTCCAATTTTCTAGGATCATTTCTCAAAATCTTTAATTCATTCTTCAAGATCTTGTATTCTATCTTCAACTTTGAATAGTCATCATTACTAGTTTTAGATTCAGTAGATTTAGGCTTGGATTTGAGATGTTCAATATTTTCCTTCAATTGTCTAATATATACTTTAGAGTCTTCATATCTATCTTTTATCTTATCTCTTTCTTTAGTAAGGAGATCAATCTGTTCAAGTGCCTCTTCAATGTTCTTCATCAAGTATTCCATATGCATAGGGATCTTACTCAAGTTGTTAAGCATCTTTAGAGTAACTATGCTTTGATACCAATGGTTAGAAATAAGGATAACGAGGGGGTGGGGTGGTGGGGGTGAATTAGTAATCTACAAACTTTAGTCACCAACTAGATATTATTTCTTACTTTAAACCATACATAACAAAGTAATAAAGTAGTGTTGAACAGTAATAGTAGTCATACACAAAGATAACTCATAACACCATATTTTGTTAATTAGAGAAACCCTGGCCAAGGGAAAACCCTAGTGTGGATGATACCCACTAGATAATATGATGATATATAAGTTCCTTGTTAGAGGATGGACCCTATTAAGAGTCAATGAGAAAATTTAGAATAAGGAGTCCCTGTTAGGAGACTTTGAATCCCTGTTAGGAGATTCTAACTCTATTAGGAGTTGTGCCAAACTTGTTAGCAGTTGTTGTACGGTAGATGCAAGATGGGCCCACTGTCCAAACAAGCACTTCCAATTAAAAGAAGGGCTCACTGCCAAAACAAGTAATCAAACTTATAGAATATAAGTACTATAACTTCTTCCTCAATTTATCTCTAATCTTGAACTCGATCTCAAATCACAAAATAGCTTATACAAAACTTCGCATATATAGCTTTCGCAAAAGTTCACATATAATTGCTCAATATATCAACTATAAGAGAGAAAAATTTAATTTTCAAGATGTCCTTTGCATAAATATCATGCCTTTACATAAATTTTTTCTAGATTGGCTAAGAAAACAATACATTTTTCCAACATAGAGTAAACATCTAGGATGTTGGTCCTAATTGGACAAGTAATTATTTTGTAAACAAAATAATCCTTTCCTTCAATTCTGTTGTCCTGTTTCACTATTAAAACATGAAATTTTTTTTTTCGTATAGTCCATATTAACTTCTAAGGTTATAGATTTCATCATCAACATGTATACAATCTCTATCTAACTTTTCTATTCATAATATTATATTAGCAACAAGGTATAAACAAAACAATACACTATTGTATACAAAATTCATACTTAGACAATTTTCTGAGTACCAAAAGATAAGTATCTTTATTTTCAAGATTTCTTGTGAGCATGTACATCATTTCTTGCCATAAATGATAATAATTACATATCTCCATTAGCCAATTGTCAATATCTGCATCACCAGAGAGAAAGATGGGGCTCATTAAGTACATTTTCTAACCTCATTTTTGCATTATTTTGTATGTTTTAGCATTGTTTTGTATGCTTTCTAGTTTTCCAAAATGTAATTGGTTTGTTATCAAGAAATTTGAATAATCAACCACCAAATCCCCAATATAATCAACAAAATACTCCAAAAAATCAAAATGAAAACCCTCGTGAGGAAGAGAAAGAACCTCCACCAATTGAAAGACCTCCTCCTAGAACCAAATATAGTATAATGAATGAAATAGAAAGAGGGAAAAATCAATTAGAAGCAATCATTGGTAGGTTAAAATATTGTGGGAAAACTAATCCTATGAGATCACTATTGGAATCCTCCCTTAAGTCCATTATAAGTCAGGTAGCTTATGTTAGTGGTCAGTTGGATAATTGGCATGTTAAGAGAAAATAAAAAAGAAGATAGTATGTAAAAGAATAATCCTACTAAGATGCTCAAAAAAGGACATAATGAAAGGTAACATATGTGAATTGTTTAAAAAGATAGGAGAATAAGAAACTGTAAAAACTACAACTAAAAGGTTCCCCATTCACTAGTGCATCCATGATGATATTAGAAATAAGTTTTGGGATAGATGGTGGATGGTCTTTGATCCCCCTCCCTATAATAATCATGAGGTTCCAATATATCTCTTATGGAAATTGTATTATGAAATTTTCCTTCGGAAGATCACCAATTATTTTTACATGTTATATTCTTATGGTAGAGGTGAGGGGTCATCGTTTGAGAGGTCAGTGGCACATCATGACCCTAATGCAGTTAGGGCACCTATTGTCAAGCCATAAGGTGAGCATTTCATTATATCTTCAATTGTAAAGGAACATGTAGAGACCAGTACTCTAGGGACTATCAATGCTTTGACATAGACCCTCATTCATTGTGCCAATCCTTTAGTTGAGGAGGATCCTTCTTTGTACTACCGTTACATGTGCATGTTATGTGGATCCTTGTGCAATTTTGTCAGTCGAGTTGTAGACACATGGATGCTAGGCTATTCATTAATGACCTCCTCAGTATGACATTTGGCAATGACACACAGGTAAATTACAATTATAATAAACTAATTTGATCACATTTTTTATGTACAAGGAATGACTAATAAATTATCATGTCTTGACATTGTTCAAAATTCAGTGTAAGAGTGTTGATGGCCCTAGTATAGATTCTCGGCCTCATTTTACATCCCATTGACAAGTCAAAAAATATGTATTGATTTAATCATTTAAATTAATACATATATTTATTAAGTAATCATATGAAGGATAGAAAAATTTCTGTTATACATTTGTATTAGTTCTCTACTAGACCATCAACACTTACAAAGGAATCTGAGCCTAGGCATGATACAAGCTTTTTAGAGGTGCATGTGTTTCATGTTAATTTAATTCATTTGATTATATTATATTCTATTAAAAAAAATGAAAATTTTCTTATATGATTCATACTTGTTGACATTAGATACTCCTTATCTTCTTCAGTCCATTGATCATGGAGTTGTTGTCGTGATGGCTAGTTCAAAGCCATTAACTGAGGTATGAAAGAGTTTTCATAGGTTTAGTTGTTAATTATAATAGTTAGTATTGAAATATAAATGGTATTTATAAGTATGATTGAGTGATTATATTTATTGAATTGTTATAGGGCGTTGTTACTCTTGATCACCTGTGAGCCTTTGAGGTCCATGTATAGAGTAAGTATTTAATGGTGGTAAGAAAATATATAATTTTGTGTGCACATATATTTGATTTCAATGTATAATAATTATTGATTCATAGATACTTTTTTTGTATTAGCTCTAGTTAGAGAGGGGCCTAAATAAGAGGACAACTGAGCATGTGAGCAAGACCCCATCATCACCATCATCTCTCTCCATGCAATGACCAAAGACCTCTAGGAATTTTTTTCCTTCCCCTCATGGGAAGGAGAAGATATAGGGATGGACACACATATAGGGATTAGTAGACATATATCTTGGATTTTATTTTAGTGGACATATTCAACATGCATTTGATGTCTACATGAAATTATATATTTGATGTACGACATATATTTGATGCATGAAATTATTAGACTTACAAATTTGATGCATCGATTTGTTCATGTATGAAATTATTCATTATCATAATATATATCTTGTTCATCCAAAATAAGAATAGGAGTCATTATAATAATCTTTGATAGTATCTTTTGACATGTGATGTAGGCTATGATATTAATTTGTATTTAGATTGTACAAGTTATGAGTACTTTGATTATGAGTAACTTATTTGGAGTTTTTGTTAGAATGAGAATGGTGAAACTTGAATTATTATTATTGTTGTATAGTTAACATTAAAATTTAAATCTTGAGTTGGCTATATTATGTAAGTGTCTAAGCTTGAATCTCAATGTCATCATAAACATGTCAAGAGTTTATATATGCTTTATCTTCACAACATGAGAAGACTTGAAAAAAAAATTTGAAATTATTTATGGAATTTGATATCAATATTGCTTTCTTATCCATCTCTTCAAGAGCTTCCTTCATGGAAACATGTTATATATGCTCTTCTTATGATTCATGTAGCTATAGTTGTTGTCATTTTTCCTTCCATATCTTTGACAACACTACAAGTTTCACATCACCGAAGATGGGGCTACAACATCAAAATGGAATCCAATTTCAAAAGAGAGAGAGGGAGGTTATTGTAGGTGTCAAAAAAATGATCCTATAGCACCTAGAATTGCATCCATACCTTGCATGAGCTCTAAGATATGCCCCATCAAAGTTTCCTGCCCTATGGCATTTAGTGACTCTCAAGGTCAATTTCGTTCAGTGTGCCTGAGAATGTTTGAGCAATCAATAGGATGGGAAAATATTGGGACTAGGGTTGACCTAGCCACTTAGAGATAAGGGAGTAGATAGATTAGTACCACAACGAATGGTTAGAGAGATTCACCAGTTCAAGACTTTTTACTAGCCACCACTACAAGTTTAGTCTCACCTAAGATGAGGCCACATGTTTAAAATAGAATCCAATCTCAAAAAAGATAGAGATATTATTATAGGTGTCAATAACATGATCTTGTAGCACCTGACATTGAATCCATACCTTACACGACCTTCAAGATACAAGATATGCCTCGTCAAAATTTGTTGCCCTATGGAATTTAGTGACTATTAGGGTTAATTCCATTTAGCATGCTCAAGAATGTTTGAGTGTTCAATAGAATGGAATGATCTTGGGACTAGGATTTACTTAGACACTCAAAACTAATGGAGAAAATAGTTTGGTCCCACAACAAATGGTTAGAGAGATTCACCAGTTGGCAACTTCGTACTAACCAACACTACAAGTTTTAGTATCAAAATGGAATCCAAACTCCAAAAAGAAAGAGAGGTTATTTTAGGTGTCAATAAAAAAATTCTATAACACTTGATATTGCATCCATACCTTACACAAGCTTTGAGATATGCCAAGTCAAAGTTCAATATCGTGTGGCATTTACTAACTCTTAGGGTCAATTGTGTTCGACATGACTAAGAACATTTGAATGATCAACATGATAGGATGACATTCGGAGTAGCATTTACCTAGCCACTCAAAGATAACATAGCAGGAATTTTTGTCCAATGAAAAACTGTTAGAGAGATTCACCAGTTGGTGACTTTTTACTGCCCAACACTACAAGTTCAGCATCACCTGAGATGGGGCCACAAAATCAAAATGGAATCCAATTTCTAGAAAGAGAGAGTGGCTATTTTAAGTGTTGATAAAATGATCTTGTAATACCTGACATTGTATTGATACCTCACACAAGTTCTAAGATATGCTCTATCAAAGTTCATTGTCCTATGGAATTTAGTGACTCTCAGGGTCAATTTCTTTCAGCATGCCTAAGAATTTTCAATTTTTCAATGGGATGAGACAAGATTAAAGCTAGGGTTTACCTAGCCACTCAAAGCTAACAGAATAGATAGTTTGGTCCCACAATGAATGACTAGAGAGATTCACTACTTGACAACTTTGTACTAGCCAACGCTACAAGTTTAAGTATCACCAAAGATGGGACCACAAGATCAAAATTGAATGCAATCCCCAAAAAGAGAGAAGAATTATTGAAGGTTTCATAAACATGATCTTGTAGCACCTAGAATTGCATCCATACCTTGCATGAGCTTTGAGATATGACCCGTCAAAGTTCATTGTCTTATGGGATTTAGTAACTCTAAAGGTCAATCCATTCAACATTCTCGAGAATGTTCAAGTGGTCAAGGGAATGGGATGAGCTTGGGATTAGTATTTACCTAGCCACTCAAAGCTAACAGAGTAGACAATTTAGTCCCACAATGAACAATTAGAGAGATTCACTAGTTGGCAACTTTGTACTAGTAAACACTATAAATTTCAACATCATTTGAGATGGGGATACAAAATCAAAATGGAATCTAATATCCAAAAAAAAATAGAGTTTATTGTATCTATTGACAACACAATCCTATAGTGCCTAACATTTCATCCATACCTCGCACGAAATTTGAGTTATGCCCCATCAAAGCTTACTACCCTATGGAGTTTAATGACTCTAAGGGTCAATTTTGTTCAGCATGCCATAGAATTTTCAAGTGATCAATGGGATGGGAAGAGCTTGGGACTAGTCTTTACTTGGCCACTCAAAGCTAATAGAGTAGACAATTCACTCACACAATGAATGGTTAGAGAGATTCACTAGTTGATGACTTTGTATTGGCTAACACTACATTTTCACATCACCCAAGATGGGGCCACAAAATCAAAATGAAATCTGATCTCCAAAATGATAAAGAGGTTATTTTTTGTGTCAACAAAATAATCTTGTAGCACCTGACATTGCATCCATACCTCGCAAGAGCTCCAAGACATGTCGCATCCTTGTTCACTGCCCTATGGAATTTAGTGACTCTCAGGGTCAATTTATTTTGACATACTCAAGGAAATTCATGAGGTAAAAGGGATTGGAAAAGATTGTGAATAGAGTTTACATGGTCATTTGGAGCTAGCAGAGCAGATAGTTCATTCCCATGATGAATGATTATAGAGATTAGTTGGCGACTTTGTATTGGACAACACTACAAGTTTCAACATCACCTGAGATGGGGCTATAAAATCAAAATAGAATCAAATATCCCAAAAAAAGAGGTTATTATAGGTGTTTATAGCACAATCATTTAGCACCCAACATTGCATCTATAGCTCGCACAAGCTCTGAGATGTGCCCCTTCAAAGTTCACTACCCTATGAAATTTAGTGAATCTTAGTGTCAATTATATTTGGCATGCTTGAGAGTATTTGAGTGGTCAATAGGATGGGATGAGCTTGGGACTAGGGTTTACCTAGCCACTTAGAGCTAATAGAGTAGATAGTTTGGTCCCATGATGAACAGTTAGAGAGATTCAACAATTGGTGACTTCATATTAGCTAACACTACAAGTTTCAGCATCACCTAAGATGAGCCCACAAAATCAAAACAAAATCCAATCTCCAAAAAGTAAGAGAGGTTATTGTAGGTGCTGACAACATGATCTTGTAGAACTCAACATTGTATCCCTCACATGAGCTCTGAGATATTCCCTGTTAAAGGTCACTACCCTAGGGAATTTTGTTACTCTTAGGGTCAATTCTATTTAGTATGCCTAAGAATGTTTAAGGGTTTAATGAGACAGGACAAGATTGGAACTAGGGTTTACGTAGCCACTCTGAGCTTAAGGAGTAGATCATTTGGTCCCATTAAGAATGGTTGGAGAGATTCACTAGTTGGCAACTTTGTATTGGCCAACACTATAAGTTTCAGCATCACCTGAGATGAGGCTACAAAATCAAAATGGAATCCAATCTCCAAAAAGAGAGAGGTTATTGTAGGTGTCAATAACATGATCCTCTAGCATCTAACATTGCATCCATATCTTAGACAAGCTCTAAGACACACCCCATCAAGGTTCACTACAATATGGCATTTAGTGACTCTAAGGGTCAATTTTTTTCTACATGCTAGAGAACATTTGAGTAGTCAATAGGATAGGATGAGCTTAGGACTAGGGTTTACCTAGCCACTCAGAGCTAATAGAGTAGATAGTTTGGTCCCATGACAAATTGTTAGAGAGATTCACTAGTTCGCAACTTTATATTGGCCAATACTACAAGTTTCAGCATCACCTGAAATGGGGCTGCAAAATCAAAATGAAATCCGATCTCCAAAAAGAAAAAGATGTTATTGTAGATGTTGAAAACACAATCCTATAGCACTTGACATTGCATCCATATCTCACACAGGCCTTGAGATACACCCCATCGAAGTTCATTGCCCTTTGGCATTTAGTGACTCATAAGGTCAATTATGTTTGGCACACATGCAAATGTTCTAGTTGTCAACAAGATGGGAGGAGCTTGGGACTAGGTTTTATGTGGCTACTCAGAGATAATAGTGTAGATATTTTGGTCCCACGATGAATGGTTAGAGCTATTCGATAGTTGGCAAATTTGTACTAACCAACACTACAAGTTTCAACATCACCTGAGATGGGGTTGCAAAATCAAAATGAAATCCAATCTCCAAAAATAAAAAGAGGTTATTGTAGGTGTCGACAACATGATCTTATAACATCTAACATTGCATCCATACCCTACATGAGCTCTGAGATACGCCCTGTTAAAGTTCCTTGAGCTATGTTATTTAGTGACTCTTATGGTCAATTATGTTTAGCGTGCCTGATAATGTTTGAGTAGTCAAAGGGATAGGATGATCTTGGGACCAAGGTTAACATGTACATTTAGAGCTAATGAAGTAGATAGTTGGTCCCATAACAAATGGCTAGAGAGATTCACTAGTTCGTGACTTTGTACAGGCCAACACTACAAGTTTCAAAATCACTCGATATGGGGCCACAAAATCAAAATGGAATCCAACATCTAAAAAGAGAGACAAGTTATTATATAGGTTTAAAACATGATTCTATAGCACCCAACATTGCATCCATACCTCCCATGAGTTCCTAGATACACCTCATCAAAGTTTACTATCCTATGACTTTTAGTGAATCTCAGGGTCAATTCTATTTGGCATGTCTAAGAATGTTCAAGTGGTCAATGAGATGGGACAAGCTTGAGACTAGGGTTTACCCATCCACTTAGAGCTAACAGAGTAAATATTTTGGTCCCACAATGAACGGTTAGAGAGATTCACCACTTGGCAACTTTGTACTGGCCAACACTACAAGATTTAACATCACCTAAGACGGGGCTGCAAAATCAAAATGGAATCCAATCTCCAAAAAGAGAGAGAGGTTATTGTAGGTGTTGACAACATGGTCTTGTGGTGTTTAACATTGCATCCATATCTCACATTAGCTCTGAGATATGCCCTATCAAAGTTCTCTGTCCTATGGCATTTAGTGACTCTCAGGGTCAATTTTATTTGACATGCCTAAGAATGTTTGAGTGGTCAATGGAATGGGATGAGCTTGGGACTAGGGTTTACCCAACCACTCAGAGCTAACAAAGAAGACAGTTTGATCCCATGATGAATGATTAGAGACATTCACTAGTTGGTGACTTTATACTAACCAACACTACAAGTTTCAACATCATCTAAGATGGGGCCGTAAAATCAAAATGGAATCCAATGTCAAAAAAGAGTGAGAGGTTATTGTAGGTGTCAACAACATGATCCTACAAAATCTGACATTGTATCCATATCTCACATGATCTTTGAGATACGCCCTATCAAAGTTTTCTACCCTATAGCATTTAGTAATTCTCAGGGTCAATTCTATTTGGCATGCCTGAGAATGTTTAAATAATCAACAAGATGGGATGAGCTTTGGACTAGAATTTACCAACCACTCAGAGCTAATGGAGCAAACAATTTGGTCCCACGATAAATGATTAGAGAGATTCACTAGTTGGCAACTTTGTACTAGCCAACACTACAAATTTTAGAATCACACGAGATGGGGCCACAATGTCAAAATGGAATCCAATCTCCAAAAGGAGTGAGAGTTTATTTTAGGTGTCAAAAATAAGATTTTTTAGTAGATAATATTGCATCCATATCTCACATGACCTCCAGGATATACCCTGTCAAAGTTCTCTACCCTATGGCATTTAGTGACTCTCAAGGTCAATTCCATTTGGCATGCCCAAGAACATTCAAGAAATCAATGTGATAGGACAAGCTTGGGACTACGGTTTATCTTACTAGTCAGAGCTAATGGAGCAGACATTTTAGTCCCACAATGAATGGTTAGAGAGATTCACCACTTGATGACTTTTTACTTGCCAACACTACAAATTTCAGCATCACTCAAGATGGGGTCACAAAATTAAAATGGAATCCAATCTCAAAAAAGAGAGATATTATTGTAGTTTTTGATAACATGATCTTGTACACTTGGCATTTCATCCATACCTCAAATGAGTTCTGAGATATGCCTCATCAAATTTTATTTCCCTATGTCATTTAGTGACTCTTAGGGTATCACATATATAAATGTTACATCAATTTTTTTTGTAATTATATTCAATCTAATGAACCAACTGGATTTTTTCTACATTGTAATATCTCAAGTATTGCCTCTTGGTTTGACTTGCAAAGTTTCCAAAGAGTTTTATTATGTGGTTTTACTCCATATTTTATCATGTGGACATTCGATACAACAATAAGGTTCGAATAATGAAGAATCTTCCTCTTTGTTTTCCAATCCTCGAATAACCACAAGTTAGGGTTCTTCATAGAATATCATTTAAGCCATGTACTAGTTATAGCCACCACACCTATATGGTACTCTAAACCTTCACCATATGTAACCGAGTGATCCAAGTCTTTTTGACCTTGACACAAATAATAATTTTTCCCTTCTTTATTGTCTTTAGGTGCAATATCAAAAAAAAAACATGGCCTATGGTGATAAATGTACATAATGTGGTCATTAATTTAGCAAATACTTATGTAAACATTATAAAGTTACATATTGAATATATATATATATATTTGCACTAGATCAAACAAGTGGTCAAAGTCAATGGATGAATCCATTTATACTATTTTCAGTGCTTATGGAATGATAGGTGTCAATTGGGTCCAAAACCTATATATCCCATTTGTCCACCCATTCAGTTGACTCACACTCATCCCAATTTTTCTCTACACATGATGGACAAAAGCATATCATTTTTTGTCTGTGGATACTCCATGAACTTGCATCAAAGCTTCTAAAGAGTGCAACTCACTTAATCCTATCAATGTGCAACAATCTTCATATGGTGCAATGTTATTATTATCTATCAACCAAAAAAATATATGAACCATATACTCACCTTCGTTACCTAGACCCATTATAGAGTTACACCACTGGATGATGGATTTTGCATCTATCAATGTTGCTCCATCTTTGTACTTTAATTATTCATGAACTAAGGCTCTTTTGATGCATGCACCTACACCATCATGCTCTCTCTTTCCATGAAAAACCCCTATGAAATTCCACATATATTGAATTCTAGACAACCTATGCATCCTTCTCGACCAATAGAACATTTGCACATTCTTGAATTGAGATTGTGCAATTGTCTAACAAAATAATGTGTTGCCAATATAGTATGTCGATGTTAGCCAAATCTCCATAAAATAGTTTAAACAACCATATACAAACTCCATAGAATGTGATCGATCATCATTGATGTAAAAATGGTACTTCATCAATATCTTCCTGTCATCCTCTTTACTTGTAGGTGAATGCATGAATGTTATGTGAACAAATATGGAAACCTATTGAGAAGTATAATGTTTTTCTTGCACCTAATTTTTTGGTTGTAGTGTGTAGTTATCTATGAAATATAGAACCAAAAAAATATATCCAATGGAAATGTATCCTTACACAACTTGAATTGAAAATCCAGCCATCGAGCTCTATGTGTATGTCTTGCATACTTGTAAATAATATTTTCATGAAAATATTCACAAACTCATACACTAGAATCTTTTCAATGACTAAATCACATCTTTTACCCTACTTCCCATCTTTTATAGTATATGTCACTATCTTATATTTTTCGTAATCTACTATTTGATTTCCAATTGCATGTATACTATCCATATGTTCATAAGTTGATAAAAGCTACAAAGAACCACAAAATAAGCATGTACCATCCAAGTAGGACATATTGTAAATTTTTTGACCACCTCCTATTTCACATAAAATGTTGGATATAAATTTCCTTGAAGATCTAGGTGGCTCACTCATGTCACAATCCTACAAAACAAGCTTAGAATGAAAAAACACACATATATGCCTAAAAACTAGAAAATTCAATATGTATCCTACAACAACAAGTTGTGCATGTCTGATTTATCTTCACATAAAAAGGTTTAGCCATCTCAAAAAATTATTTGAATTATTCAAATTTGAGGATACATACTAATAAATTTTGCAAAACATTATGTCTGGGTTGAGTCCAAACAATGTTTCACATGTGCTTCATGATTTTGGCTACCAATCCTCCTTCTTACAACATCTCTTTGATTAAGGGAAAAACACATGTTATTTGTCCAAAAATATTCAATTAAAAATTTCAAAGCTTCACTAATCTCTTTATCCTTTCATGGTAGTCTACCACTAAATGCCCATAACTCAAGTTTTGTTGGATCTTCTACTCTCACATTCCTTAACATGGCTCTCCTTAGAGTACCTCTATAGATTTTCAATGTTTTTCTTGTCTTTCTCATGAGTTGAGATTTCTTTATTTGAGTACTTACTATTTTTGATGTGAGTATGTGTCTTGTGATATTACTATCTTTGGTGCATGATTTAGAACCCACTTTTCCATATGGACTCATTAGATTCTTTACAATATTTTTTCATTTGAATCATCCATCAATTTTAACCCAAGAATCTACATGATGGGCCTAAATTTCAAATTCATCATCATTTCAAAAAATAATTGGTATTGACCTATCATATTTAACTCTTCAAAGAATAATCTCCACATATGATTAACCTTTATTTGACAAGTATGCTTCCTAATATTCACACATTGATTTCAAAATGTTAGTATCAATATCAATAAAATATTTTGGTCTTCTAAAATGAATTCTAGAAGGTTTTATAATCTCTTCCATTCCATCAACATTTTGAACATTAACATAAGGCTAAGTGATTTGCCTAACTTGAATGAAGATGATGTGCATTGGCAATAAGATGCAAAAGATGGAATATCACCAAATTGATATGTTGATGTTGTGCCTTCAACATGACATGATGGAGTGTGTACATTGTCGAATGTAGAAATTAGTGTCTCGTCAACATGAGATGATGATATGACTCAAAAATTGGAAGATGGTATAGCTTCACAATTCAATTGTCTTCTTGAGTGTAAGAGCCTCATTCATTATCTTTTCCTTCCCAATTCTTCATCTTTGTTTCTTTGTATTGGTGGTTTGTGTTCCTCTTCAAAAGACAATTCTCCATTATTGCATTGCAATTTTTTTTGTTCATGTAGTTTCATTTTAACTCTTTTATTTCCAAATCTCTCTCCCTCTCTTCTATTGTTTGAGTTTTTGGTTTCTTCCTTGGTATGATGATGATTTTTATATGTCAAATTATTTAAACATCCAAATTACTTACAATTTTCAAATAACAAATCATTTAAATACATATACAAATTATAATTATTTCAATAAATACACAATATATATTAAACAACTTGTAATTCCAAATAACATTAAGATTTTTAACCATTTCCAAATAACAATTCATTCAAACTTACAAATGTCAATAAATTCACTATATATTAAACAAATTGTCAAATTATAATGATATTTGTCTCTATACCAAAAAAGAATATTTGAGAAGGACTGCACTAATCTTTTTTATACAAAGAAAGTTCAAAAACCCTTTAAATAGTGTATCTGATGATTTTATTTGGTGTTTGCTAGCTTTCACTATCATGAAACCCACGTCTTCTATCAGAACAACACAACATATAGTAGACAAAAAAGAGAATATAGGTCACCAAGGACCCAAACTTTCTTTGTGACCATTTTTAGTGTTTTCACATAGTGCATATGCACTATAGTACATACATTACATGAAAACTCTCTCTCTCTCTCTCTCTCTCTCTCTCTCTCTCTCTCTCTCTCTCTCTCTCCCTCTCCCTCTCTCCCTCCCTCCCTGATCCCCTACTAGGCCTACTCTCTATCTGACCCCCTCCCATCCCCACCTCTCCCTCCCTCTACCCTCCCTCCCTCCCTCCCTAGTCCACCCTCTCTCTCTCTCTCTCTCTCTCTCTCTCTCTCTCTCTCTCTCTCTCTATCTATCTATCTATCTCTCTCTCTCTCTCTCTCTCTCTCTCTCTCTCTCTCTCTCTCTCTCTCTCTCTCTCCCTCTCACACCATCTCCCATCCCCTACTCTCTATCTCTCTTAAAGAGGAAGATGGTGAAGATAGAGAAACAAATAAAAATGGTAAGATTATATTAGCACCTCATATTGAGAAAGAAAAAAAGTCAAATAAAGATGAATAGAGTGCAACTATTATTGTCACAAGCACAAATGCACAAGCGAGAGCGAGTGGTAACACCCCTTCACCAACTTACATGGTAGTGTTGAGTTGCAGCACTCCCGCACCTAGTAGAAAGAGGAAAGAAATAAAAGATGTTTCACTAGATATTGAGGTTAGTTTAGATAAAATAATAGAGATGCAATAATTAAATCTAGAAAATTTGACCTTGGAGAAAACTATTTTGCTTCAAGATGTTTTGACAAAGAAGAAGAGACAAGAAGAGCCCAAGAAGGAGCAAAAATATAAACATGTATTATATGATGTAATGCATATTTTTGTTGATGATTTTAAGATTAAGAATTTTGAAGAAGATGGACCAATCATAAACCAACTTGTAAATATAATTGATCAAGTGAATGCTAGAGATATGGAATCAAATGTGAAGTTAATGGATTGTTTGGTAAGAAGATTGAAACCAATGTTCTAGACAAAATTTCCATAACTATTGCCGAACAAAAAGTGCAATTACAAGAGAAAGCATAGATTATGATTGAGTTAAAAGAAAATTTACAACATTTATACACAATTTTGTTAGACATGTCAATATTTATACATGATATTCAGGAACAAATAAATAAGAATTGGGCTGAAATGAAGGCATCCAAAAATATTATTTTAGAGTCAATAAGATCAAGCATTGATCATTATAATAATCTACTAAATGTTCAAGATACATTTGCTGAGCTTCAGGTACATGACAACAACATGAGATCCACATTGATCTCTATTCAAGAAATGGTTATACCTCATTTGGAGGTCATGTAAAGAGAACTGAAAACACCCCATGATCTTATCATACAAGATCACAATTTATCAGTGGTTGGGAGTTTAATTGATTTAGTTTTAAGATTATAGTTCGATAATAATGTTTTAAAGGAAATAAGAATCACCTGGGATCATGCACTATCCATGATTACGAAAGTTGACAAGGAATTCATTAAAAAATATGGATTACTTCAACCCTATCAGTAGTAACATATAGTGTTAAAAAATAAGGGGAAAGATATATGTGTAGAAGGAAATAGATGTGAAGATGGGAAAAATAGATGTGAAGATGGGAAAAGAGAATCGAAGAGAGATAGAGTAATGTGATGTGAACAAGATGCAAAAGAAAGGTTGTAGAAGAAGTACAATTGTACAGTGTATAGATTTGAATAAAGGTGAAATGGTTTTGTTATTCATTTTTATGTTGTTTTTGCAGTTCTCATAAGTCATACAACTTAGGGGGAGAGCTCATTGTCAATTTGTATTGTAATGATGTAAATATAACAAAGTATTTTTTTTCTAGTAATGTCAAAGGGGGAGATTATTGGTATCTCTAACCATTTTTGTCTACTAGTGTAATCACTTAGTTATTTACAAGGTAGAGTTAGATAGTCATCATTGCAACCAAGCTAATCTATGTAGTTCAAGTCATGTACATAAGTAAGTATGTACCTAGCTCTATAGGAGCTGAGTAAGTTTTTGGGTCATACAATACTTTTGTATATAATTGAAGTTCATTAGCAACTGAGAAAGTCATCAATGACCGAGAAAATTTTTTGAGAATACAAGTGTCGAGTTACTTAGTATATACTAAGCACAATGAAGGTTGAGAAAAAACAATGTCGAGCATCAGGAAACAATAAATGTTGAGCTAAGAAAAGTTTTAGGAAAAATGCTTGTTAGGTCGACTTGGAAGGGATATTTAATTTTCGAGGAGGTTGGTATAGAACATTTACATGTTGTGGATCACAAATCCCTATGTTATATGTTCGAAGATCAAGATGAAGAGGCAAAACATGGAATCATCTAGAAATCTCTTCACCAAAGTCTTTATATAAAGATGATCTTAACCTAGATCACGTACATGTCAGTAGTGAAGGAGATGAAAAGAGTTTATGTATGAACATGAATTTATTAACAAAAAAAGGATTAAGATTAGATTAGAATTCATTTAAGGGTTTTTCTTTCATTTAAGATACTAAATGACCTCGTCATTGCAGTAAAGTGAAAGGAAAAGACAATGATATTAGATCATAGGAGAGGATCAGTTAGCAAGGAGAAGACTTAAAATCAGCTACTGCAGAGCTCTGCATTACTTAGGAAACTAGGCTTTGGTGTGGCCTTATGACTTCTTCAAATAATCCAAGATGGATTCAACATAGGTCTCTACACCTTTGTATGAAGTTTACTCAAAAACATGAACTAGGTACTTGGAGGAGCACAACTAGGTCTCTAAGCACAAAACCACTAAATGCTAGGGATATGCTCAAAATGAGAACCTATGTAATCAAAGGGAAATGGAAGGGTTCCTAAACATTAAAAAAACTTAACTTGATGGGTTAGAACAACTTAACTTATGCCTAATAGCCTCAAATAGCAAAACTTTCTTTTAGGCCTAGGTGCCCCAATTAGCTCTGCCAAAGAGGAAATAAGAACTTGGTTTGAAATTACTCTAGACCTAGTAAATATAGTTCATATCCAGATATCCTTTTGGAAGATACTTTTGGTTCCAAGGTTTTAGACTCCAAACTAATTAGATGACCACCAAACCAAAAATGTAGCAATTAGCCCTATTAGGCCTAATTGATTGGGTTTGCGAAGGAGTACAAATTGGTCTATTGATCAGGCATAGCCACAAAATGAGAAACTAAGAGGGATCTATTAGAGATCATGTTCCACCATTAGAAATTTTTTATCCATTCCCTAAGTTCCTATGGCACTTCAATACCTTTCATCCTAAACCAAACACATAGAGATGTTTGGTGTAGAGTTGGGTTGTGAAATTAGATAACTTGTTCCCCATCTCCCATCCTTCTCAAGTCTTATAGTACACTCTCCTACCTTTCATTTTTATGAGTGGCATGAGATTCTCGTGGTGGAAATGCAACTAGGTCATTTTTTCCAAAGCTTGTCAATGAAACAAGGGTTTTGATGCACCTAAGGAAGAATGTTGAATATCTTTTGATGCTGATCACTTCAATCCTTCAAACCACTTGAATTATTCTCCTAAGAAATTTGAGATTCATGTTCAAATAATCATTTTATCAATTTGTACCAGCCAATACACTCATGTGTTACAACAAATTACGAGGAAAAATGTGAGATTTTATTGATTTCAAATTGCTAAAGTACATCTTTTGTCTTCTACCTTCCTAAAAGGGCTATTTGAAGACCTTTCCCAACTAATACAAATGATGTTCAAAGGTTGTCACCATTGGGGAGTGATTAAGTGAAATTTTTTAAATATAATTAGAAACTATCAAGCCTTTACTGAGTAGTCAGTGAAAACCAATTTCACTCGAGCATTGAAGACAACTTCCCATATGTGTCAAGAATTTAGTGATAATTGAGTTTGGAGATAGTATTGACCAAGTTGGGTCAATTCATAAAGAAATACCCACATAAAATCTATACTAACTGAATTGAGTCAGTTAACAAAGGGATCCTCTATGTTAACCAAGTACACATGTTTAGAAGTCTAAGAGCACACCTACCCTATCCTATGACTGAGATGTTCCTGATGACCATTGTAAAAAATGCATGGTTTATAAAATACCAATGGTGACTAGGCTTTACAAGTATGCTTATTTGTAACTAGAACAAATACTTTTACAAAGGACTCTTAGGCATGAGTTCCCTTGAGTGGAACTCATGAAGAGTTTGAAGTAATGGATGCTTCGAAGAGTGGAGAAATAGGTGCTCCTGCACCATTCTCCCTTGTTTTAAAAACTCAAGTCCCAATTGAAGATAGTTGTTGAACAAAAGTGCCATTCTTGGCAATAAATTTTTCACTCATCCATGTAGCATCTATATCTAGAAGACCCTTCCATTTGAACAAGTATCTATGTAGGCCTTTTTTCTTGCCTTCTTGACCATCTTAGAATCCAAAATCTTCACCAATTGTAGTGGTTGGCTAGGTGGAAAGTCTTTGATCCATTATGTGTGTCCATCATCATCATCTTTCATTATACCATTATTCCCTATACCACCTTTGAAACGCATGAGATCACAAACATTATAAATAGGAGAGATTGAAATGGTTGGGGGAAATGAGATTTCATAGGTATATCCCCCAAATTTATGCAATGTCTGACAAGATTCAACCTTTCTCATCTACAACTTGGTATGTCCCTTGGGTAGCCTTTCTTTTTTTAGATATGCCCATACTTGATCTCCTTCTTTGAAAGGAACATGTCTTTTCTTTTTTCTACTTGTTCTTTATACCTTGTAGTATTCTGATCCAAAGTGTCTTGAAGCTATTTTTTTGATCCATGCCAAGAATTTTTCACCTTGTGAACTAACTTTGAAGTCATTTGGTAAACCTCTTAGCTCCATGAATCCTCTAGGATGAAGTCCATAGTTTACTTGGAATGGGGTCTTCCCTGTTCACTTGTTTACTAAGTCATTGAAGGAAAATTATTCTTGAGGGAGGATAGCATCCCATGTCTATCCATGTTGTTTGGTTAGACACATTAGAAGGTTTCCAAAAGATCTATACACTACCTCAATCTGCCCACCTATTTGTGGATGGTAGGAAAAGTTGAAAGATAGATTTGTGCCCAACTTTTTCTATAGGGTCCTCCAAAAAAGAATTTGGAATTTTACATCTCTATTTGAGATAATGAATGATGGTAATCCATGAATCCTGACCACTTCCTCTAAAAATAGGTTAGCAATATGTGAAGAATCATTAGAGCTTTTGCAAGGAATAAAATGATCTATTTTATAAATTTTTCCATAATAACAAAAATGCTATCAAAAAATTGTCTAGTTCTTGAAATACCCAAGACAAAATCCATGCTCACACTATCCCATGGCTTTGTTGGAATTGGTAAGGGCTGGTAAAGACCTTGTTTTTCCTAACTCCCTTGGCTTTTTGGTTAATTGTACAAGTTTCAACAAACTTTTTGACATCAGTAGGTAGTTTTGGCCAATAGTAGTTTCTCCTTAAGAGTTCTAGAGTATTTTCAATCCCAAACTTTCCTCCTAATGTTATACAATGCTTCTCTTTGATTAGATTTTCCCTCTTGGATCATCTTGGAAGACAAAGTTGTCATCCTTTAAACAAGAGATCATTCTACAATAAATATTCAAAATATATAGGGTTATAGGCATCAAATAAGCTAGAGAAAACCTTATGGATGTCACCAAAATCTAGATAATCTTTGTATAGGTGTTTAAGGGAATCAATCCCCATGCTTTGCACTTGTACTTCTTCCACCAAAGTGACTCCTAATGAGAGCATCTACTACCATGTTTGTATTTTCTTTCTTGTGTTCAATTAAGAATCTGAAGGCTTGGAGTTACTCAACCCACTTCATGTGTCTACAACTCAACTTATCTTGTCTATTTAGGAAGTTTAGTGCATGATTGTCTGTATAGAAAATGAATTCCTTAGGAAGCAAGTAAGTCCTCGATTTGTTAAGAGCCTGAAAAATAGCATATAGTTATAGGTCATATGTACTATATTTCTTCTTGGAATCATTGATTTTTGTAGAGAAGAAGGCCATTGGTCTTCCTTCTTGGCTGAGGACTACTCCTATGGAAAGGTTGATAGCATTAGTCTCTACTATAAAAAAGTTGTTGAAGGTAGGTAGTGTCAAGATCGGATATTGTGCTACTCTTTCCTTCAAATACTCAAAACCTTCATTTTCTTGTGTAGTCCATTGAAACTTTATCTTCTTGCCTCCTTTGATGGTATCCAATGAAGGTGCATAGATATGACTGAGGTTCTTGACAAATTTTGTATGAAATGTTTTCAATCCATGGAAACTCCTAACTTCCCCTACTATCTTAGGTGTTGATCAATTTATGATAGCCTTTACCTTTTCAGGATCCATTTTCAAAGTGTTTTTTGAGATGAAAAAACCCAAGAATGTCAGTTATGTCTACATAAATGCACTTTTTTTAAAGTTTGATTGTTAATTTTTTTTCATGTAGCATTTGAAGGATTTGTTCCTATTGGGTGATGCGATGCACTCCCCTACCCACGGGTGGTTAATTATGTGGTGTTCTGTTAGATTGTGGTGACTAATTAGAAAAGTACTGTACATACTTCATAAATAGTGGGGTTTGGGGAAAAAAAAATTTGGGCAGTAGCCGACATGGTAGCCAACATATTATGGCTGACATGTTATAACCCTAAAGTGATTTAATACTTGTATAAAAGGGCTTAGGGTTGGGTATTTTTCATAATGTTATGATACGAAATTGGTTCTTGTGGCGGTATTGAGCTGTAAGGGATTATAGATTGTAATCAGGTTGTAATCACTGGATTGTAATAAGATTAGACTTTCTATTTGGTGGACGTAGCCCAGGGATTGGGTGAACCACGTTAAATCTTGGTGCCTTGTGTTCATTTTTTGTGTGTTCTATTATTTTCTGTTATTGGTTATATTTGCATGTAGTTTTTATTTCTGTCTGTGGTTTATCCTAACAAGTGGTATCAGAGCAAGGTTGTCTTTCAGTTATCCTCTGCAAGAAAGTCTCACGGTTAAGTGGGAGTCTCACAGTTGAGTGGGAGCGATGGCAGATGAGGGTAAGTTGAGGGTTGATAGGTTTAATGGGCAGAACTTCTAGTTATGGAAGATGCAAATGGAAGACTATTTATATCAGAAGGATTTATGGAAGCCATTGGAAGGAAAAGCCAAGAATCAGGGAACTATGTTAGAGGTTGAATGGGATCTTTTGGACAAAAAGGCACTCGAAAGCATTCGGTTATGCTTGGCACCATCGGTGGCATTTAATATTACAAAAGCAAAGATGACAGAAGATTTGATGAAAACCCTAGCGACACTGTATGAAAAGCCCTCTGCTTCAAATAAGGTATTTCTCATGAAGCATTTATTTAATATGAAAATGGCAGAAGGTGGATCTCTTGCAGATCATTTAAATGAGTTTAATACTATTACTAGTCAATTATCTTCTGTGGGTATCAATTTTGATGAAGAAATTAGGGCTCTCTTGATTTTGTGTTCTTTTCCTGAAAGCTGGAATGGCTTGGTAATGGTGGTGAGTAATTCTGTTCCTGGATCTAGTACCCTAAAATATGATGATGTGATCAGTGTTATTTTAAGTGAGGAAACTCGTAGAAAATCCTCAGGTGGATCTACATCAGGAAGTTCTTTAAATGCACAAAGCAGGGGCAGAATGACTGAAAGAGGAAGTAACTCTGGAAATCGTGAGAAATCAAGAGGAAAGTCAAAGGGGAGGAGGTCTCAATCAAGAGGACCAAATGATTGCTGGTACTATGAGAAACCATGGCACAAAAAGAAAGATTGTTGGAATCGAAAGAAAAATGAAGGAGATAAATCAGATGGAGACAAGGAGGTAAATGTGGTAAGTAACAAATCCAAAGAGGATGCTTTTCTTCTGTCTTTAGAGAGGGTTGATGATTCATGGGTTTTAGATTCTGGTGCTTCATTTCATGCTACACCTCATAGAGGTTATTTCATTGATTATGTCCAATGGGATTTTGGGCTTGTTTATTTGGGGGATAATGAACCCTGTCAGATTGTTGGAAAGGGAAAAATAAAGATTAAGTTACAGAATGGGAATCATTGGCTACTACATGAGGTAAGACATGTTCCAAAACTAAGTAGAAATTTAATTTCAGTAGGGAAACTCGGTGATGAGGGTTGTGTAGTTACTTTTAATGATAAAAATTGGAAGGTTTCAAAAGGTTCCCTTGTAGTAACAAAAGGTGTGAAAGTAGGCACCTTATATCTTTGTACAGGTCATATTGTTCCTTCTACTTTGATTGTTTCAGAGAAAAATGAATATTCAAGAACAATTACTGCAGTTGAGCAGGGCGAACAAATAGCTGTTGTAGATTCTAATACAACGATGTGGCACAATAGACTTGGGCACATGAGTGAGAAAGGTATGAAAGTACTTCATTCAAGGAAATTTTTACCAAGTCTAAAATGTGTGAATATGGATTTCTGTGAAAGTTGTGTGCATGGAAAACAAAAGAGAGTGAGTTTTGTAAAGACAGGGAAGGAAAACAAAAAGGAGAAATTAGAGCTTGTGCATACAAATGTATGGGGACCAACCCAAGTATCTTCCCTTGGTGGCTCTCATTATTATGTTACATTTATTGATGATGCAACTAGAAAAGTATGGGTTTATTTCCTTAGACAGAAATCTAATGTATTTCAAACTTTTAAGAAATGGAAATGCTTGGTTGAAAATGAGACTGGTAAGAAATTAAAATGTCTCAGATCTGATAATGGTGGTGAGTATTGCAGTCATGAATTTGAAGATTATTGCTCCACTAATGGTATTCGTAGAAAAAAAACTATTCCAAGGACTCCATAGGAAAATGGAGTGGCTGAACGCATGAACATGACTCTAATGGAGTGCGCAAGGAGCATGAGGTTGCATGCTGGGTTGCCCTTACACATGTGGGCAGAGGCTATCAATACTGCAATATATTTGATTAATAGAGGTCCCTATACTCCTTTGGGCTATGGTATTCCAGAGGAAGCATGGACTAGTAAGAAGGTGAGTTATTCTTTTCTCAAGACCTTCGGTTGTGAAGCTTTTTCTCATATAGACTCTGAAAATAGAACCAAGCTAGAAGCTAAATCAAAGAAATGTGTCTTTGTTGGATATGGCATTAATGAATTTGGTTATAGGCTTTGGGATTTTGAAAATCTTAAAATTATTAGAAGTTGGGATGTCATATTCAATGAGAAAGTGTTGTACAAAGATCTGTTGCCGCAACATGAGAAGAAAGAAGATGATTATGTAGTGCTGGATGATACTCCAAAAGCTGATGTTCCAGCCATTCCTCATGATGTGCAACAATTGCAAAAACAAATACCACACACAGTAGTGAATGTTAGATGGTCAACAAGGAAAATTAGACCTCCACAAAGGTTTTCTCCCTCTTTGTATTCTATTTTACTTACTGATGCTGGTGAACCTGAAAGTTATGATGAAGCTGTGCAGGTGGATACTAAGATTCAGTGGGAGTCTCCAATGAAAGATGAAATGGACTCTTTGCTGAAAAATAAGACATGGGATTTGTGCAAGTTGCCTGCAGGTAAAAAGGCTTTATAGAATAAATGGCTTTACAAGTTGAAAGAAGAGGAAGGAGGTAAGAAAAGATTTAAGGCTAGGTTAGTTGTAAAAGGATTTGCATAGAAAAAGGGAATTGATTTTGATGAGATATTTTCTCCTGTTGTTAAAATGACTTCTATTCATACTGTTTTAAGTCTTGTGGCTACTAAAGATTTGCATTTAGAGCAGATGGATGTTAAAATAGCCTCTCTTCATGGTGATTTGGACGAAGAAATATATATGCCTCAGCCACAGGGTTTTGAGGCCAAAGGTAAGGAGAACTTAGTGTGTAAATTGAAGAAAAGTTTATATGGCTTGAAGCAAGCACCTCGACAATGGTATCTGAAATTTGACAGTTTTATGCATGAGCATGGATATAATAGGTGTCATTCAGATTACTGTGTTTATTTTAAGAGGTTGGATGATGATAGCTACATTATTTTATGTTTATATGTTGATGATATGCTTGTAGCTGGGTCTAACATGGATCATATTAAGGGGCTGAAATGCCAATTAGCACATGCATTTGCTACGAAGGATTTGGGGGCAGCAAAACAAATCCTTGGTATGAAGATTTGCAGAGATAGGAAGAATAGAACATTGACGCTATCTCAAGCTGATTATGTTGAGAAGGTGTTGCAATGTTTCTCTATGGAGAATGCTAAAGCTGTCAGCACACCTTTACCTGGTCATTTGAAATTGACTAAGGAGATGTGTCCCAAGACACAGGAAGAGGAGGATAAGATGTCCAAGGTACCCTATGCTTCAGCTGTAGGAAGTTTGATATATGCTATGGTATGCACTAAGCCAGAAATTGCACATGCAGTGGGAGTCGTTAGCAGGTATATGAGTCATCCAAGATTTGAGCATTGGAATGCTGTCAAGTGGATTCTCAGATATTTGAGAGGAACATCCAATAAGTGTTTACACTTTGGGCACTCTACTACTAATTTACAGGGCTATGTTGACTCAGATTTGGTTGGGGATATTGATACCAGGTGGAGTACTACAGGTTATGTCTTTACTATTGGTGGGGTAGCCGTGAGCTGGGTTTCTAGGTTACAGAAGATTAATGCTCTCTCCACTACAGAGGCAGAGTATGTTGCTGCTACAAAGGCAGCCAAAGAGATGATATGGCTTCAGTTCTTCTTGGAAGAATTGGGACATCCTCAGAAGGATAATTATTTTTTCACAGATAGTTAGAGTGCCATTCATCTTGCTAAGAATTCAGCTCTGCATTCTAAGACCAAACACATACAGTTGCAGTACCATTTCATTCGGTCATTTTTGGAGGATGGATAGTTAAATATGGAGAAGATACATACCAATGACAATCTAGCAGATATGTTGACAAAGGTTGTAACAAGGGAGAAGTTGAACTCCTCTTCAGGTTCGGTTGGTCTTTTAGACAGAACATGAATAAAAGAACAGTAGAGTCTAGGATGGTTTGATCTAGTGGGAGCCCCATGTGGTAGTGGTATTGCTACAGGATCAGTCTCCAAGTGGGAGATTGTTGTTTAGTGTGGAGCCTGATCAATCCCCAAGTGGGAGATTGTTAGATTGTGGTGACTGATCAAGAAAGTACTGTACATACTTCATAAATAGTGGGGTTCAGAGCATCACCCCGAAAAAAAAAAAATTTGGGTAGTAGCTGACATATTATGGCTGACATGTTATAACCCTAAAGTGGTTTAATACTTGTATAAAAGGGCTTAGGGTTGGGTATTTTTCATAATGTTATGATACAAAATTGGTTCTTGCGGTGGTATTGAGCTGTAAGGGATTACGGATTGTAATCAGGTTGTAATCACTGGATTGTAATAAGATCAGACTTGCTATTTGGTGGACGTAGCCCAGGGATTGGGTGAACCACGTTAAATCTTGGTGCCTTGTGTTCATTTTTTGTGTGTTCTATTATTTTCTGTTATTGGTTATATTTGCATGTAGTTTTTATTTATGTCTGTGGTTTATCGTAACATATTCCATGTTCACTAATAGTCATGGCTTTTGGTGCAATGGAAAATGGGCCCTACAATTGGTATCAGAGCCTGGTTTTGTCCTGGTCATGGGTTCAAATCTCCCCAGTGCCTTCTCGACCCATGTAAGCACCTAGTATGTGTGTCGAGGGGCAGATTGTTGGGTGATGCGATGCGCTCCCCTGCCCACAGGTGGTTAATTATGTGGTGTTCCATGTTCACTAATAGTCATGGCTTTTGGTGCAATGGCAAATGGGCCCTATAGTTCCAAGTGTTTCATATGTTCTTCCTTGGTACTACTAAATATTAGTATTTCATCTAGATAGACCACTAGACAAACTTACCTATAAAGTCATGAAGCACTTCATTCATCAACCTTTTGAAGGTGTTGGGGGCATTGTTAAGAGAATATAGCATGACAAGTCATTCATATAATCCTTCACTAGTTTTATATATTGTTTTCCTCTCATCTCTAGGCCTAATCCTTATCTGATGATAGCCCAATTTAAGGTCTATTTTATAAAAATAGCATGCTTTTCTAAGTTGGGCTAGTAGATCTTCAATCCTGGGTATAGGGAACCTATACCTTATGGTTATTTTATTGATTTCCCTAAAGTTAGTGCAAAGTCTCCATTTTTCATCTTGTTTAGGGGCCAATACACTAGGGACTACACAAGGGATAAGACTCTTTTGGATGAGTCCTTTTGCCAACAAATCACTAATTTGTCTAGATACCTCTACATTTTGATCAGAGGTGAGTTTGTATGCAACCTTGTTCGGGAGAGAAGCCCTTGGTATGAATTTTATCTAATGTGAGATGTCCCTCAATGGTGGGAGTTCATCAGGTGTGTCTCTTGCAAGTATTCCTTACTACTTTTGCAGTAGACCATCTACTTCCTTAGGCACTTCTTTATTGTTTTCTTTCATCTTAGGTTTGAGAACTAGGGAATACCCTATCTAAGAGTCTTGGATGCTATTCATCATTTCTTGTTCTTCTACCATAATGAGAAATTTCTATTTAGATTTCTCTAGGTGAGGGTCTAGGTTAGGAAGAAGGTTATATTTATGACCATCTTTAGTGATCTGGTACTTGTTTATGACACCATCATGTTTGGCCTTAAGGCCATACTACCATGGATGCCCTAGTAAATGGTGAAAAATTTCCATGTCTATAATGTCACAAAGGACTATATCCTTGTAGTCTTTTATTGAAAAATCTACCCAAGCCTGTTCATCTATAAGGGTTTTTTGCCCTTTTGTCAACCAAGATACATGGGAGGGATTAGGGTGGGGTATTTTCCCTAAATTTAGTTTATCTATCATTTCTTTAGATACAAGGTTTTCTGTATAACCAAAATCAATAACTACCTTGCATACCTTTCCATGACTTTTGTAGTTGGTCCTAAAGAGAGTCTTTCTTTAAGGAGGCTACACTAGCACGGGTGCTTGAATCAATGTCCACTTAACCATGAGAGTATCCCCTTCTTCACTAGCATATTATCTTACACTTTCATCATCATCCTCTTGGAAAATATTCATTATTCTCTCTCCTTAGTTATTCTACTTCTTAGGACACTTGTTTTTTGTTACCTCTTTTTTTTGCCGCCAAAAGGTTTAAATTCAAATCTGCGACCTGTTCAACTGTTAGCCAAAAAAAATTTATTTTAATGCCCCGACTCGCCAAGTTTCTCTTCGTCAAATTTTAGATGGATCGACGGTCGGCGCGATCTCGTCATCAAAAGTTGCATGAGAGATAGTATTAACGACATCGCGCTTGAACAACACGTGTTTGGTGGGCCCTGCAGGTGGGCCACAACGGAGGGCGGTCGGGAAAGTTTTCCGGTGCCGCAGGCGCTATGGCGCTATCGCACGCCAACTGAAAAATCTCCATGGCAACATAGCGCTCGGCAGAGATGCTCACGTTGGCGGGCAAGTCACATTGCCAAAAAAAATGTTGCGACGATCGGGTAAAAGTTTGGCGGGCCAGAGAAAATAAACGGCAAGAACTTTAGACAAATATTGGGCCCCATTGTGTACCTCATCTGCCCAGTTGGCGGAGCCCGTGTCATGGCAGCGAATCAAAAAGAACCATGCACAGATAGGGACACGTCATCAGTTGGGCGCTATGGTGCTATGGAAATTTAACCTCGATTTTCCCATAGCGACATGGTGCCTGGTCGACACGTGGTCACCCTGTGAGGCCAAGTCGCAAGATTTCCCAGTGGTGTTCCGATGGGCCAGTGAGGAACTGCCACGTGTAACCAGGCTGGAATCTCTATCAGTATGGTTGGCACAGTCAAGGTTTGCGATCTCCACCGTCAAATTTGGTTGCATCAACGGATGGTGCCATCTCGCTATGGCAGAGATGCGCAGATATTATCTTGGCGACATAGTGCCCATCTGTCGCGTGGCCATTCTACGGATCAAGTCTCGGGTTCACCAATCGGATGATGACATGTGTATATGTCAGGACATGGCAACCAGCGAGCTTAGTAGTTTCAGGAGGGACGGCGAGTGAAGTACGATGTCGCTCTGATCATCAGATCTGCAAAAATCTATGGTTGGCGCTATCTTGCCATCAAGAGCTGCTCGGACTTTTACATCAGCGACATAGCACCCGTGCGCCACATGTCCTGGCGGGGCTGTGTTTCATGCCGTCAGAAGTAGATAGGGTGGGGTGACTGACGAACCAACAGGGGGACGCCACATTATGGCAGGCCCGGCGAATCAATAGGACAGAGGGTTACAGAAGGTCAGGTTCTCCACCGTCAGATTTGATGAGATCAATGGTAGGTGCCATGTCACCTTAGTGAGGCTGCAAGATTTTTACCATGGCGACATCGCGCCTGACTGACATGTGTTAGTGGGGTCAGGTCTCATCGGATGCATCATTGAGGTGGCGCCAATTCGGATGGAGGCCCAGTCACAGGAAAGAGAGTCCACGGCGAATCAGAAACAACCACGTGTGCCGAGTCAGAACACAGATATGTTGAGGGGCCAAATTTCCTGATACAATCAACACATTAAGGGGTGGATTCTCCACCATCAGACCTACAGGAATCTAGGGTCGGTGCTATCTCGCCATGGAGGAACTACACAGATTTTACAATAGCAAGTTAGCGCTCGGAAGACACGTGTCCTCGCGTTTCAATTTTTGACGTGGCAATTAGCTGACGGCCAGTGGTTAGGTGATAAGGTGGCGCGGTTAGTTCGATGAAGGCAATCAACTGCGAAAGGACTCTCCAAGTGGCAAGACAAAGGATTATGATTGGCCCACGTGGCCTAGTCGACATATAAGAAATCGGGTCGGCTAATAGGCCAGTTTGATTCATGAACCAAGATGCAGAGGCGATCGACGTATCTTGCAATCTGATCTTCGCGATCATTTTTGACCTACCAGGAATGAATGTAGGACATAAGGACACTCCACCCATCTGGTTGGTCCATCTACCATGTTAGGGAATGTTGTGGCATCGTTTCTATCTTCTCCAGGCTCTTCTCAGAAGAAATGAGATTTCTCAGTATGCAGGCCAGGATTTCAATTCAGATCCCCGATTGGATTCTCAAGACAGGAAGTTAATGCCAGTAGGTAAGAAGTGAATGCAATGCGGAAATCTTCAGTTATGCCTGATCTATAAAGGTAGTTTCGTGATCTATTCTGAAGGTCGATTCTTCCTGATTTCCTCTGCTACTGCTTGTAGACTTGCAGTGTAAAACCCCTTTATCTCTGAGTCATGTAATAGCCTGTATCATCTCTTTCAGCCATCAGTGTGAATGTGCATCACTTTTCCTCCCATTGGTGTATTGTTGAGATCAACGATCTGTATACTGTATCTATCTTTGATCTATCGAATAATACATAAGTGAAATCTCCTTTTCCTAGTGTCATTCGGTTGGTTTCTTCTGATCTGTATGTGATTACTGATCGATATAAGTCTGGATGTGTATGACTTTTGCATGTTATTCTGGTTTTGTAGCATATATATGGGCAGGAATGAGTTTGAACACTCTATTTTGGTGCATCACCACCTTAGATTAGACTAGGTAGATTTGCTTTGACGCTCTCTTTCTCCCTTTCCCTTCTGAGAATAGATAGGTGCGCCCTGACAGTAAGAGGAAGCCGGCCTTCTCTGGAGACTCAACCTCGTAGTTCAAGTCCCATAGCTTGTAGGTTGTTTCCATGTTTCACTAGGTTGTCCTCGCGCATAGGCCTTGGACAAGGGTGCAAACCTAAGTGACAACATTTGTATAGTGGCCTATCTAGTTACAATTGTAGAATTTGATCTGCCCATTGTTTCTTCCACCATTTCTACTTATGCCATTACCTCTCCTTTCTCTGTATCCACCTCCTAAACTACTTTATCTTTGTGGTCTATTGCTTTTTGTTTCTTTATCTCCGTAGTTTCATCTTCCTCTATCATTCTTTCCTTTGTTTCTATCACTTTGTTCATTCCTTCTTTTGAACTTCTCTTCAACCTTGAGTGCCTATTGTTAGCACTAGTTTACTATGGTAGGAATTTTCAAGCTTAGTTCATCTTGAATGGAAATCCTTAGTCCTTGTATGTATCTTGCAAGTTTCACACTTTTAGGTTTAACAAATTTAGACTTCATAACTAACTTTTGAAATTCTTCAGTATAGGTAGAGATGTCCATCTCTTTCTATCTCAAACTCATTCTCTTCTTATGAAATTAAACTTCATATTCCTCAAGGACATAGGTCTCTCTAAGTAGGTCACCATATTCTTCCATGTGGTGACTAGATTCTTTTTACTCTTCACCCTAACATCTTGATTGATGTTCCACCATGTGAGTGTAGTGCCTTTGAGCCTTGACTTGGCAATATTCACCCTTTGATCCTTAGGGATGTCTTCACAGTCAAAGAAACTAGTTAGGGCATCTATCTAATCTATTGTAGCCTTTGGGTCCATCTTCTCATTGTATGTAAGAAAATCCAGCTTAGCATCCATGTTTCTCCTCTCCATATATTATTAGAGTCCTCACAAGTAGCCTCCGGTCAGTAGGACATTTTGCATCCTCCTAGTCAAGGGGTTTTTCATCATTCCCTTGTTTGACTTCTTCAGAGTTTTCACCACTTTTACTACAAAGCTCTTCCTTAAGATTATTGTTCTTTATTTTTGTGTCTTGCCAAAATTTGAATTCAAATACAAACCCCACCCAATGGTCACCTCTCTAGTTTAATATTATTTTAAACGTCCTAGAATATCAAAAAAATTAGATGATCAAACCTTATGATTTGTCTCCATGGGCCTGCAAGTTCCTCATTGTCAGATCGAGATAGATCAATGGTTGGCACTGTGTTACTATTGAAAGTTGCACATCATTTTGCATTAGTGACATGGCACCCTTCTGTTGTGTGTCAGGTGGGTCCTCCCCTCCTTGTTGTTTCTCCGACACTGGGTCTTTTTCCATCCACGATGAGTGCTATGGCGCTATCAAAAATCCATGCTTCTCGCCATTAGCAACATAACACCTAGTCAAAAAAATGATACTGTGGTGACATCAGGCAGGTGGGTCCATGTTCCTTCTATGGGCTGCAGGTTGGACAGGGTGGCGGGCTGAGCTAGCAATTCTATTGGTGCCTACTTCCAAAATTTCTGATCTTTGTCAGACCTTCTGACAATGCGAGAAAGCAGGTTGGTGACACGCGTCCAGGTGGTGTCACAGAGTGCAGTCATATAGGCTCAAAGAGAACATGTTTTGAGCACCGTCGGATCTTCACAAATTGAGGGCTGGCACTTTCTTGCATTATCAAGATGCGAGGAAATTAAAAAATGTGGGGAAGCGATTTGGCGACACCTGGCACAAGATGACATAATGGGCTCGCCCTTCTCCAAGTGTTATTACGACTCGTCCTTGGTGGCAGTTATCGAGTGAGTTAGATTATGATGAAGGCCTCTCATTGGCCCATCTAGCTTACTAGGTATGCAGTTCTACAGATCTTTGAGCACAGTTTGATGTAGGCTGATCTACGGTCCCCGCTTCCCCACATTATGGAGATGCAAGGAAATTTAAAAATGCGAGAAAGCGAGTGGCTGCCACATGTTTTCTGTAGGACCAGTTTCTCAGTGGGTCACCAGTTGGATGCTAGGTTCTGTCAGGTGGTTACCAAGTGGTTTCATGGATCAAAAAATTTATGAAGGCAAGCACAGATCTTCCACAATTGTTGATCTCATGGAGATCAACGGTGGGCACTATCTCGCTATAGAAAGTTGCACAAATTTTAACCATAGCGACATAGCACCTTAGCGACATGTAGCAGGGTGGGGCCAAGCATTATGGAACTACAGGGATGATTCCAGGTTGTGCCAGATGGATGCTAGGTTGTGCCAAGTGTGCTAAGTGTTTTGAGGGCCCAGAAGTTTTAAGGACAAAGCGTAGTATGATGGCAAGTCTTCACGATCATCAGATCTAAGGAAATTGATGGTGAGTGCTATCTCGCTATGGGAAAGTGCTCAAAGGATACACATAGCAACATAGTGCCTCACTGAAATGTTGGCCCAGATGGCTCCTCCTGCTTACGGGTCTCATTTGACTTGCTGACTATGTTGACTCCAAATCTAGAAACTAGAGAAATCAAGAGTTTTACATAAATCTGATCTTCATGATCGATTCGAGCTACCAGAAGTGAATGCGAAACATACAGGAACACTCTACCACCCTGACCTATCTATCTACCTAGTCAGAGTGATTTAATGGCACTATTTCTATCCTCTCAAGGGACTTTTGGCAACAAAGATCAGATTTTCTTTGGATCCCATGATTGTTCTCTGCAGGACTTAATGGCAGGTGGTTGGGGAGTAATTATAGTTGGATGGATAATCTTAGTTATGCCTAAACTATAAAGGCAATTTTTGTAAATTTTGTAAAGGTCGATCTTTCTCTGTTTTCTCTATTACTACTCTGCAGATTCTCAATCTAAATTCCCCTATGCCTTTGAACTACATGATTTTCTATCGTATCTCCTTCAGCCATTGGTATGAAAGTGCAAGAATTCTTTGCCTCTTACTGGTGTTTTGTAGAGATCTATAATCTACATGATTGTATCTCCCTGGCCTATGAATGATAATATAAGTGTATCTCTCTTTTCCTCTCCAAGAGTAGTTAGGTGCATCCTGATAGTAAGAGGAAGCCAGCCTTCTCTAGAGACTCAACCTCACAGTTCAAGTCCCATAGCTTGGAGGTTGTTTCCATGTTTCACTAGGTTGTCCTCATGCATAGGCTTTGGAAAAGGGTGCAAACCTAAGTGACAAAAATTATCCATCTATTTCCTCATCAACACATCTCCTTGTCCCTTTTCTTAGCTTGCCTTATTTTCTAGTCTCCAAGGTATTTGACTATCTTTGCATTGCTCATCCTTGTAGATAACCCTCCACCATCTTCTCCTTCCATGGTGTTAATAGATATTTTACCATAAGGGATCTAGGTTGCTTTGATACCACTTGATGTAGAGCTCTCCCTTACTTAAGAAACTAGGTTGTGGTGTGGCCTTATGGCTTCTTCAAATACTTTAAGATTGATTCAAGAGAGGGCTCTACACCTTTGTATGAAGTTTACTTAAAATCATGAACTAGGTACTTAGAGGAGCACAACTAGGTCTCTAAGCACAAAACCACTAAATAATAGGGAAATGCTTCAAATGGGGACCTATGTGCTCAAAGAGGAATGGAAAGGTTCTTGAACATTCAACAAGCCAAACACCCTTTTAGAATATTCTTTTGGTTTCAAGGTTTCAGACTCCCAACTGATTAGACAACCACCAAACCAAAAATGCAACAATTAGCCCTATTAGGTTTAATTAATTAGGTTTTTGAAAGAAGTACAAATGCAACAATTAGCACTATTAGGTATAATTAATTAGAGATCATTTTCCACCATTAGAAAGGTTTTATCCATTCCCTAAGTGCCTTTGGCACTTCAATGCATGTTTTCCTAAACCAAACACAAAGATGTTTGATCTAGGGTTGGGTTGAAAAATTAGATAACTTGTTCCCCATCTCCCATCTTTCTAAGGTCTTATGGAACACCCTCCTAACTTTCATTTTACTAAGTGGCAAGATATTCCCATGGTGTAAATGCAAGCTAGGGCATTTTTCCCAAAACTTGTCAATGAAACAAGGGTTTTGGTGTGCCCAAGGAAGAATGTTGAATATCTTTTGAAGCTTATCACTTCAGTCCTTCAAAACACTTGCACTCCTCTCCTAATACATCTAAGATTTAGGTTTAAATAATTATTTTCTTCTATCAATCCATACAACCCCATACATCATGTGTTACAATAAATTACAAGGAAAGCTGGGAGATTTTATTGATTTCAAATTTGCAAAAGTGCATATTCTATCTGCCACCCACTTGAAAGGGTTATTTGAAGACCTTTCCCAACTAATCCAACTAATTTTCAAAGGATATGACCATTGGGGAGTGATAAAGTGAAATTTGTTAAATGTAATTAGAAATTGTTAGGCCTTTATTGAGTAGTCAGTGAAAACTGAGCTCATGTGGGCATCAGAGACAAATTCCCTTTGTGCTGAGTGTTTAGTGGTAACCAAGTTTAGAGCTAGTATTGACTGAGTTGGGTTGGTTAACAAAGGAACGCTCGCATAAAATCTATATTAACCAAGTTGAGTCAGTTAACACAGGGACCCTCTGTGTTAATCGAGTACACATCTTTAAAAGTCTAAGAACACACCTACTCTATCCTAGGACTGAGATGTGCCTGATGACCATAGTAAAAAAAACCATTTTTTATAAAATACCAATGGTGACTAGGACTTACAAATAGGCTTATTTGTAACTAGAAAAACTACTTTTACAAATGACTCCTAGGCTTGAATGCTCTTGAGTGGAACTCATGAAGAGTTTTAAGTAATGGATGCTCTAGAGAGTAGAGGAATAGTTGCTCCTACACCACTATGCCTTCTTGTTGTGAGTAACCTTTGCATACAAGTCTGGGCTTGTTTCTCACAATTTCACCTTGCTCATTCATCTTATTTTTGAATACCCATTTGGTTCCTATCACATTCTTGTCTTTAGGTCTAAGAACTAACTCTCATGTTTCATTATTCACAATCTGATCTAGTTCTTGCTTCATTGCTTGAATCCAATCATCATATTTAAATGCTTCATCTACACTTTTGGGTTCAATTTGAGAAATTAGACATATCTCCTCATTAGCTTTGTTTCTTGTGATCACACCTTTGTCTTTACTTCCAATTATCTATGCTAGAGGGTAATTCTTTGATAGATTCCTAGTAGAGGTAGGAGTTTACATCTCAACTCTTATATCCTCTCTTGTTTCAGAACTTTCTCCACTTTTCTCAACAACTTGCACATCATTCTACATATCATTGTTAGTCTCAAAGAAAACTTTCACATTCTATCTAACAATTCTAGAATTATCTTCTTCTTCATCTAAATTGTAATCTAAAATCTTTTCCTTAATTCCAAACTTTTCATCAATCTTTACATTTGTAAATTCAACTATTGTCTTCGTTCTATGATTAAAACATCTATATGCCTTGCTTTCCAATCAGTAGCCAAGAAACATACCTTCATCACTCCTTCAATCAAACTTATCATAACTTTACAAATATCTGATAATTCACCAAGCTGCTTTATCTTCTATGAGACAAAATTTCCTTCATCATACTTAGGACTAATCTTTCTTACCATGATCTTCAAAAGTCATTAAACTTATCCTTCAAGGACCTGATGCTTTGATACTAATTTTTATAATATATAGTCCACCAATATAACTATTGGGGGTGGGGGGGAGGGGTGTGGCACCCATAGGTTAGGCAAGTTGATTTGAAGTTGTGGGTAAACTCCATTGTCTTAGGTTAAACTCACTACCCATCATGACCCTACCACAGAAACTTGAGGGAGGTGTTGGTCATCCTATGGCCAAAGGGATTGGTCTAGCCCCAAGCTTGCCCCATAAAGGGAACCCACTGGGCTTGGGTCATGGGGATATCCTCCGAGAACATGTGTGTGTGTGTGTGTGTGTGTGTGTGTGTGTGTGTGTGTGTGTGTGTGTGTGTGTGTGTGTGTGTGTGTGTGTGTGTACATATGTAGGTATGTATATATATGTATGTATGTATATATGTATGTATGTGTATATATGCATGTATGTATGTATGTATGTGTGTGTGTATATATATATATATATATATATATAACACAATGAGGGGGGGTGAATTAGTTATCCAACTAATATCACAATTATCAACCTTATTAAAATTTAACCATATGAGCAATATAATTAGAAACCACAACAAGATAATCATACACAATAACACTAAATATGTTAACTAAGGAAACCCTTGATCAGATGGAAAACCTCGGTGGGGATGGTACCCACAAGATGATGTACTAATATAAATATTTCTTGTTAGAGGATGGACTCTATTAGGATTCAATAAAAAAATTCAAAACATATCAGTCCCTATTCGGATATTTTGAATCCTTATTAGGAGGTTCCAACCCTATTAGGAGTTGTGGAAGATATTGGACCCACTATCCAAATAGCTTCAAGGGAAAGATCAATGAATCCACTTTCCAAGTGATCTTTGTATTATTCCTTACAAAATAATAAATATTTCTATAATGTCTACCAAATTTTTTCTCTTCTGATCTTGTAACTAGATCACAAAAATTGCATCCAATAATACCTTGGATCACTTACATGCATTCAGTAAATACTTTTCTCTATTTAGCACTTCGCACTTTATACAATGATCACAATATGCATACACATCTAAAAAACAAGGAAAACATCTTTCCTTTATACTATATCTTCAAAATTATTCCTTGAGTCACCTTGAGGCTTTCTCAATTAATTATAATAAGATAATTAATTAATTTACAATTACAATAGCATTGTCAACTCAAAGTATATACAACTTATCACTCATGTGACACTAGGGATTGCACATTCGCTAACATCATCGTTAGATTTTCATCAGTCCCTGGAAAACCACACATCAACAGATTATATTACTATCAAAGGATACAATGCAAATATTAGAAATTGCTTCTTAGGTACTCTATCTCTATAGTGCTCTCTATAAATTAGGCATATATTTTGTACATCTTCGACTTATGTGTTGCACATCAAACCTTCACATTAGGACACTATACTGAACATGTCCATGAACGTGTATCACCAGACAATCAAAACATTGTCCATATAACTAAGATATTTTTCTTCTACTCTACTAGTCTTCATAGACTTACTACTATGTCAACATCAATAAAAAACACAATCATGAATGCAACATGGCAATACTCTCCAATGCTTAAGATACTTCCCCAATGTAGTATCATAAGAATTCGTGCTAACAAATCCAACATGATATCACTATGGAAAATTTAGTCACACTACAAATATTTGTAGAAGCAAACATAGTATGCAAAACTCTAAATCTAAGTTTACTAGTTGTTTTTTTTATTGCAAGAAATATGAACATTAGGTGCAAAAGTGTAGGTCAAGACTAAGGAATACACCTACTACACCAAGATTTGAAGGTTACTTCTATAACTATAAGAAATATGGGCATAGAGAATTTAAATGCAGATGATAAAAAAAATATTAATGGTCAAATCAGAGGAAGAAAAATTATGCACCTAATAATACATGTTCCAAGTGTCACAAGTTTGGACATTAAAGAAAGAATCATAGGACTCAAGTACATTCAGAAAATTAGACAAAGAATAAAGGAAAAGGTAAAGTGGACATTGAGAAAGTGAGGAATGAAATGAACTAGAAATGGAAAAAGAAAAAAGAAGATGGAAATAGTAGTGCTAATGGAGCTAAGATCATCCAATCCATTGGAAAAGGTGATCATGTCATCTCAAAGTAAGCAAGAGAGGTATGTATGAAACTGTATACTTAGTTGATATATCATACATTAGTTCTTTACATAAAAAATATGCCAAAAGTTTATATCTACATATACAACATGCATAAGAAATTTTTTTTGAAAGGTTTCTGAGTAAGAAAATTATCTATGTTGACTGAGCATTGCAACATGGACCAAGCATTTCAAGAATGATGGAGACTGGGTGACATGGAATAGACCGAGCTATAGACCTAGTTTAATGGCATCAATATTGTTTGAGATAGATGGCTTCCACAATTCTAAGTACACAACATTAATGGAGACCCTAATTGATCAGGAAGAAGGTATATAATAAATTTTAAAGACATTATTTCATACAATGTATTCAGATTTTCAAGAGGACATAATGATTTAGCAATTTAAGCAACCAATAGAGATTTCAAGAGAGATTCTATAAAAAGTTTGAATGAGTCAAGAACATGAACGAGTGTCAAGTATCCAGAGAAGGAAGAACTTCAAACCCTATCTACTATCATGGAGTCTTAATCAACCTCTAGAATAAGTCAAGAGGTTTGTAAACTTCAACTAGTGGAGAGTGAAACCTATCCTCCACCTAAGTTTCATGTTATTCTAGAGATTGCTATGAAATGAGACTCTATGGGTGCACTATCTTTAATACCACCTAAGGTTATTATGATCCATGATGTCAAAAGTTGTTATATGTGCAAAATTGGAGAAGTAGGATATTATGAAATAAGAGAAGCTTGTGGGAAGATGTGTAATGAAAGAATCTTGAAGGAAAATTTTCAAATTGTTCAAAGGAAAAGGTTAACTTGTACCCTAGAATTCCCAAAAAAATTGAAAGTCGAATCGATAAAAGTTGTTTTGAGAAGAATTCATGACATGAGGTATTGATTAAAAAATGGACCAATGGAAATCATGAAGAAAATGATACAAAAGGTTATAGGTTATCCAACCCTACACAAGAAGAAGCCCATGTGATGTTTGAGCCATGAAGAAGTTGAGGCTAACAATAGAGCTGAGTGGAATGGACATGGTCTATCCATTACAAACATTTATGATCCACTAATTGAATTTTTAGTGAGAATCAATGCTCATAAATTCTATCAATTGAGCAAGTTGGATAGTATACCTTTTATGGATGTGGATCATGCGTGGAATATTTTGATGAAAGATCATGAGTATGATCTTGTCGAGCTATAGAAGTTACAACTTGTAGAGAATCTATCATCAATAAGAAAAGTAAAGAATTCAATGTGCAAGTTCAAATCCCTAATTGTTTGTATTTTATTTTATATCCAGAAGTATTTTCCAGGTATTGGAAATGTTTTATGGGAGCAAGACAAACCATTAACGAGAAAAAGAAATGAGTATATTACACAATTGGGAGAAAATTTTGAAAATGCAATGGCTTCTAATTTTGATGAATTTAAGCAAAGAATGAAAAGGACAGGTGATCCCACAATAATGGGCTCCACTTTTTGATCAATTTTGACACTAAGATCAATATTTTTGAAACAAACCTCGCATTTGAGTGACTATATCTCTAAAACTATGAATAATTTCAAGATGAGGTAAACTAGTTATTTCTAGTACTATATTCCTACTTTGTAAACATTTTTTTTAATTAAAAAATAATAATTATTTAAGTCAATTTTTTCTTCACCTCCAAAAAGTGGTACATATGAAAAATCAATATTTTTAAAGAGTGATAGTCCATTTGATACACATAACTTTTTTTCTAGAAATGATAATGAGGTAATTCTTTTGGTGTTGGATTTGTAACATCAATACCCAATGGTTGCATTTGTTTTGATTGAATTTGGTTGAATATTGTATAATTTATGAAGTTTTGAAGTGACATCAATTGTAATTCAAACATACATTCATTTTGACACAGATAACTTGAACTCAATTTATCATAAATCTATTTTATTTTATTTTAACAGAAAGTTATCTTAGCAACCTATTTCCTAGATATTTTTTAAATTTTTTTTAAACCTAATTTACAAATTTTCCTGAAGTGTCAAAGTCAGTTGATGCTCAACCATTAATGAACCTATAATGAGTTAAACTCATATTTGAAAGTCTTAATGAATATAATATGTATTATAATTATAGTCATTGGAAAGCTTGCTTTGAGCAACACAAATTGTAACTTTTTATTTTACAGTAGGAGATCATTCAATCTCAGTTTTGGAGGTTGAAAGAGACGGTTTCATTTTTTCAGAAAACAACACCAAAAATTTGTAAATTGACATGTTCGCAAAAACAATATGTTTGCGCGAACATGGTAGACATGTTCACATGAACATAGCAGACATGTTCACGCGAACATATGTTCGCACAAACATATGAGAAAAATAATCCAGTAATTGGAAATTTAAATTAACATGTTCGCATGAACATGTAAAATCATTTGTGTTTGTGCGAACATAAAGAAAGGAAAATTTATCAAGATCTCAAATGGAAAAATGGAATTTTAATCGCAAAAACATCATTAAAATATGTTCGCATGAACATATTAATAAGGTATGTTCACACGAACATAAAACAATCATATGTCCATGCGAGCATAGTTAGCATGTTCATGCAAACATACATAAAATTCAATATGAGAATTTTTCATCATTTTGCGATTTCCTTCATTCCCCAAAAGTGGTACCTAGTATTGTGGGTTCACCCAATGAGAATTCTAGAAGAATTGGACATGCAAAGTATTATAGTGACATAATTTTTCTTATTGAGATAGACAATACTTTTGTACAAGCAATTAAGCTGAGGAAGGCTTGGTTACAATATTTTGAATATGAGATAGAAAGTGATGTTGTAAGTGCAAACATAGATGCACTACTGAAAGAAGAGATAGATGTCAAGGCTGAACCATTTGAAAGATACGAGGAAGCCAAAGCAATGATAACATTGAACATCAAGGTAGCTTCCAAGGAAAAGAAAATGAAGAAAATGATTGAAGATCTAGAAGCTAAGTTGGGCACCCTAGGCAAGGGAAAAGAAAAATTGACACAAGGTCTTGGTAAAGATGAAGAACAAGATAGTGGTAATAAGGAAGATGATATAGAAGAAGGTGACAAGGGAAATCCCTAGTTGTTGGCATGCCACCAAGAAAGAAGACTCTAGGAACAAAGAAGAAGTAGGAATTGACACCTCCACCACCAAATAAGCCAAGGACAAGGGAAACTACTAATGTTGAGAAAACTACTAAGAAGAGAGTAGTAGAGTCTATTGGGCCTAGTGCCCCCAAAACTAGAAGAAGGAGATTAGATAGAGGACCACCACAAAGGAAACAAAAGTCTATTCATGAGGTATGTTCATACATAAAGTGTTCTCCATGATTGTCTAGTTTTATATTTTTATACTAGATAATGATGAAAAGAATAGAATTGAGGAGGTTGTGATAGAAATGATGTCAAATTTCAAGCTAGCTCCTAGTGAAATAGTGAGACAAGTACCCAAAGATCTGTATGAGAAATTGAAAGAAAAAATGGGAACATGCAAAGAAGGTAGATAGAATGATAAGGACTAGTGTATTAGTTAGAGTTATGCTTGACTTATCCTAGGAGCAACAAGACACATTTTTGGAATAGCATAGGAATAAATTTGTTCTAAAATAGAGAACATTTTTTGTATTGATAAATAAGGAGAAAGTTGTATGACAACAAAGTGAATTGATGCTGACGAGCATTTTTGGACTAACTATAAAGAAGGTAGAATAAATAGTGTTTTAAATGTAAAAACTTTGGACATGTAGCATGCTCATGTAGGAAGATGGTTTTTTAAAATGATAAAATGAAAATATATCTTATGATTTAGAGAAGTGTGACAAAGATGAATCTTTTAAGGTATGTTATGATTTCTAAAGGAAATTTTATCTTATGGGGGAGATAATGATGGTAATATCTCTTACCCCTATGAATTAGATATGTTGATGTTGCATGATAACTTTTGAGAAGTTTTTTCTTATTGCTATTGCTATTGCTATTACTATTGTTATGATAGATTGGTTGATAACATGAATGAATGAAGGATAGTGATATAATTAGATCTATATTTGTGTACATATCTTTTTTTGAGTTGTCTTAATCATTTTAGAGGATGATTGATGGTGAAATGGTAATTTAGAAGATATACCATTGTTCAGATTTTTAAAATTAGTAGCCAAAAAGAAAATTATATAGACCATAGAAAAGCTTGTATGACCCTATAAATTTTTGAGTTGATAGATCTTTATATCTCCTATAAAATAAATTTCTTCCAAAAATAATAATTTTGAGGTCTCAGGGGTCAAATGTATTAATCTTAAAAAATTGTATTGCTCATATTATTGTTGCAACAAGAAGTTCACAGAAATCTGCAACTTGCATTAAGTTCTTGAGAAAGGTTTCTTGGCTAGTTATGAAAATCAAGTGTCATGCTTATAAAGATATGATATTATTGTTTTTAGCATGTACTGATGAACTTCAGATCAAGTTTTTGATTTCAAGATGAAGAAGTCTACATTTTTTTAAAGTATAATGGAGGTTGATATGATAACATGATTGGTCAACATGTATGACAAAAATTATTGTATGATCTTTTGGGACTCAAATTTGCATTGATGATTTGAGTATTATTCTAAGCTTTTGAGTCAATTTGAGCCCTTATAAGTGCATTTAATGCATGTGTACCCAATGGCCCTTTTGAGGCCTAAGAGGTGTTTTATGTTTCTAACACCTTGTATTCAACATATCCATGCATGCCCTAAGGATAAATTGTCATTCCTAGTCATTCCGTGAAGTTTCATTTTGAGCAATGTTCAGATTTGCATTTTTGCTCATGTCAAACAATGATATGAAGCCTAGTTTACAATTTAATATCTTGTACCTAGTTATGTTTCATGACTCGCCACTTTGGGAGTATTTAGTATGTATATCAAAAAGCCTGTGTTTCCATTTTCAATTCATTTCAATATGTTTTTTCTAGATTTTGAATCCCTCAAAGTTGGTTGTTTACTATTGTCATGCTGATGTAAATTGTTCAAAATTCTAGGAGGCCCTATTTGACCAATTATAACTTTGACCTAATTCACCAAAATGAAAAAATTCTTTTTGTATTGTATTGTAGGGGTCAAAGACTTGTTATGTTCTAGATTTGAGCCTATGACAAATCCGCCTGACTTGTTTTTGGACATGATTCCAAATACAAGTTCTAAAGTTTTACTGGTGTCCAGAAATATAAATTGATCAATACCCTTGTTTACAATGTCATAATTCTAAATCCATGATTGTCTAAATCAAATGGATTGTACCACTATGTCCTACTCTAAAAATACTTTAACTGTACCAATTTGTATATCTTGATAAACCCGTTGACACACATTCTGAGGTCCATTCCATTTGCAAAATTCAATTTTCTACCACTGTTTCCAGTTCTACAAATCTAAGTACCCCACTTTTATCGCTTTCCAAATGTGCCATGTTATTCGTTATGATCCCATATCATAGACTTATACTCTTCTCATGATAGTGAACTAGGGCCCCAATTTTTGTGCCCCCAAGTGTCAGTTTGGCCTATTTTTGAAGCCAAAACCGAATGCACTTTATGGTTTTCTGACATGTTTGTTTTGCAAGCAGTTTTAAGAAGACAACTTGATGGTAAATATCTTTTGACCCAAATGTTGTCATGAGATGAAATCTGATAGGGTAAGAGAACGTGGAACAAAGAATCAATATGTCAGATCTTAGAGCCCAATTATTTGTTTTAGTCAGTTTTTAAGGCCAGTTAGAGGACCTCTTGGCACGAAAATTACAGTTTGCATAAAGTATTAAGATGAGCTTTAAAAGTCCTCAGGTAGTGACAGATTTTGAATCAAATCAGTATGACTAGTTCAGTGGGCCAGTTCAAAAAATAGGTGGTTCAATTCAAAGTTTTTTAGCCGGACCCACTTTGTAGCCCAACTAAATGCTATCCGATTGATAAGCCATGGTGTATATTGAAGAGGTTTTTCTTGCTGGATTACATTTGTGAAAGTTTTAAATACTTGTTGCAACTCATGTTGCAGCTCGGGGTTTGGACATTAATGATGTTCAACTTATAATTCAGTATGAACCTTCTAGAGATGTAGAAACTTACATTCATTGATTTGGACGTACTGGTAAAGCGGGAAACACTGGGGTTTCTGTCATGCTTTATGATAGAAAGAAACAATATATGATATCTCAAATTGTAACGAAGGCAGGTGTGAAATTTGAGTGTGCATCTGCTCCTCAGCTTGCAGATATTGCAAGGGCTTCTGGATTGATCGTTGCAGATAGCATAATGGATGTTGCGGATTGTGTTCTTCTTGTTTTTAGACCATTAGCTAAGGATCTTTTGAAAACTAGAGGAGTTCCTGCTGTAAACATTATTTGCAAAAGCACTAGCAAAAAAATTACTGGATACACAGAAGTCAAGAAAAGGTTTTCGCTCTCTTCACAAGAAGATAATGTGACCTTGGTTCTTGAAGCTGGGAAGGTCATATATTTTGCTACGTATGCGTTCAATGTCCTAAGGAGATTTATTCCAGAAGACAATATGGCTGGAATTAGTGGGATATCTCTAGCTATAGATGAGACTGCTGCTGTATTTGAAGTGCCCAGCAGGAATGTTGATTTATATCTTGCAGGCCTAAACAATGCCAATGGGATTGTATTTGAAATACTTGAAAGTTTACCTGAGCTGGAAGTTCGTAATGACCAGTCAAGAGGGCGTGAGATAGTTAAAGGCCAAAAAAAATGAGTAATGAGGAATCAACACCTAGGGAATGTAATATGTTGATCAAAATCAATGTCACATAATGTGCTGCTATTTATTAATAAATATTTGACATTGCAGCGACCTTTATTTTATATCTATATCTAACGTGGATAGCATCCATTCAACCCTAAGTATTTTCTATTACCATAACATGGGATGTGGCACATCTATTTTTGAATTCGTCTAACCATAGAGATCCATCAATGACTAAGGATTTTGAATTATTCCTTCCCGTAATGATGCCTATGGATTCAAAGCAACCTGTGGAGACGCTAAATAGCTTCTAGTGCTACGAGTCTAAAGAATGTCGATTCTCATCATGACTCAACAGCAAGTGGATTATAAATCTTTGAGTAGTTCTTCACGTTGGCAGTATGTTGTCCGTCAGTTGTAAACATTTGATCTTCAACAAAATGTGATGAATGTTACCTTCAGTATCTCCGTCAGAATGTTGTTACATTCAAAGTGCAGCCTCATAGTTTTGTAATCAAAAGAAACGATAGGCAATTGGAGTTGGCCAACCCCTTATTCCAATTCGAGCCCTGAGCTAGCACTGTCCCCCCCATGATCAAAGAAGCCCCGGAATTAACCTGCAGGTTATGACTTCAAGATGGAATGTGATCAGGACGTAGAATGGAATAAAGTAGTAAACATGATCCGATCAGAGCCAGCGAATCGATCGGTGGTGATTTGCTGAAGGAGAACGGTGTAACTTTAAGTCGCAGATTTGCAATACAAAATACATTTGCGGTTTTATATCTGAGAAGCACACCGGGGAGACCACGAATTCTTTTCTACAGTGGAGGTTTTGATCGAAGATGTAAAGTTCATGAATGGGCCTGATATTGCTAACAGGGGGCTCGGGGCCCTTGAAAAGCCAACCAAATTTTGAACGGATATGATGATGTGGCAACAACTTGACCAATGTGATGAATCAGAGCACGTCATGTGGCGCCTAGGTGGACCATTGGCAAAGTGACAAATGGCAGGCATTCCATCTTGAGTACGGAAATCGAGGTGACGATGTAGCTAGGAGGGACATGTGTCGAAGCGTTGTTATGTTGCTACCGACGTGAAGGTGCTAAGGTGGCATAGCAACATAGTGAAGGCCGCCATGTGTCAGAGGTGATGAGGTGGAGATGATGACATGGCAATTACTAATGAGGAGGTGTGTCACATGTTGTAACATCACTATGTCTTGATGACATGACAGAATGATGATAAGGATAGCAACATAGTGACAGTGTGATATGTGGTGATCAAGGCTGAGGTGGCGGTTGTAGAATAAACCCAATCAAAGGTTGCCACAAGGCAGAAGACCCTGTCAAACATGGTACTCCGAGAACTAATGGGGTGGTGTCATGTGGTGCCTATGTGGTGAAGGTACTGACTGAATAGGTGGTGGTGCAAAGGATAGCCAATTGCGTTGTGATATGCATCACAGCTTAGTTCGATCAAACAAGTTTGACCCGAATGGAAATATAGAGGGAAAAATAGACAGGTGTAAAAATTATTTTTTATATTTTTCTCCTCCAAAGTATGTGCAAACAAGGTCATTTAAATCTTTTGGTTTATATTATACAGTTTTGACATTAAGAAGATTTAAATTTTTACAAAATAATATAGTCCAGAGAGCCATGCCTAAACTTGATTTTCAAATGGACATCCTGGGCATTTCCAATAAGCCAATATAGGACTATCATATACCATCAGAAAGCTTTTAGAGTTCAAAATTTCAAGATTTGTAGTTTATTTCTGCACAAGCAGTAGTATGTTTGAGTTATTCAGGGTTTTGTCCCAAGTGCCTGTTTTCACCCTAAATTTTGGTAGGGTAGTTCAAACATGGGTTTTGGCAAAATAGTGAACTGGGTGTGCACCAAAGTTGGTAAGGATGTAGTTGGTGATGTCTTTTCACCTCCAAGATAGTTTAGAGAAGATTTTATCAACATTTTAGATGCATACATGATGGTTTTTATTAGAACAAGAGTTTCTCATTAGTTGGAGAAGATATTTTGAGTTTGTTAAAGCTTAATGATGAGATTCCTTTTAGATCTTGGTTGTAGACAGAAGAGAGATTCTTTGCAACAATAGGGGATGGAGATTCAAGTGGACATGTTTCACTTCCAGATCAGATCCAATTTCTTCTTCCTTTCGTGTATCTTTCTCTGTTTCTTTCTTTCTCTAGGGTTGGTTGTAGTTCTTGGATATTTTTCATTGTTGTGATACCACAAGGATGGTTCCAATGGGGTTGAAATTTCTGTCATGACTGTGATTTGACCATTCCTTCAACATTTCTCTCATGTAATGAACAACAAGTACTGAGAATATAGATAATTTTAGCCTACTCAATAGTTTTATATTTTAGTTTCAGGCATCCTTAATGTATTTGTTTCAAGTAAATAAATAAAAGTGCAACATCAAGTTTTATCTTCAGTCCGAATCTTGTATCTTATTCATGTAGTTTGTAATCTTTTGTGTTTTGTGAATAAAGTGCATGAAACTCAGCTGTAATCTATTTGAGGTTGTACATTTGGTATGTTTTTCTTATGATTCAAGGAGTCATGTAAATGTTTGATTTACCATAATGGGGCTATGGATTTCATGAAGGGATAGGTTGAGTATGAGTTTCAAAGTGATATAAATATTTGATTCACAAGGTGAATGGACAGATCTAGAAATCCTAATACATGAAATGTGCCAATGAGTTCTAAGGATGTATGTCAATGATTTATGGAATTGCCCAATAGATAAGGCATTGGTTAGCTACAGGATTGATATGTATTGTTGTTTATGTCTCGATTATGCTGAAATCAAATTATAATCAAATCCTTTTCCCTTTCTATTTAGGAGTTGAAAAGAGTTGGCTTCACTTAGCTTATCTGTTCATATGTCATGATTCTAGCTATTTCATGTCTATGTTGTTTATAAAAGTATAAGAAGATTAAGGGTATTATCTGCTATATAGATTCAATTATATGCTTTGACACTGGTACCATATGAATGAATTTGATGTACACCCACCTAGGTTTTGCAGAGCCTAAATTACAAGAAGGGTTTCGCTTTATAGTTGGCCCTAGTGTTTGAATGGGTATGTTGTAGATGGGAATTAGCTGCCCCTAGATGTACTATGTTCCTATCACTAGGTTCTTGAAACATGATGTTTTGAATCACCAACATGAGCATCAAGTATTATCAATTTAGATATCAAATATGGTTTGAAACTAAAAGGTAATTATACTTTGTGTCATTGTTAATCAAGAAATTGTCATGCATATGGTCTAGTCATATATGAAACAACTTTCAAGAATATCTCAAGTTCAAGTACTTGCATTGGAAAACTAATGATGACATGATTTCTAAAGTTGTGAATAGGACCTATGCTTGGACAATTTTTGTGATGTTGTGTTAATGTGAAGAGTTATAAAAAAAATTCAGGAATGATACATAAACAATGATGTTGGCACAATGAGTACCTTTATTCAAAGGCAAGCATGTCGAGTATTGTGAAGTATAATTTTCATATGATATGAGATTCTAGTGGGTCAGGGCAAGAAGTTGGGTCTCACTTTTGGCCAAAAAGTGGAAGTATTTTTCCTGTTTTTGAAATATATTGTCAATTGATGCTAAAATTTGAGGCATTTAGTGATTAAATATAAAAAACTTCACAAATAAAAGTTGTAGTGTCAGGAATCTCCTTTTTGAATATGTAATTTATTTGTATACCCATATAATAGATTTTTTTTTGTATGGATCTTAAAAAAACACTTATTCAAAATGCATGTTTCAGGACCATACCACACGTGTGTACAGACACCATAATTTGACACAACTAAATGATTTTTTGTAAATCCTTTTAAAATAAGTTACCTAACACACCAAAGATTGACAAGAATAATTTTCTTTAGTTATTTAATGAATATTTTTTTTAATTAATTTTTAATTGGTAACTAAGATAATTTCTAAAACCTCTCATGTACGGACACCATAATTTAATCAAATTTAAGTTTTATGGATTTATTTTTTAACTTCAAAATAATTATATGAAGATTGATGACATGTAAATTAATTTAAGAAATATGAAAAAATAAAAAAGTTATACTTTTAGCTATTGACTTTGCAGAGAACTACACACTTGCATTGCAAGATGAGGTACAAGCACGATATTACAATTCAGTGCAAGTAGCAATTATACTTTATAGGCATGCACTGGATAGTACAGAGGAGGATTGAAACATATTGAGAGTACTATTTCTATATGAGTGATAATATTTACTTTATTCATCTGAGTTTGTCCAATATTGTTTCACGGTCATTTATGATAATTTAAGAGAGAGACAAATTCAAATGACACAATATTGGATATGGTCAGATAATTGTATAGGACAATTCAATAAAGCTAGAATGTTCTATTGGTTGATTAGGACACATAGGCAAACTAATATCCAACATGTGTGGAGTTTTTTTGAGGTTGGACATGGTAAAGGAGAACATGATAGTATTGGTGCATGCCTGAAGAGAACCCTTTGTAGAGAGTAATTAAAATTTAAGGAAAAAGCCAAATTCAAAAATGAACATGAGATTGTGGAATGGTGTAACAAATATTTATACATAGGATCAAGTTAGAACTCTACAATTAGATGATTCTTCTACCTAGTTGAAGATAAGAATATCCTTTCAAGTTATGACTATGAGACAATTAGAGGGTTAGCTAAATGGAGTTCGTTTAGGGGTTTAGATTCTAATAGTTGGAATATATGGACTAGGAATCTTGCTTATTTTTGTTAGTTTTGTCTTGTAGGTGAATGGGAAGAATGAAAGAATATAGAATGGGTTGAAGATTTGCAACATATATCATTAGCACCTACTAACACACATTTTCAAGATGATATAGTAAATGAAGGCCCAAATGTTACATTTGCATTAGAAGACTATGGTTGCATTTCAGACCTCATACAACCTGGTATGGACAATCTAATTAAAATTCTGTTATGATAATGCTTCAATTTATATTATTTAATTAATTAAATGTCATTAATATAATTCAAGGACAAGTCATTAATATATTATTAATTTATGTACACATGTGATTAAATTATTTATGTACTTTATCTTATCTTGTAGGACATGTTTATGTTGTTATTGTGCCTAATAATAATGATGAACAAACTAAGTATTGGCTAGTCAAATGTGTGGAACCTAAGAAAAAATTGATATGTTGTCAAGTAGATGATGATGGTTTTGAGTATTCAATTGAGTCTGTCATTGTAGCTGTTACCTAGCTATATACATACCTAACAAGAAGAAATTGTTTACCAACATTTGAAGAGTACCAATCAGAAAAGAATATTTTACACTATTCTCATTTGGTTTTGGTAACAAATATCAAATTAGAAAGATACAAAGGGAGACTTGCCAATAAGGTATTATGGACAATTTTAATGGATGAGCATGAGACAATCATAGATGCATTGCAAAACAGAGAGAATGCAGATGGTACACAGTGGGATGACTACAAAATACACATATGTAACTTTTTTCAATAAACAAAATGGTTCATACTTACAACATGACAACATAATAATCTATACTAGATACACTAGCATGCTAATAAGTTGTAAAAATACATAACATGGTCTAACATGTCATAACACGATCTATGAATTGTGATATTTCTATCAGTAGGGTTGCAAGCTTTGGCTTTAACCATGGAGGAAACTTCATAGTTGAGCGCACTCATGCGCACTCATGTTGGAGTAGTATTGGGGTGGTTGACCTCCCGAGAAATCCTGGTGCTTCACCCCTATGAGAATCACCTAGATCCAATGAGTGCTAAGTGTTCCATTTATTCTCATGAGAGATGGATTCATGTTGAATCATTACTCATGAAACATGGGTGAATGAGTTTGACTCAAAATCACTCAGTTAAATCCTAATAGCAATATCACAATTTGACTTGTTGTGGAAATTATCTCCTACTTATGAATGATCTATGAAGTCAAAAAATATATATAATATAGTTAACTGTCATAGTACAAAGTGTATCATAATAAACAATATGTTTCATAAAAACACAATCTGAAGGTGCCGAAAGACCTAATCTATCTGATATGGAGTCCTCTTTAATCCATGTGAAGAGGACACAGATGGATCATCCTGTGTAACATGATGTGTCTCATCATGTGGGACATCCTATGGGGCATCATGTGTCACATCCTGAGAAGAAAATATGTACATTCTTAATTGAAATGGGTTTCAAAATCTAGCTCGCAAATGAATCTAAATATTTAGTTCTTATTTAAAATAATACCATGTGAGATAGGTGCCCCTCTATAATAGGAGGTGCGCTGTCAAAGCTACCAAATGTGGTAATGGTGACGTCCTATAATATAATGCATACATTTTAGAATTTTGATAAAGATAATAATCAATTAGATCTAATGAGTACTAAGTGTTCCATTTATTCTCATGAGAGATGGATTCAAATTGAAGCACTACTCATGAAACATGGGTCAATGAGTTTGACTCAAAATCACTCAGTTAAATCATGATAGCAATATTAAAATTTGACTTGCTGTGGAAATTATCTCCTACTTATCAATGATCTATGAAGTCAAAAAATATATAATATAGTTTTGATTAAGTAAAAATAGGTTTTAAAGGACCCAAAACCTTTACAACAACAGTGTTTTAGAGAGAAGCATGAGAAAAGAACAACAGAGATAAGAAACCAAAAACAGCATGAAACAAACCTTAGAAAATAAAAAAGAGGTCACAGAAGACAGTGCTGGAAAAGACAGCAAAATTCCAACAAAGGTACAACAACTGACCAGCTAAGGAGTATTAACCAAATTCACAGCCTGGTCCACGAGAGAATGCATGGTTTTAGTAGCAGCTTTCACTTATAATATAATATAGTTAACTATCATAATACAAAGTGTATCATAATAAACAATACGTGTCATAAAAACACAATGTAAAGGTGCCAAAAGACCTAATCTATCTGATATGTAGTCCTCTTTGCTCCATGTGAAGAGGAATTAGATGGATCATCCTATGTAACATGATGTGTCTCATCATGTGGGACATCCTATGAGGCATCATGTGTCACATCCTAAGAAGACAATACGTGCATTCTTAATTGAAATGGGTTTCAAAATCTAGCTTGCAAATAAATCTAAATATTTAGTTCTTATTTAAACTATTTACCACATGAGATAGGTGCCCCTCTATAATAGGAGGTGTATTGTCAAAGCTACCAAATGTGGTAATGGTGAGGCCCTATAATAGAATACATAAATTTTAAATTTTTGATAAAGATCATAATGAACTATGTACAAATCACAATACTGACTTGAAAGGATGATGTCTGTAAATCCATCTGCCTTAGTCATGTAGTCCCAACAATGCTCATGGATACATAAACCTTGAGTCAAAATTATATATACATGAATTAAAAAGTACATAAATTAAGAAGTACATAATATACAATACATTTTTTTGAAATAAAAACATATATATCATACCTGAGTAGTAGCTAATGTTACAGATGTGTCTAGAGATATGCTACCATGATCATCATCAACATGTCTAAAATGCTTAGAAGATCGAGTCTAAAATAGACTATATTAAGGCCTACATGGAAAAGTATGATCCATCTCCTATTTGTAAAACCAAAATACATTATTATACATGAATCAAACTTGAAGATAAGTTAATAACAATGTGTACATAAAAAATAATACAAATTATTTGTCTTCAAAAGTTCATACCACAGGTATTTGAGGTTGTGCCTCAGTGGTCAATAGATCAAGGCTTGTACAAGTATCTAACTGCGTAACAGATGACAATCCCTACAAAATCACATAAAAATAATATATGAGCACATGTTAATAAATTTGAGTTCCAATGTACATTATTTATAGTGTAACTCAAAGTGCATACCATATGAGGGATGCCAATGTCTGAAGGTCTCAAAAAAATAATATATTGTTTCCTAGGAGGAAAAATATCATCCATCCTTTGTTAATTGAAAATCAACATAATTAACATGGTTAATTTAATTATTCATATATGTAGAAAGTAAATAATAATGTACTTTATAAATTTTAATTAAACTTTTACCTACTACTCCTAACTCTCTCCCTCTCCACAAAGAAGGTCAACAAATGATAACACATCAATATCATCACTACCACCACCATGAGAAATGTATGCCTCATCATCAAAATTAGCACCCTTAGCATCATGACCATCTTGTGCTACATCAACATCACTCTAGGGGCCTTTACATATACCTCCACAATTGGTACAAATGTGTCCAAGTGGACAAATATCTATTGTTTGCATCCATTGGTCTACTAAATTGCTCGAAAGGGCACTCAATTAAGTAAGAACATATGATACTACTCAACGATGTAGAAGCATTGGGACAAGTAGTGCAGGTAGAGGAACATGAGGCTGAGGACGTTTGCGGTTCCTCATATTATCACTAAGATTTTCCCCAGGCCTATCCTGAGGCATCCCTCCACCAACCCCATAAAATGGCCTAATATCAAAATAATTGGGTTTCAAACCTAATTCAAAATAAGCCCATATTTTCCTAAGAATGTACATGAGTACCTCATGATTAGTGTGTGGTGGATGGTCAAATACCATCCACTACTACCCCCAAAAGTGTTACATTATACGAGTATGTGTGCACCATCTAATAGATATATGAGGCTTCTTCTCGCTCATCTCAAGACCTATCTTTGGGTTTATAAAATATCTTTTAAAATATCCATTTTGTAATTTCAGCTAATGGACCTCTCTATAAGAAAGGCTGTTCGAATAGAAGGCACACATGTTTTTCCTCCATAGTCTGAAGCTATCTATGTGACTGTCTAAATGCTCAATAGATTGTACAGTGCCTTGCATGCTATCTACAAGGTGAAGTAGGTGAGGGGGGATGGGCCTCATCCTCTTGCTCAAATCCTCTAGGGTACAGGTGGTGGAGGAGGACTAGGTGGTCATGGAGGTGGGGGTGGAGGTGGAGGTGGAGATGGAGGGGGCAGGGGCGGGGTGAGGGAAGGGGTGGGGTGGTAGTGGGTTAATCAAATATAATCTAGATATATGTATACAACATAAAAATTCACAAAATTACTATTTAATTAAAATAAATCTAAAATATCATTATAAATACATCTTTAAAACCATATATTTACATTTAATACATCTTTAACTACTTTAATATAACAAAAGAGGAGGAGAGAATATTCATGGTAATGATTTAATATATTTTGATTAAAGAAACATTGTGGACATCATAAACATACATAGTTGTAAAGTATAGGTTAGTGTTAAAGTATGGATTAAGATTCAAATTATATTTGGATTATGGTCAAGATTAAGCTATGGATTAGAATTTTTTTTTTTAAAGTTAGTGTTATGATTGTGTGTAGACTTTACAAAAGTGTTCTAAAGTATTAACATTTACAAAATTAGGTTTTACTAGATTGAGCATTAATATATGTTGGTTAAGATTTAGGATTTAACATTTTTTATTAAAAAATTTCCATTTAGAATTAAGGTTACAATATAATGCATTTAGAATATAAGGGTTAGGCTTAAATATTCAATTTGAATATTAATTATAATTTTGTCAGGAATAAGGTTTGAAACAAGTGTATATTATCTATTTACATGCATATAACATTTATGGTAAACCTAAGGATGGAATAGGGCTACGTACAAGTAAAGGGAAATATTGTAGTTAGAGTTAGGGTCAAGAAGTGAATTGTAGTTATGATTCAAGATTATGGCTATCTAGTTTGGTTATTAAATTGAAGGGTTAATTTATACCTATGATTTAAGGGTTAGTTTATACCTATGATTTTTATCTAGTTTCATATTTAAATTGAAGGGTTAATTTATAGCTAGGGTTAATTTAAACCTATGACTAATATAGATAAGTATATTAAAAGATATGTACTCATAAATTATGAGAACACTTTATTTATTCAATTAAACTTAAGTTTGACATTATCTTATCCCCAATTAAATTAGTTCTATCTTTGAGTAAAATTTTCATGTTACATATTTAGTATATATTTAAGCTAAAATAAATTTTTCATTGTTATGTTACACATAAAATATAGACAATATAATAAACTTGTGACAATAGAAAAACCTAAATTATTTTAAAGGAATGGATCTATATTGTCTTACCAAGACATAGGGGCCTATTCAAGGTGATATAGGAAATTTTCAAGTTTAATATATTGAATATGAACCAAGTTGATGTTGTGATATACATATACATATACATAGCTCTAGATCATTTGATATAGAGGTATTGCTTTTATTTATTATTTGATATATCATTTAGAATTTATTTTAATACATAAAGATTGATTATTTTATTTAAAAATTAAAATAAATGCTAACTTGATTTTTTCATATAATGTTATCAATTCATACATGTGAACATATGTGAATAATCGAGAGAGTGCAACACTTACCAATTTACAAATTTAATACATCTACATAAAATATTAAACTTTCATTCAATTCAAACATACATACATCACCTTAACCTACAAGATTAGGGTTACATGTGGTTAAGTTTTAGAATTGACATTATAGGGTATGAGTTCATAAAACTTGGTTAGGTTTCTAGTGTTGGGGTACTGATATGGGTAGCTAACATTATGGTTTACATTTGTGTTTAAAATTTAGTGTCTATATAGCAGAGTTAGGAATATAAGGTTTGAAACTTAACTTCTTATCTAGATCTAGACATTTAAGGTTTAGAGTTAGATATAGGATTGAAGTAAGGGTTTCAGATTATGCATTACATAGGGTTCAGTTAGGATACACATATTAAGGTTAGTGGTACTATGCTCTACTTAAGATTGGATTATGGTTAGCATTCAAATTAGGATAGAGTCATATACTTCAATTGCTCCTGTGGTTGAAACATAATTTTTACTAGACTTAACGATAGAATAGGGTTATGGTTCAAGTAGAGTGAAATATGAACTAGTTATATTTAAGGTCAAAAAATGAATTAAATAGTTATGGTTCAAGATTATGGTTAGAGTTGAATTAGGATTACAGTTCAATTCTAGGGATTATAGCTACCTAAGATTTGGATTATATAGTTGAATTATGGATACAAATAGGGTAATAAGTTAATATATTAGAATTTGAAAAATATTTCATAAACATGTATTTAAGTGTCAAGTGTAGGTTCAAGTATAGGGTTTATACAAATCCTAGTCATAAATTTTGGTTAATATTTAATATGTACAAAAAACTAATTTACAATTACTATTTAGTTGAAATAAATCTAAAAAATCAATGTAAATACATGTTTAAACAATCTAAACGTCTAATGCATCTATCTAATCATCCATCACTTTAACTTTACTTATGTATCATATAAATTAAATACATCCAAACATCTAAGTTAATAATTTTTAAATGAACATCTACAAAACAAAAAATTAAATGAACATCTAACTATCAAAAAAGGGATGATTTTAACTTGTGGAGATTTTAAATTAACAATAATCTAAATAATATAAATATAATTTGAATAATAATACACACAAAACAATAACTTACAATCCAAATCTAGAATTATACATATACAAAGCTATTAGTCATGATAGAACAATAAATTAACAAAATTATAACGAAAAAAATTTAAAAAAATGAAACAAAATAATATAAAACAAAATAAAATACCTAAAAGAGTGAAAAAAAAAATAGCTAGGGGGTCAGTAGAAAGCTAAAAATGGGCTCCCATCTCAAAACAACAATTAACAGTCAAAATGACAAAAACCCTACAAGAAAATGGATTTTATGTTTTTTTAAATTGGGTACCTGATTTTAAACAAATTAGGTGCCTGATTTGGCAAATTGGGTACCCAATTTTTTTAAAATTTGGTAGTAGATTTGTTTAAAATCAAGTGTTCGATTTTTAAATTACGATTCAGGTGCCTAATCTGTATTCAAAAATTGGGTGCCTAATTTTTTAATACGGATCAAACACCCAAACCATAATGGGTACCTGATTTTAAAAAATCAAGTTCCCATTTGTGAAGAGGTCTCATTCCACGGAATTGACTTCCACAAAATTACGACCCAACTTCTTACACTTACAGTAATGTGATAGTGCAAATATGATGTGATTATGGATTTGAGTCAGCACATATAAATGAAGTTTAAATTGATTATCATGTTATGGGGGAGCATGTTCAAACATTATTCATTTCTCTATCATATGATGTCAAAAGGAGGGAGAAATTATACCATCAAAGAAATCCCAATTTGAATTTTTGACATCAATGCGAAAGGGGGTGTTTGTTGACTTTGGCATGTTTTTCATTGATGTCAAAATAGATGAAATGTTGATATGATATTCTTCATGATGTTTTATATTAATGATTGATGTGAAAAAGGAAGATATGATATGCTTGATAACTTTCAAGATGTTTGTCAACTTGTGAGATTTGCAGCTTCGGCTCTAAAGCCCGCAATTAGTAAAAAATTTATTATAATTATTTTAGAACTCATATGACTTTGCAAATTTTCAAGTGGATAGATCTATTGATGTTATTGAAAATTTTTCTTTCTTCCAAAAAATATTTTGACAATATTAGAAGGTTAAATATATCAAATTGTGAAAATCATCAATTTCAATAGGAGGTTCAAAGAGTTCCTATTGCAAATAGGATCTATTGACAAAATTGGAAAAATGGTTATTACTTTTTATTTTAATTCAATTTGGAATAATATGGAATGCATCTAAAAACCTAATATGACTCTCAAAACCAGTTTTTAAGGAGGAGTTATTTTTTATGGCTAATTTAAAAAATTTAAAATTCTTAATCAAGGGAATTGGTTTCAAATTGGTTTGAATCAATTTTTCAAGAACACATTTCTTGATCTTTATTAAAGAAGTTGATGGAATGAAATTATTGTGGAATGGGAGAGATCTATGAGAACACATGAAAAGAAGTGAAAATTAGATAAAGAGACATTTATGCGAAGATCATATCATGAAGAAAACAAAAGGAATATTGTTGTGAATGTTTCAGATTTCTCTAAAATGGTAGTAAGCCTTTTTGGTTTTCATTTGATTATATTAAATATTTTTTTGAAGTTGAAAACATACAAACCAATCAATAGAGATTTAAATTGAAGATTTTTTTAGACCTATTGGATTCTTATTTGATCATATTGAAATAGTAACAAGAAAATTTATTGATCAAATCTAGACTGCTGAAATATGTATGATTTTTTTTATTTTTATAAAGGATATGGATTATTTTTACAGAAGTGGTGAACTGAAGCAATAAATTGCATATGTAGATTTTAAAAACATTGATTTTTTTATACATTAAAAATATTTGGGATTGGTTACTCAAACTTTCATTAATGCAAATTTGAACAAGTCATTATTATTGAAAATAAAGATCAGTTTGATTAATGAAGTATATCTATAGTTTTTGAAGAAGGAATAATAAACTTTATTAAATATTATTAATATTAATAATTGAGAATCTATTTTTATTATATGATAAAAGTTAGACAATATTTTATATGTTGACAAGACACAGATTTTAAAGTACATAGATTTGAGGATTTCAAAATATTAATGTATGATTTGGACAATGAGTTGAAACTGCTTGGATGTAATGAAGAAAAAAGTGACTTGTCATTAACATCATTTTTTAATTCTATATTTTTCATTGGTGCAAATGAAAACAATGGTTATTGGAAGGAATCTTTAATGATTAGATTTGAGTAAAATATAGATTTGAAATTATTTAAGTTGTTGACAGTTTTTGCTATAAGAATTTTGGTTGCTACAAGAACTTTGAAGGAAAAGGAAATGGAAAACATAATATTTGATGGGAAAATTGTGTGAAGGGGAAGGTTTTATGACAGATATATATAATCTATGTATTTGAATTTTGAATCAAGTGAAATGTGTTGAAATAGAGAAACCCTCTAAACATTACATATAAGGGAAGCAAGTGCTTCATGTTACTAGGAAGTAGGTGCTTCTTGTTAGTGAAAACTAAGTGCTTCTATTTGTGGGCAGTCAATGCTTCTTAAGATTGTGAAGTGCTCGCTTCAAAAAGTAGGGGGTTATGTGTAGGATCATGGTGGACCAAACTATGGCCTTAAGTGTAATGTCCTCACTTTAGCAGTTGTCTCGTTGTGTGACCCTTAGCTTTTTCTTTTATTTTCTTTTATTCTATTTATCCCATATTTCTTGTGAAAAGTGGTTGACCCTATGAAGTAGGAATAAAAGGAGAGCTTGTGGCTATTGTTAGGTAGGTAGGATATGAGAAGAAAATGGATGTGTGAGTTATAAATTTTTTTTTGGCTTTAGAGGATGTTTATCCTCTCTTGTGACATTCTAGATGTCATTCCCTTGGGGTTTTGCCTTTGAAATTCATTGCTATCATCTTCATCAACTGGAAGTGTGGGCACATTTCTAGCTATAGGCAGATTGGGTGTTCATTCATATCATTGTCACTCCTTATTCGATACTTATGCCATTGTGGAGGAATGATTTTATGAGGGTCTTGGACTGATTGAAGGCAGTTTTTACTATAGCATGACAGTGTTCATATTACTATAGAAGCAAGATGGGAAGTCATTACTAGAATATCATGTTATAATGCTAGAGTAATTAGTGAATTTTCTATGTATTTAATTTTATTAGTTTGAAAACTAATATTATTTCAGTAGTAGTTCAATCTTCAGTTTGCATAAATTCCTTCTTATTCATGTTATGTGGTGTCAAAATCTATGTAAAAACATTAAAATCTTTGTCAGTAGTTGGTTCTATTCTTGGGCATTTCTAGGGTGCCCATTATAGTTCTATCAAAGCTATAAGTCTTGCCATCCTATGGAGGTCTTATAGGGAATTTGGAACATCTGGATAGAGGGAAAAGTGTTTGAAAAAATGTCAAAACACTAAAAGTAGAAATTCAAAGTGCTAAGCATTTATGTTTGAGCATACGACAAGGGCTTTATTATTTCCACAATACCAAGGCAAAACAAAGTAGGAGTTTAGACTTGTAGACCAAAAAATCTAGTTCATCCGTGTAGAGGGACATACAATCCACTCATACAGACATGTAGAGGAGATATTCTTTGATCAAGATAGTAGTATGGGTGATTGAGATGATAGGAATAGAGGATTAGGTGGAGGCAAGAGTACCAGTCTAGATCAAGAGGAGGTAATGTTCAGACAGTTATTGAGTACATTAGAGGAGGCACAATGTATGTAGTAGGAGTAGAATAGGCAAATGGACATGATGTTGTAACTTATGGCTAGATAGATGGGTGTCAATATTAATCCAGGTGATGCCAACAATGGAAAGAATAACAATGGGAAGAAAAATAAAAATAGAGGCAATGATAATAATGGAGGTCAAGGAAACAACAAAGGTCCTAAGAATAAAATTAATGGTAATAATGGACATGGAAATAATGGTAATGAGGATGATAACTTTAAACATGTTGCACGCCTAGCTTGAACAATGATCTTGAGACCTCTTCTACCCAACTTCCCACCCAGAGATCTGGTTCAACTAGTAAACAAATCACAAATTACCAAGTTACAAGATCAGTTTAGGAGGGACTAGGAGGCTAGTGGAGTGGAGTTCCAGGTGGATATTTCCCATAGAGATTATATGGACTTGAGGATGAGACATATGCCCATATCAGGAGGGAGAAATCAAAATTTTGACTTGAGAAAGAAAGTTGGGAAACTTTCTTTACCTTATTATGATGCTTCAAGGAAGATGACTGCATGAGCTTGGGTGCAGAAGGTAGATACATACTTCCAGCTGAATCTTATGTCTAAGGAGGAGGCTATCAAGTATGTGGCTATTCATTTGGATGGACCAGCACATGAGTGGTGGAACCATGGCATCATAACCTTAGGACATAATTAGATCACATCTTACAAGGAGTTCATTGAGAGGCTCAAAGAGAGATTTGATACCAAGGATCTCGAGTTACAGCTCAAGGATTTGGCACAACTCAAGCAATGGGGATCATTTGAGATGTATATTAGTGAATTTTAGAGGTTAGCTATGTTGGTCACAGATATTTTGTAGAGGAGGTTAGTAGTGTCTTTTATGGATGGACTCTTAGATCCCTTGAGGGGTTGGGTCAAGGGGCATGGCCCAGCTACATTACAGGAGGCCACTAAAAAGGTGAGTGACTTAGCACCTTCTTCTTTTAGGAGCATATTTTAGCACAATGATTCATATATGAAAAAGGACAAGGAGAAGGACAAAAATCTTTTTACAAGGATATACAGCCAAAAAGGGATAATGAATTGGATAATGACACCCTGAATGAGTTGAAGAAGAAGAAGCTATGTTTTCATTGTAGAGAGCCTTTGGACTTATCTCATAAGTGTCCTCTCAAGGATAAGGAAAATAAAATGGAGTATTTCTCAACAGAGGAGTCATAATTAGAGAGGATGGATCACCACTTTGATTCAGACTAGGATAGCACTATATAGGTGAGCAACATTCCTAAGCATGAGAAGTCACTAGCATGATTAACGGGGGCTCAAAAGGTAATCACATTTAAGGTTAGGGGTACTATCCAGGGGTATAAATTGATCTCACATTGACACTAGGGCTACACATAATTTCATAGATGCATGATTAGTAGTCAAGAGAGGTTTACAGACCGAGAAGCACATTGGTTTTAGAGTCATGGTAGCTAATTGTGACAAATTATTATGCACTCAAAAGATATCTAATCTTTACATTAGGTTTGGAGATGGCTATGAGTTGGAGGATGAGTTCTACATAGTAAACATGGGAGACTATGATGTCATCCTCTATATGACATGGATGGCCTCACTAGTTGAGTTCACACTTAACCTAGAAAAATTGGAGATGAGGTTTCAGCATGAGGGTAGAGCTATTGTACTTAGAGGACTTTCAGATGGGAGCTATAGAGTAATCTCCTTGAGAAAATGCAAAGACTCTTTCGGCATGATGATGTAGAGTGGGTGATAGAATATTTTACTATGCCAACCTCACAAGAACCACAGGTGAAGAGTCATCCACTAGATATCTAAGAGATACTTGATAGGCATGCTAAATTTTTTTGTGAGATTCTACATGGGGTTCCTTCTGACAAAGGGATGAAGCATGTTATTGAACTCAAGGAGGGAGCCAAACTAGTTATGATTAGTCCCTGCCATCATCCTAGGAAACACAAGGATGAGATAGAAAAGGTGATTAAAGATTTTTTGGAGATGGGGCATATCATGCCTAGTAAGAGCCCCTTTGCTTTAGCAACAGTATTGATAAAGAAGAAGAATGGGATGATACACATGTGCATCAATTATAGGGCATTAAATAAGAAGACCATTAAGAATAGATATCCCATCCTATAGATAGATGAGTTGATTGATGAGCTGTATGGTGCATACTTTTTTACAAAGATTGATTTACAATCAGGGTATCATTAGATTAGGATGAGGGTGGAAGACATTGAGAAGATAGTTTTTCAGTGTCACTATGGCCACTTTGAGATTTTGGTTATGCCATTTGGGCTAACCAATGCCCCTGCTACATTCCAGAGTTGCATGAACTAGGTATTCAGGGGGCAACTTAGGAGATTTGTCTTGATTTTATTTGATGACATTTTGGTCTTCCGTAAGACTTGGGAGGAGCATTTACAACATCTTGAGATGGCGTTGTCCATTTCGGAGAAAGAGTCACTATATTCCAAGGAATCTAAGTGTGAGTTTGGGTTGAATGAGTTACTATACCTTGGGCATATCATCAGTGCAGATGGAGTTCAGGTAGATCCTGAAAAGAGTAGAGCTATTATTGATTGGCTTAGTCCTATGAACCTTACACATCTTAAGGGGTTCTTTGGTCTATGTGAGTTTTATAGGAGATTTGTTAATGGGTTTTCACAAATCATTACACCCTTGGAAAACCTTACCAAGAAAGGGGCCTTCGCATGGATAGGGGTAGCTCAGAGAAGACTCAATCATTTCAATAAGGTTATGTCATCATGTCTATTATTAGCTCTACCAAACTTCACAAAGCCATTTGAGATTCATTATGATGTGTCAGGTGATGGGATTGGGGCAGTCTTGATGTAGGAGAAGCATCCCATTATTTTTGAGAGCAGGAAGCTTTGTGGAGTGGAGAGGAGCTATTCCATCTATGATCAGGAGATGTTGGCTATTATGCATGCATTGGCCAAGTTTTGGTCCTTCCTAGTTGGGGGGAAGTTTGTTATCAAGACTAATCACAATTGAATCAAATACTTCATGAGCTAGCATAACTTGAATGATAGAAAATAGAAGTGGATTACGAAGTTGTAGGCTTATGAATTTGATGTTGAGTTTGTAAAAGGTGAAAGGAATGTGGTGGAAAATTCTTTATCCAAGAGACCTCATATTTGTGCTCTAGCTAAGATTATAGGAGATTGGAGAAATAAGATTACAAAAGAGTATGCAAGGGACACTTGGGCTTTTGGAGTGATTGCAGGCACCATATAGGATGATCGTTATGTGGTGATGGATGGATTGATCAAGTTCTAGCATAAGATATATTTGATTCCTTCATCACAGTTTAGGCAAGTAACATTGAAGGAATTTCATGATGCATCTACAACTGGACATCCAAGGGTATTTAAGATCTATAGGCAGATCCATGAGTAATTAACATTAACAGATTTCCACAATCCATTTGTAAATAATTAGTCTTCTGGATTTGATTGTGTGCGCTTTTTTAGCATCATGAGTAGTTCACATGGAAAGGGCTCAAGGATGATGTTCATAAGCATGTCAAGGAGTGTGTAGCTTGTCATCAGAATAAGGGAGAACACACATATCCTATAGGGTTTTTATAGCCTTTATCCATTTTAGATAGGAAATGGGAAAGTATTTCTATGGACTTCATCACTAGGTTACCATGAGTATAGGGGAGAGCTTGCATCTATGTGATAGTTGACTGGCTGATGAAGTTTTCTCACTTCTTTTCTATTCCATCCACATAAATAGTAGCACATGTGGCCAATCTTTTCTTTAGAGAGATATTCAGGTTGCATGGGCTATCTAGTTTCATTGTCAGTGATTGAAATAGTAAATTTATGAGTGCCTTTTGGCAGGAATTATTTGGGTTGTGTGGTACAGATCTTACACCTAGCACTAGTTATCATCTACAAACAGATGGATAGATAGAGATTGTGAATAAATGGGTGGAAAGATATCTAAGGAATTATGTGACTATACAATAGAGGGCTTTGGTCAAAAGGCTACATATGGGAGAGTACTATTATAACACCACTTATCATATGTCCAACAAGATGACTCCATTCATGGTACTATATGCTTAATGACAACCTAGTTTCATGGATCTAGTTTTGGGGGATAATAGAGTGCCCAAAGAAAAAACTTCTTGTAGGATAGTTATGATATTTTTAGGGTGCTCAAGGAGAATACACAACAAGCCCAAAATTAGATGAAATTGTATGCTGACCAACATTGGATAGAGCATAGCCTTGAGGTTGGGAATATGGTTTACTTGAGGCTACAACCATATAGATAGTCATCACTCAAGAAGAGCAGAGCAGAGAAATTGAAGCCTAGGTTTTATGGTCCCTACAAAGTGATTCACAAGATGGGCAAGGTCACCTATGAGATTGAGCTTCTAGAGGTTAGTTAGGTGCATAATGTGTTTCATGTGTTGAGGCTTAAGAAAGCCATCAGTCAAAGAGTTGTGTCTTTTGCAAATTTTCCACCATTAGATGAGGAGGGGAAGCTCGTATTGATTCCAAAGGTTATTCTAGATACTAGGGAGAGGACTCTGTGGAATAAGATGATTAAAGAATATTTAGTTAGATGGAGATACCTGCCATAGGAAGATGCTACTTGGGAGAGTGAGAAGGTTACAATAAACATCACTGAGATTGCTTGAGGACAAGCAATTTCAAGGGGGGCAGACTATAATGTCCCCACTTTAGTTGTTGTCTAGTTGTGTGACCGTTAGCTTTTTCTTTTCTTTTATTTTATTTTATTTATCCCACATTTCTTGTGCAAAGTGGTCGACCCTATGAAGTAGGAATAAAAAAAGAGCTTGTGGCGATTGTTAGGCAGGTAGGATATGAGAAGAAAATGGTTGTGTGAGTTACAATTTTTTTTTGACATTAGAGGATGTATATCCTCTCTTGTGACATTCTAGATGTCATTCCCTTGGGGTTTGGCCTTTGAAATTCATTGCTATCATCTTCATTAATAGGTAGCGTGGGCACATTTCTAGCTACAGGCAGATTGGGTGTTCACTCATATCATTCTCACTCCTTGTTTGATACTTATGCCATTGTAGAGGGATGATTTTATGAGGGTCTTTGACTGATTGAAGGTAGTTTTCTACAGTATTGTAGCGTGGCACTATTAATATTACTATAGCAACAAGATGGGAAGTCATTACTGGAATATCATGTTATAATGCTGGAGTAATTAGTGAGTTTGCTATGTATTTAATTTTATTAGTTTATAAAATAATATTATTTCAGTAGTAGTTCAATCTTTAGTTTACATAAATCCCTTCTTGTTCATGTTATGTGGTTTTAAAATCTATGCAAAAACATTAAAATCTTTATCAGTAGTTGGTTCCGCTCTTGGGCATTTTTAAGGTGCCCATTACATTAAGTGGCAATAAAATAGTGAAGACATCAATGTTAGTTAACTTGATGTAAAATATTTAACTAGTTATGAATTTTATATCAAAAATTTGTAATAATAGAATCTATAGTAAATTGAATGTAGTTTCTATAATACTAGCCTTTTTCATATAATAATAATAAAAATAATTTAATTGGTCAAAATTTAGAATTTCATTATAAAAGTACAAAAAAAAAAAGGAAAAAATATGAAGTAGGTGTATGTCTTGTCATCTTAATCATAATCAAATGATAATTGATTTTTTAAAGATTCTAGATATAATAAGTAGACTCATACTTAGATGTGATGCATAACTTTTTTTGTAATTTTATGTAGACTAAATAATTAGTTTTGAATTTTTTGGTACAACATTTTGTGGAATAAAAGAATTCTTGTGTTTGACCACCTTAAGTCACTCAAAAACTATACAAAATCTTTTTTTTTTTAATTCCTCAAGGTAGAAAAAATATAGACTGTGACACATCTCTTGAATTTTGAAAATGTTATACCATTTTAAAGTTATAACCTTTTTTTCAATCATAATGTAAATCATCACTTTATAGGTAACTCATTAGAAAAAAAGAAATAATTACTTGTTGAACTCATAATTTGATAGCTATTATATTGATGGAAAGATGAAAATGTTCTTAAGAAACCCTTTTTATTTAATCACATTCAAATCAAAAGTAATGTTTTTGCATAGTGCCTCTTTTTGGCCTCTCATGATCTTGCACGTACCTAAGGATGGGTGTTCCTTGGACCTATAGCTCTTGATGGTGAAGGGTGTTGGTGCTTCCTTGAGTTGTAGCTCAAGAAACTTTTGACTAAGAGGAGATACTATGTGAGGCACTTTGGCTATGTGAGGCCTAATGTATGCTATGTGAGGCACATTTGGTAAATGAGGCTTAATAAAAGGATTTGAAAAAGTGGTTTTTCACCCGAGGTAGTTTTTCCACTATAAATATGCTATCCATGATTTGATTTTGTATACTTTCAATTTTATTCATTTTATCTTTCATTTAAAGAACATATGATTAATGGTGTTAAAGGAATAAATGAATACATATCATTGGCTACTAAAAATTTGTTCTTTATTATAGATCACTGATTCACACCACCCCCCCCCCAAGTGGTCCATGTATTCCAACAAAGGACACCCTAGAGAAAAAAATGGTTTCTCTAGAGGATAACTCTGATACCGGACAATCCACTGATGGATTTTATAATACTTACCCTCCTAGTGATAGAGAGTTTGGGCCCAAATTCCTTGGAGATATTAAACTAGAAGTACACTTCTTCAGGCCTAATAAGGAGTCTCTCAATCAAATTAGAAATTGCCAGAAACATGGGTTTTAACTATTTTAATTTTATTAAGTGATTTTTTTATTAGATAGAGCACCTCAACAAAAAGGAAGACATTATCATTAGTAAGTTGGATGAGATGAAAGTTGAAGGGGTGCCTTAGAATGCTACTTGAGTTTTGTAGATAGAGTAAGAGAAATTGTTAACGACTGGGTACCTTGAAAGCAAGTATAGCTTTAGTGGTGAATATTCATCAAATGAAAATTTTCACTCATTGAGAATCCTGAATTTGACAAAAAAAAAATTGCACTTTTAAGGTGGCCATGTCACCCACACTTTATAAAAATTGGGTTCCATGCATAGGCCAATCACCAATAATGATACATAATTATTTTTATTTTGGTGATGACTTTGCCAATGTAATCTAATATTTTCACATGACAAATTAAATATTTTTGTGTACAATTTCGTAGCCATGGCTTATTCAATGGTTGCATTTGCCAATCTATGGCAAAAATTTAAGTCAAGTTATATGGAAAATACAAAGACTTGACAAGTGTCTTTGTTCTAGAGACTTTCGAAGGAATTTTTTATCCTTCTAATATTTGGTCCAAAATAGATTTTACTATGGAGAAGTGTCATTTTAAGGAAAATTTCTCTAAAACTTTTTGTTCTTTATCATTTGAGCTCAAAATAGGATTTATATCATTGATTTAGGATCATTTAATGGTTATTAAAAAGGGTTATTATACTTTGGATGATATTAAATTATGGTTTCTAGTTATTTGTACTTTTGATTGCAATTTTCTAAAATATTTAAAGATTTGTGAGGGTTTGACAAAATTTTCATATGACCGAAAAAAATCATTGATAAAATTAAAATGTTTCCTATTTTGAAAAAAAAATTACCAATACAATTTAATATTTTGCCCCTAAAATAATGTTGGATTTGACATGATTTTATACATTTTTCCAAAGGGCGTTTCTTAAAGTTATCCCTACTTGAAAGAATAGTTGAGCTCATGGAGAAGATGAAGAAGGTAAATGAGATATAGATTAAGTATTTGAAAGGAAAAATTGACAAAGGGTAAAATTACAAAGTTTTGTCACATTTGAAAATAACTTATTGGCACAATTGTATTTTAGTATTTCTAACTAAACAATTAGTTTTCTCAAACATATATTATGGCTACTGAATTCATCCTACCTAAATTATCTATGTTCCTATAAAATTATAATTTGAATTGTCTATTAAATGGATGTTTTGTACCAATCTAGGTCTAATTAGTGAAAACAAATTTATTTTAAAAAAGTGGTGTTTCAAAAAATCTTAACCTTTTCAACAACATTTTTTAAAGGAATAAGAATATCCTTTTGTAGACCACTAAGTGAAATCTATAAAATTAAATAAAAATTCATATATTAATTTTTAATTTTTTTTTCTACTAAGCACAATGTAAATACCTTTTTAGAATCATGAGCTTGCACTAATTTTAGGACCTAAAGTATATACAAACTACTTCCTTTCTTATAACAACTACATAGAAAGTCAAAGGTTTACTACATACCAAAGTTTAACATTAAAGTATAAGTCACAACCATGCAGTCCAGGGAATTGTTTTATTTGTCCACTTCACTCTCTTCCTTCTTGCATAATAACAAAGTAGGGATTAGTCATTCATGCTTCCTAAGGAAGAGGAGATGATGTTTCTTTTCTTCTCTATAGTCCTTTCCTTTACATGTTATATTTTGTAGCAATTATTGGTGAGTGTATTAATAATATTTTTTATACATATTTATTCAACCCTCACCCCCCACTTTAAGTGTCTCCTAGCATTAACAATCAGTATGAGAGCAAGGTTCCATTTATGAAGCCTAACATCTTGGGAAAGGTCCTTGAAGGAGATATAGAATCTTTTAGATATGTGAGGATTCTTGAAGAGAATCTTGTAGATGCTAAAATGGTATTGAGAGGTTGAAGGACAAATCATACATTCAAGGAAAAAGTAGAAAAAGCTATGTGACAAATTGGAAAAATAGAGTAATAGTGAATCTGATGAAACATAAACCATTGAGGCTTTGTCACAAGAAGTTAGGAGACTATGTAAGGACAAAAAGAACTAGAAGCATTATTGTGTTGCATAAAAATGTAACTAAGGAAAACACATTAAGCAACTAATGCACATTCCTACATTATCATGAAAAACCTCATAATATGAAAGATGACATGTAAATGAATAACATGAAACAAACAAGAGCATAAAAGCATTCAAAATATCACTATGCAAACCTCATGAAACCATCAAGTGGAGATGATTTCATCACTCATGGGATGTGGTTGGTCACAAGTCTAGCATCATAACAATAAGGTAGATAGTAGATGTGGAAATGAGGAGAGGGCTCTCCTTTTATAGGAAAATGGATGGCTAAGATTGAATGCAAGATGGAGGGCTAGGATCCCTCAGGATCGATGAGGTGTCAATGAGGTGGAGGCCAAGTAGACTCCATGTGGATTAGGGTTTTGACCATTCAAAGGGGGAAAGATGCTCACACATGTGTGAGCAACCTTTGATGTGACATGTCAATGACAGGTGTAAGAGGTGTGTAAGATCGTGTTTCCTCACACATGTGTGAGACACCTTTGGAAGTGATGGGTCAATGACATGTGTAAGAGGGTTGGAGGCTCAAGGTTTCCCACACATGTGTGGGACACCTTTGAAAGTGACATGATCAATGAGGTGTGAGAAGCATGGATTCTCACACATGTGTGAGACAACTTGATTCTCATGCAAGAGGACAAGTGTACAAGAGGTGTGAGAAGGCATGGCTTCTCATGCATGTGTGAGACAACTTGACTCTCATGCAAGAGGACAAGTGTGCAAGATACATGCAAGACATGAGGGATGAGGAAAGTGTGAACATCTCGCACACATGTGTGAGAACACACTTAGGATTAAGAGGAGATTAGCTAGGATGATTATGCAAAGCAAGCATGATTAGGGAAGTGGGTAGGTTTAGCATGATGGGTTAGGTAGGATAGTGAGGTTAGGTGAGGGTTAAATGTAGGAGCCATGTGCTCAAATAGGATTAAATGCAATATTTAATTCCTAGTGGGATTAGGAGGGAATTAATAAAGTAAATGACATACTTAATTAAAGTGAAAGGGATTAGATGCAAGTGGGAATAGGTTAGGATTTAAATAAACCTTAGTTTATTTAAATCAAGGTAAGGGGAGTATAATTAAATAAATGAAAATTTATTTAATTAAACATAGGGTAATTAAATAGATAATAAATATCTATTTAATTGACTAGGAAATGGGTTTTGGACAAATTTACGTGTCTACAATTATCTATCAAAATATGTTTAGCTAGGAAATCTGTTGAGGAAGCAAGGAAGATTGCTAAAGATTTCCTAAAATCCAAGGATGAGACATTAAATGATAAGGAATGTGAACTTTTCAAACATAAACAATAAAATTTTACCCTACATACACATTTGAACCAAACTAATGAGAAAATGCAAGATATAAAAGATAATCTCAACAATCTAATGATGGGAAATGAATGTTCAAGTAGAGAGAATGAAAGATTGTAGAAGGAATTAGATTTTTTTAGGTCATTCTAAGCACAAAAATGTTTAATAGTAAAAAAAAATTAATCTTAAGTTTTGAAAACTATATCAAATTACAGTGCATTATACTTTATTAAAGTAAATATCTTGGATACTCATTTAAATACACCTTCTAAACATACAAAACAACACAATCAAAACATGTATCTACAACTTCATCTATATGTCTTTCATGACCTCTCTAACTATAAATACACTTATATTCATTTAACATGTATCTTTTCACTTAAAAAGAATTTCCTTCAAAATTAAAGCTCTCTTTTTTTTGTATTAAAAGAGTTTAAACAACATAAAGTTCAAACTATAAATAACACACCAACCCTCACAAAAGAAAATTGAGGGAAGAACTAGATTAAATTTTTTACATCATTTTCCTTTTAAAACATATCAACTACAGCCCTCAAAAACTAAGAATTAACCCCAAAAAATAGTCTACACTTTATGCTTCTCTTATTAGGATAAATCCCCCTGATTCATGACTACACCCACCCCTGAGTTCAGCTCCCATCTAGTATACTAATAGATGTATTGAGCATTTTGAGTTTGGGAGTCATCTAAATAACACTTATTCAAAAGATTGATCAATTTTTCTACCTCTTCCTTAGTGAGGAGGCTTTGAAATTTTTTTATGTACTATATGGCTTTGACTTCATCTTGGAACACTTGGATTACACCATCATGCATCAACTTCATAAATCTGGATCTCAGAATCTCCAAGCATAATGAAACTTGTGACATTATGTAGAAATGGGTGAGTTTAAGATTAAACTTAGTAGGACATCTTCTAATGTTCTGAAAAATCTCCTTGTTCCTATCTTTCCAAAGAATCCATAACACTTCCCTAGTTAGACCATACCAAAACTTGCTAACATAGGGATTAACATTAATGGCAGACAATACAAGCCCAATAGAAAGTTTTTTTAAAGCAACAACCATTGAATATGAATATCTTTAGGTTCATGCGGTCCTTTCCAAAAATACTCAAAAAAGAATTTCATGTTAGAGAATGGACTTTCAAACCCCCAACAAGTAGCAACCCGTAGTAGCACATAGTTATCAGTCTTAAGCATAGCATATATCTATTTAGCAAAATATTTATCAATACTACTACCATCAATCCATTTTACATTTCTTAGAAATGTTTCACTATTCATCATAATACCCATCCTCTCCTTGCTAGTCACTTTAGTTAGCAAAGTATATGTCTTCTTTTGAGCTCTAGGGATCTCAAATTTCTTGGAGATCTCATCCCATGGCCCAAGCTTCCTATTAACCAAAAGATCACTGATAAAGGATATGCCTTTCTCATTCCACTTTTTAGCAGAACAAAATTGAGTAAGTGCAACAAGTTTATTATTCAAGTACAACCCCCACAAAATAGGCCTATCAATAACCACAAATCTAGGAGGTTCCCCTACAGTATTCCTACAAGAGATGAGCTCCCACACATGATTCCAAGTAGACCAAAGAAAGATAAACACCTTTGAACCAAATATATTCATCTTTAAGTCCCCCAAGATGATATCCAATAACGAAATTTTTCCCCACTAATTACTTTTCCTAATCACCGAATGTTCAATGTTGTTTCTCACCAAAATTTTCCAAGGCTCATTTCCCCACAAAGCTTTTTAAATCCATTTAGAAGTCAGAGCAATCCCTTGGGCTCTAATATCTTTTAAACCAAGCCCTCCAAGGTGTTTGGGAAGGTAGCACCATTCCCATTTAACACAATGCCTTTTCTTTGAGCCCAACCCATCTGACCACAAGAAATCACAAAGAATTTTCCCAAGTAACTTAAATCGATACTTAGCAAACAACTATATAGAAGCAAGATACAAATGATAAGAAGATATGACTTTCTACTCAACTTGCACTCTCCTAGCCAAGGAAAGGGACTGTGTTTGCCATCTAATATGCTTACTGTTCATTTTACTAAAAAACCAATCCCACATATCAGGAAAGGAAGGCTCCAAGGAAAATACGATACCCAGATATCTGATAATGGCCTTGGGTCCATTCCATTTCCACCCTAATTCACTTAACCATCTAGGAGGATCCTCAACCCAACCCAAAAAAAAAAAATTTTGAGGAGCTACCTTGGCCCTAGAAGCAAGGTAAAACACACTAAATCTATCAAGTGCCAAGGAAAAATTGACCTCAAAAAGTTCCAAAATGAGGGCAGTGCCATCGAAAAATTTAGCAATGATCAACTCTTTAGAATTAGGAAGGGTAATGCCTTTTATAGGTAGACCCAAAGAAGAATCCCTAAGAATATAAAAGAGAGCATAACTACAATCACAAAAAGAGAAGGTGCAATAGGGTATCCTTGTCTAATAGATCTCTGTAGGACAATAGGGTCCAATAGTACACCATTAACATCAATAATCATGGAAGAATCCTAAAACAAAATCTTTATCCACTTACAGAAATATGAGAGGAATCCAAAAGCTTCTAACATTCCACAGATGAAAGGCCATTCTACTCTATCATAAGCTTTCTCAAAGTCTAAGAGGATCATGGCAACATTATGACCAGCAACTTTAGCCTAGTTCATTGCGTCCCATCTAGTGACAAGGTTCTCCAATATTTACCTACCTTTTTATGAAACCAATTTTTGTAACAAACACAATATTCTTTGTGACATCCAAAATCCTTTTAGCAAGAGCCTTCACAATAATTTTATATAAAATATTAAGAAGTGTGATAGGCCTCTAGTTTTTAATAAGAGTTTTATCCCCAGCTTTCAAAAGGGTAAGTGCACCAAGTTGTGGTGCCAAAAGGGGGGTATAAGTGGACACCTTTTTCCTGAAATCAGCAAATTCTGGACTTCAACAAGAATTTGAAGATAGTTACGCTCAAAATTTTAAGATATGACAAAAACAAAAGTCGTAGTCCTTTGAATCTAGTTTCTAAACTACTAATTTTTTTTCAAAATGGTTTAGTTTTAGGTCCTCAAAAAAGGGGGCCACAGAAAGTGGTACTGTTTATTCCAAAAAAAATAACATACTACAAAGTGTGGCCCCCCTAAAATTTTAACATTTTTTTTGAAATTCTTTAATCACTCCAGTCAAAAGTTACCTAACACTATGTAGTTTATACCAAATTTTTCGGGTAATTTTATAATGTGTATGTTTTTTTTAATGAATTTTTTAATTAGACCCATCCCAAAAACGTGAAATATCTGTGTGCTCCCCCTAGAAATGATTGAAAACTAATCTAAAATCAAAACTTCTTTTTATTTAAACTGTGTAGAATGAGTCTGGTTTCTAAAAAACTAAGTTGTTACAAAATTCGATGAATGAGCTAAAATCTACAGCCCAATTAGTACATGGTGGTTTTTGACAAAAAATGAACATACATCCAAAAGAAATTATAGATGAAAGACTTAAAATAGTTCAAATTAAAAATAAATTATATGGTTAGATAGCTAACACAGATACCTATAATGTTATGTAACTTGATCTTATCGATACCCAACCACGAGGAATCTTGAAGGGGAGCAGACAAGAAAAATCAATCATTTTTTGTGTGTTTGTTGGAAAACACGTCTCAAACCTATTTATAAACTCCAAACCTTCGGGTTGGATCTCCAAGGCAAAACCAAGCCTTAGGCTTGGTTTTAACGCAAATCTTTGAATAGCGCGTATGCCCTATAGCACGCACGTGCTATTAAAATGCTATTGAATTCAAGGTAGTGTAAACACGCTATAGTGCACATGCACTATTGAGACCTAAATTGCAAACCAAAACCAAGAGAGCTAGGGGGGGTGGGGCGAGGGAATGGCTATTTGTGTGTGTGTGAGAGATAGAGAGAAAGTAGGGGATGGGAGAGGGGAGAGAGGAAGTGAGAAAGAGAAGGGGTGGTAGAGATATTATAGGATGAGAGATAGAGATAATGTGAGAGAGTAGGGGTGGCAAAGAGAGTACAAGATGCAAGAGAGAGGAAGTGTGAGAGAGAGAGAGTAGAGGTGGCAAAGAGAGAGTACAAGATGGGGGAGAGAGATTGAAAGTAGGGGATGGGAGAGAGAGGAAGTGTGAGAGAGAGTACAAGTTTGGAGAGAGAGATTGAGAGTAGGGGATGGGGGAGAGAGAAAGTAGGTGGTGGGAGACAGAGTGGGAGAGGAAGAGTGAGAGAGAGGAGGATGGGAGTGCATGTGTGTGAAAGAGAGAGAGTAGGGAATGGGAGAGGGGGAAGATAGAGTATCTTGAGAGAGAGTAGGGGATGGAAGAGAGAGTAGGTGATGGGAGAGGGAGTGAGAGAGGGAGAGAGAGAGAGGGGATGGAAATGTGTGTAAGAGAGAAAGAGAGAGAGTGTGAAAATGTGAGAGAGGGTAGGGGGTAGCAGAGAGAGTAGAGAGGGAGAGAGTGAGAGTGAGAGAGAGAGTGAGAGAGTGAGAGAGAGTGTGAGAGTAGGCAATGGGAGAGGGAGAGGGAGTGAGAGAAAAAGTAGAGGATGGGAGAGGAGAGAGGGGGGATGGGTGTGTGTGAAAGAGAGAGAGTAGGGAATGAGAGAGGGGAGAGAGAGATAGAGAGAGTAGGGGATGGGATAGAAAGAGAGTAGGCAATGGCAGAGGGAGTGGGAGAGGGAGAGAGAGGGTGGATGGAAGAGAAAGAGATTAGGCAATGGCAGAGGGAGTGGGAGACGGAGAGAGAGGGGGGATGAAAGTGTGTGTAAGAGAGAAAGTAGGGGATGGGAGAGAGTGTGAGAGTGTGAGAGAGAGTAGGGGTGGCAAAGAGAGAGAGTGAGAGTAGGGGATGGGAGAGAGAGGGAGAGAGTGAGAGAGAGAGAGATAGTAGGTGATGGGAGAGGGAGTGGGAGGGAGAGAGAGGGGGGGAATGGAAGTGTGTAAGAGAGATAGAGTTGGGGATGGGAGAGAGTAGGCAATGGGAGAGGGAGTGTGAGAGAGAGGGGGGGGGGGGAATGGGAATGTGTATAAGAGAGATAGAATAGGGGATGGGAGAGAGTGTGAGAGTTTGAGAGAGAGTAGGGAGTGGTAGAGAGAGCTTGTACAAGATGGGGGTGAGAGAGAGAGAGAGAGAGAGGGAGAGAGAGAGAGAGAGAGAGTAGGGGATGGGAGAGAGTGTGAGAGAGAGTAGGGGATGGAAGAGAGAGAGTGAGAGTAGGGGATGGGAGAGAGAAAGTAAAGAGGGAAAAAGAGTAATTGAGAGAGAGATAGTAGGTGGTGCAAGAGGGAGTGGGAGAGGGAGAGAGAGGGGGGATGGGAGTGTGTGTGACAAATCTAGAGAGTAGGGGATGGGAGAGGAGAGAGAGAGGGGGGGGATGGGAGTGTGTGTCTATGAAAGAGAGAGGATAGGGGATGGGAGAGGGGAGAGAGAGATTAGGGGATGGGGGAGAGAAAGTAGGCAGTGGGAGAGGGAGAGGGAGAGGGAGAGAGAGAGGGGGGGAATGGGAATGTGTGTAAGAGAGACATAGTAGGGGATGGGAGAGAGTGTGAGAGTGTGAGAGAGAGTAGGTGGTGGTAGAGAGAGCTCGTACGGGATGGGAGAGAGAGAGTGAGATTAGGGGATGGGAGTGTGAGAGAGAGTAGGGGATGGGAGAGAGAGAGAGTGAGAGTAAGGGATGGGATGGGAGAGAGAGAGAGAGAGAGAGAGAGTAGAGAGGGAGAGAGAGAACTTGAGAGAGAGAGATCTAGTAGGCAGTAGGAGAGGGAGAGGGAGAGAGATAGGGGGGATGGGAGTGTGCATGACAAATGTAGAGAGTAGGGGATGGGAGAGAGTGTGAGAGTGTGAGAGAGAGTAGGGGGTGGCAGAGAGAGCGTACGGGATGGGAGAGACAGAGTGAAAGGATGGGAGAGATAGAGTGAAAGGATGGGAGAGAGTGAGAGAGAGAGTAGGGGGTGGTAGAGAGAGAGAGAGTACGGGATGGGAGAGACAGAGTGAAAGGATGGGAGAGAGTGTGAGAGAGAGTAGGGGATGGGAGAGATTGTGAGAGAGAGTTGGGAATGGGAGAGAGAGAGAGGAAGAGTAGGGGATGGGAGAGAGTGTGAGAGAGAGTAGGGGATGGGAGAGATTGTGAGAGAGAGTTGGGAATGGGAGAGAGAGAGAGGAAGAGTAGGGGATGGGAGAGAGAGAGTAGAGAGGGAGAGAGAGAACTTGAGAGAGAGAGATAGTAGGTGACCTGGGAGAGGGAGTGGGAGAGGAGGAGAGAGAGGGATGGGAGTGCGTGTGATAAATCTAGAGAGTAGGGGATGGGAGAGAAGAGAGAGGGGGGATGGGAGTGTGAGTGTGTGTGTGTGTGTGTGTGTGTGTGTGTGTGTGTGTGTGTGTGTGTGTGTGTGTGTGTGTGTGTGTGTGTGTGTGTGTGTGTGTGTGTGTGTGTGTGTGTGTCTGTGAAAGAAAGAGAGTAGGGGATAGGAGAGAGTGTGAGAGTGTGAGAGAGAGTAGGGGGTACGAGATGGGAGAGACAGATTGAAAGGATGGGAAAGAGTGTGTGAGAGAGTAGGAGGTGGCAGAGAGAGAGAGTACGAGATGAGAGAGACAGAGTGAAAGGATGAGAGAGAGAGTGTCAGAGAGAGTAGGGGATGGGAGAGAGTGTGAGAGAGAGTTGGGGATTGGAGAGAGAGAGAGAGAGAGAGAGAGTGGAGAGGGAGAGAGAGAACTTGAGAGAGAGAGAGAGAGATAGTAGGTGGTGGGAGAGGGAGTGGGAGAGGAGGAGAGAGAGGGATGGGAGTGCGTGTGAGTGATCTAGAGAGTAAGCGATGGGAGAGGGGAGAGAGAGAGGGGGATGGGAGTGTGTATCTACAAAAGAGAGAGTTTAGGGGATGGGAGAGGGGAGAGAGAGAGTAGCCCAAGAGAGAGAGAGAGAGTAGTGGATGGGAGAGAGGGGCGGATGGGAATGTGTGTAAGAGAGAGTAGGGGATGGGAGAGAGTGTGAGAGAGAGAGTATGGGATGGGAGAGAGTGTGAGAGAGTAGGGAGAGGGAGATAGAGAGAGGGGGATAGGAGTGCATGTGACAAATCTAGAGAGTAGGGGATGGGAGAGAAGAGAGAGGGGGGATGGGAGTGTGTGTGTGTGTGTGTGTGTGTGTGTGTGTGTGTGTGTGTGTGTGAAAGAGAGAGAGTAGGGGATGGGAGAGAGTGTGAGAGTGTGAGAAAGAGTAGGGGTTGGCAAAGAGAGAGTACGAGATGGGAGAGATAGAGTGAAAGGATGGGAAAGAGTGTGAGAGAGAGTAGGAGGTGGCAGAGAGAGAGAGAGAGTACGAGATGAGAGAGACAGAGTGAAAAGGTGAGAGAGAGTGTGAGAGAGAGTTGGGGATGGGAGAGAGAGATTAGAGAGGGAGAGAGAGAGAGAGAGATAGTAGGTGGTGGCAGAGGGGAGAGAGAGAGAGAGCAGCCCAAGAGAGAGAGAGAGTAGCGGATGGGAGAGAGGGGCAGATGGGAGTGTGTGTAAGAGAGAGTAGGGAATGGGAGAGAGTGTGAGAGAGAGTAGGAGGTGGTAGAGAGAGAGAGAATGAGATGGGAGAGAGAGAGTGTGTGAGAGTAGGGGATGGGAGAGAGTGTGTGAGAGAGAGTAGGGGATGGGAGAGAGAGAGTAGAGAGTAGGGGATGGGAGAGGAGAGAGAGAGGGGGATGGGAGTGTGTATCTGTAAAAGAGAGAGTTTAGGGGATGGGAGAGATAGAGTAGTAGATGTGAGAGTGTGAGAGAGAGTAGGGAGATGGGGGAGAGAGAGAGAGAGAGAGAGAGAGAGAGAGAGTAAGAAGTGGGAGAGGGAGGATGGGAGTGTGTGTGAGAGATCTAAAGAGTAGGGGATGGGAGAGGAGAGAGGGTGAGAGAGATAGAGAGAGTAGGCGGTGGGAGAGGGAGAGCGAGAGAGAGTAAAGGATGGGAGAGGGGAGAGAGAGAGTGTGTGTAGGGAATGCGAGAGGGGAGAGAGAGTAGGAAGAGAGAGAGAGAGTAGGGAGAGAGAGAGAGAGTAGGGAGGGTGGAGAGTGATGTGTTCTCACATAGTGCGTACACGCTATAGTGCCTATGCGCTATGTGAAATCACCTAAAAATGGTCAAAAAGAAACTTTGGGGCCCGTTTCATTCATTCTCTACTTTTGTTCTGTTCTGCACTCTATTATCCTGACAGAAATCGTAGGTTTCAACACAGCAAACACTCTTTCGAGGTGGCAAACACTATTTCAAGCTAACAAACACTATTTCAAGGTGGCAAACACTTTTGGAAGCTAGCAAACACCAAATTCAATCATTGGATACATGATTTGAAGACTTTTTGAATATTCCTTGTATAGAAAAGGTTAGTGCAATCTATTTTAAATATTGTTTGTTGATATATAGATACAAATTTGATTATAATTTGACATGTTGTTTAATATATAGTGAATTCATTGAAATTTGTATGTTTCAATGAAATGTTATTTCGAAATGGTTAGAAATTTGACAAGTCGTTATATATATATATTGTGTATTCATTCAAATAATTATAATTTTTATATGTATTTGAATAATTTTTAATTTACACATTTTAAGTAATTCAAATGTTTGAATAATTTGACATGTAGAAATGATCATCATGCCAAGGAAGAAACCAAAAAATCAAACAAATGATGATAGGGAGAGAGATTTGGCAATTAAAAGAGATAAAATGAAATTACTATGTGAGCAAAGAAAATTGCAAAGCAATAATGAAGAACTGACTTTCGAAGAGGATCAAGAACCACTGATACCAAGAAACAAAGAGGAAGAATTGGAAAGACAAAGAGAACGAATGAGACTGTTACACTCAAGAAGACAATTGAATTGTGAAGCTACACCATCTTCTAATGTTGGAGTCATATCGTCTGCTACACCATCTTCCAATGTTGAAGTCATATCATCCTCTCATGTTGAAGAGACACCGATTTTTATATCCAACAATATACACACTCCATCATGTCATGTTGAAGGCACAACATCAACACATCAAGTAGGTGATATTCCATCTTTTGCATCTTATTGCGAAGGCACATCATCTTCGGTTCAGGGTACACAATACACTCAACCTTATGTTGATGTTCAAAATGTTGAGAGAATTGAAGAGATTATAACACCTTCTAGAATTCATTTTAGAAGACAAAAATATTTGATTGATATTGATAGTAACATTTTGAAATCAATGCCTGACAAGATTAGCAAGTGTACTTGTCAAAGAAAAGTTAATCATATGTGGAGATTATTTTTTGATGAATTAAATATTATAGATCAATGCCAATTATTTGTTGAAATGATGAGGAATTTAAAATTTAGGCCTATCATGAAGATTCTTGGGCTAAGAACGATGGATGATTCAAATGAAAAAAATATTGTAAAGAATCTAATGAATGCTTATGACAAAGTGGGTTCTAAATCACGCACCAGAGATAGTAATATTGCAAGATGAGTACTTACATCGACAATAGTAAGTAGCCAAATGAAGAAAGCTTGACTCATGAGAAAGACAAGCAAAACATTAAAAATTGGTAGAGGTACTCTAAGGAGAGCCATGCTAAGGCGTGAGAGATTGGAAGATCCAACAAAAAATGAGTTATGGACATTTAGCGGTAGACTACCATGAAAGGATAAAGAAATTAGTGAAGCCTTGAAATCATTGATCGAAGATTTTTGGAAAAATAACACACGTGTTTCCCCTAATCAAAGAGATGTTGTAAGAAGGAGGATTGGTAGCCAAAATCGCGAGCCACATGTGAAACATTTTTTGGACACAACTCAGACACAATTTTTTGCAAAATTTATTGGTATGTATCCTCAAATTCGAATAAGTCAAAGATTTTTTGAGATGGGTAAACCTTTTTATGTGAAGATAAATCACACATGCATAACTTGTTATTGTAGGATACATATTGAATTTTCTAACCATTTTGATGTTTTTAGGCATATATGCGTAATTTTGCATTCTCAGTTTGTTTTGCAGGATTGTGACATAAATGAGCCACCAAGATCTTCAAGGGAATTCATATCCAACATTTTATGTGAAATAAGGGATGGACAACAATTTTACAAGACATCATGCTTGGATGGTACGTGCTTATTTTGTGGTTCTTTGCAACTTTCATCAACTTGTCAACGTATGGATAGTACACATGCAATTGGAAATAAAATAGTAGATTACGGAAAATTTAAGACAGTGACATATGCTCTAAAAGATGGGAAACATGGTAAAAGATGTGATTTAGTCATTGAAAAGATTCCAGTGTATGAGTTCATGAAGATTTTTTGTGAAAACATTATTTACGAGTATGCAAGGCATACCCATAGAGCTTGATGGTTGGATTTGCAATTCAAGTTGTGCAAGGATACGTTTCCACTGGATACCATTGTTTCAGTTGTAGATTTCGTAGAGAACTATACACTACAACCACAAAATGAGGTGCAAGCAAAGTATTATACTTCTCAACAGGTTTCCATATTTGTTCACATAACATTCATGCATTCACCTACAAGTACAGAGGATGATAGGAAGATTTTGAGGGAGTGCCATTTTTACATCACCGATGATCGATCACACTCTATGGAATTCGTACATGGTTGTTTTCAACTATTTTATGGAGATTTGGCTAACAGGGGCATCACATATCGTCAGCACATTATTTGGTCAGACAATTGTGCATCTCAATTCAAGAATGCACGGATGTTCTATTGGTTAAGCAAGATGCACAAGTTGTGTAGAATTCAATACATGTGGAATTTCACAGAGGCTGGTCATGGAAAGGGAGAGCACGATGGTGTAGGAACATGCATCAAAAGAGCCTTAGCTTGTGAAGAACTAAAGTACAAAGATGGAGCAATATTGAAAGATGCAAAATCTATCGTCTAGTGGTGTAATGCTACAATGGGTCCAGGTAAGGAAGGTGAGTCTACGGTTCGTAGAATTTTTTTGTTGATAGATAATACTAACATTGCACCATATCTATGCCCAACTTCTTTGCTTTATCAATTATTTTCCATGTCATATGGATTCCATGATCATCAAATACTAGAAGACACCTTTTTGAGAGAAACACCCCACATGGAATTGTTCTTACAAAGTGGTCTAGCCAATTCAAGAATAATTATTTCATCATCCATCCATGTACCTGGACTACCATGCAGGCCTTGAGATCATAATTGAAAATGTAAGTTTTTTATATGTCTCTTAGCCTTGAACAAATAAAAATTGGAATTCTCTAACCAACAGTAATGTAAGGAGACCCACCTTGCTAGTTTAGGCCACTATGCCCAAACTAACCAATGACTTCTGATCCTATAGGGTTTCTTCCTAACCCTATTCCCAAGAGGATATCTCCCAACTATCCCCTTCCCTAGGATCTATGCACACCAATTGACTATGTCAACTTCAATCACCCCAATATTCAAATGAAGGCATTTTCTCTCTACTAGGAAAAATTGGGCACAAACCCCAATGCAATATCTAGGGTTATTATATGGTCCTCAACTTGATATTTCCAAACTCTCCTAATCATCACAAGACTCCACTCACCAACCCAAATCATAGATGTCCTTTTCTTTCTTACTTGACCTACCAGGTCTAGAGCCCCAATTAGGCCAAAAGTTTCAAACTCTTGCACCATTCTCCCCATGTGACAAAGAACTCATGGTGGATAAATCTGAAGGAATTTCGTAGGAATACCTTTCTTTCCAAAATCACTCTCATCTATCCATGTTACTTCAGATTCTGGTTGATCCTTCCATTTGATAAGATGCTCCATATAGGTGCCATGACAAGTCTTCTTCTTGATTCTTGAATCCATAACCTTTTCAGCTTTTGGCTGAGATTATAATGGGATAGTGACTTCTTCAACCTTTGATTTTGTTTGTCCTTCTATGAATGTAGGCCCTTTATATTGAACTCAGTCCTTGACATTAAAGATAAGGTAAATTTCCAAGTTTGGTGGGAGTTCTATTTTTTCGGCATTAGAACCATAATTTGCAAGCACCTTACAAGGTCCTATCCTATGCACTTGTAGCTTGGTTGGAACACCCTATGCAAGTACCAAAACTCGTCCTTGGCATCATATCATGGCCTCAACACCTTGGATCATCTCAAAACATCTCATCTAACATGTTCCAACTCCTTGCACACTCTCAACAACTCATCTCTTACACTTTCTCAATTTTGCCTCTTCTAGGCTTGTTCCAACTAGCCCTTGCCAGCCACTAATTTGTTGTTTTCTCCAAAATTTTCCACAAAACTTCCTAAAATATTGGGTGATTAAAATACCCTTTTCCTCACTCTAAAATATACTCCAAAACCAACTACACTTGTTTTGTAAAATATTACTCAAAATTGGCTATTTCAGTCTACCAACTAGGCCTAGTTTGAGGCCATTTACAAAGCAACTCACTATCCCTTAACTTTTGGAACTCTCATGACCCAAAAAATTCTTAAGACACAACTCAAATGCAAGGATTCTTCTATTTTTTTGGTCTCATGATCAACTTTACAATGGTTTTTACAAAACCCTCCTTTCTAGCCCCTTTACCCTAGGGCTTTCTAGAACTCTTACTTTGCAACGTCTCTAGAACCCCAAAATGGTTCAAACACCTTCACTTTGGTTATATTAGATGACTTCAAACATAAAATTCAACTCTTGTTTGGAGAAAACACTAAATCCCCCTTGGGAGCAATCACATACCCCTTTTTATGCACTCAAATTTTAGGGAAAACTATGCAAATACTTCTTAAATGGTTTCAACACTCAACTTTTCAGATGGAAATGGTTATTATAGACTCAAAACAACAAGAAAAATCCAAAACTTGAGGTTTCTCAACACTCAACAATAAAATTTCAAAACCGTTACTAGCACTTACTACTAGGACAATTTCTAGTTTTAACGGTCAGGCTCCCAAACCATACAAAGGACCCCCCGCTGTTTTTGCATTTTTAAACACTCCTTTTGGAGACCTACAATAACCTCTCTCACTTTTTGGAGATCATACTCCGTTTTCATTTTATGATGCCATCTCGGGTGATGTTGAAACTTGCAATGTCGGCTAGTACAAAGTTGCCAACTGCCAAATCTCTCTCACCTTTCCTCGTGGGATCAAACTGTCTTCTCCATTAGCTCTGCATGGCTGGCTAAACCCTATCCCCAACCTCCTCCTATCCCCTTAAGTGCTCAAACGTTCTCAGGCACGCCAATCTAGAATGTCCCCAAGGGTCACTAAATGCCATAGGGCTGCGATCTTTGACGGGGCATATCTCGGAGCTCGTGTGAGGTATGGATGCAATTCTAGTTCCTAAAGGACCATGTTGTGGAGACCTACAATAACCTCTCTCACTTTTTGGAGATCACACTCCATTTTTGTTTTACAACGCCATCTCGGGTGATGCTGAAACTTGTAGTGTGGGCCAGTACAAAGTTGCCAACTGCCAAATCTCTCTCACCTTTCATCGTGGGATTGAACTGTCTACTCCATTAGCTCCAGGTGGTTGGGTAAACCCTATCCCTAACCTCATCCTATCCCCTTCAATACTTGAACGTTCTCAGGCACGCCAATCCGAAATGTCCCCAAGTGTCACTAAATGCCATAGGGCTGCGATCTTTGACAGGGAATATCTCAGAGCTCGTGCGAGGTATGGATGTGATTCTAGTTCCTATAGGACCATTTTGCGGAGAACTACAATAACCTCTCTCTCTTCTTGGAGATCACATTCTATTTTCATTTTACAATGCCATCTCAGGTGATGCTGAAACTTGTAGTGTTGGCCAATACAAAGTTGCCAACTACCAAATCTCTCTCATCTTTCGTCGTGGGATCAAACTGTCTGCTCCATTAGCTCTGGGTGGCCAGGTAAACGCTATCCCCAACCTCTTCCTATCCACTTCAGTGCTCGAACATTCTCAGGCATGTTGAACCAGAATGTCCCTAAGGGTCACTAAATGCCACAAGGATGTGATCTTTGACGGGGCATATCTATGGGCTATCAATACTTCAATTATACTTTAAGTTAACGATTATCAATATGTGAAAAAATGGAACTCGTTGTATTTTGAAGTACTGAGAAGATGGCCTTTCCCTTCCCTAGGATTTTCAGAAATGGGAGACATTAGGTAAGAGAGTGAAAATGTTACTATCGCTTCAATGCACATGACACAATTGGAAATACAAATTTTGATGGTAATCATTTTGTGATAAGGGAGAGACTAGGGATGATCATTGTTACTATCTCTTTAGTAGTGGAATTTTTTTTTCTCTTGAATTTGGTGGTGGGGGATCAGTGGTAAGTCTCCTTGGATATTCCTTCTTATGATGTTAGTGACAAGTGTTGCTCTTTGAAAACACTTGTACAATCTTTTTTAAATTATTAGATAAAAACAGAGAATTGTAAGTATTAAACATGATTAGCCTTTAGCTCCTAGAAGATCTTTATTTCCCCACCAATGCATTTAGAAAGTTAAGTTTTAAGAAGATCATAAATAGAAAAAATTAGAGAAGTGATTTAAACATTTATATTGATTGGAAACACGTGAGTCTTCAGTTTCCTCTACCTTTTAAAGAATTTTCCTTAGCTAGTAGACCTAATTCCACATTCCATAAGACTGTCATTGTGCTAAAGACTTAGGAAACCAACTGCTCTAAGATAAAGCTTCCCGGTCAATAATAATCTAGCCTATTAAGGTACATAATACTTCTCAATTAAACTTGTGTTAATTCAGTATTAATTTTGTAATTAACTACAATTTCAGTATCTGTGTACAGGGGATGACTAAGAAAACTATTTGAGGTCCAATTTGAAAATATATTTGTAAGGATCTCGACCAAGGTTCACAACTTCAATGATTAATACATTCATTCAGGCCAGAACCTCACTACAAAAAAATAATATATAAAAAAGGTAGTGAATAACGTCATGTCTAGACCCAAATCAACCAATGAAAGTCAAATTAGCATAATGTGGAACAACAATATATGCATTGAGTGGGTTGTCATAAAAAAGCTTCATAATAAAATTCATGTCTAGAATTAAAAGACCTTAAAGAACATTTATGCTTGTAACAAAAATGGCCATTCAAAACTGAATATGATTACAATATGTGAAATAGCATTACAAGAACTTGTAATGCTCTTGTGAACATCATGTTAATTCTTGTAAGAATCCCTAAGATGCTTGTTATACTCAAAATTTTGTTGAAATTGAATTAATTTTTATCCTGTCGGTTAATTGGCTTAGGGTGATATATGCTTCTTGGATGGAATAATGAGTTATTGATTAACTCTGTATTAAGATTCATAGCATCTTCTAGTTATTTGCAAAGGAAATTTATAAATTACTTGCTAATGTCATATGGCTTTCTTGAGAAAGATGTCCATGTTCTTATTGATGGGTACTAATGAATATCCACATTTAGTTCTTCAATATCCTATTTGACAAGCTTTCCATAGACATTTCTTTTCCATACTAAGTATTTTTGAAAACATATTTGAGTAGAAGGACTACAGTAGATACTACATGATGTTTTAACAAATAAAGTAATGGGTTAAAGACTATTATTTCCAAGGTATTATGTCATAGTATTTTAATTGTAATGATCTTAGACTAATGATATTCTTGAAGGTAACTTTGACATGCAGCAAGAAAGACAACCTACAGCCAAGGCTATATTGTGCCTACAACCGAAGCCATAAATGCTCACAGCCAAAGCCACTAGTGCACATAGCCAAAGCCATGGATGCTTATAGCCAAAATTACAAGTGTTCACAGCCAAAGCCATGAGTACATGAAGTCGATGATCATAATTGTTTACAACTATTCACCAAAAACAACTTCTTTGCAGTTTTTGAGAAATACTAATAAAGCAAAAAAGAACATCTACTAGTTGGTAGACATAATGGCAACTCTCTAGCAATTGAATTTAATTTCATACATGCACATATCTAATTTAATGTCATACACGAACATATCTAATTTAATGTCATACATCAACAAACATATAATATAAAATGATAACCAATAATGTCATATACATTAACAAACACATAATATATTATGATAACCAATAATTTCGTATATGAACAAACATATCATATATTAACCAATAATGTCATACATTAAATATGTCATATGTACATCAAATGTGTATCGAATATGTCTCTCAGATGCCTATATATATACATGGGGAAGGAAAAAAGTATCTCTCTCTCTCTATATATATATATATATATATATATATATATGTATCAAATATCTCAACTACATCTTTTCCTCCCCACGAGGGGAAGGAAACAAGTCTCTTGACGTCCGCTGCCATCGTGTGGAGGGAGATAGTGGAGATGACGGGGCCCTCCTGACACGCTCACTTGACCTCTTGTTGAGGCTCTTCTCTAGGTCCAACTGATACAAATAAAGTAGATATGAATCAATATTTATTATACGTTGAAATCAAATATATGTACTCACAAAATCAATTATTTTCTTACTGCCAACAAATAGTCACTCTATAAGTCCACCTCAAATGCTCATGGACAATCGGGCATGACAAGACCCTACAAAAATTCAATAAATATAATCACTTATAAATAACATTTGAAATTTTGAGATTAACTATTATAAACAAAAACTAAAATGAAGAAAATTCTTTCATACCTTCGTCACTGGCTGTGAGCTAGCCACAGTTGCGGCCACTCCACTATCAACAGACTATCGCAGATGAGGAGGTGTGTCCGACATCATGAGCTACATGTCATACAATACACGTTATATCTAACATGAAACATGGAATAAATATAATCAAATGAATTAAATTAACATGAAACAACTATACCTGTGTGAAGCTCGTATGATGTCTCTGCTCTGCGTCTGTGGTAAAGGTTGAGGGTCCTGTGGAGAACTGATGCACATGCATAGTTTTTTTGGTCAATCCTTAATATGATTACGTAATAAATATATGTATTAATTAAAATGATTAAATTGATACATACCTCAGGACTCGTCAAAGGGACAAAAAATGGGCCTGGAGGATCGCTGCTAGGCCCAGGAACACTTTGACCCTAAATTTTGAACAATGTCAATAAATCCTAATTAATTAATCATTCACAATACGTATGAAATGTGATCAAATTAGTAATTTACCTGTGTGTCAATGCCAAATGTCTCGTTCAGGAATTGATCGGTGACAAGCCCATCATCTGCACCATCTCTGACATGAGTGCCAAATATGCATAGGGATCCACATGAAGTGCACATGTGACCACGATGTATAGAAGGCTCCCCCTCAACTAATGGGCTCATGGAATGGATGAGGGTCTGCGTCAAAGAATTAATGGTCCCTAGAGTGTTGGCCTCTACATGTTCCTTCACAACTGAAGGAATAATCACATGCTCGCACTGTGGATGGACCACGGCTGCACTAACTACATTAGGGTCATGACGTACTCCTGTCCTCTCAAATGATGACCCCCCACCTCTACCCTGGGAGTCTAACATATCAAAATAATTGGGGATCTCCCTAAGGACAAACTCACAATATAATTTCTTCAAAAAATACATGGGGACCTCATGATTTTTGCAAGGAGGGGCATCAAAAACCATCCACCATCTATCCCAAAAATTATTTCTAATAGCATCATGTATGCACCAATGGATGGGGAATTGTTTAGTACCCTCTCTAATAGTATTTTTCTCACCGAGTTTTCTAAATAATGCACATATACTACCTTTTGGTATTTCCTTTTTTCGAACATCTTCATATGACAATTTATTTGCATAAAATCTTTTTTGTTCATCCCTCTTAGCCCGCCAAATATCTAACTGACCACTAACTGCGGCTATCTGAGTGTTAATGGATTTGAGGGATGATGCCAATTGAGCCCTCATTGGATTGGTTTGTCCAGATTCTTTTAACCGAGCAATGATTCCTTCTAATTCAGTTTTGCCTCTCTCTATTTCATTTCTTATATTTTCTTGTGTGCCTGGTGGAGGTCTTGCAATTGGTTCAAGTTGTGGAATTTGTTCTTCTTCTTGAGGAGGGTTTTGGTTTTGGGTTTCTTGAGGGTTTTGATGTTCTTGTGGATTTTCTGGTTGATTATGAACATTTCCTAATAAAAAATCAATTGAAATTCAAATAAATAAATAAATCTAAATGAAATTTGTAAAAACCCTACAAAAGAATATTAAAAACTTACAAAACAATATGAAAAATATATCAAACAATGCAAAGTTAGGTTTATATCACTTACGGCATCATTGTGGGTGCACTTGTGGTCTTGGATTTCGTCAATGAGGAGGCATTTTGGCAAATGGTGTTGCAAATGTTGGGTTTTCAACTCGCATACGTGCTGCTCGCTGTAGGAGTAGAAGAAAATGCTAATGAAAATGATGGGTTGCAGGTTTGCAGCCCATCATATATACTTTTTATTTTTTTAAAGTATAGCGCGTACGTGCTTTTTAAAATAGGAAAAAAAAATTTCCTTGTCACCTTTTTGGCACCACAACTCAGTGTATATGCCCGGAAGTAGCTTGATAACCCCTTTTTTGAAACTACTACCAAGAGATCCAACTTCAAAAGCATCATTATAAAATCTCAACAATTCCTCACCAATCCAATCCAAGTTCTCTTTATAAAATTCAACTAAGAGCCTATCAAACCTAGAGATTTATCATTGGCCATATCTCTGATGACCTCTTTAATTTCTTGCATGGAAATACATCTATTAAGTTTCTCCCTCTCCAGCTTAGAGACTTTCCTAGAATCATTTTCAAGCACTTCTTCAGAGCTTCCTCTTGGCTTGACCCAACTTCTAAAGTAAATAACTAAGAGTAGAAACAAAAAAAGGCATTACAAATCACATTGGGATCCTTTGATCTTTCACTATAAATTTGGATTTCATCAATACTTTATGCCTTATGCTTGGCCCTAATAATATTGAAAAAAATATTTTGAACCAACATCTCCATCCTTAATCGAATTCATTTTAGCCCTAATCCACTAACTTTGAATCTTATACCTTTGCACAATTCTCAATTGATGTTTCATGGCATTCAATTTTTTAATTAGATCGGGGTTCTCTTGATCATTCTATAAAGAATATTCAGAGTTATTCAATTCCATTTGAAGCATGGTCTCCTCCTCACTTCTATCTTTTTCTATTTTCTTTCCAATAATTTGGAACAATTTTCTCCAATTTTCCACTAGCTAGTTCCATTGCTTAATTGGTCTTAAGGACTAATTACACATCTTAGATAAACTAGTCATCATTCTAATAGCATTTTTATTATTAGTATCCTTAAAAAGTGAGGTATTCAAATTAAACAATTTACTTCTCAGCCTATCATTAGTGATATGCCCGCACTAATTAACGAGGATGTTTACATATATTGGACAATGATCTGATATAGTAGAAGGTGAGACTATAACCAAAGAATGACCTTCCTCAAGCTATGACATGTAAAAGAGAGCTTTCAAAATACACTCCATCCAATCTACAGGACACCCTATTGTGGCCTTCTTGATTATTGTTCCATGTAAACTAGATATCTTTGTAGTAATTTTTTCCATTTTCAATGGGATTCATCAAATTGAAATATCTTTTGAATTTCAACCAGAAGTAATGCTCATTACCTTTCCAAGAATGTTTCAAATCCCCTTGCTTATCACATTTATGCTCTACCATTTTAAAATCACCAGTAAATATCTAGTTAGCTTTAGGTAGAATAGAGGAGCACCATTTCTAGAACTTGGCTCTCTCCCTATAGTCATTGGAAGCATATACATTACATATACCAATGATTTCATCCCCACAATTAAATGTAACCTATATCACCCTCTGACAAGGAGAATAACCATGTTGCAAAATAACCTCAACCCACTTGAGACCAACTAAGATAGTGACACCACCTTTACCCTAATCATGCTCTGAGTGGAATCCCTTGGCTTTATCCCATAGAAGTTTGGTCATACACAATGCTTGAAAGCCAACAAATTTTATTTCTAGGAGACAAATAATATCCTCTTCTAGAATTTTATTGCACCACTTTCTAACCATTTGTTTTCTATCAACCATGTCTAAGGCCCTAAAATTCTAGCTATGGAGATTAATCATCATAAAATTCTTATTTAGAGGGAGGCTTCTACACCTTATACAATCTATTAAAACAATTTGGGATGACATTTTTACTACCATAACTTACAGAGCCCACTCTTTTTTCATAAGTTTTTCCCTTTCATAAAGAAACAAGCCACATAAAAATAGTTTTTTTATTATATGTGATGTAGCTCTATAATTCAAATCTGATACTAAAGATGCTAAGTACTAATTGTTCAGATCTGTCTGTTACTTGTCTATGTGCCATAGTCTCTTTAATATTTTTGGATATATGTAGTTACTGTGCAATGTCTCATCCAAGTTGGAATCCCCTTTCACATGCCACATACTGTTGGTTTTCTTGAATACTTTGCCCTAGTAGTGAGATTTGATAGCGAGCTACAAATTTAGTTGCAAAGAAACAAAGACACAAAGCTTCTTGGTAGTAAGTCATTTTGATTAGGCTATGCCAAAAATAAAACTTGTGAGCTCATGTTTTAGCCATCAAGTTGTGGGCTAAACTTACAAAGGCCTGTGGTAAAACCTTAATTGCAAAGTGGCTGGAATTTGTAGATGTAGAGTGTAGTTGAAGGGTTTTCAAACTGCTTGTGGTAGTTATAAAACTGGTATACTTCTCTTCATATTTTAGGTCTTTTAAGAAAACACATCTTTGATGTCTTGTTTATTATATCTCCTGTGAATACTTCTAATATTGTTTGGATTTGAGAGGTGGACTTTTGATCCAGATATATTTGCAAAAATGCCCAAGTTGGTATCGGTGAGAGTTATGTTCAAGCTTGAATGTGGTTTATTTTATTGGATGGTGTTTCGAGTGTAAGCATGAACAATATTTAATATGCTTGTCTTGAACTGAATTTGCATACTAGATGCCTTGATTCACAATAAACTATAAGGTCCAACATAATGGCTTTGTAAGCCTTTCTTTGTGAAGAATAATGTGTAATCTAGTTTTGATTTGTATTGGGTTTCCAATATAGCAACATTAGATGTAATTTAATATTAAACTGGTCAATCATCTAGCAAAGAAACTAGTTGTGGAGACTAACAAGCTCCAATTCTTCTTTTGTGGGCATTGAGAATTGTGTCTCAACCTTGCAAGCTCTTTTTCCGCAAAACTCTAATTTTTTTTTAAGGAAATTCTAGAATTTGTTTGTGGTAGTTTTCCACATGTTTATGAGTTGGAAAAAGGTGTATGAGTGGTTAAAAATGCATCTAGTCTCTAAAAAAATGTAGAAGCGCTATTGTTAGAGTGTAAACAACTCATTATATGGCTTTTATGGGGTCTAAACTAGAGGACAAAATTATGGACGAAAATGCTATTCTTGGAGTTAAAAATTACAATTGGGTAACATGTGGCATGGTTGTTTTTCCCATGGTTTTGGCCCATGTTTTTGTAAAACCACAAATGGTTTCCAAGTGGAAAATCACTATAAAAGGAGGGCTTGGGGAGGTGTTTGAATCATCGAGTTCAATTTGCAAGACTGGGTGCTAGAAGGAGTATCTCTCTAAGTTTGAGTCTAACTTCAAGTTTTGGTGATGCGCTCCTATAAGAACTTGTATTGCAAGTGTATTTTAATCTTCTAGATTTGAGAATACATTGTGCAGGTTTTGGAGGGTGGGGTTTTTCTCGCGGAAGTGGTTCCCCATGATAATTATTGTGTTATGAGTTCATTGTTATTTTGATTATATTGTTATGCATTTCTTGAGATCTCTGCAATAGTTAGTTGAATTTGCATAATCATCCTCTCAAATATTAGTGTAGAAAGAAATTTTGCACACCTTTTCTTCCTTACAAATGGTATCACAGCCTAGCTGGTTTTGGCTCTATTTGTTTGGTATAGGATTTTTTGAGCTAATCAAGGTTTGAGTGGGAGCTTGTGCAGAGGTTTTTATTTTTGTGTTGTAGGATTGTACAAATGGAAAGCACATCAAAGAGGATTGATGTAGAGAATTTTTTTGGCACAAACTTTGAAATGTGGAAGCTTAAGATGGAAGATCTATTGATTGATCAGGATTTATGGGATACAGTCAATGAAAAGAAGCTAAGGCCCATAGATCCAACTTTAGCTGTAGAGTATGATGTGGAGATAGAATAGCTAAAAGTCTCATTAGCTTGTGTCTTGCATACTCTATTCTAATTAATGTCCATGAAGAACCTACTATGAAGAAGCTTTAGAAGAAGCTAAGTGAGATCTATCAAGCGAAATCACTTGTGAACAAGATTTTCTTGAGGAAGAAATTGTATTCCTTAAGAATGGAAGAAGGTGGAAAAATTTTTGAGCATCTTGAAAGTTTTAATATGTTGGTGACTTAGTTAACTTCAATTGGGGTGTGGATGGATGAAGAAGAAAGGTGTCAAATATTGCTATGTCCATTGCTAGACTCATGAGACAACCTTGTCATGGCCATCGGGAGCACTTCAGTAATCTTGAAGATGGAGGACGTTGTTAGTTCTCTACTTTTTGAAGAGATGAGAAGGAAGGTCTCTTTGAATGCCAAAGAGTCTTTGAGTGTTCAAGGAAGACCAAAGGAAAGAGGCACAAATGAGAAGTAGCATGGTTGTTCTAAGTCCAAGAATAAGAGGAGATCAAAATCTCATGGTAAGTCCAAGGAAAACTACCATAATTGTGGCAAACTTGGACACATCCGAAAGGACTGTAAAGAGGAAATGGAAAAGAAGAAGAAGCAAGATTTTGATTTTGAGTCTGAGAAGGAAGATGGAGATGCTTTCATCACAGCCTTGGCCACTCATGTAGGTGAGAATGCATGGTTGATAGACTCAGGTGCATCTTTTCACATGATTCCTAATAGAAATTTATTTAGCAAATATGAAAAGTTTGATGGTGGTAAGGTGTACTTGGGTGATAACTCAATTCTTGATATTGTTGGTTGTGGAAGTGTTCATGTAAAATTTTCTAATGATAGAATTAGAAGATTCAATGGTGTCTTGCATATCCTAAGACTAGTGAGGAATTTGTTATCTATTAGTAAACTAATAGATGTGGGTGTGCATGTAGAGTTTTCTGAAGCAGGTGTGAAAATGGTGAGAGGTGCTATGGTAATAGCAAGAGGAAGTAGATTGCATACACTATATCAGCTTGATGCATGCATAGTTGAGTGCAATAATACTTCTGATAAGAATGTGAAGAGGACTACTTTGTTAAAGAAGGAGAGGGTTTCTCTTTCAATAGATGGTCATGGTTTCTAGGTACCCAAGGGTGTTCTATCTACTAAATCAAAATTATCTACAGAGAAGACTATGTTATGGCACCAAAGACTCGACCACATAGGTGAGAAAGGTTTATGAACCTTAAAGTACAAAAACCTTGTTGATGGGTTGAATGACTGCAATCTTGATTTTGATTTTTGTGAGCATTGTATCTATGGTAGACAAAACTGCGTTCAATTTTACTCAAGTTCTCATAAGTCCTCATGTATTTTGGATCTAATCCATTTGGATGTATTTGGTCCAATTGATGTTCCTTCTATTGGTAGACCAGTTCATTATGTTTCTTTCATTGATGATTTTAGTAAAAGAACATGGGTTTATATTCTTAGAAGTAAAGCTGAAGTTTTTAGTTGTTTCAAAGAATTTAAAGTAATGGTTAAATGGAAATAAGATAAAGCGTTTGAGAACTAATAATGGAAATAAGATAAAGCATTTGAGAACTAATAAGATAAAGCATTTGAGAACTAATAATGGTAGTGAATATTTCTCCAATGATTTTGACACATTTTATAAAGATTGTGGTATTAAAAGAGAGAAGATAACTCTATATTCGTCATAGCATAATAGAGTTGCAGAAAGAATGAACAAGACCTTGATGGAGAGGGCTAGGAGTATGTTGAGTGGAGCTGGACTAGAACAAAAGTTTTAGAATGGAAATAAGATAAAGCATTTGAGAACTAATAATGGTAGTGAATATTGCTCCAATGATTCTGACACATTTTATAAAGATTGTGGTATTAAAAGAGAGAAGATAACTCTATATTCTCCATGGCATAATAGAGTTGCAAAAAGAATGCACAAGACCTTGATGGAGAAGGCTAGGAGTATGTTGAGTGGAGCTAGACTGGAACAAAAGTTTTGGGCTAAAGCTATAGCCACTACCTACTACCTGATAAATAGGTCTCCTACATCAGCTCTTATTGATAAGACACCAATGGAAGCATGGTCAGGCCACAAGCCTTCACTTAAACATCTGAGAGTTTTTGGTTGTGAGGCATATGCTCATGTGCCAAAGGAGAAGTGGAAAAAATTGGACAACAAAGCTATCAAATGTATCTTCATCAGATATAGTTATGGTGTGAAAGGATACAAACTTTGGGATCTTGTTGTACAAAAGGTATTTTACTCTAGAAGTGTTACTTTTAGAGAAACTAAGCCTTCTTCTATTACAGTGCAACTAGAATAGATAAAAGAAAGAAAAATGTAATCATTAGAAGAAGAGGGAGAACCTGATCATGAACCTAAAGATGAATCTGAGTCAAATCTTGTTTGAAGGTCTAGTAAATAGAGGAAAGCACCAAAAAGGTATGGATATTCTCCTTATGATTGGAGGTGTATATTTTCTTTGAATACTAATATTGATGAACCAAAATCTGTAGAAGAGGCTCTTGGTATGAATGATTTAGAGTCTTGGAAGATAGCCATCCAAGAAGAGATGGAAGCTCTAAAGAGGAATGATACATGGGACCTTGTACCATTTCCTGAAGGATGGAAACCTATTGGTTGTAAATGGGTGTTCAAAAGGAAGACAGGTTCAGATGGAAGCATTGAGAAGTATAGAGCATGTTTGGTTGCAAAAGGTTACTCCCAGGTTGCAAGAATTGACTATGGTGAATTTTTTTCTCCTGATGAAAAAATGGCATCCATTTGATTATTACTTTCTATTGCAGTAGCTTATGATCTAGAAGTTGAGCAAATGGATGTGAAGACAACTTTCCTTCATGGAGATTTGGAGGAAGAAAATTATATGACACAGCCAGAGCACTTTTTGGTGAAAGGTAAAAGTCATTTGGTCTATAAATTGAAGAAATCCTTGTATGGTCTAAAAAAAAGTCCTAGGATGTGGTACCAGAAGTTTGATACATATGTATTGAGTTTGGGATTTATGTGATCCAAATCTGATCACTGTATTTACTACAAATCTGGTGGTGATTATTTCCTAGTTATTGCATTATATGTTGATGACATGTTGTTTATTGGCAAAGGAAAAGGTTTGATTGTAGAATTAAAATTTTAGCTCTCAGCAAAGTTTGAAATGAAAGATCTTCATGTAGCAAGGTACATTCTGGGAATGGAGATTATAAGAGATAGGAAAATAAGACAGCTTTGGCTAGGATAGAGTAAGTATGTTGATACTATTCTAAGAAGATTCAATATGTAGGATTCCAAACCATTGAGTGTTTCTATTACTATAGGAACAAAGCTTTCTAGCTCACAGTGTCCTTCATCGCCATTGGAGATGGAAGAGATGAGTCGAGTACCATACTAGAGTGTTATTGGAAGTTTGATGTATGATATGGTCTATACAAGACCATACATGGCCCAAGCAATGGGAGTAATTTCCTATTATATGTTTGATCCAGGAAGAGAACATTGGGATGTAGCAAAAAAAGTTTTCAGATACTCGTGGGGTACCTCAGAGTACTCTATATGTTTTCATGGAAAAGGAAATGAGCATTCTTTGGATATTCGAGGCTATGTAGATTCAGACTGGGCCGGTGATGTTGATAGAAGAAGATCCACTAGTGCATATGTGTTTACATTATTCAGTGAGAGAATGTTGAGAATGTTGACAAGTGGGAGAATGTTGAGAATTGTGTCTCAACCTTGCAAGCTCATTTTTTGAAAAACTCTAGAAAATTTTTAGAAAATTCTAGAATTTGTTTATGGTAGTTTTCCACATGTTTATGAGTTGGAAAAAGGTGTATAAGTTGTTAAAAATGCATCTAGTCTCTAGAACAATGTAGAAGGGCTATTTTTAGAGTGTAAACAACTCATTATATCACTGTTATGAGAGTCTAAATTAGAGGACAAAATTATGGACGAAAATGTTTTTCTTGAAGTTAAAAATTACAAGTGGGTAACATGTGGCATGGTTGTTTTGCCCATGGTTTTGGCCCATGGTTTTGTAAAACTATAAATGGTTTCCAAGTGGAAAATCACTATAAAAGGAGGCCTTGGGAAGGTGTTTGAATCATCAAGTTTAGTTTGAAAGACTGGGTGCTAGAAGGAGTATCTCTCTGAGTTTGATTTCAAGTTCGAGTTGTGGTGATGCACTCCTGTAAGAACTTACATTGCAAGCGTATTGTAATCTTCTAGATTTGACAATACATTGTGCAAGTTTTGGAGGGTGGGGTTTTTCTCCAGGAAGGGTTTCCCCATGGTAATCATTGTGTTATGAGTTCATTGTTATTTTGATTATATTGTTATGCATTTCTTGAGATCTCTGCAATAGTTAGTTGAATTTGTACAATCATCCTCTCAAAGATTAGTGTAGGAGGTGATTTTGTGCACTTTTGTTTTGTTACAGTGGGTTTAGATAGGGCTTCCAATTTCAAGTGTGTTAACTATCATGTCCCAGCCATGCTAGGAAGAATTTTTATATCTTAAACTGTATCAAGAATAGAGAGACATCTAACAATTTGACATGTTTGAGAGCAACAACAACATCATTTAGATCTCAATTATGAGCTCCTCAAATACAATAGATGAGGGAAAATTTGATGACAATATTGGTAAGGAGAAGGCTACCAATGAAATAAATACAAATGGTGCAAGGAATAGTTTTCACTTTACCCTTTCATTTCTAGAATTAATTACAACAGTTTATTGACTAGCTTGATTGTGTTGGTCAATATTTTTAGCTATTTGGAACCTTTATTTTATAGGCAGTGATTTAAAAAGGGACCACATGTGCTAAATGATAAGACAAAGTCTTTTACATGCCAAAAAAAAAAAAATGTTCCATCTTTATCCATAGGCAAGATATGATTTCCATCATTTTTTTTTAGAGAGCATTAACTTGGATATTTATGATCTACAACTAGAAAATAGTATGCAATTCATTCTTAAAGAACATCTCCACATGCTTTTTTCGCAAACCAGGTATTATTCAAGAGACGTTTAATAAACTTAGTTTGAATTTTATCGACAGTTTACTAAATTTTACATCAAGGTATTTCCCGTTACATTAGTGATAGTTATGATAGACCAATAAAGATAAACAAAACATGATATTCATCAATATTTTTTTCGAGGGCAATGGCATGGATATGATTACTACTGTGTAAGTGGGCGTAATTTTCTTTCAAGAAAAATGAATATCCGGACCTTAGCATAACGGAGATGAAATTCTCTTGACCCTTATTAAGTTCATTGATCTTCTTGAACCTTATTGTCTTTATTCCCTCTCTACAAAATTTGAGATTTTAGAGACTAGAGACCCACTACCAATTGGTGTTTGTCGTAATTTTTGTGAGAAGCTTATGTTTAGGATTTTACTTCAAGTTTCACTATAATTTGTTAGTTGCAACTTTTTTGCAATGTTCAGCTTGAGTATTTCTTTCTAGCATACATTTGACAACATGTAAAACTGTAATTTGTAAGAGGGAATTCCTACAAAATTAAAGTTAGTTCCATTTTAGAATCGGACACAAAAGCTTGAGTTGCATGCTTGGACTTTGGTTATTTGGGTAATCATCTGAATTGAGTGCAATCAATTCGGAAAATTATTTTGGATGCCTATATGCAGCTCTAGCACAGGCTCGGCGAATGCTCTGTTCCTCTTCTAGAATTTTAAATAAGTCAAATTTAACTAAGTAATATCTGCATCAAACCAAGTATATCAAGGAAAAGATAATTAATGTAACAATCATGACAAGAAATCTATTTGATCTATTATCCCAATGAATTAAATTTGTAATTTTGAAGTCCAATAACTTGACATAGCCCACAATCTGTTTGATATCATTGATATTTGATGAACTGGTTACTGGGCATCTTTGAGATTTTTGCGATTACATTGGGTGCTTCCTACTATTATTATCCAAACAATATGAATATTATATTAAAAAACCCTACTACAAGATTGCATTGATGGATAATTTAGACCATAATTGACCAACAAGAGTGGTGGTTTCTGCAGGATTGTCAGTTTTCTTCACTAACCAAATACGTGGATGGATAATTATCTCACAAATTCTTGAGCCCTACCGACAAACATAAAAGGCTGAATGACATGGCAACTGTCCTGAAGAACAAGCTAACAAATTCAAATAATTGAACTCATAATATCCATCACTTAAATTGGAACATAACTTTATATGCAAGATTTTTGATGCAGAAAGGACAGTTTTCAATGGAGAATTGGATGAGCATGGCCCATTTGGCCATCTGGCAGCGAAAAGGGCAAGAGACTCACTACCATCAAAGATGTGATTTCAATGGGAAACTATTTTGCTTTCACAGAATTCACATCCTTGAAATATCTATATATACCCAAAAGGGGAATGATTTCCAACATAAGTAGAACTCCGCGTATGTAGGAGTCATTCAATCCATAGAGTACTGATGTGTTCCCTTGTAATAAGCATTAATAAACATCCATACATTTCCTTTGATCATTCCCATGAACTCTAATCCAGTTTTGTCTGATATTAGGTTGCTAATGTGAGAAATAATATGCAAGTTTATTCAAAGGCTGAGGTCTGTGACGTGTTTAACTACATGTCTGTTGTGGACAGGTATTTGGTCATGAATTCTAAATTTTAAGAATTAGTGAGGATTACAGTAGATTTACATGTGGACTCGAAACAAAGCTAATCCTAAATTAAAGCAAACAATGTTTAAGCCATGAATCGAGAGATGTTGGTATGTCTTGTTCATTGTTAATTTTTTTGTCGGGGAGAATTTCCTCGCGGAAAAATGTTTCTATGCATGAAAAATGTTTCTATGCATTGTTATCCCTGCACTCTGCATTCTTCTCTTGGTTAATTCTAATGTCAACTTTCCTTTGGCACTCCATACCATGATCGTTCCTCAGCTTCTTCTCATCCAACAACTGCAAAATCAAATAGTTTTTCTCAATACAAAGCTGAAGCAAAGCCACTAGATTTTCCAAGCCCTTTACAAAATTAGAGAGATTATTCTCCCAACAAGAGTTGGGAAATTCTTATACTATTCTTCATAGTTGCTGCTAGTTGTAGAATCACATTATATACTCGTCAATGATGTAAACATAAACCAATTTGCAAAATAATATGATACGACCACGAAATAAAACACAGGAACAACATCAAAGAATTAGTTTCCCTTCTTCCAGTTTAAGGTTTTACTGTGACAAATCAACAATTAAGATTAAAAAAATTACAAAACAACATAGAAAAGTTTGAATTAGAAAAATTATAACAATGGCATACTTAATTATCAAATTGTAAGGCTCAGAATTATCTTACGTCCTAATAAGAGCTGACTATGCGTATATCCCCAATAACCAAACATTTGACAATTACAGACTTGTTTATGCCTTTATTACTTTTGGTATAACAAAAAGCATATGCATGATCCATTTCATTCCATCCCACAATTCTAACTTCATCTTGACCTCCCAAATAACCCACAACTTTTATAAATTTACATTTTCCATTTTGAATTTATCAAGAGACTATATAAATAATAATAGAGAGAATTTAAAAGTTGTTGTGTCCTTTGTTTTTGCAAATTTATAGAATGGGGATGTGGGGTGTTTTGGGTGTGCACATCACTTAAACAAGGCACATTTATGAGTTAGGGAATTTTAAAAAGGGAATCGGTTATGCATTGAGAGGATAGCGATAGCTGGAAGGAGGAAAATATAGGGGTTTCTTTAAAAAAGTAGGGTAGGGCATACATGGGAGAGAGACGACAGAGTTGGGAGAATAGTAGCAATGACGACTGGAGTAGAATAGCAGTAGAGCACACCATTCAACTTGTTAAGAAACTTTTGTGAATATTGTTGTATGAATTTGCATCTGTAATCACACATTTGAACTCTTTAAAGACGTTTTTGAGCTAGGGTAAATGTTCTCTCTGTCCTCTACCATTCAATCACTACCTATAAACATTGTCAGGTTTATGCTTCCAACAGAATGAGAAGACATAATAATATACATTGTGGAAAGTTATGTCATGAATTGCCAAGCATAGTGGTCTTTTTTTTTATAGAAATGAAGAAGATTGCACCTTAAGCATAGTTTCCACCCAATTTTAAACTCTTGTTTTGAACAAGGTACAATCCTAACATTACCTATACCTTAATGTTTAACATTAAATGCCTTAACCGAGCTATGTCATTAGAAAATTTGCAAATGAAATTGGTAGAAGTAAAATGGAATGACAGTTTTGAAAACAACCATAGTGCCAAACAAGATTGTAATGTCAACCTTAGGCTATAGATTTTCCTTAAAGAACTTCGAGAGTTGTAATGGAAATACATATGCTATTTTAGGAATCAAGATGCAGCCAATGTAAGGAATTAGGATTAGTTTCTAAGTTGAATAAAACTTCTTAATTAGAAACCCTTTTTCTTTGGGGAGACCTTTGTTGACATTCTAGTCATGCTTTTTATTAGTGACATATACTTATTTAGATTGTGAGTTCATACCGAGCATATTGTACAGTTAATAGCATTAACTAAGCATTTCAGTTGTTACTGAGTCCTATAGTTGCTACAGAGTCCTATGGACAGATTTTAGTTTGAATTGAGCAGTTACTATAGAGTTGATGAATAGTAGTGTAAACTGAGCCTCTTAGTGTATGTTGAATTTACCAATGTAAATTGAGTTGTGCAGTGCTTATCGAGTTTGCAGTTGATGTGATGCGAATCTAGTGTTGACTGAGCTACTCAGTGTTAACCAAGAGACTTAGTTTATACCGAGCTCGAGGTGATAGTGTTTATTGAGCTATGCAATGTGAGTCAAGTGATTCAGTTTATATGTCGAGTTTCACAGTATTAGTTGAGTCACCAGAGAAAACTGAGTTCAAGACTACTTGGAAGTGATCAGTATGGACCGAGCTTCTACATCTATTGACTGCATGATGATGTTGAGCATTGATAGTGGATGTTGACTATCAAAACCTCACCGAGTCAGTCTTCAGAGCCCGAGTTTCTACACTTTGACCGACTTTATAATATTTGTTTAAACTTGTATTGTGGCTAACTTTGTAATCATGTAATTGGATTGATATTTATGTAATGTATTATATCACATCCAAAAAAATGTAAGGAAGTAATGTAATCATAAAAGAAGAGTGGAAGAGTGAATTAAAAAGGCTACAGTAGTATAAGGATCATCAAAGATTCATCTATCACTACAACGTGATTTGTACACTTAGAGGAATCTCATTCAGCAAACCAAGTTGCAGATTAGAGATCAGCTATTGTTTCATCCTAACAGGTGGATTAGTCAAATCCTTTAACAAGGTAGATGTAATAGTCTCATGTAAATCTCTTTACCAAGTACATACTTCATTTTATGTTTGTAAATCCTTTTGCAAGGTCGACTTAGTAGTCCTTATTGCTCCTAATAGGGTAGATCAACAAAAGTGATCATTGTAAGCCTTAACAAGCCAACTTTATACTGCAGTGCTAAAGCTTGTGGGTATCATCCCCACCGTAGTTTTACTTTCTATTTGGAAGGTTTTTGGGTCACCAAATCTTCTGTTAAAGTGTTGTGTATGCTGTCATATTTTCACTTTATCATAAATGCAATTAGATCAAAATTCATATAAAGGATTAATTGCTTATTGGGATAAAAGTTATAAAAGTTGCTAATTCACCCCTCCCCTCTCAATAACTTAGCTTATCATAATATTTCCAACAATTGGTATCAAAGCATTATGGTTCTTAGTGGAAAGTTTAACAAGATTGAGAAAAGATCAAAGGCAATGGAGGTATTCAAACTTACAAAGGCTATTGACAATGAGAAGCTAGATTTGGAATTGGCCATTGGACAACTCAAGAAAGAAAAAGAGTAACTCTCTTAGTCCTTGAAAAGAAGAAAATATCTCACAATCCAGATGAATGATTCACTCTACATTAAAGAAAGAATTGAAGACATCTATTCAAGCAATTTAGATGAAGCTAATGAAGCAATCAAAGAACTATTAGAAAAGAATAGTAGTCTTCAAGAAGAAGTAAGAAAACTAAGAAGAGAGCAATAAATTCAGTCAGTGAGATTGTGTGAATTCATGGAAGAGAAAAACAAGATAAGAGAAGAGATAGAAAGAAAGAACAATGAAATTCAACACATATCCCTGCAACAAGAAAACTTCATTGATCGGCTCACCAATGCAAATGAAGAAATCATGAACCTGAGATTAGAAAATGAAAGATTGCAGAATGATCTAAACATTGAAAGACAAACCAATGAAAGAATTATGAAATCCCAAGAAGACATGAGTCAATTGAATGAGCAAAGTCATTACAGACAAAAAGGAAAAGCAAGAATTGGATATACAAAAGAAGGTGAAACATCCAAGAAAGGAGCTCAAAATAATAAACCTACTTGTAGTGATTGTGGTAAGATAGGTCATACTTCAAACAAATGTTGGAGCAATGGGAAAGCAAAATTTAATAGAAAATGCTACAATTGTAATCAGCATAGTCATAGAGCAAATGAATGCAAAGAGAAACCAAGATTTGAAAGTAAATGTCAAATGTGTACGAAGCATGGGCACAAGTCATCAAAATGCTAAAGCAAGATATTGAATCCAATAGAACAAATTGTGGAAGCTATATTTTTTTAGGACTATAACACTTGGTGTAGATGTCATTATTCTGGAGAATTTGGATACATTGGAATGAATTGTGTAAAGCATCAATGAGGAAAAGAGATACTACCAAAAGAAGTTTTATTTGTATAGAATTTGGTCATCTAGCCAAGAAGTGTATGAACACTGGAAGAATAGAAGATGAAAAGAAGGAAAAAGCTGATAACATCAGGAAAAAAATGAGACAACAATGGTTTTCAAAGTCTATCAAGAATGCAAGTCCGAGCAATGATGATCAAGTCACTCAAGAATTGGATGAATCCACCATTTCCATTTGATTTCTCAAAGGAGAACTGGAACTAGGCTTCTAAAGAAGTCATTTAAATAAGTTCTAGTTGACAGGACACAAGATCCTTATCAACATTCAAGAAGCAAAGGTATCACCAAGTAAGAAGTACCAGTTACTACTGAGTTACCTTCCTTACCGAGTGAGGTTGGCTCGTAGACTCTGTCGAGCAAGGTCGGTAGTAACTAAGTTTTATATGGTTACCAAATAATGGAAGACTCTACCAAGTAATCAATACAATCAAAGTGGATGATAGTCTGTCAATTGATCTAACATTTGCACCAAACATTTATGGAAAAATTTGATAAAAGGAATGAAATTGAAGTCATTTTTCCACCATGAATTTTCAAGCAAAATTGTGCAAAGTGATCTTCAAGAGCATTCAAGCGATTTGAGCAAACTGTTACCAAAAGTTTTCTAATTCTCTCAAACCCTTTCGAGTGAAGATGGTAGCTACCAGTAGTAAGGTGAAATGAGGATCAAACATGTTGGTTCATGGTGTAGAATGGAAGGTACCATATTTCAAACTCACTCTTGTAGTCACAAAAATCCTAGATCCAAGTGGAGCATAGTCGCAAATCCCTCCTAAGGTACTGTTGATCAACAATATCCATTCTTATTTTAAATGTGCAATTCAAGATATTGGTACACTGGAACTGGATGAATGTTTAAAGGAGTTATGCATTGATGGTGTTTTGAAACCTAAGCACCAACATCTTGAGGAAAAAGGTTTAACCCATATTCCTCACATTCCACGAGACTTCCAAGTGAAATGGATTAGGTTTATCCTCAATCATGTGCACAATGGTCAGTTGTGGTTGGAGCAACCGATTTTGATTAACAAGAAGATGATCCACAAGATCACTGGTCTCCCAATGTTGGCAAAAGCTAAAATGACTAAAACCCTAGATAAGGTCAAACTGGAGAAAAAAATCCTAGCTGAGTGGGATGGTGGGGGAATGAAGATTAGTAGTGTCACTAACATGGAATTGAAGTTTGGTATTCATATCATTGCACACAAAAACTATAGTTTGAGCAAGTTGAATAGTGTGTCATGTGAAACAGTTGACCTGGCATACAAGGTAGTCAAGAACAACCTTTCACTTGACCTTGCCAAGCTATTGTTGAATCAATTCAACAAGAACATGGAAAACATCAAAACATCAAAGAAAAATCCATGTAAGTTTGGCTCTCTATTGACATGTTTATTTTTTTATATTTAGAAATTCTTTCCATCAAAAGGTACTGTTGATTGGAAGAAAGATGTGCCAATACTCTATCAAATTATTGAATACATTACTAAGATGAGAGAAAATTATACTACTATAATGGACAATTATGGACAATTATTTTGATGCATTCAAGGAGAAAATAAATAACAAATATAGCTCTCTAAAAAACTAGTTGATGACTATAAGAATGATGCTTGTTTTATGGTGGATAGTGATAAGGTATACATTCAGGCAGTTAGGCCTAGGATTGCATGGGTGAAATCTCTAGGATATGAGGTATATATTGATGAAACAAAAGATATAATTGAGGCACTAATAAATGAACCAATGGACCCTAAGGTTGTATATTTTGGCACATGTGATGAGGCTAAGGCCAGAATAGAACTGGAGATTAAGCTCCTTCAAGCAAATAACAAAGGCAAGAAAAGAATTGTCAAGTTGAAAAAAAGCTCTACTCTCTCGTTGACCAAGGGCAAAGGTGAAGATGAAGAAGCAAAGGATGAAGAATCAAAGGAAGAGGAGGCATTGAAGAAAAAGGGCAAGCTAATCATTACTAAGCTTTCCAAGACAACCACTACAGTATTCACCAGAAGATCCTCCAGGAAGAAAGCAGACAAAGAATGGAGAGACATAATTTTCAAAAGGCCTTCACCAACATTTGAAGAGAGGATGAAAGTATTAGAATCAGGTTCTAGAATAAAAAACTTCAAGGCATTAAAATATGAAACCAAAACAGTTGATGAGCAGAAGAAGATTGAAGACATGTTGATATCTAAGATGGGTAAGTAGAAATACTCACTCGATCAGCTTAGTCAACAAATTCAAAATGTCTTAATGGATAAGATTAAGCCAAGATGGGAACAAGCAATGAAAATTGCAAAAGATATTCATGAGTAGACCCCGAGGAAACTTATGCCAAATCTGAATGACAAAGAAGTAAAAGAATCTTTAAAGAAAAATGAAGAAAATTTAACTTTAAGATTCAATACTTGTCTTATTTTATTGAATGAAATAGAGTATGTGGTGAAGAATGTAACAAATACATGGAAGAATATCTATCTTCTTCACAAACCAAGTGATTTTGTAGATAGTATAAGTGACAAGGATGATGATGATCAAGAAAAGGATGAAGTGAAAGATGATGAAGAGGTAACTCATGTTGATAACATAGAGGATGAAGAGGAACAAGGGCAAGAGGCTACCAAGGAAGACACTCAAGATAAAAAAGAGACTGACCTAGTAAAGATTGTTGCAATGGCCATAGCCTCACTTCCTCATTCTCCCAGCAAAATAGTGATAACATGAAGCCTGGAGACAACCTCAACAGGATTGATTGTGACTACCACTGAAAACACAAGCACTCAATCAATCTTTGCACTAGTCTAGCTCAACACTACATTGACTGAAGTATCAACCAGTTCATCTACTGAGCTGTAGACTCTTCCCTCTTCAACAATTTTGAATACATCAATTCTGGATAGAACATGTACTTGTACTACTAGTTTAATGAGTGCAGTATCAATTTTTGCAGGGAGTCCTACAATTTCTACAATTGTTTCCATTTCAAGTATGCATGTAATAAGTGCAAGGATAGTTGAGACCAAGCCTCAATCAAGAACAAATTTTTGGGTAAACTTAAAGAAAAGGAGGACATAGATGTTGATGAGGAGATTGTCATTCCAAATTGGGACATCTCCAATCTAACTCCAAATTAGATGCAAACCTTTGGCGAAATTCTTCAAAAGAAAGCCAAGTAGCAAAGGCTAAGAGAAGAAAGAAATAAGGAGTTCAAGATCATTGAGGATGCAAAGAACATTCTAGTAGAGGCTATAGGTATAGAGGTTGATACTTCTCAACCAATTTTGTGTGAGTTGGAAGACGTAGTCCATAAATACAATGAAGATCCAAATGGACAGGATAAATTATTATATAGAGTAGAGAAAATTTTTGAGAATAAGGTCTTAGAACTTATTTCTCAATAGATTGCCATTCACCAAGTAGAGTTATCTACTATTTTGGGCTCTCAGGAAACCTCTTGTATTAATGTATCATTACTTTTTGGTAAGTTGTGTGACACATCAATTTTCACAAAAGAAATAAAGGAAAAATTGTTTAAAATTGATGAAGATCTAAAGGCAAGTGCACAACAGTTGCAGCTTGACCTGAGTTTTAGCTCTACACACTTCAATAGAATTAGATTTCTAACAAATTTAGGCAGAACTACTCAAAGAAGAGGCCATAATCATATCTACTTTGATAGATATCTAGAATATGATTCTCCCTAACATGGATGGACTACAAAAGCATATTGCATATTCAAAAACCCTCATCCATGACAATAATTTCTCTATTGCAGACCACATGATTGAATGATTAGTAGAAGTGCAGGTGGCATTACACACAAGTTGGATCTTGCAAGAGAATTGGGACAAGACTTTGGTGCTCAAACTAAAGGTACATTAAGAATTCTTGTCTCATTTTGGCATTACTATGTAAATATAAGCATAAATCTTTGGCATTAATGGCAAGAAGGGGGAGAAAATATAGAAGTTATAAGGAGAATCTTTAAAGAAAATAGGGGAGAAAGATGTAAAATGATAGAAGGAGAAGATGAGAAAAAATTGAAAGAAAATTGCAAATTGTAGAAGAAATGTATATTGTATGTATAATATACTATATATTATGTATGATGGAGCATTGCCATGTACAAAAATGTATCCTTTACAAAACCAATTTTGAAAAATCTCAAAAATAGTATACTCTACTGAGTTGGAGACATAAGGTGATGAATAAAGATGTTGTTGAACATTCTTGAATCTAGTTTTGACTGATAAGTGTTTTTGTCACTATTGCCAAAGGGGAAGATTGTTGACATTCTAGTCATGTTTGTTATTAGTGACATACACTTATTTAGATTGTGATTTCATACTGAGCATATTATATAGTTAACATTGCTAACCAAGAATTTTAGTTGTTACTGAGTCCTACAGTTGCTACTGAGTCCTATGGATAGATTTTAGTTTGAACCAATTAGTTGATGAAAAACAGTGAAAACTAAGCATCTTAGTGTATGCTGAGTTTACCAGTGCAAACCAAGTTGTGTAGTGCTTACCAAGTTTGTAGTTGATGTAATGTGTGTCTAGTGTTGACTAAGCCACTCAGTGTTAACCAAGAGACTCAATTTATACTGAGCTCAAGGTGATTGTGTTTATCAAGCTATGTAGTGTTAGCCAAGTGATTTAGTTTATATGCTGAGTTTCACAGTATTCATTGAGTCACCAGTGCAGACTAAATTAAAGACTACTTGGAAGTGATCAATATGGACCAAGCTTCTAGTCTACTGAGTGCATGATGATGTCGAGCATTGATAGTAGATGTTGAGTATCAGAACCTCATCGAGTCAGTCTTCAAAGCCCGAGTTTCTACACTTTGGCCAACTTTGTAATATTTGTTTAAACTTGTATTGTGGCTGACTTTGTAATCATGTAATATATATATATATATATATATATATATATAATGTATTGTATCACATCCAAAAAAATGTAAGTAATGTAATCATAAAAGAAGAGTGGAAGAGAAAATTACAAAGGCTACAGTAGTATAAGGATCATCAAAGATTCATCTAATTAGAGGAATCTCATTTTGTAAACCAAGTTGTAGATCAAAGATTAGCTATTGTTTCATCCTAATAGGTGGATCAATCAAATCCTTTAACAAGGTAGACCTAACAGTCTTATGTAAATCTCTTTACCAAGTGCATACTTCATTGTATGTTTGTAAATCTTTTTGCAAGGTGGACCTAGCAGTCCTTATTGCTCCTAACAGGGTAGATCATCAGAAGTGATCATTGTAAGCCTTAATAGACCAACTTTATACTACAATACTAAAACTTGTGGGTATCATCCCCACCCTAGTTTTACTTTCTATTTAGAAAGTTTCTAGGTCACCAAATCTTGTGTTAAAGTGTTGTGTATGCTTTCATGTTTTCACTTTATCATACATGCAGTTAGATCATAATTCATATAAAGGATTAATTTCTACTTGGGATAAAAGTTTTAGAAGTTACTGATTCACCCCTCCCCTCTTAGTAACTTAGCTTGTCATAATATTTCCTTAAAGAACTTCGAGAGCTGTAATGGAAATACATATGCTATTTCAAGAATCAAGATGAAGCCAATGCAATCCTGAATTAAAATTATTTTCTGAGTCAAATAAATCTTCTTAATTAGCAACCCTTTTCTTAGGGGGGACCTTTGCTTGACAATAATTTCAAGTATTTCTTTGACAAGCAAGACAAGAGTAGCGAGATTGAATGAATCAATCTAAAAATCATTATAAAGTATGGTTCTTTACGTAGGACAAAAAATGGGAACTTCTACAGTTGTCTAATAGTGATTTTGAATTTAAAAATATTTGTTTAGCTAGGCATGTTGGATCAAAAATGAATATTTCATTTCTGGAGAATAATCAAAATATGTAATAGTTGAATGGCATGCAAACCAACCAACCTATCCATGGTGCTATTCATACATGAACTTCCCATTAGGCAGCATCCATAGTCAACTCCCTCTAAATGGAATGCTACTTGAGATTTGACATTTCTTTTTATTAAAAGCATGAAATTTTCAGTCCACAACTATCTGGATATCACTCTCAATTCTTATCATGAATGTTTTTTTTTCATGAAGTTCGATTGAAACCTTGATGATAAACATTGTGAGTCACATTCAAGAATATGTTATATTTCTCTCTATATTTACAAGTTGAAAAATGAGAAATTCTTGCACATGGGTAGAAAATTCCTAAAGTTTGCCAAATAGGTGAATCGAAGGATTTAAATTAACTTTTCAAGAATTCCTTTAAGAAGGGAAAAATGCTTTATATATTAACATTTAAAATCAAAGAATATTCATTGTTCAGCACTGGAAAGTCATCTTAGTGGCCAAGAGATTGATGATGGTTAATTAGGATCTCTTTAGCTCTAAAAAGTTTCTGCAGTCGTGAAAATGTAACAATATAGCAAGACTCAATTTATGCAAATCTCAAATAGCTTTTAACTTTATTAGTGAATTTCTTGCATGCATTACCTTTGCTTTAACAATGAACACTATTTGTAACAGTAAAATAGGACTAAAGAAATTTGAACAAAAAAATCATGAAAATATTTAGTATAACAAGACTAAAGAAATCATAGCAAAAATACCATGAAAGTTCAACAATGGTGCAAGATAGAAAATTTAGAACAGAATAGGAAGACTAACGAAACAAGAGCAAAATATTTGATGAATATTTACTTAAATCTCAAATAGCTTTTAGTTTATTACTAAATACTAAATATCATGCATGCAATTCCCCCGCTTCAGCAATAAGCATTAATTGTAATAGTAATGAAAGAATGGGAATCAAAATCAATAATAAATTCTTGAAATTTTATATAAATCTGAGAATGCAAAGAACATTCTAGTAGAGGCTATAGGTATAGAGGTTGATACTTCTCAACCAATTTTGTGTGAGTTGGAAGACGCAGTCCAAAAATACAATCAAGATCCAAATGGACAGGATAAATTATTATATAGAGTAGAGAAAAATTTTGAGAATAAGGTCTTAGAACTTATTTCTCAATAGATTGCCATTCACCAAGTAGAGTTATCTACTATTTTGGGCTCTCAGGAAACCTCTTGTATTAATGTATCATTACTTTTTGGTAAGTTGTGTGACACATCAATTTTCACAAAAGAAATAAAGGACAAATTGTTTAAAATTGATGAAGATCTAAAGGCAAGTGCACAACAGTTGCAGCTTGACCTGAGTTCTAGCTCTACGCACTTCAATAGAATTAGATTTCTAACAAATGTAGGCAGAACTACTCAAAGAAGAGGCCATAATCATATCTACTTTGATAGATATCCAGAATACGATTCTCCGTAACATGGATGCACTACAAAAGCATATTGCATATTCAAAAACCCTCATCCATGACAATAATTTCTCTATTGCAGACCACATGATTGAATGATTAGTAGAAGTGCAGGTGGCATTACACACAAGCTGGATCTTGCAAGAGAACTGGGACAAGACTTTGGTGCTCAAACTAAAGGTACATTAAGACTTCTTGTCTCATTTTGGCATTACTATATAAATATAAGCATAAATCTTTGGCATTAATGGCAAGAAGGGGGAGAAAATATAGAAGTTATAAGGAGAAGCTTTAAAGAAAATTGGGGAGAAAGATGTAAAATGATAGAAGGAGAAGATGAGAAAAATTTGAAAGAAAATTGCAAATTGTAGAAGAAATGCATATTGTATGTATAATATACTATATATTATGTATGATGGAGCATTACCATTTACAAAAATGTATCCTTTACAAAACCAATTTTGAAAAATCTCAAAAATAGTATACTCTACTGAGTTGGAGACATAAGGTGATGAATAAAGATGTTGTTGAACATCCTTGAATCTAGTTTTGACTGATAAGTGTTTTTGTCGCTATTGCGAAAGGGGAAGATTGTTGACATTCTAGTCATGTTTGTTATTAGTGACATACACTTATTTAGATTGTGAGTTCATACTGAGCATATTATATAGTTAACAGTGTTAACCAAGCATTTTAGTTGTTACTGAGTCCTACAGTTGCTACTGAGTCCTACGGATAGATTTTAGTTTGAACTAATTAGTTGATGAACAACAGTGAAAACTCAGCATCTTAGTGTATGCTGAGTTTACCAGTGCAAACCAAGTTGTGTAGTGCTTACCAAGTTTGTAGTTGATGTAATGTGTGTCTAGTGTTGACTAAGCCACTCAGTGTTAACCAAGAGACTCAGTTTATACTGAGCTCAAGGTGATTGTGTTTATCAAGCTATGTAGTGTTAGCCAAATGATTCAGTTTATATGCTAAGTTTCACAGTATTCACTGAGTCACCAATGCAGACTAAATTCAAGACTACTTGGAAGTGATCAATATGGACCGAGCTTCTAGTCTACTGAGTGCATGATGATGTCGAGCATTGACAGTAGATGTTGAGTATCAGAACCTCATCGAGTCAGTCTTCAAAGCCCGAGTTTCTACACTTTGGCCAACTTTGTAATATTTGTTTAAACTTGTATTGTGGCTGACTTTGTAATCATGATATATATATATATATATATATATATATATATATATATATATATATAATGTATTGTATCACATCCAAAAAAATGTAAGTAATGTAATCATAAAAGAAGAGTGGAAGAGAAAATTACAAAGGCTACAATAGTATAAGGATCATCAAAGATTCATCTAATTAGAGGAATCTCATTTTGCAAACCAAGTTGTAGATCAAAGATTAGCTATTGTTTCATCCTAATAGGTGGATCAATCAAATCCTTTAACAAGGTAGACCTAACAGTCTTATGTAAATCTCTTTACCAAGTGCATACTTCATTGTATGTTTGTAAATCTTTTTGCAAGGTGGACCTAGCAGTCCTTATTGCTCCTAATAGGGTAGATCATCAGAAGTGATCATTGTAAGCCTTAATAGACCAACTTTATACTACAATACTAAAACTTGTGGGTATCATCCCCACCCTAGTTTTACTTTCTATTTGGAAAGTTTCTAGGTCACCAAATCTTGTGTTAAAGTGTTGTGTATGCTTTCATGTTTTCACTTTATCATACATGCAGTTAGATCATAATTCATATAAAGGATTAATTTCTACTTGGGATAAAAGTTTTAGAAGTTACTGATTCACCCCTCCCCTCTTAGTAACTTAGCTTGTCATAATATTTCCTTAAAGAACTTTGAGCGCTGTAATAGAAATACATATGCTATTTCAAGAATCAAGATGAAGCCAATGCAATCCTGAATTAAGATTATTTTCTGAGTCAAATAAATCTTCTTAATTAGCAACCCTTTTCTTAGGGGAGACCTTTGCTTGACAATAATTTCAAGTATTTCTTTGACAAGCAAGACAAGAGTAGCGAGATTGAATGAATCAATCTAAAAATCATTATAAAGTACGGTTCTTTACCTAGGACAAAAAATGGGAACTTCTACAGTTGTCTAATAGTGATTTTGAATTTAAAAATATTTGTTTAGCTAGGCATGTTGGATCAAAAATGAATATTTCATTTCTGGAGAATAATCAAAATATGTAATAGTTGAATGGCATGCAAACCAACCAACCTATCCATGGTGCTATTCATACATGAACTTCCCATTAGGCAGAATCCATAGTCAACTCCCTCTAAATGGAATGCTACTTGAGATTTGACATTTCTTTCTATAAAAGCATGAAATTTTCAGTCCACGACTATCTGGATATCACTCTCAATTCTTATCATGAATGTTTTTTTTTCATGAAGTTCGATTGAAACCTTGATGATAAACATTGTGAGTCACATTCAAGAATATGTTATATTTCTCTCTATATTTACAAGTTGAAAAATGAGAAATTCTTGCACATGGGTAGAAAATTCCTAAAGTTTGCCAAATAGGTGAATCGAAGGATTTAAATTAACTTTTTGGGAATTCCTTTAAGAAGGGAAAAATGCTTTATATATTAACATTTAAAATTAAAGAATATTCATTGTTCAGCACTGGAAAGTCATCTTAGTGGCCAAGAGATTGACGATGGTTAATTAGGATCTCTTTAGCTGTAAAAAGTTTCTGCAGTCATAAAAATGTAACAATATAGCAAGACTCAATTTATGCAAATCTCAAATACCTTTTAACTTTATTAGTGAATTTCTTGCATGCACTACCTTTGCTTTAACAATGAACACTATTTGTAACAGTAAAACAGGACTAAAGAAATTTGAACAAAAAAATCATGAAAATATTTAGTATAACAAGACTAAAGAAATCATAGCAAAAATACCACGAAAGTTCAACAATGGTGCAAGATAGAAAATTCAGAACAGAATAGGAAGACTAACGAAACAAGAGCAAAATATTTGATGAATATTTACTTAAATCTCAAATAGCTTTTAGTTTATTACTAAATACTAAATATCATGCACGCAATTCCCCCGCTTCAGCAATAAGCATTAATTGTAATAGTAATGAAAGAATGGGAATCAAAATCAATAATAAATTCCTGAAATTTTATATAAATCTGAAATATCTTTAAGTTTGTTAGTGAATATTTATGGTGACAATGAGCTCCATGTTAACACTAAAATCGACAGCATGAAAGTTAAAATTCATATTAGTTCTTTGAACTAATTAAAAACACAATGCTCAATTCAAATAGAAATAGTGGAAATAGACATATCGTCATAATTTGAAGTTTTTTTCTCCATGGCTGACGCTAAATTCATGTTCACTCTAGCACCTAACAGAGGATTGTGCAACCAAAGGAGTAGAAGACACTGGCGAACAAAGTTATCAACTTGTGATTCATACTATTTATTTTTTACATCCCATGTTTAACGTTCTTCTTGAAAATACTGACAACTATAGCGCAAATACAAGGTGGAATCATAGGAAGTGTGAATTCGAATGTGAAGCTTTGAGGAAAAACAAATGAGGGTTTCTATAAATAACCAAGCAAGCCCCCATAAATTTATCCCCTTTTTTCTAGAAATTCAGAAAAATAATAGAAAAAAGGCAAAGATCAGAAAGAATGACTACCTGAAGGTTGACCTCTATGATGTGGGCATTAAATCTTCCCTCAACAAAAGAAAAATCTATGTTTGCTTCATAGCCGAATATGGTCTCCATGCTACATCGATCTGTAAATTAAAACAACTACACTTTCAGGCAAAAATATTCATATTGGGCATATTGAATCGACACCAAGCATGTGCTCCAATTGTCCACATATTTTCATGCCATGAAGAAGATTTTATTTTAAGGACTCCAATAAGATTTAATGGCGCAAGCAAATATAGAGAGGAAAGAACTGCTTGAATTCTTTGTTCTCGAGAGCTCCACAAACATGCTTAAAAGTGAAACCACAACCCAAGAATATGAGAATGTAACAATAATAAGAATAATCGCAACAAGTTTTATTTTTAAAGAGTTTTCATTTATAAATCAGTATAACATGTTCAGCCCTAGGAATGGCTGGAAGTAAGCCAAAAACTAACAAGAAAATAATACCTCTTTTGCTCGATGGTAGATAGCTTGGCTTCAAGGCATTGGGCCAAGTCTTCAGGATTAGCAGAATGTGTAGGAATTTTTGGCTTTGAACGAGCTTTGTTTGCCAGACACTCATGAAATTGCTGCAAATTGGAATATCTGGATGATTAATTCTCCTGAGAAAACTGGATAAAACTCCACCACGAATCCAAATATCTAAAAGCCAAAGAAAACAGAAAAACATGAAAGAACAAAAGGAAATAAAGTGAGAGCAAAGGCCCTAAAATAATTCTAACACCTATTACTTGTGGTTATAACTTATCAACCTATTCTAGAAACCATGAGTACTTTTATAGAAAAATTTATGATACAGAGCCTTAAAAAAATTACAAAACAAATGAAAAATAAAACCAAGTGCTATCAAGGCTAAGATAGTTCCAACAGATTTACATCATCACTTTGACCATGGATTTGAACTTCACAATTTTTAAAAAAAAATAAATGCACAAAAAATAAAAAATGAATAAAATGTTGCATGCTGCTAAACTTCAAAACTAGAGGGGAAAAATACAACAAGAAAGCAAATGTGTGCATAAGAGGACTACAGCAACTCTAAAACAAAAAAAATTGCCAATTTAGGAGAAACACTTAATACCGGAAGACGCATTAACCTAATTACTTTCCTTAACAATTCATGAAAAAGTTATATGAAAAATTGGGAATGGATAAAATTAATAAAGTTTTGCCTTAGATCTCAACCCATTGGTTCACAAATTTAACAAATTTACTAATAATAGAAGAAGCATGTATACACACTCACACCAAAAAACACAATTTCAAAAGAGAAAGATTCTGCAAACACCTTTATTATTGTAAAATCCTCAAATAGATGATGTAGTAAGAAGAGATCACAAGCACTATAAATACTGACCCCAAGGCAGTCAATCAATGCCCATTGTGAATGACACTCTGCCATGACACCAAAGACCTACAACAGGTTGAAGGCAACATCTCTTGGTAGACGGGCACAACAAGAGGAAGTGAGCAATTATAAATATCAAATAATGTCAACCCACGTAAGAACATCTTTTGAAAAAAGACCATGTAACATTTATAAAGCATGATGTACATTCATTTAAAATGAACCACTTTAATACTCTCCATCTTGAACTGTCTATTTAGATTTAGGTAAATTCAAATAGCTCTCCATAGATAGAGGAGTTGGTCTAAATATATATACATTAAAATTGGTTAAAATATTGAGATTCTTTAAGGTATTCATTGAAACATCAATATGAATATTAATCAAGGTAGGTAATGAAATATAACATCCTTCAAAGGATTTCATTACACTTTATATTCTATATCAAATTATTTTATATCTTGTCTTTCCTTTAAACAATCTCCTTGATTCCTATAAATTCATACCATAAGGTCATCATTTTCATATACAATTAATGCATTTGAAAGTTTACCCTACGATGTAGATAAAGTCAATATATCAATTGATATCTAAATTCTTTAGTATTGTGATAAATTAATATCAATTTTATAGAGTCAAGTATTGAATAACAAAGAAGCTTAATCATTTATCAGAACTGCCTACAATGATCCTTCATTTTATCTAAATCTTTATTTCTCTCTTTCTCCCTTCTCAATATCTTACGACAAACAATGTTCTTAGTAGGTCATTGGTAACTCATTTTAATTGAAAATTCACCTCTATAACCTAAATCATACATGGAAATCCATGTTGAATTAAAGAGAGTCTCAAATTCATTATATACTATCAACTTCTACATTTATTAACCAAACTAAAAGAGGCATGAAATATATAGAAGAGAACACCTCTACCTAGTAATATAAGAATATACACAAAAGGAAAACTTCTAAGTTCCTTATTGACCAATATGGAAAAGTGTTCACATTGTGGTGTGACATGACAAAATGGATGGTGCAGTTGAACAAGTAAAAGTAATGAGGAAGCATTTTATGTTCCCACTTAAGATGTAAACATATTAGAATTTTGATATAATATGGAATATAAAGATCCACATTAAGGATTTAAACATCTTCAATATATAGGATATATCCTTTAATTTCACTTTTTAAGAAAATAGAGCTTAGAAGAAGATCCTTATCAAAGGTGTAACTAATGTAGAAAGTTGATCCTAAGGAAGGAGGAATGTATTGGACCTAACTAGTCACAATGACATGATAGAATGATGAAGTGGTAAAGACAAAGTTATAGCATCATAAGAACTCAAGTATTGAGTGAGTGTTGAAGTGTTTTCATTGATTGGAAACTAGTTAACAAGTTATTGAGGTGTTGCACGAGAATGCAACCACTTGTAGGATAGCATATTGATCACAATAAGAGATATGATGTAGAAAAAACTACATATGGAACATAATCATAGAAATTGGTCACAAATGACTAATCACTAATGTGACAAGAATATGGGAGAGTCTAATAGCAATGTGACATGCACACAGAGAGAAGTGATGAAATCAATAAGGTAAAGAAAGGAAACAAGTCTATATGCAAACTTATAAATGGATGGAAATGCCTACATGATTACACACCTATATATGGATAGTCACAGTTGTCTTATGACTATGCTTACTAGTGTATTTTAATTTTTGAATACATTTTTTGAGCAGGATAGTTTCTAGGATTTTGACATTGACATTAGATGGGTGGATTTAAGGAAACTCAAAAAATTCTCCGTTGTAAAGTTGTTACAAATGTTGTGATTATTGGTTAGAATTCCAAGATCTATGGGAGACATACATGAACATAAACAAAGAACGACAAGCTAATATTAGACCAATATTCAAACATGAGAATGAGGATCTAAATAGAGTTCATTCATTGATTAAAGCCAGACCAAAGATAAGAAATGCTTCATAGGTTATTATAGAGGATCTAAGAGGAAAGTTGTTCCATAATCTTAGATCTAATCTTTTAGTTTTCTTTCTTACCATTGCAAGTATTGTAAGCCTCTAATAGGGAAGACTTGTAATTAATCTTTGAATTCCTCTAACAATGTATCTCTTAAAAAGGGAGCAAAATTCTCTAACAAAGTAGCCTTGCAAGGCTACTGTATTCCTAATAGATTATGTTCATTCCTGACAGGATGAGTTCTGAGAAGGAACAAATGTAAGCCTTTAATAGGACACCCACTTACTTGCATGAAAAGGCTAGTGGGTATTTCACTCCCACCATGGTTTCCACCCTCACCCTTGTGGTTTCTACTATATTGCATTCATTAATGCTTTACTTGTTAAATGACTAGTAAGAAGGTTTGTGAACAAGGTTTCATTCACCCCCCACTCCACCCCCCCACGCAACACCCCCCCCTCCCAAGTTATAGTTGGGACCAACAAATAGCACTAGAGCGTAGTTCGCAACAATCACAAGCCTGACAACTTGAAGGAAGATCAAATGACAATCAATATCTACTTTAAAGAAATCTTGATGATTCCCTAGATATTATTGAAGACATGAAAGATAAGTCGAGAAAATATCTAGCAAAGAGAAAGAATTTAATGAATAAGTTAAATGAAAGTTAAGAAATAATAGAGAAGCTAGAAGATCAAAGTGGATCACAAGATTTGATGAAGCAATATCTCATTAGTGATAATGTCAAGTTGACCCGAATGATTGGGATAATGAAAAAAGAACAAAATATTGTAAAAGTAAAAATGAGTAAAGCACACAATGACAAAGGAAATGTCATCCTTGCAAGAAACCAAGCCTCTAAAGAACTTAGAATAGCCCAAGAAGAAAAACAACATGCTAAAGAATTGTTGAAAGCTACAAAAGATAAAATGGTTATGATGGAAAAAGAACACTTGTACATAAGACAAGAGAAATTCTTTTACAGGAAGATTATCATGACAATACCAAGCAGTTAGAATTTTGAATTAAAGAGGCCAAGAAAATGGAAGAGCATGTTCATCAACTAAACACTAAGGAAGAGAATGAAATACTGACAACATATAATGAAAGTACCAGGAAATATAATGAAAGTAGTAGGAAGCTAGAAGAGTAACTCAAAGCTCAAAGGAAGATCACAAGCTCAATCAATCTAGGATTCAAAGGAATCAACAAAATAGAGAAAATAAAGTCTTTAGGAATGACATACTTGAACCCCATAAAGAGAAAGAGGACACCAAAGAATGGTATGTCATCCAATAGAACCAAATTGTTTTTGTTATGGTAAAGTAGGACACACATCAAATATTCTTTTGGCATAGGCAAGTAGTACTCAGTATTCAACATGCCTACAAAGGTGACTATAATATTTTCTAGCTGTATGGAAATAGTGCGCATGAGTGTATTGTCCAACACAACTTTTATCCACCTATGGAGATGATGGTCATCTTGCATTCCACTACAAGATGAGGATTAGGAAATCAAAACAACCCTAGCCTATGTAGTTGACATTCCAGATTTATTTAAAGATGAGTGGGTTAGATTAGACCTTAGTAAGGTGCACAACAAGTATAGATGACTTGAAAAACCCTATAATTTTTTTTAAAAGGGTGATCAAAAGAGTTAGAGGGTTCAACAGAACAATAAAATATCTAACTTTTAGTAAATATAAGCCAACTAAAGTGGTAGATCTTGTTGGATGCTAGCATGATTGTAGGATGTTTCCATTGAAGCATATCATAGATGAAAAAAAAAGGTTTGTAGAAATGGTTTTCTCACTAACTTTATCACTTGGTCATGAGAAAAAGTGTACCAAATAGAGAGGTGCATGGAGCACACCAAATAATAACTAAACACACTTCAATTAACCTATGTGGGTAGTTACACATGCAAATGATGAAAAATATATATGAAAGGTTAAAAGGGATAACACAGCACATATTTTAAAATATAAGACAATATTGGTTTGTAAGTTATTTTACTTCAAGGTTTAATTTCTTGGATTTATGAAATTCTAGTGGAAATTGAGTAGCCCAATCAATACTAAAATGACCAAAATGTTTGATAAATTAGAAAAAGATGGGCTTAACCGACTTGATAAATACTTGAAAAAGTTTTAGTCAGAGATGAAAAGGAGGAAGAGAATACCCTTGAGTTTGGTTATGGACTAGAGAAGGAGGAGAACGAGGATGAGGAAGAAGAAGAAGAAGGAGACAGAGAAGAGGAAGAGGAAGAGGAAGAAGACAAAGAAGAAGAGGAAGAAGAGGAGAAGAAGAGGAGGAGGAAGAGGAAGGGGACACAGATGAAGAGGACGAAGAAGAAGAAGAAGAAGAAGAGGAGGAGGAAGAGCAAGAGGAAGAGGAGGAAGATGAAGAAGAGGAAGAAGAGAAAGAAGAAGAGGAATGTTCTTGATATGTGAGGAGGCTTGAAGATAAAATTGTAGAGGCTAAAAATGGTATTGAGAGGTTGAAGGAGAAACTGATACAATCAAGGAAAAAGAGAAAAGAGTTATGTGACAAATTGGAAGAATAGAGCAATACTCAATATGAAGAAAATCAAACCATTGAAGCTTTGTCACAAGAAGTTGACAGACTACATAAGGACAAGTATTATAAGTTGTTACCTTACATGCACATCTTAATAAGACTAATGAGGAAATACAAGATATAAAATACGAGTTCACCGATTTAATAATGAGCAATGAAAGTTAAGATAAAGAAAATGAAAAATTAGAAAAGGAACTAAAGATAAAGAGAATGAAAGATTAGAGAAGGAACTAGCTATTTTAGATCACTATAAGTATTAAAACATTTAGTGGTCCAAAAAGTTATCTTCAAAACTACATAAAATCACATTTCATTATACTTTCTTCATTCTTAAACTAAATGTCTTGGAAAACACTCGAGTGGCTCATTTAAATACACCTTCTTAACGTACATCCCAGTGATACTTGACAAACAAAAACATGTATCCACAACTTCACCTATATGTTTTTCACCTCTGCAATTATAAATACATTAATATTCAATTAACTTATATCTTTTCACTTGAGAAGCATTTCTTCCCAATTAAAGCTCTCTTGCATCTTTACGGCTAAATTTTAAAACAAACTACAATCCCGGAGAGAGATCAAATCCCGAGTGTGACACCCTTCGCGGGCATCATTATCACCCCGCCATTTCTGCAGCAAAAGCTGTTGTTCAACATCTCTCTCCATTTCAAGGCATTCGAAGAAACCATTGTCCTCTAAATAATACTCGAGATTCTCCATCTCACTGCCCCACGAAAGATCGTCCAGATCACCATGAAATGCATTAAATTCACATTCAACCTTTTTCAATTCCTTTGTAAACACGGACTCTGCTTCATCTCCATTGTCTACAATTTTCTCACCCACTTGATGACATCCATATTTATTCATGCTTTACATCTTCATGTGAGGAGCTCGAAATGATCTCTTCTTCCATCTTTTTCATCATATCACAAACCAAATCTTCATGAATACATCTTCATGTGAGAAGCTGGGGTCCTCAAACAGCTGCAGAGGATTTGCCTGTTTACATTACAAATTAGGGAGGCTTAAATCCCATACGTTGCCGGCTCAAACAAAACGCATGTTTGGAGTAGAGTGTTTAACACGTTGCATGGATGAATGCGTGTGAGCTGTCGTGTTATTTTTAGGGACGAAAAATATCTGATCTGTTTGGTGGGTTGACGGATCCATTCCCTTGTAAAGCCCGCGTAAAATTATTGCACGTTTGTCGACGCCTTCTCTATGGGCTGTGTCGAAAATTCAATTCTAGAATGACAAATATTGAATTGATTTATTTTAAAATTTATTGTAATATTAGGAATATGGTTCTTTTGTTCTTTAAATTCCTCGATTCCTCCACCGCCACTAATACAAATTCCTCAATTCCTCCACCACCACGATTACAAGATGCATGCATTTGCTTTTAATAATTCGTTACAAAAATGCTAATATAACAATGATACTTATGAGTATACAACTAATCATGTATCTAATGAGTAAAAATTAAGGTATCTACCATTACCATTAAAGTAATAATTCAAATTGTATTGTTTTTACTAGTAAATCCATGATAACCTACAAGTGGCCACCTCAAAGTCCAACCATCAAGCCAATACAACTTTGTGAATAACCTAAAAGATGCTTGCATAGATCTCTATCATCAAGCTATTTTTTATATGATTTGATCATAAAATTATCTCAAAAGAGATACTAAAGGATTATAATCTTCCTGGAAACTTTAATATCAACTAATGTCGAGCCATGGAAGGACATCATTTGAAAAAGAGCATGTAACATTTAGAAATCATGATTTACATTCATTTAAATGAGCCACTTTAATACTCCCTAGCCTGAAGCATCTATTTAGATTCAAGGAAATTCAAATGGCTCTTCATGGATGGAAGAGTTGGTCTAAATATATATACATTAAAACTAATTAAAACATTGAGATTCTTAAAGGTATTCATTGAAACATCACAAAAAATAGTAATCAATGTACATAATGAATATAATTACTTTCAATGAATGTCATTACAATTCATATTTTCTATCAAATTGTTTTATATCTTGTCTTTTCTTTAAACATTCTCCCTAGTTTGTACAAATTCATACCATAAAGGTTGTCATTTTCACATACAACTAATAGAAATTCATACCTCTGGCTGATCTTTCAACCCTTTTGTACTCCAGGGTCAGCCCCCCATCCTTTTGGTTGCTATCTAATACTTCAAAAACTAATGGAAATGTTTACCCTACATTGTAGATAAAGTCAATATACCAAGTGATATCAAATTTCCTTAGTAATGTGATAACTTAATATGAATTTTATAGAGTCAAATATTGACTAACAAAGAAGCTTAATCATTTATCAGAATCGCCTACAATTATCCTTCATTTTATCTAAGTCTTTCTTTCTCCCTTCCTCCCTTCTCAATATGTTAAGAAAAATAATGTTTTAGTAGGTCATTGGTCACTCATTTTAATTGGAAAGTCATCTCTATAACCTAAATCATATGGAAAACCATGTCGAATTCAAGAAAGTCTCAAATTCTTTATAGACTATCAATCTCTCACTACATTTACTAACCAAACTAAAAGATACAAGAAATATTTAGAAGAGAACATTTCTACCTATTAATATAAGAATAGACACAAAAGGAAACCTTATAAGCTCCTTATTGATCGACCAATATGGAAAAGTCTTCACATTGTGGTGTGAGACTAAAAACTGGGTGGTGTAGTGGAACAAGTAAAAGTAATGAGGAAGCATTAATATGTCCCACGTAAACATATTGGAAATTTGATCCTAAGGAAGGAGGAATGTGTTGGACTTAACTAGTCACAATGGCATGATAAACTGGAGAAATAGTAATGACCAAGTTATAGCATCGTGACAACTCAACTAGTGCACGAGTGTTGAAGTGTTTTCATTGATGAAATCGGTTAACAAGATATTGAAGTGTTGCAAGGTAATGCAACCACTGGTAGGACAGCATATTGATCATGACAAGTGATAGGATGTAGACAAGCCTATGATTAAAAGATAAGCATAGAAGTTAGTTGGTCATAAATGAATCACCACTGATGAGACAAGACTATGTGAAAGTCTAATAGCAATGTGACATTCATAGAGAGAGAAGTGATGAGAGCCATAGGGTAAAGAAAGGACACAAGGATATACATAGAATTATATATGGATGAACATGCCTACATGAATTGACACCTAAATATAGGTAGACACTGGTGTATTTCAAATTTTATATACATGATTTGAGCAAGATAATTTTTAGGATTTCAACATCGATATTGGATGAGTGGATTTAAGGACACTCAAAAGTTCTTCATTGTAAAGTTGTTACAAATGTTTTTGTTGTTAGTTCAAATTCAAAGATCTATGGGAGATAGATGTGAACAAAAAGAAAGAACAACAAGATAATAGTAGACCAATGCTCAAGCACAAGAATGGGGAACTAGATAGAGTTCATTCATTCAATAAAGCCACACTAGAGATTAAAAATGAGAGTATCTTCGTAGGTTATCATAGAGGATCTACAAGGCAAGGTGTTCCATATTTTTAGATCTTGTCTTTAGTTTTCTTTCTTATCATTGCAAGTATTGTAAGCCTCTAATAGGGAGGACTTGTAATAAGTCTTTGAATTCCTCTAACAATGTATCTCTCAAAAAGAGATAAAAATTCTCTAACAAGGTAGCCTTAGCAGGCTATTGTAATGCTAATAGATTATGTTCATTCCTAACAAGATCAGTTCTTGGAAGGAACAAATGTAAGCCTTTAATAGTCTCTTTTTACTTGCATGGAAAGGTTAGTGGGTATTTCACTCCCACCATGGTTTCCACCCTCACACTTGTGGTTTCCATGTAAAAATATGTGTTATTGATGTATGTATTTCCATGTGGTCTTTTATGGCTCTACTATATTGTAGTCATTACTATTTTACTTTTTAAATGATGAGCAATAAGTTTTGGGAAAAAGGTTTCTTTTATAACTAGTAGAAGAGTGTGCATTGATTCATTGCACCTCCCTCTTAGTACTATTTAGGACCAACAAATGACATCAGAGTACAATCCTGAGTAGTGACAACCCATACAACTTGAAGGAAGATCGGAGGACAAACAATAGACTTCAAAGACATCTTGACAATTCCTTGGATATTATTGAAGACATTAAAGATAAGTTGAGATTATCTCTATAAAAGAGAAAGAAGATAATTAATAAGTTAAATGAATGCCAAGAAATAATAGAGAAGCTAGAAGATCAAAGTAGATCAAAAGAATCTTAGGAAGCAATATCTAATTAGTGATAATGTGAAGTTGGCTTAAAAGATTTAGATAATGAAAAAGGAACAAAAAACTTGCAAAAATAAGGATAAAAAAAGCATAGGAAGAGAAATCAAATGCCAACCTTGTAAGAGGTCAAGCCTATGAATAACTTAAAATAGTTCAAGAAGAAAAAAACCATGTTGAAGAATTGTTAAAAGCTAAGGAATATAAAATGTCTATGATGGAAGAAGAACACCAGTACATAAGACAAGAGAACATTCTTTAAAACAAGAATATTTTCATAACAAAACTAAGTAGTTAGAAGTTCTAACTAAAAAGGCAAAGTAAATGGAAGAGAAAGTTCATCAACTGAACACTATAGAAGAGATTGAAAGACTCACAAAGTATAATGAAAGTACCAAGAAACATAATGTAAGTACCGGGAAGCTGGAAGAGTAACACAAAGCTCAAAGGAAGACTGCAACCTCAACTAGTCTAGGATTCAAAGGAATTAACACAATAGAGAAAGGAGAGTCTTTAGGAATGACATACTTGAACCCCATAAATAGAAAGAGGACACTAAAGAAAGGTATGTTGTCCAAGAAAACCTACTTTTTATAGGCTATGGTAAAGTCAGACACAAGTCAAACATTTTTTAGCATATGCAAGTAGTGCTTAGTATTCAGCATGCCTATAAAGGGGACTAGAACATTTTATACTTGTATGGACATAATGCACATTAGTGTAGGTATTTTTCAAATGAGGCAAGAGAAAAAGGTTAATGTCACCACTATAACAAGTGTGGTCGAAAACCCAAAAATTATATCAAAAGCCTGATCAAATCAATCATCTCCAAAAACAAGGAGATACAATAGTGGGAAAAATAATTGTCCAACACAATCATTTTCCACATGTGGAGATGATGGTCATCTTGCATTCCACTACAAGATGAGGATTGGGAAATCAGAAAAAATTATGAAGATTTTTTTTAGGATAACAAATGGAAACCAAGATTTAAATATTTGAAAGCAACCCTAGCCCATGTAGTTGACATTTAAAATTTATTTAAGGATGAGGGGGTTAGATTTGGGCTTAGTAGGGTACACAATGAGTATAGATAGCTTGAAAAATCCAATAAAATTAAAAAATGGGTGATCAAAAGAGTCAGAGGGCTCAATAGAACCATAATAGATCAAACTATTCATAAATATAAGCCAACTAAAGTGGTTGATCTAAATCAAAAGGTCTTCCAACACCCACTAATATTGAGGATGTTAGTATTTTTCTACAAAACATTTTTTATTATAGGTTGTTCATAAGAATGTCTAGTCAAATAGTGAGATCATTAAATATGTCATAGAAAAATTGTAGATGTTTAATTTGCACCAATTTTTTAACAAACATTTTAGAATCTTAAAGTCTTGTTGTCTCATGTGATGTTTTCCTAAGGGGACCTCTACAGACTATACCATTTAAAATTTAGTAAGATACTTCATATTGTGTAGTAACAGTAGTTTTAGGAAAAAAGGAGTTGTTGAAAATGTTATCTACTACATTTAAAAAAGTTCAAGGAGTAGAATTAAATCACACTATCACAAAGACAAGGATGTTGGTTGTTATTATGCATTGAAAAAATTCATACACTATATCATGCAATATTTAGGTATTTGTTCTTATTGATCATGTTGCAATTATATGCTTGATAAACAAGTTCATGTTGTCCCTTGTAGGGTTTCATGGTAGTTACACTTATGCAAGAATTTGATATTAACATCATTAGCAAGGTAGGAAATTAAAAAATTTGACAAACATTTTATCTAGATTGAAAACTAATATACAAGAGCCTACAACTGATGATTCATTTTTGAATGAACACGTGTAATATTACCATTAAAATACCATGGTATGCCCACAATTGATAACTTTATTTAATTTTTAATTAGATATTGAACTAAATAAAATCATTTTTAAAAATAATGTTCTTTATGTAAACATGAAAGTTATAAAAAATAAAATTTACCCTTTTAATTGTATACCTCATCAAAATTGTTAATATACAGTTACAAACAAAATTAAAATTTAAAACCAATGAACCACTATTGCATTTATTTGAGCTATTTATTTTCCTCATTAGAATTCTAGGAATGGAAAGCAAATGTCTATAGGATTGAGATCTCACAAGCCTATTATGAAGTCTTGACCATAAAATGAGTGATTTCATGGTTTTAGTGGATTCAAATAAAATCCAAAAATAGAAGGCCATATAAGAAACGATCTATATGCTAATTTTGTCACTCGATGGTTCAAATTGTCTAAAAGGTATGGACAACCAAAAAATACATCATGGCTTCTCGTTTTCATTACCATTTTTTCATCTTTAATATTATTTGTCTAGTGCAGGAAACCAACTCAGAAACACTAACAATTACCTATTTCTTTTCCTAAGGTTTGGAGTCATTGTTGGAATACTTTAGAATAACTGAAAGGGGGTGGGGGGTTGAATCAGTTATCAAAGTTCCAGATGTATAAATAAAACTTTTCACTACTTAGTGAACCAATAAAACATTCATACCCATGCATGCATCCATGCAATCACAAAAACTTGTATGTTACTATCAAATCAACTTGCAGAAATGTAAAGCATGAAACATAACAGATTCATCAACACACTTGACGCAATGATTTATGTGGAAACCCAATTTGGGAAAACCACCAGTAACATGCTATTCCTTTTAACTCTTCTAAAGTGATGCCCTGTGAAAGGCCAACCCTATTAAAGGTTACAATACACATTGTTAAATGTAACCTTTGTAAATGATTTCAATCACGCCGTTAGAAGTGAGCCTTGTTAGAGGACTTTAGAAAATTCACTTGTAATGCCACCCGGTTAAAGGATTTACAAATGACTATTAGGTCAACCTTAATCCAAAGGATTTACCCTAGACTGATACAATCGTTAGAGAGTAACAATAGAGCTTTGATCTGATACAACTTACAACTTCTCTTGCAGATTACAGATCTTTGTTTAGTCCTCAATTTTGCTTGGCCTTCATACTTTGCAACTCTGACAGCTTGTTCTCCCTTAAGGAATTCATCTCCTTAAGCCTTCTTGCTTAACATGCCATTGCAGATTCTTCTCTTGGGGCACTTGATGAAGCAAAACCCTTAACTTCTTCTCTTCCTTAGGTTCTCGCACATGAAAAATTTTCTTCATGACCAGACATTCCTATAAATAGGAAATTAGGATATTTTCTCACTCATTTTTCATCATCCAATTTAGGGTTCAGATGGATTAGGTAGGATACAATGTATCTACTCCAATATTGTATCTCTTCTAAAAACTTCTCCTAGAATCCACTTGAATTTGCCTCAAAAATTGTTCACATCAAGTTTTGTGCCACTAGCTCATCAATCTTATCTTGCTCCTAGTTCACAAGTTTTAAGAAAAAAAACTTGTCAGCTTAGATTTGACGAATCTTTGATCTTTATCATAATGTAACAACTATGTATTATCAACCTTCTGATGCTCAACATATATTGCGTTGCTCGACATCAACTACAAAATCACTTGGCATCAACTAAAGTTTACTAATGCTCAACATCAACTAAACTTTACTCAACATCAACTGTCTTGCTCGACATCCACTAGATTTTGCTTTTATTCAGCTCCAACTGACTTTCTGCTCAGCTTGCACTGACTTTGCTCAGCACCTACTATCCACTTGGTCAATATTGGCAGAAAAAATTTGTGTAACTTGTTCTTCTAAACTTTCTTAGTGTATCCAACATTTGTAACCTTAAGTAGATTATCAATACATCATTCCATCACTGTCTTAACTGATCCTTGTACTTTATTACATAATCATAACTCAACCTTCCCTCTAGGTGCTTTTGTTACATCTTATTGATCAAATCATCTTCATCAATCAACTAAGTGATAGTACTTGATTCTTATAAGTAGTTGTCTTACCAACAAATAGTAGGTTTGATGTAAGTGACAAAATAATGATTGAAATACATAGTCTTCTTCAACAATCTTCCTCTTTTAATAATCTCTCTCAATAATTATCTTTTCAATCATATCTCAATAGTCATCCATGAATTTGGTAATTTGTTTGACTGTTACATTTTCACTAGCATTCAAAGAAAGTTATTTACTAAGTGTCACATTTTCACTATTTAAATTCAATTTCTTTTGTCATTGTTTTTTGTGTTCACTTGCAGCTGGAACTTTGAAGGGCTTAGTTGATAGTTGGGATGATTTTTAAATCTTTATTGCACCAAAAAATTCTAACAAATATTAAATTTCTAATTTACAATAGTAATGTGATGATCATTTTACAAGGGAGCATTCTACAATTTTTTGAAAGGCAAAACTTCATTATGAGAACAAAACATCATTCCAAAATATATTAATACATAATCAAATTATTGATCATTTATTCATTTAGATGATTCAATTAAAATTAACTTTAAAGAAATATAATAAATATTAAATAATATAAAACAAAGAAATATTCTAAAGTTTGCAAATAATAAGGGGGTTCAAAATAATCAAAACTTCATGCAATCCCAAACTCACCTAGGAAATAATTTGGTTGAGCTTGAGTTGTCATGGAGAAGGGGTCGAATAGGGCTAAACTATGACTAAATGCACAAGGTGGGAAGAGGTGCCTATGCAACCCCATAGAATTTTAGGGGCCTAATTTATAGAATGGTAGGGGTCGAATGCACATCTAAGTACTAATGTGTGTTGCATTCGATCAAGCAATAGGAAAGGAGTAGTTAAAGTAGTAGTTTGATCATCTAATGTCAGTGCCCCAGTTTATTCCCTTAGGACACCACTACTCTTCATTCATACTCCTCTTCTAGTAATCCTTCACCTATTCCCTCTTCCAACACATCATTTACAAATGATGATTGACTAAGTATAGGTGGGTTCTAGAAACATTGAGCTTGCAAACTTAGACTCCTTCATCAATAGGAAATAATAGATAGTTTTTCTTAAGTGACATCCCTGATAACCCAGATGGAAGATCACCTTACTAGTATACTATTGTTTTCTCTAGAGCATAGAGGATGCTTATTGAAATTGCATTCCAAAACTATGAAAGCACTATACGAACATGGAATTTGGATAGGTACTCTTTTCCTATAATAGGTTAAGTTACAAATCTTGAACTTGATAATATTTTTCCCATTCTCTTCTCTTCTCTTTAATTACATTGCTCAAAAGACATGTGTTTTAAATTAACAAAATGTATAACAAATTTAGCATCAAGTATAAGATCAAATATATGCTCATAAAGATATATGTAGGAAAAAAAAATCATTAATTTTGTCATGCCTATTTACCTCATTGTGGTATTTTATCGCTATAGTTACCTAATCTTCCAAAGCAATAAAAACTTACTTAGAATGTTGCTTCCTAGTCTTTTAAGCATAGAGCACCTAAAATGATTATCATTCTTGAGTTACTATCTCAAATGATCATAATATTTTTAATTTTACTAGAAAAAAATATGCATGACAACCATAACCTTTTGTCACTATCGGCATACCCCTTGCTCTTAGGGTGCAAGTAAGTGCTACTTAGTAAACAAGAGCCCTGAAAGAGCTACAATCTCCACCTTCCAAATGAATAGATTATTGAACTTGAGGTAGCCAAAATAATTAAAGTTGAACTCCAAACCACAAGTTGCTTTCAAATTTGTGATTCCCCTTCCTTGCGTAGCTTTGATACTTCACCACATTTCTATTAACTCTACATAGGCTAGAGAGGGTAGCAGTGATTATGGTGTAAAAGCATGAGCCAAATCTAAAAAATGCAAACCTAATAGAAAATTCACATGGACATAGAACATATATAGTGAGATTGTCAATTTTTATCATACGTCTTATATAATGGATTATTTGACTTTTGTAAATATATCCCCATCGATAGGTCTGATCTAAGGTTTATAAATTATAGTTCAAGCTCTGCCAATATCTAGTTTATTTCTTTAAACAAAGAATCAAAATATATCATCAAAAGAATCAATGTGCTAATGGCTATGTTTGCCAAACTAGTCCTCTATTATTAGAGATTGTGTTTGTCGAGTGTATTGTTAGCTCATAATTTCCTGAAACGTGGAGCGAATGCAATAGTTTTCTACTTAAAATGTGTTTGATGTAAATCAATTTTAAACTATGATGTCCACATTGATATTGTTAACCAACATCCACATTCATATTGGCAACTGATGTCTTACACTTCATATTTGAATAAATGACCAAAAATAGGAAAAGCTAAGAGTAAATGGCTCACTATTTGAATATTTAATTTGGTTCTAGATTATATAAGTGCAAGCCCTACAAGAATCCAGTATTGGTTCCATTAATCATCTTATTTACATGCATTCAACAAAATTTTGAATTATGTTTCAATCAATGTAATATTCATTTACATATTTTGAATTTCAAGCTTCACAAAGATTTAGATGTACCCTCATATTATTTTAAGTATAGCCTATAGAAATTCAAGCAAATTATATATATATATATATATATATATATATATATATATATATATATATATATCTTCTGCACTATGCAAGAAAAAATTTGCACACACCCTAACATAATATAAATATTACTGAAACCTAGAAAATTTGAATCTATTTTTAAAGTGACTTACAAACCTAATCACAAAAATGAAACTATAATAGCAAAGTGAGCCCATGAAAAGGATTAATATCACCGAAGAAATAACACAAATTGAAGAATAGAAGACATATTAGAGTCCTATTTTTAATGAAATGATTCTAAATCAAGAAAGTACAACAACTCATAGTCCAAACTTCATAAATACAACTAAATATGGGAATAAACAGGACCCTGCAAACCCTTCTATGTGAGGGAAAGAAGATTATATCTATTGAAAAAAAGACTTCACATTTTTCTTATGGACATTTGACTAGCTAGAAGTAGAATATCAAAATTTTTAACTGGTGCAAATACCTTCTAAGATTTGTTTGGTGTAACTATCCTCTAAAGATTTGCACCCTATTACTTTTTAAATACTTTTCAAACATGCAAGGAAAATAATATTTTGATTAATATGTGATACCATGAAAAATCACAAAGTGCAAATACCTTCTAAGACTTGTTTGGTGTAACTATCCTCTAAAGATTTGCACCCTATTACTTTTTAAATACTTTTCAAACATGCAAGGAAAATAATATTTTGATTAATATGTGATACCATGAAAAATCAAAAAGTACAGATATTCTTCATGCTTAAATAAGGATATTCTTCATACTTAAATAAGAATTAACATTGGTCTTGAAAACAAAAGCTTTTCTATTGCATAATGAGATGAATTAGAAATTACATATGTTGAAAGTAATCTAAGGGATGGATTTTGCAAATAGAACCCTAAGTTTAAATCTAAGAGATGCAAATTCATAAGATGAATATTGATAGAATATTTAATTACTTAGTGTGAATATAAGGGATGGATTTTGCAAATAGAACCCTTAGTTTGCTTCTAAAAGATGCATGTTCATAAAATGAATATTGATAGAATATTTAATTACTTAGTGTGAATATCTACACTCAAAGCTTTGTAGATCATCAATATAAAAGAAAAGCTTCCCAATCAAGGTATGATGCAAAGATTATAATAATAATAAAATAATGTATCAAGGGTAAATTAATTATAATAAATAAAAATAGCAAGAGCTAATTAAATAATTAAAATGGATTTGTAAATTTTCAAATGCAAAATGATCTAAAAATTTTCATGCAAAAACAATCACAAAATAAGCCTTCTAGCGTCAACAGGACTATCTATGTAGGGACAAAATGCACTTTTATTAATTAATTTAAAAATTACTTATAACAGTTTTATATATTTTAATTTAAAATTAATTGGTTATACAGGGGCATTGTGGCCCCTCCATAGCCAAAACCTCAATTAACAACCTCAAGGTTATCCTTATCCAGGTTTAGATATGTTAAAAATATTTTGTAAATGACTTTTGTTCCTAAATTTCTACCATAGGAAGAGAACTATAATCAAGAGTGTGAGCTTTTTTAGGTCTTATAATTTCAATGAAAAAGAAACACAATGAGTTTGATAATAATAGTTGTTTTTGGAAATTTACTCCATACAAAAACTAGAACTAATAAAGAACTATCATCATCAATCACTAAGTATGCATCTTTAGAGTTCTTTTTCTAGTGAGAAAGAATACAACAACATTCTTGTAGTAAAAAGTAAATTAGACAAAATACTTTCTAGTGAGCTTCATTTTTTCTTATCTTTATGAGTAACGTCATGAAGAATACCTCTATCAAAATTATTCAAACTCGAACTATATTTTAAGGAAACATTTTAAAAGGATATCTCCACTCACACAATCCAAATGAAATTTTTTTGGTGCTAATATCTTTCACCTATCCCTGTATGTAAGAAACATGTGGAACCATAGACAATACAATTTGAACTATTTTATGAATGCAAGTTGTAGAGTACGTGTAATTTTTAAAATTTTATTAATTCATTAGAAAGATTAATTGAAAAGGAACAAATGAAAATTTTAGTCTTCTCTTTAACTTAGGAACTAACAAGCCATCCTACTCCATATTTCCTCTTAAAACATTTCCAACTCAGATTACACTAGGTGTGTGGATGGCAACTCCCTTTTTTGTGAAATCAATTGTACTATTTTTGTATAGAAATCTATTTATCTTCAAAATATCTTTTTTCTATTTTTTAAGAGATGATAGGATTAGGCCACCTTTTTAATTTTTCGATAAAGATCATAGGAACTACTAAGAATCATGCAAAGAGAATATCATCTATCAAGTGCTAGCCACCAAGTGAGGTTACACCATCATTGTTTACAAAAATTATGATCACTTTTCTTTCTTCAAAATCATATTTTTCAAGAAGCAATGGTCTTTTCAACAAAGAAAATGACATAGAACATGCAAAAAGATAGAAGACCTAGCATTTTTCGCTGCAAATTACTATTCTATTAATACCCAAATTTGAATGGTGGATGTACTGCAAAGTTTTATGCGAAGGAAATAGACACATTATTAAGTGATGCTCTTCAATGAAGACACCTGTCGAGACAAAAATTCTAAACTCCAAGGAAACATTACCTGAAGTAGTTTAAGAGAGAGGAACAATTTTTTGATATATCAATATTACCCAAAATTTCTTGATATACATTCAACTAGGAAGCTTTCAGACCATTGAAAGATTTGTGCAATTCTTACACAAATATATATTTTTGGCAACAAAAGTTTTGGAGTGAAGGCAACCCCTATTACAACAAGAGTCTTGACAGGTATTATGAAAACGTGAATACATGCAGAACTTGTAGATTTTTACATTCAAAGATCAAAGGCCAAGGCATTCCAGATTATGTTAGCATTTTCATCTGCTCCAAAGATGGGCATTGATGATTTTGGGCCGCTCATGAAATCTCAGAAAATGTCAGAGGAATTTAAATTCAGGTATACAACCATTTTTTGGAGAACCCCTTAGAAATATTTGTGAGTTTCTAGGTTTAGCTATGCTCAAAAGATTTTGGAAAAGATTTTTCTACTTCAATTTTCACTAAAAGAAGATAATTATAATCCAAAGGGTGATTTTCAATAGGTTTTTTAAGCTTTTATAATTTCAATGCAAAAGAAACAGAGTGAGTTTGACAATGATGGGTTTGTTTTAAAATTTACTCCAAACAGAACTGGAACTAATAAAATACCATTATCATCAATGAAAAAAGATAAGTGTCTCCAACTAAACCCTATAGCAGAAGGTGGAATCTAATTAAAATAGTATCAACTATTTTAAGTTTTCAATACATATATGCTGTAAGAGTTGAAGGAAGAAATCCTCTAGCATGATGATCATTTGACTGTAATTTAAGATATTTTTTCTTCAAAATAAATGAGCAAAACACAACTGAACATTATTATAGTAAAAACTAAATTACACATAATACTTACTGGCAAACTCCAATTTTGAGAGTGGACATGGCTGCACAGTGCTTCTATTTAAAATTGCTAGAATAGTTCAAGCTGAGAACTATATTTTAGGGAAATACTTAAAAGGATACCTTGGCTCACAATACTTGAATAAATACATTGATGTGGCCCTATTATCTACCACCTGTCCTTGCATGTAAGTAAAATGTGGAAGCATAGACAATACACTTGAAATATTTTTCGGATGCCAGCTGCAGAATACATGCAAATTTACAATTTTTGTTAATTTAATAGAAAAAGACTACCAACAAAAATAGTTTCAGCCGATCAAAAATCTAGAATAAGAGTATTAAAAAAAAATAGATGTAATAAAATGAGTGCAACTATAAGTTAAAGATATGAGACACAATTTTCAAGAGAAAACTAATTAAATTAAAAACACATGGAAAATTTTAGTCTCCTTTTAGTCTCCTGCCTTTACGGCAGGGACTAATAAATCAAACATATGAATATGAAGAGTCTTACGTCAAGAAGCACCCCATTGAACAAAATTAATATTTCATTTTTTTCCATAAACCGACACCTCACGCCGAACTTTCTTCTTAGACGCTACGAGGATCCAAAATTTGGGACCTGATGCATTCAAGATTCGGGTTAACTTGTTTTTCACGGAGAGAAACTCTTGTCAACAACGCGTTTGATTTGACGGGGATTTCGTCGCTGTTCAACTTCATTACCGCGGTTTCTATTAATTTAGTCCGCAACGCATTTACCGCCACATTACACGAATAAAATACGGCAAAATTATGATGTGTGTCGGACGGCCACGCGGAATTGTGCCACGCCATACGCTCCAAACATCTCACACGAAGTTACACATTTTCTTCCGTCCACGTTACTTTTTACGACTCGCGATTTCTGTCAGTGCTCCGAAACTTCCAATGACGGCAACATATGTGCACTCTTTCGGATGTATATAATCTCAACTCATCCTCCCTCCTTTTGCCATATATACCCATCTTCTATTTCACTCTGCATTGCTTCTGCCTGTGCAATATTTTCTTTACTCTCTTTGGAATCATGGCCGCTTCTGTAGTCCAAATTAAGCAAAAGCGTCAGCGGGAGGATTTCAGTGAAGAAGATCAGAATCTGCACAAGCGTTCTCGGGATGGCCTTCTGTCGGAGTTTTTCACAGCAGATGACGGAGATTGTGAGGCTGTCGAAGATGATTTGGTACTGCAAGTGGTTAAAAGCTTGCAGGAAGAAATCAATGGGACTTCAGATAAGGGGGAAAATAGTAGATTGAATGGGGAGGTTGGAGAAAGAGTTATCATTAGTTCGTATGAAGATCTTGTGAACGCCACAGATGACCAACTTGGAATAAGTCCAAGCTCACGAATTTCTGGAGAGGAGGATGATAATGAGGGCATTTCAAACGAGTTTTGGAGCGATTTGTTCGAAAATCCGTCGAATTGTAGAGGTGAAAGTGAGGATTTGCTCCACCCTTTTCTGTCGCATTGCTATTCGTATAATAACAGAAATTATGCAGAATACAACGCGCTTCTTCTTTCTGAGGATCAGCAAGAGTGGATACAAGAATCTTTCACGGATTTGGCCTCACAGGGGTTTCTGACCCTTTTCTGATGTAAATCTATCTTATTGTACTACACATATAGAAGGGCAGTTTGGTTCGAAAATATAATGCTACTCTGCTTGTATGTTTTTCCTCCGCTTAAATCAGAAAAAGCTCGAGCTTTTCACCATCTACTAAAGGTTAAATCAGAATATGCTTTCAAAATGTGGTCTGCCCGTGGTATTGAATGAACTCTACATCGATTTTCGTTTGTGCATTATTATTTTGTTCTGAAAGTAAACCTAATGGCAAGTTAATTCATTCGACCATCTATAATAATATTTGTATGGATGGCATTAAACGTAATGTCTCCAGCTATGCTTCTATTTGTTGTATAATTAATGATGGGCGGTAGAGTGGACGGCTGAGGTCGGCTGGGAATGACTCAAGAAGGCTATGTCGACATTGGTGTGGTCTGTGCCGACAAACCACTGAAAATTAATTTACCATTGTTCACAATTCCTGCCTCTAGAAAACACAATTTCATGTAAAAGGAAAGTGATGTTAGAGAACGTTGATGAAGTGTTTTTGGAAGCGTGTTAACACTAAAATCAAAGTTGATTGCCACTACTAACTAGCACTTTCATTTTTAATGGGTGAAAGGGTTAAGCGGACAGTCTTATATCCCATCTTCTTTCATATATCTTTTCTTCTCTATTCTAATGCTACTTTCTCTATTGTGATTGTGTGATGAAATATATATCTATTTGCATCTCTATCTCTATTTATCCATATCTCTTCTTTCATATATCCTTAATTCTCTATCCTACTGCTACTTTCTCTATTGTGGTTGTGCAATAAAATAGGAGACATCATGGAAAATAATGGGTGAGTGTATGATGATATAGAAGAAAATTTGGTTTTCTTGAGAGGAAATAAAAGTAAATTTGGTTTTCTTGAGAAAAAATACTGCATGTCTCCAATTTAAAAAACCACCACAAATAGAAGTTGAGACCAATTTTACAAGATTTTTTGGAAGTAAATAAAATATGTATAATCTAGATGCATGGACCTGTATACAAATTCCAAATGATGGAGGTTAACTAATAGGTATGTTTGTGTGAAATTTATATTCCAAGTGCACTCTTAATTGTCCTTTAGCTTTTATTTCTTCAATCTCTAACTATTGAATAATATTATTAGGCATGTTTTTTTTGTCATGCTTAAACCATATATATGGAGCATACTCATTCACTCCCAACTTAAAAATTAAATTATAGAATTTAAAAACTCATCTTGTAATTGAAAAATATATAGCTAATAAAAATAACCTTATACACAAGGTCAAGAGAAACACCGACAATGAAAACAAAAATCGGCATCACAAAGTCTGCAAGTGTAGTACAATCCCACCAATCTCATCCATTAATATCATGAGGTGCATACATATGTCCAATGAGAAAATTAGGTGACAAATCACATAAGTTAAATGACAATATTAGGCAACAAATCTGTTAAATTGCAAATTGTTCAAATTGAAATAATTTAATTTGAAATCTGCCCATTTGAAAGAGTAGATCTCAAATTCATTTCAGGAGGATAAGTAGATTCAACATAATACTAATCATTATAAACTTTTAAAAATAATTGTAAAATTAAGATGTACATATTTAATTGATCGTATATTTGTTTCTAAAATAATGCAATATTCAAGGCTCAAAATCAATTTTGACAAATCTTTCAAGTTAGCAAGAACTTGAACATACCTGTCAAAATTTCATTTCAACTAAAATTGATATCACAACATATAGGAATCTTCGACACTTGCAACATAAAAGTATTTGTTTTGGTAAGTTGGTTGATAAAGAGCACTCCTAAGCAATTTATGTTCAATCAAAAGCTTTACAAAGCATCGCAAGCACATTTCTGAAAGCTATAGACTTGGTTTGTTTGTAAGCTATAAACTTGATTTGTTTGTGCTTTTTTAGCTTGGTCTAATCTAAATGAAAATTTTCCCTATATTTACCCAACTGAAAAGAGAATTGAATGCTCATAGAAAATCCTCTATTCCTAGTTTCACATCTTTGAATATAATTTTGTCTTATTACATGTACCCTGCCATCTCATTCACAAATTACTCCCTCCTGAAAATATAGTTTCCCTTGATCATTTATATTTCTAATATTAAATCGGTTGAGATGTGGATAAATCTGTATAAACGTAGGCTATAAATCACATAAACGAAGAGAAAAGATGTAACAATGATGTGCAGACCGGCATTAACAATGCTCTTGGCATAGTCTTCTCCTCCATAGCATGGTTGACGTCTCTTCTCCATTATCATTAACTAAATTTTGCTCTAGTGGGTGGAATTTCATATATCTCAACCAAAACAAAAAAAAACTTCTCATTGCATATTCAGTCCATAAATTAATACTCCCTTGGACGAAAGGTGTTTGATATGTGTCCCTTGCAGGTCCAAGGAAAGAACTTTGACACGGAGGGAAAACATGTGTGGCCACCCATGTCAGTAAAATGACCACGTAAATGTTCCATTGTCTTTTGAAAGGTTCATTTTTCTGAGCATTTCTTTTTCTTTACAGGCGTTCGACACCGCCAGAGTGTCATAAAATTTCGGCGGCAAGTCTCACAATAATAAGCCTATCGGCTTAACGGGAGCTACCCACTCAAGCTCAGATCCCAATCTGTGTGCCTGTTGCGAATTTGAAATAAATGATAAGCCAGATCGTGAATGTAAGAAGTGAAGAAGAGTTGCTAGTTTAAAATAAGCCATGATAATCAAGATAGCAGATGCACAAACCAAGCACACATTGATATACAATTAGCATAAATGTAGTTAAATATGTATTATTGAACTCTTTATAATAATTATACTAATAATAATAATAATTTCTTTGTTTAGTGTTTACATGTGTGTATGTGATTTTATGTATAGAAATATATATTAATTTGAAATTTTAATATCAAAAAATAATTTAAACTTGATATTATGTTTAGATAAGTAATTATCACATCTTCATAGTAGAAGTGTAGGAACTGTGTTAATCTTTATATGAATACTTATGTTCTAGTGTAGGGTTTGGGGTCATTTCTATATGAATGACTCAGATGAGATAAATGGAATCTCATAGTACTAGTGTGGGAAGCCCGAATAATCCTCATATGAATGGCTAATACTGTAACTACAAGAGGTTAGCATAACACCCATATTTTTAGCTAGATGAGTGTCAGAATATTTTACTTTACTGAACATATACATGTGGTGTAAGGGCCTTGGATAAGGGTTACCTCTTCCAAAATAGAACCTTGGAGGAAACACTCCAAAGAAGACAAAAAAGTAACCTAGGATGGTACTAGAAACTATATGACATCATTCAGGACCTCAAGATCATCGAGAGGGTTAGTAAATTCAATATAGAGATGTCTTTAAGGTTTGGAGTTAAGATAGAGAATAAAATATTATAGTTAGATTTTTTATAGTTCAATTCAAACATTTATTTTATAGGTATTGCTTATCTGAAGATAATGCTAATATACATTATAATCCAATCAAAGCATTATAATATTGTCATCTTGTGAAGGATCCTATATACACCAAAGAGAAATGAAAAAATAACTAGCACAAGAGTTAAAAAGTTCCATGGAATAACCAAATAAAAGGTTCATGAACACTAATAAAATGATAGTTGAAACTATACAAAATTTGGGTAATAACTATCATAATGAAAGGACCAATCCAAGAGGATGCTCATTTAGAAAATGAACCTTTGACCCAAGATTCAATTCATCTATACACTATTCCTTTGTACCTACCAAGTGAGGATCCAATTGTAGAAGAAGAGGAACAAGCCATAAATAGTGTGAAAGAAACCACACAAATATATACAGGGAAGTATCCAAAAATTAGAAATCCTACACGTTTTAAAGAAAACCGCCAAACCAAAACACTAGCAAACAAAAAGAAAAACTAGGAAAAAAAGAACATAAAATGGAAATAAACAAAGTACCACTACCATGCTTTGATGGGCCAAGAAAGTGAACCGCTCAGTCATGGATTCAAAAATTGGATACATACCTATCTATTAGCCCCATAACAATAGGAAATTCCATAAGATTTGAAATAATTCAATTAACATAGTCATATGGTCTAGAAACCTAGGTCATAAGAAAATTATCACAGACAATGAATTCACACAAATGTTTATTAGAAGATTTAATGAAGAAGATTTTGAATGATATTTCCAAGAGGTAACCAAACTTTTCAAATTGTGAATCCTAGATGAATTTCTTCCCGTATGTTCCTAAGACTAGCAATGATGATTGCTGATATGTTCTAGAAAATAATCACCTATATGTATTTATTGAAGAAATTAAATATTCCCCTGAAATCTTAGTAAAATCACTGAAACCCCAGATCTAGTGGAAACTTTTTAAAAGACAAAAAAGGGCTTTATCTACTACACCTAATGAAGGACCCGAGAATTCTACATAGAAGACACTTCCTCTAAATGATGTACCCAGTAGAGAAAATACAGAGATATTTCTATGTGTGAAAAGAACTACAAAGATAATCATCAATTTTAGGAAAGAGAGGAGTTGACCAAAGACATCGTATGATTTAGACGTAAGAAGCCTTGGAATATTGGAAATTGATGCAAAAGAGGCCAAATAAATAAGATGGAAGGAACCTATGAAAATACTCTCAACTAGAAAAGCAAGACTTATTCAACAAGAACATGAAATATTGGCAGTTAGTACTCAAGGGGATGAAAATAGTTGTTTTTGAGTCAAGGAATAACTCTAAAGAAAAGGAGTCATTGAATCAAAATCACTCTGAAGATTAAATTTTCTTAAGGAAGACCAAAATTGGGAAGGAAGGACTGTCATAACAATATATGGTCATATAATTAATTTAAATGTATATATATATATATATATATATAATAGTGTTAGTCAATGCAAGAAATGTGGCTGGTAAATAATAACAATAATAACATTCATATACTCAAAAGTTTAAAAAGGTTTTGGGGGAGGAAGAATTATCATGGATGTTGTTATCACTACCCATGAGTTGATATATTTCATATATTTCAATGATATGGCTACATGGACCCTTAAGCACGACATCTCAAAATCCTATGGTAGGCTCAAATAGATGTTCCTTGAAGCTATTCTCATGAAATTTGGTCTTAAAGAGAATTTCCTTAAAATGGTCATGAGATGTGTTACAACTACTAAGTATATTGTGTTGGTGAATGGGGTCCTTTTGGTTTCTGTACTATAGGTACTATTCTAATGTATGAAGATCCCCTATCTTTGTATCCCTTCATATTTATGGCAGAGGTTCTGGAAAGAAATCTAAGTAATCATAAAATTAGTAACTCTATTAGAGGGGTGAAAGTTGCTTCTAGACTTCCCCATTAAATGCATCGACATTTTCTTGATGACATTTTACTATTTGGGGAAGCCCTCATCTCTAAAGCATAGTCCTAGAAGTCCCTCCTCTCTGCCTATGCTTCTATCTTGGGTTAGAACATAAACTTTTATAAGAGTAAACGTATGTTCTTTAATCGTAGCAAGAAGACACAATCTTCAATTTCTTCTATTCTAAATTATATAATTTCTTCCACTTTAGACACTTACACGGGGCTTCCATTTTGCCTTGCTAAGCCCCATCCACATTCTATACTAGTTTGCAAGAAAGGTTGCAAAAAATGTTGGTTGGGTGTAAAGGGAAACTCCTTAGTATCAAGTGAACACTTCAACTTCTAAAAGTGTGTCAACATAATATCATTGTCTACTTTATGTCGATTGTTTTGATTATGAGTAAAGTGGCCAAGACCTCTGAAAAAATCCTAAAATCTTTCCTCTGGATGGGACTCGAGGAAAATTTTAAAAAGTCTCACTAGTTGGTTGGGAGAGAGTATAGAAACCTAAATCTATCGGTAGGCTTGGCATAAGAAAAATCAAGAACATGAACAAAGCCCTTATTACAAAGATGGGGTTCATAATTCCTAAAGAGAAAAAAATACTAGATGAAAATTTGAATGGCCAAATATATGGCTTATCATCCCTTAGATGATTTTATTGATAAGAACAACATTAATGATGGTTCCCCACTATGGAAAAACATCATAAAATATAACTAAACCCTAAGGAAACTAAGCAAAATGCTAATTGGTAATAGAGATAAGGCCCTCTTTTGGTCCAAACCATGGAAAATGAAAATCCCATTTAAGGAACTATTTTCCAACTCCCTCATACAAGAATAACTTGTTTCTACTTTAGAGGACAAAGCAAAGAACTATTTGGAGTGGATTGATGGAAAAGCCAAGTTGATCAATAATTTCAGTCTTTGGGGAAGGCACAAATGCATGAGGAGAATCCCTAACATCAAATGGGAGAATATTATTATTATTATGGTGCACTTGATGCCAGGCCCGAGGCTTGTTTACTACCTAGTGGAGGATAGATGGGTTTCGAGACACAACAACAATGAAACATTCTCGGTTAGGTCAGATTTCTTAGCCCTAGGGGGTAGTGAATTTGGAGACCCTTTCTAGAAGGTTGTTTGGATGTTCAACCTCAAGCCTATTATAAATTGTATTTTGAGGGTAGTGTCTCATATGAAAATATTTATCCTTGATAATTTATCTAAATGAGGGATAATACTTCCAAATAGGTTTGTTTTGTGCACGAATAATATTAAGTTTATAGGGAACTTTATTATGCATTGTTGCTTTGATATAGAGTTGTGGAGTCTTTTGCTAAAATCTTTACAAACCACTTGGGTTATGTTGATATCCCTAACCTAGATGATCTTCCTATCAAATAACTCCCCCCCTAACCCACCCTATCATTAGAAATATTTGGCTTTTTATTCTTCCAATGATGGTTTCGATCATCTAGAAGAGATAAACAATATAAACTTTAAAGAATAAAGAAGAAGAATTTTGTCCCTATTTCATGAAGTGACAAGATTGATTGTGGAGTATATGAATTCTTCTTCTTACTCCAAAGGGAAAATATTTTCCAACCTCCTAGACCTAGGAATCAAACAATACTAGAACATTAAACAAAGTCTTATCAATCTGAACTAGAGAAATATTTGGAGAAGAAAGTCAACTAGATGAAAACTTCTAAATAGAAATTGGGTTAAGTGCATTGTTGAAGGGTGATATAAAGGAAATCCCAAGATTTCAAGAGCATGTGGCTTGATTAGAAATGATGAGGTAAGCCTGATTTTTGGTTTTAGAAAACATCTTGGTAACAATACCAACAACTTTGCATAAGGGATGGCTATGTGGTTTAGTATCAAAAACCTCCAAGATTGTGGTGCTGATAACATCATTTTGGAAGGAGATTTGAAACTCATTATTGAAATCCTTAAAGAAAACTAGAGGTTCCCCTAGAAACTTCTTAGACTTATGGAGGATTGTAGTAGATGGCTTTCTTCATTTAATAATGTGAAAATACAACACACTATGATAGAAGGAAATGAGGTGGTGAGTTATTTAGTGAGATGTGTGATGAACTTTACTCAATGGAAGATGGTCAATGATGGAGATTTTACTCAATAACTATTTAATAATATTATTTTTAATGACTTTATTATATGATACAAATTTAATGTTGCAAGGAGGTTGACATAGCCTTTAACTTCTCTCTCAATTTGTTTGGTGTCAACCTTTAACATCAAAGGTTTCCCAAACAACATTATGGTGTGATGGATTCTGAAGCTCACTACTTTTAAAGATGATATTGGAAGGAAACTTTGTATTTGAGGTCCTTGTCACTTTTATAAAACAACCCACAATGGGAAGTTTATTTTTAGAAAGGTGTTACTTAAGGGTTTAAAAGATAGAGAGTTCAAATTTTTTGGGCTGAACATGTCCTTAAAAGACTGGCTTCCTCATTTGGGGAACCTTTATCAATAGATTCTGTGATGACCTCTAAATCTAGACTTCTTTTTACAAGGGTCTATGCCAATGTCTGGTAGCTCTCCAACTTACTAGAGAAAATTGAGACTATCTCTAAGCTTGGTAAGTGGGAAAAAGAAATGATCTATGAGGATCTCCCCTTTCCATATTTCATCTATAAGAAGCTAGGACACTAGGTGAAAAAATGCCCAAAGAAACCCAAGAAAGAAGCTAAAAGGTTCCTGCATCCAAGATCCCAAAAGTTAAAAAATTATGGAAAATAAAAGATCTAGGTGAGGGAAACAAAGGAGAAAAAGAAAATACAAATGAGGATCAAGAGGTTAAATCCTCTCAAGAAGGAAAGAAAGAAGGTGACAATTTTGTATCATCTCCAAATGACTAGCATAATACTAAAAAGGAGCATAATAGAGAAGATTTTGTTGTTGTTGATCAAATAGAAGGGAACAAAAATAGATAAAAATGAGACTACCAATGGGGTCTTGGGTCAACATGCTCTATCCCAAAAACCTCTTATAAGGAGAAAGAATAGTTCCTAGAATTGGGGGAGGTTCCATCTGATAGTGAGAAACTAGGGCTACATCAGGATGAATTTCAAGAGGACGGAGAGAATATTTCATCCTCACTTCAATCAAGAGTTGATAACTCTTGTGAAAGTATGAATAAAACCCCATCTTTTAATGAAGCGTGGACACAATTTTCCTATTTAGGGGGAAAGGAAGATCAACTTTTTGGTTGACATTGAAGATGTAGAAATGGTTAAATCATCCTACCCTAAAGATACCATGTTTTCAAATAATAAGAAGGAAATAAAAGAAAATATTTAGATGGGTCACAAGTTTGTAGGACAAAGAACTAGAAAAAGGTAGACAGGGATCTCAAATACACAACCTCTTCTGAGAAATCTTCTTAGGAATATTATAAAGTTAGTAATGTAGGATCACCAGAAAATGTAGTTGGACGAATAGCTATAAGAAAAGTTTGAGAAATGGAGAGTCTCTAAAGCATAGCAGATGGGAAACAAACCACCATCTAGGACTTCACTCCAAGGAAATGAATATTTCATCTTAGAATATAAGGGGTGTAGGTAACCCTCACAAGTAGGACATTCTTAAGAACATAGTCAGGGATCACAAATTGGATATGGTAGTTTTGAAAGAAACTAAAATGTCAAAGGAGAGAGTTGAAAATAATAAATTGTACAAGAATGGAGGGGTGATTGGAAAAAATGTTGATGGTGTCTTAGGTGGAACTATCATATTTGGGAATAGCAATATCATTTCAGGTAAGCCTCCATCCTCTAAAGGAAATGTTATTGACCTTTTGTGTCATAATATTAGGGATAACTTTCAATGAATGATATCAAATATTTATGGTCCTAATAACAAAGTTACTAGAAAGAAATTTCGGGAGGGCATCTCAGGTCAACAGACCTTTTTCATGAAAGAAAACTAGATGATTATTGGATATTGAATGTATTTGTAAATTATGGAGAGAAATTTGGGGGTGCATCTAACTCTCAAGATGGCAGCCTGGATCTATTGGATTTTATCTCTAGAGAAGCTCTTATGGATTTAGAATTTAGATGTAGTAAATATACTTAGCCTAATAGAAGGGTAGGGGAAGATCTTATTCAAGTCAAGATTGATAGGGCCCTTATTTATCATGAATGACTCCAACATTATTACTACTCTCTTTCCTATTTTCCCAAAAGTGGGTTTGATCACTTTCTCATTTTATTCATAGAAAATAAAATGAATGGTCAAAAGAAATTACATTTAAATTTGAGAAGATGTGGATGAACCATCCCAGATTTGAAGCTCTTTTTAAACAATGGTGAGATATCAAAGTGGAAGGCACAACACTATTCAAAGTGGGAAAAAAGCTTAAGATTGTCAAGAAGAAAGTGAGAGCCTGGAACACAAATTATTTTGGCGATATTCTTGAAACCAAGAAAGAAATTGAAATGAAACTCAAATATTTTCTTGAGAGAGCATACAAAATGGTGGTCTCTCTGAGTAGTTTTATAATCATGAAAGTGATCTCTTAGTGAAATATCATGATATCATAGAAGAAGAGGAGATATTATGGAGGAAAAGATCTAGATTGGTCTAGTTGAATATTTCCACATTAATTCTCTCAAGCACAATGCTTCTAATCATATTTCCCACCTTAATACCACCAGAGGTAGGATATCTGATGAAGAAGGGATATCTTTGGAGATGCAAAATCATTTTCCCACTCTTCTCACTATGGATAAAATGCTTATTGTTGGTAATTAGGAGAAGCTTCTTTCTAATATCTTTAAGTTGGTTTATGATAAAAAAAAAACAAAGATCTGACTATCATTTCCTAATCGAAAGAATTTCAGGAGGTGGAAATGGCTTTTGAAGGAGATGAAGCTTCATGCCTAGATGATTTACCAATGTTTATTTTCTAGAAAATGTGGCATATTATGGGTGAAGACATATGTTTCTAATGTAGTAAAGGATATTTTCAAAGCTCACTTACTGCTAAAAGAAATCGACTCAACTTTCATTGCTCTAATTCCCAAGAAGATCAGTGCTGATCAAGTGGATCATATAGACCTATTAGCCTATGAAATTCTTATATAAGATTTTTTCTAAAGTTCTTAGTTGAAGGATTCTGAAAATTCTCCTAGGTATTATTTACATCCAATAAAATGACTTTATTCCTTGCTAGAATATTCTAGATTCTATAATGGTTTTCCATGAAAACATCCACTCTCTATTAAAGTCTAAGAAAGAAGGTTTCCTCATAAAGCTTGATTTGGCTAAGGCCTATGACAGAGTTGATTTTGATTTTCTCATTGAAAATATGAAGGATTTTGGTTTCGATGGTAGAAGCACCCAACATATTCACCATCTTATCTCCACTCCTTCCATGGCTATTTTTGTTAGTGTGGCATCAACAAATTTTTTCCAAATAACTAGGGGTCATAGACGAGTTGACCCTATCTCCCATATTATGTTTTCTATTTTAGCTAATTTTTTGGGAAGGTTTCTCACAAAATTGGGGCTTGATGATGCTATACATGGTCTTAACCCATCTTCTAACCCCTAGACTTGCACTCATGAATAGTTTGTGGATGACACTATTATTATGGTTGAGGTTTCTATTAAGGAGGAAAAACAATTTAAAATGGTTCTAAATCTCTATTCCCTAGGTACTGGTCAATTAATCAACTGTGATAAGATTTCTTTGTTCTTCATTAATGCTCCTTATGAAAGGCAAGCTAAAATGTCCAAGATACTTGGTCATCCAATCTCCTCCTTACCAAGTATCTATTTGGACCTCCCTCTTTTCTCCAAGCCTTAGGATACATTTTGGAAAATTGTGCTAGATAAATTTTCTCGTAATCTTTGTAGTTGGAAAGGAAATTTACTTAGCTAGGATAGGAAGGTAACTCTTCTAAAGAATAGTCTTCAAAACCTTCCTACCAACGCTCTGAGTCACTTCAAGATCCCTAGTAACTATGCAAACCAAATGGAAAGTATTTGAAATAATTACCTATGATTAGGGGTGGAAGAGTGGAAAAGGATGACACTTATTTCTTGGGAGAATGTATGCAAACCTAAAAGGAAGGGGGGTCTAGACTTAAGGTTGATAAAAAGTCTAAATAGACCCTTTCTTGCTAAATAGATATGGAAAATATTTTTTGAGGAGGAGTGGAACCTTATCCTTAAAAGGAAGTATAAATTTTCTCGCCTTTTGATGGAAGATTTCTCAAATTATCCTAATATTAATGGTGGTTCTTATATCTAGAGGTCTAGTCAGTATTGTAAGACTAATTCTATTAGAGATGTCAGATGGAAACTAGGAAATGGAAGGAAAATTACATTTTGGGAAGGTTACTAGTTAATGAATGTTCCAAATTCTAGCAAGATGGAGGACATGAGGATAAGTAATCAATGCAAAAGAACCTATAGGTAGATGGTTGTTGATTATTAGAGTAATGAAAATTGGGTCAATATTGAAAATATCCATGCATGCCTTCATTTCAATCAAATTTATCTAAACTCTTGGAGGATTGATGTGAAAGAGGACAAGGTAATATGTGGAAATAACCCAAACATTGTCTATTATATTGCTTTAGGTTTGTCCTTCATCGCCCTTAATGAAAAAACTCCTTTTTGGGCTTCATGTTGGATAAAAGGTATAACTCTTAAAGTTGGCATATTCTACTGGTTTATATTCTAGAACAAAATTCTTATTTTGGATAATGTTTATAAAAGAGGATTCAATTTGGAAAAGAGATGTTTTCTCTCTAAAAGCCATCAAGAAATTGCCTTTCAAATTTATTTTTTGGATGTAATCATACTTGGAAACTCTAGAATTATTGTCTTGTAGGATCAAACCTAAATTGGCTTCTCATAGGAAGTGTGGATGATTTTCTAATACAATGGACATACCCAACAAAGAATGAGAATATGAAGATTGTGTAAAAAATCACCCCCCCACACACATGCAGGAATATTTGGAAGAAGAGAAATGGTCAAGTGTTTAGAGAGAAGGAAGATCATGCTTGGGTAACTGCAAAAAAAGCTATGAGAGGAATAAGGGAGAATTTATGAAAATAAAGAAAATTGCAATGGTAAGCCCGAAAGAATATGACCTTGAAATTGCTCTTCTTTCAAATTTGAATACTAAGAGTAAAAATGTCATTAGAGAGATAGTGTGATTTTGGTATTTCCCCCTAAATCTCAACTTTAATCCAATTTTGATGGGGTAGAAAAGGGCAACCTAGGTGAAGCGGGTTGTGGAGAAATCTTAAGGGATCCATGTGGCAATTGTATAGAAGGGATGGCGTTCCCACTTGGAATCAAAACTAGCTATGTGATAGAAGCCTGTGGGTCCCTTCAAAGGATATTCTTACAAAAAAGGCTAAGTCTATTTCCCTCTAGCTCAAAGGATACTAAAAAATAATAATAGATATATGGAAATATCAAAAATAGATGACATGAACAATCAAAAACACCATAAGGGAAACATGGAGAATATAAACCCTTTTGAGAGGTTCATCATCACCCATGGGTGTAGAAAATAAAATCAAAGTACTAATTGTATCACCAATATAGAGGTATGAGCTGATAGGACAATTTGATGGTAGGAAGATGTGGTGAAAGATCCAGTTATAAAGGAAAGGATTGTGATGGTTAGGACAGGCAAAGGTATCAGTAAATTAAATAGTAATTATGAATATATCAAGGGAGTACAATAATCAATTAAACATCATTAAAGAAGCACATATAGTGCAAGATTGGCACACTTTGGGTCATTGAGGTTCTTATCACTCTTTGTTTTCATTCTTTTCATTTTGAAGTGGATACAAGCTCTGATAATAGTAGAAAGCATAGAAGAAAAATGGGCAAAGATCCGAAAAGAAAAGAACCCATAAAATTCTTTGAATGGAAGAACACCCTACAGGTGTGGGAGCAATTAGAAAAGGGGGGATTAACTGAGTACATCAAACACCTCTGTGGATTTGATCCTAAGGGTACTGTGGATTTTTTAAGGGTTGGAAAAGTATGCGACTGCCATGTATGGAATATATTCTTTTCCTCTCAATACTGAAATCATCTTTGAGATTTTTTGTCTTTCAAATGAGGGTATCTAATTTTTCAAGTAGACAAAAATCACCAAGGAGTCTCTCTATAAGTTTTCTAAATAGGAAGATGAGAAGAAAGCGTTAATCAAGGTATATAAGAAAATTAAGCCTATTTGGAACTCAGTTCTTAGTTGTGTTAGAGCCTACATAACCCTGTATGATAGAAAGGAAAGGGTTCACTACTTTAATTTTGTTTTCTTAAATCACTTTTAGTATGGAGACAAGATCATTTTTCCCTACTATATTTTGAATTCTCTGCATTGTAGCTTAACCAATCACAAGAAGAAGGCTTCCCTCCCTATGTTATATGAAGGCCTCATCCTTCTTTTCATAGACTATTGTAAGACTAGTATCATGTCCCCTAGTCTGAAGGTTAAAAAAGAAGAAAAATCTAACCCTCTATGATTAAAACCAAAACCCTTGTGTCAAATAAGGAAAAGGTTATCATTGATAGTGAGGCAGATTTTGGAACTAGTGAGGAGGAGGATGATTATGCATATGATGACTTGAAAGATGATAGGGTTTTGGTCGACTTTTGGGAAGACATTGAATAGGAAGTGGAGACTAGGGATGAAATTGAAGATGACTTGCTAGTGAAAAAATCTAAATCCTAGCGTGATCTTGAAGAAACCAACTCAAGATACTCAAGGTTAAGGTGCTCATAGTCTAAGTAAGGATGTTGGAAATGTGATAATAAGCATTGTGGGCTACTCTTCCTCGGACTCTAAAGAACCCCTACCTGGAAAAGAATAGGGAGTAAAAGAGGATAATTTTTCTTACACCCTGGTTGGTGTCAAAAAAATTAAAGAAAAAATAGAGTCCTTGATGCCTTTGATTCTTAGGTTCATATGGAAATTATTTCTCTAAAGATGGTGGTCAATGAGTTGCAAAGGGACCTCAATAAGGAAGTTCATAACATAAAGGAGGGGAATGCTATTGGTTAGTTGAGAGAAGTCAAAAGGATTGTAACTGATAGTGATGGAAAGATTCAATCCCTAGTTTAGAGGATGTTAAATAAGGAGGAGAAAGACATCGAGCTAAAAATTGATCTCATTGGTGAAGAGAAGGGCAAGGAGACCCAAGGCCCAAGAAAAAGGACCTCTGAAAGACTCAAAAAGAAGAAGATCAAGGTTGGTTCCAAGACCATGGAGGGAATCCCCAAGGTCACTGAGATTCAAGCTATCAAAGTTCTCAGAGAGCTAGCTTAGGTGCCTTTTTGGATTTTAGTCTTTTTGATGGTTTTTGGTTTTGGGTGTTTGATTCATTCATGTGTATTCTATTTCCAACACAAAATTTCATTAGAAATTTTAAAATTTTATCTTAAATGTATTGACTTTTGGGTTTCACGTCCCTGTAAAACCTATTTTTATCTTTATCCAAAAGAAAAAGCCACAACCCATGTCTTATGGAGCTACACAACTTAAACAAGGGAATCAATTAAACAAGATAGGGGGATAGGAAAAGGAGAATAAAAACTATCATCACTGAATTATGATGAGAAGAATCAAACACTAATGAAATCATTGATGTGCACATAGCGTAAGATACAAGATGTAGCAATATTTGGTGATAATAAATAATAATATTTAGGTGATGTAACATAATAATCATCAAAGACAATATACAACAAGGAGGAGGAAAACATAATACTAAAGGTAATACATATATATTGAAAATAATGCATTATATAAAGAAAGCAAATTCCCAACACCATAATAAAGGTGATAGGAGGTGGTGTAATCCTACTAGCCACATGCATTTATCGAGGTATATTATTTTTTATGTTTTCTTTTCTTCATATTATTATATGAAAATAATAATATGATTACACACACACACACACACACACACACACACACACACACATGTAGATATATATGTACATGTATGTACATATGTATATGTATGTACATGTATGTACATATGTACATACATGTACATACATATACATATGTACATACATGTACATATATATCTACATGTGTGTGTGTGTGTATACACACACACACGCACACACACACATAGAACTTGTGAGTACAATAGCTGGGTACTTGTAAGCATGCTTTCAACACCCAAATATCGAACTTGTTGGCATCAGTCCTGTAGAAGTAGTTCTTGAATTGTTTTAGTGTCTTCTTGGTTGCTGCTACTAATGATGTCCTTGTAAAGTTTAATTTGTTAAAGAGGTAATGTCCCAATTTTGGGTTGAATTTGAACTTCAAACCTCAAGGTTCAAAATTCAGAGTTCAAGATGCAAATTCCTCAGTTTGAGAATTTCAACTTCAACATTCAAGTTCAGATTCAATTTTCAAGTTCAAGTTCAAAGTTCGAAGGTTCACATGGTTCGGTTCAGATTTCAAGTGTTCAGTTCCAAGTTGGTTTGCAGTTCAAGTTCAAATGTTCTAAATGCGAAAGTAGTGGTTTAAGCCTGAGAAATAGATTAACTAATTCAAAAGTATGCAGATTTAGAAGTTTGATGGCTCAAAAGGATGAAACAAGTTTAGGTTTAGGATTTTAGTTCAAATTTCATGTTCGAGGTACCAAAATCAAGTTCAAGTTTCTATTTTGGAGGTTCACCTTGTTAGGTTTGAAATGTGGATTTAGATAAAGATCCACAAGTCCAAGATTCAATTGCAAAGAGGCTCGTTTGATATCAATGGTTTTTGGATTATAAAACCTAACAAACGCCATTTGGCTCCATAAATTCTCTTAAGCATTCTCTCTCGGTTATTGCGGGCAAGAATGCCTCGAAAACAGGAAAGTGGAAGGCTTGTTCTAAAAGTCTCGAGCCAAAGATGTAAGAGTTAATAATGTTGCAGCCCAAACATGCCAATGGATTTCATAAGCATCGCAAATGATTATCCTTGGAGATACCTTATGGATATCCGGTGGTATAGATAGGGTTTTGCTTGTTTCCATGATATAATGGCCCGATTATTCATTTTCTTCAAAGAAGACATGCTCGCGATTGGATCTCAAGTTGCATATGTACGACGGCATAAACTGAGTGTACTTCACTTCTCCTTCACCAGGCACTGATTGGAATTGTTTGACAATCACAATTGGCATAGATATTGAATTTGGGTAAAACGTGGAAGCATAAAACGATGCATGCAAACTGTTTGATCAAATGACGACCAGTCAAAGAGCACGTTTCTCTCACAATACCAAGACCATGTTGCGCTAAGTACGATCTAGACAGTTAGATGATTAAAGAACCGCACAGTAGAATCTACATGCTTCTACTCTAGAAATAACAATGTCACACAACACTAACTCAAACACACTTCAACTTTGGCTTCCTTCTTTTCATGGTTTCTTTCATTTTTATAGCAGGCCTTCAATCTCTCATTTTATTCTTTTCACCCAACTCAATGTGCACATTTCTAAGCCCACATTGCTTAGATTTCTTGACAGCTCATGGTGAATGAAGAATACAATAGTAATCAAATACACAATATGATGTACTGCTGCATAAACAATTGCTAATCACTTAACACTTTTCAGCTTTTTTGAGCTCACTTAACAAATTAACATTCACCAATCTTCATTCCATCTTTGTAATGGGAAGCCTTTTCACAACTGTGGTCTTCTTCACGAGAGAATAATAGTCCTCCATAGTTCTCAATCACAACAGCCATAGCTTTCCAGACTGTTGGATCATTGACCATAAGCTCTGATACCATGATGATAATCACAACATAAAACAGGAGAGAAACCAAAGAAGATGAGAAACCCAAAATGGGCTCTGCTAATCACAAGTCCAGTCTATTAATTTATAGAGCTATACTTATTAAATGTTATCTTGACTATGCATAGAGTTAGCTATTACAATTAATGTTGGATGGTGCAGCTTGTGTGTTGGACAGTGCCTGGATGACTCATTGTTTGCTACTTTTGGTTGTTTGTCTTCAGTTGTTGACGATGGGTAAGTGGGAGAAATTACTTTGCCAACAACCATAGAGGGAGATTTGAAAGCTTCGAAAGCCTTTACATTTGAATAAAAGAACATGAGCCAATATCCAAACTTGAATAGTGATCGAGACTCTCAATAATTCAATTGATGTTGGGACTGTGCTAGCTATGTTTGATGAAAGGTTGTAAATGCACATGGCATCCAGCCACAAGCTTGATAGAAAGAATCACATGGATTAACATCTCTATGTTGCTTGCATATATGAGCCAAAATTGAGGACACTCTATATCTATCTATCATCGAGCATCCACTTGTGTTACCTAAAGGGGTCAGGTTTCTGCTGATCTTCTCGATAGAAGCATGGGCCAAGTATGTGATCATGAATGTCAACACACTCCCATCTCGTGAACCCACAATGTGTCAAGGGATTGAGAAGAGCCAAGGTTTACCAAAGTCAAGCTTCGTGTTAATGGATATGCTCTTTGCAAAAACATAAAGGGATGCTTCACGAGAGCTCTATGTGCTCGTGCCCTCCATGGGCCTAGATGAAATAGCTCAAGTTGCAGTGAAAAATGAATGAACCCGAGTCATGGGTCATAAGCATTGAATATGAACATGATGGTAGAGGAAAGTAGGTATGTCGATACCCTATAGTGCAAATTTTACACATGGAATTCTATTACTATAAACAAAATGCATCAAAACATTCGAAGCTTGAATCTATGCAAAAAGATAGAATCAATGATATCAGAAAGGCCCAATTTTTTTATAAGGTATCTAGTGTTATAAAAACTACAAGTATCATATGAAGACACTTGTCAGATAATTCTAGCTTCGGGCACTAATGTTTTAGGAAGCATTAAAAGATCCAAAGAGTTTTTTTTGGATAATCTTTAAGGAGATTAGTGATTGGTACCGTAAGATGATACAAATATGAAAGATAAAATTCAGTTATCCTCAAGATTTTGTTATGAAACTAAATCTTAGGCTTGTAAAGTTATTTATTGTCTAAAACTTCTATGAAAGAGGTTCTTTACGTGGTGGAGTCCTAAGGCTACCACACAAAGAGGACACAGTGTCATTGTAATCAACAACAGGAGGAAGTCTTAAAGGTTTTTTTGTTTTTTTTTTTTAAATTAACTGATTGAAGGGGATAGAGATGAAATTATATGTTGGTTATTTTGTCAAATGTTTAAGAATAAAGAGGATTTAGCATATTTGAATTTGTAGGTTCTGGCATGTGGTTTTCTGATTGAAATATATCTGTAGGTGATTTCAGTCATTCTTAAATATTGTTTTGTTGCATATCTTCAAGGTTATGTGTGCATTACAGGTCTCTAGGTTTGATGTTTTCACATTTATAAATGAACATCAAGATCTCCTTTTCCTTTTTTTTTTAAGGAAGATTAGATGAGTGATCTGTAGTTCACTTATTTGTTTCTTTCTTATCCTACAAATCTTGTAATCACATTCATTTAATGCTTATTAATGAATGTCAAAAAACCCTTTGTACCTTTAGGTTAAAGATATGCTCTATTATTTAATTCATTGGAGATCGATCTAGGAGGGAGTTGTACCTCTCAATTTAGAGGAAGATTATCAATGCAATGATAATCTATCCAACTATTAGTTCTGTTTGTTCTTCTTTTTGGGCATTTAAGAGTCAATTTATTTCATTATTGCAGAAAGACAAATATGTTTACTAATAGATTTTTGGTGACTCCACTAGGGAGAGAAAGCAAAGTTCTCGTGCTTTTCTTTCCTTGGATATCTAAAGGTACCTCCTTGAGGATGAAGGTTGGTGACTCTGATCTATTTGGTCAAAGAAGACTAGTATAAACATGGCCTGGACTACAACTCAATCATGGCAGCCGCATTTCAGTCCTTTTGGTTTGCCTCATTTCAAAATCATGCCCATTGGATCAAAAATATACTTTCCTGAGTATGCCAGAGGAGGTGATCAAGATCCTAACAGCCACATTTGAGCGTTCAATACAACCTCTGGGATTCTTGGTGTTCTAGAGGAAGATATGTATGTTCGCCTATTTGTTAGATCCCTTGAAGGTGATGTTGCTATTTAGTTTCAGCATTTGGAAGATGGGTGCATCACTGGTTGGAGTTTTCTGGAAAATAAATTCCTTATGAGATTTAAACCAGTAGTTGATGTGGGCTACTTATTATGTCAACTCTTCAAGATTCAGAAAGGAGAAGATGAAGAAATAAGAAATTTTGTAGATAGATTCAACCAAACTTTGACAAAGATTCCACAAGTTGATTGGCCTAGCCAAGTTAACTTCTTGTCAATCTTTATTGCGGCATTGCATCTAAAGGTTAGGTTCCATCTCAAAAGTGGAAGGGTATGTGATTTTGAAATCGCTAAGAAAGAAGCTGTTAGAATTGAGGATGGTTTGTTGTTATCCACTTAGTTTCAATAAAACAAGATCACCAAAGCCTCGGGTTTGGATTTGAAATCAAAAGATAAGCTTATAGGTGATAACTTTAAGTCCCCAGTGGATGGTTGTTATAAGACCGGAAGAGAGAAATTTTATATCAGAGAACCTTTGATTCATGGTACACTGTTGGATGATGATATGATCATTTGTGGAGTAAAATGTGATAAACCTTTGTAGAAAGGAATTTGTCTCTATGAACAACAGTATCATCCAGAGGTAAAACTAAACTAAAAAGGCATGACCTCAAAAAAATGAAATCAACATCCCCTATCCCTGTTTGTCAAATTACAACAGTTTTTGGTGTAGAGGACTTGCTAATGCCCCCTATGATTGAAGGAAGTCCTCATGATGCAATTGGATCATATCACCTACATGTTGAGTATGATGATGAGGATACTCAAAATGTCACACCCGAAGAAAATAACTCTTTTGAAATGGCAGGGTGTTGTTGTTCACATATTGAGAATAATAAGGAACATATTTCCCAATTGGATGATCTGATGGATTGTCTAAGTATGCCCCCTATAGAGGAAGAGCTCAATGAAAATAAGTTGAATGCAAGTTTACCAATGACTACCTCTTATCCAATATTTGAACCTTTTTCTTTTGACATTCCTAATGTAGTTTCAATAATCAACAACAATCAGAAAAGTGTGGCAGATTAGTAGACAAAGGAAAGATTCATGGGGAAGAAACAAAAGGCATCCTTCAAGTTGGTGGAGAGGTAGAATATGAAACCTTTTTATTTCATTACCCACCATCTCAAAAGAAATGGTCATAACTTGAAATACAAGAGGAACAAGAAAACTTGTACACTTCAATGAGGAGCTTGAGAGGCTCAAATCTTGATTTGCAACCTAAAACTAGATCCTAGCTAGACAATCTTCAAAAATTAGAGGCAAGAACACTCATTCATGAAAACAATGATTTCCAAAAGGGAAAACCTCTCACATTCCTAGGTGAAGGAGGCATTCTAAAACCAATTGATAGATCCGCGAGTGAGACATAAAAAAAATTTGAAGGGTTGAAGAATAAGGTTACTCGGAGTGAGCTTAACCCATTACACCTACCAACGAGGTTTTGTGAGGATGTCATTGTTAGAGAAAACCCTCTTTTCCAAACATAAGAATTGCCTTTAGGTGGGAAAGATTATTATTTTTATCTTGGAATAGAGAATGCTGAAACAAGTATACAATAGAAAGAGCTTCAAGTCTCCAAAGCAATACAGTCCCAAAGACCATTGAAGGTTTTAGAAAATATATCTCATCATGATGAAAAATTTTTTCCCCACTTTCTCTCAACCAATGAAGAAGGAATTATGGAAAGTCTAGGTATAAGCCTTTCCAATTTCTTTGTTTTAGATAAAGAGTTCTCAGACTTATTAACAACAAAGGATGATGAATTTATGTTGGCCAAGATTGACCCTATGCTTGAAGAAGCTCACTTCTATTTTGGGGGTGTTTTGAATTTTGAAAAGCCTCTTGCTTGTGCTGGTCCCAAGAGTATATATATTGAAAATGATATAATCCCTACTTTGGAAATTTTTGAACAAGTTTTGTTTCAATGGGTTGTTGGGAAGGGGCTTGAAAATTCTTTGTAGAAGGTCCATGAAAGCTCAAAGTTTCATGATGAGATGTGGCTCTTTGGGTGTGGTGATTGGTTGATAAGACTCCCACACATGATCAGTTGGAGTTACCAAGATGGAGAGTTTTCTAAATGGAGGTGGTGTTGGATTGCGCCATGCTGATGCATTTTATTGTTCCAAAAAGGATCTTTTTTCTCATAGCTAGTGAATGGCTTCATGTAAATTTTCTTTAGCTCTAATCCTATGGTGAGTTTTCCTCACTTGTATATATTTTTAAATCTTGCTTCTCTCTGAGCTTTTGGTGGTGTTTAGTGTAGCTAGTTGGGTTTTGGTTTTTTGGTAGTTTAGGTGTTTTAAAGTGTTCCAAGTCCTTTCCCCTTCTTGCAAGTAGTCCCTTTAACCTTTGTTGTATGCTGACTCTATTCCCAATGGCTAGGCACTAGTCTCCCACCAAAGATTTTTGGATTCTTCATGTCCCTTACAACACACATCCCTAGTCAGAGCCAGCTGTAAGCATGATTTTTGTACCCGAGTTTTGAACTTGTGGTCATCAGTCCTATACAAGTAGTTCTTGAATTGTTTTAGTGTCTTCTTGGTTGCTGCTACTAATGATGTCCTTGTAAAGTTTAATTTTTTAAAGAGGCAATGTCCCAATTTTGGGTTGAACTTGAATTTCGAACCTCGAGATTCAAAGTTCAGAGTTCAAGATGCAGATTCATCAATTTGAGAACTTCAACTTTGACATTTGAGTTCAGATTCGATCTTCAAATTCAAGTTCAAAGTTTGAGGGTTCACATGGTTCGGGGTTCATATTTCAAGAATTCAGTTCCAATTCGGTGTCTAGTTCAAGTTAAATGTTTTGAATGTGAAAGTAGTGGTTTAGGCCCGAGATGTAGATTCACTAATTCAGAAGTATGTAGATTTAGAAGTTCGGTGGCTCAAAAGGGCGAAAGAAGTTTTAGGTTCAGGATTCAGTTCAAATTTCAAGTTCCATTTTCCAGAATCAAGTTCAAGTTTCTAGTTCAGAGGTTCATCTTGTCAAGTTTGAAATATGGATTCAGGAGCAGATCAATAAGTCCAAGATTCAATTGCAAAGGGGCTCGTTTGATATCAATGGTTTTTTGATTACAAAACCTCACATAAACGCCATTTGGCTCCATAAATTCTCTTAAGCATTCTCTCTTGGTTATTGTTGGCAAGCAGAATGCCTTGAAAACAAGAAAGTGGAAGGCTTGTTCTAAAAGTCTCGAGCCAAAGATGTCACAATTAATAATGTTGCGGCCTCAACATGCCAATGGATTTCATAAGCATCACAAATGATAATCCTTCGAGATACCTTATGGATATCCGGTGTTATAGGTAGAGTTGTGCGTTTTTCCATAATATAATAGCCCAAGTATTCATTTTCTTCAAAGAAGACGTGCTCGCGATTGAATCTAAGTTGCATATGTGCGACTGCTTAAACAGTGTACTTCACTTCTACTTCACTAGGCACCGATTGGAGTTGTTCGACAACCACAACTGGCATAGATATTGAATTTGGGTAAAATGTGGAAGCATAAAAAGATGTATGCAAACTGTGTGATCAAATGACGACCAGTTAAAGAGCACATTTCTCTCACAATAGACGCCTTTGTATTTGTGAAGAGATCCCAAGACCATGTTGCTCTCAGTACAATCCAGACAGTTAGATGATCAAAGAACCGCACAGTAGACCAATTGACACATGAATATGTGGCAATCGTTGGGCGCATTATGCGGGTGAATAAGTGTTAGGCCTCGTTTGTTTGCTGGAATTAACTTGGAATAGGGAAACGGGAATAAGAAAATTGGAATAAATCTATTCCAATTTTGGCCCAAAATGAGAATAAATCGAATTTCAAAAAAAAATTAGAATTCGATTTATTCTCATTTTGGGCCAAAATTGGAATAGATTTATTCCAATTTTTCTATTCCCGTTTCCCTATTCCAGGTTAATTCCAACAAACAAATGGGGCCGTAAGAGCGCAAGTGAACAAACGCCAAACACCGAGAATACAAGCATTGCACATGAACTACATGCAAACTATGAATCAAAATGCATCCCAATATTCCTTTGAACCTAACACCAATAGCCGCTGCATCATTGGGAGAAGTCTGTTAACAAGTCAAAAATGAGATCCTGGTCACATTTCAAGATGAAAGCTACCACCATACATTTTATCTCATCAATATTGGCGGTGGCAGTAATTATGTACCTTATTACCAAAGTCTCGACTGGGTTCTGGTGTGTGGTTTCCTGATTCAAATATATTTGTAATATTATTTTGTCTCATATCTTCATGGTTATGTGTGCATTATAGGTCTGTGGGCTTGATGCTTTCATATTTGTAAATGAACATCAAGATTTCCTTTGGTCTTTATGTTTTAGGAAGATTAGATGAGTGATCTGTAGTTCACTTATTTGTTTCTTTCTTATTTCGCAAATCTTATAGTCACATTCATTTAATGCTTATGAATGAATGTTAGAAAGTCCTTTGTATCTTATATTAAAGATATTCTCTGTTATTTAATTCATTGTAGATTTGTCTAGGAGGGAGTTGTACCTCTCAATTCAAAGGAAGATTATCGATGCAATGATAATCCATCCAACTATTAGTTCTATTTTTTCTTCTTTTTGGGCATTTAAGAGTCCATTTATTTTGTTACTACAAAAGGACAAATCTATTTACTAACAATACTGATGTATCTTGGGAGATGAATTCATTTCTATATGAGCACGCACACACACACATAGAGGGAGGGAGGGAGGGAGGGAGGGAGGGACAAAGATTTCATATCTCTATGTGTGTGTTCATATAGAAATAAATTCATCTCTTGAGATACATCAGTACCCGACTATTGTACTCACAAGTTCTATAGGAATTCTTTTTCAAATACACAGTTCATCAATATGTTAAACTAAAAAACCTTTGTAGTGTCAGGCATAACCAACAATGCATTGGTTACAAAAATAGAGATACAATGCATATTTTGGTTTTTCCTTTTAACAAAGGGGAGTTGCACTCAAATATTTTTTCTTGACTTCATGATTACAAATTGTTTTAGATTGGCCTCTTCTTAATAAAAACCCATATATTATCAATGAGATAAAAACATCACTCTTTTGAGCGATATTGATGCTACAAGGTTTGATTAATTTATCACTTTTGATACTAACATAACCTTCATAGTTAGATAAACATTTTCTTATTACCAACCCAAAAGATTTCACGGTCCTATACTATAAAACACATCTCAAAAAGACCTTTATGCCATGACAACAATCTTTATCACACCATCTCATCTTCTACTAAAAGTTTTTCACCTAAGGAAAAAAAAAAAAAAAAAACTAGCTAACCCCTCACTTGTTTTATTTAATTTTCAACTAGAAAGTCTTTCCCCTTATCTAATATATTTTTCACTTAAAATTCCCAAATAATATATTTAGCAGATTTAAAGAAAGAACATTAAACACTTGTAAAACCATTTAAAAAAAAAATACAACCATAATATTTTTCACAATGAGGAAAATATAATTCAAAACACCATTAAGTACTCTACACTTAAAATTTTCCTTTGAACTCCAACAACATTTCTTCTTTTAAAAACTTCATTATCTTTTTTCGAACACTAGTACCTCCCTTTTTAAAAAGAATGGAAACTTTTCTTCACCTCCTACTTTCACAATCTACCTTATCATAGATTCCCAATATGCAACAAGCATTTAAAAATAATAATAGTTAGCATTGGGATACAAGCTTGAGTGACTAAATCTCCCTAGCAATGGTAATCAACTTTGGTTTCAGTGGTAGTACTCTTTAAAAATCTTTCATCAACATTCTCTAACATCAATCTCCTTTTACATGAAATTTATTTCTTAAAGGTGTAAATCTTTTCTTATTTAATGGATGGGTTGAAATCTTGCACTTGTAGAATCCCAAAGTCTTCTCCATATCTGAATCTTGTTTTACTTCTATGGCCTCCATGCAGATATTTGAACACTTCTACAAAGGAAAGAACACTCTTCCTTATTTATATATTATCGAGCTCTTTAGGATCTTCCACCATAAGTTCCAATATCAATTTGAAAACATGGAACAAATGAGAAACCCATAATAGAGATTTGAGGAATTCAAGCCCAATTCATTTATTTATAAGGAAACACATTATAACTATTTATTATACTATAACAAGAGCTCTAGGAGAGCTTGAGTCCCTCCCTTGTGCATGGATTAGAATGTAGGTGAGACATGTGTCATTTATCATTTCATAGTGTGTACTCCAAGATATTTATAATTTAATTTATAGTAATAACGATCCAATACATATTCAAAAAATTATTGCATACACACATCTGAAAAGAAATTCTTAGGAAACATGTCTATTATCATATCCAACAGATTTCATAAGATGCGTAATTAGATCTCCACAGTTTATTTTTAATATGAATTTTTTATTAAAATATTGGAGGATAGATTTTTTTTGGCCTTTTCCTTTGTTTCAATAATAGAATATTTCAGTGGAGCTTTCTAGAAAAAAAAATGCCCAATGAGTCAAGTGAATAAACAGAGTGGATGGAACTATATTTTATACCCTTTTGAAGAGTTCCCTTTGTGGTGATATCAAAGAAGGAAGAATCATGGACTATGGAGTGCACCCAATTAACAAGCCTCTATTGGTGAGCATTCTCCTATGGGAAAAGCCTGGTTGATATTTTTTATGTAGAGGCCCAACACATGCATTTATAACATGTCTATTATCATATCCAAATGATTTGATAAGACCCATAATCAAATCACTAATAGCACAAATTATTGTGTTCATTTCTCATGATGTACAATATAGAAACCACCAACACCTTTTTTCATATTCTTTACTAGAAGTAAATGAAAATTACAATATTTCAATGCATGGTTTCAATCTCTTGCATATACCTAAATTGAATACAATTTCAGAATTGAAATCCTATCTAGTCTAGTCTAGGTACTAATAAATATAACATTTAGGAGATATTTTCAAATATATTTTTATATATAGTATTAACAAAATAGAGCATAATAACACACAAAAAAATCACAGTTTATTTCATGTTGATAGGGAGATAAATTTGTAGGGGGTATGAATGACAAGGAAAAGGTGATAGATAAATATGAAGAGAGATTTCAAATATAAAAATAGACAATTATAATGATATTCATTCAAAGCATATGCACATGTGTAATAATACTTATTATTACCTAATTTCATATTTTTTTTTATTTGAAATGAAATAATGAAATTTTTGTATTTGTTTAAATGTTTTTAATTTCTTTCAACTATTGATTTGAAATTTGATAATAAAATTTCCATATTTGTTTAGTTATTTCTTTTGAAAGTCTTTTTATTTTCAATAGATTCTTTAGTTAAATTTTCCCAATGTGTTTTAGGTGGAACACACGTCTATGGGTCTGTTTGGTTCCTAGAAGATGACAAGAATTGGCCTTTAGAAAACCCAGATTTGAAAATTTGTGCATTTGTTTCAAAATTTGCAAAATGGAATTAGCATATGAGACTCCCAATTTTGCCTCAAAACTAGGTTTTCCAACTTCCTACTAGCAAGTAGGAATTGAAAATCAAAACTTGGTTTTATTTTCTAAGGAGTGTAAAAACAATAGATTGGACTACTTTTTGAAATTTGGCTTCAACTCTAACCTTACGCACTTCACAAAAATCTTCTGAGTGAAACAAATAGTTTCACTAAAATCTCAAAAATTGGAATGAAGATATGCAAAACCTTGATTTGGCTAAACCAAGGTTTGTAGAAATCTAGATTTTTTTAATTTCAGGAACCAAACGGACCATAAATTAAAATAGATTATACAAGTCTCTTGATTTTATAATAAAATTTATATTCTTTCACTCATATTTTTTATTTAAAAACATTTTTTTTTTGTCAACTCACTTCTATTCTATGATGATAATTTTTCATATCACAAAACCTTCTTTTATATTTAGTTCTCAAAATTCATAGTGAATTAAACACTAAGAAAAAATTTGATCCAATATAATTACCCATCTTTTTTGGCTCCCATGTATTTATCTCTCTTCTCTTGCCACTATAACAACAAATAAAATGTCAACTACATTGAAGACTTCTATGCAAATTCAAAACCAAACCATAAAAGTTGTCAAAATTCAAATCCAAATTGTAAAAATGTCAATCAATGTGGTCTTATTAGTGAGTATGGGGGCCATAAACATGACAATATGGCAGTGACTTTCCTTCACTTTGTTCATTGAAGGAATAACCTTAATAGAAGTGAATACTTTTAACATTTGTTGTGAAGAATCCTTTAAACATTTATCCTCATCATACACTTCAAACCCACACAGACTTGAGTTTGGAATTGATGTTTTCTCTGCTCTGTTGTTTGCTTTGGAATTTAAGAGCACTAATGGGTAAAAGAATTAGGTAATGTGTTATGTATTATACTGAATCACATAAAACCATGATGGAAATTCATGCATATAAAGAGGGGATCTTCCAAAAAAACTCCAAGGAAAATTCACATCAATCAATTGGGAAAAAAAATGTTTAAAATATAATTTAAAAGAAAATCATGCTTTAAAATTTAGAAATGCCATTATTCTCTAGATAAAAATTAATTGATTAAGGCTACTCAAAATATTTGTTCTTGTCTATATATAGGCAGGAACTAATAATGACTCAGTTGTAGCATTTGTAGAGGACATGTAAAATAGTGTACATAATGTAAAAAATATAGATAGTTATAAGTCACGTTAGACAACTTTGTAGGTGTGATGATCGACTCTTGGTCTATGAAAACACTTGCAAGGAAAATTAATATTTTTTTCTCTGAATAATGATATGTATCAAAGTTTTAGTTTATTATTTAAAAGCTTTACTGTTAAATGTGACTGAAAGAATTAATTGAGCTATCAATAAATTCCCTATATGATGCCCTCTATTACATAGCTCCCATCACTTTACATAACTCCATGTCATTTATGTTTAATTAAAAAATGATTCTTGAAACCAAAGATTTCATTTCCAAAGCATATGATTGTAGTATTTTTTCTTGATCAACTATGATCTTCCTTTCCCCTTACTGTTTCCTTTGGTGAAGATCTTCTATTTGTCTTGATTGAATGGATTTGATCCATGATTTCAAGTAATGAGGGTTGCATTGATAGAGAATTGTATAAAGTGATATATAATAATTTATAATTTTATGTGTGCATAGAGAATATGTCAATTTTATTTTTATCGAAGTGTTGACCTACTTTGGTGGCTAGTGTGGGTCCCCCTTAACAATCTAGTTTCTTATTTCCCATTGTAATTGTTGGTGTTTTAAAATGTACTCAAACTACTAAGCGACAAAATGCTTAATACCAGAATGACAGTACACACACAATCTAAAGACTAGCCAATTCTTATTCACAATTGTAAATGCAAAGTATTTGGACCCAACTTCAACAAAACCAAAGGTAGTTTTCTACTCTTTTGGCTCTGCAAAACTAGGGTGGGTATACCCAGGGATGATTCAAAACTGGAACAACTGTATGAGGATTATTCTTAGTTTCATTCTGATTCTCATTTCAAGATCCTCAAACATATACATAATTCTTACTAACTTGATAAACACATCCCATAAAACAAATATGGCCAAGAATTCTTCTATAGATCTGCGGATGTTCTTAACAATAGTGGTTAACTGAAACTAGAACATTCCATGCAGACAAGTGATGGCCAACTTTGAAGATCTGTAGGAAATAAAAGTAAAGTTTGATTTAATGCTACATTTTGATAACCATTTATGATATATCTTTCCTTCAGCTGAATCAATTTGATCAGTGCCTAATCCATTGGGGTTCAGAGTCTATAGAAAGTTCTCAAATCTAGTTTGTTTCCTTACAACAAATTCTATCAGCAATTCTTATCAGAATCCATCATTCAAAATCCTTTCCACTACTAAAGAAACCTTATCACATTCATCAAAGCTTTTATTTAATACATTGAATTAACAGCAGTGATAAATAGATATACAACCTAACTAGATTGCATTCAATTGCACAAGCCTTTACTTATACAATATCAAGATAACCAAGTAATTGAAAGGAGACAAGATTCAGAAAGAACTGATATGGGGACAGTTCACAATTTGTATTCATTTTCTTTGAAAATTGTATATCCTTTACAATAGACTCAGAACAACCTTCAAAAAGAAACACAACTCATTCTATATTCATGTATTCTCAGAGAATTGACAGAAAAATACATTATAAACTTGCTTTCAAAATTTGGACCAAAAATAGACTAAGCATAGTACTTAGAAAAATAGAATTCGGACATTATTTAGCCTTGGGATCTCACTTAAATAGTGTGAGATGCAACAAGCTTCAGGCTAAAAGAAATGACAAGTGTCCTTAACAAAGAATAGTTACATACACCTACCACAAAAAGACAAAAAGTGGGTAACAGAAGATGTCCAGATCAAAATATTCTCTTAAATGAGTCAGCTTTTGTTAATATGATTTTGTGTTGCTGATTGGTTATTGATCTACATTCTCTGTACACGTAACTGCCAAATTAGCTGACGATGAAGCTTGTTCTGATGATGGCATATCAACTTCCACATGTAGGCTTTCTTCGTCTTTATCTCGGGTGGTAGGAACAACTTCTATCTTGTCCTCTTCTCTAGCCTTATCAGCATCCTGTGGTCACGGGTTTGTAACTGAAAATGACAAGTTTCTCTTGTCTTCTTCTTCTGATTGGGTTTGAGAAGTGATAGCATCAGTAGTTTGGAATTCCTCATCCTGCACGTTATCACTGTCAGTTTCATCTGCATCGAACTACTCACTAGAAGCCATTTCTGCCATCCACCTGTCAAATAATGCATCATCTGGATAGTTGAATTGCAAAATGTCCTTCTATTTTTTTATTACATAATCAGCCACATTATTAATATCAATGAAATCTTGTTTTAAAGAATCAAAGAATATTTTGGCTTTCACCATCTCCTCTATTGTGGTGGCCCACCATGCATGCCTAGTTTCATTTACTACTTGATTCATTCTTAAACAGAATGTGTCATCAAGTTCTTTCGTACATTCCTCTTTTCTTTTAAAATTATTTTTCTTATCCAGGGCATGAGGAAATAATTTGAAATTTTGACTCCTATATTTATCCAAGTAATTTATTGTTATCTTTTGTAAATATGTCCTTTTATTATCAAAATCAGCAAGGTCAGAAACAATATCAAAGATTATTTCAATCTGATCATGGGAAGTATCTATAACAGATAAACAAAAAAAGGTTACTGCTTTTTCCCTTCTTACCTACTTATCCACAATAGGCTTTAGATCCTCATCATTTCCTTTTAATTCCTCCCAAATGTTAATCACCCTGACCAATTGATGATGAATTAATGGCCATTCAACTTTGTCTTCCAGATATGTAAGAGCTTTTCTTAGTTTATCTTCATACTTAGATTCCAACTCTATATGTAAGGCCCATAGTTTAGCCTTTTCTTCTTCAAATTCCTCAGCAGTGTAATATTGCGGCCCTTGGGGTGTATCTGGCATTTCAATGAGGGGGGGAGACTTAAAAGGTTCTATAGGGGGACGAGGGTAAGTTATTCTAGGCCTGGTGGATTGTTCCAATAGCTTATTTTCAAGCTCAATCCTCCTCTTTACCTCTTTGTTGTATGCATCCACCATTGTCTCATACTTGCTTTGTAACTCAAACATAACTTGTTCCTCCTTCTTAGCAGTGGCCAAAAGAAACTGGGAAGACTTCACATTCCAATAGGCTGCCTGTACATGGGAGGTGTCAGCAACACTTCTTACAAGTATGTTTCCCATCAGTTTAGACTCATCTGGTTGCGAGGATGTGGCTCTAGATCCTTTTTTCAACGACCAACTGACCAAAGCAACTTGATCCTCAATGAATGCAGTTCCTTGGAAATCCTTTTTATTTGGGTCTTGCAATTCAAATTTACTTGAAACAGAATTGAAAATTAAGGCATCTACAATATCCCAATTTGGCAACAATAATATGTTAGAGGCTTTTACCATTTGCCTTCCTTCTTCAGGAGTAATGTTTTGGAATTCCTTCATCATTTCTTCTTTAATCTGGTCTTGTATGGAAGCTTCATCCATTTTTGGATGCTCTGTCTTCATCCTTTTACATTTCTCCTCAAATATGTTCATGTTTGTTCTCCATGCAAATGGCTAAAAAGCTCTTGACTTTATAAAATTGTCATCAGTCAAAAATTGATGACTTGCTTGTTCTAATACAAGGTCCAATTCCTTGCCTCTATAATCAGCTCTTGTTAGATCCAGACTTGGGAGAGGAGGTTCTAGAAGGTTACCTTCATCCAATTCTGCTTGGGTAATAAAAACACCTCCTTGTGATCCAATCTCTTCAACTTGCTCAGCTATGAGCTGCTCTTCTCCAATTCTCAAAGGAGATTGGGTGGGTGAATATTCCTCAGCTTGAGATCTCTCTTCTCTTATTACCTTTTGCCACTTTAGGCTAGGCTCATCAGGTCTCTCCTCCAAAACTATACTAGTGGATCCCATTATTTGTTTGCCCTTATCTATAGGAGCCTTTTTATTCTGAATTATAGTGTAACCAAGCTTCTTCTGTACAATTATTTGACCAACCCCTATATTAGGAGTGAAAGCTAACCTCTTCATGGCTTCTCTGGCCTTATCAGGAGAAGAATTAATAAAAAATTGTTTCTTCTCATTCATGGTTTCCATTATTATAGCGAAGTTATTTATGAGCTTATTTATCCTATCATCCTCTATATTAGCATTGTCTAAAGGACTATAATTTTGATCAAAACAATGAATAAATTCTAGGACCTAGGAGTAAACTCTCCACTTTTCTTTTTTAGTTTCTTGTTCTTGTAAAGAAAATTCATTTCTTATAATGTCTTCTGGGTAATATGAATCATGCTTTACTGGTCCTAGCTTGATCTTATGCCTCAGAGTCTGATCGAAAAAATTCCTCAGAATCACAAAAATGGGGGTGGGAGACAGCCATCATATACTGATCCAGAATTTTGTACAAAAAGAGCCATCCTCCTTTAGTAATCACAAACTGATGGGCCACTGTACAGGTAGGGAAAATCGACCCTAGTTGCCTCTTTGACAAGAACATTTCCTCTACTCCTCCTAGTTACCATAAGACTTCTACCATCCCTATCTTTAGGGGCACTTGGTAAGGCAAGACATGAGGGCTCCCTTTAAAACCATAAATTCTGAAAACTGTAGAAACAGGGTATGGAATAACATCTCCCCAATTGTGTGAAACTTTCAAACTATGGGGGCTATCCATAGGTCTTATGAGATTCATTAATACTTTAGGGATCCTGGGATTATCACTCAAAAATAGACATCTCAACTTAGAGGCAAAATATCTATTAAATCTGACAAAGCTGGCTTTATTTGCATCCAAAGTCATATCTGCACTCCACAACTAGACTGGTAATGTTTCCCCATTTTCTTCTCTGTTCAATTTCATCTCATTTCCAAAATATGTTACCCCTTTGAACAAGAACATATGCATTAATAAGGAATAGTGGCCAAAAATTTTCTCCACCTTACCTCTCGCAATTCTAACTAAACTGATGTCAACTTCTTCAGCTAGAAAGGAGGCAAAATAAAAAATGACATCTACACCAAAAAAGGCAATTTGAATCATCATATACATAAGGTCAATGGGCATGAAATCTTGCTCATCCTCACCAAGAACACGGCACAGGGTCCTGTATATCTCTACAGCTCGGGAAGTGAAAAGGCTCTTCTTAAAAGGTTCTTTAGAGGCTACAGTTATTACTAGTAGAGTTCCTATGGTACCAATGTGTGCCCTCAATGCACCTCCCCTAATTATATCGCTTTTCACTTTGTATTCCTTTTCTAATTCTAGCAAATTGATTGGCACATGGAAATCTGATAATGGTTCTAAGTGAAAAACCTCTCTAATTTCTTTAGGGCTAATTGACACTAGAGGCACACCATCATTTCTTCTCACAACCCTAATGGCTTGGTCATAGTTTTTGGCAATATCTTCTAGCAAGTCGTAGTCCATGAAGACACTAAGAACTACTAACTTTCCCAAGTCAAAATTCCATATATTAGTGTGAGGGGCAAACATATTCCTCTCTAAAAACCACTTTTTAAACAAAATGAGGCCAGTCTAATTGGTTACTGCATCCCTTACCCAGTTCCCCTTGTCATACAAGCCATCAACAATTTTAAGCCTAGGACTTAATGAAATTAATCTCTTGACCTGTAAAGACTTTGTAGTGGATCCTAGGAGTGACTCTAGGAAATCATCATGGATATTCCTATTCATATAATTAACTTTCTTAGAGAATGATTTCTTAGGAGGCATCTTGATTGTAATAATGGGAATTGGAATGTTACAGAGGTTATGATCGAGTACTTACTTGATCTCGCCAAAATTATCCTCTTTTGAACTTCTGCAACTGCTTTCAAACAGATATGAAACTATTTTCATGTCTTCACCAATGCTTAATCACAACGTGATCGACGGGTGCCTATGCTCAGAGAAAATGTAATCTTTGTAGGAGTGGACTGTAATGAATAATAAAAGAAAATCTTACAGATTATACTCTATTTTTTTCTCACATTCGAAGTCTCCATTCATCATAAATGCGCGGGTCAAAATGTCACCGCACTTCCCCTTTTCTTTTAAAAACTTGCACTGTCAATTCTTGGAAAAACTTGCGATTTGGTAATGACAACTAAGTTGGCTCATTTCCTTACTAACATATTTGCAATCAAACCAATAGGATAGCTCCACCTGTGCCTTTCGTTCAATGCTGGCACTTTAGACTAGGCCCACGGATGACTACGGACACGTGTCATCATGTCGCTAACTCGCTATACTTATACCTCAAGCATCTTTCCATGGCGAGCTAGCAACGACCATTGATCTTATGTCAATCATGTGGCATACATTTGAAATGACTTTACAAGGAATCAATGGTGGTCCATCATTCGCTAACTCGCTATGCTTAACTTCTGAGCACTTCTACATAGCGAGCTAATGACAACCCTTGATCTTGGCCCAATCTCACAGTCAGAAAACCTTGAATTACATTCCTAGGAAGTGGGTCCATGGTACCACTGTTGTTGAGCTGGCGTGATACAATGGAATACACATATAAATATTAATCATCCTTTATCTTAGGTTCTGCCATGTTTTTGACTTTTGGGTCAGTCGTTATGTCACTACCGGCAAAACACAACAATATCCAGCTAGCAATGCAACAACGCACCGAAAAACCAGTGCCGAGAAAAGTGGCATAGCTTGCAAAGAATTTTTTTGGGACTTTCCAAATCATCTCTAGTCATAAAAGAAGGCCGCCTTTAGTGATGATTTCGTCCTTGCTATGTCATTGCCGACAAATTGCTTGTATATTCTGATGGTGACTTAGCGACTTGCTGGAGTAATTTGGATGCCAAGTTTATTATTCCCAATGACCACGGACATGTGTCATCACGTCGCCAACTCGCTATGCTTAGCTTTCGAGCACTTTTCTTTAGCAAATCAGTGACAACCGTAGATTTAAAAGAAATCCGATGGTGAGGTAAAAAAATTTCACAAGGATTAAAACAACAAAATCAACATAGGTGAATAAAAAAACATCTGCATAACTTCCTTCCCCCTTCTTTTAAAATTTTCACGCCAAGGAAAATTTAAAAGGAAAAAGGGACTAGCCCAAGAAAAACACAAACTTAGTTGGAAACCTAATCATCACTAAAGGATCACAACCTGAAATTTTATCTGGGCAAGACTAAACCTATTATACAAAAATTCAGGCCAACAGTGGCTCTGTCTAGGGATGATAGACTATTCGAGTCTATGCAAGAAATCATAATCTATGGGAGAGCAGACCACATACTTCGTAAAGATGACAACTTCAGAGAGCATAGGGAAACACATAGAAACAAGGAACCAGACTGCACAAGGATATTTACAAGGACTTACAGAATATACAAAATGTACAAAACAACAAGAAACCCTAAAACTACTGTTCATGGAGAAAAATAAGTATTTTTCGAGAAAAATAAGTATTTTTCAAGAAAAATACCTCTTCAAGAACTGTCCATGAACTGGCAATTCAAGAATACTGTCAAATAAATCTTTGAGTATATAAGAATCTTCACCCCAGGTATTTTCAATTAGATTGGGCCTAACCAAATTGGATCAAATTTGCCATGTTTTCCTTTATCCTCAATTCTAGCATTCCACATTAAGACTAAATCTCCCTCTTCGAACTTTCTGATTATAGTTCTTTTATCATTTAGTGTCTTAACTTGCAGTTGCATCTTTTGGTTCTTTAGAGATGCTTCTCTTTTGGTTTCTGCTAGTCCTACCAATTCATCCATTTTTTCTTGCATTTCATCTGTAGTATCTTGATCATACAACTGGATGTAATTGTAGAGTCCCATCAAGTTGTTCTGAGGCATTCTGGCTTGAATCCCATACACTAAATCAAATGGAGCTACACCAATTGCTTTCTTTACAGTTACTCTATAAGCCCAAATTGCCAATTGTAACTTGGAATCCCATGCCTTTTTATTATCATCCAAGGTTCTCTTAATGACCTTCAACCGGCTCTTATTTGTGGACTCAGCTTTTCCATTCCCTTGTGGATGATATGGAGCAGATGATGACCTTGTCATTCCATATTTATCACAAAACCTAATGAATTCCTCAGACCTAAAGCACATAGCCTTATCTGTTACAATTTTCTATGGACAGCCAAATCTAGAAATAATATTATTTAGTAGGAAATTATTGACCACTTTACTTGTTGCATTTCTTGTGGGGATAGCCTCTACCCATTTTGTAAAGTAGTCAGTAGCAACCAGAATCCAAGAATAGCCAATGCTAGACTTGGGAAAAATTTCTCCTATGAAATCCAGACCCCATTGTTGAAAAGGAGCTTGAATCTCCACTGGCTTCAATGTGGTATTTCCTAAAAATTTTATCTTTCCAGCAAACCTCTGACAAGGATCACATTTCCTAACCATAACTTGAGCATCCTTGAAAAGGGAAGGCCACCAGAATCCAGCCCTCATTATCTTATGTGCAGTGGTTTTGGCCATATAGTGCCCCTCACACACTCCAGCATGCATTTCTTTCAAAACCTCTTTTGCCTTTTCCTTATCAACACATTTCAATAATACTCCCTCAAAATTTCTCCACCATAGGTTTCTTTGGACAATTACATACCTGATGGCTTGCAATTTAGTATTCCTCTTTTCATTTTCAGGCAAATGGGGAGGAGCTTCCATGTGTTGCAAGTAATATATGACATTGGTGTACCAATCACACTGGTCCATGTCACATAAGTCAGCTCTAAGATCATCATTTACCAGATTTATTTGATTAGCCTCTAGATTAGCTTCAGCCATGAGTTTGGCCAAACCTTGACCCCTTACTAACTTTGTTATCTGTATATCAATGCTGAATTCTTGGATTCTATTGATCCATCTACATCTCCTGCCTGATACTTCCTATTGAGAAAATATATCCTTGACTGCAGCACTAGGTACAAAAGTGATAATAGTAGCACCTACCAGGTAACATCTGAAAGCTTTTATAGCCTTTACTAAAGCATATGCTTGCTTTTCATTTATTTCATACTTAAGTTCAGTAGTCTGTAGTGACTTACTGAAAAAGGCAATAGGCTACTCATATCCTTCTTGATTTTTCTGCAATAAGACTGTAGCCACAGTGTGGAAGGATGCAAAAGAAAAAATATGCATGGGTTTTGAATAATCTGGGGTTCTTAATACTGGAGCATTTTTTATTGCAATTTTAATATCCTTGAACGCTTGTGAAGGCTCGCCATTCCAATCTATAGTGGCTCCCTTTTTTAGCATCTTTGAGATAGGTCTACTAATCTCAGCAAAATTTGTAACAAATCTCCTAAGGAAATTAACCTGGCCAAAGAAGGATTGAATTCCTTTTACAATTTTTGGCTTGGGGACTTTGTCAATAGCCGCTACTCTCTCAGGGTCTATTTTCACCCCATCCTTAGACACTATATGTCCTAGTAGTTTTCCTTCTGTGACCCCAAATGCGCATTTCTTTGGGTTTAAAGAAACTCCATATTCCAGAGCTTTGATAAATATTTTTTCCAAATGTTTGCAGTGATCTTCAACCTTATTAGAATATGTTGTAAGATCATCCTAGTACACAACCATAAATTTATCAATATAATCATGAAATGCTACATCCATGGCTCTTTGAAAGGTAGCTCCTACATTAATCAGGCCAAAAGGCATCCTCACATATACATATGTTCCCCATGGGGTTGTGAAGGCTATCTTGAATTGTTCACTTTCCTTTACTAGAACTTGATTATATCCAGAGAAACCATCCATCATTGAAATTAATTTAGAGCCAGTCACTTGCGACAACATGGCTTCCATATTTGGTAGCCCATAATTGTCTTTCAAAGATGCAATGTTTAAATTCCTAAAATCCACACATAGCCTAATATCTCCATTCTTCTTCCTGATAGGAACCAAGTTTTAAACCCAGGTGGAATGCCTGATTGGTTTGATTATCCCACTGTCTCTTAGTTTTGTCAGTTCTTCTTACATTTTTGGGGCAAGGGTAGGATTGATTAGTCTCTATTTTTGCCTGAAAGGTTTTACATTTTCCTTCAATGGTATGACATGCTAGAACAGATCCTCCTTGTAAGCCTTAAGGTCATCATATGACCAAGCAAAAACATGTCTGTATTTTCTAAGTAGGTCAATCAATGTTTTCCTGATTTTAAGAGGCAGATTTTGGCCAATATAAACCATTTTGGGAACTTCATCGGTACCTAAGTTTATCTCTTCTAACTCCTAAGGTTTGGGGTCATTAACTCTTGATTTTACTCTGTCTTGGTTATCAAAAATATTTTCCAAGACCACTAACCCCTTCGGCATCTTATTTGTTTTCAATTGCATTATCTCTTAACCAAAAATGGTTTCCTTCCCATTCATGGTTTCAATCAGTCCACTGCAATCCATTTCCTGACCGTGGTACTTGTCTTCATTTAACAAAAAATTTGTAATAACTTTGTCATCTTCAAAGACCTACCAATTTTCAATGTTATCAGGTATGGAAGGTCTATTTTGCACCTCAATTTGAGAGATTCCTGCAAATGATATCTCTTTTGGATTGATTGCTACATTTGCTAACAGATCAGCCATCTTATTTTGAGTCCTATCTCTCCATGAGATCCCAAATGCATCAAAGAATTCTATCTGATCCTAGACTGCATTTCTATATTGTTTCAATCTCTTATTCTTGGATGAGTAGGTTCCTTTGATCTGAGAGATAATTAATTCAGAATCCCCTATGACACATAATTTCTTAATTCTATGATGTATGGCAACTTTGAGTCCTAGCAGCAATGCTTCATATTCTGCAATATTATTAGTGCAGGAAAACTTCAAAGTGAATGAATACCTAAAAGTGTTATTTTCAGGGGACACAAAAACTACACCTACCCCTGCACCCTCTTTAGAACTAGCCCCATCAAAGAACATTGTCCATAATTTTGGTGAGTTCATGCAACATTCAACTTCATGTTCAATTATAGCAGGTAAATTTTCAACTTCCTGAATAATTAATTCAGCCCTGAAAGCATTAATCCCAGTATCTAGGAAACAAGTGGTATCTTTGTCAATTTCTTCTCCTAGAATGTGATTAACCCTTGGCTCCCTATTTACCCTGACAACTTTGTCCCCTATATGAAAAGTGGCATAAGTGAGATCACATTGCAGGCTTCCCCCCATGGCATCACTCCATTTCTTGGAGAGTAAGATTCCATAGTGTGGAGGTATATCTACCACAAGGACAAACATAGTTAATTCTACTTCAGGATATGCAGCCAATTTGAATGGTAAGGCATTTATGGTACCTATGACTGGGACTTCCCTAGCATCCATTCCTCTGCATCTGCCCTACTTGGTATCCACCTTCAAACCTAAAGCTTCCATTACCTTGAAAGGCATTATAGTGTTGGAAGCTCTTGAGTCTATCATGCAATTTTTTAAGGTCTTCCCTTTTATGATTAGACTAAGGAAAAAAGGATCAATATCTTCTATAAATGCCACTAAGGAATCATCTAAAAATATTTGAGGAATCTGGGATATGATACCACTATCCTCTATTACTAATGGGGCTTTCTGGGACACAGTTTGCTCTACAATAATATTATTGTTCCCTATTCCACCCAACCATGACAAAGCCTTATTCTTATGCTCTTCAATTCTAAAAATTTCTAACAAGGGCACTTTTACAGTAATTTGAGACAACATAGATATCATATCAACAGGTTCAACAATAGTGGGTTTTACAATAGTACCTGGAGTTGGAATCTTTTCAGCAGTAGGCACCACATTTTGCTTGATAACATCAAGTTCTGATTTCTTTGGTTGCATAACTAATTTTTTTGCTTCACTTATTTGAAATTGAACCTTCTTCTTTGGTTCCCACTTCTTAGCCTTATTTTCCTTGATCTTAGGCACATCTACATTGACTTTCTTGTTTTGATTATTCATCTTATGAGTAATATATTTGATGAATACACTATATGGCTTTCCTGCATCATTATTTACTGCTCTATTTCTCAAATTGTAGTTACTATGGACTTGTGAAATCATTTCTGCTGTAATTCTGTCAATCTCCTCTTTGGAGAGCATTCTTAAGCTTGTGAGACCTACATCAAAAAATGTACTACATACCTTATTTGTATCATACCCTTCGTCATCTGAAAGCACTTGTTGATGATGTAAATGGTAAGCAATTCTCTAGCTAGTAATATCATTTTCAAGCTCTTTTGAATCAAAATCTATCAAATCATCACACATGCTTACCATATTGCAACTTATATCATCATGGCTTTTCTCTTCAGTTTCTTCTTTAGGTTGCACTCCTTGACCTTGGGCAAATGACTGAGCAACAACACAATAATCAGTAGAATGAGGTGATTGAGATATAATGCACCATGGTACATCATCATTCATATTTACAGTGTTCTTTTGCAAGGGATCTAGAGTACCCTTATCCTTCACATTGTGGGTCTGGTTGGGAACTGGCTTACCATCTTTCCACTAAGTGGTGTAAGGGTAATTTTGCATTCAAGGCTTCCTATTTAAACTGTTGTTATTCACAGGGGGTCTTTCAGCAACATTTGGCTTATTGAAATTAGTGGGATTCATCTTCTTGAGCAATTCCAAAACCTAGCCTATAGTAGGTTCTTCAGGCTTCTTTCCTATAGGAGTTTTTTCACCCTCCCTTTTATTATTGTTCTTAGGATTAAAAAGCTTCGGATCATCCCTCCTACCTAGTTTACCAGATGCCTTCCTATTATTCTCTATATTTACTGAAATTTTATAGGCATCCCTTAAAGTCTTAGGATCCTTATCCCTTAATTGATAAGCTATTTTGCTATCAAAGGCATTGAAATATGTTGTGAGATAGACATCTTCATTTAACCTAATAACTTGAAATAGTCTGTACATACCTTTCTGGAATCTTACATTGAAATCAAATGTAGACTCATTTGGATTCTTCTTGATGTTGTTGAACTCATTCAACATGAATCTTGCATTAGTGTTGTCTCGATATTGCTCCTTGAACAATTTCTCCAAATCACTCCATGAGGTAATACTATCATCAGGAAACCTCTTAAACCAATCCCTTGCATCCTCTGTTAGTGAATGCACAAACAATTTCATTACCATATCTTCATGTTCAACTTCATAATCATTCAACATATCAATGAAAATTCTCAAATGTTCTTCACCAGTAACAACATTATTCCTAGAAAACTTAGCCACTTTATCTCTTAAATCAAACGATATGGGATGTGGAGCACCAAGAATACTAGCAAATGATATTTATCTATACTTTTCCAGATATACAGGTTTCTTCTAGAAACCAGGAACATTTGAGGTGCTAGCTATATTAGCTTGACTCAAAGGAATAGCTTGGGAATGTTGAGGTAGGACAAATGGGACTTGGGTGATAATAGTGGAAGATGAAGTAGGAGCAGATTGGGGTGTTCCCTGAGTTGAGATTATTGGACGACTAACTGGTGTAGGAATCGCAGGTGGGATAGACAAATTGGGCCATGAAGCCAATGCAGAATTAGATTTTATGAATTGGATTTTTCTCCTAGTTTCTGTAGCTTGAGCTTCATTCTCAACCTTCTCAAGTTCTTTTGCAAGATCTTCCCTCTCTTTTCGAGCCTTCTCAAGATCTAGATCTAATTTTGACATGGAGGGTTGTATAGGTTTGCTTGGTATAGCTTGAGGCTCATTTATTTGGATTCCTATAACCTTGCCTTTCCCTTTATCTGAAGCTTTTGCAATGGGCTCTACAGGATCCACTTGAACAAGTTTATAGGCTTGGATTTGAGCAATAGCTGGTTCTTGCCTTTGATTTAGGCGTTTCTCTTGCTCTTGAACTTTAGCTCTCAGATTATCAACATCTCCAAAAACATCCTTATGGAGAGTTGTGGTATTCTCTTCTAACTTTTTATTTTTCTCTTTCAAAGCAGCCATCCTTCTTAGCAAAGCATCCCTTCCTATTATAGCATCCAAGGTGGCTTGCTCCTTCTCTTTTTCAAGACGAATGCATTTAGCTTCTTCCTCAGCAATCCATTTCTTCAAAAATCCTATCTCAAAGTGTACTTCTTTAGGATCTACAAAAGTAGCTTTTGAATCAGTAGGGTCATCTAGATCTATAAGGTTTGGTTCCACGTATAGGGCTACTCTAGGATTAAAAGGATTATCAAATGAATTCCTAAATCCTAGCCTATAATTCATGTCTGCTATAGGATCTAGCCTTAATGAAGCAACTCCTATAGTGGACACATCCTTATCCTGAAAAACTCTCTCATCAGGTAATGGGGTACTGAAAATGCCTCCTAAGAGTCTTGTAGTTTTGGATTTAGAACTAAGTGAAGAAGACTCTCTCCCTAATACTGGTTGATACTAGGAATTAACGGATGGATTGCCTCTGGGTTTCCAAGTGGGATTCGAATCTGTCTTCTTCTTATTTTGATTCTTTCTACCACCTTGGGGTAGATCAGTATACATTGATACATCAGAATTGGCTCCCATGTAAGATCTTGTGTTTTTTCTCTTGTTAGCCATATTCACCTTCTATTACAACAAGCACTAGCTTCAAAACCTTGACTGAGTCGCCACCCTATTTCGAGAAAAATGTAATGAAACTTATTGCTGACTCAAGGAAAACAATACACAAGTAGAAACAAAAATATTTGGCACAGACAGACCAATCACTGATGTCCTAAGACTGCAACTCTGGCTTGTTAGATAAGACACTTAGATAGGCTGGATACATCAGTGTGTAGCAATGGTACTTGGGCTTTATCTTCTTTAAATTCTCAATGTTTGTCACTAAAAGATTCCCTTATAACCACAAGAAAAACTTAGATAATATGACACACACGTACACAACAGGACCAAAGAAACTGTAATACTTTCTCACAAATGTGTTGGACAATTCCCCAGTAGAGTCACCATTTTGTTGGTGTTTTAAATGTACTAAAACTATTAAGCGACAAAATGCTTAATACCAGAATGATAGTACACACACAATCTAAAGACTAGCCAATTCTTATTAAGAATTGTATATGCAAAGTATTTGTACCCAACTTCAACAAAACCAAAGGTGGTTTTCTACTCTTTTGGCTCTGCAAAACCAGGGTGGGTATACCCAGGGATGATTCAGAACTGGAACAATTGTATGAGGATTATTCTTAGTTTCATTCTGATTCTCATTTCAAGATCCTCAAACATATACATAATTCTTACTAACTTGATAAACACATCCCATAAAACAGATATGGCTAAGAATTCTTCTATAGATCTACGAATGTTCTTAACAATAGTGGCTAACTGAAACTAAAACATTCCATGCAGACAAGTGATGGCCAACTTTGAAGATCTACAGGAAATAAATGTAAAGTTTGATTTAATGCTGCATTTTGATAACAATTTATGATATATCTTTCCTTCAGCTGAATCAATTTGATTAGTGCCTAATCCATTGGGGTTCAGAGTGTATAGCAAGTTCTCAGATCTAGTTTGTTGCCTTACAACAAATTCTATCAGCAATTCTTATCAGAATCCATCATTCAAAATACTTTCCACTACTAAAGAAACCTTATCACATTCATCAAAGCTTTTATTTAATCCATTGAATTAACAGCAGTGATAAATAGATATACAACTAGGTAACTAGACTGCATTCAATTGCACAAGCCTTTACTTATACAATATCAAGACAACCAAGTAATTGAAAGGAGACAAGATTCAGAAAGAATTGATATGGGGATAGTTCACAATTTGTATTCATTTTCTTTGAAAATGGTATATCCTTTACAATAGAATCAGAACGACCTTCAGAAAGAAACATAGCTCATTCTATATTCATGTATTTGCAGAGAATTTATAGAAAAATACATTATAAACTTGCTTTCAAAATTTGTTAAAAAACAGACTAAGCATAGTACTCAGAAAAAGAGAATTCGGACCATTCTTTAGCCTTGGGATCTCACTTAAATAGTGTGAGATGCAACAAGCTTCAGGCTAAAAGAAATGATAAGTTTCCTTAACAAAGAATATTTACATACACCTACCACAAAAAGACAAAAAGTGAGTAACAGAAGATGTCCAGATCAAAAAAATCTCTTAAATGAGTCAGCTTTTCTTAATATGATTTTGTGTTGCTGATTGGTTATTGATCTACTTTCTCTGTACAAGTAACTGCCAAATTAGTTGACGATGAAGCTTGTTTTGATGATGGCATATTAACTTCCACCTGTAGGATTTCTTCATCTTTATCTTGGGTGGTAGGAACAACTTCTATCTTGTCCTCTTCTCTAGCCTTATCAGCATACTTTGGTCTCGAGTTTGTAACTAAAAATGATAGGTTTCTCTTGTCTTCTTCTTTTGATTGGGTTTGAGAAATGATAGCATTAATAGTTTGGAATTCCTCATCCTGCATGTTATCACTATTAGTTTCATCTGCATCCAACTATTCACTAGAAGCCATTTCTACCATCCACCTGTCAAATAATGCATCATCTGGCCAGTTGAATTGCAAAATGTCCTTCTATTTTTTTATTACATAATCAGCCACATTATTAATATCAATGAAATCCTATTTTAAAGAATCAAAGAATATTTTGGCTTTCACCATCTCCTCTATTGTGGTGGCCCACCATGCATGCCCAATTTCATTTACTACTTGATTCATTCTTAAACAGAATGCGTCATCAAGTTCTTTCGTCCATTCCTCTTTGGTTTTTAAATTATTTTTCTTATCCAGGGCATGAGGAAATAATTTGAAATTTTGACTCCTATATTTTCCCAAATGATTTATTGTTATCTTCTATAAATGTGTCCTATTATTATCAAAATCAACAAGGCCAAAAACAATATCAAAGATTTTTTCAATTTGATCATGGAAAGTATCTATAATAGATAAACACAAAAAGGTTACTGTTTTTTCCCTTCTTACCCACTTATTCACAATAGGCTTTAGAGCCTTATCATTTCCTTTTAATTCCTCCCAAATTTTAATCACCCTGACCAATTGATGATGAATTAATGGCCATTCAAATTTGTCTTCCAGTTATGTAAGAGCTTTTCTTAGTTTATCTTCATACTTAGATTCCAACGAGCTATATGTAATGCCCATAGTTTAGCCTTTTCTTCTTCAATTTCCTTAGTAGTGTAATATTGTGGCCCCTGGGGTGTATTTGGCATTTCAATGAGGGGGGTAGACCTAACAGGTTCTACAGGGGGATGAGGGTAAGTTATTCTAGGCCTGGTGGATTGTTCCAATAGCTTATTTTCAATCTCAATCCTCCTCTTTACCTCTTTGTTGTATGCATCCACCACTATCTTATACTTGCTTTGTAACTCAAACATAACCTGTTCCTCCTTCTTACCAGTGGCCAAAAGAAACTAGGAAGACTCCACATTCCAATAGGCTACTTGTACATGGGAGGTGTCAGCAACCCTTCTTACAAGTATGTTTCCTGTTAGTTCAGACTCATCTGGTTGCGAGGATGTGGCTCTAGATCCATTTTTCAATGACCAACTGACCAAAGCAGCTTGATCCTCAATGAATGTAGTTCCTTGGAAATCCTTTTTATTTGGGTCTTGCAATTCAAATTTACTTGAAATAGAATTGAAAATTAAGTCATCTGCAATATCCCAATTTGGCAACAATAATATGTTAGAGGCTTTTACCATTTGCCTTCCTTCTTTAGGAGTAATGTTTTGGAATTCCTTCATCATTTCTTCTTTAATCTGGTCTTGTATGGAAGCTTCATCCATTTTTGGATGCTCTAGCTTCATCCTTTTACATTTCTCCTCAAAGATGTTCATGTTTGTTCTCCATGCAAATTGCTGAAAAGCTCTTGATTTCACAAAATTGTCATCAATTAAAAATTTATGACTTGCTTGTTCTAATACAGGGTCCAATTCCCTACCTCTATAATCAGCTCTTGTTAGATCCATACTTGGGAGAGGAGACTCTGGAAGGTTACCTTCATCCAATTCTGCTTGGGTAATAAAAATACCTCCTTGTGATCCAATCTCTTCAACTTGCTCACCTGTGAGCTGCTCTTCTCCAATTCTCAAAGGAGATTGGGTGGGTGAATATTCCTCAGCTTGAGATCTCCCTTCTCTTATTACCTTCTACCTCTTTGAGCTAGGCTCATCAGGTCTCTCCTCCAAAACTATACTGGTGGATCCCATTATTTGTTTGCCGTTATCTATAGGAGCCTTTTTATTCTGAATTATAGTGTAACCAGGCTTCTTCTGTACAATTATTTGACCAACCCCTATATTAGGAGTGAAAGATAACCTCTTCATGGCTTCTCTAGCCTTATCAGGAGAATAATTAATAAGAAATTATTTCTTCTCATTCATGGTTTCGATTATTGCAGGGAAGTTATTTATGAGCTTATTAATCTTGTCAGCCTTTGTATTAGCATTGTCTAAAGGACTATAATTTTGATCAAAAAAATGAATAAATTCTAGGACCTAGGAGTAAACTCTCCACTTTTCTTTTTTAGTTTCTTGTTCTTGTAAAGAAAATTCATTTTGTATAATGTCTTCTGGGTAATATGAATCATGCTTTACTAATCCTAGCTTGATCCTATGCCTCAGAGTTTGATTGAAAAATCCCTTAGAATCACAAAAATGGGGGTGGGAGACAGCCATCATATACTAATCTAGAATTTTGTAGAAAAAGAGCCATCCTCCTTTAGTAATCACAAACTGATGGGCCACTATACAGGTAGGGAAAATTGACCCTAGTTGCCTCTTTGATAAGAACATTTCCTCTACTCCTAGTTGCCATAAGACTTCTGCCACCCCTATCTTTAGGGGCACTTGGTAAGGCAAGACATGAGGGCTCCCTTTAAAACTATAAATTTTGAAAACTGTAGAAACAGGATATGGAATAATATCTGCCCAATAGTGTGAAACTTTCAAATTATGGGGGCTATCCATAGGTGTTATGAGATTCATTAATACTTTAGGGATCCTAGGATTATCACTCAAAAATAGTCATCTCAACTTAGACGCAAAATATCTATCAAATCTAACAAAGTTGGCTTTATTTTCATCCCAAGTCATATCTGCACTCCACAACTGGACTGGTAATGTTTCCCCATTTTCTTCTCTGTTCAATTTCATCTCATTTCCAAAATATGTTACCCCTTTGAACAAGAACATATGCATTAATAAGGAATAGTGGCCAAAAATTTTCTCCATTTTACCTCTCGCAATTCCAACCAAACCGATGTGAATTTCTTCAGCTAGAAAGGAGACAAAATAAAAAATGACATCTACACCGAAAGAGGCAATTTGAATCATCATATACATAAGGTCAATAGGCATGAAATCCTACTCATCCTCACCAAGAACATGACACAAGGTCTTGTATATCTCTATAGCTCAGGAAGTGAAAAGGCTCTTCTTAAAAGCTTCTTAGAGGCTACAGTTATTATTGGCAGAGTTCCTATGGTACCAGTGTGTGCCCTCAATGCACCTCCCCTAATTATATCTCTTTTCGCTTTGTATTCCTTTTCTAATTCCAACAAATTGATTGGCACATGGAAATCTAATAATGGTTCTAACTGAAAAACCTCTCTAATTTCTTTAGGGCTAATTGACACTAGAGGCACACCATCATTTCTTCTCACAACCCTAATGGCTTGTTAATAGTTTTTGGAAATATCTTCTAGCAAGTCGTAGTCCATGAAAACACTAAGAACTAGTAACTTTCCCAAGTCAAAATTCCATATATTAGCGTGAGGGGCAAACAAATTCCTCTCTGAAAACCACTTTTTAAACAAAACGAGGCCAGTCTGATTCATTACTGCACCCCTTATCCAGTTCCCCTTTTCATACAAGCCATCAACAATTTTAAGCCTAGGACTTAATGAAATTAATCTCTTGACCTGTGCAGACTCTCTAGTGGATCCTGAGAGTAACTCTAGGAAATCATCATGGATATTCCTATTCATATAATTAACTTGCCTAGAGAATGATTTCTTAGGAGGCATCTTGATTGTAATAATGGGAATTGGAATGTTACAGAGGTTATGATCGAGTACTTGATTTTTACCAAAATTATCCTCTTTTGAACTTCTGCAACTGCTTTCAAATAGATATGAAACTGTTTTCGCGTCTTCACCAATGCTTAATCACAACGTGATCGACGGGTGCCTATGCTCAGAGAGAATGTAATCTTTGCTAGAGTGGACTGTAATGAATAATAAAAGAAAATCTTATAGATTATACTCTACTTTTTTCTCACACATGAAGTCTCCGTTCATCATAAATGTGCGGGACAAAATGTCACCACACTTCCCCTTTTCTTTTAAAAACTTGCACCGTCAATTCTTGGAAAAACTTGCGATCTGGTAATGACAACTAAGCTGGCTCATTTCCTTAGTAACATATTTTTAATCAAACCAATAGGATAGATCCACCTATGCCTTTCCTTCAATACTGGTGCTTTAGACTGGGCCCATGGATGACCACGGACACGTGTCATCACGTTGCTAACTCGCTATACTTATACCTCGAGCATCTTTCCATGGCGAGCTACCAACGACCGTTGATCTTATGTCAATCATGTGGCATACATTTGAAATGACTTTACAAGGAATCAATGATGAGCCATTATTCGCTTACTCACTATGCTTAACTTCTGAGCACTTCTACATAGCGAGCTAACGACAACCCTTGATCTTGGTCCAATCTCATGGTCAAAAAACCTTAGATCACATTCCTGGGAAGTGGTTCCATAGTACTGCTATTGCTGAGATGGCATGATGCGCTGGAATACAAATATATATTTTAATTATCCTTTATCTTAGGTTCTGCCGTGTTTTTGACTTTTGGGTCAATCTTTATGTCGCTACTGGGAAAAGACAACAATATCCGGTTAGTGATGCAACAACCCACCGGAAAATTAGTGCCGAGAAAAGTGGCACAGCTTGCAAAGAATTTTTTTGGGACTTTCCAAATCATCTCTGGTCATAAAAGAAGGCCACCTTTAGCGATGATTTCATCCTTGCTATGTCGCTACCGACAAATCACTTGTATATTCTGATAGCAACTTAGCGACTTGCCGAAGTAATTTGGATGCCAGGTTTATTATTCTTGATGACTATGGACATGTGTCATCACATCACCAAATCGCTATGCTTAGCTTCCAAGCACTTTTCTTTAGTGAGTCAACAACAACTGTAGATTTAAAAGAAATTCGACGGTGAGGTAAAAAACTTTCATAAGGATTAAAACAACAAAATCAACATAGGTGAATAAAAAAACATCTGCGTAACTTCCTTCACCCTTCTTTTAAAATTTTCGTGCCAAGGAAAATTTAAAAGGAAAAAGGGACTAGCCCAAGAAAAACACAAACTTAGTTGGAAACCTAATCATCACTAAAGGATCACAACCTGAAATTTTATCTGGGCAAGATGAAACCTATTATACAAAAATTCAGGCCAATAGTAATTACTCTCATTTTTCACCCAATCCCAAAGTTGAAACATATTAAAAAAAATTTCCTTATAAAAGGATTTTTATATTAAAAAATTCGTACAAAGAATTTTCATTTGCACTTGTCACTTGTGATAAAGTGGGAGCCATTGTAGAAGAATTGAACAATCATTTAAGTGAAAGGGATGTGAATTTAACCTCTGATTAGATCTCTTAATATCTTCAAGCCCTTGACGATAAAAAACTATAAATTTGGTAAAAATAATAAAATAAATTTGTAGCTCTTTTTTAGCATTTGTCATTCTATATTGTACTTATGGTTAGATTTTTAATGGCTCATTTTGTTGAATTTTATTAGTTTATTTGCATCCTCTTACATTATTTCTACTCTATTTCATTCCTTACAACAAAAAAGGGCAACGACAAAGAACTTACATTTTAACTCTTTCTATTTGTAGGAATCTTCAAATCAAATCCCAATGAAACCATAGCCAACAAACTCATAACCGAAGTGAAACTATCTAATGTCTAAGCTAGAGTATGAACATCCACTTAAATATGAATCACATAAATTTTTTTTATATATATCCAACATTTTCTTTTGTACCCATTATTTTTCATGCCTCATGATGTGCATCATCCATGACATAGACTTGATGTTAGTTAAATGGGAGTTAATAGTGAAACACCAATTTTTGAACAATTATTAACATTATATTATCACTATTTGTAGATAGATAAATTGAGAATTTTCATGTTTCATTGCCTTTAAAAAAAAACTCATTTCTTATTATGATGAAATCAACTAAAACTTTTTACTGTACATGAACCAATAAAATGAATTCTCTCCAATTCATTCCTTTCACTTTTTCATGTTAGGTGCATGTAGTTATCAAAAGATTTGATTCTAGTTCAAAACCAATTTGGTCCTCTAACCTACTATTAGCATATGATGAAGATGTTTTTTTTATTGTTAACAAGTTTTTTATTGTATGATTTCCTTGTTGCAAACTACGTTATTATAGTGATGCTAGCTTTCATTACATGAAATATTTGATTAAATGTTCAAGGCAATCAACAATATGATAGACAAGAATATTTACAAGTGTGGTGATCAAATGAAATCTATTGCTAATGTGGTCATGCATTTAAACATAGTAGGAGCTACACATGACATATCCAAGATGCTTTGGAAGATGTCACATGCAAATAATGTTTTGAAGGTAATCTTAATAGTATCACTACTTGGGATCAAGAAGTCAAAGTAGTTTTGTGAAATTGAGGTTGTAGCATGTATAATAATTTTTTTGGTTTGATATATGTATTGAGGGACAACTTTGAACAATTTAGTTCACAATTATTAAGTTTGATATGATTGCAAATGAAATTAAAGTTATATTTTGAAGATGAATTTGGTAAAAAAATTAGAGTTCTTCCACTAACCTAAAGAGTGAGTATATAAGTCCTAAAAATAGAGAAATATGGAAATATGATGATAGAAACTATTAGAGATGAAGTGATCAAGTGAAGCAATTGATCCTATGTAATTAGAGTAGTGAAATTATTAGATATATTAGGCATAGAAGTGCTTCTATACAATCATTTCATTAAGTTCACCATTCAAGGGAAGGTTTATTGACTTGTAGTTAAAATTATTTGACAAGGAACTACTCTTAATGGTATATTAAATTAGGATACTAAATAATCTATTGTAAAGCTCTATAACATGGTGCTCTCATAGAGAAATATTTGTATCATCTATCTTGGTAGTCTTTAACAATATTTTCCTAGCTCCTAGCTAGGATTTATACATTTCTAACTAGGTGTACTCTTAATAGAGTGATTGTTTGCTCCTAATAGGGCAAAATATGATTTCTATAATAGTGATATTTTTGAGTGCCAACTCCCACCATGGTCTTTCCTCGATTCCCATGGATTCCAAGATACTAGAACTTGTGTCTTATCGTTTATGTTGTGGATGGTTGTTTACTAAATATTTATCTTATATTATAAGTTATATATTTTTTGATTTGGATGTTTATGAGAATATTTTGAAATATTTGTGATTGCAGTGATCCATTCCACCACCCTACACCCTCTCGCAATGTTAAACAAGCTTAATAATTTGTATAAGATAAAAGTTCCCTTTAAAAAGTTGAACAATTTTGGGATTGTCCTTGAGGAAGAGATGGAAAAATTAAAGTATAAAAGGAGATTTGAAGAAGAAGAGGAGGTGATTGAGAAAGTGAAATAAAATCTTAAGCAATCTAGAGATAGATAAAAGAAACTTCTAGAATTTAGCTAAGCGAGGGTGCAGATTTTATTTGTTGACATTAAGAGAAAAGGGGACCTAATGAATAATAAGAATATAGGAGAACCAATGATTGAGGGGAATGAAAAGTTAACTCAAGTTAAGAAGACTATAAAGAAGGAGATGGAGTCCTTATCTATCAAAATGGGTGAAGTATTTAAAGCAACATGTTCTACCAATAATGCTTACAAGCAAGGGTTAATAAAATTTAGAGGATGGGTGGCACTCTAAGTGTTTTTGAATTGGCTGGTTTTTTGTTAGGTGGGAAATTGGAAGGGGAGAATCTTGTGGGAGGTACTAATACTGGTGGGAAAAAAGATCGAAATGAGGAAAATTTGGCCAATTCTACAAGAATTACGGATGTTGGTACCACTAGATGTGGGGTCTAAGAACTTTCTTTGGATTCTTTTACTGCAAATCATGTGCCTAGTCTAGAACTTGAGAATAAGAAGAATCTTTTGGAGAATGTGGAGGTCACTAAAGAGAGGAAAGTAGAAAGTTCATGGAAAGGGTTAGGCGATCAAAGGACATGGTCTTCCCCATTTGGTAGGAAACCTGGCGGAAAATCATCTTTCCCATTGGTTAAATTGAAATCTTGTTGGGAGAAAGGTGAGTTTCAAATATTTATTCCAGACCCAATCATTGATTTCTCTGTATCTTCTATGGAATTTACTCTTGTGGGAAAATTCATTGGGGCTAGACTAGATATAGAAACTTTGAAAAATATGATTAATTAGAAATGGTTTATTTGTGGTCAAGTTGATATAGCTCCTATATTGAATGGATTCCTTTCATTTTTTTTAAATTGCAAATAAGATATGAATATGGTTCTTTGTGGAGGTCCATGGTCATTTGGAAAAAGTACTCTCACTATTAAAAATGGGAGTCAAATATGGATTTATCTAATGCCTTCTTCTTAACTACTTTGATATGGGTTAGACTTCCTGGCCTCCCTTTGGAATTTTGGCATGAAGATATCTTTAGGGGAATAGTTGGTTCCTTTGGGGAACTAATTATAGTGGATCATTCTACAGCTTCAAAATCTAAACTTTAGAGTGTAAGATTATATGTAAAAGTGGCAAACTTGAATCATCTCCCTAAAAAAGTGGAACTAATTTCAAAACTTGGAAAAAAAATATAGGAAATTATATATGAAGATCTCCCAAATACCTATTTTGCCTATAAAAAATAGGGTCATAGGGTGAAAAATTATCCTAACAAAGGAAAGAACTATCCTAAGACTGATAAGGAAGACAAAAAGAAGGAAATAAAAACCTAGAAGAAAGTTTGGAAAGCTAGAATTACTCATGCAAAGGGTGTGAAGGATAATCTAAATCTAGAACTTTAGGAAATTGTTATAATGCCAAATTCTGCCTTGAAGGAAAACTTGAGCAGTCAAAATTAGGAGATTGGGGTGATGTTAGACTCTATCTCACCTAAGAAAAATATAGAGAATATGGTTGACATGATGAAGCAACTAGTTATTTATCAGAAGAATGATACAAACTAGGAAGATCTAGTTGAGATGGAGGAAATAGAGAAGGGTGAAATTTTGATGGATAGAAGTAGATCAATGGTGTTGGAAGAATCCTAGAATATCTAGTTTATTGAAAACTAGAATTTTATTCCTAAGCCTCTTGAGACACCCTTGTGCAAAGAAATTGTTCCCTTTAGGAATGATTTTGGAATTGAGGAGAGGAATATGGAAGGGAAGGATTTGAAACAGAAACTGAGTCAAAGGAAAAAGATGGAAAAGAAAAGTAATACAGTTCCTAAAGGAGTAGAGACTTGTAGTAGTAAATTGGAGCAGCAAGTCAAGATGAAACCAAATGTTGGAACTCTAAAGAAACCTGGAAGGAAATCTCCTAGAAAAACTAGAGAAATAGAAAGCTTGCATAATATTGCTAATGAAAGACATGCAACTATTCTAGATTTTACCCCCCAAAAAAAAACATGAAAATTATTACTTGGAATATTAGAGGACTAAATAGTAGTCATAAACTTGATGTTGTTAGGAATTTTGTTAGGGAGCATAAGCTAGATTTTTTTTTACTGCAAAAAACAAAGATGGAGAAGGAAAGAGTTGAACAAATTAAGTCTTTTAAAGATGATTGTTTAAAAGAAAATAGTTCATAAGGAGCTTCAAGGGGAACTCTGATGTTATGGAAGAAATCTCACTACTCTGGAATTGTTTTGAATGCTAGTAAACATTTCATGGTGGCTAAAATTTCTAGAATTGACCTAAATAATGAATGGTATATTGTTAATATGTATACTCCAAATATTAAGAAATCTAGGAAAAAGGTATGGGAAACTCTATCTTATATAAAGAGTAAAGACTACTTTGGAAGATGGATCTTCATGGGGGATTTTAATGTTCCTCTTTATGGCCATGAAAAAATGGGAGGTAATGTGAGTCAGCTGGATGGGAGACTGGATCTAATGGATTTCATTAATAAGGAGGGTTTAATGGACCTGGATATTCATGGAATTGAGTTTACCTAGAGTAATAAGAGGCCAGGTGATGATTGTATTTAGGCTCGATTGGATAGAGCTCTTATTTCTCTTGATTGGACTAAAGAGTTTGTATGCAAGCTAGAGGCATTACAAAAAATTGGGTCAAATCATTTCCCTTTGATTTTTTCTACTGAAAATTTTAATATCAAAAAAAAATTCCTTTTAGGTTTGAAAAAATGTGGATGTAGCACCCATAGTTTGAGAGTAAATTGGTTGAATGGTGGAATATAGATGTTGAAGGAACTGCTCTTTTTAGAGTGGCTTCACAATTAAGAAATGTCAAAAAAGAGTTTAAAAACTGGAATAAAAGATGTTTTGGTAATATTTTTGAGAGTAAAGCAAGTATTAAGGAAGAGCTGCAAAATATTCAAGGCAAGATACAGAAGGATAGTTACACTCTTGACCTTGTTAGAGAAGATAATGAAAAATTGGTAGAGTATCATGACATTGTTACTAAAGAGGAAATTTGTTGGAGGCAAAGATCCATATCGGTCTAGCTAAATGAAGGAGATAAGAATACTAGGTTTTTTCATATTTCTACTTTGAAGCAAAAAGCTAAAACTTGTATCTCATATCTTAAGAAGGGTAATTTGAAGATTACGGAGGAACATGATATTTTAAAATAGATGGTCTCCTATTTTTCTTTTTTGATGACATCTGATGCTAACATTGATTATACTTATCAAGCTAAACTTTTAAAGGTGATTCCTTCTCTAATTATTGAGGAGCAAAATAAATTGTTAGCTATCATTCCTAAGAAAAAGGAAATTTTAAAGGTTGTCTACTCCTTAGGAGGGGATAAGTCTCCAAGATCAGATGGTTTTTCTATGTCCTTTTTCTAGAAGGCATGGAAACTAGTTGGAAAAGATGTATGTGATTTTGTTAAAGAATTCTTTGGGGCTAAAAAAATGCAAAAGGAGATCAATTCAAGCTTCCTATGCCTTCTTCCTAAAAAGATTGTGGTTGATTCTCCAAACCAATTCAAGCCTATTAGTCTATATAATTCCTTTTATAAGATTATCTCTAAAGTCTTTACTTATAGGATGCTTTTGGTGCTTTTGTCTTTTATTGTTGTTCAACAAAATGGTTTTGTCCTAGGTAGGCAAATTCTAAACTCTATTATTGCTGCTCATGAAAATATTCATTCTTTGTCTTGTTCTAACAATCAGGGGTGTATCATGAAAGTTGATATTGTGAAAGCCTATGACAAAGTGGAATGGGCTTTTCTTGTCAATATTTTATTGGCCTTTGGCTTTAATCATAGGATTGTGAAGGCTGTTTCTCAGTTGATCTCTACTGCTTCTATTGTTATTCTGGTAAATGGGCATTCTTCTGAATTCTTTAGCCCTTCTAGGGGTTTGAGATAAGGAGACCCTTTATCCCCTATTCTATTCACTATTATGGCTAATTTTTTAGGGAGACATATTGGGAAACTAGTTTTGCAAGGGGATATTAAAGGTTTGCAGCCTTCTTCTCAGCCTGTTACTTGTTCTCATGGTCAATTTCTAAAATTTCTAAGACATAAAAAAATTTCTAAAATTTTAGGGTGTTCAATAGGATCTTTTTCTTGTATTTACTTGGGTCTCAACTCTAGATTCTTTTTGGGAAGATCTCATTAAGAAGTTCAATAAGAAGCTAGCAGGTTGGAAGGGTAACCTTTTGAGTCAAGCTAGTAAAATTACCCTCCTTAAAGCTTATCTCCAAAGCATCCCCACTTATGCTTTGAGTCTTTTTAGAATTTTAGCAAACTATTGATAAAATCCAAAGAAATTTTCTCTGGTCTGGAACTAAGGAAAGGAAGAGAATGGCTCTAATAGCTTGGGATCAAATTTGTAAGTCTATCAGGAAAGGTGGATTGGGAATCAGGTTAGTGCAAAGTATGAATAGAGCTCTTTTAGCCAAATAGGGATGGAGAGTTTAACATGATGATAAGGAATGGTGTACAATATGGAAACATAAGAATCTTTCTAATTCTCCTTCATTATCTGATTTTCTATCATCTCCTGATGTTGTTTCCCCTTCTACTATTTGGGGGACTATGCAAGGAACTAAGAATATCTTAAGTAAAGGATGTTCATGGAAAGTTGGAAATGGGTAGAACGTAAAATTCAGGGAAGATATTTGGAGAATAGATCATCCCCTAATTGAGGAATTTGAGGATAGGACCCATATTGATAAATGCAAACAATTGTATGGGACTCTTGTGGGACATTACTAGCATATAACAATTGGGTTAACCTTGTTGATGTTAACCATGATTTTCATAATATCTAGATTATGTTGAATTCATTTTCTTTGTATCCCCTTGAGGAGGATAAGATGATATGGATTGCTGATGCAATTGGCTATTTCAAAGTTTCCTCTATTTTCAAATTTGAGGAGAAAGGTAACTACCCTTTATGGACAAGAGCTTGGATAAAAGGTCTTATACCAAAAATAAATATCTTTTATTGGATCTTGCTTTAGAATAAAATTCTTACACAGAAAAATTTGCAAAAGAGAGGCATTAATGTGGTTAATAGGTGCAGTCTATGAAAGAAGGTTATGAATACATAGATCACTTGTTCTTAAACTATACTTACAATCGACAAGTATGGAGCTCTATTCTCAACTTTTGGAATGTCACTTGAGTTCATCAAAATAATATAACACATTTTTTTAAGAGCTGGATTTGCCCATCTAAGGACACTGATGTTGATTTCCTATGGAAAATTACCTTTTCACATATCTAGTGGGGTATTTGGAAGGAAAGAAATAATAGAATATTTAGAATTAAAGAAATGCTAGAGTGGGTGCTTGGCCAAAATATTGTCAGGGAAATAAAGGAAAAATTCAATTCCCAGAGAAAGTGTAATAAAGATTTCCAAATTGACAATCCTATATTTTCCAAAGGCTCTAATATGAAGAAAGAAGATCCAAGAATGAATACTAGATGGAAGGCTCCTCCTATGGGATGGATTAAAGGGAATTTTGATGGTGCAACTAAGGGAAACCCGGGCAAAGCGGGTTGTGGAGGAGTTTTGAGAGATCACATAGGTAATATAATAGATGCAATTTCTATACCTATTGGTATTTCTAATATCCATAAAGCTAAGGCTACTGCAACTCTATATACAATGAGGTTAGCAGTGGAAATTGGTTTCTGGTACCTTGGGATGGAAGGAGATTCCTTGAAAATTGTAAATATGCTTAATGGTAAAAGTTCAATCACCTGGTCTATCAAAGCTAGTGTAATGGAAATTAAATATTTAATGGATAAATTTGAGAAAGTCTTTATATCTCATTCTTTCCGTGAAGGTAATGTTGTGGCTAACTAGATTGCTAACTAGGCTATCCAATATGAGTGTAAGATGACATGGCATGATGACCTAAGCAAGAGTGTGGATTTGAAAGCTCTTATTAATTATGATAGAACTCATGTAACAGAGGGAAATATTTGCTAAAATTAGTAATTTAATGATAGACGGAAGTGGGGTTATGGAAGCCAGTGTTATTTTCTCGAGAAAGTAAATAAATGTGATTATTATCCTGGCTTGGCACATATGCATTTTTATGAGCATCTTAGTTGTTTTAATGAATACCTTGTCTTTGCTTAATTCTTTATGTCTACCTATCTAATCGATTTTGGCATTTCATAGTGAAAAAAAGTTTTAAAAAATGGGCAGGGAACCAAGAAAATAGGAACCAAAGAACTATAAAGCATGGAAGGACAAAGCCTTTGTTTGGTAGATTCTATAGAAGGGTAATGTCACCACTTACTTGGAGAGCCTTCATGGCTATAAACCATGTGTCACAGAGTCATTCTTCAAAAATTGGATTGAGGATAGGGTTTCTATGCATGAGGTGATGGTGCATCTGTCTAAAAAATTCATAGCCAAGGTGATGAGATTGCCTAAGGAGGGCATAAAATTTAGTAAGGAAACGAGTATTTCCAATGCTGTGTTTAAGAAATTTCTATAAATAGATGAGGAGGAAAAGAATCTAGAGAAGAATGGTGACTTTTATGACCTAGGTCAAATTAAGGTTATCTGGCAGGACATTCTCTCTTGCATCCATGAGTATTTTATTTTAGATGGTAGGGCTAAGCATGTGCATAAATTTCATTTTGTGTTCTAGAATCATTTTTGGTATAATGATAGGATCTCATTTCCTTCTTATCTAATATTTTCTTTCCTCCAAAGTCTTCAAGCCCATAGGAAGAAAGAGTCTCATCTGATTTTACATGAAGGGTTAATACTATTAATTGAGAATTACTATAAGAACAAGGCTATTTTTTCTTCCCCTCCCTTTGAGAAAAAGAAGGGCTTTTTTAGTGAAACCTACTCTAGGAAAAGTAAGGGTGAGGAAGGGGTTAGTGTGAGAAGGAGGAGTCTGAAGCAAGAAACTCCTCAAAAAAATGTGGAGGAGATTACTAAGTATGATAATTTAGATAATAATGATGAAAAGAATATGGAGGAGGAGGAGAATACATATGTGGGAGATTTCAATTCAAACTTGGAGGGTTACCCTAGTAGCAAGGGTGAGACTGGTAAGGATGAAGCTGATGAAAGAAATGATAAAAACAAAGGGTTAGATAATGTTGGAGAAGAGGATATAAATCAAATTGACCATACCCAGAGAGTGTGGGATGAAAGAGAAGAAATGGTGAAGGAAAATGAGGACCTCACTAGCAAGGATGCTATGAATGTAAAGGAAGATACAAGGAAAGAGAAGGATGAGTCTACTGATAAGGAAGAAACAAGGAAGGAGAAGGATGAATCTACTAGTAAAGACACTATGCTTTCTTTCTTGCATATTGCTAAGCTTTAGGTTGATTCTTTCTTCAAGGCAACTCTTGGATGTATAATGAGTTAATGAATTTGAAAAGAAAAGTGAGAAAGATGTAGTAGGACCATGAAGCTAACCAAGCAAAGATCATTTAGATGGAAGTTTAGGTTGGTAATATACTAGATAAATTAAAGGAATATGAACAAAAACTTTGTCTTTTGATCAAAGAGAGTGGCAATAAGATAGAGCAGGTTACTTCCAACATTTGTACAACTGCTACAAGTTTAGCACTAATACATTTGGAGTGAAATTGGAATAGCAATTTGTGATGGCAGGAAAATGTTATGTGTTTTTGGAAATTTTTTCAATTATAACCCGACAACATCCCAATTTTGATGCTGATGGGATATAAGAAAAAGAAAAAGAAAAAATGTTGCTCATTTGGGATCAGATTTGCCCGAATCATCGGTCGAGACTAGACAAAAATATAGATCAGTTTTCCTATTGAGTTTCTGTTCCTCATCTCTTGTGTAAAATGATCTGAGCTTTTCTAACTTAAGTAGTCGAATGATGGAAAAATATACAATATCCAGTTTCGGCTATCTAATATTGCTCCATGCCTTCACTGAATATTATTTTCTTTTGCTTCCTACAATAACTAGGTCTATGGTATAAGAGGCGGATGACAGCGGGATTTTGGTAAAGGTGAACGAGATTGCCTAGGTTGGTGTTCAAATTTGAAGTATACCTAGGTATGAATTCTAGATCTATGTTGTAAGGATGGACTCCACATTTATAATTAATCGGTGTGACTACTTGTTTAGGGTGTTATTAGAGTGCTTACATTTAAAAGTCTAGGTTTTAGGGTTTATCTCTATTTGAAAGTTCTCAATTTTTGAATGGTTGAATTGAAATATTCCCCCATTATTGCCTAAATCAAGGTATCATTAGACCAGGCTTCTATCTCAGAATATTGTCATGGGCTATGCACTCATCTGGATATGCATATCATTAAATTTATAAAGTTTTATGTTTGTAGTTTATAATGATGGCTTCATCTACTTCTGCACTAGGATTTAAGTTAAGATTAACTTGCCAATTTCTTTTTGTTTTGTTAGTTCAATTTTCAATAATCTATGGGCAGATGAGCCTTTACATGCAGTTGATTCCAATTGAGTTTTTATTAGCAATCTAGGAAGATTATCCAAATTCTACTTTTTTAATCAATGAAATAAGGGTTAAAAGGGTCCCTAGCTTGTTGAAAAGGACTAGAATCTTTCACAAAGATAGAAAGGCATCCATTTATACTTTTCCTTTCATTTTTTTATAATAGAGATTCTTCGACCCACTTTCCCGTCAGAGAAAGGGACAAAAAGAACTTTCGCTATGAGGGGAAAACCCCATTATATCTGGCCTACAGGTTTGCCTTGCTGCTTGAATAAGCTTCCACATACAGTTCTTTATTTATTTATTTCATTTTAATAAATTATGCATTTTTGAGTGCCCGATTTGACTACTCAATCACTTTCCAAAACTATAAGGCAAGGATATTATGCATTACCTATCATTGGTCTAGCTTATTGGCATAGATCACAAATTAAAATAAATGCTACGACTCACAATTCATAATAATTTCATTAAGAATGTTAAATTAAAATATTAAACTATTTGTTTTGCATATAAACAAATATCTATCATTTCATTCAAGAATGACAAATGGACATTGAAGGAGTATTTATGGTAGTTTTGTTGTGCTATATGGTAAATCTCAACTTAATGTTTGATATAACCTGTAAATTTCTATATATTTATGATTTTGTATAGATGAACCCAGGACATAGCCAACTGGTCCTCATTTTTTTCCTTTTTCCTTACTATTGTACTGTACACATGCTCCAGAATCCACTTCTTATTTGCATTTTAGGTTTCGGCCATATAATCTATCCAAATTTTTCTTTCTTATGAGAACTTTGTTAAAGTAACAATCTCCTCATCAGGGTTTTTGACATGGTGTAGATGGATAATGGGTTGGATTTTGCAAGTTTTGGTTAGGGGATGGGGAGGAGATTTCGCATGAAGCCTAGAAATAGATGTTAGAATATAAGAAACATAAGAAAGAACCTTATTTGATACCAAAATGAATCTTAAAAAACCAGAAAAACTGTCACTGTGACAATGAATAGTAGAATTCCTTTATTTTTTTTTCTTGATCGATTCGCTACTCCCTCAACTACTACTCTTGTATCTTATAAAGACCTTAATTTTCTAGACTTTTTCCCATCTAACTGACTCTTAAAACTAAACCAAAGACCCCTTGGTAGCCAACTGTCCCTCATAACTGTCACATGACAGTAACAAACACTTTTTTAACAACACTCATTGTTTGTTTTGTTATCCTTTGTGATAAGGACTTATAAAACCTTTTTTTTCATTCCTAGGGACTTCTAAAAGACTTTTAAAACAACCTTCACACCCCTATAATCTCAACTAACCCATTCAAGTCGTATTTGACTTATGTTGCCAACATTGGCAATTTACAAGATCTTGCACTTTTAGTGCATTTTACACCAGTTAGAGCCTTATTACATTATGTAAACAATATTATTCATTGCCATCAACCTATAACTCTCCCTAGGACACTCTAGGACTTCAAATGACTTCACAATGACCCCTTATATCACATTGCCTATTCTTGGCAATACATTACAATTTGACAACTTTATGAAATTCCTTACATTTTGATGGCTTCAATAGCCATAATCCATCAGCAAATGACCCCTGGTGTACCCTGTAGGTTCATGTGTCCCTTGGGTGCCCTTGCACCATTGTACCACTTCACTAGATGTGCTTCCTACATCAGTCTTGTTTTTCTCTCCAACAATTACATCTCAAGAAGTAGTTGTTAATGTATGCTGTGAATCATTATCTAGTTGAGCATCAGTGATGTTAACTCCTCAAGCCTACTGAGAACTTTGTTCTAGCATTGGTGCATGAGAAATATTAACTATAGATGCCTGCTAAGAATTTTGATCCAAGTTTGTGGATGTTTGATTTAAATTTTCTATCATTTCTTTAGAGGGCAAGACAAATTCTAGCTATCCCTATCTAACTATTTCATTTCTTCAATATGCCCTATGGATGTCCCTATCTAACTATATATCTTTTACTTACATATAATAACTAATTTATATGCTTTTTCATGACTATGTTTGACTCATATAATTGTGATCTCTCTAGCACTATGATGTCATTTAATATGTCTTGCTAAAGCTTGTAAATTTTGTTCCTTTTGCCATGTCATGTAATATGTCTTGCCTTGTAGCTTATATGTTTTGAAATTTCTTTTAGTGGCTTAATGTTGTAAGGTCTCTTGAAATAAGACCTTCAGGCAGTTGGTCAAAGTTTTACAAATAATCTTATCCACAAATTTGCCTAGAGCAATTGATTGAATGTTATAAAAGGTGATTGGTTAAATGTCTTAGGAATAAAGTCAAAGAAAGTATTTTCAAAATATTAAAGTATTTAGCTAGGTCTAAGAAGATTTGTGTACTTTTGATAGTTTTGCTTAGTTTTTAAAAGTTGTAGACTGAATTTTTCATAGCCCAATTTTTGCTTCCTGTGAAGAACGATCATGTCAGATAATATAAGTGAAGAACAAAATAGGGAGACAATTGATAGATTGTGGTCTAACTTGAAAAGAAAAGGTGATGGAAAATGTTATTTTCCTTGCAAAATTTGTAAGGGCTTAAACCGTAAAAGACTGCTAATCAAAATAGTGAAGAGACATTGTAGGGAGAATGGTCACATTGAAGGGGGGCATGACTATCATCCATTGGTAAGTTGTTCATTATATCATTTTAACAATTTATATACATATGAAATCACTTGATGATTAGTTGATGATCATGGTTTATTTATGTTAATCAATTTTATATAGGTTGATCTCCCCAGGGAAGTACATGATATGAACCACAACAATCCAAAGAATATGGTTTTTGAAATGGAGGAACATGGAGGTGCGAATATCCAAGGTGAAGATAATAATCCCATGGAAGATGACGATCATGCACCAGAAAACACAATTGAAGATGATGGCATAAATACATTGATCCATGACACATTTAGTCCAAGCATATCTAATCATGATGACGATGATAGCCTCAATGTACCTCTACTTGAGAAGGCATACGAGCCCCTATACAAAGACTCCCAAACAACTCTTCTCTCTATTGTATTGTTGTTGTTGAACTTGAAGGTTATGAATGGTTTATCCAACATAACAATGCCATGTATGTTAAGGTATGTCATATATGTCTTTATAGTTAACAAAGAGTGAATAATGTATCACTAATATTGTTTATATTAACAAATTATATTTTTTGTTGTAGATTGATAATTGAGTTTTTGTTACCACCATCAAATATTCTACCTCGCTCATATCAAGAATTATCTGCTATTATGAAAGATATTGGAATGGAGTATGAAGCAATACATGCTTGTCCCAATGATCATATTATATATTATAAAGAGCATGAATTTGCAACACAATGTCATGTATGTCATATGAGTAGATATCGAACAGATCGACTAACAAAAAAGGTGCCTCAAAAGGTTTTTCATTACATCCCCATTATTCCATGGATGTGACAATTATTTAGGTTTGGATTATCATGCACACAATAGAAGTCGAGATGACATTATTTGAATCCTTGTGGATGGTTTGAAATTTATGCACATAGAGGAAAAGTGGCAACACTTCAGAGAAGAACCTCGTAATCTCAGGCTTTCATTAGCAGCGGACAGTGTCAATCCATTTGGAGAGAGGACATCTGTTTACTTGGTGTGGCCTATTTTTGTTATCAAAAATAACATTCCTCCATGGATGTAAATAAAGAGGGAGCACATTATGTTGGTAATAATTGTTCTAGATATCTTATCATTTGATAGTTATTAATTTACATGTACTTACAAATCTTGCAGTAAAACGGTGACAATAATTATGTAATGTTACTATTCATTCAAGTAGGTAAATATCAAGTAAAAGATATGAATGTATATATTGAGCCTCTTATCAATGAGTTGATGGAGTTATGGAACAGTGTCACTATGTATGATGTGTCTAGACCAATAGGACAAAGACAATTTTGATTTCATGCAATACTTGCATGGACAATACATGATGCCCCAGGGCTAACACATTTTTTTGGTGTGTTATAGTGAATTCAAGTTTCCCATGATAATTTTAATTATAAAAATCAACATATTTAATAATCCAATTATATCATTATCTTGTAGGTCTTCAAAAAAAGGAAAATTTTGCATGTCCATTTTGTGGTCCAAAGATGAAATCTCGTTAGTCAAAAAGTTTAGGAAAATAGGTGTTTGATGAGTGTAGACACTTCCTCCACATGAATCATAAGTATCGAAGTACAAAAAAATATCTTTTCAATGGGAAAGAAGAGACTACATCAAAGCCACGAAGAATGACACCTCGCCTATGGAAGTTGGGATATAATAAAATTAATTGTCGAGGTAATGTCGTTCCACCTAATGGTTTATGTTTGTAATTTATATATTTCTATTGTGATTTTTGTTTACTGATTGTGTAATTGATGATCATGAAGGTCATCAAGGTAGTATTGAAAACCTTCCAAAGGGACTAAAAAACTATCCTAGATAATTTAGTTGGTTGCCCTACTATGAGCACTTACAAATTGTGCATTTGTTTGATACTATGCATATTGGAAATAATAGAGACATTGTGGGAAATATTGGATGGAAGGCGTGATAAAGAAAAAATTGTCAAAATTTGTAATGACATTCATGAATCCAATCATGCATTGAAGAATTTCATTCACTCAAATAGCAACAGAAATCAGATTAATATAAGTGCCCTTCCTTGGTTATTAACGGATCAGCAAAGTGATGCCATAAAAGGAGTCATACGAAAAATTCGATTTCCCACAGGATTTGTTGCGAACATAAACAATCTCATATCAAAAAAAAATGAATTTGGGCTAGGGCTCAAAATGCATGATTGGCATACTTTTGTTAAGGTAAGTTATATTCTTTTATATTTATAATATATTCATAAACTATGTGTACTATTCGTTATGCTATGTTAGAAAACAATGAAATGATTGGTTTATAATTACTGTAGTACGTGCTTCCTCTATCTCTCCTAGAGCACTTCAACAATAACATCAAACAAGTGATATACGATCTTGGAAAATACATGAGGTAAGCAGTAATATATGTTCAATTTGTTGTATATATTTATTATATTCGCAATTTTTTTTTCTTGCTATGTAATCTATTGTATACTATTTTGTAAAGTCTTGTATCTATATATTTTTTGTGACTTGAATCTCTTAATGTAGGTGGTTGTCATCTAAAGAAATCCATAAAGAAGATATAAACTATTGGAAGAGAAGAATTCCTCATTTACTGTGTGAAATGCAAAAGTGTCTACCTCCAACTTTTTTCAATGCACAGGAACACTACCTCATACACCTAGTTGAGGAGATTGAATTGTGTGGACCTGTACACGCTAGGTCAATGTGGATGGTTGAGAGGCACTTGAAATCTTTGAAGGCTTTGGTTCGACAAAGAGCACATCTTAAGCGTTCTATGGTAGAGGGATACATGATATACTAGACTATGGTGTACATTAATTAATATCTTCCTAAGTTTGCATCAAATATCCATATAGATCACATTTGGGATCTTGAGCCTTTTAAAAAATTAGAAGGGGAGTACTTGATGGGAAAAGGTACATTGAGGAAAGTGAGAGGTAATAAATTATAAGATGTTATTGTAATAAATTATTTCTTAATCTTCAAAATAAATCAGTTGTAAGTTGTCTTTTGTTTTTTTGTACAGGTGCTCGAGAGTGGGATGCACTACATTTGTATATTGTAAACAATCTTGATTGGATGACGGTATGGATTGAACGGTGTCAACATTCTGGTCACACATTATCGTGGGAAGGTGTATCTTCATTGGTTAAAGAAGCTTATCATAATAGAGATTCCAATGTTACGCAAAGGGAAATAGATTTAGCATGTGGTTCAAGGGATTTCTAGGTATGTACAAATTTATTAATCACCTGTATGTTTATCAACTCACGATACAATAATTTTGACATGTTTTACATATTATTGTAGGTTAAACACCACAAGGCCATGTTCTGTAATGGTCAAAAATTTCACGTCAAAGTGTTGGATGACACAAAGAAAACTTGTGATTCAAGAATAACTGCAGTCTTTCAAGTGACTAATATTTCATCTAGAAATGGCTTACATCCTCGAGAGTCTAAAAATTGATACTATGACATTTTGGATGATATACTTGAGTGTGACTTTAGTTCCTTCAAATTAGTACTCTTCGTTGTCAAATGGTATAGGCTACAACTTAATCCAAATGATCCTGATAGAGCTGTTATTGAATATGATAATGGATTTACAATGGTTAATACAAGGTCATTTGAGCCAGTTGGGGATGAGCCCTATGTTCTTCCAAGCCAATGTGAGCAAGTATTTTACTTAGAGGTTCCACATAAACCAAGTTGGTCATTTTTTGTTAGACATGAACCAAGAGGAAGGTCAATAAAGTATAATGCGATGGAAGAAGAAGATATCGAAGAAGTAGAAGATGATGTAGATGGTGATCACGATCAACAGTTATTGGATGATGTTCCTGACACAAATTTTCATGAAGAAGAAGAAGAAGATGATGATGATGCTACTACTAATGATGATGATGAAGATGATGTTGATGTTGATGATGATGATGTTGATGATGATGAAGATGACGACAATGACGATGATGAAGACGACGAAAATGATGGCGAGGATGATGATGATGATGGAAATGATGATGATGATGAGGATGATGATGATGATGATGAAGATGAGGATGATGATGATGAAATTTAGAGGTATTTCATCAATCCTTAATCTATTTAATATTCATTTCTTGATAGAAATATATTTTTCTTATATGGTTACATAGTTTATTCATTATCTATTTAAAAGCTACAAGTTTCAACTACAAATAGGATACTACTAATCTAAATTAACTATTAATCTAAATTAATTAAATAAAACTATTTAAAACACATATTAATGTGTGAATGTATTGAGCCTTATTTTCTTTCAGTCAAAAGCATTTGTAAGTGTTTAGTTTAGAAAAGGGAATTCATTAAATATCTATAAAAGGGAGTTGTACCTAGAATAAAATTCATAGGGAAAACATAATATAAGTGCTTACCCAATTTTTTGGTTAATAATTCTACCTCTATAGGTGAGGCAGAGACCCTAGGTGGACTTGTAGTCATTCATAACAAGAGGGACTTCCATAGTGTTCTCACAACACCAACCAAGAATCTTCACAAGATCCCTCTCCTTGATCCAAGCCAACTCCATAACCTATCAGAGTGCACACCAAATCCTTATGCCACCTTAGGTTCTACATCTTTGGAATAATCCCATGAATGTCCCTCAATCCATCTAATGGATTCATCCAAGCAATCTAATCAACAAACTATCAAATGCTCACAATGCCTCAATAGGCGCCAAAATTGACTTCACCTTAACTAGGTGTTTCCTCCACCACCACACACATGAAAAAACTTCAAATAGCATGTCCCCTAGGTGACTAAGCCCTCAACTCGTCAACTGATACAAAAACCCAATTTTAGCCCTTCACTAGGCCTACTTCCCTAGTAGGCTTATAATGTGAGCCTGATTTAAGTGTTATATTATGTACCTTTTAATGTTTTTAATTTTTATGTGATGCTTATGATGGATGTGATTATGATTATGATGTGATTATGCTCACAATAATTGAATTATATTTGTAGGAAACTAAACCCCTTTTAGGAGCATCCTGCACAGTCTCATGGATCGACAGGTATAAGTCAGTACTCCTTACAGACAGTCTATTTAATACACTTATCAATAGTAAGATTGATGTCTTCTAAGATCTCTCCCATTTTTAGGTACCAGTGAATAGGTATTTTTTAGAAGTGTCTTCCTCGAGTGAGGGAAATATAGGAATAGAAGAGGAAAGAGAGACATGCAGTTTATCTAAAATAGGGAGATTAACTAGAGGTCAAAGGACTCGAAGGAAATTCAATAACTGCATGAAATTTTTGCTTGCTCAAGGGGGGTCATGTTCTTATGATGATGAGATGGAAGGCGACATCGAGGTGCCCTTGAGGTACCAAAATCTACAGAAATATTGGGTACCCAAGGAACTTCCTCTAATAAACATTGATTTTTGTGTTAACGAGAGGATATAGCACATAGCACCATCATCATTACATTGTTTGGGCCTATTTTCTATGGATGGCATAAAGGTTTCTTACAAAAATGTTTCTAAATTGATAGATTATGTTGGACCATTTTACGATTACAAAAGTTGGATGCATATTGTGCAATATAAAAAAAGTATGCATAGGTATGCCCTCTCGGAAAATTATATACAACAACAAGACAATAATAAAAATAAAAGTGTGGCTATATAGATTGATCGAAGGCCAAAAGCAACATGGAATATTGTGGGTTTTATAAATAGTACATGACCTAGGTCAACTATAAAGCAATCCAATTGCATATTTGAGGCCCGCGAGGGAAATCGTGTATTCATTTGTGCGATAAAATCAATACGTGCAGGGGAAGAGCTTCTTATTGATCACAATTTGAACTGCATAGATACAAACGAGGCTACTATCAAGGGGGTGGTACATACTATTAAACCAACTTCTAATCAATGACTCCAACATACCATTTAGTCAATAAATTTTTGGCTAACATTTTTATACTTGATCTTTGACACAGGGGCACAATATGGAGCAACCACCCAGAGGGGATGGTGGCGATGTTCCTGGCTCATCTACATATGAGCAGGTAAAACTCATTATAATTGTGCAAACTAGATAGAAGAAAAATGTTATTTTTTTAATGTTGTTTTCTTCATTTTTTTGGAGTAATTTTGATAATACTGATACTATTGTTGTCATAGAGGGCTAGTGGTCGGAGGGAGGGAAAGGAACGTGCAGTCCCTCAGCAACCCCCCCCCCCCCTAAGGAGGACCCTTTCTATATTGATTTAGTAGAGACCAATGACCCGATCAGTTTGATTAAAAAGGTGCTAAAGATAATTGGCAGAGAAATTATACGTTTGGTAACCATAAAGCCTACTACTCAGGAAATAAAATATAGGGGATCTGAATTGTTGCACACCTCTAAAACCTTAAAGTATTAATGAAATTTTTAATTATAACAAGAGTTCAATAATGGTTTATATGTTATGCTCTTTTATGGCATTAATTAAAATATGGATGCATTGTCTTTACAGAGTTTTTTGCATGATTTTGAGCCCCATTCCCATGATGAGGGTGCTGCAGGTGGTTTTGGTAGATCATGTGTTCCATTCCCCACTTGTGTTTTCCATTGAATATATATAGGAATGATCATAATCATTGACAATACATGCTCGAACAATCCTTTTTTTTAATGCTCTAACAATCTTGTCCATGCTAGTCCATGCATTCTATATTTATGCATGCTCTAACAGTTTTATTCTTCAACTTCAAATCAATTTTATCCTATGACGACGCCACCTCCATCCAGGACAACCACAAATCTCTTTCCGACTGTTGAGTCGACAACACACAGCTTACAGACATCGATTGTTGCACCATCTATTGGTACACAAATCCCTCTTTTTCTCTCTTTTGTTATGTGTTTAAGTGTTATGTGTTTATGATGTAGATTGTAATGACCCCCCTTTAGTAGTCACACAACGTTTAAACTTTTTCACAATTTTATGATTCCAAACAATAAGAATTCGACTCCATTCATAGCTTGGATATACAAGGTTATGTTATAGGTCAAACTTCAATTAGCTGTCTTTAGTTATGAAATATTGTAATATTGAAGATCATCTTCTCTTGTAGTATATTATCACAATTATATTCTGATGCAGAGTCTAGTAGCCACTTCTTGTACTAGCCTTCAGAAGGCTTTCACAATTCAAATTTTGGATCTAGGACTTGGTATAAGTCCCCTTACCCACACCAAGTATACACAACTGCTGAGCCCAAATGGGGCAATCCACTTCAAAAACTTCACTCACTGACACAAGCAATGATGATAGTAACCAAGACCTTTAGTCCAACCACAATCCTTAGTTTTTTTGGAATCTACCAAATCCATAACAATCCTTTGCACTTCTAGGCCTACAATCCTTGTAGCCTTTCCAATCCGTTTTGTTGTATTTTCACCAAATATCCCTCTATGGAATAGGGACTTCTCCAATATTTTAGGCACCTCTTAAGACACTTGCTAGAATCCCAAAAGTTTCTAGAATGATCTTGCTCCAACACCCTCCAAACTGTTGCTTGGTACCTAGGCCTAGTTGATCAAGTTAGGCTAGGGCTTCAAGGAAGGATGGACTAGGTGGGTTCCCAAGACCCCAATCACTTATGAAAATCCTAAACAAATTCAATGCATCTAACTTCAGCACTCACATAGATTAGAAGTGCCTCCAAACATGACTGTCACCACAATAATAGTAAAAACTAGTCAAGCACATGGTCTTGCTTGACCTAGGCCTGGCTTGGAAAAATACTTGCCCTACTCACCACACCTCCAACTCCTAGAATCATGTAGATAGGTCCCTTAACTTGCATATCCCTCAATTTTAGAGATTGCCACCAATGGATTTGCAAGTTAGGGCTGCATTTGTACAAGGCCCTAGAAAACAGGGCTATTCAGACCTCTTAGGACAAAAATGCTAATAACTTACAAACAACAATTGGAAATTAAATCAAATAAAAGCCAAAACCTTTTGAACACACATCCACCACTAATCCACTTGTAGAGTAACCATGAAAGTACTGTACGGAACTATACAACCCACTATAACAGTAATTTTACCAGTAAATTAGATGTTTTTATTCATTTTCTCCAACCATCTACTACAACCTAATCTCTCCCTCCAACTGAGACCTCAAATGACATATTTTTAGGCCTATATGACTATTGGAACAACCAAATAGCCATTTCCAACCATGAAACAAACAAACAACAACTTCTTCTAATTATCGATCAACATTTTAAAAGTTGTCAGCAATTTTTAGGCAATTTTTGTATATTTTGCAAATCGGTAAGTCTAATGAACTTAACAATTGCATGGTCATTTCTCTAGGCCTATATTTACTCAAACACCCTATTCTAAGGCCTTTTGGTCCCATTTGAGTCACTTAGTTTATAACCACACCAAAGTTCTAATGGGCCTTACATGTGCCTTTATTACAAAATATTACCAAACATGGGCAAACTTACTAAAGTATGGACGAAATCTTGTTAAAACTTCCTAAATTGCTTGAATACACTCTTCCATGGAGTGGGTAGATGTCCTGCCTTCTAGGTATTGTTCCCTACTTGTTCCCCTACCTCCTAGGTTAGGTGCCCTGCACCATATTCATGTTCTTGATCATGCAATGAGATGTGAATAAATATTACTTTTATTGATGAAATAATTGTCTAATATAATGTCCTTGATTTCATAGAATAGTTAATGGGATAATAAATCTACAGTGATGTAGTTGATATTTCAGATGAGCCTTATAAACTTACATGAAGTTTGATTTTGTTTCTAATGTGTATGAGTTACTTCATGATAAATGGAGTTTTCTTGCTTTGATATTCCTTAGTAGTAATCAATGCTTTCATCATCTTCAATATATATATATATATATATATATATATATCCATTGCCAAAACTATGTTGTAATTATTGGCTCTGATCTATATCTGATTTACCATCTTCCCAATAGTTACCCTTCATAAGTTACTCGAGGATTCAACAATGTCTTGGAATCCACTCAAGGAACTAGAGTTCAACTCAAGGATCAATAAGAAGTCTCTGACTATAGGATATCAACCAAACACTCCTCTATAATAGGTTCACTTCCTTGATTCATTTTGAACAACTTTCAATTCACTTTGTCCATGTTTCAACTTCCCTTTCATTGGGAACACTCCTAATTCACCCTTCATGCAATCAATACTTAATCTCTGTCTTTAGGGATTCTCCTGATCCTTCCAATGCATTAATAACCTTCAAACAACATACCTTAAGGAGTTCCAACCCCTACCAAGCATCAACTCCATACCAATCTTCAAAATTGCCTTTTGTAGGACTGTCCTATTAGCCCTATCTTGCAAGTAAATTGCATTTTTCTTCCAAATTTATCAAACACCATGTTAAATTCTCCACCTCTTCAAATACCCTTTAATGAGTTCTTAAACCCTTGCAAATATCAACCTTTCAACTTGTGATTGATGAACCCTTCTATGGCCGTCTCTATAATCAATTTGGCCTAATTAGCCCTTGCCTAACAAAGCAACTACCTTTTGTGCTTATTATCAACCTCCCAAACTAAACAAAGACTCCTTGGACACCAACTGCCCTTCATAACTATCTTATGATAGCAAGAAACAATTTTTTTTTTACAACTTTTTAACATCAATTATCATTTGTTCTTTTATACTTCATGACAAAGACTTATGAAACTTATGAAACTTTTTGCAATAGGAGTTGCAGCATCATTTCCTAGATGTTCCAATGTTCCTAGTACGAGAATGGTGAAGGATGTCATATTGATCATCAGTGACGATGAAGGCATTCCATTAAAAGTAGCCAAAGTTCCAAGTACTTTAAAGTTATTATTATTCTATAGTGATATAATAGTAATTTAGTTTTTGATCACTCTTCATCGACTAATGATCCCATGATTGTTTTTTAGGGAATGATGCTTTTTGGAAAAAACTTGGTGATGAGTGTTTGTGAATATTCGGACCCACCCTATGTACCTGGTGGAGCATCATATCCTAACTAAAACCCCAAACCACTATTTGATTTCATATCATTGCTAGAATAGTTTTCCTTTTCATCCATTTCTTGAACTATATTAAAGGTAGCTTCACTTCTTTTATGAGTCTATAATGTTTTTTTTTACTTAAAAGGTGGAATAACCAAGACAAACCGTTGAAGGATGATCTTATAGAGAGCATGACCCAACTCTTTGGACCTCGTGCATTCGAGAGAAACAATCTCCTTGACAAAGCTGGTTCATGTTTGAAGTATATAAGGGACTAGTACAAAAAAAGTTTATAGGATAACCCTAGGTACGAGCGTCCGCCCTCTGTTCCTGAGGCTGAGTGGCAGGCTCTGATTTTGGATGGAAAGTATAAGGCTAACAAGAAAAATAATATTACACCAGTAGAGAGTACAACAAGGTATGTGATACTATTGAGAATGTAATTATGTACTAATTAACCTCTATATTTATACTATCTAACATATTTCAAACTTTTCATAGATTGCCTGACACATCAAAGGAAACAAAGGCAAGACTAGAAAAGCATGGGACACACAAGCTCGGCTCTGGTGGTTTTTTGAAACTTCAAGCACGAGTTATAAGTATTAGTAAATCAAAAATTGTATCAAATTTTTTATATATTGTGATGGGAAATGCTAGGATAGACTAGCTTGTCTATGCTCTTGATCCTCAACTTGGATCTCAACGTTTGTCCACACCAATATATGATGCAAAGTAACACACTTTGGAAGCACCAAAAAACTCCTAGCACCTTGGAACAACTAAGCAATTCAAGTTATCACCCCAATCCTCTATTCTCCACAATAACATTCAAGGCTTGATTCACCTTCAAACAAGGAACTAATCTGCTGTTACAACTACTCCTTTAATTCATGGACCCAACTCATCACATAAGGCTGCATACTAGTTACTTCTCCCTTGTACCATTCAAGGCCTCATACACCCAACCTTGACACCAAGTGTTTTGGAAACTTTTGTATTTCCTTTTAATATTTTAACTACCCTCCATTGGTTGATGAAACAAAGCAAGCAAAATTCACCATACCACGCAAAAATGCAGGGCTCAGAGTTCAAGAGATGCCTCACAAAAGAGGATAAGAGAATTGGCTTCCAACAAGGCTATAGAGTCATGGCTAAATGGCTACAAGCTGAAATCAGTGTGGAAGGTTCTAATAATGATGCATTTGAGCCACAGGTAAATAAGTTAAATGAAATTTATTTCAAATTGAATACTTAACCAATTAGTCTATTTGATGTTAAGTTCCAATATAAAGTGAGTATATCTATTTCAAGCAAGTAATGATAACAATGTGTAGGATGTTGGAATGCAACCTGACAATCCTTCTACACAATCTGTGGATGCTAAAGGTTCACATGATGTGCATCCCAGTGGTGGAGGTATACATTTTCTATTAAAATTTTTATATGTAATTGCAATTGGTGTTTGGATTAATGTAACATTTTGTATAGCAGCTATAGAGGATCGAGGGGTCGATGTTCATGAGCATGTTGACATTGAGTCTAGAAAAAATGATGTGGTCAGATCAGGTAAAGAGTGCCACAGTTATGTTATTTAAAATAATTAAATACTTCTAACAATTATAACACATTATATTTAATTTAACTCTTTTATTTGTTATTGCAGAGGACCCCCCTTTGCAACAGCATAGGAATTTGAGATCATCAAGAACAGAGAACAGAACAGCTGATGAGGGGGGAATTGATGATGACACTAATGCTCCTCTTAGAGGTTACATAGAAAAAAAGAAATAGAAAGAAAAAAAGGAAATGATTGTCATCTACATACCTTAATTGATAATGACTGAATTTTATGTCTCAATGAATTTAATTATGTGCTAATGAATGTTCATGAATTATGTGTTAATGTAGAATATTGATGAATGTTGCATGTTAACGAATCTAGTGTGTTAATGAATGTTATCATGTGATATTGATTGAATGTTATCATGTGATATTGATTGAATGTTATATTTTATTAATGGTTGAAAGAATTAATGAATGTTAGATGTTAATGGGGAATGTAGAGTGATGTTAGGGGGAGGGGGTGGGGCCAAATGAGCTTCCACCTTCACGTGGTTGGCCATTTTTAGTAGAGAATATTAAACTATTCTCTAAATAAAGTGAGGCTCAATAGGATACTAAATATTTCTCTATTTTGTCCTATGTTTAGACTATTGTCCTATGCATCTAAGGCTTCACGCTTTGCTGTCATGAAGTTCTAAACTTGTAGCTTTTTTATTGCATCCTTGGATCTCAACACTATCTTGAGACTGTGTTATCACCAATGATACGATTATCATAATTAACTAAGGAAACAATGAGTCCCTATGTTTCATTGGATCTCATGCAACAATAGAAAGGCAATGAGAGTATAGATACTTTTGATGACACTTGAGAAAACCTTTGTGTGTCTCCCCTACATTATCATACAATCAACTTACGATTGATGCATGTGTACAAGTTCTTAAAATTTATAGTACAATTTCCTCACTATCATGATCAGCCTCCCTTTTCCAGATGATGCCTAACTCAACAAGCAAGAGGGGAAGAATACTGACTAGCATCCACCTCATGCCAATAGATTGTAGTTAGATAATGTTAGAATCAAAAGATCATAATTCAAGTCAATAGAAATAATTAAAATATTTCCTGTATATGATTTGCAAAACACAATCAATTTTACCAATCTTATTTATAAATTATTCAAATGGGAGGACCTATGGAAAAGATTTAGACTAACAAGATATCAAGTCATGGATATTTATAAAATAATAAAATACTAATTGACATAAATTTGTATTTAGTGTCATCACATTTAGTTCATTGTATTGAAACATCAAATGCACACAGATAAATAGTTAGTTAATAATCAATTTTTTTATTCACATAATGGGTTGTGACAAATAATATACAATGCTCATGGAATGTGGAAAAGACAAGAAAGCTTATGAATAATATAATCAGGGCCACAAATGTCATACTCAACATCTCACCTCACTGTAACTGAGCCTAAATTGGAGGGTTCAATCTTTAGTAAAAATCGCAAATGTTACATTGATTTCCACTTTTTTGTATCATGGATTGTTTAAGCAGCATACAGATCTAGTCCTAATGTCATTATTGTTTTTTCTTGTGAAGGTATATGGGCAGGTATGAAAACTTGGGGCTATTTTGATGGGAAAACTTATGAATGGGTGGGAATAAGTCAACAATGCAGTATTATGGGTAAGGTAAGTATTATCTTCATGCTCAATTTTCCTTATCCAAGTAGAAAAGTATACTATTTAAAAAAATTTCCAATCTAATTATATAGCTATGGAAATAATGTATTCATAAGGAAAAATGTTTACCTATCTCATCTTTTAGAATTGTCAATTGTATTTGTTTGATTATTTACAACACAGGCTTTATCAAGTATTAAACATTTTTTCCTTCTCTAATTGAAATTCTGACGTATGGAATGCTTTGAATGACTCTCAAATGCTTAGCAAATATTTTGCTATTCTTATTCGTACATAATGATTTTTTGACTCTACTCAAGAAGTCATGAATTTTCTATATAATTCACATTCCCTAAACTTTGGTGTAAATGTATTAACATTAATAGTTGTCTCCTGCAAAATCTTCCTCATACAATCTATATTAGAATTTACTAGGGTGTGAGAAACTTTTATCTTGTTTATAATACTTAAGTATATATTTTCGTTTTTCCCTATTTGGAAGACTTCCAATTGAAGTAGTATGTCTCAAATATCTGGTTTCCATCTTTAGGGACCTTGCCTTGGGTGTAGTATATATCTGTCAGGGGTCATTTCTCTCTGTAAGTTTGACTCCCCGTGTTAGTGAACTCTTCTCATCATTACATTGCCAAGACAAGAAACATATGGGTAGCACAGATGCACATGATACAAAATAACTGAAGTATGTCTATAAACTAACAATCAGTTTCATGCGATTCCCATGCTTGATAGTACTCCATCTTTATTTGGTTTGACATAGCTGGAAGCCAACAATTTTTTTTAGGGACCACATTACATTTTACCAATCTGCTTTAGTATTCAGAATAAATTGATTATTCGATTATGTATGCAGAACAATTTAAATTTAACTTTTTCCTTTGTATTTGAAAACACTTAGTTTTACAAAGCTACAATTAATATTTTACTTCCTTTATGTGTTTCGTAGCCTACTTCAGGAACCACTATTACAGGGAAGGGCATTGTCATCTGTAAATACCCTTTTGATCCAACTATTGCATTGGGCAGCTTCTCAATCATATTGTCATTCTTATGAACTATGTTTGGGGTTGTAGCTATATTTTATCCCTATAAAGGGAAAGTTGTTCTTGTGTACACTCTCTAGAGGACCAATTCTCTAGTGCTATTTTTTGCTATTGCTGTGTAAGTAAGCACAAACATATGTCTTGATAGCTTTTGAATTTAACCATGTTAGCATTTTTTATCATCAATGTTTGGAATCTTAAAAAGAAAATAGAAAAATGATAGGTGCGTTTTCAATGTACTAGTTAGCACATTTTTAATATTCTCTGTCTATAGTGTACAGTCAGTTTCTTTTCCCTGTTTAGGTGTTTGAGGATGTAAATGTTGAATGGAAGAGAAAATTCAAGGATTGGATAACATTGTTATAATTAAATGTGAGATGAGCCAGTGGAGTTTAATCAACTAGCTATTTGAAACAACTTACTACTTTAACCTTTTCAATTTTGGATATAAATAAAAGGGTGTCTGGATAGCTAAATGTGTTTTCCCATGCTAATATCATGTATGTTTATACCAGGGTAGTCTCTTTTCTTGTGGAAGCCTTGCTGATGTGGGCTACAATCACAGAGAATCTGCATAGAACATGAAATGTACATCATGATCTCACAACAAAATGCCCAACTGCAAAGACTTGCTTATATGGTGGAGCTACCTTCCTAGCTTTAGATGCTTCTTTGTTTTGGCTTATATGCCAAATGCTTTCCCTTAATGCAAGGGTAGATTATGAAGAAGATGAGGAGGACATCAAAGGTCAGTATGGGTAGGTATTGATAACTAAATATAATAGAGGAATTTTTTTTTGTTTTACTTTATATCTGTTGCAATTGCGATGTCAACCACAAGCATTGCAATGTTAGCCAACTGCCAAGTGTCATTACAATTTTTAGGGTGTCTGTCACAATTGCAACGTTAGCCACAAGCATTGTGATAGGGTTTTTGTAGTTAAGATGCCAACTGCCATCACAATTGCCAGGGTGTTCGTCACTATTGCGATGTTAGCCACAAGCATTGTGACGGGGTTGCTATAGCTGTGACACCAACTACTATCACAATTGCCAAGGTGTCCATTGCAATTATGACATTAGCCACAAGCATTGTGATGGGGTTGTTGTAGCTGTGATGCCAACTATCGTCACAATTGCCTAGGTGTCCGTCACAATTGCGACATTAGCCTCAAGAATTGTGACAAAATTGATGTCATAATAAAGTGGTTGCATAGCGATGGATAGGTGTCATAATTGTGATGGTATAGGATAGACATCATAATTTGTGATTAAAAAACATAGACGTCTATTATTGTCATAGTGGCGACACATTGCTGTCATAATTGCGACACATAGCCATCCCAAATTGATGCCAAATGTATTAGTGTAGGGAAGAGAAATAATGAAGAAATCATGTCTCCTGGTGGTCCAAGTAAAAGAACAAGACAAAGCTCAAGAAAGAAGGTGGTTGAGGTAACTGACGCACCTGCTACTGATACCATCCAAAGCACTGTGGAGGCATGTAAATAGGTGGTGAAAATGATCAAAGAGCAACAATAGTAGCTAGTTGGGTTTCTAGTAACTAATCTCTATTTTGGTGGTGGCCCCGATAACTGGTCTTTGGTCTAGGTTTTTTATCTGATTTTTGTTCATAAACTAGGTTCTAGGTCCTTGTAAAACTTGGTTTCATTTTATGCTTTTAGGTCCCTATAAAACCTAATTTTATAACTTTTAAATTGTAGGTTTTAGGTGCTTGTAAAACCTAGTTGTGCTTACTAGTTTATCTTTTTCTTTTCTATTAAGTGTTTTGGGTCCCTTCAAAACCTATTTTTACCTTAATCTAGAACATGTTCTACTAACATGTTTTAGGAAAAGAGTTGAGGATAAAAAGAATTAATATTCTTTCTCATAAAATAATAGGGACCTTAGCTAGAATTGACATTAACAAAAGAACTTCTTAGCTCAACTTTACCCCTTGAAATTTAATCTACCTCTAAAATAAACTATAAGTAAAGGGGGTCCAAAAAGGGTAAAAGTTAACACTTTAGCTTCACTTTAAAATTTTAGGGCATTCTAGCTTTGTCACTTTCCATCCCAAAGTATATATCTCTTAAACTAGTCAGGGAGATGAGACAAGGTTTAGCTAGCTAGTGTATTCTTAAAATGTGAGCACACTTCTATGAGTCATTATATCCAAGATTTTTCAAGAATGAGGTCTTGAATGGTGGCTCATATCTCTCTATTCATGGAGTGCAAGGGTTTGTAATTGAGGCCCTCAACTTGACCTAGTTTGTGCCCATGCAAGTACACCATAAAATGAGAGATTCAAAGATACAATATGCATGCAAATGGAGATGAAAACTAATCTATATGATAAAAATGCAAAACAATGCAAAATATAATCTACCAATACAAGATCTAATCTATGAAAGCAAGATCTAAGCTAATATGAAAATGCAAAGATGGATCATGATGATGGAAGCCATTGATGCATGAGAGAAGAAGATAAGAAGATAGAAGTTCTCCATAAAAAGATTTAATTCTCAAACTCCTCCAAAAATTGGTCTCTAAACCTGCAACATAACAATAACATAATCCTGGATATCTAACCTCCAGCATTACAATAGTATAGTTGTGGATGTATGTAAAATGAGGAGAGGGCTCTCCCTTATAAAGAAGATTGGATGATGAAGATTAAGAGGAAAAAAGATTTAATCAAGGGTGGAGAAAGAATGATCCATGTGAAATAAAGATCTGCCCATGAAAAAATAGGGAAAGAATTAAATGAAATCCCACTTAGAAATATGTGCATTTAAGTGTAGAGGAATTTTAAATTTTTATTTATTTTATAATTTCCTCTTTAAGTGGGGATTTATTTAATTAAAAGGGAGCAAGTTCTTTTAATTAAATAATAAATATTTAATTAAACTAAAAAAAGGTTTTTATCTTAATTAGTCAAATGTGGATGAATTATTTAATTAAAAGAGATGTTTTCTTTTAATTAAATGGGGACTTATTTTATTTAATTAAAATGGATATTTTCTTTTAATTAAATAAGACTTAGAATAAGATGATAAACCTTAGAAAATATTGAAATAATCAAATTTGATCAAAGAAATTGGTTTGAATTAATTTAATAAAATATTGCAAACCATTGATTCAAGAAATTGATAAATTAAATAATGAGGGACCATAGTCTAGGTGACCATTTTAGGGTGCATATAGTTGTCCCTCTTTGACTAATGTGTGATCAATTTGGGAACACATGTAGTCAAAGAAAGAAATTGAAGTGTGAGGTTGATTCAGGATCACAAAACAACCCAGATGTGTGATCGATTTGGTAACACATCATGACAAAGAATACAAATAAGTTTTGACTTTAAAAAGTTGAGGATAAAATTGATAAAATTGAATCAAGGATTGAAGTTGATAGATACTACCCCCTCGTGATTAAAAAAAATGACATAGGGGAGAAACAACAAATTGATAAATTTGATTAAATCAAACAAAAGATAAAGTTCTTAAACCAAGGTAGATCATCAAGTGTGAGATATTATGCCCCAAAGGTGAATTAGAAGAAAAGATGTGGGGTGAAAGTGAATGGAAGATAGAAATTTGAAAGATATGGAAAGAAATAGAAAGAAGAATATAAAATTTTCCATAAGAAATAGAATGCCCCAAAATCAATAAACTATTTAAGCTAGAAATTTTGATTGAGACAATGAAAGAATATAAGGAAATGAAGATCAAAACATGACCATACTTGATTAAAAGTCCATGATAAAGATGAAGGGAAAACCCTCCCAAACTCATAATGTAGCCTAAAAATGCATACTAACATGAAGTCTAATAATGCAAGCTACATGAAAATGCAAAGATTTACTTGCAAGAGAGCAACTGTAACATAAGATTTTGTGTTCATCATTCGTTAGAGAATGTAAAAGAACTTATTTTCATCATTGGGCCATTATTAATAGACATCAAAAAATCACACAATCATTAGTAGTCACAAATGTAACTATGAAGATATGAAGATGATTTATATCAGATTAGAATGTGGAAAGATTCTAACATAAGCATCAAAGACATAAAGGTCAAGATGATTGCAATGTTAGCTTACCCAATTTAATGTAGCAAAATTGTGCTCACATCAAGGCATAGATGCTTGGATAACCAGAAGAATAGTTGTACAAAAATAGTCAACGATGATGCCTCAAATCTCCTAAGTGTTTCAAGGGGACAACAAGAGACACTCTAGAGTTTCAAGACCACACCCACAAGCATAAAACAAATAAAACATGTCCCATGCCCCAAGTCCTCTAGATATGCATCCCAGAGAGACTTATCAGACAAGGACACTCAAGGAAAATCAATAACAGTTAGCACATAAAGAAAAGGTCATGACATATAACTCAAACATTAAGTATTTATGTTTAAAATTTGAAATGTATTAACTAATACTGAGTTTCGAGGATAAGGATTGAATGCTTGAAAGTAGGGAAGATCACATGACAAAATTGGCTAAGACCAAATCAATAAGTGTTGAAAAACACTCGATGTCAGGGGTTGTATAGAAAAATAGAATTGGCGTGGTGTTGAAAAACACCAATTGTCAGGTGTCCTAAAGACTAATGCATCCAAGAGACTGAAGCTAACATAGTTATGCCCCCTAGAAAAAGATCAATTTCGAACCAAGGTAACAAGGACAAGGCATGACGGAGAAAGGCTAAGTGTTGAGGATGAATGTTAAGAAATAGAGGTGCAAAGGCCTCAAGTAGCACTCATTTCTAGGTTTTCACCACTTGGATTTAAAAAATAAATAAATTTTTTAAGGACTTTTTATAATTTTGACAATATTTCATTCTTTTGTATTTTTGAAATATATCATTTTTTTGGTATTTTTTCAGGATCAATAAATATGTACAAAGATGCCCCTAGATAGAATGAGCATCACTTCCAAGAAAGAGCACATTATTTAGTCCCAATGTCTAAAAAGGTAGAGGACATCATGGGGCAATAAGTTGGTGGATATGATGGATAAGCAAGGTGTGTATGAAGCAAGTGAAAGTGATCTTCAAGGATTGACTCCTCAAGAGTGCCAAAGCTAGGGAAAAATTGTCATGCAAAGGATGTTTGAACAAGAAATGAAAGACCATCATAGGATAATTCATTAAAGCATAATGTAAAAGTGGGAAAGATGAAATCCAAAGGAGTAGACATGTCAAGAGGCTTCATAGCATCGTATTTTACTCTTTTTTATTAGATCAAGACCAAAGGGGTAAATGGGAAAAGGATAGTGAAGACTAGAATGATTGGAGGAAAATATATATGAAGGCTAAACATGAAATGAATGAAAACAAGATCATCATAAGATAGCTCACAAGATAGCCAAATGTTTGTGTATAGGTCAAAATTGTCAAGATCAAAGAGAGAAGACAAAATGGATGAAAGATGTAGAAGAACTATGCATGATGCTTGATTGTCAGGTTTTCATCAGTATTTATCCAAGGCACCACATGGGAGTGGCTTTCACTATAGGACAAATTTATTTCTCATTACTTTTGCTACCAAGGTGCCTGATTACTAGGTTTTAACCAAGGTACATGTTCAAAATTTTCATTTTTTTCATTTTTTGGAAGAAGTCAAGCTTTTTTCAATTTAAATAGTGCTCCTATAGGAAAGATGAGTCATGATAAGCCAACATCATACATAAGTATACTCAAAGATACTAATAGGATGATGGAAAGGAGATGGAAGATAATGTGTATGATTTCAAAAGATAGAAGGAATATGGATAGGAGGTAAGTGTAGGCTTGAAAATATTGCATAAGGGTAGGTGAGAATGTAGGCAAGATCAACATCAATAGACAACTTGAAGGATTGTGAAATGATGGAGTAATCATGGAGGAAATAGTTTGAGGTTTAGATGTATGAGGAAGTAAGAGAATTTTGGAATAAGTGGAAGTCTTTGGAAGCTTCTTAGGAATATTTTTGGAAGAAGATGGAGTAGAAGCCTTTGGAAGCTTAAATGCCAACTTTGAAGTATTTTCAATATTCAAGTCTTTCAAAAGAGACTTGGGAATCCATATAGATTTAGATTTTTCTTTTCCTTTTGATGCTTTAGAATGCATTTCTTCAATGATGGATTTAGGAACCCATATTTTCTTTGATTTAGCTTTTTGGGTAGTAGACCTTTGTGGTCTCTTGAATAATTTTTCTTTCCTTTCATTCACATGTCGATTAGATGGGACATAGTGATATTCATTTTTCAATAGATTCTTTTGTTTGTTTTTAAATTGACCATCCAAATTGCTTCCAAAAGACTTTGGATTTTTGGATTAATAAGGATTATATGACTGGTTCATATGGATAGATGAATGAGAATTCATCAAAGATGAGTATCTTTGTTGATCTCAAGGTATGATAGGAGAGCTAGGAGATGAGATAGGAGTGAAAGTAGGATATGGAGGAACATAATGTCCCAATATAGATGGAAGGTTTGAAAGCTTTATCTTTGACGGATAGGGACGAAGGATAGATTTAGGAGATGCAAATGGATAGTGAATGGGGATATTAACATCTTTAGAGTGAGCAATGTGACCAAGGCCATCAATAGACTCATGAGGATCTTTAATAGGTGAAATACCTTTGATAGGAGTATGTAAAACTTGAGCATAATTTTGAAATGAATATGGAGAATTAGAACAAGAAAGGATTCTTTGATCTTGACAAGTTTCTTTGGATAAAATAGGCATAGAACTTTTATCACAATTTTCAGTAAGCTTAAGGGAAATAATGGAAATAGTTTCTTCATCATACTTATGAAGTGGATAAAACATAAATTTGGAGGAGTGACATCTTGATCTTTCTTGACATTTTTATTTTTATCCTTTTGAGAGTCCTCTTGAGATGGATCCACTTCTAAGGGCAAGGGAGTATATGAGGTTTTCATGATAAGATCTTGAAGGGGTAATGAAGGACTAGCTAAAGTGGGCATAGTAGACATAGCATCGCACGAAGTTTGAGGATGTTTAGTCTTAGAAGCATGAAAAGTGTTTTAGGCCAAGTGTAGATTAGCTTGAGTTTTTTTAAGAGGAAGCCCTTGAGGATAACTATAGGGAACTGCATGAAAAGAATTAGGACCTTTGTTTGATGGAATAATGTTGATAGCTTTGAAGCTTTGGGAGATACATAAGTATTGGAAGAAATGGAGGTATCAAGGAAACCATCACTAGACATAGGTTCATCGACATGATCTTGCTCAAGAGAAGCATCTTTAATACATAGGTCTTTAGGAATTTCAACATCAATGATTTTGTCATCAATAAGATCTTGAATTATACGTTTAAAAGCAATAAATCTTCAATTTTATGACCTTTGCATGTATGGTAGCCACAATATTGATAATCTCTCCACCAATAAGGTTTTATCTTAGGTTCATAAGGTGTAGAAAATTTGTATTGTAAAGTAATGATCTTTTTTGCAACTAAAGTCTCAAGCACCATGTCATATGAAAATCCCAAAGGAGTAAAAGTTCTCTCAAAAAGTATGTCTAGGACCATTTTTGTCATTCTCATCTTGATCAAAGATAGGCTCATCATGAAATATTGACATATTATCAAAGGAGTTATTCTATCTCAAGAGGCCTTTTGATCTATAAGATGAAGAAAATTGATGTCTGGGAGTAGAAGATGTAGACCTTGAAAAAGAGAAACTAGCAGGTAAGTCTAGATATTTTTTAATGGCAGAGGAGAACTCATAATCATCTAGACTTGATTGAGGTTTGATAGCATAGGGTTTGAAGCCCATAGTGGTTTTGAAAGCATATAAAAGGAAAGAATCCTTAAGGATCAATCTGATGGATGTGTTCCCTTTTGTTCAAAGTGGGGAAGGTTCTAAAAATTCAAGCACATCAAACACACCAATAACCTATTCAAGTTTCTATAAGGATGCACAAACTCAACTAGGGGATGTCCTCGATATACACAAGGTACATGAGGCCCAAATCTATAGATGAAAGAGAATACTACCAAACAACTAGGAGGACATGGTAACCCAATCTCCACCTTCACTTTCCAAAGGTATAAAGTTGTTTAGGGCTTAACCAAGATCAAAAATATTGCTATGTTCAAGAGACCTATCTTTAGATTCAAGTCATGCTATTTATACTCCACTGGTACACGAGAGTTGATATCATCCCTTGCAGTGACCACTTCTCTAGGAAGGCCCCCTAAAAAAATAAAAATTCATGATCCCTTATTTAGGTTCCCCTCAAACTCCTTAACAAGGATGCAGGAAGAAAACATCAATAAGAAAATCTTTGGGATTAAAAGACAAAAGGCGTTTCTTATTTTAAGCTCAAATCCAAATGTGAATGATTCATTTTAAGCCCTTTTTTCAATGGTGGGAAGACACAGCAAACAATTTGACAAAAGAAAAAAAAATTATAATGAAAAAGAACACAATGATCAATTTTTATAATTCAAATGAGAAGGTTTGGAATGTGTGCACCTTGATTTCACGCTTTCCATTTTTTTCCATTTTTTGCTCTTTAGAGCTCAAAATTACCTTCACAAACTTCAATCAAGCACATGAAATCGTGAAGAAATAAGAAAATTTACATGAAAATATATTGAACTATTTGATTCCATGAAAAATGACAACTCATATCATGCATTGCAATTTGTACAAATAAAGTGCAATTTAATCATGATTTTTAACCTAGTCAACAACATTGGACCTATATGCTATGAATTTTGATCCAAAATCATAAATGTAGAGCAAAGACCCCTGTAAAAAATCAAAGAGCTTTCCAAAAATGTCAGAATTTTGAAGAGATCTTTTCATTTGTGCTCTAGGGAGCCATTTTGTCGAAATAGACCAATTTTTGTAAATCAAATTATTGATCCCTAATATGATCTCTAAAATCAAAATACAAAGAACCAACCCTATTTAGAATTTAGAGACCTTTCAAAAAATGAATTTTTTTTTCAGAAAAATGTGCTAATTTTTTTCCCTAAAATGATTTTACATGAAAAATAAAGAGATAATTATAAAAAATAGAGACTACCTCAAAAAAATATAAAAAATGGACTGAAGCTTTTTTGATGTGTCACCAACCGGCAAAAACAAATTCAGACAAAAATGCCAAGCTATTTAAGAGATATGATCAAATCTTTAAGATCTAGGGTTTTTCATCTCCAAACAAATCCGTACAAGGGGGTTTGATATAAAAATGTCCAAAACCAATAAGTAAAGGTGGGTTTTCATGTGACGGGTGCCAAAATGTATGCTTAAAATGTGAGCACACTTCTATGAGTCATTATATCCAAGATTGCTCAAGAATGAGGTCTCAAATGGCAGCTCATAGTTCTCTATTCATGGAGTGCAAGGGTTTGTAATGGAGTTCCTTAGTTTGACCTAGTTTGTGCCCATGCAAGTACACCATAAAATGAGAGATTCAAAGATCCAATATGCATGCAAATGGAGATGAAAAATAATCTATATGATAACAATTCAAAACAATGCAAGATTTAATATATCAATGCAAGATGTAATCTATGAAAGAAAGATCTAAGATAATATGAAAATGCAAAGATGGATCATGATGATGGAAGCCATGGATGCATGAGAGAAGAAGACAAGAAGATAGAAGTTCTCCACAAAAAGCTATAATGCTAAAACTCCTCCAAAAATTGCTCTCTAAACCTACAACATAACAATAACATAATTATGGATGTCTAACCTGCACCATAACAATAACATACTTGTGGATGTATGTAAAATGAGGAGTGCGCTTTCCCTTATAAAGAAGATTGGACGATCAAGATTAAGAGGAAAAAATATTTAATCAAGGGTGGAGAAAGAATGATCCATGTGAAATAAAGATCCACCAATGAGAAAATAGGAAAAGAATTAAATGAATTCCCACTTAGAAATATGTGCATTTAAGTGTAGAATAGGATTTTTTATTTTTTATTTATTTTATTTCCTCTTTAAGTGGGGATTTATTTAATTAAAAGGGAGTAAGCTTTTTTAATTAAATAGAAAATATTTAATTAAATTAAAAGAGGGTTTTACCTTTTAATTAATTAAATGTGGATGAATTATTTAATTAAAAGACAAGTTTTCTTTTAATTAAATGGGGACTTATTTTATTTAATTAAACATGATATTTTCTTTTAATTAAATAAGACTTAAAATAAAATGATCAACCTTAGAAAATATTGAAATAATCAAACTTGATCAAGGAAATTGATTTGAATTGATTTAATAGAATATTGCAAACCATTGATTTAGGAAATTGATAAATTGAATAATGGTGATCTGATTAGGATCTAGGACTATTACAGAGGAATTCTTAACATTATTTCATAAAGTAAAATCTCAAAGCGTTAATTAGCAAATTAACACAACTTAAATGCTTAAATGAACAAAGCATAAAAAAGTAATGACTGAAAGAAAGAGAGTAGAGAGACATAAGACAAAACACGATTGATAATGGAGTTCATTCGCGGGTCGGACTACATCTCCGGGTCCTGCTCCAATAGAGGGACTGATCCAATTTGCTCCAAAATCAATTACAATTGTTCAAGATCTTCCCTTCAGGCACAATTACAACATTACTCTCCATTGTGCAGGAATAATCATCAAGTCTCCAAGATCATAATCTCCTTCTCATCACCTGGATGCCTTTCCAAAGCCTACTACCCCCATTTTATACATCAAATTTAGCCAAAAATGGGATAAAACAATTAACCAACATAATCTCCCATTTTGAATACATATTTCGAATTTGCCCCTTTTACCATTATTTTGTTATGATCTCACACCAAAATTAAGGGTTTGTTTTCAACAAATACCCTTATTTAGATAAGATTGGGCAGATTTGTTATGGATAGATAACAATTCTTCCCTTAATATTCTATATACCATAAATAGCCCATTGGTTGGCCTTCATCTTAAGAGGCCAATGGTTAGGAGTTCAACTCCCATTATCTCATTCCTTTAATTCAAATTAAATAGCTATTTTAATTCGAATTTGAATGTTTTCCCTCTTTTTATGATTTCATGATGTCATGCTGATGTCATCAAAATCCATACTTTTGCTTGAATTTGAAACCATCATAACTTTTATATCCGATATCCATTCTTGATGAAACGAAGGCCATTGGAAAGCTTTTGACAAGCTCTTCCATTTGAAATCCATTGTCAAATACTTTTGAGATGATTATTTTTTCACCCTTTTATGGCCTCTGGTCCCAGTTTGACCAAACTTTGACTAGTCATACTTTTTGCACCTAAACTCCAAGTTTGCTCATTCAAGTTATGTTGGACTCAAAATTGTGAACACTTTGTAATGATGTTGACTCTTGGAGCATTGGGACATTTTACTTTTCAGTAATTTTTTATCCACTAGATCAAGCCTCCCCACTGAAGAGTTTTCAGACCTCCCAAAGTTTGGATTACTCAGAAACAAGGTGAGGGTATAGTTCCCTCACTTTACCAATCTCCATCCATCTTGCCTTGCTTGGATGCATCCCCTTCAATCCCACTCGGAGGTATTCAACTGGTCCTCTTCGTGAAGTTCTAACATTCCTGTCATGGATGACATCTTGTGGCAATTCTGACATGTACTCTGGTGAAAGGTCATCGACTGATGGAACTTGAACACTAACGTCTTCATCCAAGATCATTGGAGGCTCATACAACTTCAGATTCTCAACATTGACAATTGAGTAAATTTGCATGTATGGAGGAAGGTTAAGGCGGAAAGCATTGGTACCAATCTTCTCTAAGATTTCAAAAGGACCATACCTGATAGGCTTGAGCTTCCTTCCTTCACCTTGCATTCTTTCCTTACTGATATGTAACCAAACTCTGTCACTAACTTGGAATTGGTGATCAATACGATGCTTATCATGCCGAACCTTATATTTTTCTTGGCTCTGCTCCAACTATGCTTCTATTGCTTGATGGATTGCTTGGACCTTCTGGATGAACTTTAAATCCTTTTCTACATCATGGCGTCCATCTACAACATCATCCTTCCCAAAAGCAAAATCCATTGGTGTCTTAGGCAAGTAACCGAAGCAAGTCTCAAAAGGAGACCTCTTTGTAGAAGAGTGTGCCGCATGGTTGTAAGCATGTTGCACATAATGAAGACTTTCATCCCACAACTTAGGATGTTTGCTGTAGTAGCCTCTAAGTAGATGCACAACTGTCCTGTTCCCTACCTCTGTCTGTCAGTTGGTCTACGGATGGAAGGTTGTACTCTTCTTCAACTTGGTGTCCATGAGTTCCCATAAAGATGACCAAAATTCCCCTAAGAATCAAGAATCTCAATCCAATACAATAGAAGTAGGTAACCCAAAATGAACCCATACATTTTGAAAGTACAAATGAGCTGTCAGTTCAGTAGTGACCTACTTTTTACAAGGCATTAAAATACACATTTTGCTGAATCGATCAACTACTAGATACAAATAATCATGACCCTTCCTAGACATAGGTAAACGTCCCACAAAGTCCACAGACACACTTTCCCATGGACGGGATGGTACAGGTAATGGTGTGTACAAACCCAATTTCCTATTACTTGGTTTGCTGGTTGCACACATTACACATCCTTTTATATACTTGGTGAAAATTTCCTGCATATGAGGCCAGTAACAATGTTTCTGCAATTGAGCTAATGTCTTACTTACCCCGAAATGCCCTGCAATCAAAGAAGTGTGTGCTTCACGAATTACATGTGCATGTTCATCTTTAGGAATGCATAGTTTTCCCAAGTGGTAAAAAAAATTGTCCTACACATAGTAATCTTTCTCTCACATGTTTACCCTAGATTAAAGCTGCATAGATATCCTTAAAGTTCTCATCATTAGCATATTGTTCCTGAAAACTTTCATGAACCATAGAACTATTTTGAAAGATTATCAAAGCATTCTGAACAGGAGGTCTAGATAGCATATCTGCTACTTTGTTATGGGAACCCTTCTTATACTTAATTACCAAATGAAACTATTGTAGAAAACCCATCCACCTAAAGTGCCTACTTTGTTGCAACTTAGATTGTGAGTGCAAATATTGTAGTGGCTGGTGATCGGTGTGGATTAAAATTTCTTTTCCCATTAAGTAATGTTTCCATTTTTTAACACTTTGAACTAAAGCATAAAGTTCTTTATCATATGTAGGATAGTTACTTACTGCTCCTGAAAAAGTTTCAGAGTGGTAGCAGACTGGTTTACCTCCTTGCATGAGTATAGCTCCCATGGCAAACCCGCTCGCATCTGTCTCAATCTCAAATGGTTGATGTAAATCAGGTAGAGCTAAAACTGGTGCAGTACTCAACTTTTCCTTTAAAGTATCGAAAGCCTTCTGTTGCGGACCTCCCCACTAAAAAGTTGCCTTGGTACTGGTTAATGCATGCAACAGTGATGCAATGAAAGAGAAGTTTGCAATGAACTTCCTCTAGTACTAAACTGGACCTAAGAAACTCGTAACTTCTATAATTGTACTTGGCTTAGGCCATTTTACAATACATTCGACCTTTGCAGGGTCTACTTTCAATTGACCATTCCCTACGACATAGCCTAAGTACACTAAAGATGTCTTTGCAAATTCACATTTTGACATCTTTACATATAGTTTTTCTTTTCTTAGTATATCAAATACTTTCTTTACATGAATTACATGATCATCCCAAGACTTACTAAATACAAGAATATCATCTAAATAGACTATGAAAAAGTCATCAATAAAGGGACGAAAGATATCATTCATGACTCTCATGAATGTAGCTGGTGCATTACAAAGCCCAAATGGCATAACCAACCACTCATAAAGTCCCTGTTTTGTCTTAAAAGCAGTTTTCCAAATATCAATTTCTGTAATTCTTATTTGATGATATCCACTACGTAAGTCTAGCTTAGTGAAATAAATTGCATGTTTCAACTGATCAAGTAAATCATCAATTCTAGGAAGAGGGTACCTGTTCTTTACCATTATCTTGTTTAGAGTCCCATAGTCAATACACATTCTCCATGTCCCATCTTTCTTTGGAACCAACACAATAGGAAAACCCCAAGGAGAAGTACTAGGATGGATAACTCCTTTCTCAACGAGCTCCTGAACTTGCTTTTTGATTTCTTCATTCTGCAACACTGATAAGCGGTACATGCCAATATTAGGAAGTGGTACAACTTTCTGCAACTAAATCTCATGTTGTATCTCTCTCTTAGGAGGCAATCCCTTTGGTTCCTGAAACAAGTCATCGTAAGCAGAAACAACTTTGACCATTTCAACCTTATGTTTTGGATCACATCCCTTAAATGCCTCAGATGTTTCATCTTCTTTGGATTTTACAAGCATTAACACAAAATTCTTACTAGAGTTGACTAACCTTTTTATTTGACCAACATTGACTAATGCCAGATTAGTCTTAACCTTATGTGCCCGTACAATGTATTCAATCTTGTCTTTAAACAAACGATATTTATTTTCCCCCCTATAGAAGATAGCCTGGCGATCATACAAATAGGGACTCCCAAGTACAAGACCAAAAATATCTAAAGGGACTACATCAGCTTCTACCTCATCCACAAAGTTTGCAGTGATAGAAAATTGTAACTTGCATTGTTTAGTTACTTGTAACTGTGCATCATTGCAAACCCATCCAAGAGGATATGGTTTTGGATGAGGTTTTGTAGTCAAGTTAAGCTTTTTAACAACTTCTTCACATATCAAATTAACTTGAGAACCTATATCAAATAATGTATCAACCTTAGTATGCTTGATAACAACTCGGATGTGAAATAATTCATTCCTTTGCTTATCATTCTTAGGAGTAGATTCTTTACTTGTACTTGCACTTATGCTAGAAGAACTTGTAGCTAATGAAAGAGATATACCTTTTCCTTTACCTTGAATCCCGATAGCAACAATCTTTGTCTCATCTCTGGAGTCAGATCCAAGATCTTGTTGAGTTATAGCAGCAGTCTTTTGTTTGCCTTTGTTTCCACCATATCGCTTTGGCCTCTTTTCAGGATGCAGCTTCCAGCACTTAGAATCATCATGCCCTTCTTTCTTGCAATGTGAGCATGTGGGTTTCTCACCGTCTTTCTTTACTATCGCTTTCTTTTTACCCTTTCCTTTGGCTTTGGACTTTTCCTCAGACTTAGATGGTTTTTTATCAAACTTATCAATGAAAATGCCCTTACCCCTTGATTCTAAATGTGTTGCTTGGACACATACTTCATCCAAATTACAAGGATTTAGGATGAGAATAGAATGCCTTAGGTAAGAATGAAGACCACCTATGTACTTGAGTAAAGTGTCCTGGGTATATAATGGGACATTTAATGAAATAGCCTTTTTATGAAATTCATGGGTGTAATCCTGGACAGACTAAACTTTCCCTTGCCTAAAATGTTGCTAGTTCATTATTAACTGTTGCATATGGCCTAGGGGGTAAAATTGTTTCTTTAAAGCAATAAAAAATTCTGACCAAGACAAACTAAACTTACCATGTTGTGAAGTTTCATCCCGAGACCTACTCTCCCACCAAGTTAAGGCTACACCACCTAACCGAAGAGTGGCTAACTGAATTCTATCAACATCATCTACAAGGTTTTGAACTCTACAGTAGACTTCTACTTGCTAAATCCAATCATCTAGTTTCTCGGCATTTAACTCCCCACAATATTTTGGCAAGTCAAATTTTACATCCAACTTGATTCAAGGCTTATGTCCACCCTTAAAAATATTAGAAGACTCAAAATGGGTAGAAGAAAGAGAAGAGGGGGAAGAAGGAGAAGAGGGAGAAGAAGGAGAAGATGGAGGTGTCTTTGGTGGATCACGATCAGCGCCTTTCTTTTTCCCTTTCTCCTTTCGAGCTGCACGTCTTCTCATCTTCTCTTCTCTTTCTTGTACCAAAACTTCTACCATTGTCTGCAAATTCTGAAGAGTCTTCTGAATACTCTTATCTTAAAAAGCTTGTCCACCACCTTCATCTGCCATTTGTGATGATGGTTTAGTCCTTTGTTTTCCAATCTCAGGATTGTATTCCTCGAGCTTTCCTTCGCCTTTCTTAATCCTAGATCTTATTAGCATTCAAATCTGCAATACTAGTCCAACAGAAGCTCTGATACCAAATTTGATCTAATTAGGATCTAGGACTATTATAGAGGAATGCTTAACATTATTTCATAAAGTAAAATTTCAAAGCGTTAATTAGCAAATTAACACAACTTAAATGCTGAAATGAACAAAGCATAAAAAAGTAATGACTGAAAGAAAGAGAGTAGAGAGACATAAGACAAAACACAATTGATAACAGAGTTCATTCGCGGGTTGGACTACATCTCCAGGTCCTGCTCCAATAGAGGGATCGATCCAATTTGCTCCAAAATCAATTAGAAGTGTTCAAGATCTTCCCTTCAAGCACAAATGTAGAATTACTCTCCAATGTGCAGGAATAATCATCAAGTCTCCAAGATCATAATCTCCTTCTCATCACCCGGATGCCTTTCCAAAGCCTACTACCCCCATTTTATACATCAAATTTAGCCAAAAATGGGATAAAACAATTAACCAACATAATCTCCCATTTTGAATACATATTTCGAATTTGCCCCTTTTACCATTATTTTGTTATGATCTCACACCAAAATTAAGGGTTTGTTTTCAACAAATACCCTTATTTAGATAAGATTGGGCGGATTTGTTATGGATAGATAACAATTCTTCCCTTAATGTTCTATTTATCATAAATAGCCCATTGGTTGGCTTTCATTTTAGGAGGCCAATGGTTAGGAGTTCAACTCCCATTATCTCATTCCTTTAATTCGAATTAAATAGCTATTTGAATTGAAATTTGAATGTTTTCCCTCTTTTTATGATTTTGTGATGTCATGTTGATGTCATCAAAATCCATCCTTTTGCTTGAATTTGAAACCATCATAACTTTTATATCCGATATCCATTCTTGATGAAACGAATGCCATTGGAAAGCTTTTGACGAGCTCTTCCATTTGAAATCCATTGTCAAATACTTTTGAGATGATTATTTTTTTCACTCTTTTATGGCCTCTGGTCCCAGTTTGACCAAACTTTGACCAGTCATACTTTTTGCACCTGAACTCCAAGTTTGCTCGTTCAAGTTATGTTGGACTCAAAATTGTGAACACTTTGTAATGATGTTGACTCTTGGAGCATTGGGACATTTTGCTTTTCAGTAATTTTTTATCCCCTGGATCAAATGGGGTCCCATAGTTTAGGTGACCATTTTAGGGTGCATACAACTAGTATCTAGCATCATGAAATTCACTACCTATTTTACAGGGACTATCTATTTTTTATGGATCTATGTTGGTAGTAGATGATTCTAATAGGGGTGACCTAATTGTGTGCAGAGGGTCAACTACTCATATCATGTTTATAGTTAGAGTTAATATAGGTATCTCCTCACTGCACTCCCCTACCCCTAGGGTCTCTATGACATAAGGGAAGGATATCAAAAGTGAGGAGTGGAAATTGGGCCTAGTGGATGTGGTTTCCCTCTGATCCTTTAACTACCTCTAATTTTACCATGGTTCTAGGTAGGATCATTTTATTAGTATGTTGAGACTCCCTTCCCACTACAATATTGAAAGTTGATTTTTGATTGGGCTATGGATATGAATATGTATATCCATCTCTAATTTAGGGTTGTGGTTACTATATATTCCCACCAATAGAAGGCTCCCCAGAATTGGGAGGCATTTGACCCTAGACCAAAAAACACTTTATTTGAACTACCCAACTAGAACTAGTTGTCTCCATAAACACATCATTGCAACTTGATCAATTGAAGTGGAATAGAAGTACTCTCAATGAGTAAACCAATAAAAACCATTGCATACATCTCTACCAGCTATAGATATACGAGCCAATTGAACCATTCACATTATCTATATCCTCACACATATATATGATTATTAAGGAGCCACAAAGCTTTTTAAATCTCAAATAGTGGTGTCACCCAGAGGATATACCCTATCGTATAGTAATCCCTTAAGGGATCAACTAGAAAAGAGTTGGGATGGGATCACAGATAGTCATGGGCTTTTTTTAGTAATTTAGAGATGATAATAGGATAATCTTACAGAAGGTCTAACCACTTTAGCTAACTCAAGACCTTATAATTTTGTGGGAACTTAATCCATTAATTAGCTAGACCATCATTTGTTCAATCATTCTACATGCTCATTTTGTTTTCTCTATCCTTTCTACAATTATATATCATTACATCTCCTTTATCTATGACTTTTCATAATTTATAATGTCAACTATTTATCACATTACATTCTTACATATTTCTCAATGCTTATTGCCCAACTAACAAACTAAAACAACTATTGTTCTTTCCTTAAGATCTCAGAGTGCCTGCCCTTACTTTTGGAGCCTAACCCACCTCTATTTTTATTTCCTTTGATGTATTTTCCTTGATAAAAAACTAGTTATTCTCCTTGTGGTGGTGTACATGGCTATGCTACTTGGTCAACTATATTCAAATGTAAAATTAAAGGGACCAACTATCCCCCAATTAAATTCACAAGGGGGTGGGTGTGGGGGGTGGAGGGATCATCTCCATACCCCAACTATTTAAAGGGGAGGTCTGTATTAAGTATTAAGTAAGAGATAGAGCCATCATAAACAATGGAAATACATGACTTCCCTCTCTCAATTATGCCAAGCTCGCATCACAACTCCAAACAAGATCATTGTGGAAGGGAACGAAAGCACCCCATCTCATTTTTATTACTTGATACCATCTTCTCTTACCAAAAGAAAAAATTATTGCATCCTTGCATTCACATGTAATATACCTCCACCACCCTTATCTTCATGTTGATCACTAAACCCAAAATTGGATCCTTTGAACCAGCCTACTTAATTTCACTATGGTCACCCCCACTATACTATTCCAAGGAAGCCCCCAACCCCCATTCTCCCTATCGCCTCCCCTGACTCTATTCTCATTATGCATGGAAGCACTTTTAAGATAAGCCCCACCCCATTTTCCACCTTTCTATGTACTCTCCCTGACCTTCTATTTCTTCTTCTCATTTCTCAAGAGTCGATAGAGTTTTATAGAAGGGAAAAGGTAGGGATGAGAGGGTGGAAACACCCTAAATATTTTAAGGGATATAAACTCTAGGAGACCTAACAAAAAAAGTTGACAACTACCTTTATCTTCAAACTAGAGAAAATTATAAAGAGAAAAATATCCCTCCTCCAATGAGGGGACCGAACAAGGAACAATGAGAAGCTAGGAGAGAAAACTAGATGCTCATAGAGTGTTGTGGGCCCCACATATAAATTGAGGATGGATAGCTATGACATGCATAAGGTGTTTCTATGTTTTTTGTTTGTTGGAATTTATAGTGGATAACCTAGGTACTCCTACATGTGATAGATAATGCTTTATAATATAGATGAATGCTTAGGTATACAATACCCTAGGTTTACAAGGATTGTAATTAGTCGGATATGGATTTGTAAAGATTAATGTAGGATGCAAGATAGTTGGAAGATTAGATTGGCTTATGAGTTATGATCTACATAATAGTTTACCTCAAGATGCAATATTGGGAGATCAATGTGGTGACTTGGGATCCTAACCATGTTCTCCTCAAGGCCTTAGTTTGACAAGTTGATGTAACCTATGAGCTACTCATTGGGAAATGATTAGATTAAAGTATGGTGTCATTATATAAGTATGTATTTTTTTATTCATTATAAGAAATATATGATTAGTTTGACATAAAATGTATTGCATGACATTGCAATGTGGTTTTGTGTCGCATTTGACCTCATAGATACAATTGTGGTGTAGGTTAGGCTATGGCCTGATCCGAGGAGTAGTCAAGTAGTTTAGGAATGGGAACCTTGGGATTTTTGGGAGAGATCACCTTGCTTAGGATGGGGTCATATTGGATGCACTACAATATATTCCATGGTATTAACGTGAAGCATTCTTTGAAGGATTGGATGTGATATGGGTTCTTTGCATGGCCTGGGTGGAACTCTTGCATTGGGCCATCTTGGGTATTTCATTGAGATAGGCTAGATGCAGAATTCAAGGAACACATGAATAGATGGAAAAACCCATGTTTAGTATCTGAGGATGTGCCAAGTATTCTTAAGATTTGGCATCGAGAATGTGGAACTAGGTTTACCTAAGGTTGGACAATGCTAGGCAAAGGTTCTTAGGGTAGTTGTAATGCCCAACCAGGGAACCCAAAAGAAATTAACCTAAAGTTTCACTAAGTTTACCAAACTTTCTTTTTGAAAGATTAAAACAATAGAGATAATATAGCAGAAGCAATAACTCACATACATGGGTAAAAGTACAAACTTGAGTCACCCTTTTAAAAAAGGAAAAGGCTAACAAAAGTATAATTGTTCAACTTCAATGACATAAATCTTGTAGTATTATTTAATATTTGAAAATGAAGTAAACTAATGAAATGTGTAGAAATGGATGAAGTTTAGGATTATATTTTTTAATAATTATTTGCAAAAAGAAATAATAGATTTTCCTATTTTTTAAAGATAACTTTTTAGTTGCTGAAAAATACTAAAAATTAAGGGTCTAGTTCCCACCACAAAAATACAAGGAAATAAAATTATTTCCTTTTGATCTTAGATTATTCTATAGATAATATATGTAGCTAGAACAATCAAAAATAAAAATTGACTTTAGACCTATATTTTCTCTTTTATAATGATTTAAATTTCAACTTATTCAAATCGATAGTTTTCATTTCGCACCACATTTTTGAAAATAAATCTATTTCAACCAAAAGAAAAATTATACATTCTTGAAGAGGACTCTTTCCTCTAGAATGTCATATAATTTTAAAATTTTTTTGATATTATTTACTACTTTTTTCTTTCTCAAAATTGACATCTTCTCGAGTGTTAAAATGCATACTTGTAGAATTTTTTAATTACAATATATTATATCTAATTAAAACACTATGAACTCTATATGAGAATATTCTTGACTATGAGCTTTATAAAATGGTGTTTATATGTTATTAAAAAAAATCATAAAAAATAGTAAGAGTTATTGAATCATCAGTTTTCTAAAATAATTTAATTTCTTTGGTAATTTGATACTAACTACTATAAAACATGCATTTAATAGACATTTCTGATTGGAAAAGTGTCAGACCACACATAACTTAGCTAGAATAAATTTAACAAGATCATATGTTTGAAAAAAAAATGATTTTTAGATAGAAATACTCACATTTAGTCGTTCTGATTAGTCAGCCTAAAAGGTGACACAACTTTGTACTTTTACCCACATACAAACAATCCATAAATAGATTACATCTTGTAAGGGTTCCATGACATTGAATCACATATATAATAATTAAATCTGAGACATAACAAATCCACATCATAGAACAACCACAAGTATGAATCCATTTAAATAATATATAATTACATAAGACATCATTTGGCATAACCAGAATGCATAATCATCCATTGTACAAGTCACAAGGTATGAAAATCTCAAAGAATATACATCATATATAAATAAATCACCTCATAAGATCTCTAGATAATCATGTATAGTACAACAAAATACAACCATCCAATAGAAACACAAGATCAAAATGAAAGGAACAACTGGGCAAGTACATCTAGTTGTTGGATCTCAATGGTATAAGAAACACTACCACCCAACCACATGGAACATAAATGACCCACTCCCACCATGCTGAGGAGATAATCTCAAGTCTCATATGGATATCAATCCACAAGTCATAACCAACATCTAGGTCAAGGAAAATTGGATAGAAATCTATCTCAAAGGTACCAAGACATAAATAACATCTAATCGCAAAGGCAAAAAAGATATGTAGGAAATCTACTATGCAAGTGGGCAAGTGCCATAGCATAAGCCAACTCTAAGGTTACCTTGGAAGACTATCTAGGATCTAGTGCTCCAGTGTCTCTATGTGGCATTAGTATCCTTTCATACAGATAAGGCATACTAATGAAGAAGGGCCACAACCAATCATCTTCTCTATTCCCATCCTAGCCTATACTAACACTCAAGGCGTGGGTGAGGAAAAACAATGACTCTTATCAATTCAATTTAAACCCATTTAATGAAATGCTATCACTTATTATAACAACTTACAATGGGTTACCCAAACAACCTCTTTTGGGCTCTAGCCTCCATTAAAATCCACTTCCCAATGTACACATAGATTACCTACCCTAAGTTCATAAAAATATAACTCATAAAATCATAATTTTCACCCCATTCCTTTACAAGAAACTATAAAGCACCTAAAGACAAATAAAAAAATTCACCTCAGTCCTATACAAGCAACTAGAAAGCATCTATAGATAAATCACAATAAGCACCTCATTCCTATACAAGCAATTGGAAAGCACCAAAAGATAATGGATTGAAAAATCAAAGGTTACAACAAGAAAGGCACAAAAATCACCTTAGTTCTATACAAAAAACTAGAAAGCATCAAAAGATAACTGATAAAAAACCCAAAGGTTACACTAGGAAAATCACACCATTCACCTCAATTCTATATAATCAACTAGAAAGCACTAAGAAACAACTGATTAAAACTCATCATAGAAATACGTGAATACATCACCATGGTCGGGTATAAAAGATCGTGACCAAAACATACATAACATTGTCATGGAACAAAACTCCCCAAGCCTCTAGTAAACATCCTAACTAGTCAATGTACTAAGTCAAATCCAAACCCCACATCAGTAACCCATACATCACATCATGTATATTAAAAATGCAGTTACCTAGTTCATTTGATTTTGAAAATATGAAGGTTCAATTTTCACAATTGGTTTTCAAATTTTCATTCTTCCTTTAAAAATATACCCTTAAAATTCATTTGCTAATAATTTACAGTTTCACCCTCTATAGATAAATGATCATTTAATTAAATCAATATTAGATTTAAAATAAATAATTCAATTATACCTTGTGATTTGAACAAAAATCAATTTCCAAATCTTGTAATTAATTAAACTAAATATGTTTTTAATAAATATCATTAAAATTAAATAACAATTATTAATTATTAAAATAATAACTATTAATTATTAAAACTATACTAATAATTTAATAATAATAATAATTACTATTTAATAATATAATATTTACTATTTAATATTTATTAATATCATTTAATATCAATAAATTTAATTAATAATAAACAAACTATACAAAAAATATTGATTAATTATTAAAATAATAATAATAATAAACAACGTCAAATGTTTAGGGCTCATCAGCCATCATTGTAGTAGTAGCTCCAACTGCTTAAGCAACCTTGACTGTTGCAGTAGCTATGACTACTATTGACAACCTTGGGTACCTTTGTAGCTGGCTATGGATGTAGTATAGGAGGGGGACGAGGGAGGTCATGACCCCTATTTCCCTTTTTCAACTTTTTTAAAAATTTATTTTAAAAAAAATAGAAATCACAACCCCTCATTCAAAAATGATGATTTTGATTTACTGATTTTTGATATATGATAAAAATTATCACAGTAATTACTTGCTATTGTAATTTTCATTAATACATTTATTATTTTTTTACAACTTTTTCAACATAGATCTAATTGGAAAATGAATACAAAACTTTCAAATTTGTAAATCTAGTATCTGATATTCTTTTCTTTTAAACCCCATCCCAAATCCAAAAAATCACATTATGAATCTCCAAAAACTATCAAATAAGGGTTTCCGATATCAAAATTATTCACATATGTTTTCAAGAATGATAAAGTTCAACATAAGAGTTTCAACCTAAGTTAAGTTTCAAAAACATATCTATTCAAACATGGAGAAGATAGAGAGATTTCATAGAGACAATTACTTTGCAAAACTCACAAGATCATACCTTGATCTAATGCTAATTGATCAAATGCTTAGAGCTTGCAAGAAAAATCCCTTCCTTTCAAAAATCCTCTTTCTTAGAAATTGGCCCCTTAAAACCTGTGTGTGGAGAAATGAGCTCTCATTTCTTAATAAAGAGCCTTCTCCATGTGGATTTCAGTTTTGCAATGACATGAAACCTTTTCTTATATAATTTTATTTTATTTTAATTTCACGTGCAAACTTTTTGCATTTTAATTAAAATAAACTTTATTTAATTTATTCTTTCTCTCTTTTATTAAATCATAAGACGTCTTTAATAAAATATTTATTAATTTAGCTAATAATAATATTTAGAGTTTATTATAAAAATGAAACTCTTAAATAAATTACTATTAAATTAAACAAATATAATTATTGCCAAGATTAGAACTTTACCTAAATCTCTTAAATTTAATCCTTTTATTTAATTAATTTCTCAATTAGTTAAATATAGTTAAATCTTGATTTTTCTTTATAAAATCATTGTTAAGTTAAATCATTAAATAATCATTTTATTTGATTTAATTATTACAGAAAATCACAACAAACCCACAAAGCTAAAATGAAACCCATCATAAAAGATAGAGTACTAAATCAAACTCAAGGGTCAAAATCAAGAATTCACGTCACTTGACCAATTGAGAGGGGTAAATAAATTAGATACTTGTCCTAATTTCTAGGACAATTAGCTTAGGGTTAGGATTTGGACTCAAGAATTATCTCCCCTCTTTTACCATTGAGATACTATGATAGCACATGCTCATCCTGGCATTTCAGGGAAGTCAATGCCCAGTACCTATAATCTGCATAAAAATTGAGCATGTACATATGCGTAATAAATCTAAACTAAATAGGAAATGACGTTGAGTTGTGCATCATGTAGATCCTAACTAGCAGGTGACTACAACTTCCTCCCTCAACCACATCAGAACAAACATAAGGTAAAACATACAAGTACAGGATACACATGCAAGTATGGGGTAAGTAACCATAGAAACTACATATAAATCATCCATCTATCTATCATCATGAGATAATTGAAAAGAAATTAATGAACATACATGTATCATCATTGAAAGAGTAATCATGAACACATGAAATAATTGAGTATCAAGTAGCTCATCAAATATATAACTGAATATGAACTAACATCCAATCAAATCTAGTAACCAAGTATTGCTAATTATAAAAGATAATCATAAAACTCGCCTAAAAGAATCTAACAATCCAGCATGGAAAGTAAACTAGGGGTAGGCATTATAGGAGTAGCCTAAAATACTATGTGTGAAGGTGTTTCAGTGAAGGTTTCTCAAAGTAGAGCTTAAGTGGCATGAAATGCTACCAAGATTTTGTGGTATAGCCTAGATCTATGCTGGTCCCAATATAATAATCCCTTTTTGCATGGCATGTGACAATGTTGGAAGTTGGGGACTTGCCATGATAGATCAACAATGGGTTGGGGATGATCTTGAGTGAGGGTTAATGTCCATGCATGTTGAAGGAATCCCTACACAAGGTTCTTGAGTGTATCAGGTTTATTGGTTTAGCTTTCATTGGTGAGCTAGGCTAGGCAAGATAAATGCAAAAAACTACATTTATAATTGAGCTACATTAGTTGTAGTGGTGTAGGCAGATTGCTAAGGAGACTAGGTCTTCATGGAGGCTTCAAGTCATTGAAGAACATAGAATCAGATGTCTCATGCATTCTTGTACAAGGCATGTCTATTGATTTAGTATTTGTGATGCAATTTGTAGTCTTAGTATTAGATAAGGAAATGAAGTTAGGATGACTTGGGTTCTACACAAGTTTTTTAATGCTCACTTTCAAAAGGCATAGTCTAAAATCATTTTGTGTACACTTTATGTCAATGTGCATGAGCTCTTTTATAGTGTCACACGAATAAAAACTATGATACTATGATATATTGTATTAGATTAGTTCTTTGATATGAGTAAGGAAATAATTATGTTAAAGGATGGATTGATTATGACCTAGGCAGTTAGATCAAGAAGCAAAGGCTAGTTGCATGATCATAAGGTGATCCATTTTCTCTTTTTTCTTAGCATGGATAAGGATAAGTTAAACTTTTGATGTAGTTTTCTTGTATTTTTCTTGAGTCCTTCATCATGAACCATGTAGACCAAGTGTTGTACCATGGAGACTTGAATTTGGATAAATGTTATAGGCAATCTGGGCTTGCACTTCTATTGCATTTCCTAGTATAGCCTTAGCATCTAGGCCTATGTAAATGAGGATACCTCCTTGGTAGTTAGTCATTTTTAGCTCTCATTTGTGAGTCTTGGTAATGTAGTGGTCCTTTGTATACCATTCATATCAAGTACCTAATGCAACAAGTTGGAGGTATTATGTTTGGGTGTTTGATTTCTAATAGGTTTGAAGAAGTGTTGGGATCATATCCTTATGGGGGATGTGGTGTTCCTAGTTTAATTCTTGTTATACAAGAATACAGAAATCTAGTTGTGTCTCTTTCCTTGCCTCAACTACTCTTTTTCTTGATGATCTACTTAATCACAATAAGCCTTATTATGTATGGAGAATAGTTGGTGACGTTGAGGATATCCATCTCATGCTCGACCATAAAATCTTGAAGTGTAGTGTTAAGATCATTTGGTCTTTTGATGGGGTTAAGGACCAAAGGTGTAAGTCAAGTATACCTTTAGTACAATTATTTGTGTGCATTGAATCAACATCATATCTTTATTTTGTGGCTCTTTCTTATAGAGATGACTTAGTGTAGTTCTTAGTTGAAGTTAAAGAGGGGTATAGGTTACTCATTCTTATCTCTATGTGGGTTGGTACTAGATGAATGGACATGTATACATCCCATAACATATTAAATGTGATTCACTTGGGTTTGGTACAAATTATCTTAGATGGTTGTTGTTTCCTTGTAGTAGCCACAATATCAAATTCATAGATCTCACTACAATTTGGTGTTTAAGACTTGTGCTAATGAGTAGACTTCATGATAAGGGTTGAAAAAAAAAGTGTGGAGGATAATTGGAAAAGTAAATCTTTGAGTTAGATCCTTATGTGGAAGAGTATCATGCTCTATAATCTAGGATCATTTCAAATCTTGGTGTGTGCCACTTTTGGAAGGTGGTATGGATTCTTGGTTACAACTTAAGATTGGGTTATGATTCATGTTAGAGGCATTTCACCATTTGTTCACTTATTTCATCAAACTTAGTGGTGAGATTATTTGCTTATGCATGATTTTTGTGTTAGTCTTGGAGTTCCAAATGTCATTTCCAAACTCTATGTCATGACCCATAGCTTGCTATGGGTTATTTTTGGTGTGTTATCTTTGCAATCTTCTAAGAAATAGTGGAACATTCTCATGATGCTAAGAAATAGTGGAATGTGCTCATGATGTGTCATGTTAAGTCATAGGATTTAATGTGAGGTGTTTTAGAATTATTTCTTTATAGGATGAAAGTTTTAGGAAATCACTTGGTCATGTTGAAATCCTATCATTTATGTCCTTGGTGGATTCTTGTAAGCTGATTTATAATGGTTAAGTTTTGATGTGATCTCCTTGATATGGTGGGATATTCTAGTATATAGCATGCATGATTCAAATCTAGTGTTGATGTCATTCTTCAAGTTCTCCCCAGGATTAGATTTCTAATTGGAAAGTTGGGCTTCCAAATTGCTTGACCTAAGGTCATGTGCATTCTAGTTTCTTAGTGATATTGAATTCTTCATTTGGTCACTTATGTAGGGTACGTTTCATTTTTATGTTGTGATAGAAATTCTGAGAAGGGGTTAGGCTTCTTTCTTGCACTATTTTATGGCATGTATATGATAGAGTGATGGATGTAGGTTTCTTTATATATTTATTTAGGCATCAAACAAGACCATTAATGGGAAAGATTTTACCTAGTGCCAAGTGGCTTCAAGGTTTGACAAAATAGTGGAAACTAGAAATAGATTCACTATTTGTATGATTTTAGGGTGGAGTCTCTAAGGGTTGTGCAACTGCTTCATATTTATCTTGCTTAACTTGCACTCAATTGATGCATTAAGGATGTAAGATTTTACGTGTAGATTTCTAGATGGTGTGCCTTGGTGAGGCCCTTCATAATTGAGATGGTATTATTCATGTCTAAGTTTCCAAATCTTTTGAAGAGATAGGTTTGGGAGCTCAAGACACCGTTTGAGGAAAGTTGGTGTAACAAAGATATCTTCCCAAGGTTTTCCAAGTTACATTACTGGTAAGGAATTGGGATAAGATGTTGATGTGGACTTGACTATTAATGTAATGACCATCTACGATGGTTTAGTTCCAAGGATTGGAGATAGGTCTTGTGGGTTCTATGATGCTACTGAGAGCCACAAGATGGTGTAACTGACATCCAACTTAGGTAACTAGATGATTTAGATGGTTATTTGGATGGGTTTTGTTGCAATGTTATCAATTGAAATTGAAGTGATGATCAAATTTCTTATCTTTTGGAATATTCTTGTCCTTGGTACCCTTGTACACTAAGATATCTAAGAGTGTTACCTAGTGATATATTATCTCAAAGCTATTGCAAGGGTCCTAGGCTGCATTACAATGGTGTAGATCATGACTATGTATTTTTTTTGAGCTGATGCATTTTGGTACTTATAATTCAAGTCAAGACACTATTGGGTTTCTAGTGCAAGTAAAATGAAGAAATAATTTCAAAAGGAAATTGGCTAGTAAATGGAAGCTTGAGTGACTGGGAATTATTAAGGAATTTCCTAGGCTAGAAGCAGGCGATAGTGTTATCACATAATTTTGGAATAGATTATAAATGCCATTGCATGGTGAGGCACCTATGAATTGGGTCCTATTAAATCCACATGACTAGGATTGGTTTAAATAAAGTAGATCTAAATGAGAAAGTTTCTCTATGAGCAGAAGGGAAAGTTACTTTGTAGGTTAGAATTGTTGAAGAATCTAGAATAGACTTCAATCTAGATTGACTAAGGATGTTATCTTAAGTGGATTATTAATTGGAGACATGAATCTAGAGTGGTTCAATTTTTTGACTCATGATTTTGGTAGATGTAGTGTAGATGGTATAGTGTTATCTTGGGGGCTAGATTGAGCAAGTGGTACTTTTCTTAAGTCTAAAATTTTGATAGTGCTAGTGTCAGGAGGTTGCCTAGTTTAAATGCAGGAGAATGTTGTGGCCTCATAGATAAATTACCATAGATCAATTAATGATGGATAAACATGAGATGCATAAGGTATCTCTATATTTCCTAGGAGTTGGAATCCATAACAGATAACCTAAGTACTCCTACATGTGGGGCAAAATGATTTATAATATGGATGCATGCCTAGGTGCACAATGGCATAGGTCTATCAGGATTATAATTAATCAAATATGGATTTGAAAAGATCTATGCAAGATGAAAAATGGTTTCAATATCATATTGACTTATGAGTTGTGGCATTTAGAATAATTTAGCTCAAGATGCAAGATTGGGTGCTCAATGTGGTGACTTGGGATCCCAATTGTGTTCTCCTTGGGGCCTTAGTTAAACAAGCCAATCTTGCCTATGAGCTACTCATTGGGAAATAATTGGATCTGAGTATGGTGTTATTATATAATTATGCCTTAGTGTATTCACTAGAAATGGTATATGAGTTTCTTGACATGGAATATCTTGCACGATGTTGCATTATGTGTCTATGTCATGTTTACCCCCACAAACATAGTTGTGGTGTAGGTGAGGCCTTGGGATGATCTGAGGAACATTGAAGTGATTTAGGAATGAAAGCCTTGGGATTTCTAGGAGAAATCACCTTTCTTTGGATGGGTTCATATTAGATGCACTATATTATAGTCTATGGTATTAAGGTGAAGCATTCTTTGAAAGGTTCAAACATTATATGTGTTCTTTGCATGACTTGGGTTTAGTTATTTGATTGGAGCTTCTTGGATATTACATTAAACTAGGGTAGATGCATAGTTCAAGAAACATGTGCATTGACCAAAAAAACCATGCTTAGTACATAGGATTGTGCCAAGTATTTTTTAGAGATGGGCTTAAGAATTTGGAACTAGGCTTTCTAAGATTGGATAATGCTGGGAAAAGGTTATCACGGGTGTACCCTTATAGGTTGTGTATGAAGGTTGTCAAATGAAGGGTTCTTGGAGTAGAGCTCAAGTGGCATCAAATGCTACCAATGTTCTATGGTATAGCCTAGAGTTATGCCAGTCCCAATGGAACAATCCATTGTTGCATGGGATGTGCAATAGCCTAGAATTGGAAGTTGGGGATTTTCCATGATAGAACTATTGTAAATTTTTCTAAGAGGAGATTATGGGAACACATTGATGTTTTCAATTATGGAAAAATATATGATGTATTTAGTAAGCATATTCTAGAGTTATATTTTGGAGAACATAACTCAAAAAATTGTCTAAGTATTTTATAGAATAATAGTTAATAGAGACACCTTTTAGATTTGTGAAGTTCATAGGAAGAATAGTGGCACATGTGCACTTGAGGGAATATATAAAGGGCATAAGGATCCTAGATCTTATATTGCATCTCATTATGAGTTATACACACAAAGTTATTAAAAAAATTTCAATTGTAGTCATGTACAAGCATAACATAGCAAAAGAAAGGAAATGGTAATTTTTGTTAAGGAATTGTTTTTTCTTACCAAAAAAATTACTTATCTAATTAGGGAAACATCCTAGAAGTTAATACTAAGTGGGAAAAGTTCAATTTTATGATTTGGGACACGTGAAGACTTAAGGCTGATAGGACCAAAAAAAAAGGTATAAAGGAAGGGAGAGTATCTTTTGACATAAAGGTATATGTAAGATGTGTGATATCTTTTGACATTATAATATACTTGTTATATGATACAAACTTTATGTTAGAGAAGAGAAGGGAGAGTATATGAAAATTTATGTACAAAGAATTACAAAGGACAAATCAGATATTGAAAATATCAACATTGCCAAAAGGTTTTGTATCTATACATTTTGTGTACAAAATTTATCATTGTATATGAATATTTTAGCAATGGGGTTAGCTTGCTAGTTTTGTAATTATAAAACCAACACCTAACAAAGTTGAGGCTTCTAATAATGCCTATTCCACTAACAAGGACATAGACACTATGTGAATGTAAAAAACTCCTAATGGGGTCAATGTCTTTCACAAGATACTTTTGATTAGTGAATCATTTTGTGAGTTAGTTAACAAATAATGGTGTTGTAAGTTGCATTGTATTACTGTTATGTTTACTTTTTAGTTTATTCCCATGTGCATATTTTAAGCTATTAAATATATCCATAGTTGGGAAAAAGGTTGTGGAATATTGACTCACCACCTTCTCAATATTTTTGATTTCTAACAAGACCAACACTAGGTTTAGGATGAGCTCAAGTGAGGGTTTATGTGCATCCATGGTGAAGGAATCCTTCTATAGGGTTCTTGAGTGTATCAAGTTTATTGGTTAATCTTTAATTGGTGAGCCATATTATGCAAGCTAAAGGAACAAAACTACTTTTGGCTTTGAGCTACATTGGTAATGGTGACATAGGCAATTTTCTAAGGAGACTGGGTCCTTGTGTAGGATTCAAGTCATTGTAGCACATAACATGGGATGTCTCATGTATTCTTGTGCAAGGCTAGTTCATTGATTTAGTATTTTTGATGTATTATTGTAGTCTTGGTATTCAATAAGATAATGAAGTTGTTGAGAATTGTGTCTCAACCTTGCAAACTTTTTCGAAGAACTCTAGAATTTTTTTAGAAAATTCTAGAATTTGTTTGTGGAAGTTTTCCACATGTTTATGAGTTGGAAAAAAGTGTATGATTTGTTAACAATGTGTCTAGTCTCTAGAACAATGTAGAAGGGCTATTTTTAGAGGGTAAACAACTCATTATATGACTTTTATAGGGTTCTAAACTAGAGGACAAAATAATGGACGAAAATGGTATTCTTGGAGTTACAAATTACAAGTGGGTAACATGTGGCATGGTTATTTTTGCCCATGGTTTTGGCCCATGGTTTTGTAAAACTAAAAATGGTTTCCAAGCGGCAAATCACTATAAAAGGAGGGATTGGGAGGTGTTTTAATCATCAAGTTTAGTTTGCAAGATTGGTTCTAGAAGGAGTCTCTCTGAGTTTGAGTTTGAGTTCGAGTTGTGGTGATGTGCTCTTATGAGAACTTGCATTGCAAGTGTATTGTAATCTTCTAGATTTGAGAATACATTGTGTGGGTTTTGGAGGGTGAGGGTTTTCTCTTGAAAGGGTTTCCCTATGGTAATTATTGTATTATGAGTTGATTATTATTTTCATTATGTTATTATGCATTTCTTGAGATCTCTATAATAGTTAGTCAAATTTTCATAATCATCCTCTCAAAGATTAGTGTAGGAAGAAATTTTGTGCACCTATACCTCCTTACAAGTAGTATTAGAGCCTGGCCATTTTTGGTTCTATTTTTTGGGTATAGGTTTTTTGAGCTAATCAAGGTTTGAGTGGGACCTTGTGTAGAGGTTTTATTTCTATGTTGCAAGATTGCAAAGATGGCAAGCACATCAGGGAGGATTGATGTAGAGAAGTTTTTTGGCACAAACTTTGAAATGTAGAAGCTGAAGATGGAAGATCTATTGATTGATTGAGATTTATGGGATATAGTCGATGAGAAGAAGTTGAGGCCCATAGATCCAACTTTAGCCACAAAGTATGATGTGGTAGATAGAAAATCTGAAAGTCTCATTATATTGTGTCTTTTAGACTCTATACTTATTAATGTTCATAAAGAACCTACCCCAAGGAAGCTTTGGAAGAATCTAAGTGAAATCTATCAAGAGAAATCACTTGTAAACAAGATTTTCTTGAGGAAGAAGTTGTATTCCTTAAGAATTAAAGAAGGTGAACACATTTCTAAGCATCTTGAAAGTTTTAATATGTTGGTGACTCATTTGACCTTAGTTGGGATGTCGATGGATGAAGAAGAAAGGTGTCAAATATTGCTATGTTTGTTGCTAGACTCATGGGACAACCTTGTCATGGCCATAGGGAGAACTTCAATCATCTTGAAGATGAAGGACATTGCTAGTTCTCTACTTTCTGAGGAGATGAGAAGGAAGGTCTCTCTGAATGCCAAAGAGGCTTTGAGTGTTCAAGGAAGACCAAAGGAAAGAGGCAAGAACAAGAAAAATCATGGCCATTCTAAGTCCAAGAATAAGGGGAGATCAAAATCTCCTAGTAAGTCCAAGGCAATTTGCTAGAATTATGGCAAACTTGGACACTTCTGAAAGGACTGCAAAGAGGAAAAGAAAAAGAAGAAGATATATTCTAATTCTAAGTTTGAGAAAGAAAATGGAGATTCTTTCATCACAACCTTGGCCACTCATGTAGGTGACAATGCTTGGTTGATAGACTCAGATGCATCTTTTCACATAACTCCTAGTAGAAATTGGTTTAGTAAGTATGAAAATTTTGATGGTGGTAAGGTGTATTTGGGTGATAACTCAATTCTTGATATTGTTTATTGTCAAAGAATTCATGTGAAATTTTATAATAATAGAATTAGAAAAATTGATGGTGTCTTGCATATCTTGGGACTAGTGACGAATTTTTTATCTATTAGTAAACTAATAGATGTGGGTGTGCATGTTGAGTTTTCTGAAGTAGGTGTCAAAATGGTGAGAGGTGCCATGGTAATAGCAAGAGGAAGCAAATTGGGTACATTTTACTAGCTTGATGCATGCATGGTTGAGTGAAATAGTACTTTTGATAAGACTATGAGGAGAACTACTTTGTTGCAGAAGGAGAGGGTTTCTTTTTCAACAGATGGTCATGGTTTTTGGGTACCCAAATGTGCTCTATCTATTGAATCAAAGTTACCTATAGAAAAGACTAGGTTATGGCATTGAAGACTCAGCCACATAGGTGACAAAGGTCTATGAACCTTAAAGAATAAAAACCTTGTTGATGGGTTGAATGACTGCAATCTTGATTTTGATTTTTGTGAGCATTGTATTTATGGTAAACAAAACCACATTTAGTTTTACTCAAGCTCTCATAAGTCCTCATATATTTTGGATCTAATCTATTCAAATGTATTTGGTCCAGTTGATGTTCCTTCTATTGGTAGATCAATTTATTATGTTTCTTTCATTGGTGATTTCAGTAGAAGAACATGGGTTTATTTTCTTAGAAGTAAAGTTGAAGTTTTCAATCATTTCAAAGAATTTAAAGTAATGGCTAAGTTGCAAATTGGAAAGAAAATAAAGTGTTTGAGAACTAATAATGGCGATGAATATTTCTCCAATGATTTTGACACATTTTGTAAATATTGTGGTATTAAAAGAGAGAAGACAACCCTATATTCTCCACAATAGAATGGAGTTGTAGAAAGAATGAATAGGATCTTGATGGAGAAGGCTAGGAGTATGCTGAGTGGAGCTAGACTGGAACAAAATTTTTTGGCCAAAGCTATAGCCATTGCCTACTACCTAATAAATAGGTCTTCTACATTAGCTCTTGTTGATAAGACACCAATGGAAGCATGGTCAGGCCACAAGCCTTTACTTAGACATCTAAGAGTTTTTATTTGTGAGGCATATGCTCATGTGCCAAAGGAGAAGTAGAAAAAATTAGACAAAAAAGCTATCAAATGTATCTTCATCAGATATAGTTATGGTATGAAAGGATACTAGCTTTGGGATCCTATTGCACAAAAGGTATTTTAATCCAAAAGTGTTATTTTTAGAGAAACTAAGTCTTCGTCTATTACATTGCAACCATACTAGATAAAAGAAAAGAAAGATGTGATTCAACTTCCTACTATAGCTAAGAATGTTGAATCAAGGCCCTTAGAAAGACAAGTTGTTCAAGAGAGCTCTATGAGTTTTGAATTATTAGAGGAAGAGGGAGAACCTAATCATGAACCTAAACCTAAACCTAAACTAGATCTTGTTTGAAGGTCGAGTAGACAAAGGAAAGCACTAGAAAGGTATGGATATTCTCTTGATGATTAGAGGTGTATATTTTCTTTGAATGCTACTATTGATAAACCAAAATCTATAGAAGAGTCTCATGGTATGAATGATTTAGAGTCCTAGAAGATAGCCTTGGAAGAATGAAGAGGAATGACACATGGGACCTTGTACCATTGCCTAAAGGATGGAAGCCTGCTGGTTGTAAATGGGTGTTCAAAAGGAAGATGGGTTTAGATGGAAGCATTGAGAAGTATAAAGCATGATTGGTTGCAAAAGGTTACTCCCAAGTTGCAATAATTGATTATGGTCAAATTTTTTTCTCCTATAGAAAAAATTCCATCCATTTGATTTTTAATTTATATTGCAACAGCTTATGATCTAGAAGTTGATGAGATGGATGTGAAGACAACTTTCCTTCATGGAGATTTGGAGGAATAAATTTATATGACCCAACCAGAGCACTTTGTGGTGAAAGGTAGAAGTCATTTGGTTTGTAAATTAAAGAAATCCTTGTATGGTTTAAAACAAAGTCCTAGGATGTGGTACCAAAATTTTGATACGGATGTATTGAGTTTTGGATTTGTGTGATCCAAATCTAATCACTATATATATTACAAATCTGATGGTGATTATTTCTTGGTTATTGCTTTATATGTTGATATGTTGTTTATTGGAAAAGAAAAAGGTTTGATTGCAAAATTAAAATCTTAGCTCTTAGCAAAGTTTCAAATGAAAGATCTTGGTGCAACAAAGTACATTATGGGAATGGAGATTATAAAAGATAGACAAAACATAAAGCTTTGGCTAGGCTAGACTAAGTATGTTGGTACTATTTTAAGAAGATTTAATATGTAGGATTCCAAACCATTGAGTGTTCCTATTACAATGGGAATAAAGCTTTCTAACTCATAGTATCCTTCATCCCCATTAGAGATGGAAGAGATGAGTCAAGTGCCATAGTTGAGTGTTGTTGGAAGTTTGATGTATGCTATGGTTTGTACAAGACCAAACATTGCCCAAACAGCCCAAGCAGTAGGAGTACTTTCCTATTATATGTCTAATCTAGAAAAAACACATTGGGATGCAATAAAAAAGGTTTTCAGATACTTGTGGGGTACCTTAGAGTACTCTATATGTTTTCATGGAATAGGAAAAGAACATTCCTTGGATATTTGAGGCTATGTGGATTTAGATTGGGCATGCGATGTTGGTAGTAGAAGATCCACCAGTGCATATGTGTTTGCATTATTCGGTGATACAATTAGTTGGATGAGAAAGTGGCAAGTTGTGGTTGCTTTGTCCACTACAGAGTTAGAGTATATGTCAAATACTCATGCCTACAAGGAAGCCATCTGGCTAAAGAGACTATGTTTAGATATAGAATTCAAAGAGGGTATAGTGACAATTTATATTAATAGTTAGAATGCAATATTCCTAGTGAAGAACCTGAAATTTTATGCCAGGACCAAGCACATTGATGTACAATATCATTTTGTGAGAGATATGGTCAAGGACACCAATGTGAAGCTAGAAAAGGTGGAGACTTTGGTGAATGTTTCTGATGCTTTAACTAAGTCCGTGAAAACAAAGAAGTTTAGATGTTGTTTGGAGTCTATGGGCCTCTTGGCCCCTAGCAATAAAGTCCATGAAACTGTGGATCCCCTGACTCTTGCAAGGTGTTCGACAAGTGGGAGAATGTTGAGAATTGTGTCTCAACCTTGCAAACTTTTTTCAAAAAAATCTAGAATTTTTAAAGAAAATTCTATAATTTTTTTGTGGAAGATTTCCACATGTCTATGAGTTGGAAAATGTGTATGAGTTGTCAAAAATGTGTCTAGTCTCTACAACAATGTAGAAGGGCTATTTTTAGAGTGTAAACAACTCATTATATGAAATTTATGGAGGTCTAAACTAGAGGACAAAATTATGGATGAAAATGGTATTCTTGGAGTTACAAATTACAAGTGGGTAACATGTGGCATGGTTGTTTTGCCCATCATTTTGGCCCATGGTTTTGTAAAACCACAAATGGTTTCCAACTGGAAAAACACTATAAAAGGAGGGCTTGGGAGGTGTTTGAATCATTGAGTTCAGTTTGCAAGACTAGTGCTAGGAGTCTCTCTGATTTTGAGTTTGAGTTTGAGTTGTGGTGATGTGCTCCTATAAGAACTTTTTTGCAAGTGTATTGTAGTCTTCTAGATTTGAGAATACATTGTGTGGGTTTTGGAGGTTGGGGTTTTCTCCCAGAAGGGTTTCCCCATAGTAATCATTATGTTATTAGTTCATTATTATTTTGATTATGTTATTATGCATTTCTTGAGATCTCTGCAATAGTTAGTCAAATTTTCATAATTGTCCTCTCAAAGATTAGTGCAGGAAGTGATTCTGTGTACCTCTACTTCCTTACAGAAGTTGGATGGACTTGGGTTCCACATAAGTTTTTTGATGGTCATGTTAGCAAGGCATAGTCTAGGATTAGTTTGTGTTGACTTAATTTCAACATGCACAAGCACTTTTCTAGTTTTATACAAGTGAAAACTTTGACCCCATGACATAGAGTATCAAGCTTCTTATTAACAAACCCACACATGAAAATCAAGTGCTTCATGTAGCACACAACCTTATTGTACAACACAAAATTTGAGTTGAATCAATCATGTTTGGGTACTTGGAAGATATAATTGATTGTGTGTATTCAAGCTCAAAAAAAATTAAAAAGGGAGAGTGTTGATTAAGGTTGATAGAAAGATGAAAAATCTGAAACATAGGGAAATAGAGAGAGCTCACAACTTCCTTCACACCTCAAAAAAATGGAGTGGCTGAAAGGTATAATAGTACTATGGTAGAAATGACAAGAAAAATGCTACAAACCAAGGGTTTGAATAACTCTTATTGGATCAATGTAGTTGTTACAACAGTCTATATTCTCAATAGGAGTTCTACAAGTTCCCTAGACAAGATGACTCCATATGAAGCATGGCATTAGAAAAGGCCTAATGTAAATCATTTTAAAGTTTTTGGTTGTTTTTCTTATGTTCATATGCCTGATCAAAATAGGAAAAATCTAGATTGTAAAAGTGAATCATGTATTTTTGTTGTTTATAATGAGGAAAGAAGAGCTTGTAGGTTGTATAATCCTATTACTAATAAAAAAATTTTCTTAAGAGATGTGATTTTTGATGACAAAGGATTTTATAGTCATCAAAAAGGCCATGTTGAAAAGCCAAAATCTATTTTGGATGATGATATTATTGATAATTTAATGATCATGCACAACCAACTAACAAATCTATTTCAAGATCTCTAAGTCCACCAAGAAACCCCTCATCAATTCCAACTACAAGTCCATCCTCAAATCCAAGGTCTACAAGAAAGGTAAGAATATTAAGTGACTTTTATCAGAGCTGTCCAAATCAAGAACATGAAGAAGATGTAGTAGGTGTGATATTAGATTTTGCATTACATGCAAAAGCTGATTTCAAACCATCATGTTTTGAAGATACATTTACTAATGAGGTTTGAATGTAATAAATTAATGAAGAGATGGAATTCATTCATAGGAATGAGACATGGGAGCTTGTAGAGCTTCCACATGAGAAGAAGAATATTGGAACAAAATGAATCTACAAGAACAAGTATAACATTGATGGGAGTGTTGAAAGATACAAGGAAAAACCGATAGTTAAAGGTTTCACTCAAAGGTATGACATTGATTATGAAGAAAATTTTGCCCCAACAGCAAGACCAGAGATTATTAGAATGTTGATTTCACTTGCAGCTTAAAATAAATAAATTATTCATCACATGGATGTCAATAATGCCTTCTTGAGTGGGTACTTGGAAGAGGAAGTACATGTGGGATAACCACAAGGTTTTGAAGTTTGAGGAAAAGAAGGCCATGTCTACAAGTTGAAAAAGGCTTTGAATAACTTCAAGAAAGCACCATTGCATGGTATGCTATGGTTGATGGGTATTTTCAAAATAGTGGCTTCCAAAGAAGTAAGAATGGACCTAGCCTTTACTACAAACAAGAAGGTAATCTATTCTCATTATGAGTTTGTATGTTGATGATTTTTTATATATTGGTAGTTGTTCTAATATGAAAGAGGAGTTAAAAGTTGCTATGATGAATGAAATTGAGATTAAATATTTAGGTCTCATGAATTATTTACTTAGTATGGAGGTTTATCAAGATAAAGATGAAAATTTTATTTGTCAAACTAAGTATGAAAATGATATGTTGAAGAAATTTGATATGGATGCTTGTAAACCTCTTGTTAGAAATAGGAAATAATGAGAGGGGTGGGGAGGGGGGAGGGGGGGAGAGGGGAGAGTGAATCAATAATCCACAAGTTTTTTCCAATCTATGGATATCATTAACAATCTTATAGCATGCATGAGTGAATAAACTAAAAAGTAAACATAGTGATAACACAATGCAACTCATAAATGATTATTTGTTAACTAGTGAATCCTTGGCCAAGGGAAAATCTCGATGGGGATGGTATCCACAAAATGATCCACTAATAAAAGTAGCTTATGAAAGATATTGAACCTATTAGGAGTCTATTACATCTCTATAGTAGCTTAGTCCTTGTTAGAACCCTCAACTATGTTAGGACTTGTAATATAAAAATACATAATTTTTCAAGATGAGCCCACTACCCCAAAATGAAATATAGAATGATATTATGTACACAAAGGTATAGATACAAAAACTTTTGAAAATTATAATATTTTCTATATGTGATTTGTTCTTTCAAGCTCACTATACACAACTTTGCATACTCTAATATTTCTCTACTCTATCAAAGTTCAGACAACAAAATAGTAGCATAATAATCACTAGAACATTACACAACTTTGCATCCAAAATTTAATCAGGTGTGCATACCTCCAATCACTAAATTATCCATTTCTTTATCTTTATAGCTCATCAAGACTCTCTCTATTTCATACAAGATCCTCATATCATGTTCTTTCTTATCTTAAGTATGAACACGTTAAGTTTTTTTTATCATCTTTGCAAGCCAAAATCGTGTTTGTGCCGATAGTTAAACTATGTGATACTATGACAATTTTCTAAGTCTTCAACCCAAAACTTTATGTGCATGATATGATGACTTTATACAAGTGATATGTTTCCATATATGACAAGCTCATTTCATTTTCATACTCTCCTCTTAGCCAAATTACAAATGACCACCTCCTTTGGAATTGATGACATCATATGGGAAAAATGACTAAGTCCCAAAATGAAAAATTTAAAAATAGTGAAGTTCTTCACATAGCCATACAAAATTTTCAAATGTGGATCATTTTTATTACATACTATCTTTACATACCTATATCTCCTTATTACAATATGTATATGTTAGAAAGGTGAGGATTTTTGTTGCACCAAAAGATTGACCTATCAATGCCCGATATGACCAATAGTCTTATAGGAACAAAGAAGGAAGTTTATCAATGTCACAAAACTTGTGAGGGATATTGGCCCACTACTAATAATACCCCTCCCAACATCACTCACCATGGCTTGCAAGATTCAAACCTATGACCAATCTCTGATACCACATGTTACGAGCTAGAGTTGTCATTGCACCAAAAGATTGACCTATCAATTTTTGATATAACCACTAGACTTATAAAACATAGGAGGTATTTAAGAGTTTTCATGAATCTCAAAATGGAATATTTGTGGTTAGTCCAACAATATATTACTCCCCCTTTGACTACTAAAAAAGGTAAGTCAAAAATATATAGAAGTCAAAAAATTTATTACCTTTCTTCTACTATGCTCATGAATTATTTAGCAATGCAATACAATTAGAAATATAGCTCTTTAAGCTGACCAATTCTCCATTTCATGCTTCTTTAACTGAATCTAACACTGTGAGTTTTGCACTATTCATAGGATGCTAACTTTGTAGCTGTGGTCTAGGATCAACATCTAGGCTAACACTCCTACTCATGATTATAAATTTTTTGTTTTGGATTTTACTTACCCTAGCCAAGTCATTTAGGTGTGTTTCAACCTTATAAGTTCATTTTTGGGTTTCTCCCTAGGTGGACTTAACTAGGTTCAATCCACTCTAGGTAGTTTGGTTTTCTTGATTTAGGTTGCTTGTATTTTGGGTGTTAGGAAGCTAAACTAGGGTTATGGGTCTTATACCCTAGAAATATGAGAAAGGTGTGGTTTTGAGCTATATTTTCCTCAATGATTAATTTAAATCCTTTTGGATATGTTGGAGTCTATACTTAAGTCATTTGGCAAAAGTTGGGAAAATATGTCAAAAGATGTAAATTGTGCAAAAGTTGTCAAATAGGTAAAAATGGTTAAAATCCTTTGAATTGATGTTGTAGAGGATGAATCATTCCTAGAAATATTAAATGGATCATAGTGGAATAATTTTAAAGTTACCAAATTAATGAAGTCAAAGTTGCAAAGGAATGCAAAAAGTTGTCAAAGTTGTCAGCAACTTTGAAAGTTTGCTTGACAACTTTTTGATAGGAAAGTTGCATAACTCAAGAAAGAGGTTGATGGTTATTCTAACTATTTTAAATCTCTTGGAAAAATTGTAAAACCATGAAGTGAACTCATCCCAAGGGTTGGAAGTTGTAATAGGAAGAATTTTGCACTTGCACTCACCAGTTATAGTTCAATATTTAGCAGTTCTTGATTTTCTTGATTACATGTATGGGTTAATGGATATAAAGGATCATTTTTGGTGTTTGATTCTTTTTGTTAAAATACTTTTCATGTTATAGTTCAATTTTATTAGAGTTCATTTTTTCATAGTTAGGAAATCATTTGTGCATAGGCAGTTCATTGTTCTTGCTTTGACAGTTTTTGGGAAAATGGATCCCCCATGAATCCTCATCATAGAATTATAATGGTTTTTGGGGATATAAAATTTGAGCCCTTTTAAAGTGTACATATCATAGGAGAGGCTAGTAAAGAGCATGGCAGTTGGTTTTAAAGTGATCCCTTAGGCAAGCATTTGGTGCATAGCTAGGTGGTCATAGAGCTAACAAGTTGATTTGAGTGGATTGAATGCATTGAGTAGTTCAATATAAGTATTGGGGAAGGAGGAGGCATGTGTCAGGAAGACACATATGGAAGGATAAGGTTGCAAGACTAGATTTTCCTTATGTTTAATAAAACCCTAATGAATGTTGTATGGCAATGTTAGAAACCATTGTTTTCAGGCATAAAAATAACAAGGGAGCATACCGATAGGTTGGAAATCTGAAAGCCACAAAATATCATACTATTTACAAAAGGGTATTCATATCTAATTTTTATTTTCCACCTTGTTAAGATAAATTTTGGATTGTAGCCCAAAAATTGGCTTTGGAGGCCTAATTCTATTAAGACTTTTTAGGACACTTTTGTCAAGTTTAAGGAAATTGGTAAGGAAGCCTATGAAAATTGAATCTAGAAGGATGGTGATAGTCTAAAAACTATCAAGGTGCACTAAAAAATCCATGTTGAAGGTAGGATGATAAATTTTGGTGAAATAGTGAGTTGGAAGGACTAATGAAGATGTCCCTAGGAAGGAAGGAAGTGTGAAAACCTAGGTGTGAATGATTAGTTATGTGTAGAGGGTAGAATAGAGACCCTCTTGAGGTTAGGGTGAAAAAGGGGAACCATAAAAGGCTATAATAAAGCCTACTGTGTCCTTTGGATAAGGGAAGGACTAGCAAGGAAACCAACTTACATCATGCTTGGGAGTTTGAATATCTAAATTGTTCATATGATGTTGTTTCCTTCAAGAATTCCTCAAGCTACTTTTGAACTGGGTCAATATTTAAAGATAGATTCTCTCTAAGGGTGAGTGCATAAAGTTGGTGTACAGAAAAGTAGACACCCAAGAAAATGAAGAAGAAGAAAAAATATCAACAACCTGATCGGGTTATTAAGAAGTCAAATGTGGGACAGGCTTGGTATCCAAGCCTGGCCATTAAAATTTAAAAAACTTGATCAAGTTTTAAGAAACATAAATTATTTTTTACTACCCATGTTAGAGGGCAGTTTTAAATCCTCAAATGACAGTAGTAGTGTGGATTGAAGAGGAAGAAGAGAAAATCTGATTGGGTTTATAAGGAAAAGGAGGTTTTTTTCTTGCATTACATCCATGGCACCTTGCAAATGAGGTATATTTTCATTCTTTTCATCGTTTATGTATTTTTCAATCATAGTTTGTAATGTGGTTTTTTAATTTATACATTTTGTAATTGTTTTAAAACTTTTTTATATTAGATGTATCAATGAATCTAGAAAAATGAAGGAGAGATGTAAGACTACCTCCTGCACAATTAAATCTTCCACCCATAGTGATGCAACCACAAAACACTCCACCCATTGTAACACAACCACAAAACCCTCCACTCAATGTTCCCATTCAAAAATTACTACCGCCTATAAACCCTTTGTTCATACCATCACACCATTAAATACTACACAAGAGGACCTCATAAAATGTGTTACACAAAAAAGTGCTAACATTACTCAAATGGTCAATAGGTTGTGTTCATCTACACTTTCTCACCAGTCAAACCTAGTGAATACACTTGAACAAATGACCCAAAATATGAATGAGGTGTCTAGGGAGGTTACAAAATGGGGTACATGGAGGGATAAGTGTCGTGCATTTTATTTTGATGGGCTATCGTATTAGAAAGTAAAAGATAAGGACAGAAAGAAAGGTACTATATGTTATGTTTTTATTGATCCTATATGTGGCAACTCCCTATTGCACACAACCAAAACTTTTCCTCTTCATTAGTGCACTCATAGAAGGATGAGACCATGTTTTTGGGGTAGGTGGTCTATGGTATTTGACCTACCACCATGTAATAATTATGAGGTGCCTCTATATTTTTTCACAAATCCATATTGCGAGTTCATTGTTGGCAAGAAGAAAAATTACTTTAACATCTGTGCGTTCTAGGGTAGAGGGAGAGACTTTGCGCAACATAGACTTGGGGCTCATAGGGTGGTACCACAACATGAGAGGAGATGTAAAAAATGAAAAACCATGCCTGATATTGTGCTCCCATAAATTGTAAAGGAGTCTATTGATTTACAAAATCTTCATGCAATTACATCATTAATAGATGTTATCATTGAGTATGACTCACATTTAGGTGATTTTCCTTCACCTACAACACCTCGACCATTATCACATGGACCTTTAGGGTCATCAAAGCCTGAAATAGCTCCATGATTATCACCTATGGCACTTTGATCATCACAACTATGACAACTCCATTAGCATCACCTACACCACCAGTGTCATCCTTGCCTGTGTCACCTGTAACTAGTGTCATCCTCACTTGCACCACCTGCATTTTCATCACATGCATCATTATAGCCTTTAGGGCCAAATCAACTTCTTTTTTTAGTTGTTAGTGCATGTGTGATGGGATGGATATTGAGGCATCTTAGGATGGAGTGTCATCTCATCCATGTGTACATTGGGGTCATACTTGTTATTAATATGGAGGTGGAGATTTCACACTCACAAATGATTTGATGATGATGGTCTTTGAGGGACAAGAGATACAGGTTTTTTTTTTTGAGTTTTGACATGATATTATATAATCACCTAAATATCATAAAAGTAAAAATAATATTTTATAGGGCACTCTAGATTAATATGTGAATAATATTCAATGTAGGGTGCAACATGCAGTATGAGAACACCACATAGTACTTCTTTTGCTAGAGGCATAGGGCTAGGAGCAAGAACACCCGAGGAAAATTTTTCAAAATATTCTTAAAAGTACAACAATACATTGGCTTTGAAATATTTTTTCTTAATTGGTATGACACTAAAAAAATAAAGTTCCCTAAATGTTGTTTCTTAATTGTTTTACAATGAAAACCCAGTCTCTAAGAACTCTTACAAGGAAGCCACTAGAATATCCATGTCGAAGTTAAGTTAACAAGGAAATCTCATCTAATTACATGATAAAAATTTTCTAGCATGCTGAAACCTTTCCATATCCCTCACTCATCATTCCTATTCCATGTCTCATAACTATCATCCTTCTTTCATCCAACCCGCTTATAGATCCTCCTTCATTTCCTACCATTATTTAAACCCTTCTTATAAATCATCTCCCATCTTGTACCATCATTAAAGCCCTCTCAAATTGATCAAATCCATCCAATTCTGATCCACATATCTTTCTCCTAGCATGCCCAAACTCCATCTAATGAACCTTATGAGTTCATCCTTCATATACCCATCCAAATTTGAACCTCCATATCACATCGGGTGTCTTGTAGGAGTGTTGAGATCATGAATCTCCACTTGTATTTCTTGTCAAGGTGCCAAAATTTTATTCACTTCTCCCTTTTCCTTCTTAGTCTCTTTGTTTTTAAATTTACGTCTTATAGCCTTTTTGAGCCCAAATTTTCCTATCTTTCAACTATCCTTCAATCTTGTCCTTCAAGTCCTTCTAGTGTCTTCTTGACCTCCTATGATATTCTTGTTTTTATTGTGCCTTCTTTTAAATTTACAACATTATCTCCACTTGTATTTCTTGACAAGGTGCTAAAATTTTAGTCACATCTCGTATTTCCTTCCCAGACTCTTTGTTTTCAATTTAGGCCTTGTAGCCTTTTTGAGCCCCAAACTTTCCTATCTTTCAAATATCCTTTCAATTGCATCCTTCAAGTCCTTCTTGTGTCTTGTTGCCCTCCTATGATCTTCTTGTTGTTATTGTGACTTCTTTCCATTTGCAACATTAATTCATATTTATAACAATACTCTTTATTATTTTATAGGGCTTGTCAAGGGCTAAAATTTCTCAAGTTAATGATGCCACACTTTTGGCCATTAACTTTGGCCTTGACAATTATGTGGTATCGTAGCTTTCCCACCTATCAAGCTTATTATTTGAGTTGAAATTATGGTGTGTCTTATTGATTCCTCTTATGTTATATGTGTTTCTTCTTTAGGGTACTCCACATAGCATGGGGTCTGGAGGAAGGGGAAGGAAATCAATAAGAACATTGAAACAAAAAAAGGTATTAAATACAAGTCAAGCTTATAATTTTAAATTTACTATTAATAAATTTATAAACATGTACTCACTATTGATGAATATGTGTTGAGTTTTTTGTTGAATATATGTGAAAACAATTGAGCTTTGTAGAGTTGATGAATGCACTTAAGACTAGCAATGTTGAGGAAATGGAAGAGGTAAAATATCATATTTTCCTTCTCATAAATTTTAGGTTATAGTATGAATTTTTTCCATATACATATTAAATAGTTTCATTTAAAAATGAGTACATTTTTTTTTAGTTTTATAGTAATTATCAGCAAATTTTCTTATTAACATGTGTTATTTATCTTTTACTTATTACAATGCTCTTTGAGACTTCATGCAAATCCTTTCCCATTTCATTTTTTTAGGATTCTCGAGCATCAAAGTTGGGGTCAAACATAACAAAGGCTAGAGGTATGTATGTATATTCTTAGTTCAAGCCCTCTTGTGATCTTAATTTGGATTTCTTGTATGTGTGATAGAAATCCCTAATGCCTACTCTACAATTCTAACATCTTATCACTTACCAGACAAGTTGTGCCTCATAATAGAACTTATTCATTAGTGATTGTGCCTCTTGCTAGTGGGAGATCCACCTCAGGTTGTAGTATGTGTTTTAATTTTTTAACTCTATTTGGAATACCTAATGCCACTCTATAATGCTAAAATTTTATTGCTTACCATACAGGTTGTGTCTCATACTAGCATTGATTCATCAATGGTTGTACCTCTTGCTAGCAAGGGAGATCTAGCTTAGGTTACAATACATTTTTTTTACTCTATTTGGAATCCCTAATGCCACTCTATAATTATAACATTTTATCACTTACCATATAGGTTGTGACTCATACCAGCACTAATTCATTGGTGGTTGTACCTCCCATGTGCATTGATTCATTAGTAGTTGTGTCTCCCATTGTCACTCTACCTCATCATTTTATGATGAGTCCTGCCCATCAACAAAGGATCCCATTACCATTATCATTTAGCCCAACTATGGGAAAAGGGGATGAGATAATGAACAAATCAGCTATCCACAATTTAGAACCCAATGTTTAGTTATTTTCATATTACTTATAGATAAGATATTTGATATAGTATTTTAATTTTTCTTCTGCATACTACATCAAAGATGCTTAATTTTTATAATCCTATATAGTCCTAGATATTAATAGTGATATACATATGTATTTTTTGTCATTCCATGACATTGACATATATTCAACTTTTGTATTGTATATATTCAAGATTTGTATTGTGCACATTCGACATTTCTATCGTACACATTTGTCATTTATCGAGTATTCAACTTTTGTATTGTACCGATGAGACATAACATCTTTTTGTAACTATATGATTGATATGGCATGATATATTGTTCATCTTGATATACATTAAACTTGGATTTCCATCCAACTTGTTCATTTTGTGAAAATAGACTTGTATTTGATCTTACTTTCTTGCAATTAATCAATCACATGAATATTCATTATTTTATAAAGAAAATGTAACATGTTTATTTCTTGGCCAAATAATTGTATCATAAACCTACAACAATGGACTATCTATCCAAGATTGGACACCCTAATTGGTTTCTAAATGAATTATTCAATCTCATTTAATTATTGACTAGGGACGTAAACTTGGAATGCCATTCACAAAGTATATGCTTTAAAATTTTTCAATCTGAAGGCTAATCTACATAGTTCAAATGCTTGAGCTTTAGGAAAACTATGCTAAAACTAATAAATGAATTTACTCTAAGAAATCATGTAATCATAGGTAGGAGTTACTCTAACTACCTATGTTGTAGGAACAATCCACCAATTTTGTTATCAGTGGCTATAGGAGCAACAAAGTTTTACCTTACTTAGAAATGAAAAAGAAAATGAACTCTACTCTAACAGAATAATTCACTCACCAAGTGGGCCCCATTGGATGAGTGAAAAGAAAATACAATGAAGATAAAAGATATAAACTTGAGCTGTACATTCTATTCATTCATGGAGAAAGATTACACTTGATTGAAAAATAGTATCACAGTAGTTCTGTTATGAAAATCATCTCATTAAAATCTTTTGACTTTGTTGGTGTATTGAAACATCATGGCTTCAAATTAAGCCAATGAGAACAAGATACACCTAGTGGCAACTACTTCCCATCTACAACATACCCTTTCAAACACTGGGTCAACTATAAGGCTAGATTCTTATTCTAATTAAGGCTTTGCAAAACCTAGGCAGGTGTACCTAAACTTCATTTATATGCTACCAATGTTCAAAAGCATATACTTGAATCTAACAAAGAAGATAAAACCCTTAATCTTCTAACTTTTATGCAAAGATCCTGGACATGAAATAGCTAATAACATGATCTAAGAACTTCATATGCCAAGAGAGGGCAAAACTTTTCAGCTCTTCAATATGAAAGGGAAAATATGTTTAATTAATGATGTTGATTGTAGCAAAAACATAATATGAACAACATAACACTTTGATCCTATAGCTGATCAGTGACTTGTCTATTGGGAAATCCCACAAACCCTAACACACCCTTGAAAGTCATTGACACATCCCATACATCAGGACTTTCTTGATCTATCCATTCACCTTGTGAATTTGACATTTGCATTTTTTTGAATCTCATCCTTGACCTATCCCTTCACAAGATTTGCAACCTTGTGATGATAAATTAAGCATTTATATGACTCCTTAGATAACAGGAAAACAATATCAACACATATAACCTAAAACAAATTGCAAATGGACAATATGAACCTTATACATATATCACAGAAGATCACAAATAACACAAACAAGAGACAAAATTTAGATAGAATATTAACTTGTTGCTGCACTTTTATTCATTTCCTTGAAACAAATACATAAAGGATGCATGAAATTAAAACATAACATTGCCTAACATATTAGAACTATCTATATTCTTATTAATTGTTGTTCATTACAAGATAAATGTTGAAGAATGTGGTGGAATCATTGTTTTGGATCCAACAATGTGGTCTCATAGACAAACTGGAACCAACCCTGGGAAAAGAGAAAATAAGAGACTATATAGAACGAAGCAATCCTAGATCATATCAGATGTTGCCATTTGTCCACTTGGAAAACCTCCATTTTTAGATGTAAACATATCTCTACTCTCTCTCTCTATAACTACAGATCAGATCTTTTCTTTGATACTCTCTCTCTATAACTACAGATCAGATCTTTTCTTTGATGCTGAAGAATGCCTTGAAAATATCTCAAAAAGATAAAGACATCTAACTAATTTGAAAAGTTAGATGTGATATCAAAGCAAGGGAAAAAATACCCATCAAATGACTTCTAAAGGAAAAATACAACTCTTAGAATCATTTTACTCTAAATCTGGTAGTAACAAACTTCAATTACTACTTTCCAACTGATTTTGTAACTTAATCATGAATTCTACTTATTCTGTTGAGAATGCCTTGAAAATCACAAATATGCTTATAGATTGTAATGCTGAATACTTATGCAAATTCTGACTATAGATCTAGAAAGTTTATCTTCTAGTAACTCCAATGGTATATCATACTGCATATTTTTGACAAAAATTTGCCCTTTAGCATGCATTTTAAAATTAGGCACCCATTCCATATTTTAAAGCAGTTTAATGAAAAATTAAAAAATTTCTACAGTTAAAACTATAGAAAAACTTTACATTCATTAAATTTTCCATTTCAGGCTTTGATTTTTCAATTATGCTAATAAAATATAAATAAAGTAAATTTTCCACTTTCCTATTTTTTTGCCTTTTTCCCAATCTAGGTCAACCCCTATTTGATTGCTTGGGTGCCACATGGCAGCTTCCTACTAGCTGGCTCCTGCCACCTTGCACTATGCTTTGTCAACATCCTCACTACATGTCATCATTTCATGGTGTCACATACTTTAACTCTAACTCTAGCTTAACCCAGTTGGACATGTGCTTAAGCTTACCTCACACCTTCATATCTCTTTCTGCTTAACCATGGTTAAGCTGTGTAAAACTGTGAAATGGGTATTTTTGCACCATCGAGGGATTGAACCAGACTTAGGAATTCTAGCATGTGAGTGTGTGCCAATGGTTATCTTTAATGTTTTCATGCCCTCAAAAATCTCTTCACTAACTACACAGTTATCCTCATGAGTGCATAATTTGATGCCATGTGGTGATGCTGACATCATCATCCTTCCACACAATTTGCCTCTGCATTTTTCAGTCAAAATTTATTGGTCTATGCACCTAGCTAGCTATCATCCATGGTGGGGCCCCTACATAACCTTGCAACTTTAGAAACTTGTGTCTTTCAAGACACTTAATGTGTGAGTGTTGGGGTTTTTTAACATTAAAAACTCCCCAATAGAGTGCATATAGGACTAAAGTCTTTTATTGTTTTCCCTTTAAAATATACAAGCTTCCATGCTCAAATAAATTGTTCCGGTTATCAAGGATAGAGATACAATGTATGAAATCCCCTCTAATAACTCTACCAACACACACAACAAGAAACAAGGAGATGCCATGGGCCTGAAGAACTCATTTATTGTTTTACACATCACTGAAGATCACCATGAAATGATTTTAGCTCAAATTATATGCAATTTTTAGCTCACCTTTTTCTTTGAAGTAATTATATTTCCTACTAATGACTTCTCTTGGCAATGGTAGGCTCTTTCACTTTGACATATGGTTGCTCCCTAAATAACTTTTATTCCTTACACCACTCCATAGTAAGATCCCACACAAAATCTAAACATCCAAACTGTTGATCAACTATATTCACCTCTTGATTCTTGTGTGTAATAGAGGTAGTCATGGTCAACAATATGGGATACATGTAATGGGATATGTCAAGTCTAGATGGATGCATGGAGATGTGCATTAACCAATCCAACCTATTTGTCAAGCTTCTATTATGTTGTGAAAATAACATGGTACATAGGACCTCTGGCAGCCCTTCAACTCCTCTACAAATGAGCTAAAACTTCCTTCATTACCTTCACATCTTCCCTTTCATGGTGAATCTGATTGGACTAGGTTGTTTTCCCACAGACTTGTCAAGAACCCTTCACATTCTAGTTTCCCTTCAAAACATAGGTTCATGCTTTAGAAAGCATTCGATGCTAATAAAAAGGTTCATTTTCTTTTGGTGGCTAATCTAAATTCTCTTCATGTGGTGCCTTTTAGTGTCCAAAGTCCCTCTCTCCAAGATCATTTGTAATTACATAAGAGGACATGGGTGTATGCCAAAGCAACTAATTTTCTTTTTTGAAGCATGACCAACCTCCTCAATAGTACCACAGTCTACATTGACATTATTCTCCCCTATCACATAGCCTCATTCTTCCTCTTATTCTAGCATGGACCTCTACCTTCTCCTATGCCCTATCCACATGTTGTGAAAGTCTTAAAAAATTTCCCTTCCGCATCAACTATGGTGTATCTATGACCAACTTGATTATAGATCTCATTAACTAATTTATATAGGTCTTCAACCTATATAGCTCCTTGTAGTAATCTAAAGATAGGAAATTGATGTGAAGAACACTTTCAAGTAGAGAATCAATAGATTTTCCACTTGTTTGAACTCCCATTTTACTGTTCTACTAGTATTTTCTCTTCTCTAAGTAGACATGAAAACTTCAATGTTTGGATTACAAAATTAAATAAAGAAGTTATTAAAACATCTTGCTCGGGCTACTACTGTAGAGTTTCTTTTTCTTTTGGTTGAAAACATAGTTGATCTTTTGGCATTTTTGAATGATTTCATACCAGTCACTTAAAATGAGCATATGCATCACATATAATATTTCACTCATACTCCAAGTTATCAACCTGGAAAATAATATTTTGAAACAAGGAAACTATGTACTGGCTAAGAAAATTTAAAGGCCATAAATAAATGTGACTTCTTCAAACTTCTCAAATCTCACAATGTTTATCAAGCTACTAAATTCGGTTGGATCCCAAAGTGGATCCGACTAATTTTTTTAAAAATTGAAATGCCTAATGTCTCAAATTGATCAACTAAGCTTACCTCACTAACTAAAATTAATTTTCCACACTAATTCAAACCTTAAGACTCATTTACACTTCTTTCTACAACTTGCAAATTCATGCTGAGAGGTCCTTTGACTTGCCTTAAAAATTAATTGAAACCAATAACTGGGCTCTAAGCTTTGACATAATGATTTTTTGTTCAAAAATCTCTTACCCTATCATATCTTGTCTCATGATGACTTCAGGGTCACAAGAAAACATTTCATAAAACCATAAAATGCATTTAGTTTAGGCTTCAAAAATAGGTCAAATACACACTTGGGGCATGAACATTAGGGTTCTAGTTTATTCTCACAAGGAGAGTATAAATCTATGATTTGGGCTCATGCTGAATAACTAGGAAAATTTGGTAGGTAGTCAAAGTGGGCTACTTGGATTTGCAAAACTAGGAATAGTGGCAGAAAAGCAATTTTCACAAACAGAATGGACCTAGGAAAGTGTGTAGATGTATTCATCAAGACTTGTAAATTAGAAAAGTTAAAGAATTTTTAGAGTAGAAAAAATTGGTAGATCCATTTGATCTCACCTATCATGGATTTAGAGTTATGACATCCCAAATAGGGGTACTAATCAATCTGCACTTTGACACCAGTAAAACTTTAGAAATTGCATTTGGAATCACATTTGAAAACTTAACCAACCTCTAACTGCTAGAATACATAAAAAAAGGAATTTTCTCATTTTGATTAGTTTGGTCAAAGTTATAACTGGTCAAACAAGGTCTCCCCAAATTTTGAACAATTAGCATCAACATGACAACAATAAATAACCAACTTTGAGGGATTCAAAACCTAGTCAAAACATATTGAAACAACTTGAAATCTGAAACGTAGATTCTTTGATATGCATAATAAAAATTCTTAAAGTGGTGAGTCATGAAATATTATTAGGCACAAGATATTCACATGCAAACTAGGCTTCTTGTCGTTGTTTGACACTTGGGCAAAATGCAGATTTGAACATTACTCAAAATGAAACTTCACAAAATGATTCAGAATGGAAATTTAGCAATACAATATGCATGCATATACTGAATTCAAGGTGTTAGAAAAATTAAACACCTCTTAGGCCTCAAAAGGATAGTCGGGTACACATGCATTAAATGTTCTTTAAGGGGCTCAAAATGAATCAAAAGTTTGGAATGACACTCAAATTGGGGAGGTAATTTTGGGTCCCATCACTGGCTTTGTTTGGGGATGCATGTCCATTGTGGACATGGAAAGGATTCAGAATTACTGGAAGAGGTAGACCACACACTTGACAGCAAAAACCTCTCTCAAACAACCTGTTGAAAGAAAAGAAATATACTTCTAAACTGTATATAAAATGGTCTTGGGCCACCAAAACTCATCAAAACTTCTTACATCTATCATAGATTTGATTTTCATCTCCACTTTTAGGAGGTAAGCTGAAAACATCACTTCCATTAGTTTCACCAACATAATCAACATTCTGAAACAACACATTTGGCAAAATGAAAAAAATCCTTCACTATCATAGTGCGTATACAAATTAGCATTCACTTTGACATCATGCTCATATAAACCATCATGAAACTGAAAGTCATCATGAACAAATGACTGATGCACGCTATCAACTAGAAACACAAAAGCTTCATACTCTTCTTTAATCAAATGGTTGTATGTAGCAAACGTTTGCAACTCACCTTGTGTAACCAAGTTTGAAGACCATTTCAAATATGATCTCTCTACCTCATTTGTAATGTTGATATTCATATGATCAAATTTTTCATACACTAAAATCCCTTCACACTCCAACAACTAATCAATTACCATGTTTGAAAAAATATCATAAAAGTGCTGGCATAAAATATGCTAGTTATAATATTTATCAAACAACTCATTAGAATGAACTTTGAACTTATCAAACTTGTCATCAACATATAAGGAAAACTCTAAATCAGATTTGAAACTTCCAACCTCTCCTTCTTTGTCATATGAACAATTAAAAACAACTTTAGCATTATTAGGGTGATAGAAATCTGAAATAGTACAAAACTTCTCCCTATTGGTACTCTCCTCATAAGAAAATTTGTCATGTGTATTGATACTTGATGTATTATCACATACACTTCCAAAACTTGACAATGAGTATTCTAATTTTATATCAAATTCAGCATCAAACCTTGGGGAAATGACTTCACCTTGAGGGAGAACATAGCAAGGGAGATCATGAGCATCAAGAGAAATATTTGCATACCTTTTGAGATCATGTGCTAGTAGTTCTGAAATTTCATCAACACTCAACAAGACTTCATCACAAGTTTTCTCTCCATGGCTCTAATCATAATCTAACTATTCTGAAAAACATATACCAATAGTACCATTAGTATAAAAATCTAAAAACCTAGAATCATTACTATGACATGTTACCTCTTGTTCATGCAATACCTCGTCACAAGGTATATAATTTTCATTTTCATCAAAAGAAGAAGTATTCATACTACTATTAGAACTTTCCAAACTCTCATGCATACTATCACATGATTCATTTTCAATCACATAACCATCTTTTTCTTGCTAACTAAAATTATCTAATTTAGTAGATCTAGAATCCATCTCTTCATAATTACAAGACATATTGTCATTATCTATGGATTCACTAGACTCATTATTACTTTTAGCACATTCAAATTTTCTATTTAAATCACTCTCAAATTTCTTGAAAATACTATCAATAAAAAAAAAAAATTGTAATCTCAAATGTGACAGCTAGTTAACCAAATCAGGAATAAAGATATCTAGGAAAGCAATAGGCCAAGATGGTTCTTTAGGCCTTAAAGACACATGCAATTACATGAGTGCTGATTTGAAATTTATATAAATTTGATCATCTCTTAGACCTTGAACACTTCCTACCACATTTCTTATAAATATGACAATCTGATTGCGGAGTTCTTTTCTTATTTCTACAATATCTTCAACTACACTTTCATAACTTGGTAAAATAACTTTAGATCTGATATCTAATTCCATTTTGAAAAAAAACTTTCTACCTCTTTATCCTAGTGCTGAAAATCACTGAATAGAGACAACTATTTTTTAACACTTGACTTCCATGAAAGAGAAACATAAAAATAAAAAATACCTCGAGTGTTAATGCTAAAATTCAATTTTCTGATTTAACACGGGTGCATACTAAAAATCCTTCACACCATTGATAAAAATTTGTAGAGTCGCCACCTCCTTTAAAGAGGATAAATAAATCACTTTCATGATTTACTTTTTAATACTTTTATTTCTCATAACACCAGATGCAACAACACTTTAAAACTTATCAAGAATTTATACTTCTTTTCTAAGAGACTATCAAAAGCTTTAGATCTACACATACAATTTGAAAGTCCTTCAAAATATTACAATGAAATAAAATAGGAACAAATTGGTAGAGAGATTTAGGGTTTCCACTCACACATGTGAGAGATAAAATTTAATTTTTCACTTGAAAATTTTGAACCAAACCTTCAATTGTAGGAGAAATGAAAATTATCAAACTACTCACGTAGATTTACAAACTTGAAAATGATAACACAAAATTATGTTCATTCTTGACTTTTATTTTATAATATAACTTTGAAAAAAAAATCTATCTAAATTAATTGAAGATGAACTTTGTTAGTAACCATACGATTTGCACTCAACCTCAAAGCTACTACTACAAATGGATAAAACATTTCTGGGAGACATGAATCTTTAGCAAAGAAATGGAAAACATTTCATGACCTTACTGTTGTAGAAAATTCTTTCTGCTATATTGAATCTTTTTATATTCTCAAGGTTTGTGTATTGCACAAATTTTGAAAATGCCATTTATACCAAAGATTCAAACAATTTTATCAATAAATTTATTTCATTGACTCCCTAGTAGAGTTTCCATTTTGTTGGTGTCACGGATGGGAACAACCATACTAAAATCTAGGGCTGAAATATTCAATTCACACCAGAGATTCTTATCCTTTTAACGAGGCTTATTACCATCATCTCCCTAATAGAGTCATCATTTTTTTGGTGTTTTGAAACATCATGGTTTCAAATTATCCCAATGAGAACAAGATACATCTAGGGGTAGCTACTTCCCATCTACAACATTCCCTTTTAGACACCATACCAACTATAAGGCTAGACCCTTTTTCTACTTTAGGCTCTACAAAACCTAGGTGGGTGTACCTCATATTCATTTATATTGTATTAGTGTTCAAAAGCATACACTTGAATCTAACAAAGTAGATAAAACCCTTAATCTTCTAACATTATGTAAAGATTCTAGACATGAAATAACTAATAATATGACCTAAGAACTTTATAAGCCAAGTGACAACAAAACTTTTCAAATCTTCAACATGAAAGGGAAAAGATATTTGATTAATGATGTTGATTTCACCAAAACCATACTATGAACAACATAAAACTTTGATCCTATAGCTAATTAGTACCTTATCTATTGGGCAATCCCACAAACCCTTAACACACATCCTTGAAAGCCATTGACACATCCCATGCATCAAGACTTTTCTAATCTATCCATTCACCTTATGAATTTGGCATCTGCATCTTTTTAAATCTCATACTCAACCTATCCCTTCATGAGATTTGCAAGCCTATGATGATAAACTAAGCATTTACATGACTCCTTAAATCGCAAGCAAACAATATCAACACATATGTAGGTTTCCATAATAGATCAAGATAATCACACTACTATTCCTCTAATAAGGGATACTCTATCCATCTTGAGAACTATCTATTCTACTATGAAAATACACTTGAATTGTTAACCCAGTGACGTAGGACTTGAAATGGGTTAGCACAATATGTGCACCAAGTTCCTTAAAGAGTCTTAACACCTATGTTGCAAGAAAGTAAAATGTATGAAAGGAACCTATACTATTGATATAGAACATTAAGAATACTTGGATTATCAACAAAGAATTGTAGAAACTATAGAAAAGGAAATTCTAAACTAATTAATAGTTCAAATAATCACTATGACAATTTTCAACAAGTGTTGCAGGAACTTTCACCGTAACTATGTTGCAGGACTAATATAGTAAATCTATCTTACACAAGAAATTATAAGAAACAAATGTACTCTACCTAAATCTATTCCACCTCCCAAGTGGGCCCCTCGGTTGGCTTCAACTAACTAAGAACACAACAGGTAATCCAAAATCACTTTCTCATTAGAAATTTATTTTTATTACACGACTGAACAATTCATAAGGAACAAAGAAAACAACTTTAGAATCTTTGAATCCCCTCACTAAATCTAACTTTTCATATATATAGAGGATTGGAACTTATTATAAAAACATAACATAAAACTCATAAGAAAACATCATCAATAGAAAAAGGGTGGGATGTCAACCATGACTTTAGAACATTGATTGAGTAATAGAATAATGACCCACATATAATTTAATCAAGTTAGCTCTCTAAAATAACTCCTTTTTTAGATGCGACTTATCACTCAAAACTGATCCACGCTTCTTATGCCATGACCGACCTTCATTACTCCTTCTTTAATGCAATGTTTGCCACTCTTCATGCCACTTCCTCATTTCCTACAAATTAGAAACATTTGAACATATAAAAAAACATTTCTACTCTCATTCAAATATTAAAACATAGCTTAAAACATTTATATGAAATACTACACTTTCTATGTATTATTAAGCAAGGTATGTCATATCCACTATCCATAGGTTAAATAGGTTCTAGCTACATTCAGCATAAGACATTTAAAACAAGTATTTGGAAATGTTTTCCACATGGCTCAAAGAGTAAGTTTAGACTATATAAAAACTATATAAAATTTGAGACATTAATTTGTCTCATCATCTGCCCCCCACTATGCCAATGCTTGTTCGCAAGAATTGTACTTCTTCACCATTGTTTTGAAAATTTTGACTATTGTCTTCCCCTGTTTCCCACTTATGAAGATGTATAAGTATCCTCTTGATCATCTCCAATGCTCAACCAAGTGTTCTTCAACTAATGGATCTAACCTAGTGGCATTGCTTTCATATAGGGGCTAGATAAGGGTAGGAGGTTGGAAGGTTAGTGGCATCCATAACTCTTTCCTTATTTGCCTTCCCAATTGCATGTATTCAGACACTCTATACACTACTTCCTTGAAATTAATAGGGCTATGTGGTTTAGCCTTCCTAAAAGATTATGGTAGTCAACTCCACCTATTTCTAAGCCCTACAATTGCTCTTTATTGTGTAAAATTGGAAGCATCTGATACTCTTTGTAAAAATTTTCCCTTTCTTCAAACACTTTCTCTCCAATTTTTTAGTTTTGGCCTTCCACAAGTTAATTTGAACCAATCCATTTGGAGGTCATAAGGCTTATGGGATTCAACCCAGAGTGGTAGCAGCTCAGATTTTTTGAGGTCTCTATAAGCATCCAACTATCTATTATAATTGGTTTCATTGTGTATCCATGACATTAGAGCTCTTAAATGAACATCCCCTATGTAGAGCAAGGGATTCCACTCTATTTCTTATGGAATTATGAAATTATGTAAATAGAGCTCACACAACAAGCTCTTTTTGCATGAGGGAAAAGTTTGATACACACTATAAAAATCTCGAGCATTTTTAAACTCACAATCAATATTTCTTATTGTCATCATCAAATGGAACAACAGAAATTGTTCTTTCAAACACATAGCATACACCCTTAGGGGTGGTCTATAGGCTATAGCCTGATCAGCTAGCTTCAAAGCCTTATTCATTTGTTTCTTCTTCTTTTCTATTGCTCTTTTAATGATTCAATTTCTTCATCTCTATCAAATATTGCCTTTTGCATCTAGTCTCTCTCTTGCTTCCACAAGACTTTCTAAAAAATAAAATGATTATATAGACCAAACAATATTGACTGAATTATTGATGGCAAGCATTCTTGAGTTTTAGATTTCATCTTTTATTTTCTAGCATCTTGTTGGAAATATAGGCTGTACCAAGAAGATTTATAAGGGAGACATTGGAATATTCAGAAACTGATGGAACAATAGGTTGCTCATTGCTAGGTGCTTCTTTTGGAACAACAGTAGGAATTGGATTACACATTTCTGGATTCTCTTGTGGTGTCTCCTTGATAGACTCAACTTCACGTATTTCTATGTTTTGGGGCTCTACTTGCATAGGAGAATCATCTAGAACATTTTCAACTACTGACTATATTTGAGATTTTGAAACTGGGGCATTTATTTTTTCAATAGAAGCTGGACATACTCGACCTCGCATGCAAGGGCTTCTACGTATAGGACCTTCTTTAACTTTGACCGCTTTATAGGTCTATTTAGGTTTAGGCATGGTTGGATTAGATTCTATAGGATCAATTACTACAAGAACAAACCTCATTCTTTTTGTTACTTTAACAGAAAGATTTCACACTTCCTTTTCAACATTATGGCTAACCTTACTCTTGCCTTTACCCCTAGAAAAGCTCAACATATCTTCCTCTGAATTAGGCTTAGAAAACTTATCAGAGAGGGTTTTTTTCCTTCTCAGCTAGATTTTGAATTGGCTCTATGGCTTCTTCCTCATTTTTTAAGTTTGGAGGAATAGGATTAACTTGCGGCTGTAAGGTTTTGGTTTCAACATTTTTTTCCCATGAAATAGGGGAAGAATCCCTAAGAGATTGTTCAACTAGAAGCTTAATGAGGGCATGATGGGAAATAGAATTTGGCTTTCCCTTTTGGATTTCCTTAGCACTAATACATAACATATTGTAAAGAAAGTTGGGAAGATTAACTTGCATGTTATGCCTTATGCAACTAAGCAATTTAAAATGATGAGCATGTAAGTTTGAAAACCTACCTTCACAGGTTAAATATTTGATAATGTGGGTTGCTAGCTCTAGATATGGTAGTGGTAGAGAAGGTCTCTTACATCCTTGTTTGGTGATGTCTAGTTGAGGGTCACCTTGCTGAGTGAACTATGCCTTTGAAGATCTAGCATCATTCTCATTTGGATAATGTTCCCCAATTATTGGTAACTTGATGACCTCTACTATTCTTTCCTTGGTAGCAACCACTCTTAATCCCTAAATTGAGGCTTCTCCTTAGTCAAATGTTTTCATGAACTCCATTGTCACTTCCTCACTGAATTCTATTAATTGTAAGAAATAACTGAGCCATCCACATAACGGAATAGCTGCACTACTTCAATATATGTGAGTAAAATATTATGCATGACTAGCTCATACGTCTTTAGATGTCCTCCCATATTCAAAATGTTTGGCTTCCACTCTTGCTACTACAACAATATTTTCTTTTTCTCTAAGCTTCAAAACTTATTTTTAAAATGTCGTATGTTGTTACCACTTCTCATAATCAAGACCCCTTTGTTTTTGGCATGTAGAATAATGATGCATTAATGATGGAGTACATTGAGGCTTTAACTACAAATTTTCCCATAATAGCTCTTAGTCCTTTCAATCATGCCAAGTGCAAGAGATCTTTTCCCAAAAATTTCAATAAAAGGTATGGCAGATACAGAAAGATTTTTAAAATTAATGAAATGAAAACTATCAAACTGCCACCAAAGTACATTCTTTGATGTAGACATGACTAGGATAATGTGAAGGTGACATTTAGAAATTATTACACTTTCCCAACCCCCCACTAAAATTTGACAAGTGTCCTCACTTAAAAAATTTTGGTATCGGAAGAAGAAACTGGCTTAAGTCTTATATAATATATATAATGCAGTATTAGATATAAATATCGAAACCTATATCTTAAAAAATGAATAAAGAGGAAAATAAATTGTTGTACTTGCAAATTTGTGATTGTACATCTGCATGCAAGTTGATGAGCTGGAAAAGGTTGATGATCATAGAAAGTGTTGACAGTCTTGTTTATTGAAAGCAAAAGAAATAGTGTGGGTGACATGGAAGGTGGAATGTGGGTGGATGGTAGATAAAGAAATTAGATGGGTTGATTATGAAGAAAGAGAGAAGTGAATGGAAGAATGGAACCTCATATTTAAATGAGCTTTTATGAAGGTTCTTGGAATTCTATCATTGTATGGCTATAGGAAGAAGATTTTCATCTTCTTTTGTAGGAACTATGTTTAGAAGAGGTGGTGCACTGGTTGGTTGAAATTGTTGAAGGAACTATGCTTTAGTTTGTGGCTTGTGATAGAGATGCAGCTTATGGTCATTCATAAGTAACTTAAATTGAACAAGATCAATGGTTGTGAGTTGTACCATGTCATTATCAAATACATGCTAAATTTCATAAGGCCCTAACCATCGAGTCTGCAATTTCCCTAGATTCTCTTTGAAATGAGAATCATAAAGGAGGGCCCAATCTCCTGCTTGAAATATTTTATTCTTGATATGTACATCATGCCATTACTTTTTTTGGTGTTGAATAAATTCTATTCTTTCTAGAGCTCTTTTTGATATTTCATCAAACAAATTTAAATGGAGGAGTCTCTCTTGTTGTGCTGCACAAAGACTAATGTTCAATTCTAAAGTAGTGCACAATGTCTTGTGTTCAAATTCAATGGGTAACATTGCTAATTTACCATAGACAAGCTTAGATGGAGTAAATCCAATGGTTGTCTTCCATGTTGACCAGTATGCCCAAACAACTTCAGTTAGTCTACTTGTCCAATCCTTCTTATGTATGTGTACTATTTTGGTCAGAATGGCTCCAAGTTCTCTATTGGTAACCTCTACTTGCCCATTTTCTTGAGGGTGATAAGGATTAGATTTACAATGGCTTATGTTGTACTCCTTCATAACTTTAGTGATCAAATTTGATGTAAACTTAGGTCCTTCATATGTGACAATTTCTCTTGGTACTCCATAATAGGTGAATATTTCTTCATACAAAAACTTAGCTACTTTCTCATCTCTAGCATTTTTCATTGCTCTAGCTTCCACACATTTAGTTACATAATCTATACATACTAAGATGTAGGACTTTCCACTTGATGATGAGTCAATTGGACCTATGAAGTCCATGCCCCATTTGTCAAAAGGGTGGATGACAACTTGTTGTATATGTCATTGCATCCTTATATAAGGTTGGCCAATAGTACCTTGTTGTAAGTATCTTCACTGTTGTTCTTTTCCTACAAAATGGCCTCCACATGGTTCATCATGACAAGCATGCGGTATATCATATGTCTCATCTTACTTGACACACCTCCTCATGACTTGATCTGGGCCAACATACAAGAGAATGCTATCTATCCAAGAGTATTGAAAACTTTTCTCTACTAAATTTCTCTTTTCTTTATAAGAGAAGTGTGGGGGCAGTCTATTTGTAGCAAGATAATTTGCAATGTCTACATACCATGGTGTATGAGTTATTACATGGAACAAGTGCTCATCTAGAAAAGTGTCTTCAATTAGAGTTGGATCTTCATCAGTAATGGTCAATCTAGACAAATAATCTGCAAATATGTTGGATTTTCCTGGCTTATCAATAATGGTAATATTAAAATTTTATAGTAACAAGAGCCATCTTACCAATCTACTAGTGACAGCTAGTTTGTTCGTTAAATACCTTATAGCTGAGTGATCAGTATGAACAAAAATAGGATATCCAGTCACATAGTGTCTGAATTTGTGCAATGTATATACTATAGCTAAAATTTCTTTTTCTATTACTATGTAATTCAGCTTGGGTCCATGAAGCTTTTACTAATATGGTAGATGGCATTCTTAAGATTAGCATGCTTTTGTCCTAATACAACTCCTATGGCATTTTCTGATGCATCAATATGAATATGAAATGGAATTGACCAATCCGGTCCTTGTAAAACTGATGCAGTGGTGAGAACTTTCTTAAGCTGCAGGAAGGCTTCATTGCATTTGGGGCTCCAAATAAATTTAGCTTCCTTAGTCAATAATGTGTACAAGGGGCTAGCTATTTTGCTAAAATCTTTTATGAAACTTTTATAATATATAGCATGATCTAAAAAAGATCTTACATCTTTTGGTTTTGTAGGTATTGGTAGTGTTAGAATTACCTCTATCTTAGCTAGGTCCACTTGTATTCCTATAGCTGATATGAAATGACCAAGTACCACTCCTTCCTGCATGAGCATGAAACATTTTTCACTATTAAGTACCAGATTATGCTCTTTACATCATATAAGAACCCTTTCAAGATTCATCATGGCTTCTTCAAAGGTGACACCAAATTTTGTGAAATCATCCATATATGTTTCCATACAATCATGTGATATATCAGCAAGTATACTGATGACAACCCACTAGAATGTTGCAGGAGCATTACATAAGACAAATGGAAAAATAGGATATGCAAAAGTACCCCATGGGCATGAAAATATGGTTTTCTCTTAGTCTTTAGGAGCAATACTTATTTGATTATAACCACTGTACCCATCTAAAAAAGAGAAATACTTCTTTCTAGCTAGAGTGTCTAGAACTTGATCTATGAATGGTAAAGGAAAATGATCCTTTTTGGTTACTTTATTCAATTTTATGTAATCTATACAAATCCACCATTTACCTCCCCTTTTAGGTACTATGACTAGAGGTGACAGTCATCTACTATCAGATATAGGATAAATAAAACTAGCATCAAGAAAATTTTGCAATTTGGTTTTAACTATTTCTCTAAGGGCTGGATTAATCTTTCTCTAGGGTTGTCAATGTAGTAGGTACCATTCATTGATGTATATTCTATGGGTACATAATGTAGGACTTAGCCCCTTCATATCCCCATAGTCCCATGCAAAAGCCTTTTCATGTTTTTGAAGTAGCTCTGTTAACTAGTTCATCTATGTGGAAGATAATTTAGGATTGACATGAAGATTGTGACCTTTTGATGTCTCAACAGTAGTGGTAGACTCAATTATAGAAGCTTCAGAGATTGGACTTATATCTAATTCACATAATAAGAATTGATGAATAATGTTTGATTCTTTGAGTAGAATACAATTCTCATCACATTCCTCATATGTTGTTAACTCTAATATACAACTGTCAGATACATCTTTTTCTACCACACAAGTGTTAGTAAGGTTACTCTGAATTACTAAATCCTCTTCCTACAACTTTAGAAAAGATTGTCTATATAACATCATAAGTTGTGCTATAGAGTCTAACTCTTCTTCTTCATCCCCTAAATCTGGCCAGATAGATGTGCTTAAATCTGGTTGTGGTTGGGCTAGAGGATATAAATAAAATTTCTTTGTTTCTTGACCATTAGATATGGTCATAGTCCCTAACCTACAACTTATATTTTCATCAACTATAGCTAACCGTGGTTGTACTAGGATGATAGGGTAACTAGATAAATTGACTTTGAGAAATAGAATCATGAAATTTGTAGGATACTCTAGAGAGTCTAGGGTTACAAATATGTTTTCTATCATCCCATTAGAAATGACAGTAGAACTATCTGCAAGTTGCAGAATTGTTGGAGTGGCCCTTAATCATTCTATTTTCAACTTGTTCATAGTATCCTTGGTCATGATGTTTATAGCAGCACCAAGATCAATTAAAGCATTTTCAAAAAATTTACCATTTATAACCACATTCACAAATAGACTTCCTAGATAAAAATATTTAGGAGTGATCAATTTTCCTAACATAATGTCAACCAATTATCCTACCACATGGACTATAGTTGGTTTCTTTTTCTTCCTCCTAGGCTTTTTTAGGTAGGCTTCTCTAATGGCTTTTCCATAGATGGGAACATCTTTAATAGCTTGGAATAGGGGTATTTGGACATGCATGTTCCTTAACTAATCAACAATATCAAAAGATTGTTCCTCTATTTAGACATGTTTACTTTGTACGAGCTATTTTGGAAAAGGAGGTTCAACTATTGGCTGGGCTTGAGCTGAAATGGTGACATTAGTTGGGTCAACCTCTTTAGAAACTAGGGGTTCTAATGTTGCAAGAATATTTGGTATTTCAATTATAAGAGGTGGTTTAGGCACTGGTATGGTTGTACTAGATCTCAAATGTATATTTGCAACATTCAGAGCATAAGTAGGATATTATTGAGCATCAACGGAGTACATGAGTTGTTGTGACTGTTGATTATTCAGATTTGGCTAAGATTGTGTAGGTAACTAAGTGACTCGCAGGTGGTGCCATTAGTGCTAGTTGTTGGACTAGGTGTGGTAATTGTGGAGTACTAGTATTTTGGTTAGACCACTACTAAGGTCATCTCCATTGATTTGTAGGCTGTCACTTCCCCTGGGTTGGTTGACATTAGTTCTACTGGTTTTTCCATTGATTATTTTATTGGTTTGTCTAGGAAGTTTGGGAATTCTAAGGCCATTGGGGCTGTTGTGGATTATTTTTCCAAGCATTATTCCAATTAGGTTGACTATATTGTGGAGGACCTTGGGTGTTACAGTTTTGCCATTGATTACCATATAGATTTGAATTTTGCAAAGGGCCCTGAGGCATACCTTGACATTGGGCCCATGGATGGTGTTGAACAACAAAGAATATTTTCTCATCAAATCCATCTATCTTGATATACTCAGTTGGAAGATATTGGTTTTCCATGCTAGTGACTAGTTTACATTGGCAATCTTTCTTTTGCTTCTAACAATGGGGGCAGTACTTAACTAGTTTTACTTTAGCTTCTACATGTTTCTTGTTATAATCATTGTGTCATGATATGTGGCAACATCATTTATAATGTCTTGCTTGAAATTTGAGAGAAGATTAGATATCTTGAGCTTTGAAATACCCTGACTGATTCCTTTAATAGTTGTAGTCTAGTGTCCTTTTCCTTTCTTCATGGTTGATCTTGAGTAATTAAGAAAAATTGTCTTTAGGTCATCCCAAGAATATTGATACACATCTCCTCTAGCCATCAAGTCTAATTCTTCTAGACAACTATCATTCACACCTCTCAAAAGACTAGCTTTTGTGACTCCTCATATGACACATGTTGAGGGTTCTTCTGCAGTGTATATAAGAAACATGAAACATAGTTTTCTAATGTTTCTTCCTCCTTTTGTGATATTCTAAAAATATCATCTCCTCTTGAATCATTTTCTTTGCAATACTCTTTATACTTGTCCAAAAATAAAGTTTGTATTTCATCCCAAGTACCCACTATGTTGGCTTCTAAGCCCATGAACCATCGTAAAGCTAACTCTTTTAGTGTTGCTACAAATATTTTGAGCTTATGGGCATCAATTTTGTAGTCAAAGCTATGACAACGTATGTTAAACTCAAATAAAAAAGTACCAAGATTTTCAGTTGCGAGGCCATAAAACTTTCGAAGAGCACTTGGAGGTATATTTTTGAGATTAGCATTGGTTACAAGGCTTGAGAGAGGAAATGGAAAAGTAGGTTGTTCCATTACTAGAGCTATTTTATTATGAGGTTGCTATTGAAAAGGGATATTGGGCACTAGATTGTTAACAAATGGTGGATTTGGAGCAGTACTATCAAGAAAACTAGCCAAAATTTTAGCAAAAGGTTGAAGGCCACTTGTATCCAAAGGTTCTTCTATTGAGTATGATTCTATAGGAAAAATAGCACTTGCAACTAAAAAAGGAAACTTAGCTTCTTCTTCAATGTCTTCATTCAAATTAACAGGCTCTCATGGAAGAAATTTTCCATATTCATCTAGTGGTCTTCCTCTTCAATGCATGCAATTGAATTGGTTACTTGTGGATCAAGCACTTAATCTTATGGTTTCTAACTAACATGCTAATCTAGAAACATAGGACTCATGAAGGTTCCTAGTTTGATACCATTCTCGACAACAATGCCAAAAATGCAAGTTTCCATAATAGATCAAGATAATCACACTACTATTCCTCTAACAAGGGATACTATATCCATCTTGAGAACTATCTATTTTTCTATGAAAATACATTTGAATTGTCAACCTAGGGACATAGGACTTGAAATGGGTCAGCATAGTATGTGCACCAAGTTCATTAAAGAGTCTTAACACCTATGCTATAGGAAAGTAAAATGTATGAAAGGAACCTATACTATTGATACAAAATAGTAAGCAGGGTAAAAGCACAAACCTGTGTCACCTTTTATAAAGAAAAGTGATATTAGAATGTGACAGTTCAACATTAATGACAAAAAAAATGGTATTTGCATTTAAAATATGAAGATGATGTATACTGATGAAATGTGTAGAATTGTATGAATTTTATGCCTATAATTTTTATTATTTTTTTGACTAAGAATTTATTCATTTTATTTTATTTTGAAGTCCCTTTTTAAACTGTAAAAAATATAGGACGTAGTTTCCGTCAAACAAGTATGTGCAAATCATCTTGTTTTGTTATGATTTGAAAATATTTTATAGATGACATGTATAGCTAGTGCACAAAAAAAGAAATAATTATTTTTGATGTATATTTTCTTTGTTATAAGTACTCAAGTTTGACCTTGTCAAAATCCAACAGTTTTTTCCTCCCATCAAAACTTCCCTATCAAATCTATACCTTCTTGAAAAAAAATTACATATTCATGAAGATGATTCTCTCCTCTAGTGATAAATATATATTTATTATTTTTTTTATATGATTTACTATTTTTTTTCATTTTTTGAGAGAGCATCTTATGAAATGTTGAAATATCGACTTATAAAATTTTTAGATTATAACATATTATAACTAATCAAAACACTCAAAAATTTATATAATGATGATATTGAATCTGAAATCTATAAAAGGGTATTTTTAGTTTTTTTAAAAAATTGTGTTTTGATAGAGAAATGAGATTTGACCAAAACATGTTTTTGTATCACAAATGGTGACACAGATCTATGCTTTTTCCCAACATACTTGGATTATCAATAGAGAAATATAGAAACTATAGAAAAGGAAATTATAAACTAGTTAATAGTTCAAATATTCACTATGATAGTTTTCCACAAGTGATGCAGAAACTTCACAGTAACTATGTTGCAGGACTAATGCAGTAAATCTATCTTAAATAGGAAATTAAAAGAAACATATATACTCTACCTAAATCTATTCCACCTCCCAAGTGGGCCCCCTTGGTTGGCTTCAACTAACTAAGAACACAATAGGTAATCCAAAATCACTTTCTCATCAGAATTCTATTTTTGTTATATGACTAAACAATTCATAAGGAATAGAGAAAAAAACTTCAAAATCTTTGAATCCCCTCTCTAACACTAACTTTCCATATATATAGAGGATTGAAACTTATTACAAAAACATAACATAAAACTCGTAACCAAACATCATCAGTAAAAAAAGGGTCGAGATGTCAATCATGACTTTAGAACATTTATTGAGTAACAAAATAACAGCCCACGGATAATGTAATCAAGTCAGCTCTCTCAGATAACTCCTTTCACAGATGCAACTTATCACTTAGAACTAATCCACACTTCTTATGCCATGATCCATCTTCATTACTCCTTCTTTAATGCAATACTTACCACTCTTCATGCCACTTCCTCATTTCCTACAAATTAGAAACATTTGAACATATACTATAACAAAATTTCTACTCTCATTCAAATATCAAAACATAGCTTAAAACATTTATATGACATACTAGACTTTATATATAATATTAAGCAAGGTACATCATATCCACTATCCATAGGTTTAATAGGTTCTAGCTGCATTCAACATAAGACTTTTAAAACAAGTATTTGGAAAAAAAATTTGCATGGCTCAAAGAGGAAGTTTAGACTATATAAAAACTATATCAAATTTGAGACATTAATTTGTCTCATCAGCATACAACCTAAAATAGATTACAAGTGGACAATATGCACCTTGTACATATATCACAAAAGATCACAAATACCATGAAAAAAAAAAACAAAATTTACATAGAAGATTAACTTCCTACTATAGTTTTATTCTTATTCATTTCCTTGAAACAAATACATAAATAATGCATGAAATTGAAACATAAAATTGCCTAATAGATCAAAACTATTGGTATTCTTATTAATTGTTGTTCATTACAAGAGAAATGCTGAAGAATGTGGTGAAATCATAGCTTTGGATCTAATAATGTCATCTCACAGACAAACTAGAACCAACCCTAGAGAAAGAGAAAAGAAGAGACTAAATAGAAAGGAGCAATGTTGGATCAGATCAAATGTTGTCATTTTTCCACTTGGAAAACCTCCATTTGTAGATGCAAAACATTTCTCTACTTTTTCTCTCTATAACTACAAATCAAATATTTTCTTTGTTGTTGAACAATGCCTTGAAAATATCTCAGAAAGATAAAGACATCTAACTCATTTGAAAAGCCATATCTGATATCAAAGATAGGGAAACACCACCTATTAAATGACTTCTAGAGGCAATTTACAACTCTTAGAATCATTTTACTCTGAATCTAGTAGCAACAAACTTCAATGACTATTTTCCAATTGATTTTGCAACTTAATCATGAATTCTACTCATCTTGTCAAGAATGCCCTAAAAATCACAAATCTACTCATAGCCTATGCTACTGGATACTTGTGCAAATTTTTCTTGTCGATCTAGAAATTTCATCTTCTTCCGATTCCAATGGTATACCACACTACATATTTTTGACAAAAATTGTCCCCTAGCATACATTTGAAAATTAGGCACCCTTTTCATAGTTCAAAGCATTTTAATAAAAAAAATTTAAAATTTCTGTAGTTGAAACTATAGAAAAACTTTACATTCATTAAATTTTTCATTCTAGGCTTTAAACATTCAATTTTGCCAATAAATGATATAAAAATTAAATTTTCCACTTTTCTAATTTTTTTGTTTTTCCCAATCTGGGTCAACCCCTATTTGACTGCTTGGGTGCCATGTGGTAGCTTCCTACAAGCTATCTCCTACCACCTTGCACTATCATTTGTCAGCATCTTCACCATGTGTCATCATTTTGTGGCATCATAGGCTTTTACTCTAACTCTAGCTTAACTCGAGCGAACATGCACTTAACCTTACCTTGCACCTTCAAAGCCCTTTCTGCATAGTTGTGGTTAAGCCACATGAAACCATGAAATGGGCTTTTTCACACCATCAAGGGCTTGAACTAGACTTAGCATTTCTAGCATGTGAGTGTTCATCAATAGTTATCTTTGATGTTTTTGCACCTTCAAAACTATCTTAACAAATAGTGCGATTATCCTCACGAGCGCATGATTTGGCACCACATGGTGACATTGATGTCATCATCCTTCTCCATAGTTCACCTCTACATTTTACTGTCAAAATTTGTTGGTCTACACACCTAGCTAGCTGTCGTCCATGGTGGGGCCCCCACACAAGCCTGTAGCTTTAAAAACCAATGTCTTTCAAGAAACTTAATGTGTGAGTGTTGGGGCTTTTAAACATTAAAAACTCCTGAGCATGGTGCATATAGGACTAAAGTCTTTTACTATTTTCCCTTTAAAACTCGTAGGCTTCCATGCTTAGAAAAATGGCTCAAGCTATCAAGGAAAGAGATACAATATATGAATTCTCCTCTGATAATTCTACTAGCCCACATTGCAAGAGGCAGGGGGATGTCATGGGGCTAAAGAACTCATTTATTGTTTTACATGTCACTAAAGATCACCACAAAATGATTTTAGCTCAAATTATATGCAGGTTTGACCTCACCTTCTTGTTTGAAGTAATTCAATTTCTTGCTAACAGCTTCTCCTGGTAGCAACAAGCTCTTTTACTTTGACTTATTGTTGCTCCCCAAACAACTATTGTTCCTTCCATCACTTCATAGTAAGATCTTGCACAAATTATAAACATCCTAACTGTTGATATGATATATTCACCTCTAAATTCTTGTGTGTAATAGAGGCATTCATGGTCAATAGTATGGGATACATGCGATGGGATATGCCAAGTCTATATGGCTGCATGGGGATGTAAATTAAACAATACGACCTATGTATCAAGTTTCTATTATGTTCTAAAAAGAACATGGTGCACAGGAACCTCTAGGAGCCCTTTAACTCCTCTGCAAATGAAGTAAAACTTCCTTCATTACCTGCACATCTTCCCTTTCATGGTGAATCTGATTGGACTGAGTCATGTTCTTGTAGACTTTTCAAGAACCCTTCACATTCCAGCTTCCCTTCAAAATGTAGGCTCATGCTTCAGAAAGCATTTGATGCTAATCAAGAGGCTCATTTTCTTTTGGAAGCTAATTTGGACTATGTTCACATAGTGTCCTTAAGTGTCCTAATTCCCTCTCTCCAAGATCATCTGTGGTTACATCAAAGCACATGGGTATACACCAAATAAACTATTTTTTTTTTTCTAAGCATTACCAACCTCCTCAATAACATTGCAGTGTGCATCGACATTATTCTCCCCTATCACATGGCCTCATTCTTCATCTTATTCTATCATGGACCTCTCCCTTCTCCTATGTCCTATCCACATGCCATGGAACTCTTCAAAAGTTTCCCTTCCACATCATCTATTGTGTATCTATGACCAGCTTGATTATAGATCTCATTAATAACTTCATGATAGGTCTTCAACCTGTATAGCTCCTTGAAGTACTCTGAAGATAGGATATTGATGTGAAGAACACTTTCAAGTAGAGAATCAATAGATTTTCCACTTGTTTGAACTCCCATTTTCCTCTTCTATCATTCTTCCATCTCCTCCAAGTAGACAAGACAACTTCAATGTCTAGAGTAAGACATTAAATTAAGAAGTTAATAAAACCTCTTTCTCTAGCTACTACTGCAGAGTTTCTTTTTCTTTTGGTTGAAAATATAGTTGATCTTTTGGCATTTTTAGAATGATTTCATTCTAGTCACTTAAAATGACTATATGTCTCACATATAATATTTCACTCATACTCCGAGTTATCAGCCTAGAAAATAATACTTTGAAACAAGGACAATATGTGTTGGTTAAGAAACATTAATGGTCATAAATAAATGTGACTTCTTCAAACTTCTAAAATCCCACAATGTTTATCAAGCTACTGAATTTAGTTGGATTCCAAAGTGGACCTGACTAAAACCAATTCAAACTAAAATGCCTAATGTCTCAAACTGATCAACTAAGCTTACCTCACTAACTAAAATTAATTTTCCTCACTAATTCAAACCTTACGAGTCATTTTCACTTCTTTCTGCAACTTGCAAATTCATGCTAAGAGGTCCTTTGAATGGCCTTAAACACTTATTGAAATTGACAATCAGGATCTAAGATCTGAGATAATGATTTTTTGTTCAACAATCTCTTACCTTGTGAGATCTCATCTCATGACAACTTCAGGTTCAAAAGATATTGACCATCAAAGTTGCCTTCTCAAAACTACTTGCAAGCAAACATGTTAGAAAGCCATAAAAGGCATTCAATTTTGGCTTCGAAAATAGGTCAAATAGACACTTGGGGCATGAAAATTGGGGCATTAGTTTACTTTCATGAGGAGAGTATAAATTTGTGATTTGGGCTCATGACAAATAACTAGGCAAATTTGGCGAGTAGTCAAAGTAGGCTACTTGGATCTGTAGAATTGGGAACAGTGGCAAAAAAGTAATTTTCAGAAATGGAATGGACCTAGGAAAGTGTGTAGATGAATTTTTCAAGACTTACAAACTGGCACAGTTAAAGAATTTTTAGAGTAGAATGCAATGGTACAATTCATTTGATCTCATCTATCATGAATTCAAAGTTATGACATCTCGAATAAGGGTACTAATCAATATGCACTTTATGACACTAGTAAAACCTTAGAAATTGCATTTGGAATCATATTTGAAAACTAGTCAAATGGATTTTTCATATGCTCAAATATGAAACATAACAAGTCTATGACCCCTAAAATGAAATGAAAAAGGAATTTTCTTATTTTGGTTAACTGGGTCAAAGTTATAAGTGGTTAACCTTGAAATCTAAAACATAGGTTCTTTGATATGCATATTAAATATCCAAAAGTAGTGAGTCATGAAACATTACTAGGCACAATATATTCACATGCAAACTGGGCTTCCTATCACTATTTGACACTTAGGCAAAATGTAGATTTGAACATTGCTCAAAATGAAACTTCATGGAATGATTTAGAATGGAAATTTATCAATACAAGATGTGTTGGTGTTTTGAAATGTTACAAGCTTCAAATTACCCTGATGAGAATATGAAACATCTAGGGGCAACTAACTCCCATCTTTAACATATCATTTCAGACGCTGGGCCAACTATAAGGTGTGACCCTTCTTCTACTTCAGGCTTTGCAAAAGCTAGGTGGGTGGACCTCCGATTCAATCAATACGGTACCAGTGCAAAAACATACTCTTGAATCTATTAAGCATATTTAACTCTTATATCTCCTAATACTTATGCAATAACATAGATGTACAGCAGCAAATTGCAATTATATGATATTCACAAGCTAAGTAAGGGCATTCTTTTTAGCTCTTCAACATGAAAGGGGGAAAAGCATTTGATTAATAACGTTGAGTCTAGCACAAATCCAAATATGTAGCAATAATAATAAATGATCCTATAGCTGATTGGTGCCTTATCTATTGGGTGATTCCATGAATCTAATGCATGCATCTGTGATATCAATGACATATTTCATACACCTAGACATCAGATCTATCCTATCACTTTATGAATTAGACGTCAGTGTTCATCAAGACCTCATTCTCATGAAATATCCTTCTCAAATAACTAGCAACCTTGTCAGACACGTCAAGCATTTACCTAGTTCTTTGTTCCAACAACAAAACATATTTGACATACAACCTTAAAGGAATGCAAGTGGATCTTAGCTCTTTGTTCCTAGACCACATAAGATTACAAATTACTAAGATAGGATATGGAAATTAGAATGAAAGTAAAGAAATTCTGGCTCATTTGTATTCATTCCTTTGAAATAATACATTCAAATGCATGAAATCAAATCATAGAAACACCTAATAGATCTAAACTTTAACTATTATCTTTCCTACTACTATTCATACAATACAATGATGCTTAAGAATGGTGTCTCAGTAGTGAGTAATTTTTCTACTCAAAACTGGAACCAACCTACAATGGATGAAAGAAATAAAGATATTGACAAGGAGTGGATTCCTAGATTTGATATGAAGATTACATGTGTCCACTTGAAATTCCATCCCTTGCAGTGAAAAGAATCTCTCTAATCTCTCTCCCCTTTGATCTGATTTGGTTTTCATTAATCTTCTGTAATTGACTTGAAACATCTCATGTTCAATGATGAAAACCATTATGTTTGCCCAAAATCTAAAAACCTCATGAAATGCTAGTAAAGATTTGGGTTTAAACTAAATAAAGGTTATCAAAATTGACCCCAACTACATTTTAATCTTGTAACTGTATTTTCAATTTTAGCTCATTTCACTGAGAAGGCCCCAAATTTCACATTTCTACCTATAATTCAAACTAGTGAAAACTTATGCAGAAACAAACTCCATAATTGAAAAATTTGTCTTCTCCTGGTTCTGGTGATATATAATATGCCTATATTTTCCTCTCAAAAACCCCTTGAAAGTAGGTTTGAAAAAATACCTTTGCCAAGGCTCTATGACTGCAAGTTTTAAATTTTTGAAAAATTTACAATTTCCTAAAGTCTAAACTTTAAAAAAATACTTCTTTAAATTTAAAAGTGTGTGTACGTGCCGTTTTGAGAAAATATTTTAAGAAATGATTTTCAAACTATTTTCCATTTTGGCCCTACCCATGGATTTTCGGTCAACCCCCTAGTTTGACTTTTGTGCCATGTGTTAACCTTTGATTGGTCCACCAAATCACTACATCACTGCCTAGTCAGCACTGGCCTCATCATTTCTACCTAGACCCATTGCCATGTGGTAGCTTGGTGCTTGCTCACATTTCTTAACCTCCAAGCAACTTTATTTTGCGAGCAAGCACCAACCATTGATCTGAGTTGGTCAATATCCATCGTGGATTGCCACCTCATCACTAGCCTGGGCCCACTTCTATGTGGCACTTCCCCACTTCCTCACTTTAGTTATTCATTGAGCAACTTTCTATTGCAAGGATGCACCGACCATAGGATGGGCCACATGGTGCAATCCTATGCATCTAACCTTTGATCATGTCACTTGTTTTCTCGTTAAAAAAAATTCTTGGGCAACCTGCTAGTTGGCCACAGGCCCCATAGCATGTGCCTTCATGTCCACAAAAGACCAATTTCTTAAGACACAAGGTTAATTGTGTTGAATCATATTTAAATGTCAAAAACCCCCCTGTGGCAGTCATGTGAGATTAAACCTTTAAATTGTTTTCCCTGTTCACAAATACTCTCATTGGTTTTGCCATGGGTATGGACTATAATCCCATTGGCATCAACCACCATGGATTGCTCTTTCTACCTCAGCTATTAGTGTGGAGTTTTGTAATTGCTTGGTCTGTGGCTTTACTTTGTTGGCATGAAGATCCTTGTTTTTTCAACATGTGGTTACCGAGTTTGTTAATGCTAAGAAATGGTTTGGAACTGACTTGCATCTACCAATCCCTCACATTTAGGTTGATAGAAAATAGATGCTTCACTTTCCTTGTTATCTAGTCCAACAAAAGGGTTCTGCACACCTTCAAACAAAGTATTATTATTAGCTCTTTCAGACTTCTCCCCCCCCCCCCCCCCCCCAATGGTAGAGTTTGTGACCTTGATAGGTGCTCTTCTTTTAGCCATTTTTAATCAAGTTGTGCCTCTACCCACATTTGTCATTTTAATGCATTTATTGCTTCTTGGCTTATTCTTTATTCCAAGCCTCACTATTCCCTATCCATGCATGGGCTAAGCGTGATTTTCATTGCTTCCTTCTACAGTGGCTTCTTCCCACTTAAGGCTTCTATCATTTGGCATGGATTCTCCCCAATGCCACGATTTCCATCTTTGTCAGGTCTACTTTGCCTTTTGGCATAGGTCATTACCTACTGCCTTTTGTTTGTTGTGGGTTTCCTTAACTCATGGGTTGCCCTGCGCAATCTACCTTCAATGAGCCTTGAATTCTTTTCTCACAAATTCCTTGCTTGAGTTCCCTATTTTATGACATTTTTGTTCTTACATTGCTAAGGAATTGGAAGAGTACATGGTTGTCGGCTTCATAAGAGTGACCTTTATCTCCAAAAAAACCCATAGCTAAATATTTTTATTGTAGGCACACAATTCGTAAGGGAAGAGCTTCAATAAATAGAGTGCCTTTTTGGGTGGGACTAGAAGGTTCCCAAATCTTAGAAAGGTAAGCATGAGCTTGTTGAACATATTTTGCATGGCACATATATGACAATGAAAGAAATCCAATTTTGTTATGTGCTCCCCAAGTTGAGATGGGTTGGGCAAGTCCTCCAAAATTTATTGGTAGAACGTGGGAAGAAGCTTCTTTTCTTAAGTCTGGAGTCAAAGTCACAAAAGAATCAACTTGCAGTTCAATTAATATCTTGTTCTTATTAACAACTTGCAACTCTATACCTACTATATCAAGCATCATAGCACAAAACTTCTTCACATTCTTCATAGGTTTTTTTAGATTTCAAGTGTTTCTTGATGATACTCATTGTTTCCCCAAGAGAAGTCAAAACGAGTAACTGTCATAGTCAAATAGCTGACATTCCAATCTTGAGGCATGTCTCAATCACTACTATGGACCATGATTTTGGCCCAACAGTGCCAACTATCTTGGTCAATGTAGGAGAGAAAGTCTTTTATGGTGGTAGATCAATCCCCAAGTTTCCACGAGAAAGGATGATACCATCTACTTCTTGCAAAATCTTGTCAAAGTGTTGTAAACCAATTCAATAAAAAATGAATTAGTTAGTTATTCTGTAGCAGAATCACCTCTATATTTTCAATCTTGGCATATATATGGGTCTAGTGAAGGTTTAAGTTTTTTCCCAAATTGAAAATTGATCATGGTTAGAGTATGAGGGATACTAGTTGTTGATGCTACCACTCACAATGCCCTTACTCTTCAAAAGAAACCCTGGCACTTCATAATGATCAAAATCATTTTAATCTCTAAATATATTCAATTTCACATCTTTATTAGTCTTGTCAATCTAGAGGGATTAGTTGGGCCCCAAAGTGGGTTCGGCTAAAAGAAAATTCATTTTCAAAAAACTGAACTGCAAAACTAACTCATTCATCCTTTGGCACTGAATTTAAACAAATTCAACCACTGAAAGTAAATTTTAAGCTCATTTTATGTCTTTCTACAAATTGTCAATTTTTCATCAAGAGGTCCTTTGACTGGCCTTAAAAACTGACCAAAACACTTGATCGGGCTTTGAAATCAGGCATATTTATTCTCTGTTCCACATGCTCTTACCTTGTTGAATCTCATCTCATGAAGAATTCTAAGTCAAAAGATATTGATTGTCAAAGTTGCCTTCTTAAAATCACCTACAGATAAACATGTCAGAAAACACTAAATTGCATTCGGATTTGGCTTCAAAAATTGGGTAAGCTGATACTTGAGGGCACAAAAACTGGGACGTTGGTTCATTGTCATGAGGACAATGTGAATACAAGATTTGGACTCATGATGAATAAAAAGATGTGTTTGGTGAATGGTCAAAGTGAGCTACTCAGAATTGTAGATTGGAGACACTAACATAAAAACATCTTTTGCAAATGGAATTAACCTGGGAAAGTGCGCAGACGGATTCATCAAGACTTGAAAATTGGCACTCTTCAAATATTTTTAGAGTACAACACAATGGTACAATCCATTTGATCTCACCTATCATGGATTTTAAGATATGATTTCATGAACAGGGGTTCCAACAAATTTTCCTTTCTCGACATCACTAAAATGTCAAAAATTGCATTTGGAATCATGTTTGAAAACTGATCAAATAGATTTGTCACAAGCTCAAAATTGAAACATAGGAATTTTCTAATCCCTAAAATTCAATGCAAAAGGAATTTTAGCATTTCAATCAACCAGGTCAAAATTATAACAAGTGAAATAGGTCTTCCCAGAATTCCAGACAATTCACATCAGCATGACATCAATAAATGACCAATTTTGAGGGATTCAAAACCAAGACAAATGGATTAAAAATGACTCAAAATCTGAAAAATAGGCTCTCTAGTATGGACACTAAATACTCCCAAAGTAGAAAGTCATGAAACATTATTGGTTGTGAGATATTCAATTGCAAACACAACCTCCTATCATTGTTTGACACTAGAGAAAAATTGCAAAATTGGAGATTGCTCAAAATGGGAATTCACGAAATGGCTCAAAACAAAAATTAATCATCATGGAACACCTAGATGCACTAAATACAAGGTGTTAGAAACATTAAACACCTCATAAGGTTCAAAAGTACAATCGGGTACATATGCATCCAAAACCATTTATAGGGCTTGATTTCTCAATGGTACTCAAAATGAGGGCTTCAATTTTGAGTCCCAACAAGATGCATACATATATTGAATGCAATGTGTTAGAAAAATAAAACACCTCTTAGACCACAAAAAGAAAATTAGGTACAAATGCATGAAATGCGCTTTAAGGGGTTCAAAATGACTCAAAAGTTTGAAATGACACTCAAATCAGGAAGCAAATTTTGAGTTCCATCAAACTTAACTTGTAAAAAGTTACAACATTTATTTATTTCAAAGAAAATTTACAACTACCTCCTAAAGATAAGATCACTCCATAAATGAGGATTAGTTACAAACTCATAAAGTTTTAGAATATAAACAACATTAAACATGAACAAATCCTCTAGGAATATAGCATGTTGAGGGAAATATATTCATGTGCTTCATGCAACAGAAAGTAATAATTGATTTTCCCCACTTGAAAAGTTCTTACAATCCATGGTTGGCTTTGACTATTCCAACACCACAATGTTGGTCCTTGAATGCCCACGGTAAACACTTGCAAAATAATCAATGTTCACACAACCTTCCACATACATATATATTCTTATCATCAATATTAGGAAAAAGGTGTAAAGTTCCAATTAACACTCTTGCAAGTCCTATGGCTATAGAAGAAAAACTACCCAAAACATAGCATAAGAAGGGAAACATATATTAGCATGTATAGCTACTACATTATACCATTCCTATTCATGAATTCAAGAAAAAACAATTACTTTAAACTATCCATATTTATATTTCATGTCCTCTCACACACACACACACACACCATAAGTTTCCTTGAAAACCATAAATTCATGTCTCTTTGCAAAATAATTATTTGAAAAGAGGATAAAAAGAACTAAGAAAGATGGCCTTTTGGAGGCCCAGTATTTATCAAATTTATTACAACATGTAATCAAACTCATATGTCACTTATTTTGATGTAATAAATGAAAAGTAAAAAATTTCATGTTTTTTGTATTTGTATTGAAGATCACAATCGAATAATACTTAGAGATCCTTAGGGACACTTCCATTCAGTATGGTCAATACTATTAGAGGGGTGTTGTGGTTAAAATGAGGTTGGTACTAGCCTAAACCAAACCAACTAGACCTAACGAAGAAGACGATTGATCCTAGGACCAAAAGTATGAAATATACACAACCTTTCTCATTTTAACTAAGAAACATTGCAAGTTTTGGCATTAGGAATGAAAGGGATTCCGAATCCAAAAAAAAAAAGAATCTGTACAAAATTACATATAATTTTGTAGGCCAAGACAATGTGATCCTCTATCACCTAAAAATTCATCAATACCTCACACGAGCTCGGAGAAATGCTTGATCAAATATAGTAGCCCGATAGTGCTTAGAGACCCTTAGGGATGCTTCTATTTAGTGTGGTTGATATACCCAAAGGGACATTGTGGATAAAATGAGGTTTGTCTGAGCCTAAACCTGACCAAATAGAGCTAATCGAGTAGATGATTCAATCCTGGGACACACAATTTGAGATATACACAACCTTGCTCATTTGAACTAAGGAACATTGCAACTTTTGGCATTAGGTGAGAAAGAGATGCCAAATCCAAACAAAGTTGAATCTCTAAAACCCAAGATAAGTTGTTGTAGGCCTAGACAACACTATCATGTAGCACTTTCTAGTTCAATTAATACCTTGCATGAGCTCATAGAAATGCTCAATCAAAGATCATAGCCTAATGGTGCTTAAAGACTCTTCAAGATGCTTCTATTTAGTGTGGTGGATAGCATCCTAGGGATATTGTAGTTGAAATGAGGTTGGTCCTAGCCTAAACTTGATCAATCAGAGATAATAGAGAAGATGATTCAATCTTAGGACCAATGGTTTGAAATATGCACAACCTTACTCATTTGAATTGAGCAACATTGCAACTTTTGGTATTAGGTGAGAAAGGGATGCCAAATCAAAAAAAATTTGAATCTCTAAAAGCTAAGATAGGTTGTTGTTTTCCTAGACAATTTGATCCTATAGAACCTAACATTTCATCAATAGCTCTCATGATCTTGGAGAAATGCCCAATCAAAGACCACAACTTGATGGTACTTAGAGACCCTTAGGGACACTTCCATTCAGTGTGGTCAATATCATCAAAGGTAAATTGTGGCTAAAATGAGGTTGGTCCTGTATTAACTGTTTTAGTAATTGGAAATGGAATACTAATATTAACAAAGCATTCATAATACAAAATAAACTAACACTTACGATAAGATGAATACAAACATCACAGAGAAAAGTAAACCAAGAATGAGAAGTTACTCAAGTGTGTAGCCTATGATGACATCAATGTGTTCTGATATAGATGGATGTATGCTCTAATATGATCAAACTTCAAGTGGTAAGTAGTCATGCATGGAGATGGGTGAAAGATTCAACAATGGAGGTGAAGAAGGATTTTAACATGGTAAGGGTGTGAAATGGTTGTGTTGTAGTGGTCAATATGATATTATAAGTTTTCATTAGGAGATGATATGGATTGTGAGGGGAGAGGGTTTTATTTATAGGCCAAGGGGTAGTGAGATGGAGGGTTAGGATGTGCGATGAGTGGTTTGGTGAGGAAAGGCTAGGATGCTCTAAAATGGAAGCACATGGATTGTGCTTCTTTAGAGCCTATTAGAGAGTGACACTTGTCACAAGAAGGATGAGTGTGAGGGGATGGGTAAAATGGATGGTATAAGGGAGTTATGAGGGAGGAGGAGTGTGGAAGAGGGATTTAATAGGAATTTTAAGGGCATTTATGGCATGTAAGAGCCATTAATTCTCTTGGAAGAAATGAAAGAGGATGAGGGAGACTATTGACTATGGCTTGGGTTGTAAAATCTTAACTCTTGCTTAAAGTTGTGCACATGTTTAGTAGGGGGAATAGTTGGCTAAGTGAGGTTAGTAGTAGTGAATGGATTGGATTATGGATAATGATAGGGTTTAAGATAGTTTAGGGGTTTAGGATGTTTTTAGAAATGATTTTCTTAATAAATGGGGGTTGTGGGATTAGTTTAAATAGATTTATTCAATTTAATTCAATAGAGCAATGAGGATTTAGTTGATAAATTGATTTTGGGTTATCATTTGATTTTATCAATTGGACTATAGTTAATTAGATAACTTAATTAACTAGGAAATGACAATTATAATGAAATATAAAATATTTAATCGATAATATCTTGGAAGATGAATAAATAAGATTACTTAGTGATGTAATCAGATTTAGTTGTCTACATTTTCCCCCTCTTTGACATAGTGTTGAGACAACACTATTTCAAAGAAGTTTGAATATAAATGACACAAAGAGGATTTTTAAAGTAGCATGGTTGCCCTAGTCTTGAGTGGAAGATGATAGAATGGATAGTGTGATGCCCCTTCAAGAAGGTAGTGGGGAGAGAAAATGAAGCTCGATGACTTACAGAAAAGTTATAACAATCCAATGTGAGCAGAGGACATAGGAGGACTAATGAATTGTTGAAATTATAATTAAATTGCAAAACTAACAAGGTGGGAGGAAAAGATGATTATTGGATGAGTCATAGAGGAAAATATGGCACCATAGGGGGCTAGGAGGGCTAGAACGATTTATTTTCTCTTATATTAATGACAATATATTATGGTTTGAAGCTCTGATTTACATGATGCAATGGCTGCACAAGGATGACCAGAACATAGGGAAAACATGGTACAACAATTAAGGGTGCAACAAACATTAGACCAAGCGATAGGGTGAAAAATGTTCCTTTTTTATTTATGCAATTTATTATAAAGCATTCCCACAAGCACGGGTCTAGTACGAAAATGATCTTGCAAAATCATTTAGAGGGTAGGGGTGAGAGCAAATGTCAGAAACCATTTTTGTGAGAATGCAAATTTAGCAAGCAGTTATTGTGAGAATGCAAATTCCCTTGGAACTTTATGCGGGTTAGCAATCTTGCAAGTGGGAATGCATTTTGTTTAATGGGAATGTGGGCTTGTAGAGAAGGATAGTTTTTGGAAGTGGTTCAATGTGGGAATAGAGAAAGTTTGATTGGAAGGGGTAAATAATAGGGCATGTTCCTGTAGTGCTCTATAGCAATAGGAACATGGGGGTGTGTCTAGGACAGCCAAAACATTAGTTAGGGTTTTGGGGATTAGGAAATGGTTAAGGAGTGATCCTGTTGTAAAATGTAATGGTTGGGACACACGAGGATGATCGTTCACCAAAACATAGGGAAAGAGTAAAGTACTTTGAGGTGGGAAAGGGGAGGGGGACAAAACATTGGTAGACTATTTTGGATAGAGGAGAGGAAAACTGACGTGACTATTGTTTGGCTTGAATGTAGTGGTCATTGGATGCTTTGGTGTTGCAAGAGTGACATGCTATTATGTTACACATCGCAAAGGTAGTTTATATTAGTGGATTGGGTGAGGATTGACGCCATTAAACTTGGATACCCAACTATGTTAGCGCATACATGGAAGTACATGACAATGGTGGTAGCACTATGTGAGTGTTGTCACAGTGAGACAAACACATTGCATCTACCAATAGGGGAGATGATAGTTATCTTAGAGGATGTGTATAGGATTTTTTGGCTATCTATGTGGGGTATGCTAGTCATGGCTAGTAGGGACATTTCTAGAGAGGCAGTGGTGCAGTGACTTGTGGGGCTTGGAGTCTAATTTTATAATCAGAGGGGTCAGCTTCCACTAGATGAGCATTTGGATCAGGTGACATTAGATAGGAGGATATGCTTTTATGTGTGCAAGTTAGTATTAGCATACATTGCCTAGGATACTAGTGATATAGGAATGATGTTGGCATTGATATTGATGATCATTCAAATCATGGATGATGGAGTCCTTGTTGCATGAGGCTCACTAATGTTAGTTAAGATACATTGTGATCTATATCAAATTGTATACTAGGGTTCAAGATACCAAGTGAGGAGTGTGGGTTTCCCTAAATTACTATAGGTATGGGCCTAGGAGCACATTATGGTGTTTAAGCCAATTGGTTAGAGAGACAAGCAAGTAGAGGAGTCAGTTGTATATAGCTAGGGTGATCCTCTCACCTATCACCATACATAGGAGGTTGATTACTTATGAGTCTAGTTATACAAGATTTAGGTCATCATATGTAGGTTGTATATGGGTCTTAGGCCATGGGAAAAGGAGAGGTAACATCTCCCTTATACAATTTTTCCATGTTTCATTTTTTGGTGCTAGGAATATATTGTAGAGAAATATCGGTGAGATAGGGTCCTATGATAGTTTGAACGGCCACAAGCTTCCCTAGGGGAGACAAAATGGTATTAGCACATGATGTGGGAGCCAATGACCATATTTGGGCTGACATTATAGAGGGATGGGTTGTTGCAGGCATTGCAAGATTTAGCACCACAAGACTAGGATTGGTTTGGTGGGGTGGAGGCTCAACACATGAGTACATGGATTGGTTTGAGTGCCCTAGGCTAGTAGGTTATCCCCAAGTGATGAGAGTGGTATATTTTGTAGGAGAAATTACTTAAGTGGTGAGGCATGAAACATTTGTAGCTAGAGGGATATAACAATGAGCAGAGGCAATGGTATAGGAGGAGGCATCATTGAGGCAAAGGTGGCAATTTGTGGTAGAGGTGAGACATGAGGAGGCTAGGTCACAATCAGATAGAGGAGAGGTCATCTAGGAGGAGGAGAAGCCATAGCTAGAGGCAAGGTCATAAGAGGAGGGTGGACAGGGACCACAAGGGCAAGTGGGTGGAGGAGAACGTGGAGAAGGATCATACTTAAGGGAAGGGGATGATGGATTGGTAGGAAGGTATACATCCCTATAGCAGGTACATGAGGCTACTAGCTAGGTATTATGAGACATGTAGTAGGAGAGAGAATAGCTCAAGATAGAGCAGGACCAGTTCTAGCATGAGCACAATGTGGCATAGGGTCAAAAAAATAGAGCAAAGGTAGAGTTAGATCATTGCAGATGCAGTCTGGGTGGTTAGAGGGGAGATTGGATGTGATGGAGGGGGAGAATGAGAGGCTATAGGCGAGACTAGACATGGTCCAAGAGGAGAGAGATCAATTGGTGGTGGAGGTGGTGACCTTGAGAGCACCGCTAGTGGAGGGTCTTTAGGAGTGAGTGAGATTTTACCATGGGAGATATCATGTAGTAGTGCCAACAGATCAGATAGAGCATTATAGACAATCAATATGATCGGGTACAACTAGTACACATACATGAATGCAAGGGGGGGGAGAGAGTGGATGGAGCACTGGGGCTCTAAGAGGACTAATAGGTCTTAGGGAAAAGGGAAAAGCCATAGGACATGACAGAGCTAGAGGCAAGATAGGGGGATAGGTGGGAGGAGGGATGAGGTGGAGAGCTCAGGTATGAGAGGAGGTTGGATGAGACTACCACCACCTCTAGTAGTAGAATTAGGTCCAAAGAGGGACCCTTATGAGTCACATGGAAAGGATGTTATGGATGAGGATGAGTAGAAGTAATGATATGCTGCATTTTGTATAGTATCTTTGGTCATATTTTTGCGAGCATCGACTTGATGTATTTGTATGGGTATTTAAACTATATGGACACTAGTTTTTTTGACTATGATGGATTTTTGGTATTTTTTTCAAGGATGGGTGATGTATTTTTTATTCTTTTGTGGGTGTGATATATAGATATGAGAATTCTTTGGCGTGGGATATGGATGTACTGCGTATTGTGTCGAGGGATGTTTTGATGTGGATTTTTTTATGAGATGCATGTGGATAGATGTAGGAGATAGACTAACATGTTTTATGTAGGATGTGATGTTTTGATATTTATGAAATGCATGATGTTACTGATGCTTTGTGATGTAGGATGTGATGTGTTTATGATGAGATGTATGACATGCATGATGGTACCAATGCATTGTGATACGAGATGTAATGTGTTTATGATAAGATGTATGACATGCATGATGGTAGTAATGCATTATGATGCAAAATTTGATGTGCCTATGGAGTATGATAGTGACACTCTATGATGTAGGATATGATGTTTTTATTGTATGATGTAAAGATGAGAACTAAATTTTTAGGATGATGTAAATGGACAACTATAAAATGAGATGAAAAAATTATGATGATAAAAAAAATAGATAGCTAAAAGTTTTATAATAATGAAAAGTGGACAACTAAAATTTAATGATAATTTAAATGGATTTATAAGTATCATATTAAAACTTGAACCTAAAAATATAACAATGAAAGTGGATTTAAAACTATGATAATGAGACTTGGACCCATAATTATGGCAATGGAAGTGGATTTAAATAATGAAAATTGGACCTAAAATTATGATGATGAAAGTGGATTTAAGAATATGATTAATGAAAAATGGACAACTAAAAGTTTAGGATAACGTAAGTGGATTTAAAACTATGATAATGAAGAATGGGTCTAAGGCTATGATAGTGAAAGTAGATTTAACACTATAATAATGAAAAATGAATCTAACACTATGATAATGAAAAATGGATCTAAAACTATGATAATGAAAGTGGATTTAAAACTATGATAATGAAAAAATGAATCTAACACCCTGATAATGTAAAATTGACTTAAAACTATGATTATGAAAAATGGATTTAAAACTATGATAATGAAAATGGATTTAAAACTATGATAATGATGAGTAAAAATGAGCCAAAAAAATAATGATGAAAATGAGAAGTAGCGTGAAAATTTAAAGGGGTATGATGATGCAAATGATAACTAGTAATGAAAAGAAAGGATCATGGTAATGTGGTAAGAGATTAGTGGACATGATATGAAATGCAGGTAGAATGATAGGGAGATGTACGTCAGGATAGTATTAGCAAGATATCATTGATCAAACATAGTCTTTCATTGGAAGGGGGGGAACAATATGCACAACTTTTTAGCATAATGCTTGTGGGTCAAGAGATTTTTATTGAGAGGTGAGGGCATCAAGGAATCAAAAGAGAGGGAAAAAGGGGGATAGGTAGTGAGATTAAATCTAAGGTGCATGGTAGGATAGGAGATGTAGGGAGCTTTCTCCTAGGAAAGTAAAGTATGGAGGTAGGAAGGATAATTTTTTATAGTAAGAATAGGTGGAATGGGATAATATAGATACAATATAATGGAGATAAATGATAGCTTTCTTTTCTATTTATAGAAAAAGGTAATGGGGTGATGGAATGATCCTTGAATCTTGAAGGTGGAGTTACTTTGTGAAGAAGTACCATTGTGTAGTTTGAGCTCTTAATTTGATATAGGAATATTAGGTATATCCCAAGGTTACTAAGAACAATTAAGGAGTTTACCCCAATATTACATAAGACTAACTTGAACAAGCACACAAGGATTGCCTTAGTATCACACATGAATCCCAAGGAAATTAGAGTGGAAATAATATTTGGCGATCCACAAGCAAATGATATTTTCCATCTACATCATGTGATCAAAAAAGAGCACATATTTGGAACATGCAAGGGTTATATTCGACTGACTCACAAGCAATAAAAAACTTGAGCAAAACCTTGCTTTCCAATTGCCCCATTCATAGCACACCAAGATATAAAAGATCATGGTGATCTTGAGGAGGGTAAAACCAAATTGCTTGGAAAAGATACATTTTTAAGAACCAAAAGGTGAAATCCAATAAGAGCAAGAATAAATCCATGAAAAAGTAATTTTTTGCCAAAGAGATCAGTAGGACAGGATACTAACGAGCCAAGGTGTAGACATGAGGACAAATGCATCCTACAAGAACCTATCAGTAGTATTTTGGAACTATGACAAAGATGGAAACTAGAACTTTCTGAAGAAAACTCTTTTGATGACCTAGGGTTTCTCTATAGGGTTCAAAAAAGTGATGTGTTTTGATGAGAAATGAGACTTATGGCCTAAAAAAGGGGAACATTGAGAATGTACAAGTATTACTATACAAACTTTCTGATGTTTTGGATATTTTGGTAAAATGTGTCAGTGGGTTTGTATATGATGGGAAAATCTTAGGATGAGGAGGTAGCATGATGCATATATAACATTATTTTTACAAGGGTATGATACATGTATCTAGTACAAGATATAAAACACAATTGATATGATACATGCAACAAGGTATAGGGGTATGATAGATGTGTGAACCATAGTAGAATACATTGTTCTAATAGGTTTCCAAGCTAAGGGATAAGGATAGCATGTTATGATTTATGATAGTGTGGTGATCAAATCCCTGGAACACCATTCGAAAATGGGAAAATGGGTGATGAGATGTGGAGAATAGTGTGGGAGGTGTAGAAAGATGATAGATAATGAATAGACCAAGTACACATGATGCCTATTTGTTAGGGTTTCACTAGGGTACCTATCTAGGTGCTTGAATTTCCAAGTTTTCACCATTGGATGGTTAATTTTCTTTATTACTTGCTCTTTTTGGCCTTTTTGGGCCTTTTGTTCATTTTTTTGGTTTTTTCCCATAGGATTAGTGGGATAAATTGAGGATATTTTTAGGTATAGAATTTATTGAGGTGAATGATGTTGGTGGGATGATTTAGTGTTTCTCCCTCAAGTGTTAATAGTTGATGCACCCCTGGTCCAAACGATACTGTGACAACACATAGACCAAGCCATGTGGGCTCAAACTTTCCCTTCTTCTCTCAGTCTTCTTAGACCTTCATGTTTTCCTTGAGGATAATGTCACCTACTTGAAATTGGCATGGATGAACCTTCATATTGATGTTTCACTTTAGGTGATTTTGATAGACCATGAGATAGTCATAGGATTTTTGCCTTTTTTCATCAAGTAGATTGAGTTGGGTGAGTCTAGCTACTCTATAATCCTCATTTGATATCTACCCTTGCAAAGAAATGTGGAAGGATGAGAGTTCAACCTTGATGGTTAGTACTACTTCAACACCATAGACTAAGGAGTAAGGGGTTGTGCCTATGGATGTATGGAATGAAGTGCGATAGACCCATAGGGTGCGGTTGATTTGAAAATGCTAATTGTGACCAGAATTATTGACAACTTTCTTTAGGATTTTGAGTAAGGTATTAGTTGCCTTAGCTTGACCATTACTTTGTGTGAAGTAGGGACTATAAAAATGGTGATGGATATGAAGGGAGGTGTACAATTCTTCCATGTTGAGGTTTTCAAAGTTACCTCCACGGTCATTAAAAATGTTAGCCAAAATGCCAAAGTGACATATGATATGATAGAGGATAAATTTGGAAACTTGAACTCTCATGGTAGTGATAAGTGGTACTGCTTCTACCCACTTAGTGGAATAATTAGTTGTAGTTATTATCCACTTGTTTCCTTCTAAAGAGAGTGGTTCTATAACACCAACAAGGTTGAACCCCTAGCATGCAAACAACCACGATGGTACAATAGGTTGAAGATTTTGAGATAAGGCTCAGACTAGATTTGCATGTTGTTGACATGGTAGACATCTTTTTTGATGTCACAAGAATCATGCTCTAGAGTAGGTCAATAATATCTAGCACTAAGTATTTTATTAGATAGTACTATAACACTTGTATGAGCACCATAATGTTTTACATGTACCTCTTTGAGAGCCATTGTAGCCTTATTTTGGTCTAAACACCAAGAAAGAGTTTCATCATAACCTTGATGATATAAGGTGTTAGCTATGATAGTGTAGTAGGATGCTCTACGAATAAGGTTCGAGTGTTGAATTCTTGTGAGATGGGGAGATATAATACCATTTAGTAGGTAAGCATGAATTTTCTAGTACCATGGGGATTGGGAACCAACCAAGATGCATACCTATGTTGATTCATCATTCTCGTATGCAGGCTTGTGTAGCTACTTGACTAAGAATTAATATTGTGTAGCCTCTTGAGGGATATCCAAAAGTGAACCAATAGTAGACATTGCATCTACAACCTTGTTTTGCAATCTAGGCACTTGTGTGAATTGGATTTGAGTAAAGTGTTGCTTCAACTAGTCTACCAATTCTTTGTAAGGCTAAAGCTTATCATCCTTCATCTAATATTCATCAAGGACTTTCTTGATAATAATCTTTAAATCTTAGAAGACTTCTAGCTCTATGATGTTCTACTCCACTTCTATTTTGAACTCTACAAAAAGAGCTCATACTCTGAGATGTTGTTGGTGCACTAGAACCAGAGTTTAAGAGACTTAGGAATATAGTCACCTTGCAGAGTGACCAATAGTATGATAGCCCAAAAACCATGGGATGTGTATGATCCATTAAAGTATAACTTCAAGATGGTTTTGATTCTATTAGTCATAGATTTTCATCTAGGAACTCCATAATGAGAGGTTGGTTGGCAACTAAGGGTGCATCAGCCAAGTGATCTGCTATAGGTTGATCTTTGATGAGTTTTCTATCAACATATTGGATGTTGAATTTGCTAAGAAGAATGACCCATTTGGCAACGTGCCCTATGAGTACTATGTGTGATAACATATATTTCAACATATTAAACTTTGATATTAGTTGCATAGTGGGACTCAACATGTAATAACGAAGCTTCTGAGTGGAAAAGACCATAGCCAAGAATGAATTTTCCATGGGTGTATTATTGAGCTCATACCTGACTAGAATGTAGTCGATGTAGTAAATAGCCTTCTCTTTTCCTTCACCATCAAGCAACACTAGAAGAGAAGACAATGTTGTTGGAGTAGTTGTGATGTATAATATGACTGCTCTTCCTATAATTAGTAGAACCAAGATAGGTAGATTAGCCAAATATTGTTTGATGAGTTTAAATTTATGTTGTCAAATAGGATCCCACCTAAAATTTTGATCATTTTTTAGCAAGTGTGTAAATGGTTGACAATTATCAGCTAGTTGGGAGATGAATCTTCTGACTAGTTGTAGCTCTGCCTAGAGAGAGAAAAGTTGTTTGAGTGTCTTAGGAGGAGCCATATCCATGATGGCCTTGAATTTTTTAGGGTTGATCTCAATACCATGTCATGATACAATGAATCTTAGGAGTTTTATAGATGTAACACCAAAGACACATTTCATGGGTTGGGCATGAGATGGTACTTAGCTCTAGCTAGTCAAACACTTCCTTGAGGTGAGATAAGTGATCAAGGGCATTAAGAGACCTGACTAGAATATCATCCACATAATGCTCAATGATTTTGTGGATAAAATCATGGAAGATGATTGTTATTGCTCACTGATAGGTTGCCCTAACATTTTTCAACCCAATTGGCATCATGTTATAACATCAGGTCCCCCAAGGGATGGTAAATGATGTCTTATGCTAGTCTGCTTTGGCTATTTGAATCTAATTATACTCAAAGATACCATCCATAAGAGATAAGAGCTCATGGCCTATGATGAGATCAACAATCATGTCTATATTTTGCAATGGGAAATCATGCTTCAGAATTTTTTTGTTAAGATCCCTAAAATCTATTCAAATCCTTATATAACCAAAAGGATTTATGATAGGTACCATGTTGGAGATCCAATATGGGTAGTAAATTAGGTGAATGATCTTTGCATCTAGCAATTTTTCTAAATTCTCTTTAACCAGTAAAGAAACTTTGGGATGCATCTTACAAAGTTTTTTCTTAATCAATTTAGCCTTTGGATCTATGGCCAAGTGGTGTACCCCTAACTTGGGGTCCAACCCTAACTTTTCTTAGTAGGATGATGCAAAGTGATCCATATTTTCATGAAGAACCTCAATGAGGTGTTCTACTTGTTCAAGTTTCCAGAGATGCAACAATGTATGTGATTTTTGGTATCTCTATTAACTTGATATTGATTGTCCTTGTTTCCTCTATCAAGACTAATGATATTGTAGGCCTGTGATCTTTTAGGGGAAGGATGAAATATCAATATTTAGGCACCTTAGAAAGGTTTTGACTATCAGATATGTCCTTTATTTTCTTTTTATTTTTTGAGTGATTTTATGGTGCTCTAGATGAGTTTTCACCAGGCACTAACTTTGCTTTCCTCTTTTTCTTTATTTTTTTCTTTTCTTTGTTCATTTTTGTGACTGGAGATTTCCTCCTCCTTGAAGTAACCCTTTGGATCCAACTTGTAGATATAAGCTAACTGTGGAGGTTGTTTCTTGTGTGGTGTTTTAGCTCCCATAAATATGAGAAGCACATGCTCCATGGAGAATTTGTCAACTTGGATAACACTTGGTTGGTCCCAATCAATGAGTTTAGGATGCACGAGTGGTAAGTCTATGAGATTAATGGAAATTTCACAGAGCATAGAGGCTCCTAAGATAAGTTCATCAAGGAAAAAATCATCATAGGATTTCTTTTTGACTTCTTTAGGAATGTCTTCAAACTCAATGGGATTGTTTTTGATGTTTACGAAAGCATGACTATCCTTTTTGGTGCCCCTAGCTATGGGGAGTCCGTAACCTAGGCCTTTCTTTTTTTCTTCTTTGTAGGCTTCTATAGGCTATCAAATGCCTGACTCTTCATGGCTTACACCACCTCCTTGATAATCCCATTACTTGGTACCAAGGTGATGTGACTATGGATATTTCTTTTTGAAATAGTCAAGGAGCTCTTCACTTTTGGTTGATGGATCTTTATTTAACCATGTACTAATATTGGGAGTTGTTTCCTCTCCATCAAGGATCTCAATAGAAACAAATTTTGTGTTCCCAAGTTTTGTGAGCTAGGGGGTTTTGTCTAGCTTTGGCCCCTAGTAGATTGGGTGCCCTATAGTATGTGAATCAAGTGGTAAAGCACCGAAAACAAAAGCATTAGAAAGACTATATTCTCCACAATCTTGGTAGTTGATCTTAACTATAGAAAGAGTGGGGGCTAAAATGGTGTCTAGAGTATGGAACATACTAATGGAGCTAGCCATGGTGTTTCTGATCTTGATTCTAGGAAAATGGTTAGTAAATGAAGCTTCCACTATATTGCAATAAAAAAAGAGTTCAAGATCAATGTGGATGGTTATCTCGGTGTCATTATGCAAAAAATTGATGCACTAATGATATGTAGATGGAATGGCCTTCATGGCATGAATCCATGGGCAACAGAGGAGGATTTTGTATGGAAGGTTAAGATCAACTATGTGACTAATTATTTCTTGAGTGGCTAGGCCAACTCTAATAGGTAACAAGATAGTTCCCATAATTGCTCATTCTAGATTATCATATTCTTTGATAGTGATGACCTCATTTAGGATATCTTCCTTAGTGTATCCAGCTTGTTTGATGAATTTAAAAGTACATAGATTCAAGGCTGATTCATTATCTATCATGACCCTTTTGATAGAAAGTCAAAAATGATGACAACTATGTTAATTGGAAGTATATGATCAGGCTCAACAACTAGGATGTCTAAGGTTTTGAAAGATAATGCACAAGAGGCAAATAGATGGCCTAAGAGGTTCCAAAATTTGGTGGTGGTGATGTCAGTAGAGACACATGAATCATGAAGGGCACTACCATGGATCTCTCAATAAAGTGGGCTTGTGCATAAGAGATCTAAAATGGAGATTTGAGTTGGCATATTTCCAAGGTATTCCAAGATATTATATTGCTGTCCTTATGGGGTTGGTCCTAATGGAGGGGGTCTTGATGGGGTAGATATAGATGGTTCAACTATGCTTAGCCAAGCTCTTCTAGTGATGATTATGCATTAGGCATCTAGGCCTTTGATATCTATAACATTTATAGAAGGCTTAACCTAGGATATCCATTTGATCAAGTTTCCATAGTTCAAGTAGGCTAACTTATAGTTCTGAGACTTGTCTTAGTTATCACCTTATTTGTTTTGAGCATTGTTTGTTTTTTTGGTTACAGGTTTGTTTGTAGGAGCTTTACCTATGTTTTATTGTGTGGAGGAAAAGCATTCTGATATATTAATAATCTCACATTTGGTGAGGCTTGTTCCCCCACTATGATCTCTTTTTGGTCAATAAGAAATTGGACATAGTCCTTGAGCTACATGCATTTAAGGGTGGTATGCCACTTAACATGATGGAATTTGTATAACTCATTTTCTTTATACCAAAATGCTCTAGACTAATTGTGTTATAATGGTTGCACCTGGGGGTGCCAAATAAGGTTATCCTTGGCCAATTTCTCAAAAATAACATCAAGGGGTTCACCAAATGGGGTGTGTACTTGTTTTGGTCTAGCTGAGAGTGTGATAGCATTGGTGTGATTTTGAGGATGTTGATTTTTTTGTACATGTGGCTATTGATAAATTAGTTGTTTTTGTTGATAAGATTGTTGTTGATAAAATGTGTTGGTTGTGTTAGATGTTGTCCCAACTAAATGAACATCTCAATTTTTCATGGCTCCATCAATAACTATATTTTTTTTGGTTCTAGTTTTGTGGTTTTTAATTGTATTGACCTTAATCTTGAGTGTTTTACTTGTAGATCTTGATGAAATGATCTTTAATAAGTCATTGTTCAAGTCCCATTCCCTTTTCCTTGATGTCCTTGTAGGTTTTAACACAATTCATGACCATGTTATGTGCAAGACTAGGATGGGCATTGTCGATGAACATTTTAACAAGGTGACACTCTAGGATAGTGCAAGAAATCTGTGTTGTGAGAGTTTGTCATATTTGCAAGTAGTTTGCAAGGATTTCTCCTCCCTTTTTTTTGGCATGAACTAAGTCAACTGTGGATAATTCAATTTCAACTAGGTCAGCGTACTGGGCTACAAAGGCTTTTGATAGTTCAGAAAAAGTTTTGATGGTGCCATGAGGGATCCGACAGAACCACTCAAGAGTAGGCCCTCCTAAGCTTTTAGGAAATAGATGCATGAGAAGCATGTCATTGTAATCCACTTCTTGGTAATGCATATAAAATTCTTTGACATGTGTAACTGGATCTCCTTTACCCATAAATTTATCAAAATTAGGAACCTCAAAATGTTTGGGAAATGGTGTCATCATTCTTGCTTTGTCAAATGGGTATGGGTAAACTATTTCAAATTTGAAATTTTTGGAATCTACCCCATCTTTGAGTGCTTCAAGAGCATTTTTCATCTCTTCCCATTTAGAGTTTATGGATTTTGGTATTGGTGCCCCTAGTCTTGGTGCCCTTGGTATAGTGTATGTCTTAGGTTGTGCAGGTGAAAGTGGATGGTTTTGCTAGAGGTATTGTGGTGGATTAAATGTGGATTGAATGGTGTTTTGAGTAGGATTTATGGTTTCTAGGGGTAGTAGCTGGACATATTGTTGCATTTGCTAAGAAAACTATTGATAAGGTGGGTAGATATAGGGTTTTTGTCCATATAGGTAGTTCTATGTTGGTGCTTGGACATATGGTTGTTGGGGTGGTTATTACTAGAGAAGTGGTGGTGGAAATATTGAGGCTATATTTTGAGATGGTATATTTTTCCTAGCATATGGCTAGCTAAGTGGTGATGGGCTCCAAATAGTTGGTGGAGGGAATCATCCCTATTGTTGGATGTTATTATTGTGGGTCTATTTGGCTACTTCTTAAGGGTGGCATAGAGAAGTAGTTAGTGATTGGTGATAGTGGATTGATTGGTTGTGGTATGGGTTGATATTATTGGAAAGTTGGCAAGAAAAAAGTACTAAATGGAAAGCTTGTGGTAACTCCTTATGTTTGCCCAAAACCCCAAGGGCCAAATGGAAATGGAGTAGTGTTCTTTGGCATAAATGAAAATGGATTAGAAGAAGTGAAAGGTGGAATGGTAGGTTTGACTAATAACATTCCCATAATTGATTTTGACGTTGATTAGATGTTTGAATGAGATGTGCCAGATGCACTACTAGTGGGTATGTTGGAAGTGGAATCAACATTTTGGGAAGAGGAATATCCTACAATATTGAACAAAATAGATGTGAATGGTGAAACAATGGTAGAAATGTTGAGGTAAAGATGAGAGGTTTTTGAAGTGTTGTGTGGACCAATGTTTGAGTGATGGTGGGTTGATTGTTGGATGGGATAGGAACACTGATTTGGGTTGATGGGATATTAGGGTCCATGGGTTCTAGTTGCATTGTTTGATACCCCCCTTGTGGGATTAAAAAAATATCATTTGGATTATCCAAACCAAGGGGTGGTGGAAATCTATCATATAAGGGGTGAGCATGATCAGATATATCTAGAGGTGATGGTCTCCCAAAATCAAAAACATCAACATTATCCCTTAGGAAGTTTTCCATAATTCTTTCTCTAATTTAGTCTATGATGGAATTAACAATAGTTGCATGCCCTAATTAGATCATAAATGCCTCTATATCTAATAAGGGGCTTGATTCTTCCAAATTTTGTGGTGGTGGATTATGTGTGACTGAAGACATTAATGGATAAGTTTGTGCACTAGTTGAACTGTAACTAAGATGAGGTTCCATATCTTTCTTTTTCCTTTGGTTCTTAGTGAGATGTATAGTAGGTGACATGAAAGAATGATGCTTCTAAGGATGAAGTACAAGATTTTTTGGGACAAGAGTGCAAGTATATGTTTATGGATGTTGTTTGCTAAATTCTCCTAAGGATAATGACTATGATGCAAGGATTTTCTAAGACATGAAATTGAATAGCAAATGAAAAGAAGTGATTGAGTAATGTGAAATCTAGGAAGTCTAAATCTTAGTGATATGTTGTTAACATAAAAGAAAGGATGTTTTCCCTATGTGTAAGCCTAAGATATGGTGGTGATATCAACCCTAAGGTAAGCTTGTCACCCTTTGGATAGTAAAGATGACCAAGTGTAGAGCCCAACCTTTTGCTCAAGATAATTAGGGATACAAATGACAAAGACTAATTACCCTAAAAGATTATTAGTTCAAGGGGTAACCAAGATAGTGTGATGGATGTAGGATTTAGGCTAAACAATTCTCAACAAGGTGACACCAAATGGTTAAGTAAAAAAAGGGGGTGATGGAGGATGTTTTGATCTATATTTGGTTTGCATGAATTTGGATACTTAAAATATATGACCTTGTATCACCTTAAATCAAAAGCAATTCTATGTTAAGAGTATTTATCCCTTTGAGTAAGTGATCTAGGTTCATGTGAAGCACCTTGAAAGGGTTTTTGCATGGATCTAATAGTTTTTCCCTTGTTCTACTTTTCTCTCTTTATTTCTAGCCTATTTTTGACAACTTGCTTTGTGAAACTGAAGACTTGGACAAGGAAGACCTAGTGGATGAAGGTTAACCTTGACCTTGACCTAGGTCATGGATGACCTTAACCCTAAACTAGGTTAAGGTTGACCTTTTACTTGACCCTAGATGCAATTTTTAAATTCTAGGGGTTTTGGGATCTTGGGCTTTGAAAAGTTTCTTTTCCTGCTTCTAAGTTAGCTATTTTGGGTTTCAAAATAGTAGACTCTTAAATTATATTTAATCTAGGTCTATTCCTAGGGGTTAAGGTTCAATGGGATTTAGTGCTCCTATGTCAGCCTTCTCTAGGTTTTAGTGCCCTAGATCTCCATATTAGGAAGCCTTCTTCCCTCATTTTGATATCTACTTATTATCCATGCATATTTGTAAGCTATCTACAATCTACCTATGATCAATTAAGTGAAGTTATACTATCTATCAAGCATTCAAGCATTCAAGTGTTCAAGCATCCAATTCATCAAGGAGATCCATTGTTAGCCATTAAAGGATTCAATCTTATGGAGCCTTCTTGTTGAAAATTTCATCCATGTTCATTCAAGCCTTCTTCTATGCAAAGATACATTCAAGATTGGTTTTGAAGATCTAATTCCATTGATTTGAGACATTTTACATACATTTGGAGCATTCATTCTTGTAAATCCATGGATTCAAATCCTCCAATAGACTTTCAATATAAGTAAAGTGAATTTTTTCATTTACTTTGTTTACATATATTAAAATTTCAATTCAATTTCAAGGTTGATTCCAAATCAGGGTTTGACCAAGGAAAATGCCCAATCCAAACAAAAGGCCATATTTTTTTATAGATATAGGTTGGAACAATGAATTGAAGAGCTGATTCAAATACCATTTTCATCAAACTTATGAGATCAGTGAACATAAATTTTGTCAGAGTAGTGTAGGTCAAGGTTGACTTTTTAGGGTACAATTGTGCCCCGTGGTAAGATTGTTCTTGGGTATTAAGGTCAAGGTTGACCTCCCTTCAAAAAGACAAAAGATTTCTAGGTTTTCTCCATCTCAATATTTTTGGTCCAGAACAGATTACATAGTTTCTAGAAATTGTACATAGACATCAAAAAACAACACTTTCTAGATTTAAGGTTAATATTTCTCCTTTGCCTATTTTAGGATTTAAGCACATAATCCTCATAATATAAAGATCATAAAACCTCCTTTCTCCCTATTCTCCATTACATGATCCATTTCTGCATTGCACTTAATCAATTTGGATCATTCACACTAAAAATAAGGTTAAGAAAGGAAACCTTATTTTCTGTCTATTTATTTTGGTGAACCCAATAGGCTTACCCTCTTCTCTTTTGTGGAATTAGATGCCATATTTTTATTAGTGGTGTTATATTTAATTTCATATTTGTTAGGTCTTTTCTTGCATTTAGATTAGATTTCATTAATTCTCTTGTATTTTAAAATTCAAAAATACAAAAAAATTGCAAAATTTCTTTCAAAATACAAAAATATTTATACTTTATTTTTTATTAGTTTAGTTCATTTACATTGCATTGGTTTATGAGTTTAATTAGTTCTAATCTTTCTTCTAATCTTAGGGTTAGACACAATCATAGACTTATGGGTACCTTTGAGCCTGAGTCTTCTTCTCCTTTCCTTAGGATTCCAGATGAAACTTTGATTCTAGTCATAGTATCAAGAAAAAATCTTCTCACTCATCTCATGATGAGGATGATGCTTTAAGAGTTCCTCCTGAACAATTCCAAAAACTTTCAAATCAGCTTGATAAAATGGATAATTGGCTTCTTCAAGAAAACCATAATCAAGAATCTATTCAAGCTATTAAGGCTCTTAAGAAAGTTCTTTGTAATAGTGACCAAGGTGTTAATCTCTTGTGTGGTATTACTCACCTTGCGCATTCCAATGTTAAACCTTTAGCTCAGGAAGCTTAAGATTTAGGGTTGTTTCCTCATGTCATTAGTGTTGAACCTTCTTTTGTTCCTCTTCCTAGTGTTCCTATTTATACTCCTTTGGTGACTGTGACAGTTCCCTCAATTCCTATGACTGTTCCTCTCATATCTCTTCCTATATCACAACATTCTTATCATATTGTTCCCTTTACTTATTCTACTACTTTGCTAGCTGCAATTCCTACTATTCCTCTAGTTGTGTCTTCCATTGTTGTAGCTTCTTACACTTTTCCTAGTGTATCTATTGTTGCTATTCCTCCTATTTCTTCTCATGATTCTATAGTTATCAGTTTGGCCCAAACTATGTCATCCTTACAATAAAAACTTGCCTCCTTGAATCAAAACAAGTTTGGTATCCTTATGTATGACATGGGAAGTCCATTGTCTCAGGATATCATTTGTACTCATGTTCCTCAACAAGCCAATATGCCTCATCTTAAGAATTATGACATTAAGGGAGACCTTCTTTATCATGTTAAAATGTTTCAAATCCTTTGTAGTGATTGTGGTCATGATCATAGGATTTTAGCTAATTTATGTGCTCAAACTTTTTGTGACAAGGCTTTACAATGGTTTATTTTCTTTGACTCCTTATTCTATTCAGTCATTTCCTCATCTTGCTAATGTTTTTATTCAACAATTTCAAAACAAAATTGACCTACAAGTGTCTTTGACTAATTTGATGCATTGTAAAAAAAATTCTAAAGAAAATTTGACTAAATTTATTGGTAGATTTAAGAGTTTGTAGGCTCAAATTTCCTATCATGTTCCTGATATTGATATTCAATGTATGTTTATTTCAAATTTGCAAAAGGATACTAGAGAAAAGACTATGCTTACTCAATTTACTTCTTTGCAACAACTTTTTGTAGCACTTCATCATTATCAATTAAAAGTGAGTCAATTTGAGAGCACCACTCCAATGGCTCCTGTTCCTATTGATTAAAGTGATGCTTGTCCTAATCCAAATAAATTTCAAAAATTCAACAACTATATCAAGATAAATAAACAAGAAAATGCAATTGCTAATCAAGTTCATGTGGCATCTCACAATGCCACTTCAACATCCACTAATTTTTTTATTGAATTGTACATTTACTCCTCTCTCTAAATTTTTACATTCTATTATGAATATGTTGTTAACTTCTAATATGATTACTTTACCTTCTTTTTTTATCTCTTTTACCTACTACAATGATGGCTAAATCTTTTGATTTGAATTTTTTTTATCAATATCATCTCCAGAATGGTCATGATATTGAGAAATGTTATTCTTTAAAATATAAGGTTTAGGACTTAATTGAGTCTAATGATTTATTTTTTGATAATTTTTATGGTAGTGGAAATAAATTTGTTTCTTCTCCTAATCAAAATTTACAAATCTATACAAATCCTTTACCTACACATCATACTAATACTATTGCTTAGCCATCTTCTATGGGTATTGTGTATGATTCAAAGATGGATGATCTTAATCATGTTTTTAATCAAGTAGAGCATGTGGTTCAATCTATATCTCCACCTTAGTCTCATCCTCCACTTCAATCTCACATTTTTGGACTTGTTCAGGAGGAACTCTTAAAGCATCATCCTCATCATGAGATGAGTGAGAAGATTTTTGCTCCATAATAAGATTAGAATTAGGAAAAACCAAAGTTTCATTTGGAATCCTAAGGAAATAATAATAATATAAAGAAAATAAGATTTCTTTTCTTAACCCTATTTTCAATGTGAATGATCCAAATTGATTAAGCACAAGAATGTGATCAATGAAAAAGTGGATCATGTGATGGAGAATAGGGAGAAAGGAGGTTTTATGATCTTTCTATTATGAGGAGTATGTTCTTAAATCCTAAAATAGATAAAAGAAAAATACTAACATTGAATATGGAAAGTGTTGTTTTCTAATGCATGTGTATAGTTTCTAGAAAATTTGCAACCCATTCTAGACTGGAAAATATAGAAGCATAGAGATACATAAAGAGGAATATTACAATAGGTTCACTTCTTTTATCACCATTTACCAACAAAGAAATAAATATTGTATAAAATAATCTAACAACATTTAGCAAACATATCATGGGAGAAGCACAATACAATAGACAAACACACAAAAATAGCTACCATGAAGGACTAGCCAATCAAGTGTGTCACCTACTCTCCCCATCTCACTGTATATCATTTAAGGAAGGTTGGTAACTCACAAGAGGGATTATATCCAATAGAGTAGGAATGATGGCCAATTCTAGACAAGGATCCTCTTGAGAATCACAATGTTTGATACTAGGTGTAAGTGTTAATTGAGAGGAAAGCATATTAGGTAAATCAATGTCAATGTCAATAGTTTCATATTCATCATTAACATCATCAACATCATCAAAAGTATCTTCTTCATCTAAATTAATCAATATATGATCTAAGATACAAGTAGAGTAATCAAAATCATTCATCTTAACATCATTATTAGCAACAACTTCTTCTAACACATCATGCATAGATGTATCCAAAGAAGGTGAAGATGTTTGAAGAATAGAATTACAAGCTTTAGCTTGAGCATGATGGTTTTTATGAAATTTGTTAGTAGATCAATTACATTTTTCCTTATTTGGAATTTGTTGAGAACTAGGAGGAACAATTATAGGATCCTTCACAAGTTCTATAGGAAGATTAATAGAATCACTAGTAGACTGACAAGAAAAATGAGGAGCTTGATTAATAGTTGTAGAAGCCATAGATAAAGGAGGTATGAAAGGTGTAGGAAAAAGACCATGGTTAAGATCTAGATGAGATAAACTTAACCCAAGAATCTTACAATGATTATAGACTTGATATGAATGAAATAGATGATTAGGTCAAGAAGGATATGAATTAGGTAATGAAAGTAGAATCCCTAGGCCTAGAGGTGTGATATAAACTATGATTAACTATCTTCACTTCATCATCATAAATAAACTTAAGACACTTATGAATAGGTGAAGCAACAACATACATGAAATTTAACCATGGTAAACCAAGCTTAACATGAAACTGATTAGAAGTAGGAACAAAAACAAAGGTGGTGTGCACAATCTTTCCACAAAGTTGAACTAGTAAATCAATAGAACCAAATGATGGATAAAGAAAACCATTACAAGTTTGAATCCACACATTTGATTTATCATAAAAATCTCATTGTAAAATTTTCTTAGAAATATTTTCTTCTATAATAACATTAACTAAGGAGGTAGGATCAACAAGACAACCATGAGTGGGCATCTCAAGAATCTTAGCATAAATATAAAGGGGATCATCAGGATCTTTAATAGTATCTCTTATGTGTTTTTTCCTCCTTTGTGATTGTACTTCTACTTTCTTTAGGGAATGATGTCAATTAATTTGCAATAATATCATATATATATATATATATATATATATAAAATCTTATGATCATACTGAGCCCATAGTAGGTAGATCCCTTCTATGTTCTCTGTATGTTTATGTACAATTTTCATTGATTTGTCTTCGTCTAGGGGCATCTCATAGTGGAAACATAATAATTGGAGTTGTTTATGTTTTCATCAAAGCCATTGCTCCTATTAAATTGTTAGTGATGATTTTAACATGGGGGCATACACTCTGGTCACTTATTGCACACACACACACCTTATATATATATATATATATATATATATATATATATATATATATATATATATATATATATATATATATATATATATATATATATATATATATATATATATATATATATATATATATATATATATATATATATATATATTCAAGATATATTTTCTCCATTTTTGGTTTAGTGACTAATCCTTAAAGCATGGATTTATATTGATCCTTCCAATTTCAAATATATTTTGATCCCCTAAGGTTGAAGGTGTCCTTAATATTGGATATCTTTTTACTTTTTGGTTTTACTCTTATAAAATAGAATATTCTTAAGAGTGAATCCTTGATGGGTTGACTAGTGAGCAACCACATTCACTAGCAGTTCAACTCCATCTTTACAATTGCACAATTTTCTTGTGTGGTTCACAATGGGACATAATACCTCATTGGGTGAGATAATCACACTCTTTTTCATTTTATTTTCTTTTCCTAGAGATGTCTCTCTTATTATGATCTTAGAGTTGAAAAAGAATTAAGTTTTGGGGGGCTTGAGGATCTCTTTGTCTCATTGATTTTAATAAGATTATCATTCCATTATGATCTTCTTTACCAAGAGCTTGCATCGAGTCCATACTCTTGCTAAAGTGGGGGTTAAATGTACCATCTTAAAATGGAAACACTTCTATGTTAAGAGTATTTAGGACTTCAAGTAAGTGGTCTGGGGTCATGTCAAGCACCTTGAATGGTTTTTTGCATGGATTTGGTAAATTTTCCCTTGTTATGCTTTTCTCTCTTTATTTCCAGCCTATTTCTAACAAACTTCTCTGTGAGGTTGAAGACTTTGACTTCTAGGTCAAGGATGACCTAGTGGGTCAAGGTCAACCTCAACCTTGATCTAGGTCAAGTATGACCTTGACCCTAACCTAGGGTAGGGTCAACCTCATCCCTGACCCCAGGTCCAATTTTTGATTTTCAAGAGCTTTGGGTTCTCAAGCTTCAAAAAGTTTCTTTTCCCACTTCCAAGTCAGCTGTTTTAGGTTTTAGAATGGTAGGCTCTTAAATTACATTTAATCTAGGTCTATTCCTATATATTAAGGTTAAATGGGATTTAATGCTCTTATGTTGACCTTCCCTAGGAGTTAGTGACCTAGATATCTATCTAAGGAATCCTTCTTCCCTCATTTTGACATCTACTTGTTGTCCATGCATATCCACAATCTATCTACAATCCACCTACAATCTATAAAGTGAAGTTCTACTATCTATCAAGAATTCAAGCATCCAATTCATCAAGGAGATCCATTGTTAGCCATTGAAGGATTTAATTTCTATGGAGCCTTCTTGTTAAAGATTTCATCCACATTCAGTCAAGCCTTCTTCTATGCAAAGATACATTCAAGATTGGTGTTGAAGATCTAATGTAATTGATTTGGGATATCCTACATAAATTTGGAGCATTCGTACTTATGGATCCAAGGATTCAAATCATCCATAAGGATTTCAATATAAGTAAGGTGAATTATTTCATTTTCTTTGTTCACATATATTGAAAATTCAATTCAATTTCAAGGTTGATTCGAAACTAGGGTTTGACCAAGACAAACCCTCCATCCAAACAAACAAACAATTTTTCTTGCAGATACAAGCGTGGAATAGTGAATTGAAGAGCATATTCAGATACCCTTTTTGTCAAACTTGGGAGATCCATGAATAGAAATTTTGTTGGAGTAGTGCAGGTCAAGCTCAACTTTATAGGGTACAATTGTGCCCTACAGTATGATTGTACCCTACTATCAGGGTCAAGGTCGACCTCCCTTCAAAAAGAAAAATAATTTCTAGGTTTTCTCTGTCTCGACATTTCCAATCCAAAATGAATTGCATATTTTCCAAAAATTGTACATAGACATCAAAAAAAAAAACTTTCTAGATTCAAGGTTAGTATTTATCTTTTATCTATTTCAAGATTTAAGCACATAATCCTCATAATAGAAAGATCATAAAACCTCCTTTCTCCCTATTCTCCATCACATGATCCATTTCTGCATTGATCACTTTCTTGTGCTTAATCAATTTGGATCATTCACATTGAAAATAGGGTTAAGAAAGGAAACCTTATTTTCCTTCTATTCAAACCTAAGAGATGATGAACCTATAAAATTCTTAAGTTAGGATAAGAATTTATGTGAAGATCTAACTTTATGAGATGCTAACTACAAGGTGTGTGCAGAAGAAGAAGAACATAATCAAAGTGTGTATAGCTAGTGTACTCAATAAGTCTTTTGTTAACTCCATGTTTAAGGGTTAAGTTCAAAATTTTCTAATCCCACTTGTTTTGTAAAGAAACTTCCACACCTTCCTTCTCAATTTGATCTAAATTGGTGAGCCTCAGATTAGGTGTATACTTTTTTTTTTTAATGCTTCTATCTCCCTATAAACTGTTGTTTGTGGAAGCTTAACCTTCTTGAACTTAGGTTTTGGCAGATCTGAAATGAGATATCTCAACTAGGTTTATCACAAGCGTGGGTTAAGGTGGTGACTATGCTAAGTATACCTTTCACTTTAGGTTGGGCAATATAGATTTTCGTGGGAAAATAGGTCTTTGAAATAGTGTTTTTATCAAAAGTAAAAGGTGGCTTGAGTTCATCTACAAGGAATAAAGTGGGATAGACTAGGCCTAAGATTGTAGCGAATATACCCACTAACAATCCTTCTGAGATAGAAACAGTAAATTTGGTTTAAATATGGATTTTTTTTAGTGTTTTCAAAGAGTTTTTTCACCAAAAGATGGTGTAACGATATTTTTTTTGAGATGGGTTAAGTAAAGCTGACTAGCTTAAAGTTGTTAGTTTTTAGACAACTTGGATAAGACTCTTTTGGATATGTCATATTGTGAGAAAATAGTCTCTCAAAGGCCAAAGAAACTTTGACAGAGCTAAAAAAATGATCTCTTTAGCAAAAGGATTTGATAATAACCATAAGAATGTGTATGTTCAACAAATATTGTTTCATGGGTCTTTTGCACAAAGAACACAATTCAAACACACTTTTTATCCCTAAGGTCACTTTGGTTTCAATGTATTACTCATTAGGCCTACCAGGAGGAGCCCATCTTGATGTTTTCTAGATCTAATGCAATATTTCCCTCTAATCAAAGAGATGAGTTGATACAAGAATTGATCAAAAAAATTACATCTCAAAGATCCTTCAAGGTATGACAATTAGAAGCCCCCCTTATGCAGGGACAATGACTCTTGGAAATGAAACCCAAGTAGCCTTATGCCTCAACTAGGGAAACCACATATGTCAGGGAACTTTAGAGAAGCCTTATATTCTCTTGCACCATAAGTAATACACCAAGGATAAAAGGGTAGCTACTAAATTGGGTTGTAATTAGGTTCGTGGAGTCATAGAATTGGTTGTTATGTATGTGATCCAGTTAAGGATCTATTCTAGACATGTTGAAATTGTGGGAAAGTTTTCCCACTTTAGGCTACCCATCTAAACACATAGCCCAAACTTTCCTAATGGAGTGAGAAGGTTTTCCCCTCCTCTTTTTTATAGACTGGCCAAATTATTTACCAATTTGAGCTTTTCACCAAAGGGGACACGCTTCCCAGAGGTGAATGAACTCACTAGAAGAACTCCTAGGTTTTTGTGAATGATATTGCTAACAATTTTGGTACATGCATCACATATTTGATGGTCCTAATTTGCAAAATCAAAGAAGATAGAGATGTGCTAAAAGACACAATATCAAGACACAAAAGGCACTTGATTCATTATAATTTGGACGCTTAGTGTATTGTAATAACTACTTTGAAAACACATGTGATTAACATACATTGTTCATTTCCAACTTATAGCAATGGTCAACAAAAGAAAACATGTCAATAAAAGGAAATCAAGCAAGTGAAAGCATTGAAAAGGATGAGAATAAGAACAAATCAGCCTTAGTGAATTCAAGATTGAGTTTTACTCATTTTAAGCCCAAAGTTGAAATGTTTACAACATAATGTTCATTTGCACTAGAAATTAAATATTTATTGCATTGGTTCATTTTTTAGTATTCAACATTTGATATTTGATTTTCTAATTATTTAAGCAATCATCCCAATGAAAAAAATGTTTAAAAGATGCAAACACTCTTTCCACTAAAATAGTGAGATTTTTACCCTTAAGCATTTGAGACTAAGTTTTAACAATTATATTAATCAATCCTACAAAAAAATGAACTATTAGGATTCTAGCAAGGTTCCTACAAGCTACTATAGTCAAAAAATTAGAAAACAAAACTGGTTAGTTAAACTAGTGAACCTACGAGTATCAACCTATGATCCTGCAGTGTAGCAAAATGATCACAAAGTGTGGGATTGTGGTACATAGAGTGGTGAAAAAGAAGGGAAAAAAAGTCGTAAGAAAAATAATTATAGATAAATCTCATGGAAACATGATCCCATAGTTTTTAGGAAGGCATTCCCATTGATAGGTGTCTCTATGGGTTTGAGGATGAAAGATAAAACTAGATTTCTAAGCTTGACTACATTGGTCAAGCATTCTCGCAGGTTTTTACAGTGATCCCGCTAGTAAAAACTCACATTCTAGTAAGAGGATTAGTATTTGGAAATGTTGGTGAGAGTTTTTTTATGACACATGGTAGTGAGGGTTCATGATGAATGTGTTCCTACCTAAGTGGGTTTGCAATCCCACTAATTTGTCCTTGTGAATTTGTAGGCATGGGTTCATGAATATTCTTTTTTTTGAAGGTTGTTTACCAAAAAATTGATTAGGTGGCTAGGAGCACGCTTCTTGGTTTGAGATTTTGGCACCTACAAAAAATGTAAAAAAATGATACAATACAAAATAAGTACAGTATGTTAGTTTCACTTAGTTGATAACGTAAGTGATAAATTGATTCAAATAACCCAAATGTAAGGTCCCACTAGGCATGCCAAAATGTATCACCTATTTTAAGAAATTGCAAATGGAATACTATGATTAAAAAATAAATTAGCATACAAAATAAACTAAAAATTATGATAAGATGAAGACAAACATCATGGAGGAAAGTAGACCAAGAATGGTAAGCTCCTCAAGTGTGTAGCTTGTGATGATGTTGATGTGTCCTAATACATATGAATGTGTGCTTGCATATGATCAAGCTTCAAGTGGTAAGTGGTCATGCATGGAGATGGGTGAAAGATTCAACAATGAAGGTGAAGATGGATTTTAACATGGTAAGGTGTGAAATGGTTGTCATGTAGTGGTCAATATGGCATTATCAGTTTGCATTAGGAGATGATATGGATTATGAGGGGAGAGGGTTTTATTTATAGTCCAAGGGGTAGTGAGATGGAGGATCAGGATGTGAGATGAGTGGTTTGGTGAGGAACGACTAGGATGCTTTGAAAGGGAAGCACATGGATTGTGCTTGTTTGGAGCCAATCAAGGAGTGACACTTGTCACAATGAAGATGAGTGTGAGGGGATGGTTAAAATGGATTGTCAAAGGGAGTTATGAGGGAGGAGTATGAAAGAGGGATGTAAGAGGCATTTAAGTGCATTTATGGCATGTAATAATCATTAATTCTCTTGGATAGGAATGGAAGAGGATAAGGGAGACTATTGAGTTTGGCTTGAGCTAGAAAGTCTTAACTCTTACTTAAAGTTGTGCATATGTTTAGGAGAGGGATTAGGCTTAGCTTATAAAGGGGGTTAGGAGACAAGTGGCTTAGCTTTGATGGGATAGGTTAGTTAGTTGGCTAAGTGAGGTTAGTATGGGTGAATGGGTTGGATTAGGATTAATGATAGTGTTTAGGGATGGCTTAGGGGTTTAAGATAATTTTTAAAATTATTTCCTTAATAAATAGGGGATGTGGGATTAATTTAAATATATTTATTCAATTTAATTTAATAGAGGAATGATGATTTAATTGATAAATTGATTTTGGGTTATCATTTAATTTTATCAATTGGACTATAGTTAATTAAATAACTTAATCAACTAGGGGATGATAATTAATTAAATAAAAAATATTTAATCAATAATGTCTTAGAAGATGACTAAATAAGATTACTTAGTGATGTAATCATATGTAGATGTCTACAGGTTCTAGCCTAAACCAAATCAACCAAAGTAGATGATTCAATCCTATGACATATGGTTTGAAATATACACAATCTTGCTAGTTTGAACTAAGCAACATTGCAACTTTTGGCATTAAGCAAGATAGTGATGCCAAATCCAAACAAATTTGAATATCTAAAAAGTAAGGTAGGTTGTTTTAGGCCTAGACAAAAAGATCTTGTAGCACCTAACATTTTGTCAATACCTTGCACGAGCTCAGAGAAATGCCTGATAAAATATTGCAGCTCATTTGTGCTTAGAGACCCTGAGGGATGCTTTTGTTCAATGTGGTTGATATCGTCAAATGGACATTGTGGCTGGAAAAGGGTTGGTCCTAGCCTTAACCCAACCAACTAGAGAAAATGGAGCAAACAATTAGATCCTAGGACATACATTTTGAAATATACACAACCTTGTTCATTTGAATTGAGAAACATTGCAACTTTTAGCATTAGGCAAGATAGGGATGCCAAATCCAAACAAAGTTAAATATCTAAAAAATGAGATAGGTTGTTGTAGGTCTAGAAAATTTGATCTTGTAGCACCTGATAGTTCATCAATACATCACATAAACTCAAAGAAATGCTCGATCAAATTATATTGTAACCCGATGGTGCTTAAAGACCCTTAATGATGCTTCTATTAAGTGTGGTAGATATTGTCAGAGGGACATTGTGGCTAAAACAAGGTTAGTCCTAGCTTAAACTAAACCAACTAGAGCTAAGAGAGTAGAAGATTTTAGAGTAATTATTTGTTTACACTTATTAATTAAATCACTTTGATTTAATTAAATAAGTCTCCTATTACTCTAGTTTTCTTAAGCTATCTCTTAGGTACCTAGCTTTTTTAGGCTTTATGTTACCCTTTTTGGGTTTCGATCTCCTTTTATAAGGATTGATCTCTTTCTAATTTAATTCATTTAGTTTTGATAATAGCAATCTCTTTTTTTGCTCATCAAAAATGTCTTATCTATGGATCTATCAATTCTTTCCTCCATAGCTTTTGCTTCTCTTTCTGTGATAGATGTTTGCATGTAGCTAATTCTTGGGAGCTATGGGGTTGATCTTTCATCAACTTCAACATGGTATTAGAGCTCTAGAATTTCATGCCCCTATTTAGTTTATGAGAGATTTTTCTTACCTTTTAGATTTGTGCTTTTTTTATTTCAGAGGGTTTAAGTTTTTAGAGTTATTTTATATTGGATCTGAGGGGGTTCATTTTTTTGGGTGCATTTTGAACCCAAACGGACTTCACCATTGGATTTGTAGCACCCAAAAAGCCCTATTTCCATATAGAATTTGTCTAATTTGGACACTATTGAAATTTGAGGCAAAAATTTGCTACTAGATTTGGGCACACTTTTCGAGGAGATGATTTTTTTATTTAAAAAAATAAGTCACAAAAACAAAAGGCTTTATTTAAAAAAGGCTCATGATTTTTTTTTGAAAAAAGCGTATGCATTTTTTTACCAAAAATTCTTCAAAGATTGTTTTTGTTTAAAAAAAAAAAATCCTTTTTAAATCTTCCAAAAAGGGATGCTACATCAGCAAAGTACTAACACAACAATGACATTAGAAAAGTACTGACATAGGTCTAAGAGCCATAGGTACTGATGTCATCTATTTTTGGGCTGAAATTTGACAGTTTTCAAACCATCATTTCTATAATTTGTTTTGTCTTAAAAAGCTATCTGTGGTTTTTTGGATTATCTTTTTCATATGAAGGTATTTTTCGAAAAATCTTATATCATTGGAAAGCTCTTTCTAATCCTGTCATGATGGTGTTGGTTATTTGGACTTTTTATATTGTTTGGTTTCCTATTTATTTAGTCAAAACCATAATTTCTATTTTGTACTCTAGGAGGCATATCTTGAGCATCTGATCTCTAATTTGGGACTTCTTTATATCGTTGGAAGGCTATTTCCATGCTCCTTCCATTGATGTTGGTTTTTGTTCTATATTATGCTCTAGGCACATTCTATTCATTCTTTTTCCTTTTTGCATGCTAGTGGATATCTTGGTCGTTTCAAGTTTGGGGATTGATTTTGTTGCTTCAGATGATTTTTCATGACTTGTACTATCTTTTATATCAATATTATGTCTTTTTTTATCATTTTTTATATCATTTGTAAGCATCTTTATGCAAACACACTGAGATAAAGTGCTACTCCATGCATTTTGAGATCCTTTTCATCATTGTGATTTATCGTACTTGCACTATATTATAAAGTGTCATGGGGGGATAGTTGGTTTCCATTTAGGCTCTCTTCCTTTGTCAAGTGAGTGTCCCTTCCATGATATTAGCCCCATGATGTGTCGATGAAACATGCCTTTATAGGTGTTTTTACCTTACTCTCGATGTGCCTGGTTCCTGCGTTGTAGGAGTTTTTTGGGCCATTTTCCTAGTTGCCTATCACCTCACTCTATCTGCATTAAGAGGGGGGTTGGTTCTTCTATTGTTTCTACTACTTCCTTGGTTTGATGTTTCATTGGAGTAAGCTATGTATTCGGTTTTTGATCCTATATACTAGGCAATTGTAGTGGTTGGCTACCTATGCATTTCGGTGAGATGGATCATCTACCATATAGACACTCTTGGTTCATAGCCTTCTATTTCCATCTAGGTTCTTTAGATCAGCAAAAAAAATTTGATAGAGTTTGTGGCTTCTTCATGCTTCAGTGGTTCTCTTCATGATCATTCTTTGTTCCTATCTTTTGGAACATTCTTTTTGAATTAGGGTTTTTCCCATGTGGTTTTCTCTATTTCTCTATTTCATAGAGTTTTTTTTGTGATTGGGTACCTCATTAGGCCTTGTTGTTGGGACCCATTTTTCTACTTTCATAGTTGTACTAGGTTAGCTTACCTCGTGAGCTTCACTTAAGGGGGGGTGTTAGAGTAATTATTTGTTTACACTTATTAATTAAATCACCTTGATTTAATTAAATAAGTTCCCTATTACTCTAGTTTTCTTAAGCTATCTCTTAGGTACATATAAGTTTTCTACTTTTCTTAAGTTATCTCTTAGGTACCTAGATTTTTTAGGCTTTATGTTACCCTTTTTGGGTTTCAATCTCCTTTTAAAAGGATTGATCTCTTTGTAATTTAATTCATTCAGTTTTGATAATAGAAATCTCTTTTTTTGCTCATAAAAAATGTTTCATCTATGGAGCTGTCAATTCTTGCCTCCATAGCTTTTTGCTTCTCTTTCTATGACGGGTGTTTTCATGCAGGTGATTCTTGGGAGCTATGGGGTTGATCTTTCATCAACTTCAATTAAAGATTCAATCCTAGGACATATGGTTTGAAATATACACAACCTTGCTCATTTGAACTGAGCAGCATTGAAACTTTTGATATTAGGCAAGAAAGGGATGTCAAATCCAACAAAAGTTGAATCTCTAAAAATTGAGATAGGTTGTTTTAGGCCTAGAAAACATGATCTTGTAACACCTAATAGTTTGTAAATACCTCACATGAGATTGGAGAAATGATTGATAAAAATTTTTAGCCTAATAGTGATTAGAGACCCTTAGGGATGATCATGTTCAGTGTGGTTGATACCATAGAAGGGACATTGTGGCTAAAACAAGGTTGGAACTAGCCTAAACTTGAACAACTAGAGCTAATAGAGTAGATGATTCAATCCTAAGACCAATGGTTTGAAATATTCAAAACCTTGCTCATTTGAACTAAGCATCATTGTAACTTTAGGCATCAGGCGAGAAAGAGATTCCAAATCCAAACAAAGTTGAATCTCTAAAATATGAGATAAGCTGTTGTAGGGCTAGAAACCACAATCCTATAGCACTTGAAACTTTGTTAATAGCTTGCATGAACTTAGAGAAATGCCTAATCAAAGATCGCAGACCAATGGTGCTTAAAGACCCTTAGGGATGATTCTGTTTAGTATGGTCAATAGCATCCTATAGATGTTGTGGCTAAAATAAGACTAGTCCTAGCCTAAACCTGATCAACTAGGGCTAATAGATTAGATGATTAGATCCTATGACATATGGTTTAAAATATACACAACCTTTCTCATTTGAACTGAGTAACATTGTAACTTTTGGCATTAGGCGAGATAGGGATGCCATATCCAAACAAAGTTGAATCTCTAAAAGTAGAGATAGGTCTATTGTAGGCCTAGACAATGTGAGCCTATATCACATAATTGTTCATCAATACCATAACAATAGATTAAAAGCAAAAGATTTCACGAGCCAAATTTATAATAATAATGTACAATATATACATCTCTTATCATTTTTATATACAAAATTTGGCATCTAAATATGTACATGTGACATGTCTCATAATATTTTTATACAAAATATTACATATAAATATGCATATGTTACATGTCTTCTCTTTTTTATATACAAACCTTGGCATCTAAATAGGCACATCACTATGAAATTGCAATATTTTGCATAACATATATACAAAATTTTCAAAATTATTTGACCATATGTAGAACAATTCAACTATATAGTACATAATCAATCAAGGGAACCTTCTAGATCATCTCTAACCCTTATTGTATCAATTATTGCCTCATGATCACATTCACATACTTTTCACAACTTCTTGTTAAGACTTCTATCACAATATGGTATCAATTGAATATTTGTTACAACAATAAGGTTGGAGTAATGAAGAATATGGTTGTGTCTCAAAATCCTCAAATAACCATCTGGTAGAATTCTTGATAGGGTACCTACATTTAATTGGAAAGACAATTTAAAGTCAAATTGATACATTATACATGACAAAATGACTTAAAGAGATCTTCATGGAAAGGGACAAAAATATACTACCTTCTAAGACATGTGCTCATCACAACAACAGATCCTATTGGATACTCAATATTGTCACCATCAATGATTGTAGTTATCAGTTTCTTTTTGGGATCAATACACTAACATAGAAAGTGATATGTCCCTTCATCATTATTCTCATATGAGATAACTACATATAAATGACCTACATTATATAGAAGGATAAGTTAATGCCAAAATTGAGAGTAATTTATTTTAACCAAATATTAAATTGATACCATAGTACCTATGTCAAGTAGGTCAGATACATGCTCAAAATCTTTTGATGCTTCAATCAGGTTGAGTTGTAGTGTTGTAGGAAGTTGATATGAATCAATTAGAAGCAAAGGTCTACAAGACCATTATTCAACCCATTCTTTTGATTTACATTTGTCTCATAAATGATGCATACAAGAAGAGCTAAAACATGCAATCTTTCTAGTATGAATAGCTAGTGACATTGCATTTGAACTTCAAAATGAGTGCATCTCACTTGATCCTATAAGTGCACAACAATCTTATAAATTTTAATTTTCAACTTTAGGTTCAAGTAGCAACCAAAAATATCTAGAAATCATAGACTTACTTGTATTACTTGGTCCCATCATACAATTTCACCATTGGACAATTATTTTAGCATTTTCTAATATTGTGCCACCTTTATACTTTAATTCCTCTCTACTAAGGGCTCTTGTCACACATGCTCTCCCTTTAAATGTCGTGGCTCAGTGAAATTTAAAAAATGTTGCACTCCACCTATCACATGAATCCTACTCAACCAAGAGAACATCCTTGAATTGTTTGATGCAATTGTCTAACCATATCATGTGTTGATTGTATCTTACATCTCTTTCCCTCAAATTGTTATACAAAACTCTAAAACATCCTTTGACAAGCTTTGATGAATGAGTTTGATCATCGCTAATGTAGAAGTGATACTCTCTTAATAACTTTATGTCCTCCTCTATGCTATCATGTGCATGAATAAATGTTGTGTATAGAAATTGAAACTTGTATATAGTTTTAATACATTGGTTGCACTTTATTTTGAGGTTTTAGAGTATAGTTTTCAATGAAGTCAATAACTAACACATTCGTACCCAAGGGAAAAGTTTCCTTACACAGCTTGAATTTCTCATCTAACCATCTATCTCTATGTGTACGTCCTACGTACTCATAAGATATTTTCTCTTGAAATAATTTCATAAAATCAGCTACACATACATCACTTTTCACTAATTCACACCTCTTTAATTCTTTTCCATCTTTAACACCATATATAACTAACTTATACTTTCCAAGAGAAACTAGGGTCTTACCAATTTCATGTGTGTTATCTAGATGTAGACATCTATGTGAATTTTGCAAACCACCACATTGAGGGAAAAAATATTTGAAACACATGGTCTTATAATAAACGTACCCATCATCTCCTTTGCATAGTACACTTGCAATAAATTCCCTCAGTGAGTTAGGAGGTAATTGTAGACCACATTCCTAAAATATTTTGTTAGTATGAAAAGTACAATATATATAATGATAAACATCATAATGCATAGAAAACTCAACATGAACCCTACAACACCATGTAGTGTGTGTATGGGGTAAGTGCACAAAGTTGTGGTGCCAAAAGGGGGGTATAAGTGGACACCTTTTTCTTGAAATATGCAAATTTTGAACTTCATCAAGAATTTGAAGATAGTTACGCTCAAAATTTTTAGATATGACAAAAAAAAAGGCGTAGTCCTTTAAATCTAGTTTCTAAACTACTAATTTTTTTTCAAAATGGTTTAGTTTTAGGTCCTCAAAAAAGGGGACCAAAAAAAAGTGGTACTATTTATTCCAAAAAAACATAGCACAGTACAAAGTGTGGCGCCCCTAAAATTTTAACTTTTTTTTGAAATTTTTTAATTGCTCTAGTCAAAAGTTACTTAACACTATGTAGTTTATCCCAAATTTTTTGAGTAATTTTATAATGTCTATTTTTTTTTAACGAATTTTTCAACTAGACACATCCCAAAAATGTGAAATATCTATGTGCTCCCCCTAGAAATAATTGAAAACTAATCTAAAATCAAAACTTTTTTTTTCAAAGTGTGTAGAATGGAGTCTAGTTTCTAAAAAACTAAGTTGTTACAAAATTCAATGAATGAGCTAAAATCTATAGCCCAATTAGTACGTGGTGGTTTTTGACAAAAAATGAAGATACATTCAAAAGAAATTATAGATGAAAGGCTTGAAATAGTTCAAATTAAAAATAAATTATATGGTTAGATAGCTAACACAGAGACCTATAATGCTATGTAACCTGATCTTATTGATAACCAACCATGAGAAATCTTGAAGAGGAGCATAGAAGAAAAAAAATCATTTTTTGTATGTTTGCTGGAAAACACGTCTCAGGCCTGTTCATCAAATCCAAACCTTTGGGTTGGATCTCCAAGGCAAAACCAAGCCTTAGGCTTGCGTTTGATTAAGGTTTAAATAGCGCATGCGCCCTATAGCGCGCGCGCTATAGCGTGTACGCGCTATTTAAACCTCAGTTCTAAATAGCATTTGTGCGCTATAGGGTGCAAGCACTATAGTGCACAAGCACTATAGGGTGCAAGCACTATAGTGCACAAGCACTATAGTGCGCACACACTATTAAGATGTAAGTTGCAAAAGAGAAATAAGTGGGGGGGGGGGGGATAGGGGAATAGCTATGTGTGTGCATGAAAGAGATAGAGAGAAAGTAGGGGATAGGAGAGGGGAGAGAGCACAGGATGGGAGAGAGAAATTCAGAAAGAGTAGGGGTGGCAAAGAGAGTATAGGATGAGAGAGAGAGAGAGAGTAGGGGTGGCAAAGAGAGGAAGTGTGAGAGAGAGTACGGGTGGAAAAGAGAGAGTGCGAGATGGGGGAAAGAGATTTAAAGTAGGGGATGGGAGAGAGAGGAAGTGTGAGAGATAGTATAGGTTGGGAGAGAGAGATTAAGAGTAGGGGATGGAGGAGAGAGAGAGTAGGTGATGGGAGACGGAGTGGGAGAGGAAGAACTTGAGAGAGAGGAGGATGGGTGTGGATTTTTGTGAAAGAGAGAGGGGGAAGACAAAGTAACTTAAGAGAGAGTAGGGCATGGAAGAGAGAGTAGGTGATGGGAGAGGGAGTGGGAGAGTGGGAGATAGGGGGGAATAGAAATTTGTGTAAGAGAGAGAGAGAGAGAGAGAGAGAGAGAGAGAGAGAGAGAGAGAGAGAGAGTAGGGGATAGGAGAGAGTGTGAAAATTTAAGAGAGACTAGAGGGTAGCAGAGAGAGAGAGTGGAGAGGGAGAGAGTAAGAGTGAGGGTGAGAGAGAGAGTAGGCAGTGGGAGAGGGAGTGCGAGAGGGAGAGCAAGTGAGAGAAAAAGTAGGGGATGGAAGAGGAGAGAGAGGGGATGGGTGTGTGTGTGTGTGTCAAAGAGAGAGAGTCAAGAATGAGAGAGGGGAGAGAGAGAGATAGAGAGAGTAGGCAATGGTAGAGGGATGGGAGAGAAAGGGAGAGAGTGAGTGAGAGAGAGAGAGAGATAGTAGGCAGTGGGAGAGGGAGTGGGAGGGAGAGAGAGGTGGAATGGAAGCATTTAAGAGAGATAGAGTAGGGGATGTGAGAGAGTAGGCAGTGGGACAAGGACTGCGAGAGAGAGGGGGGGAATGGGAATGTGTATTTATTTAAAAGAGAGATAGACTAAAGGATGGGAGAGAGTGTGGAAGTCTGAGAGAAAGTAGTAGGGAATGGGAGAGAGAGTGAGAGTAAGGGATGGGAGAGAGAGAGAGAGAGTAGAGAGGAAGAAAGAGAACTTGAGAGAGATAGACAGTAGGCAGTAGGAGAGGGAGTGGGAGAGGGAGAGGGAGTGGTAGAGAAATAGGGGGGATGGGAGTGTGTGTGATAGATGTAGAGAGTAGGGGATGGGAGAGAAGAAGAATAGCGGGGGGATAAGAGTGTGTGTATCTATGAAAGTGAGAGAGTAGGGGATGGGAGAGAGTGTGAAAGTGTGAAAGTAGGGGGTGGCAGAGAGAGAGTACGATGATGGGGGAGAGAAAGTAGGCAATGGGAGAGGAAAAGAGAGAGGGGGGATGGGAGTGTGTGTGTAAGAGAGATAGAGCAGGGGATGGGAGAGAGTGTGAGAGTGTGAGAGTAGGGGGTGGATGAGAGAGAGAGTATGATAATGGGGAGAGAAAGTAGGCGGTGGGAGAGGGAAAGAGAGAGGGGGGATGGGGGTGTATGTGTAAGAGAGATAGAGTAGGGGATGGGAGAGAGTGAGAGTGTGAGAGAGTATGTGATGGGAGAGGAGAGAGAGAGTAGGGGATGGGGGAGAGTGTGAGAGAGTAGGGGATGGGAGATGAGAGAGAGAGCAAGGGATGGGGGAGAGAAAGTAGGCGGTGGGAGAGAGAGTGGGAGAGGCAGAGAGAGCTTGTACAAGATGGGAGAGAGAGTAGAGGGGGAGAGAGAGAAGTTGAGAGAGAGATAGTAGGTAGTAGTAGTGTGAGCGTGAGAGAGAGTAGGGGGTGGTAGAGAGAGTACAATGATGGGGGAGAGAAAGTAGGTAGTGGGAGAGGGAGAGAGAGGGGGAATGGGAATGTGTGTAAGAGTGAAAAATTAGGGGATGGAAGAGAAGAGAGAGAGTAGGGGATGGGGGAGAGAAATTAGGTGGTAGGAGAGGGAGAGATATAGGGGGGATAAGAGTGTGTGTGAGAGATCTAAAGAGCCGGGGATGGGAGAGGAGAGGGGGTGAGAGAGGTAGAGAGAGTAGGTGGTGGGAGAGGGAGAGTGAGAGAGACTAAAGGATGGGAGAGAGTAGAAAGAGAGAGAGGGAGGGGACGTGAGAGAGAGTAGGGAGGATAGAGAGTAGGGAGGATGGGGAGTGATGTGTTTTGAGAAAGTAGGGGGTGGTAGAGAGAGAGTACAATGAAGGGGGAGAGAAAGTAGGCGGTGGGAGAGGAAAAGAGAGAGGGGGGATGGGAGTGTGTGTGTAAGAGAGACAAAGCAAGGGATGGGATAGAGTGTGAGAGTGTGAGAGTAGGGGGTGGCAGAGAGAGAGAGTATGACAATGGGGGAGAGAAAGTAGGTGGTGGGAGAGGGAAAGAGAGAGGGGGGGATAGGGGTGTATGTGTAAGAGAGATAGAGTAGGGGATGGGAGAGAGTGAGAGTGTGAGAGAGTAGGGGATGGGAGAGAAGAGAGAGAGTAGGGGATGGGAGATGAGAGAGAGAGAGAGCGAGGGATGGGGGAGAGAAAGTAGGTGATGGGAGAGAGAGTGGGAGAGGCAGAGAGAGCTTGTACAAGATGGGGGAGAGAGAGTAGAGAGGGAGAGAGAGAACTTGAGAGAGAGAGATAGTAGGTAGTAGTAGTGTGAGGGTGAGAGAGTATGACGATGGGGGAGAGAAAGTAGGCGGTAGGAGAGGGAGAGAAGGGGGAATGGGAATGTGTGTAAGAGAGACAAAGTAGGGGATGGGAGAGAAGAGAGAGATTAGGGGATGGGGGAGAGAAATTAGGTGGTAGGACAGGGAGAGGGAGAGAGATAGGGGGGATAAGAGTGTGTGTGAGAGATCTAAAGAGTCGAGGATGGGAGAGGAGAGGGGATGAGAGAGGTAGAGAGAGTAGGCGGTGGGAGAGGGAGGGTGAGAGAGAGTAAAGGATGGGAGAGTGTAGGAAGAGAGAGAGGGAGGGGATGGGAGAGAGAGTAGGGAGGATGGGGAGTGATGTGTTTTGAGATAGTGCATATGCACTATAGTACGTATGCGCTTTATAGTGCGTACGCGCTATAGTGTGTGTGCACTATCTCAAATCACAAAAAAAATGGTCAAAAACCAACCTTTAGGCCCATTTCATCCATTTTTAACTTTTGGTCTATTATGCTCTCTGTTATTTCGACAGAAAACACGGGTTTCAACATCTAGCAAACACTATTTCAACAGTTTTGGAAGCTAGAAAACACCAAATTCAATCATTGGATACGTGATTTGAAGAATTTTTTAATATTCTTTTAATAGAAAAGGTTATTGCAATCCATTTTAAATATTGTTTGTCGATATATAGATACAAATTTGATTATAATTTTATATGTTATGTAATATATAGTGAATTCATTAAAAATTGTATGTTTGAATGAAATGTTATTTTGAAATGGTTAGAAATTTGACAAGTCATTTGATATATAATGTGTATTCATTAAAATAATTATAATTTTTATATGTAATTGAATAATTTGTAATTTACACATTTTAAGTAATTCGAATGTTGAATAATTTGACATGTAGAAATCATCATCATGCCAAGGAAGAAACCAAAGATTTAAACAAATGCAAATAGGGAGAGAGATTTGACAATTAAAAGAGATAAAATGAAATTACTACGTAAACAAAGAAAATTGAAAAGCAATGATGAAGAATTAACTTTCGAAGAGGATCAAGAATCACCAGTACAAAGAAACAAGGAGAAAAAATTAGAAAGACAAAGAGAACGAATGAGATTGTTACGCTCAAGAAGACAATTGAATTGTGAAGCTACACCATCCTCCAATGTTGGAGTTATATCGTCCACTACACCATCTTCAAATGTTGGAGTCATATCATCCACTACACCATCTTCCAATGTTGAAGTCATATCATCCTCTCATGTTGAAGAGACATTAATTTATAGATCCGACGATATACACACTCCATCATGTCATGTTGAAAGCACAACATCAACACATCAAGTAGGTGATATTCCATCTTTTACATCTTATTGCCAAGGCACATCATTTTCAATTCAAGGTATGCAATACACTCAACCTTATATTGATGTTCAAAATGTTGAGAGAATTGAAGAGATTAGAACACCTTCTAGAATTCATTTTAGAAAACAAAAATATTTGATTGATATTGATACTAACATTTTGAAATCAATGCTTGACAAGATTAGCAAGCATACTTATCAAAGAAAAGTTAATCATATGTGGAGATTATTTTTTGAAGAATTAAATATTATAGGTCAATGACAATTATTTGTTGAAATGATGAGGAATTTGAAATTTAGGCCTATCATGAAGATTCTTGGGCTAAGAACGATGGATGATTCAAATGAAAGAAATATTGTAAAGAATCTAATGAGTGCTTATGACAAAGTGGGTTCTAAATCACGCACCAAAGATAGTAATATCACAAGACAAGTACTCACATCAACAATAGTAAGTAGCCAAATGAAGAAATCTCAACTCATGAGAAAGACAAGCAAAACATTAAAAATTGGTAGAGGTACCTTAAGGAGAGCCATGCTAAGGCATGAGGGATTAGAAGATCCAACAAAAAATGAGTTATGGAAATTTAGCGGTAGATGACCGTGAAAGGATAAATAAATTAGTGAAGCCTTGAAATCATTGATCAAAGATTTTTTGAAAAATAACACACGTGTTTCTCCTAATCAAAGAGATGTTGTAAGAAGGAGGATTGGTAGCCGAAATTGCGAGACACATGTGAAACATTTTTTGGACTCAACTTAGACACAATATTTTGCAAAATTTATTGGTATGTATCCTCAAATTCAAATAAGTCAAATATTTTTTGAGATGGGTAAACCTTTTTATGTGAAAATAAATCACACATGCACAACTTGTTGTTGTAGGATACATATTGAATTTTCTAACCATTTTGATGTTTTTAGGCACATATGCGTAGTTTTGCATTCTCAATTTGTTTTGCAGGATTGTGACATAAAAGAGCCACCAAGATCTTCAAGGGAATTCATATCCAACATTTTATGTGAAATAGGGGACGACCAACAATTTTACAAGACATCATGCTTGGATGGTACGTGCTTATTTTGTGGTTCTTTGTAACTTTTATCAACTTATCAACATATGGATAGTACACATGCAATTGGAAATGAAATAGTAGATTACAAAAAATTCAAGACAGTGACATATGCTCTAAAAGATGGGAAACATGGTAAAAGATGTGATCTAGTTATTGAAAAGATTCCAATGTATGAGTTCATGAAGATTTTTTGTGAAAAGATTATGACGAGTATGCAAGGCATACCCATAGAGCTCGATGGTTGGATTTGCAATTCAAGTTGAGAAAGGATACGTTTCCATTGGATACCATTGTTTCAGTTGTAGATTTTGCAGAGAACTACACACTACAACCACAAAATGAGGTGCAAGCAAAGTATTATACATCTCAACAGGTTTCTATATTTGTTCACATAACATTAATGCATTCACCTACAAGTATAGAGGATGATAGGAAGATTTTGAAGGAGTACCATTTTTACATCAGTGATGATTGATCACATTCTACAGAGTTTGTACATGGTCGTTTTCAACTATTTTATGGAGATTTGGCTAACAGGGGCATATCATATCGTCAACACATTATTTGGTCAGACAATTGTGCATCTCAATTCAAGAATGCATGGATGTTCTATTGGTTGAGCAGGATGCACAGGTTGTGTAGAATTCAATATATGTGGAATTTCACAGAGGCTGGTCATGGTAAGGGAGTGCACGATGGTGCAGGTGCATGCATTAAAAGAGCCTTGGATCATGAAGAACTAAAGTACAAAGATGGAGCAATATTGATAGATGCAAAATCCATCATCCAATGGTGTAACGCTATAATGGGTCTAGGTAAGGAAGGTGAGTCTACAATTCGTAGATTTTTTTGGTTGATAGATAATACTAACATTGCACCATATCAAGATTTTTGCACACTAATAGGATCTAGTGAGTTACACTCTTTTAGAAGCTTTGATGCAGGTTCATGGAGTATCCACACAAAAAAAATGGCATGCTATTGTCCATCATGTGCAGAGGAAAATTGGGATGACTGTGAGTCAACTGAATGGGTGGACAAATGGGATATACGAGTTTTGGACCCAATTGACACCTATCATCCCCCACAAGCACTGGAAATTGTAGAGATGGATTCATCTATTGACTTTGACCGCTTGTCAGATTTAGTGCAACCTGGTAATATATATATATATATATATATATATATATATATATATATATATATATATATATATATATATATATATATATATATATATCTTTGTAATTTCAATATGTAACTTTATAACTTTTACCCAAGTATTTTTTGAATTAATGACCGCATTTTGTACATTTGTCACTGCAAGCCATGTTTTTGCTGTTATTGCACCTGAAGACAATGAAGAAGGGATAGATTATTATTTGTGTCATTGTGTTGAAGCCAAACAAAAATTGGATCACTCGGTTATAGATGGTGAAGGTTTAGAGTACCATGTCGGTGCAGTGGTTGTAACAGGCACATGGCTTAGTGAAGAATCCTAACTTGTGGTTATTCGAGGATTGGCAAATAGAGAGGAAGATTCTTCATTATTCAAACCTTGTTGTCGCATCAAATGTCCACTTGATAAAATATGGTGGAAAACCACATAATAAGATTCTTTGGAAAGTTTGCGAGTCAGACCATGAGGCAATACTTGAGACATTAAAATGTAGAGCAGATCCAGTTGGCTCATTAGATTGAATTGGGAGAGAGAGAAAAAGTGATCAATTGGATCCCAAATACAATGTTACAACCTCTTCCCCAAGACTATCACATGACTAAGGTGGACCGTATTGTTATGATGTGTAAGTGATGAGATTTAGTTTTGATTTGTTTAGAATATAGATACATTATTTGAATTTATATTAGATTCTTTAATAGGACCCATTTTTTTAATCTTATCTTAGATTTGTTACTATGCTAATTCTTCATTTGTAGGTCACCAAAGAAGAGGGCTAATAAAGTTGATGCACAAGTGATAAAGGGTGAGATGCCAAAATCATCTGTGAAATGGTATTATCAATTCACATCCTCAATATTTATTAGTGTTCTTTGTTCAAGTACAATTATATGCTAATCATCTTATGCCTGGAATTGCAAAGGTTAAATTTTGTCAATACTAAGGTTTGTAGCATCAATACTAAGGTTTTTAGCATCAATTGGTCACGCTAAGTATAGTAGTTGTATCATGAATCCTTCTGAACCAATATGACTAAGATTCTTGGAAGAAGACTAAACTATATCATCTATCTACTCCCTCTTTATATAAGAGTTTGTCAAAAAATGAGAATGAAACATTGATTATTACTCCCCCCTCAATGTAAAATTCTCATTGATTGCATTTTGTAAAGTTTTAAGTCACTATCAACCTCTATATCATTGTATTCTTCTTATCATCAAATTACACAACAATAAGAATATGAACGATGACTTCTTCACATGAACCTAACAATTATAAATGCTACACCTTAATAAATGTTTGGGCTTAGTCTTTACCATTCGAGCTTATAATACAATACATTGGCTTCATTTGTATTTGGAAGTATTTATTATGCTTGTTCCAAAAGTCATTCTTCATTTGCCAATATGAAAATGTGACTATCATGAAAGGCATAGTCTTATAATTTGTAATTTGTATAATGGTATAAAAGCTTGGTTGTGGGTTTGAATCCATTGCCCCCATGACCCTCCTTCTCATGCATTTATTCTATTTATTCTTCTACCTCCTCCTTCGCTTGGCCATTTTGCAACACCATCTGGCTAGAACTCTAGCATTCCTCAAAACCATTATACATGACCTCTCCTTCTTCAAGATGCTCTATAAAAAGTTCCTCAACCCTTGAACCTTTCAAAACCCCAATCTTAATGGAAGGCTTCTAGACCAAAGGAACTAGTAGATCCAGTTCTTTAAGAGAAAGAGACAACAAATCCAATTTTCTAGTGACTAGATGGATAATTGGGGAAATCATTTCAATTAGTTTTAAATCGAAAGGAATTATAAGTAAACTATATCAATATAATAAGTAACTTAGTAATTATATTAATATAATTTAAGTACTAAGGAAATGAATTTATTACTCTAACATATAGTACATTATTTTGCAGACAAAGGTGTTGAATTTGATGCTTAACAAATTTGCATACATGTGTAATAAATAATAAGTGTTGTAGCTTTGGGATCAACACTATAAAATGAAGGATGTCATACTACATTCATAGAGGTACCAAAATATTTTATTTGATATGGAGACAAAAGAAAATGTGTATTCTTCATAACTGCATTTGAGTCTCATGTATTATCATTTTCAGCTATTGACATTAGAGATACCTTTACATCTTCATCATTGTATTGATCAACGAGTCCTTATTGCACTCACTAGTTCTAAGCCAATGACTAAGGTATGAAAGAGTTTACATTAAAATTTCATTAGTACTAAAATTCAATATAAAATTCATAGGCACAATCGAGTGGTAACTTTGATGGTTTTTGTAGGGTCTTATTATTCCTGACCATCAGTGTATCCCTGAGGTGTATATATAGAGGAATTATCAGCTAGCTGTAAGAAAATATTAAGTTTTATGTGTAAATATATATATATTTTTATATATAAAATAGTTATTTATTCATATATAATTTTGATTGTAACATGTCGAGTTACAGAAGATTCTAGACTAATGGACTAGTGAGCATGTTAGGAAGACCTCGTTATATACATTGGTCATCTCCCACTTGTTGGCAATTAAAGACAATTAAGGATTTATTTTGTTCCCCTAGTTGGAAAGGGTATATATCTAATGATGTAGATTTTATACATATATGGAATTATTGGGCATATGTTTTGTATTATTTTTTCTATGTATGTCTTTTTTACATATATTTCATGTATGACATTATTAGACATATGCTTATGATGTTTCAAATTATTGATAAATGAATTATATGATATTCTTAGACCTTATGGAATCAACTTTGATTTTTTGTAATCACATTGGTTTGATGCTTGTATTCAATCAATCAACATATTTTCCTTTTAATTCTTCCACATTTGGCATATCCATCTAACAATGAACTTATGATACTCCCATCAAGAAGTGCATGATTGCATGGTTTTATGGTGGATGTCCCTCTCTTTTTTAAATTCCAATTTTATTCATCTAAATGAGTAAGGGAGATCAATTCCATTTCTTTCAATTGTATTTAAAGGTCATTAAAGTTTTTTCAAACAATGTGATTAAATAAATATTATTCAGCATTTACCTCTATCATCAAGGTTGATTCATTCCTCCTCTTATTTTACCAAATAATTTGGATGAATCACCCATGGCTCCTTACATTTCTTGAAGAAAATTTCCAAAGACTTTGCAACATGTCTTCTCTTCTTCCATATAGTTCATGTTCATTGAAGACATTTGGTCAAACAATATATATGCTTTGTATATTCTCACAACACCAATAGTCATGGTACAATGCTTACAAGATCCATAGTTGAAGAGAAGCTATGTGAAGCTTCTAGAACCATGGACCTATACTTGATTTAGTATTATTGCATCCATGTTACTTATGAAAGTGGAACTTTCACATAGATAAGTAGGGAAACCAAAATTGAAAGCCAAACATAACATAGAAAAGTAAAGCAAGCCTCAACTATATTCTCATTAAACACTATGAATTCAAATATCTTTGATGGGGCATATCTCAGAGCTCATGCAAGATATGGATGAGATTCTAGTTCCTACAGGACTGTGTTGTAGAGAACTACAATAAACTCTCTCACTTTTTGGAGATAACATTCCATTTTCATTCTACAATGCCATCTTGGGTGATGTTGAAAGTTGTAGTGTTGGCGAGTACAAAGTTGCCAACTGCCAAATCTCTCTCATCTTTCATCGTGGGATCAAACTGTCTACTCCATTAGCTCCAAGTGGTCGGGTAAACCCTATCCCCAACCTTGTCTTTTCCCCTTCACTGCTTGAACGTGCTCAGACATGCTGAACCAGAATGCCCCTAAGGGTCACTAAATGTCACAGGGCTGCAATCTTTGACGGGGCATATCTCGGAGCTCGTACGAGATATGGATGAGATTTCAATTCCTACAGGACCATGTTATAGAGACCTACAATAACATCTCTCACTTTTTTGAGATCCCATTCCATTTTCATTCTACAACACCATCTCGGGTGTTGCTGAAACTTGCAGTGTTGGCCAGTACAAAGTTGCCAACTACCAAATCTCTCTCATCTTTTGTCATGGGATCAAAATGTCTACTCCATGAGCTATGAGTGGTTGGCTAAACCCTATCCCAAACCTTTCCTTGTCCACTTTAGTGCTCAAACGTTCTCAGGCACGCTGAACTGGAATGTCCCTAAGGGTCACTAAATGCCACAGGGCTGCAATCTTTGACAGGGCATATCTCGGAGCTCGTGTGAGATATGGATGAGATTCTAGTTCCTACAGGACCATGTTACAGAGAACTACAATATCCTCTCTCACTTTTTGGAGATCGCATTCCATTTTCATTCTACAATGCCATCTTGGGTGACGCTGAAACTTGCAGTGTTGGCCAGTACAAAGTTGCCAACTGCCAAATCTCTCTCATCTTTCATTGTGGGATCAAACTGTCTGCTCCATTAGCTTCAGGTGGCTGGGTAAACCCTATCCCCAAACTTTTCTTGTCCCCTTTAGTGCTCGAATGTTCTTAGGCACACTGAATCAGAATGTCCCTAAGGGTCACTAAATGCCATAGGGCTACAATATTTGACAAGGCATATCTCGGAGCTCATGCGAGATATGGATGAGATTCCAATTCCTACAGGACTATGTTATAGAGACCTACAATAAACTCTCTCACTTTTTGGAGATCGCATTTCATTTTCATTCTACAATGCCATCTCAAGTGATGTTGAAACTTGTAGTGTTGGCCAGTACAAAGTTGCCAACAGCCAAATCTCTCTCATCTTTCATTGTGGGATCAAACTCTCTACTTCATTAGCTCTGGCTGGCTAGGTAAACCCTATTCCCAACCTCATCTTGTCCCCTTCAGTGCTCAAACATTCTCAGGCATGCTAAACTGGAATGTCCCTAAGGGTCACTAAATCCCATAGGGCTCCAATCTTTGACGGGGCATATCTCGGAGCTCGTGCAAGATATGGATAAGATTCTAGTTCCTACAGGACCATGTTGCAGAGACCTACAATAACCTCTCTTTCTTTTTGGAGATCACATTCCATTTTCATTCTACAATGCCATCTCGGGTGATGTTGAAACTTGCAGTGTTGGCCAGTACAAAGTTGCCAACTGCCAAATCTCTCTCATCTTTTGTCATGGGATCAAATTATCTACTACATTAGCTCTGGGTGGCCGATTAAACCCTATCCCCAACCTCATCTTGTCCCCTTCAGTGCTCGAACGTTCTCAAGCATGCTGAACTGGAATGTCCCTAAGGGTCACTAAATCCCACAGGGCTGCAATCTTTGACAGGGCATATCTCGGACCTTGTGTGATATATGGATGAGATTCCAATTCCTACAAGACTATGTTTCAGATACCTACAATAACCTCTCTCACTTTATGGAGATCGCATTCCATTTTCATTCTACAATGCCATCTCGAGTGATGTTGAAACTTGCAGTGTTGGCCAGTACAAACTTACCAACTACCAAATCTCTCTCCTCTTTCACCGTGGGATCAAACTGTCTACTCCATTAGCTCCGGGTGTCTAGGTAAACCCTATCCACAACCTTGTCTTGTCCCCTTCAGTGCTCAAACATTCTCAGGCACGCTGAACCAGAATGTCCCTAAGGGTCATGAAATGCCACAGGGCTGCAATCTTTGACAGGGCATATCTCAGAGCTCGTGTGAGATATGGATGAGATTTTAGTTCCTATAGGACTATGTTGCAGAGACCTACAATAACCTCTCTCACTTTTTGGAGATTGCATTCTATTTTCATTCTACAATGCCATCTCGGGTGATGCTGAAACTTGCAGTGTTGGCCAGTACAAAGTTGCCAACTGCCAAATCTCTCTCATCTTTCATTGTGGGATCAAACTATCTGCTCCATTAGCTCTAGGTGGCCAGGTAAACCCTATCCCCAACCTCATCTTGTCCCCTTTAGTGCTCAAACATTCTTAGGGATGCTCAATTGAAATGTCCCTAAGGGTCACTAAATGCCACATGGCTGCAATCTTTGACGGGGCATATCTTGGAGCTCGTGTGAGATATGGATGAGATTCTAGTTCCTAAAAGACCATGTTGCAGAGACCTACAATAATCTCTCTCTTTTTGGAGACCACATTCTATTTTCATTCTACAACACCATCTCAGGTGATGCTGAAACTTGCAGTGTTGGCCAGTACAAAGTTGCCAACTGCCAAATCTCTCTCATCTTTCATTGTGGGATCAAACTATCTGCTCCATTAGCTCTAGGTGGCTAGGTAAACCCTATCCCCAACCTCATCTTGTCCCCTTCAGTGCTTGAGCGTTCTCAGGCACGCTCAACCAGAATGTCCCTAAGGGTCACTAAATGCCACAGGGCTGTAATCTTTGATGGGGCATATCTCAGAGCTCGTGAGAGATATGGATGAGATTCTAGTTCCTACATGATCGTGTTGTAGAGACCTACAATAACCTCTCTCACTTTTTGGAGATCCCATTCTATTTTCATTCTACAATGCCATCTCAGGTGATGCGTATCTTAATTATATTGTTGGAAAGCGTATCTAGCATGCCATTTTTGGAAAGAAAAATCATGGAACTTGGTAAATGTTTCATAAGTTAATGAAATGTGTTACTACCAGATTATGTAAACTTAGGATTATATGATCTCCAAGAGTTTGGTTATGTTCTTTAGTGCACCTTGGACACAAGGTAGTGTGTAGCTTCTACTCCCTCTTTGTGAGTAATGTTAGTCACTTTGTATATGTAAATTGGTTTTCAATTGGGTATCTTATTTTCAACCTTAATGGTGATGAAGGATTAGCTTGAATCAGCTTGTAACTATCTAGCCACCAGATTTTTTGTGATTCCATCAAATGTGGGTTTTGTTCGTATTTATTTATTTATTTATTTATTTTGTGCTCTTGACCTTTGAGGCTTTGAATTTAAACTTGTGCACTTTGGTTTTTGAAATTTTATGTTCTTGAGGTGGCTAGGAGGTATGTTCTATGTTGCTAATTATGTGTTGTCATGTTCTCTATCAGGTTCAATGTGAAACATTGATAGAATGTATAAGGGAGTAGATTGCGAAGAACATACCATTCTCCTTTTGTAATACACTATTTATTATGTTTTAATTAAACTCACTTCTAAATCTTATCTTCCACTTGGACCCATTCCTCTCTTGGCAATCCCTGAGATTTCCAATTTTTATTAATTTGAGTAGAGACAAGATGAACCAGATTAATACAGTGACCTATAGATCAAAGGAGGATGGTTAATAAATGGTCTACCAGAGATCAGCAAAGGATAAGGATATCATAGTAAGAAAATGATTATTTATCTGGTGGATATAAGTCTTTTATATAACAAACCATTTATATGCATAGTAAAAGAACTGAATATAGATTTGAGACATATTGATCACCTGCAGTCTGATCATCTTCACAAGTATACAACATTTTTTTCACTATTTCATGTGGTTTTATTGAACTTTCTTTATGAGGTCATTTACAGATGGGATGTTCAAAGGTTGAGTTCCTATGGGCTGTCAATACTTTGACTATACTTTAAGTCAATGATTATCAATATGGAAAAAAATGGAACTCGTATTTTGAAGTACTGAGAAGATGGCCTTGCCCTTCCCCAGGAGTTTCAGAAATGGGAGACATTAGGTAAGAGAGTGAAAATGTTACTATCATTTCAACGCACATGACACAATTGGAAATGCAAACTTTGATGGTAATCATTTTGTGATAAGGGAGAGACTAAGGGTGATCATTGTTACTATCTCTTTAGTAGTGGATTTTTGTTTTCTCTTGAATTTGGTGGTGGGGGATCAGTGGTAATTCTCCTTGGATATTCCTTCTTATGATGTTAGTGACAAGTGTTTCTCTTTGAAAACACTTGTACAATCTTTTTTAAATTATTAGATAAAAACAAAGAATTGTAAGTATTAAAAATGATTAGCCTTTAGTTCCTAGAAGATCTTTATTTCCCCATCAATGCATTTAGAAAGTTAAGTTTTAAGAAGATCATAAATAGAAAAAATTAGAGAAGCGATTTAAACATTTATATTGATTGGAAACATGTGAGTCTTGAGTTTCCTCTGCCTTTTAAAGAACGTTCCTTAGCTAGCATACCTAATTCCACATTCCATAAGAGTGTCATTGCGCTAAAGATTTAAGAAACCAACTGCTCTAAGATAAAGCTTCCTGGTCAATAATAATCTAGCCTATTGAGGTACATAATACTTCTCAATTACAATTGTGTTAATTCAGTATTAATTTTGTAATTAACTACAATTTCAGTATCTGTGTACAGGGGGTGACTGAGAAAACTATTTGAGGTCCAATTTGAAAATATATTTGTAAGGATCTCAACCAAGGTTCACAACTTCGATGGTTAATACATTCATTCAGGCTAGAACCTCACTAAAAAAAAATAATATATAAAAAAGGTAGTGAATAACGTCATGTCTAGACCCAAATCAACCAATGAAAGTCAAATCAGCATAATGTTGAACAACAATATATGCATTGAGTGGTTTGTCATAGAAAAGCTTCAGAATAAAATTCATGTCTAGAATTAAAAGACCTTAAAGAAAATTTATGCTTGTACAACAAATGGCCATTCAAAATTGAATATGATTACAATATGTGAAATAGAATTATGAGAACTTGTAATGCTCTTATGAACATCATGTTAATTCTTGTAAGAATCCCTAAGATGCTTGTTATACTCAAAATTTTGTTGAAATTGAATTAATTTTTATCCTATCGGTTAATTGGCTTAGGGTGATATATGCTTCTTGGATGGAATAATCAGTTCGTGATTAACTCTGTATTAAGATTCATAGCATCTTCTAGTTATTTGCAAAGGAAATTTATAAATTAAGCTAATGTCATATGGCTTGCTTGAGAAAGATGTCCATGTTCTTATTGATGGGTACTAATGACTGTCCACATTTAGTTCTTCAATATCCTATTTGACAAGCTTTCCATAGACATTTCTTTGCCATACTAAGTATTTTTGAAAACATATTTGAGTAGAATCACTATAGTAGATACTACATGATGTTTTAACAAATAAAGTAATGGGTTAAAGACTATTATTTCCAAGGTATTATTTCATAGTATTTTAATTATAATGATCTTATACTAATGATATTCTTGAAGGTAACTTTGACATGCAGCAAGAAAGACAACCTATAGCCAACACTATATTGTGCCTACAACCAAAGCCATAAATGCTCACAGCCAAAGCCACTAGTGCACATAGCCAAAGCTATGGATGCTTATAGCCAAAGTTAAGAGTGTTCGCATCCAAAGCCATGAGTACATGAAGTCGATGATCATAATTGTTTACAACTATTCACCAGAAACAACTTCTTTGTAGTTTTTGAGAAATACTAATAAAGTAAAAAATAACATCTACTAGTTGGTAGACATAATGGCAACTCTCTAGCAATTGAATTTAATTTCATACATGCACATATCTAATTTAATGTCATACACGAACATATCTAATTTAACGTCATACATGAACAAACATATAATATAAACTGATAACCAATAATGTCATATACATTAACAAACACATAATATATTATGATAACCAATAATGTCATATATGAACAAACATATCATATATTAACCAATAATGTCATACATCAAATATAGAATGTCATATGTACATCAAATGTATGTCGAATATGTCTCTCTGATGCCTATATATATACATGGGGAATGAAACAAGTCTATATATATATATGTATGTATTTATGTATGTATGTATGTATGTATGTATCAAATATCTCAACTACATCTTTTCCTTCCCACAAGGGGAAGGAAACAAGTCTCTCGACATCCTCTGCCATCGTGTGGAGGGAGACAGTGGAGATGATGGGGCCCTCCTGACACGCTCACTTGACCTCTTGTTGAGGATCTTCTCCAGGTCCAACTAATACAAAGAAAGTAGATATGAATCAATATTTATTATACATTGAAATCAAATATATATACACACAAAATTAATTATTTTCTTACCGCTCACAAATAGTCACTCTATAAGTCCACCTCAAATGCTCATGGATGATCAGGCATGACAAGACCCTACAACAATTCAATAAATATAATCACTTATAAATAACATTATAAATTTTGAGATTAAATATTATAAACAACATCTAAAATGAAGAAAATTCTTTCATACCTCCGTCAGTGGCTGTGAGCTAGCCATAGCTGCAGCCACTCCACTATCAACAGACTGTCGTAGATGAGGAGGTGTGTTCGACATCATGAGCTGCATGTCATACAATAAACATTATATCTAACATGAAACATGGAATAAATATAATCAAATGAATTAAATTAACATGAAATAACTATACCTGTGTGAAGCTCGTATGATGTCTCTGCTCTATGTCTGTGGTAAAGGTTGAGGGTCTTGTGGAGAACTGATGCACATGCATAAATTTTTTTGTCAATCCTTAATATGATTATCTAATAAATATATGTATTAATTAAAATGATTAAATTGATACATACCTCAGGACTCATCGAAGGGACAAAAAATGGGCCTGGAGGATCGCTACTAGGCCCAGCAACACTTTGACCCTAAATTTTGAACAATGTCAATAAATGCTAATTAATTAATCATTCACTATACATATGAAATGTGATCAAATTAGTAATTTACTTGTGTTTCAATGCCAAATGTCTCGTTCAGGAACTCATCAGTGACAAGCCCATCATCTGCACCATCTCCAGCATGAGTGCCAAATGTGCATAGGGATTCGCATAAAGTGCACATGTGACCACGATGCATAGAAGGCTCCCACTCAATTAATGGGCTTGTGGAATGGATGAGGGTCTGCATCAAAGCATTAATGGTCCCTAGAGTGTTGGCCTTTACATGTTCCTTCACAACTGAAGGAATAATCACATGCTCATGCCGTGGATGGACCACAGGTGCCCTAACTACATTAGGGTCATGACGTGCTCTTGGCCTCTCAAATGATGACCCCCCACCTCTACCCTAGGAGTCTAACATATCAAAATAATTGGGGATCTCCCCAAGGAAAAACTGACAATATAATTTTTTCAAAAAATACATGGGGACCTCGTGATTGTTTCAAGGAGAGGCATCAAAAACCATCCACCATCTATCCCAAAAATTATTTCTAATAGCATTGTGTATGCACCAATGGATGGGGAATCATTTAGTACCCTCTCTAACAGTATTTGACTCATCAGTTTTCTAAATAATGCACATATACTACCTTTTGATATTTCTTTTTTTTTTAACATCTTCATATGACAATTTATTTGCATAAAATCTTTTTTGTTCATCCCTCTTAGGCCGCCAAATATCTAACTGACCACTAACTGAGGCTATCTGAGTGTTAATGGATTCGAGAGATGATGCCAATTGAGCCCTCATTGGATTGGTTTGTCCAGATTCTTTCAACCGAGCAACGAGTCTTTTTAATTTAATTTTGCCTCTCTGTATTTCATTTCTTATATTTTCTTGTGTGCCTAGCGGAGGTCTTGCAATTGGTTTGGGTTGTGGAATTTTTTGTTCTTCTTGAGGAGGGTTTTGATTTTGAGGTTCTTGAGGGTTTTGTGGATTTTTTGGTTGATTATGGACATTTCCTGATAAAAAATCAATTGAAATCCAACTAAATAAACAAATCTAAATGAAATTTGTAAAAACCCTACAAAAGAATATCAAAAACCAATAAAACAATATGGAAAACATATTAAACAATGCAAAGTTAAGTTTATATCACTTACCTCATCGTCGTGGATGTACTCAGGGTCTTGGATTTCATTGGTGAGGAGGCATTTTGGCAAATGGTGGTGAATTTTTGCTGTCAAACCCACGTACACACTGTTGGAGAGACAAAAAACAAAATGAAAATGATGGGTCGCAAGTCTGCAGCCCATCATATAACTTTTTGGATGCTAATGCACTATGTCTTGGGTGACCTGTGCCATAGTGCATACGCGCTATAGTGCGTATGCACTATAGCACGTACGTGCTATTGAAAATTAGAAAAAAAAAAAAAAAAACTTGTCATCTTTTTGGCACCACAACTCGGTGCATATGCCCTATACTTTATCTTAACATAGAATGGTTTTGTCATCTCAAAAATCCTTTGGCTGATTTTAATTTGAGGAAATATTTCAAGAAACATTTCATAAAATTGTTTTTGAGTTACATCCAAAAAAATGTTTTGCATGTGGCTTATGGTTTTTTTTTCCAACTCTTCTTTTGACAACATCTTTTAGTTTTGGTGAAGCCCTTGTGTTGTCATGCCAAATTTTTTCTATTAATGTTATTAGTGCATCAACAATAACTTATCCTTACATGAGAGTCTACCTTGGAATGACCAAGAATAAATCTCAATAGAATTCTCAATTTTCCCTCACCTCACTAAGGCTTTGACTAACATTGTTCTATTATCCTTAATGATTTACTTGTTTTGCTGACGATACAAGTTTTTGTCAATTCCTTTCCCATTATGGTTGATTTGAGGACCCATTAACTTGTATTAGGATCTTTAGTAGGCTCTTTTGAACCAATGGATTGGTATGCATCAAATAGATTTCTAACAATGCTTCTTTCACTACTATTTTTAGATGTTCTTAACCCAAAATTTCTCATTGTCTCTCTAAATTTCATATTTTTAACCATTTCAACAATAAGCTGACATCTTTCACTTTGATTTAAATTTCCAAAATAGTTATTCCAAATCATTTGAACAATTCTCTTGCAATTTATTTCTATCATTTTATCATGCATTGGCTTCAAAATATTTTCATCAATGTCAATTAGAAACTTTGACTTTTTACAAATTAGTCTAGGAGATGTTGATGTACATGCATGCTCTATATTTTCATTACTTGTATTATGTGCATTCATCATTTCAACATGAGATGTCACATTAGGGGCATTAGGTGACTTAAAGAGTAGTTTTCACAATCATTTCAATTGGGTGTGTCAAACATTTTTGTTAGTCAAATTAGGTGCATTTGTGACATCAATATCAATAGGTAGATTTTCATCACTTACATTGGAGGCATATTATGATGTACCTTCACGTAATCTCTTCATATGCTCCCTTGTTTTTGTATTTGTTGCCTCTCATTTTTCAATCATTCCTCTCTTGATCTTTCCCATGATTGTAGATACAAATTACCTTACAAACAAATACATGAATAAAATACAGAATAAAATACAAAAATAATTTTTTTTTTCATAATTATTTTATGCTCAATCACAAGATACTAACATAAAATAAGATGTTGGCACATGACCAATATACAATTTAGCATTTCCAAGCTAAGAAAACCCTTATACTTTCATAACTGGTATAGAAATACATGTGAAATAGCAATAGAATCTTTTGGACCAAACTAAAACAACATAATAACTATTGGACATGATATTTTATTTATAGTATTCAATAGCCCTATTAGGTTATTGAGTTTTTAGTGCATTATCCATATGGGCTAATAACCCAATTGAGTTTTGTAAAACTCAATTGAGTTATGTATTCCTACTACACAAAGGTAGATTGAAGAAGGGAGGGAGAGAGAGAGAGAGAGAGAGAGAGAGAGAGAGAGAGAGAGAGAGAGAGAGAGAGAGAGAGAGAAGGGAATATGAAGAGGGAGAAAGGATAGCATATATATATATATATATATATATATGGGGATAGGATGAAGAGAAATAACGTTAGAGAGGGAGTGTGTGTGTGTGTGAGAGAGAGAGAGAGAGATTATCCCCTAATCTCTATCTCTCTCTCTACCCTTGTGTAGTAGTAATACATAACTTGATCAATTTTTACAAAACTCAACCAGACCCTAAAAAACCTAATTGGGTTCTGAATGCATTTTTTATATTCATAGCTTAGCTAGCTTATTTGAATCTAGAAAACCTAATCAGGTTATGACTTGGTGATAGCCTTGGAAAATGACCTAATGGTTCGGGAGACTATTTTCCCTTGACTTTTTTTTCCTTTAGATGTTTCTTCATCTTCTAAGATGAATTCTCATCTTTATATTCATTAGGTGCACTAATGGTGAAGCGGGTATCTCTAAAATCACCACCATAATCTTACATGTATTCTTAGCTTTCTAACCATATAACTTTTTCTAATTTTTACAACATTAACATTGTAAACATTAATTACTTTTACCAATGTCTTGACATTCCTCATAGACATGTATTATAATTTTTTTAATAACTTGTGATATACTTAAATAAATCAAATAAATTATATATTATTGTTCTACACTTGATTATATATACATTTTTTAAAAAAAAGTTTCTAGTTTTAATTATTTTGATGCAAGTTATGCTCAACACATGAACATGTCCCAAAATTTTAGGATGTATTTTTTTCAATAATTCATAAAAGAAATATTCATCGTATTATAAAAAAATACAAAAATTCTAGATACAACTATTAGATATCATCCTAGCAAAGGGATATGAAAAATACTAAATAAAACTATGTCTTTTATGTTGCACATGAAAACAACTATGTTATGTTTTCTAAAATAATTAAGAATAGCTTTTTGTGTGTGTAGGGTTTGATCTACCTAATCTTATCCACTTTGTAAAAATTCTAGTAGTTTAGAAAGTAGATTCAAAGAACTACAATTTATATATTTTACACATCTTGTCATTTTTAGTGGATGACCCTCAAATGTCTTATACATGTTTAGGTTTACTTGATTTTAGTAAAAAAGGTGTCCACTAATACCCCTCTTTTTGTACACCATCTTGGTGCACTCATGCTTGACAAAGAGAATCTCTTCATTATCTATTCCTTTATAACCTCTAGCAATCTCTTCTCAACATGAATTTTATTGATCCTTTACTCCAAGTAAATCATTTGAGCATATGTACTCTTCAACTCACTAATCACATTTTTAACTTCATCCTATTTCCCTTTGACCTATGATGTGAACATATGCATATATTCAATTTCTAATACACATTTCTGCTAAAGTTCCTTACCTTAATGCACACATCTCTGTAATTCCTTAATGCATGTATCCAAGTTAGCTAAGTTATATTTTAAATTTTGACATACTTTTTTGAACATATTTGCATCATGCTTAGTTTGTGCCTTGACTACAAATACTTCAACCATAGTCTTTTAATGACTATCAAACTCTTCTAAAAATTTAGTTACCTTCTTCAATGGATTTCTTTCCATTTCCCCTATCTTTTTTTAAAGAATCTCTTGAGTTTCTTTTATTTCTTTTCTCTTTTCCACAATTCTACTACTATCCAATATGTATAATTGATTAAGAATTTCTATCTCAAAGTCTTCTACTATTACCAGCAGTGTACCACTCATTATTCTTCCACTCAAATATTCTAGTGGTGACTTTGAAGAAATAGGTGCTTGGATGCTTGTGTCTTTGATAGTTATAGTCATATATTCTTGAAATTTCTGACTAACATAATCTATTTTTGTTTTCTATAAGGGTTGGTCATTAGTGGTATCCTTTTGTTGTTCAGATACTTCTTCTTGCTGACTCTCAAAATTTTCCTTCTTTATTTCACTGTGATTCAACTGCTGTGTGAAATGAGAAGTCTCTTGCACTATGATTTCCCAATCAACCTGCAACTTCATATCAACTTTCTTAAGTTCATCTACCAATGTGGTCAGGTCCTCCTTCTTATCTATCTTATCTTCCCATCATTCTTTTTATCTCCTTCATCTTTCTTATCTTTTTCTTCCTTCTCTTCATCATCAAAACTTGTATAACCAAAAAAATAGTCAACAATAGAGCCATATTGCTTAAAATGATCCTCTATTATGTCTACTATGATTTTGGTGATTTCAGTATTCATTGTGTCAATGAAAATTGTGATCTATGGTGTCTTTGACGTAGTTACCTCTACATCTTTTGTTGATATATCTTCCTTTTCCTCTAATATAGTAGTAGTAAGAGTATGAGTTTCTCCACCTGACTTCATACTTTCTTCTTCTTATCAAAGATTATTTTGTCTTCTCAAGTCTTTTGCTAGGTCTTTGATATCCTTGGTCATTTAGATATAGATGGATATTTTTCCTCTTCATTTTTTGCCTCATCAATATATAATCTTCTTACTCCATCACTAAGAAGTAGGTCAATAATTATTTTTGTTTCTTTAAGAGCTTCTTCTCTTTTTCCTCCCATTATTCTTATTATTCTCATCTTATCTTACACATGAGGATTCAACAAATGCCTTATTCTTTCCATTTGTGCATCATTTTTCACATTGTAGTACTTTATCACTAGTTCTTCTCTCAAGGTCTCTTCTTCTTTCATTGGTCATACAATTCCTTAGGTAGTTCACCATGTATTGCAAGAAGTGGTTTCTTAAACTTTATCATATATTGAATCACTATCACATCATAAAATTTTTGTTCATACAACATATATCTATCATAAAATCACTTTAAATTCCTAAGATTTCCATCATTAGTATAAAGCCACTAAGATTTTTAATCCATGGATTTCATGAAGCTTTCTTATTACTAATTATTTTTACCTTAGTGTCAATTAGTTTCTCTTTCTCTACTTACATATATGGTGCAATGGATAACTATGTGGATGGAACTTAAATTGTGACTACCATAGAAGATGCACTTTCAATTGCTAATGGATTGGTAATTAAGATCTCTATGCTAGATGGAACCAGTGTTAACCAAGCTCACTTGGTTACCAAAGGAACTTTGTGAATATGCAGTGTTAACCAAGTTCACTTGGTTAACATAGTAAAATCACTTGGCTAAAGAGGGATCTTCTTTTTTTGGAATATTGAGCTCAATAGTTTTGTTTGTTGGTTCTAGCTAATTGAGAAGATGAATATTAATTATTCTAAATTATATTCAAGCCAACTTGACAATATTTAAGATATAAATATGAGGCCAAGTTGAGGATTGAATGTGTGGAAAATAATAGAAGATTTGATGAAGTTTAGAAGAAGTGAATTGGAAGGATAAGGAGAATATCCTTGTTGAGTTGCAAAGGTACATTATATCAGGAAGGATCAAGTAAACAAGCTAGAATTGAAATATGTAATCAACAATTCAATTGTATCAGAAATTAGGTGATCTCATTATTGCTCTCTAACCATTGTATTAGTGATCTAAATCTCTTAACCAAGTTGGCTTAACAACTATTTGTAAATCCTATAACAAGGTGGCATTTCTATTTAAAGTATCTCAAGACCTCTAACAAGGTCACTCCTAATAGAGTGATTAAATCCTCTAATAGGATCACACCTAATAGTGCATTTTGTAACCTTTAACAAGGTTGGTTCCTAATAGGGCTCACTTCAGAAGAGTGATAATTAGTAACTAGTCGCAATTGGTGGTTTCTCCCAAATTGGGTTTCCACATTGAATCTTGGTGTCAATTATGTTCATGTTATTTATTTCATGTGTATACAAATAAGCTAAATAAGTTTAATCACACATAATATCTTAAATATTTTCATGCTCAGTAGTTACCAAGTTATTTCAGTAATTATCGAGTTATAGGATTTGCTAGTGTATGATGAGTGAATGTGTGTTTGCCAAGTTACAACAGATTACAATTTAAACAAAGTTTTTATTTTGTATTGACATCTAAGTGATCTAGGATTTATTTTAGTGGTTACTAATTCACCCCTCCCCTCTCAATAACTCCTCTTATATTTTCAACAATTGGTATCAGAACTTTTGGTGCTCATAGAAAGGGTTTCAAGGACCCAAGCTAAAGATCAGGATGTCTTATAGAAGGGAGATTCCAAAATTGAACAAAGATAACTTCAAGGCATGGAAAGAACTCATGAGGTTACACTAAGAAACCTTTGGAGATACAGGGCTAAAGAATCTAGATGCTAAATACAAGGCTCCTACTAGAACTATGACTATTGAAGAAATTGTAGAAAAGAAAAGCCATAATATCATGATGATTGATATTGCCTCATCTCTCAACTATGCCAAATTTGATGAAGTCAAAGATTGTGGAATTGCTCATGAAATGTGGATCAAGCTAAAAGACATCCATGGAGGAGATGACAATATAAGGAGAGCCAAAGTTGAAAGTCTTAGTGGACAGTTTTATCAAATGAAAATGAGAGAAGATGAAAATATTACAAAATATGTTGATAGAATCAAAGCTAGTGTCAATGTTATCAAAGCTTCTAAAGGAACAATTGATGATGTAACAGTGGTAAGCAAGGTATTCAAAACCCTTCTTCCTATCTATGCAATTAGAGTGTCTATTGTTCAAGAGATGAGATTTAATCCAAATCATACTATAACTTTGGATGCACTAGTTGGAAGGTTGACAACATTTGAACTAGATAACTATGATAATTATACTCCTAGTTCTAGCAATCTTGAGTCTGCATTTTAAGCCAAGGTATTAGTCAAGAAGAAAGCCAAAAGGTCTAGTAGAAAATAATCTAAAAGTGAAGAGGGAGATAGTTTTGATAGTGATCTTAAAGCCATTGAAGCATTACTTGCAAGGAGGTATCCCAAAGGAAAAAGAAAGTATGAAGGTAAAAATCCTTTAATCTATTTCTCTTGTGAAGAAGTTGGACACATTGCTAAAAGGTGCCCAAACAGAGAAGAAAAAGATGAAAAGAAGCACAACAAATTCAAAGGAAAGAAGGATTTCAAAATCTACAAAGTCTACAAGGACAAAGGTAAGAAATCTTGTTTCATAGCTAAAGACCCTAATAGTAGTGAAGATGATGAAATGGCTTATATTGTTGTAAAAGATGAATCTAATGATGAAGGAGATAAGATGGCACTTATTATTCATTTTAGTAAAATGATACATGGATTATTAATAGTGGCTTCCCACATCATATGACTGGTGATAAATCAAAATTTGATCACATGGAATACTATGATGGTGGTAGTGTGAGATTTGAAAATAATGAATATTGTTGCATAAAGGGAAAAGCTTGTATTTCACTAACCAATAAACTTAGATGTGACAATGCTTACTGGGTTGAAGGATTGAAGCATAATCTACTAAGTGTGGCACAGTTGAATAACATTGGATTCAAGGTGGAATTTATGAATGGGAGGGCCAAATCCTCGATGGAAAAGGAAATTTAGTTGGGTCTGGCAAACAAACAAAAGGTAATCTATTCTAAGGTCAGTGCAAGAAGTTGGGTCTCACTTTTGGCCAAAAAGTGGAAGTGTTTTTCCTATTTTTGAAATTTTTTGTCAATTGATGTCAAAATTTGATGTATTTAGTAATTGAATACATAAAAACTCTAGAAATAAAATGTTTATTGTTTGAAATCTAGTTTTTGAATATGTAATTTATTTGTGTACCCATATGATAGATTATTTTTTTGGTATGGATCTTTAAAAACTATTTTTTCAAAATGCATGTTTCAGGACCATACCATGCTCATGTACGAACACCATAATTTGACACAAATAAATAAATTTTTGCAAATCCTTTTACAGGGAGTTACCTAATACACCTAAGATTGATGACAATATTTTTCCTTAATTTTTTATTGAATAATTTTTTTATTATTAATTATTAATTGGCTATAAAGGTAAATTTTAAAATCTCTCATGTATGGACCACATAATTTGATCAAAATCTCACTTTTTAAAATTTTTTTTTAACATCAAAATAATTGTATGTAGATTGACAACATATAAATTAATTTAAGAAAAATTATAAAATAAAAAAGTTATTAAAGTTTTAGTGAATGTCACTTTTTAATGTTTATGAGATAGTTTTGATTAATAAATAATGGGAAAAAAGAAAATAAACTAATAACACTATAAAATTTACATTTTTGGAATCAGAACAGTGAGACCTATAATGGAATTTTATCTCATCAAAAAATTCAACGGGAATGACTATGAAAAAATTACGACAATACCAGAAATTGTCAATTAAATGCCTTCAAAAAAAAAAAGGATCATAAAGGCATGGCTTGGTGGGACCAAGCCTATGCCATGCCTTTCCCTGAGGAAAAACCCCATGCAAAAGTTGGAAGCCTTAACAAATTACTGCTCATGTCTCAAGAATCGCGCACCCGATTGCTTGCAACTATTGTAACCGATTGTTTAAAAATAGGGTACCCGATTTATAAACGAATACTCAATTTTTTAAAAATTGGGAGCCCAATTTTAAACAATTAGGTACCTATTTCTAATGTACCCGTTTGGCCCCAAAAGCTGTGCCACAGACTGAGTTTCAATGATTGAAATGATTGAATAATAGTTTTGATCTGCAACAACGAATTTTTTCATGGTTATTCTATTTTCTTGTCCTCTTATACATTGAGGATACCATGATGGATGAAGAGGTCAAAGAAGAGAACCCAATACAAGAAAATTTAGGTGCACATTCTAATCATGCATTCAATACAGGTGTGTCTCCAAATCCTCAAATTTTCTCTTGTGATGAAATTGGTGATTTTTAGAAGCAAATTATGATTTAAACGAGTTAGATTCTCTTCATGAGAAGCACTTGTCAAATGATCATGCACAAAACACTCCAATTGAAATGAATGCCCCGAAATAAATACAAAAAAAATTTAAAAATGATATTCAAATCTCAAATAACAGTGAAAATAGTAAAGTGTCTGAAAATAAAAATTGCATGAATGTAGACATAGAAACACCAACTATTGAACAAACATGTCAAGATGATAGTAAAGTGTCTGAACATAATTTTCATATTCCTAATGATGTGTTAGATAATCTTGAGGGATTGGTTTCATGGAGAGAAATTAGGACACATGCTAATAGATTCTATATGCATTTTTTTTATAATAAGAAATTTGGGTTTCAATGTCAACTAATGTTGCAACTAATTAAAATGTCTAAAATGTGAAAAGTAATGAGAAGGTTGGGAATGTATGCAAAACCCAAAAATAAAAATGAGCCTTTAAAACAAGTTGTATCCATTGTTGCTAGTGCCTTTGATGTTATTGGAAAGACAAGTCGGTCTAAAGATAAGAATGCAGCACATCGAGCAATAACAATAGCTTTAGTTAACAAATCAACATTCTAAAAAAGATTGATTAGCAACATAAGTGGATATCTTAATGTGAATCATAAGACTTTAGAAAGAGTTGTAAAGAGAAGGGTTAACTTTGAATGTGATCTAACAAATATTTTATGGACTTCTAGTGGTAGACTCTCGAGATGTGATATGAAACTTACTAGTGAAGTCAAAAGCTTGATTGAAATTTTTTGGCATGATAATACAAGAGTATCACCTAATTCAAGAGATGTCTTAAATTGAGAATTGGGTCAAAAATATGTGATCCACATCCTAAACACCTTTTGGACATGACTCAAACTAAATTTAAAAAAAAAATTGTAGATGGTAGAGTATTAAATATTACCATTAGTCAAAGATCTTTTGAAAAGTGTAAACCATGGTATGTAAGGATTAACAAGGAAATAATCACATGTTGTTGTAAAACTCATATTCAATTTCATTACCATTATGATGTATTTCGATCTATACATGGTACCATGCATAGTAAAGAAATGTTCCAAGAATGTGGTATAAAAATACCACCTCAAACTATAAAAGATTTCATATCAAGTTTTTTTTGTAAGCCACCTAATGATCAATACTTTCTTTTCAATTCATGTCTTTCTAGTACATGTGATATGTGTAGCAATCTTTCTTTGTTGGATGAATGTTTGCATGAAAATTTTTTGACTACTTTTGGACAACAATTAGTTGAGGTAAAAAGATTCAAAACTATTGAATATCCATTGAAGGATGGGAAGATTGGAAGAAGGTGTGATCTAGTTATAGATAAAGTTAGTTGTCATGCACTTATGGATGAGTTTAAGAGTGTGATCATACCAAAATATGTTAAACACTCTCAATATTATAGATGGTTTGATGGACAATTTCACATATGTAAGAATACATTTCCAATTGGTACTATACTTTCAGTTGTTGACTTTGCAGAGAACTACATGCTTGCACTGCAAGAAGAGGTACAACTACATTATTACAATTTAGTACAAGTAACAATTTATGTTCATATAGTTTATAGGCATGCACCTGATAGTATAGAGGAGGATCAAAAAATATTTTGAGAGTAACATTTTTATATAAGTGATAATAAACTCCATTCATCTGATTTTTTTCAATATTGTTTCAAGGTCTTTTATGATAATTTAAAAGAGAGACAAATTCAAATGACACAACATTGGATATGGCCAGATAATTGTATAGGACAATTAAAGAATGCTAGAATGTTCTATTGGTTGACTAGGACACATAGGCAAACTAACATCCAACATGTGTGGACTTTTTTTGAGGCTGGACATGGTAAAGGAGAACATGATGGTGTTGGTGCATGCGTGAAGAGAACCCTTAGTAGAGAGAAATTAAAATTTAAGGAAAAAGCTAAATTCAAAAATGCACATGAGATTGTCGAATGGTGGAACAAATATTTATACATAGGATCAAGTCAGAACTCTACAATCAAACATTTCTTCTACCTAGTTGAAGAAAATAATATCCCTTCAAGATATGACTATGATACAATTAGTGGGTCAGCTAAATGACATTCATTTAGGAGTTCAAATTCTAACACTTGGACTATATGGACTAGGGAGCTTGCTTGTTTTTGTCAATTTTATCTTGCAGGTGAATGGGAAGAATGTGAGAATACAGAATGGGTTGAAGATTGGAAACAAAGATCATTAGCACTTATTGACATACATTTTGAAGATGATATAGTAAATGAAGGCTAGAATGTTACTTTTGCATCAGAAGACTATGACCATATTTCAAAACTCATAGAACTTGGTATGCACAATTTAATTAGATTTTTTTGTGATCTCATGCTTCAATTTATATAATTTGCATATGTACACTCATGTGATTAAAGTGTTTCTATACTTTATCTTATCTTGTAGGACATGTTTATGCTATTATTGCACCTAGTGATAATGATGAATAGACTGAGTATTGGCTAGCTAGATGTGTGGAACCTAAGAAAAAATTGACATGTCATCAAGTAGATGATGATCTGGTTTTGAGTATCCAATTAGGTCTGTCATTGTAGCTAGCACCTGGCTACGTAGATACCTAACAAGAAGAAATGGTTTTCCAGCATTTGAAGACTACCAAATTGAAAAGAAGATTTTACACTATTCTCATTTGGTTGTGGCAACAAATATCAAATTAGAAAGATACAAATGAAGACCCACCAATAAGGTATTATGGACAATTTCAATGGATGAACATGAGACAATCATAGATGCATTGCAAAAGAGAGAGGATGTAGATGGTACAGTGGGATGACTACATTTAAATCAAACACATGTAAGTTTTTTCATTACTGTATTACTTTTATATATATGTACTTATATAATTTAATTACATGTATGTTTGTGTTGTCAATACCAATTTAGAGAACTTATATACCTCTTATTCAGGTCTCAATTACAATTTATGCAAATTTAAATGTTAGAGTGGATCGAACATCAACATCTTGTGCAATTTCACATAGTAAGTACACACAGATTACACATATATTTACATAGTTTGGATATCTTGAATATCAATTTATGTGTTTATTAACATGTGTTTTTGTTTTACAATTTTATTTTATAGGACCTCATTTGAAGAGATGTATTGAACCAATTTTATGTTTTGAGTTCACTGAAATATAAATATATCATTGACATTGTCTTACATATATTGTGAAATATGTTGTACAAACTAATTCAAAAATGAGAGTTTACTTCTATTTGAAAGTTAAAGGTATGCACTTGATAAATTATAAATTAATTGTCAATTTAAGTAATGAGCTCCTATTTTGTTCCATTACTTTTACATTAAAGCATGTTTAAATTAATGTTTGTTTAAAGTTTCAAATTACTATTGATTTTAATATTAAAAACAAGTCACTTATACATGACAATTTAAAGATCATTACTCATTGTATTGATTATATGTTAGATCATTACTCATTGTATTCATTGTATTGATTATATCTTACATTACCAAACAACACATTAAGATCACTTATGATACATTGTTAGGTACGTTATCCATACATGTGTCGGTGGTGGTGGGTCCATCAAATATAATCTGCATATATGTTTAAACAACATAAAACATAAAACATGACAAAAATACATCACAAGATAAAACATGGCAAAATTACTATTTAATAAAATTTAAATATAAAATTTATCAGCTAGATCTATATAAATGTGCATATCTTTATTAAAATCATATCAATTAAATAAATAAAGTTAAACACTTAAGTCAAATTAAACATTAAATACCAAATTTTTTAGTCTAATCATAAGATAATACTCCAAAAAACAATATCTAGGTTAGTTCAAGGTTTCTTTTCTTAAAAAAAGAGCCGCCAAGCTAATTTTTCTTTCATGTACACTTATTTTGTGACATTGGGGGATTGTATGAACTCATTATGGATTATATGTTCATCTCAGGATGAAACAAAGTTAAGATTATGACAAGGTTATGGTTTACACTTTTGTTATGTTAACGGTTTTCATGATGGCTAAGCTTAAGATTATTATAATGATTATGGTCCTTTAATGTTAGGGAATTTACCTAGGATTATGGTTTTAGTTAGAATTATATTTAGGTTTTGGATATTTATTATGGTCCTATTGTTTATAAGATATATAATAGATGGCATTAGGATGAGAGTTAAGGTTACAATTAAAATGAAAGCTTAGAGGTAGAATTATGATTTGATTAAAAATTATTTATGATTGTAGTTGAATCCTAAATATTATCCACTTTTTAATGCAAACTATAAGTGTAGATCATGTTAGGTAATGAGCTAATACATGTGAACCCTATCCCTAACCATATAATAATCCTAGTTCTAATCATAATCCACAACTCATTACCTTATGAAGCTTTGGCTATCCATTTTATTGCCAGAGTAATCCCTTGAACTTTCTTAAAGTTTTCATTCCAACTTACTAATCTCCTTTCTTTATGTGAACTACTCCTGGTAGCACAATTCTTCATATTTCATTTTCCATTTGACCACAAAATGTTCCTAACATATTTATATAGAAGAACAAACTGATTTAAATAAAATAAGTAGGAAGAAGAGAAGTAAACCCAATATGAGGAGAGAATCTTTTAACATACTTGAATTCTACCAACCAAAGTGAGATAATTAGAGTTCTAGTTGTTGAGTTTTCCAAAGATTTTCTTGTTGATATAAAGACACATTTCATTTATATGTTAGGGTTTACTACAAATGGAATCCCTAGGTACCTAACCACTTAATTATGACATCTCCATCCAATACCATATTTACTACACAAGGTAGGGGACTCAATATTTAGCCCCAATAAGATAGATGTAGAGACATAAATCATACTACCCGATACAAAGAAAAGAGGTCCAATTTGATCATTAAATGACTTGTGTTACACTCTTCTAGCTTAAAAAGAATACAAATATTATCAAAAAACTATATGTTAGATACTTATTAATTATTTGGAGAGGAGATCCTCTAACTTTTAGAGACATCTGGTTATCTCTAAGGAGATAATGTAATGAGTCAACAACAATAAAAAATAAAGAGGATGCAAGAGGAAACCCTTTCATAATTGATCTAGAGAGTCCTAAAAATTATGATCTAACCCCATAAATTTCTTTACTAAAACCATGACACCAATCATAAGAGACGACACCATTTGACATAATATTGGATGGAATCGTGGGCTTGCAACATCATCATAGTAAAACTCCATTCCACCCCTTTGTAGACATTTTCATAATCTATTACTTGAGCATGCCTACACTCTATCTTGGAAATGTTTCCCAATCCAAAGTCTTCAAATAGGTTATCAAGTTCTCCAATATGTATAAATATCCTTAACAAAACACTTTTGTGTAGGGTTAATGATCTTGGGTACGATATCTTCTAGTCTAGAGGCTAAGACCTTGGCAAGAATTTTGTATGATATGTATTTAGGAGTGTCCTATCTCTATTTTTTAATGTGATTCTGATCTCCCCTTGGGGATCAAATTTATGAGCCCTCCATTGATTACTTGACCTAGAGATTTTATGAGGCACCCTCCATTGATCACTTGATCAATTTTATGAGCCCTCCATTTTGTTATGTGGCCTTCCATTCTGCAAAGGCAATAAACATTTAGGCTACCCATATAGGAAAATAGTAAACAAATAGGGGAATCTCCAGTCTCCAAAAAAACCTTTTAGGCATTTCCAACCAATATAAATAGAAATTAGTCCACCATAACATAATTATCTAGTTAGGGATTGGGGTGTTAGAGTGCTTCAATAACATCCTAATTAGATATTACATGATGAATACTCACTTAGGATATAAAGGTTTATGCATCTAGTGGAAAGACAAGTTATTCACTTTTTTAGATATATTCTTAGGCATCCAAGGGTGTAGTTCGGGCTCCTACTCGCACTGATGTGGACACCTCCACCTCTTGATGGTGAGGGAGGGTTACTTAATTAGATGCCTGATTTGTTCAAGTCTCTTCTAATTTTTTTATGATGTATCATTTTGAGACCTTGATATCAATGTTTAATTATTTTTACGATTAGGGTTCAATTTGGTTTGTACTATTTGATTAGGTTTACATGCTTAGGTTTCAATTAGGACAAGAGTTAGTAAATTGAGTTGAGTTTTAAAGTGTTAAATTTGGTTTTAGATATAAAATTATAGTTAGAGCTTTTAGATTAAAAACCAACATTAATTCAAAAAAGTTAGGTTTGAATTTTGTTTTAAAGTGTTGAATATCTTATTGAGTTCTAGTTTAGGGTGATTTGGTTTAGTCTTAAGGTCAACGTTTAACTTGGTTCAATCTTAGGGTAACAGTTCAATTTGGTTAATGGTTGGGGAAAGGATTCAAGGTTAAATTCAAGGTTTCTACTATTAAGTTGGGATATATAATTAGGTTTATGATCATGGTTTAATTCAATTTGGTTTATAAGTATGATATTAATTAGTTAAGGGCTAGGGTTACCTTTCAATCTAGTTTGAAATATTCAATTTGGTTTAGGGTTACCTAGGGGTTAGTTTATTTTAGTGTTAGATATTAAGATATAATGCTTTGATATCACTCATTTTTTGATATTTTGATTATATCACCCCTATACATTGATAACTTATATGTGATGAATCTTACAAATATTATTTGATCTCATTACATGTGTCATGGTAATTTATTTTAGTTTATGTACATGAGATGCTCCTATATATGGTGTTTTTCTTTGCGTATAATATATAGTGTTATATATATAAATTTACCTACGTACCCTTCTTGATTATCTATGATGGACATGTCATAAATGACATATCTCTATATGATTCTTTTGATATGATATGCATGGATTATATATATATATATATAATGAAAATTTTAAATCGTTCCTATGCAATAAATGATGTAATTAGATATGTACAAATGTTGTTAGATTCACATGTACATGGCATGTAGATGTAGATATGATTCTCCTCTAGGATAATTTAGTTTAAATCATAAATAAGGTTACAATTTTAGGGTTTGACATTTATAAAATTAGTACTCAAGACCTTAAGATAGGAAAGTTATTTAATTATTTATATATTACTTGGTGTAGGTTTTAGCAAATTAAGATTAAGGTTAAGATGATAGTAAGGGTTATGATTAGAGTTAAATTCAATACAAATTGACATTATAGTTAATCCTAAATGACTTTCAGCCAAGGGATCCAAAGAACTAAGCAAAAGTTTTACTAAGCAAGCAATAACATACATACAATAATTTATATTTATAAAAAACACAAGAGATTGCATTTCTTAATGAGTACATTTACATTTCATTTTAAAATAATTATAAGTACTAAAATTAAAATAAATAACACATCCACATGAAAGAATATTAACTACTTCAGTTCAATCCATTTAAATAATATATACATTTATTTCAAATGCCACTTGGCAAATTAATTTGGAATGCACAATCATCCACTGTACATGTCATAGGGTATGAAAGGCTGAAAGAATATACATTTATAAAATAGTTTACATCATCCATTTTTAATCCATGAAATAAAGTACAATACAATTTAAGTAAAATCATTTTAAATACTAAGTTTTTTGTTTGGATCCCTTGGCGGGTTGTTATGCGATTAAGTAATTAGTTATATATGTTTCGGGTTTTATTGTACATAACTATATGGTTAGGTCGAGATTATAGTTTAAACAATGAATTTAGGTCAAGGTTATAGTTTAAACAAGGTCGAGGTTATATGGTTCTAGGTCGAGGTTATATTTATTTGTAAAATTACATGTTTAAACAACGAATTTACATCTAATCTAATCATTCAACATTGTAATAAATACATAAATTAAATACATTTCAAAACATTTAAATAATAATTTTTTAAACAAACATTTATGAAACTATATTTTAATAAACAGATACAAAAATTTAAACATCTACTCATTAACAATGTAAATTTACAATTTTACATATTAAAACTGAAAAAACAATAAATTAACATACATAATAAATTGAAAATTGAAAAAAAAAAATTAAAATAGTACAAAACATATTAAAATACCTGGTATATCGAAAACTAGCAGTAAGGGGGTGGTCGGTAGGGCTAAAAATCGGGCTCCCGTATGCATCTCTAATCGGGCTTCCATTTTTGAGGTCATGAAAATGACTTCAAAAATGAAAAAAAAGGGGGGTTAAATAAAGTCTTCCAAATCTAGTACTTGATATTTAAAAGTAATCGGGCACCCAAATTTTGAGCGCCTTGCGCACCCGATCCGCTTTTGAATATCGGGTACCCAATATTTGAAATTTAGCTAGGGTGCCTGAAGCTTAATTTTAGAAATGGGTACCCAATTTTTTAGAAGTTAGGTACCCTTTTCTTGAGAAGTACAATTTCGTGGATCTGACTTCTACAAAATTGCAACCCAACTTCTTGCAGTCACCCTCTACATAGATCTCAATGAAAGTTCATGTTTTATTTCTCAAGTAGAAGAAAGATGGTTATGGCATAAAAGATTGTCATGTGAACTTTGGTCATCTAGTGAAAATAAGAAAAAGTAGAAGAGTAAGAGGTATTCCTAGTCTGAGGAAACTTGATATGCATCTATGCCAAAATTGTCAAATTGGAAAGATGGGAAAGACTAGTTTCAAAAGCAAGAACTACAAATCTGAAGAAGTCTTGGAATTGGTTCATATAGACTTGTGTGGCCCTATTGGAATAAAGAGCTATAGTGGAGATAAGTATTTTATTCTACTCATTGATGATTATTCTAGAATGATAACTATAATGTGTCTAAAGGAAAAATCTGAAGCTTTTCAAAAGTTCAAGTGGTATTTGGTAAGAGTAGAGAAAGAAAATCGAAAGAAACTAAAATATTTGAGATGAGAAAGAGGTGGTGAATTAATTTCTAATTAGTTCAATAAATTTTGCATTGAAAAATGAATTAAGAGACAAGTATCAGCCCCTGGTATACCTTAGCAGAATGGTATAGATGAAAGAAGGAACATATTCATCATGGATTGTGCAAGAACCTTAATGATAGAGAAGAGTGTTGCAATCAAATACTAGAAGGAAGCAACTGGTACTGCAATACATACCTTGAACATAGTATAGTTGAAGAAAGACTCAAATCAAAGTCCTTATAAAATATGGTATGGCTACAAGCCCAATGTAAGTTACTTGAAAGTATTTGGTAGAAAATGTTATATCTTGAAGGAATCTAGGAAAGGTAAATTTGATGTCAAAGGTGATGAAGGCATATTCCTAGGATACTCTTGTAGAAGTAAAGAATACAAGTGTTTGAATCTAACTACTCATAAGATCATAAAGTGCATATGTGAGAATTGATGAATTTGTAGAAAAGAGTGGCGAAGAAAGCAACAAAAAAATTGAGGATTACAAAAGATTTGTTTACTCTGAACTTGATACAATGCCAAATATATTTGGAAGTTAGGAGGCTTCACATCCCAAGTCCCCAAAATCTCCAAAAGCTACTGAGTTGCAATCAGTGCAACCCGAGTCACAGTTTGAAGGACCTAAGTCACAGCCAGATGCTACTGAACCAATGCTAGAGAAAACTGAGTTTGATTGACTTGAGTCAGAGAAAATGGGAGGGTAAGAGCAAAAAGTTGGGTCACAATTCTATGGAAGTCAATTCCATGGAATGAGATCTTTAAGAAACGGGTACTCAATTTGTTCAAAATCGGGTACCCAATTTTGAAAAGGCAGTTTGGACACCCGATCCATACTCAAAAAATTAGGTACCCAATTTTTTGAGTATGGATTGGGTGCTTGAACCACATTTTTAAAATTGGGTACCCAATTTTGAACAAATTGAGTACCCAATATTTTAAAAATCGGCTAACCGATTTCGAAAAACTGCAAAAGTTGATTTTTTGAGGTTTTTTGTTCATTTTTATAGTTTGCAAAATGTGAGCCCAATTTTAGCAAGATACAAGAGCCCATTTTCAGAATTCCACTGACCCCCTGTTGCTCTTTTTTGGCATACTAGGTATTTTACTTTGTTTTCTACTTATTTTCAGTTTTACACTTTATAATTCTATCTTCACATTTAATATGTAAAATTGTAAATTTCCATTGTTAATAGTATTATCTTTAGATTATTGTATCTGTTCATTTAAATAGTTTCATATATTCTAATTTTAAAAATTTCTAGATGTTCATTTAAAAATGATTATTTTAGATGTTTCAATGTATTTTAATAAAATTACAATGTTGAATGATTAGATAGATGTAAATTAGATTGTTTAAACATGTAATTACTTCAATATTTTATATTTATTTCAACTAAATAGTAATTAATTATAAATTAGTTTGTAAACCATATAACAAAGAAAGTAAAACTAACTATATTCCTATGTCTAACCTCAACCTAACCATAACTGCACAATAATTTAATCTAAACCCTAAACATAAAACTAAGTATTTAATGTGTAATGCCCCACCAAGGGATCCAAACACAAAAATAAGTATTTAATGATTTTACTCATTGTATTGTACTTTGTTTCATGGATCGGAAAGGGATGATGTAATCTATTTTATAAATGTATATTCTTTTAGCCTTTCATACGCTATGACATATACAGTGGATGATTGTGCATTTCGAATTCATACCAAGTGGCATTCAAAACAAATGTATACTATTTATATGGATTGAACTTGTAGTTATTCTTTCATCTAGATGTGTTATTTATTTTACTTGTAGTATAATTAAATAAAAATTAAATGTGACTCAATGTCTTGGATCCTTAAGGAGTGTAATCTCTTACATTTTCTTATGTATTATTGTATGTTATTGCTTACTTAGTAAAACTTTAGGTTAGTTCTTTGGATCCCTTGGTTGGGCTTTACATAATGTGCTCCCTTACCTTAAAATCATATCTTTTTTAATAAAACTACAAACTAACCATAAACATAGTATTAATCTTGGTGTAAAATCTCACTCTCACCATAATTCGAAGCCTAAACCTAACATTGATTAAAATTTTAACCAAATTATATAATTAAAATTGATAAACTTAATTCTAAGCCTAACCATAATTATTAATAAACTTAATCCTAAATGTTATTAAACCCTAATTCTAATTGTAACTTCAAATCTTAAACCTAACACTTGATCCCTAGCCAGGTAACAATAACAGTACGTCCATAATGGAAAGTAATCTTAATGCCAGGTTTGTAAACTTTATTTAATGATTTTAAATTGGGTTGAAGAAATATTGAAATCTTAAATGATAAACTATTAAATAGTACTTCAAGAAAAACTTATTTTGTACACTTATAATCTAATTATATTAATTTGTTAATATTTCTATTGGTAATGATATTTAAATATGATTTAAATATTCTTTTTAATTTCTCCACACAATATGTAGGATTTAAATTTTCATCATAATTTATGTAGATAATACATTTCAACCGATATGGATTTTATCTTTAGATGTGTGTTTGATTCTTTTAGCATGACGTTTGTTCACATTGGACATAGCTAGAGTGTCATAATTTTGACAAAGAATCCAATCTCCCATAAGAAAGAAAAACACATGGACATCCAATAATATCTTCCAACTAAGATCTTGTTGTCACCCTAACTATTACTATGACATTTACACAAAACATAATTGTGATCTAGTAATCAAACATGAAGTTTCCTATAAGTAAACACCACTTTTTGATACACATTCTTGGTATCATCCAAAATTTGTTCCTTAGGAAATGTAATGAGTGAAGCTTGATATAAATTTAAAATGCTCCTTAACTTCTCCTTGCTTGATTGAATATTTGAGCATACAAATTTCCCATCATTATCTTTGAAGTGTGACAAAATATATGATATGACATTAAGTTAGACACAACTCCATCCTTTGTTAATATAAATTGTAATATAGTTAATAATGATATTTGGTACTTTGAGATTTAAACTATAATAATTAATAAAATTGGAAGAAAAATTATACTTTATAAATAATTATAAAAATATTTCAATTTGAAAACACAAAAAAAATCAAATTTTGCATTTATAATTTAATTATACTTGAGTGCCTACTCTATTTTTAAAGTATATTCTACCAAACATTTGAAACCAAATTTGATCATTTAAAAATAAACTATTCATTTATTCTATGAATTGGTGTGAACATTCTATTAATAGGAAGTATAAGTACACCTTTTGGACAAGAAAAATATTGGTAGATACATGATCATAGCCTTTTATAATTATATTCAAAATAATTCATAAATTATAATAGGCTATTAAGTCAGAAGATAAAAACCAACATAAACAATTGTTTTATGATTCAAAAAAATTGTGAATATCACCTAATGCGACACCATATCTATGGAGACGAATTCAAAAACCCAAGGTTGTGGTGTTAAGATCTGTGCAAGGACTTTCTCTACCACACCCAATACCATTGATATCATTCCTTGATACCTACTATTCAAACCACATGTTACAAATATTAGGAATTTAGTAAAAGAAGAAGTCTTAATTTAGCTACCTTTTAACAACAATTTGTAATGCTCTTGACCTTTTGATAATAAGACTCTATTGTTTATTTTTTAACATACATCTTGAATTGGTATTTTTAACAAAATTGTTAACAATAATTCTTGTTAAAAATTAGAGAAAAAATGAAAGAAAATAGTTTTTGTTGCCACATGTCATTTTTATTATTCATTTCTAGCCTCCACACCTTCCCTTTTCTTGGATGAAGGATTTTATAACATGTAGAAGTGTACCTATCAAATATGGGAGCACGAGCCACAAGAAAAACCTCTTCAACTAAGAGCTAATGGCAAAGGGGTGTTCCCTTTGTTCACCAAATGTCTTTTAACCTGTCAACAACCCCTCTTTCCATCATTAGGAAGAAAGAGTGTAAGAATAGAAAAAGAAAATAGGAGTGATGCTAAAAACACAAAATTGAATCCAAAAATATACTCACATTTACTAATAAATTGTGGAAATCTAATAATGTTAATATTTTATATTCAATCCTATTTATATGTTCAATACCAATTGTTTAAATATTGATCCTTAACCATACAAATTTGCTAAGGCATAATCATAAACATATTTATATAAGATAGTTTTAGAATTCAAATTTAAGTTTATTTATTAATATAGTTTTTTGGAGTATAATTTTATGATTAGGCTTAAATTTGGTATAATGTTCAATTTGCCTTAACATTAAAGTTTACTTAACTGTTTAACTTTATTTATTTAATTGATATGGTTTTAAAGATTTGTGCATTTATATAATTGACATTTTAGATTTATTTTATTAAATAGTAATTTTGTGATTTTTTTATGTTCTTTAAACATATATGCAAATTATATTTGATGGACCTAGCCCTACCCCCTCCCCCTCCCCCACCCCCACCTCCACCCCCTCCATCTCCACCTCCACCCCCACCTCCATGACCACCTAATCCTCCTCCTCCACCTACTAAAGAGGATCTATGAGAGAGCATGAGGCATAATCTTAATGACCTCATGCAAAATATTGAAACTATTAGGCATGAGGCCCACCTCCCTCCTCACCTACTACACCTTGTGGATAGCATTCAAGGTGTCATTCTCTCCATAGAGTATTTGTATTCTGATATTGATAGCTTTAGATTATGGAGGCAAAATATGCATGCCTTTTATTCTAATTGCTTATCCTATAGAGAGGTCCATAATCTCAAAATAATTAAATGACATTTTACTAGATATTTTGTAAACCTTAAGATGGGTGAGGAGATTGGCAAGAAGATGCCTTGCATTTCTATTAGATGGTGCATGCATCCACATATATCATCACACTTTTGGGAGCAATGGTGGATGGTATTTGACCATCCACCACATGCTAATCATGAGATGCCCATGTACTTCCATAAGAACTATGGGCTGTGTTTGAATTGTGTTTGAAACCCAATTAATTTTAGGAGGTTGGTGGAGGGATGCCTCGGGATAGGCCTAGGGAAAAGCTAAGTGATAGAATGAGAAATTTCATACAACCTTAGCCTCTTGTACCTCTTCCCACACCAATTGTCCCAGCACCACACCATCATCGAGCAATTTCATCTTCTCTTGCCTCGTTGAGTGCCCTTTCAGGCAATTTAGTAGAGCAGTGGATGTAGGTGAGAGATATTCATCCACTTGGACACATTTGTACTAGTTGTGGAGATATATGCAGAGGCCCCCAGAGCGATGTTGATGCAGCACATGATGACTGTTATGATTTTGATGATGACGTATACACTACCCATGGTGATGGTGGTGATGATATTGATGTGTCATCATTTGTTGACCTCATGTAGGGAGAGCCCAGAGATAGTCAGGAGCAGTAGGTAAAATTTTAATTAAAATTTAAATATAAAATACATAATTATTTACATTTTACATACATGTGTAATTGTATTAACCATATTAAGATATGTTGATTTTGAAATAACAAAGGATGGATGATATTGTTCCTCTTAGGAGGTAGTATAGTCTTTTTTTGAGACCTACAGATGTTGGCATCCATCATTTGGTATGCACTTTGAATTAAACTGTAAAAATGTACATTCAAACTTGAATATAATAACATGTGCTCATATGTTCTTTTTATCTGATTTTGTAGGGATTTTCAACTGCTAGACAGTTTGATGTCAATAAAGGTCTTGATCCATTGACCATGAAGGAAAAAACTCAAATACCTATAGTATGAACTTTTGACTAAAGTAAAATAATTTGTATTATTTTTATATGTATATTGTTATTAACTTATAATCTAAACAACTTTGATTCATGTGTATAATTTTATGTGTTTTGATTTTACAAATAGGAGATGGATCATAATTATCCATATAAGCCTCGGTATAGTTTTTTTTTACTCCATCTTTTGACCATGTGAGACATGTTGATGATCATCATGCTAGCATATCCTTAAACATATATATGATAGTGGCTACTACTTAGGTATTATATATATATATATATATATATATACATGTTTTTATAGTGTATAAAAAATGTAGTGTACAAATTATGTACTTTTTGGTTTACGTACTTTATAATTCATGTATATATATTTTTGACTCAATGTTTATGTATTCATAATTTTAGGACTATGTCACCATGAGTGTTGCTGAGAGTACGTGTTGGTCTTAGAATAGTTTTGAAAATTGAGTGTCAACACAGTTAACCAATTTCTAAGTTGATGCTGAGTATAATACTAATGCTAAGCTATAGTATGTGTCGAGTAAACTTTAGGTGCTGAGCAAGTATCAAGTGCCAAATGATAAGTGATGCTAAGTCACTATAGGTGCTAAGAAAAGGATAGATGCCAAGGGAAACAAAATTACTCTAAGAGCCGACTGAGACAGAATTCCTATTTGTGTTGAGCATCAGCAACTAGCAAGTGTCAAGTAACACAAAATCAACATATGAGTTTGTATCTTCACAAACTTAGATGTAAACCATTTTTGAGTTGACTCGAGATGAATCTCAAAGGATCTTAAAGATAAGATCAAATATTTTGCATTCCCTATGTAATAAACATGCAGCCAATAAGAAAAGTGGAGAAAGCATGCAACCAATAGGAAAAGTGAAAAAGTTGAGTGGGAAAAGAAGAATGGATATTGATCGTAGATTCATACCTAACCCTAAGTCTTCGAAGCCTTTAAAAGGAGGACAAAATCCTGTTATTCGTGCATATGAGTAAGAGTTTATGGGTGAATGCTAGCGAAGTGTAGAGGGGTATAAAGACTTATAAAAAGTAGAACAAAATTGCAGAATTCAATTGATCATATCAAAGCATCAGAAAATTGAGGAGAGACATATCATATTGAGGAAGGATCAAAATAGATAGAGTAGAATAAGGATTTGGAATCAACAATTGAAGATTGCTTGTCATCAGGTCAAGACTTTCTAATACTCTATAGCCATTGTATTAGGAATAAAAATACTATGATGATAGGTTGGTCTAATAGCTATGTTGTAAGCCTTTAAACAAGGTGCTAAAACCTTTAATAGGGTAACATTCCAAGTGAGTGTTTGTAAATCCTTTAACCAGGTCACTTTTAACACTATGTAAAGTCTTTAATAGGATAGGCCTTTCATAGGACAGACCATTGGAAGTGGTCAAAATTTGTAACCTTAAATAGTTACATATTGTTGTAGTGATAATTTGTGGGTGTCATCCCCACCCCAGTTTTACCTTCTCATTTTGGAGGGTTTTTGGTGACCAAAATATTGTGTTATCTTTTTTCATGCATGTCTTTATTTTTCATGTTAAGTAGATATGTTAGATGCATGTGAATGATCTTAGCTAAAAGTTTTAAAAGGTTAAACTTAATTACTTTTGATTCACCCCCTCTTAGAAGTAAACCTTCCCACTTGTAAATTTCAAGAATTGGTATCAGAGCTAAGTTCTCACAAGAAGGATCTCCAAAAATGAAATTCTACAAACTTGGGAAGGTCATAGAAAACTAGGTGATCAATATACAACTTGCTTTACATACTTTGGAAGAAGCTAGAGAAGAACTAAGAAAATCTTTAAAGAGAAGAAGAGAGATTACCATAGATGAGAATGATACACAATACAAGGAGATTGACACCTCAAATTTGTTTTCAAATGGAGATTCCAAAGAGTTTGATGCAGCAATAACAGATATGATGGAGAAGAATAGAGCTCAATCAGAAGAGATCAACACTCTCAAGATTGAACAAGAATCACAAGCCATGATGCTTTGTAAAGTGAGTGAATAGAAGAAAAGAGCCATTGAAGATAAGGCTATGCTAGAAGAAGACAATAGAAACCTTACTAATAGGCTAGAAGAAAAGTCAATTGAGCTTGCAAGAATTTCAAACATGCAGCTAGACACCCTAAGTTAGATGATGAATGCACATCATGAACTGAATGTCAAGGATATTGAGATCTCCACACTAAAGATGCAAAATGAACAACTACAAAATTACCTGAAAAGAGAAAATGAAATTGCAAAGAGCTTCAATAAACCTAATCTAACCATCAAGTACTTTGAACAACTACTAAAATCACCAAGAGCTAGTAATGATACTTCAGGACAAGGATACACTAGCACTGAAAAAGGAGAGTCATCCAAGACTGTAGAAGAAATAAGTGACAAAGGTAAGAACACTAAACCTACTTGTCATTTTTGTGGTAAAAAGGGACATACTTCTAATGTATGTAGAAGCAAGAACACCCATTAGCATGACAAACCTCAAAATATGGGTCACTTTCATAAGTGCAACAAGCAAGGACATCAAACACATGGCTACAGGATTGGGACTATAAGAACACAAGAATTTGAAGGTCACTGCTACATTGCAAGAAGTATGGACATAGAGATTTTGAGTGCAAATCAAAGCCTATGTGGACACCTAATTAGCCAGCAAGGGGAAATAATCATGGAAATCACTACAATTGGGACTAAAACACCAGGTATAGTTGCCATTACTATCAAGAATATGGACACATCCCTAAAAATTGCATAATAACACATTTTAGTGGGAATTAAAATAGATGGCTTAGTAAAACTACATGCTTCAATTGCTTAAAGACTGGTCATATCAGTAGGAATTTCCCAACAAGGTCAAAGACACCCAATTTAGAGTTCAACAAAGGAAAAGAAAAGATAGATGTTGAACACATCAAAGGAGAAATGAATAAGACATGGAAGAAGAAAGATGGGAGGAACACATCAAATGAAGGGATCACTTCACCAAAAAGTTTAAGTGGTCACACTTCATCCAACTAAGCAAAAAAAGACATGTGGGACTGATATACAAAGCTTTATCATACATTAGTTCCTAAAAAAGTAAGTACTAAAAAGAATAAATCAACATGAATAGAGATGCAAAGTTAAAACCTCAAGTTTTCACCAATATTGCCAAATAAGAAAAGTTGATCTCAGATGCTAAGTAAAATTTCAATACATGCTGATTTGATTGCCAAAGACAGTAGAAGCTGAATGATTAGTTACAACCAAGTTGGTAGTGGAACCTGAGTAAAGAGAAATTTTAGTTGAAGCCAAATGAAAGATACTTCAGTGGATGTTGAGTGGTGGAAAGACAATAGAAGCCAAGTAATGTAGAAATTCTTAAGAAGCTGAGTAGATAGTTGTAAATGCACTATGCATTAAATGCTACAAAATAAGGGTATATAAATCACATTTTGAACCATTTTTCTTCATTGCAAACAAAGGGCTAAGACTAAGAAGAGTGAAAAACAATTTCAAAGAAGAAAATTCAACATTTGAACTAATTTCACCAGTGATTCAACACAATTTCATCAATTTGAGGTATTTACACTAGTGTCAAGCTATGCAGTTTCACATTTTCTTCGTGTTTAAACCCTAGATAGAAGAAAATGGCCTCCAGTTCTAAGAAACTATAGGAGAATGAGTTGTTTGAAGTCCAACTTGTGTCCAAAAAAGTTAAACAACCTAATTTCTGGCCAATCCTTGAAGTAGCATACAAAAATGACCTAGTCAGAGCCCTATCTATTATACCTCCTAAAGTAGTTATAGTCCAAGATGTTAGGAGTTGTTACAAATGCAAAATTGGAGCCATAGGAGATATGGAGATGAGGGAAGCCTATGAGAAGTTGTGTGAAAATAGATTCTTGAAAGAAGAGTACCAAATCATTGAAAGGAAGGGTTTGACTCGTGCCCAAGAATTCCCCGCTATTTTTAAAACTGAATGGATCAGGATAGTGCTCAGTAGAATTCATGATGGAAGCTTGTGGCTATAAGATGGTCCAATGAAAATAACAAAGAGGATTGTTCAAAAAGTTACAAGGTATCCAAACCTAGATCAGCCAAAGACCCTTAGAAGTGACTCAAAAGGAAGCTATTGAGAAGAGCACAAGTGCCAAATGGAACAAGAGAGGAATGACTATTGATACTGTCCAAGACCCTCTTGTTGACTTTGTTGTTAGAGTTATTTCACATAAATTTTATCAATCTAGCATAATTAACAGTATCCCTTGCATTGTAGTAGATGTTGGTTACAAAGTAGTAGAAAAGGATCATACTTATGATCTTGTAGAACTGCGATTGCAACAAATCAATGAGAACTTACCAACAATAAGGAGAACTAAGGGAGAACAGTGCAAGTTTGGTGTAATTTTGATCTGTATGTTTTTCTATGTATAAAATGAATTTCCATCCTTTCAAAAAGTAAGCTAGAAGACCAATAGGTCCATAGTAGCTCAAGTTAATGAATATATAAAACAAATGGGAGCTAATTTTGAACCCTTATGACAAGTTATTTTGAAGATTTCAAGAAATCCATGAAAAAAAAGGTTAAGGATACCCGTTTCATTGGTAGAACAACATGTAAGTAATGTATATTTTCCTATAGATATTGACTATACTTACATACAAGCAGCAATACCAAGGGTTAGATTGTTAAGACCTCTTGGATATGAGATAAATATAGATGAGGCATATGTAGCTATAACTGCATTTTTAACAGAGGAAATGGACAAAAGTGCACCATATTTTGGGACTTTTGATGTGGTGAGATCAAAGGTGGATATGGAGTTGAAGACTACCTCCACACTAAAGAAAAAGGACAAATTGGTTAAGAAGTTAAAGGAAAAATTTGGTGAGGGCACTGTTGAAGAAGAAGAAGATGAAGAGGTTGAAGATAAAGAAGAAGAACAAGGTCAAGAACCATTAGCATTGATCCAAGGCATGGGTGAGGATGTAGAAGAAGAAGAAGGTGCTAAGCAGGAAGCACCCAAGGCTAAACCTAAGAAGAGAAAAGCACAAAAATAGTTTTCTGCACAGCCTAAAGGGAAAAAGAAAATAGCTAAGCTGAGCCCAACCAAGCCAACTACAAGGGTAGACACCAGGGAAAAAACAAAAGTGGCTAAGGAATAGGAGAAGACAAAAGCCATAGAGCAAGGAGGGCTTGTAGAAAATAAAAGAAGAAAATATGTTGCACCCCCAAAGTCAGATGAAGAAAAGAAAAAATCTGACAATGATCAATTCAGAGTGCTAAGACATTTCACCAAATCTAATTTCAAAAATGTTTCTGATAATATTAGAGTTAATGTAGATTTAACTAGGTTAAAGACTATTGATTTTAATAAATTGAGTAGAGAAGAACAAAAAATAGTGGAAGAATACATGTACACTATGATGGCCAAGTTCAAGACTACTCCACTTGAACTGGACAATTCTATGCCTAAGGAGCTAAGCTCCATTGTAGAAAATAAATGGAATTGTTGCCTAAATATGGAGAAGGAAATAAAGGAGTCAACATTGGCTCATGTAATGCCAAACCTTACAAAAGGTCAAATAAGTAAGGCTAGTAAGAAACATGAGAGAAAATTTGCACCCAAATACAAAGCCTTCAATATTTTATAGAATAAAATTGAGGATGTTGTAAAGAAATCCACACAAATGTAAAAATTGATTTATGGATTGACTACTATCAAGGAAGGACAAGAAGATCCCTTTGAGGGAAGAAATGATGATGAGGAAGGGGAAGAAAATGAGAAAGAGGAAGGAGAGAATGAGAAAGAAGAGGTAACGGTGGAGAAAGAGATGCATAAAGGTGATGAAGCAACAACTGAGGAACAACAATAAGAACAAAGTATCCAAGACACCCAATTTCCACCACCCAGTCCTCCACATACATCATCTACATCTGCAGAAACTATAATTGTCAAGGATGTTTCTGACACCTCAAGTCAGAACATCAATCCACTAACTATAGAGAATCTCAAAAAGATCCTTCACCAAACAACATTGCAATCACAGTTGTGCAAAATCCTATTGTGGTGAGTGTAGAAGAGTTACAAAAAGCTATAGAAAAAATTACCAAGGAGAAGGTGAACACACAAGAACTACCTTCACAACCTCCCATAGCTACAGATGATCAAATAAAAGAGAAAGCAACACAATACACAATTGCTAAGGTTGATCCCATAGTAATAGTAACAACAACTGTCGAGGAGTTAGCAAAGGAGAAAATAGGATAAAAGGATCCTACAACACAAAGCCAAGGTGCACCTCATCAAATAATTGTAAGCAATCTAGGTAGAAGAGAAGAAGCTGATAAGGAAGAGGAGAAAACCCCCAAGGAAAGAGAGCAAGAGCCAATACAAGCATTGGTTAATTTTCATACCTCAAGGACTCCTACCAAGCAACTGAGCACTGATGCAGTACCCCTGCAAATTTCAGCACCAGGCTCGAGCTCCACCAAGGCAGCAAGGATATTTCATTATGGAGACCCTGTACTTGATGAGGATATAGTCATACCAAGTTATGACTATAAGAAAATGAACCTAGCATAGATAAATGAAGTGCAAGAGGCACTAGAGAGAAAAAAGGACCATGAGATACTTAGAAATGAGTATAGAGAAAGTAAAGCATTAGTAGAAATCAAAGACATCTTCCTTGATACATTTAGCTTGCTAGTAACTGATTAAACAAAGGTCATTATGGAGCAACTATCCAACATAGTGGACCAAGTACAAAATGAAGACCTTGATACTAATGTTAAACTATTAGAATGATTTGAAAAGAAGTTTCAAATGAAGATGAATGAAAAGATATCTAGTGAGATAGTACTATCATAAGTGGAACTAGCTAAGAAAGTAGAAAAGGTGAAAATGGTACTTGAGAACATATTCTCGTTGTACTCCAAACTATGTGACTCTTCATATTTCACACAAGAGACTAGCTAGAGATTACTGAGCTTGGAGAGGAACCTTAAGATATCTAGCACATAGCTACCTAAGGATCCAGCTCAAAGTGAGAAGAATTTTCCCACAATGCTTCACACTTAGAAGGAGTTAGCTGTATTAATAGTAAAAGAGGCTAATGTTAAGGCCAAATTAATATAGATATAGTCTACTATTACCTCACATCTAGAAGTATTGCATAAAGAAATGGCCTATGCAAAGAATGTTTTGAAGAAAGATCCAAATATTTATACCTTAGAAGGCATAGTACATCTTGTAGTAGAGACAACCATCTAGCTCAAAGCACTGGAAATAGCATTGGACAACTGGGATGCTTCTCTAAAAATGATAATGGAGGTAAATAAAACATTTTTGGCTAAATATTCCATTCATTCTTAGGACCCTTTGACATAAGTGTCAAAAAGGGGGAGGTATTCATATAAGGGGGAGATATATTAAAGAAAGGAGATAATAAGCATGGATGTGTAGATAAGGGGGAGATAATACATTTTTATGAAGATAATAAAGAATATCCAAAGGGGAAGATATTAGATATTCAAATTTTGAATCTTAAAAGGATAAAGCCAAAAGGATAACAAAAATTGCAAGAAGATGTGTGAAAGGGGGAGTACAAACAAAGGGGGAGTACAAACAGAGTAGATACAGACAAGACATAGAGCAAATAAGGAAAAAAGTATCAGACAAATCAGCATGAGACAAAGTTAGCTTAAGAGAATTTTGTATACAGAAATTGCACATAAGCTCAGGGGGAGTTACAAGTTTTTGAGGCATATAGTCTTCTACAAAATTTTGAACAAGATTTTGAAGTTTTATACATATGCCGAGTAGAATGTGTATTATACTCATAGATATCAGATTCATAATGCTTAGTTAAGTGTTTTTGCCACTCACGTCAAAGGGGGAGATTTTTGGTCTTAGAATGGTTTTGACAATTGAATGTCAACACACTTAACCAATTTCTAAGTTGATGCCAATTATAATATAGATGTTGAGCTATAGTATGTGCTGAGCCAAAAATTCAACAAGTATTGAGTAAACTTCAAGTGTTGAGCAAGTATCAAGTGTCGAGTGATAACCAATGCCGAGTCACTATAGGTGTTGAGCAAAGTATAGATGCCAAGTGAAACAAAATTACTATAGGAGCCCAGTGAGACAAAATTCCTATATGTGTTGAGCATCAACAACTAGTAAGTGTCAAGTAACAGAGAATCAACATATGAGTTTGTATCTTCACAAACTCAGATGTAAACTATTTTTGAGCCAACTCAGGATGAATCTCAAAGGATCTTAAAGATAAGATCAAATCTTTTGCATTCCCTATGTAATCAACATGCAACCAATAAGAAAAATGGAGAAAGCATGCAACCAATAGGAAAAGTGAAAGAATTTAGCAGGAAAAGAAGAATGAATATTGATCGTAGATTCATACCTAACCCTAAGTATTTGAAGCCTTTAAAAGGAGGATGAAACCCCATTATTCGTGCATATGAGTAAGAGTTTATGGGTGAATGCTAGTGAAGTGTAGAGGGGTATAAAGACTTAGAAAAAGTAGAACAACATTGCAAATTTCAGTTTATCAGAACAAAGCATCAGAACTTTGAGGAGAGACATATAAGATTAATGAAGGATCATAATAGATGGTGCAAAACGAGGATCTGGAATTAGCAATTGAAGATTGCAAGTCATTAGGCCAAGACTTTCTAATACTCTCTATCCATTGTATTAGGAATTAAAATCCTATGATGATAGGTTGGTCTAACAGCCATGTTGTAAGCCTTTAAACAAGGTGCTAAAACCTTTAACAAGGTAACATTCCAAGTGAGTGTTTTTAAATCCTTTAACTAGGTCACTTTTAATAGGGTGTAAAGTATTTAATAGGACATGACTTTCATAGGAAAAACCATTGGAAGTGATCAAAATTTGTAACTTTAAATAGTTACATATTGTTGTAGTGATAATTTTTCAGTGTCATCCCCACCCTAGTTTTACCTTCTCATTTTGGATGGTGTCTAGGTGACCAAAATCTTGTGTTATCTATTTTCATGTATGTCTTTTATTTTTCATGTTAAGTAGATATGTTAGATGCATGTGAATGATCTCAGCTAAAGATTTTAAAAGGTTAAAGTTAGTTACTTCTTATTTACCCCCCTCACAGAAGTAAACCTTCCCACTTGTAAATTCCACTAGTATAGGACTAAGCCAAATGGAGGTACCGACATCATCCTTTGAGATCAATATTGTGATTTATGTACATACATAGTTCACTATGCTTTTTATCAAATTTTAAAAATGTATGTATTATAAATTTTAGGACCTCGCAACTACCACATTTGGTAGCTTTCATAGTGCACCTCCTCCCATTAGAGAGGGAGACCCATCTCATGTGGTATTATTTTTATTATGTAGTGAATGTTTAATTTATTTGCAAGCTAGATTTTGAAACCCATTTCAATTAAGCATGTACATGATGAGATACCTCATGCTACATAGGATGATCCATTTTCCTCATGGGGTGTCCCACATGATGAGACAACTAGGATGATCCATCTGAGTCCTCTTCACATGGACTAAAGAGGATTGTAGAACAAATAGATTAGGTCTCTTTGGCACCTTTAGATTGTATTTTTATGACACATTTTTTATTTTGATACACTTTGTATTAGGACACTTAACTGTATTATATGTATTTTTTTACTTCATAGATCATGTTAAGAGGACACTTCTTATCATGCTAGTGTATGTTATCAAAATAAACTATGTGTAATTGCACAAGATGTTGATGTTCAATCCACCTTAACATTTAAATTTTTATAAATTGTAATTAAGACATGAATAAGAGGTATATATAAGTTCTCTAATTTTCTATTGACAATGTATACATACATGTAATTAAATTATGTAAGTACATATATAAAAATAGCACAATAAAGAAAAAACTTACAAGTGTTTGATTTAAATGTAGTCATCCCACTGTACCATTTGCATCCTCTCTCTTTTGCAATGCATCTATGATTGTCTCATGCTCATCCATTGAAATTTTCCATAATATATTATTGGCAGGTCTCCCTTTGTATCTTTCTAATTTGATATTTGTTGCCACAACCAAATGAGAATAGTTTAAAATCTTCTTTTTGGATTGTTGGTCTTCAAATGCTGGTAAACCATTTCTTCTTGTTAGGTATCTATGTAGCTATGTGCTAGCTATAATGATAGACCCAATTGGATACTCAAAACCATCATCATCTACTCAATGACATATCATTTTTTTCTTAGGCCCCACACACCTAGCTAGCCAATACTCAATATGTTCATAGTTATCATTAGGTACAATAACAACATAGACATGTCCTACAAGATAGGATAAAGTACATAAATGCTTTAATCACATGTGTACATATATAAATAATATGTTAAAGACATGTACACTTGAATTATATTAATGACATGTACTTAAATAAATAATATAAATTGAAGCATGATCACAACAAAATCTAATTAAATTGTGCATACTAGGTTGTATGTGGTCTGCAATACGACCATAGTCTTTTGATGTAAAAGTAACATTCTGGCCTTCATTTGCTATATCATCTTGAAAATGTGTGTCAGTAGGTGCTAATGATTTTTGTTGCTAATCTTCAACCCATTCTATATTCTTGCATTCTTCTCATTCACCTACAAGAAAAAATTGACAAAAATATGCAAGCTCCCTAGTCCATATAGTCCAAGTGTTAGAATCTAAACTCCTAAATGAATGCCATTTAGCTGACCCACTAATTGTATCATAGTCATATCTTGAAATGATGTTCTTCTCTTCAACTAGGTAGAAGAAATGTTTGATTGTAGAGTTCTCACTTGATCCTATGTATAAATATTTGTTACACCATTCGACAATCTCATGTGTTTTTTTGAATTTTTCTTTTTCCTCAAATTTTAAGTGCTCTCTACTAACGGCTCTCTTCACACATGCACCAACACCATCATGTTCGCCTTTACCATGTCTAGCCTCAAAAAAACTCCACACATGTTGGATATTAGTTTGCCTATGAGTCCTACTCAATCAATAGAATATTCTAGCATTCTTGAATTGTCATGTACAATTATATGACCATATCCAATGTTACACCATTTGAATTTATCTCTCTTTTAAATTATCATAAAAGACTTTGAAACAATATTGGAAAAACTCAAATGAATGAAGGTTATTATCACACATATAAAAATGGTACTCTCTCAATATTTTTTGATCCTCCTATGTACTATCAGGTGCATGCCTATAAACTTTATGAACATAAATTTTTACTTGTAGTAAATTGTAATAATGTGGTTATACATCATCTTGCAGTGCAAGTGTGTAGTTCTCTACAAAGTCAACAACTATAAGTATAGTACCAATTGGAAATGTATTCTTACATATGCAAAATTTTTCATCAAGCCATTTAACATATTGAGAGTGTTTAACATATTTTGGTATGATCACACTCTTAAACTCATCCATAAATGCATGACAACTAACTTTATCTGTAACTAGACCACACCTTCTTCCAATCTTCCCATCCTTCAATGGATATTCAATAGTTTTCAATCTTTTTACATCAACTAATTGTTGTCCAAAAGTAGTCAAAGCATTTTCATGCAAACATTCATCTAACAAAGAAAGATTGCCACACATATCACATGAACCAGAAAGACATACATTGAAAAGAAAGTGTTGATCATTAGGTGGCTTAAAAAATAAACTTGATATGAAATCCTTTATAGTTTAAGGTGGTATTTTTATATCACATTCCTGCAATAGGGTGAACTCACAATAATGGGTTCCACTTTAGTGAGACAAACAAAAATGAAAAAAATTGCAAAATGAGAAATTGAGTTTACCATATGTTCATGCAAACATGATTTGCATGTTCACGAGAACATACATTTATGTGAACATGGTAAACATGTTCGGTCGAACGCCATGTTTGCACGAACATGCAAAATCACAAAAAATTTAACCTTTTTTTCTTCCTTTTTTTTGCTCTTTTGACTACCATAATTGCATGAGAATTATCTCCTACTGTAAAATAAAAAATGTCAAAATGTGCTACTCGGAGAAAGCTTTCCAAGGACTATAATTTTAATACATAATTTAATCATTAATACTTTCAAATATGAGTTTAACTCATTATAGGTTCATTACCGATTGAACATCAACCGACTTTGACACCTCGGGAAAATTAGTAAATTAGGTCAAATTTTTTTTGAAAAATATGGAGGCATTGACTTATTGAGATATGTTTCTATTCAAAAAAAAAAAATGGTTTATGATAAATTTACTTCAAATTATCTGTGTCAAACGGAATGTATGTCTAAATTACGGTTCATGTCACTTCAAAACTTCATAAACTATACAATATTCAACAAAAATAAATCAAACCAAATGTAGACACTAGATATTGATGTTAAAAATCCAAAGCTAAAAGAATTACTTCATTATCATTTCTAGAAAAAAAATTATGTGTGTCAAAAGGACTGTCACTCTTTAAAATATTAAATTTTATTATGTACCACTTTTCGGAGGAGATAAAAAAATTGACATAAATTTTTTTTTTTTTTAGATTAAAAAATATAGTTACAAAGTAGGAACAAAGTATTCAAAATCAATAGTTTATGTCATCTTGAAATTATTTATAGTTTTGGAGATATAGTCACTTGAACATGACGTTTGTTGCAAAAATATTGATTTCAGTGTCAAAATTGGTCAAAAAGTGGAACCCATTATTGTGGGATCACCCAATATTTCTTTACTATGCATGGTACCACGTATAGATCAAAATACATCATAATGGTAACAAAAATTGAATATGAGTTTTGCAAAAAATGTGATCCTTTCCTTGATAATCCTTATGTACCATGGTTTACACTCTTCAAAAGAGCTTTGACTAATGGTAATAGTTAACACCTTACCATCTACAAATTTTCTAAAAAATTCAGTTTGAGTCATGTCCAAAAGGTGTTTAAGATGTAGATCACATATTTTTGACCCAACTCTCAATTTAAGAACATCTCTCGAATTAGGTGATACTCTTGTATTATCATACCAAAAAATTTTAACCAAACTTTTGACTTCACTAGTAAGTTTCATATCACATCTCAAGAGTCTACCACTAGAAGTCCACAAAATATTTGTTGGATCACATTCAAAGTTAACCCTTCTCTTTATAACTCTTTCTAAAGTCTTATGATTCACATTAAGATATCCACTTATGTTGCTAATCAATCTTTTGTCAATTATTGATTTTTTAACTAAAGTTGTTGTTATTGTTTGTCATGTTGCATTCTTATCTTTAGAGTGACTTTTCTTTCCAATAACATCAAAGGAACTAGCAACAATAGATGCAACTTATTTTAAAGACTCATTTTTATTCTTGATTTTTTCATACATTCCTTACTTTTTCATTACTTTTCGTATTTTAGACATTTTAATTAGTTGCAACATCAACTGACATTGAAACCCAAATTTCTTATTATAAAAAAATATATATATATAATATATTAGCATGTGTCCTAATTTTTCTCCATGAAACCAATCCCTCAAAATTATCTAGCACATCATTAGGAAAATTAAAATTATGTTCAAGCACTTTAACATCATTCTAGCATGTTTGTTCAGTAATTGGTGTTTCTATGTCTACATTCATACAATTGTTATTTTCAACTGGCATTTCATTTTCACTGTTATTTGGGATTTGAATATCATTTTTAATTTTTCTTGGTATTTCTTTTAGGGCATGCATTTCCATTGGAGTTTGTCATGCAAGATCATTTGACAATCTATTCTCATGAAGAAAATCTAAATCGTTTAAATCATAATCTGCTTCTAAAAAATCACCAATTTCATCATGAGAAAAAAATTGAGGGTTTGGAGACATACCTATATTGAATGTTTGATTAGAATGTGCAACTAAATCTCCTTTCAACCTCTTCATCCATTGTGGTATCCTAAATGTCTTTCTCCTTTGAAATATTGCTCAATTCTCTAATTCTTTGTCTTCTCTCTCGTTGACATTGTGCTTCATGCTCTTTATTTGTTGCAATCTCCTCATTTGTCAAAATTTTTAATTTCTTCTTTCTTTTTTTTTTTGATCCCATGTTTGCACCAATTTTGAATTCAAACCAACAACTTGCAAATTGTAGAAGACAAGAAAATAGAATAACTATGATAGAATTCATTGTTGCAGATCAGAATTGTTATTCAATCATTGCAATCATTAAAAAGTGGTCTATGGGGCATATTTTGGGGCCCAATGGGTAGATCAAAATAGGGTACCCAATTTTTAAACAATCGGGTGCCCAATTCTGTCAATGGTTAAAATCAAATCAAGTACCCAATTTTTGAATTACAAATCGGGAGCCTGATTCTAGTTGACATAGGCGAGAATTTGGAATGGCTAGGAATTTTCTTCAGGTTTTTCCTTGGGGAAAGGCATGGCATAGGCTTTGTCCAATGAAGCCATGTCTTCATGAACCATTTTTTTTGTAAGGCATTTCATAAAAAATTTCAAAGATTGTAGTAATTTTTATATGGTTGTCCCCATTGAATTTTTTGACGAAACAAAAACCCATTATAGGTCTTACTATTATGATTTCAAAAATGTAAATTCTATAGTGTTATGGGTTCATTTTCTATTTTTCCATTATTTATTGATTAAAAGTATCTCTTAAACATTAAATATGGACATTCAATAAAACTTTAATAACTTTTTTTAATTTTCATATTTTGTAAATTAATTTACATGTCATCAATCCTCACACAATTCTTTTAAATTTTTTAAAAATTAAAAACAAACAATTTGACTGAATTATGGCATCCATACATGAGACGTTTTAGAAATTAGCTTAATCGTCAATTAAAAATTAATTTAAAAAATCAAGAAAAATATTTTCATCAATCTTTGGTGTGTTAGGTAACTTTGTTTAAAAGGATTCACAAATATTCATTTAGTTGTGTCATATTATTGTGTCCATACACAAGCATGGTATGGTCCTAAAATAATCATTTTGAAAAAGTGGTTTTTAAAGATCCATACCAAAAAACAATCTATCATATGGGTATACAAATAAATTACATATTCAAAAAGAAGATCCAAACATTGCAATTTTTATTTCTAAAATTTTTTATATATTTAATCTCTAAATGCCTCAAACTTTGGCATCAATTGATAAAATATTTCAAAAATAGGAAAAACACTTCCACTTTTTGGCCAAAAGTGAGACCCAACTTCTTGCACTATCCCGAGACCCAAGCTTGATCTAAAATATCATGAAGAGATTAGTAGAACGAATTCTAAATCCAAACTATCTGTGTTAGCAAGATATGTCAAAAAGTACCATGCATATGATCAGACCATAGGAGATAAGTCAGACAGAACAATGACAAGAAAAAAATTGAAAGGTACATGTTTGCTTGCTGAATTTGGACCTAGAAATGTTAAAGATGCTTTGGATGATAAAAGTTGGATTGAAGCTATGAATGAAGAAATAGAACAAATAGAGAAGAATAATACTTGGACTCTTGTTCCAAGACCCAAGGATAAAAATGTAATTGGTACAAAGTGGGGGGTATGTACATGATCATGGTTTGCCAAAAAGTGGCGATCTGAAAAATTTATAAATCTAAAATATCTCAAACCATTTCAAAATCTATTCCAACTTTTTTCCCACCCACCATGATACTAAATGAAAATAATTAATATCTTTATAAGGTCTACTATATCTTTTGATACCAAACCTATATGGTCAACTTTAAAAGCATCCTAAAAATGTGCTTTTGACCTATTTTTATGTGATTTTTACTTCAAACATGTAGCTGACAACTTTTATTTCACCAAAATTGGATGAAATGTAAAGAGTTTCTTAAGAATGTTCTTATCTTTCTATAAATGTAAGGTTTGTCAAATTATGAGTTTAGTAAGTAATTATTACTTATTTTATAATGGAGTTACATATAAAGTGCTAACTGACACACTACTTGGAAAACAACTATAACTTTCAAATGATACAATATTTTTCAAATCCAAAAGATGCATCACATTCTATGTTTCCTCTACTATAAGGGAAAAAAATGAAAAATTGAATTTTGCAGAGTTTTGAATTAGTTAAGGTGGTCAAACACGAGAGTTCTTTTATTCCAAAAATACTAAAGTCAAAAATTAATTATTTATTATTTATTTAGAATAAAAATACCCAATAATATGTGTTACATCTAGGCATAAGTCTGCTACTTATATCTAAGTTTTTTAAAAAAAAATATTATCATTTTATTTTGATTAAGGTGGTCAGACATATGTCTACTTCTTATTTTTGTTCTAAAATTTTCACAATATTGTATTAAAACTCAAAATTTTGAAGAACCAATTTTTAGTTTTTTGAGATAAGTCCTAGTAGTTTAGAAACTAGATTCAATTTTCTAGAGATTCTTTTCTCTCAACTTCTTGATATAAAGTCAATAACAAGTAGAAAATTGCATGGTAAGTTCACATAACCCTGATTTTTTGATTTTTTTATTGCCACTTAAGAGCATAGTTTGGTTGACCATGACCCTGCACATATCCTGGGTATTCAGAAATAAGTTGAATGAAGATGAAAAAGTCTCAAAAAATAAAGAAAGATTAGTATGTAAAGGTTATTCTCAAGAAGAATGTATTGATTATGGTGAAACTTTTTCTCATGTTGCAATATTAGAAGGTGTTAGAACTTTACTAGCATATACAACACACAAAGGATTTAAATTTTATCAAATGGATGTAAAATATGCATTCTTGAATGGAGATCTGGATGAGGAAGTCTACATTGAACAACTTGAAGATTTTGTAGATCCTAGAAAAAGAGATATGGTTTGCAAATTACACAAACCATTTTATAGTCTCAAGCAAGCTCCTAGAGCTTGGTATGAAAGACTTCATAACTACTTGATAAAGATTGGTTTTCAAAGAACAAATGATAACATCAATCTGTATATCAAAGAAGGACCAGACAAAAAGATTGTGTTGGTAGAAATATTTGTGGATGACACTTTATTTACAGGAAATGATGACTTGTGAAAGCATTTTCAAAAGAAATGAGTAAAGAATTTGAGATGTCTATGTTTGGAGAGAAAAAATTCTTTGTTGGATTAAAAATTCAATAAAAGAAAGATGGTATCTATATTACTCAATCAAAATATATCAAGGAGATACTAAAGAAGTTTGAAATGGAAGATTCAAAATTTGTTGGAACACTTATGTTTACTAGACATAAGCTTTCCAAAAATGACGATTCCAAAGAAGTAGGTCAGACCACATATAGATTAATGATTGGAAAATGTAGTATGTAGTGAATATAAGGCCTAATAATGCATTAGTAATTGGTACGGTGACAAGATTCTCAGTAAATCCCAAAGAAAATCACATGATGGAAAACAAAAGAATTATGAGGTATTTGAAAGATACTAAAGAATATGGATTATGGTACCAAAAAAAGTCAATTTGGATTTGAAAATATTCATAGATGGTAATTGGGCAAGAAGTGTTGATGATAGAAAGAGCACAGGTGGTGAAGCATTCTTTCTTGGTAAAAGACTAGTTTCTTGGACAAGCAAGAAGTAGAATTGTATTTCTTAGTGCACAACAGAGGAAAAATATGTGGCAGAAGTAGTTAATTGTTGAAATATTATTTGGTTCAAGCAACTATTGGTAGGTATGAAGATAGAGATCAAGGATTTAGTGATTATATTCTATGATAAAACCAACACAATTAATATATCAAAGAATCATGTGATGCATACCAAAACCAAGCACATTGCTATAAAATATCATTTTTTGAGAGAGTTGGTAAAAGATAAAGAGGTAATATTGGAATATGTGAATACTAAAGAAAAAATTGTAGACATCTTCACTAAGCCATTACTTAAGGATGCATTTTTGTATCTAAGAGGTAAGTTAGGGGTCATTCCCCTATTTGAAGCTCCCTAAATGTAGTTTAGTGATGTATCAACTAGAACATATTGAAGATCAGTCAGTTGCTACCGGATTGAAAAATGCACAATGCAAATGAATTAGTACATGAGGTACATTGGCATTCATTGAACATTGTCATTAGCATAAGATGTCAAAGAGGGAGAAGTTTTTTGCCATACCTCACATAAATTTTATCACTTCAAAAGTTGACAAAGAGGGAGATGTCAAGAAGGAGAACTTGGTCTGATATCAAAGAAGGAATTTTGCTATCAGAAGAAAATGTTGAAGAAAGATTTTTGCTAACAGAGGGAGAAACTGAATGTAGAGGAAGTTCACATTCATAGAGGGAGTTCTTAAGGATGAGAATAAGAATGAAACTAAGGATATGTTCCTTACTTTATTCTTTCTCTAAAATTTCATTGTAATATGACATGTTGTGTTTCCATCAATGTTAGAGAGGGAGATTTTTGAGTATAATTGATTAATTGTGTATTGTCTTTAATGTTTCACAAAATATCATATCATTGCCAATCAGTGTATGTTGAGCTCACTCGGGTGATCAAGAATTTTTTTTGTGTCTACTAAGCATTCTTGAGTTTGCCTAGTTTAGAATATAGTGTCTACTGAGTTCACTCAGGTGACAAAGGAAAGTTTGTAGAAGTTGTGTGTTAACCGAGCTCACTCAGTTAATGAAGGAAATGTTGGATGGAACTAGTGTTAACTAAGATCACTTGGTTAGCAAAGAAATTTGTGAACATGCAATGTTAACCGATTTCACTTAGTTAACACTAGAAAATTGCTTCTGAGTTAGTGCTACCAAGCAAGGTTGGCTAATGAAAGATTTTCTTGTTTTGGCATATTGAGTTCAATAGTTTTGTTTGTTGGTTCTAGACAACTGAGAAGATGAATATTAATTCTTCTATGTTGTATTCAAGCCAACTTGACAATATGTAAGATATAAATATTAGGTCAAGTTGAGGATTGAATGTGTGGAAATAAATAGAAGATTTGATGAAGCTTGGAGGAAGAAAATTGGAAGGATAAGTAGAATATCCTTGTTGAGCTGCAAAGGTGCATTAGATCAGGAATGATCAAGTATACAAATGAGAATTGAGTTATGTAATCAGAAATTCAGTTGCATTAGAAATTAGATCATCTCATTGTTACCCTCTAACCATTATAGTAGTGATTTAAATCTTTTAACCGAGTTGTCTTAAAATTTATTTGTAAATCCTCTAACAAGGTGAAAATTCTATTTAAACTATCTCAAGACCTCTAACAAGGCCACTCCTAACAAAGTAATTAAATCCTCTAACAAGGTCACACCTAAGAATGTATTTTGTAACCTTTATCAAGGTTGGCTCCTAATAGGGCTTACTTCAAAAGAGTGAAAATTAGTAACTAGTTATAGTTGGTGGTTTTTCCCAAATTGGGTTTCCACGTTAAATCTTGGTATCAATTGTGTTCACTCTATTTATTTCGTGTATATGTGACTAATCTAAGCAAGTTTAATCATAGATAATAGCTTAAATATTTTCTTGTTCAATAGTTACCAAGTTATTTTAAAATTTACTAAGTTACAGGATTTTCTAGCATATTCTAAGTGAATGTGTGCTTGTCGAGTTACAACAGATTATAGTTTAATCAAAAATTTTGTTTTATATTGAAATCGAAGGGATCTAGAATTTATTTTAGTGGTTACTAATTCACCCCTCCCTTCTCAATAACTCCTCTTATATTTTCAACACTCTAGTTATTCACTTGCTTTCATTTCTTTGGTTGTAACCATGGATTCTTTAAATTCTTCTTTATTCATACTTATTTCTTTAAGCATTTTACTTATCTTTTTGTCCACTTTCTTCTAAATATCCTTACTATGTAGTTGTATGTTCACTTCTCTAACTTTCTCTTCATAGGTGCCCCATCTAGGACACACTTCATCCTTTTCAAATTCAATATTTGTCTTTGCATAAAATTCAATTAATTCTTCAATCATCTCATAACCCATAGGGTAAATGAATTTAGATATTGGTTCAACTGCTTCCATACACATCACATCTATCTCAACAATAAAAAAAATCACATCCTTTTTCTTCTCTACAATGGAAGATGGAATTCTAAATCTCTATTTCATCTCAAATTGAAAACTCTTCATCATTCTTGATATGTCTTTTGTAATTATGTCTTCATGCTCCTTTCCATAGTAACATGTACATATTCAATTCCATTGTGCATTTATTAGAGTTCCATTCATAATCAGGCATTCATGGAAATTTCCTTATCACTTGAAAGAATAGGTATTTCAACAAAGGCTCAAATCTAAATGTTCCATTTTTGGTTTTTGTAATCTTATCAATGTTATCAATTATTTGATGTCTAAGGATATCATACATGTTAACCTTCTCTCTTCTTATAGTCATCATGTAGAATTCATGGATGAATCCAATAGGTACAAAATTCACTCTAGTCTTGTAGTTCATTTTGTAGCCAATTATTTTATTGATCAACCTCATATCAACTTGTTTTATTTTATCTACCTTCATCTTTCTTCCATTAGATACTAATCTAGTGTTAGTTTCAACAATTTCTTAATATTTTGTTTGTTAATAGGGTCACTACCATCATTTCTTAATCAAGTGAACTTATGAATCATGTTGTTATCAATCATTACTAGAATATTTCCTACCCAAAAAAAATCCTCATTAATTTGGCTAAGAATTATTCATGCCCACTCATGTTGTTCAAACTCCTCAAAGAACATATGTTTGGTAATGTTTAGGTTTTCCAAATGTTCAAACCATTGTTTGAATGTTAGATCATTATTTTACACTAGGTTCATGTCATGGTGAATGTGGTTGTCTCCAATTGTCTCAAAGTTATAGTGAATATAATCATATATATATCCTCTACCTATAAAACTCTATTGGATACTTGTAAAAATGCACCAAATGGATCATCTTTAAGGATAAGTGCACCAAGTTGTGGTGCCAAAAGGGGGGTATAAGTGGACACCTTTTTCCTGAAATCACCAATTTCTGGACTTCAACAAGAATTTGAAGATAGTTACGCTCAAAATTTTAAGATATGACAAAAACAAAAGTCATAGTCCTCTGAATCTAGTTTCTAAACTACTAATTTTTTTTCAAAATGGTTTAGTTTTAAGTCCTCAAAAAAGGGGGCCATAAAAAGTGGTACTGTTTATTCCAGAAAAACATAACATAGTACAAAGTGTGGCCCCCCTAAAATTTTAACTTTTTTTTTGAAAATATTTAATCGCTTCGATCAAAAGTTACCTAACACTATGCAGTTTATCCAAAAAAAAATTGATAATTTTTTAATGTGTATTTTTTTTAATGAATTTTTTAATTAGACACATCCCTAAAATGTGAAATATCTGTGTGCTCCCCCTAGAAATGATTGAAAACTAATCTAAAATCAAAACTTCTTTTTTTCAAAGTGTGTAGAATGGAGTCTAGTTTCTAAAAAAGTAAGTTTTTGCAAAATTCAATGAATGAGTTAAAATCTACAGCCCAATTAGTACATGTTGGTTTTTGACAAAAAATGGACATACATTCAAAATAAATTATAGATGAAAGGCTTGAAATAGTTCAAATAAAAAATAAATTATATGGTTGTGTAGCTAACAAAGAGACCTACAATGTCATGTAACATGATTTTATCGATGCTCAACCACAACAAAACTAGAAGGAGAGCACACAAGAAAAATCAATCATTTTTTGTATGTAAAGCTTTAAATAGAATGTGCACCCTATAGTGCGTGTGCGCTATAGCACACACGCGCTATTTAAACCCTTTTAAATTTACTTTTAAATAGCGTGTACGCGCTTTGTAAATTTTTTTTTGAAAAGTGCGCACACATTTTAATGCATACGCACTATAGCATGTACGTGCTATGGCTTGGCACACCCAAGCCATAGTGTGTGCACATTATGGTGCGTATGCACTATAACACATACATGCTTTGCAAAACTAGAATGAGAAAAAAAGGTGTCATCTTTTTGGCACCACAACTTGGTGCACTTACCCTTAATAGAAATGTATGTGTTCTTCTATAGCTTATACCTAGGCATCTCATTTACATCACATACTATGGGAATTTTCATTCTTTCAAACTTTAGCCTTCAAAATTTCAATTGCACAAGCGATAAATGGGTATGTGCAAGATTATGGTCAACCAAACTATGACCTTAAGTGGCCTTGAAAAACTAGCAAATTAGGATTATGTTAACTTGACACATAATTTTAAAGTAGTTATGTGATTTATATCAAAAAGTTGTAAGAAAAGAATTTGTAAGAAATTGAATATAGTTTCTAAACTACTAGGCCTTATCTTGAGAAAAAAAAATTTGATTGGTCAAAATTTTGGATTTTAATGCAGTACAACAAAAATTTAATGGCCAAAATAAAAATTAGGTGTATGTCTGACCACCTTAATCAAAATCAAATGATAATATTTTTTAATATAATTATACATATAAAAAGTAGACTCATGCCCAAATATGACACATATTTTTGGGTATTTTTATTCCAAATAAATAATTAAATATGAGTTTTCTAATATAACTTTTTCATAATTAAAAAAAATCTCATGTCTAACCACCTTAAATAATTGAAAACCTTACAAAATTTAAATTTTCTACTTTTTCCTTATACTAGGCAAAGCATAGAATGTGATACAACTTTTAGATTTTAAAAATTTTATATTTTTTGAAAGTTATAGTTATTTTTCAATCACTATGTCAATAAGCAATTTCTAGACATCTTCATTAGAGATTAAGTAATAAATGCTTATTGAACTCATAATTTGAAACAAATTATGTAGATGGAATCTTGAGAGTGTTCTTAAAAAACCCTTTCTGTTTCATTAAATTTGGATGAAACAAATATTGTCATATGGCTAGTCAAAGTCTGAATGTTAAGGAAACATGTCTCAAACACATTTTTTGAGTTGACCAAAGAGGTTTGGTAAATACACCCAATAATCAGGTACCCAAAAAATTTTAAAAATTGAGATGGTGGGAACTTATTCTACATGTTAAACCAAAATCTTACAAACATATTTAAATATGTTTTCACATTTAAGATATAATGCTATTTGAATATTTTATTTTTTATTTTTTTATTATATATTAAATAAAAATTTTTATTGTTATAATATTATAGATATTGTATTAATTATGATTAGATAGTATATTAGGATTATAGTAAGTTATATATCATTATATAGTATTATATATTATCTATAATATTATAAATTTAATCTATATATTATTATTTTTATTATCATTATTATTATTATATTAAATATATATTATTACACATACTACTCTAATATACATTTGAATATAGTATTAGAAATTATTATATAGTTTATTAAATTAAAATATGATTAATTGCCATATATCCCTAGGGGTCCTAGGATCCCTAGGGACACATGTCATGAAGCAATGGGTTGAATGGGGTCTAAGGCTATCTTATGACCCCCTTCAACCCATTTCATTGTGACATGTGTCCCTAGGGGTCCTAGGACCCCTAGGGACATATGTCATGATGCAATGGGTCAAAGAAGATCATAGGTTAGCCTATGACCCCATTCGACCCATATGATTGATTACCATATGTCTCTAGAGTTCTTAGGACTCCTAGTGACACATGTCATGATGCAATGGGTTGAAGGGGGTCATAGGTCAGCCTATGACTACATTTGACTCATATGATTGATTACTATATGTCCCTAGGGCTCCTAGGACCCTTAGGGACACATGTCATGATGAAATGGGTCAAAGGGGGTTGTAGGTTAGCCTATGATCCCATTCGACCCATATGATTGATTACCATATCTCCCTAGGGCTGCTAGGATCCCTAGGGACACATGTCATAATGCAATGGGTCAAAGGGGGTCATAGGTTAACCTACAACCCTATTCAACCCATATGATCATTTACCATATGTCCCTAGGGGTTCTAGGACCCTTGGGGACACATGTCATGATGCAATCGGTTGAATGGGGTCGTAGGTTAGCCTACAACCCCATTCAACCCATATGATTAATTACCATATGTCATAGACACGTGTCATAATACAATGGGTCAAATGGTGTTGTAGGTTAGCCTACGACACAATTCAACCCAGTTGATTGATTACCATATGTCCATAGGGGTCCTTAGACCTTTAGGGACACATGTTATGATGTAATAGGTTGAATGGGGTTGTAGATTAGCCTATGATCCCATTCAACCCATATGCTCAATTACCATATGTCCCTAGAGTTTCTAGGATCCACAGGGATACATGTTGCGATGCAATGGGTCGAATGGGGTTGTAGGCCAACCAATATGATCAATTACCATGTCCCTAGCGATCTTAGAACCCCTAGCGACACATGTCATGATGAAATTGGTTGAATGGGGTTGTAGGTTAGCCTACAACCCCATTCGACCCATATGATTGATTACCATATGTCCCTATGGGTCTTAGGACCCCTAAGGATACATGTCATGATGAAATGGGTTGAAGGGCATCGTAGGTTAGCCTAAAACCTTGTTGGACCTATATGATAAATTACCATGTGTCTTTAGGGGTCCTAGGACCCTTAGGGACAGATGTCACAATAAAATGGGTCAAAGGGGGACATTTTTTGGACTATGACCCCATTTGACACATATGATTGTGTTAGAATATATAGTCCAACAATATAACTAAGAGGGACGGATGAAACCATTATCTAAATAATATCACAATTATCAACCTTATTAAACTTTAACCATATGAGCAATATAATCAGAAACCACAACAAGATAGTCATGCATAATAACACCAAATATGTTAACTAGGGAAACCTTTGATCTAAGGGAAAACACTAGTGGGGATGGTACCCACAAGATGATGTACTAATATAAATGTTTTGTGTTAGAGGATGGACCTTGTTATAAGTCAATAACAATATTCAGTACATATCAGTCCCTATTAGGAGACTTTGAATCCTTGTTAGTAGATTCCAATGCTATTAGTAGTTGTGCCAACCCTGTTAGGAGTTGTGAAAGATAGGTGCAGTTACTATACAACAATTTCAAGGGCAAGATCAATGAACCCACTATCCAAATAATCTTTGTATTATTCCTCATAGATTAATAGAAATGAGTAGTACTACTCCTTCCTCTTCCCATCTTGTCACCCAAACTTATGCTCCTTTTGATCTTGTAACTGGATCATAGATCTCGCATATAATAATCCCTTGGATCACTTACTCACATTCAGTAAACACTTTGCTCCTTTTCCCACTTCGCATATAGTTTAATCTTCTAATCCATATTACAAACATTGAAAACATCTTTCCTTTATACCATATCTTCAAAATAATTCCTTGAGTCAGCCTTGAAGCTTTCCAAATTAATTATAATGAGATAATTATTTAATTTATAATTACAATAGCACTATCATCTCATAGTCTATACAAATTCTCACACATGTGACACTAGGGCTTGTGCATCCACTAACATCACCATTAGACTATCATAAGTCATTGGTTCATTACACATCAATAGATTACATCACTACCAAGGGATATAATGAAAATGTTAGAAATCACTTCTCAAGTACTCTATCTTTGTACCACTCTCTATAAATTAGGTACAACTTTTGTACGTCTTCGACTTATGTGTTGCACATTGAACCTTCACATCAAGACACTATATTAAACATGTTCATGAATGTGAATCACCATACAATCAGAACATTTTCTATACAACTAAGATCTTTGTCTCCTACTTTGTCAATCTTCATAGACTTACTGCTATGTTGACATCAATGACAAACATAGTCATGAATGCAACATGCCAATACCCTCCAATGCTTAGGATATTCCCCCAATGTAGTATCATTAGTATTCATGCTAATATATCAATTACCAAATAATAATATAATAAATAATATATATGATTATATAATAATAATAATAGAGTACTATATTATATGAACATGAAAAAAGGGGGAAATACTAGTCAATTGGAAGGAAGACTGGATCTAATGGATTTTATTAATAAAGAAGGTTTAATGGATGTGGAACTCCAAGTTATTGACTTTACTTGGAGTAATAAAAGAGTTGGAAATGAATGTATTCAAGCTCACCTAGACAGAGTTCTTATCTCCCCAAATTGGACTAACGATTTTATTTGTTCTCTTAAGGAAATATAGAAGATTGCCTCTAACCATTTTTCACTCTTTTTTCTAGGTTGAATCTATTCAAGTTAGGAAGAATTTCCCATTCAGGTTTGAAAAAATGTGGATGCAACATCCAAATTTTAAGGCTTTACTAGATGAATGAGGGAATATCAACACTAAAGGAACGAATCTATTTTGTGTTCCCTCCGAACATAAGAATGTTAAAAAATGAGTGAGAGAATGGAATAAGAAGTCTTTTGGAAATATTTTTGTGAGTAAATCAAACCTGAATGGAGAGCTAAAAGAAATCTAAGAAATAATTTAGCAGGAAGGTTATTCAGTAAATACCATTACATTATTTCTAAAGAGGAAACATTTTGGAGGTAGAGCTCTAGGTCTATCTAGCTTGAGGAAGGTGACAGAAATACTAAAAAATTTCATCTTTTTATGATGAAACACAGAGCCAAGAACCAAATTTTTTTCCTTACTAAGGGAAGAGAGAAAATTACAAATGAAAATGATATTTCTAAAGAAAAGGTTTCCTATTTTTCTTCTCTTCTTTCTTCAAACCCTAATGTGGATGCCACTAGATTGATAGAGCTTCTTTAAGCTATTCCTCATGTGGTTTCTAATGATAAGAAAAAAATGATGATAGCTATTCCCAATGGAGAGGAAATTTACAAAGCACGTTGTTCGTTTGAGGGAGATAAATCTCAAGGTGCTAATTGTTTTCCTATGTTTTTTTTCCAGAATGAGTGGAAAGTGGCAGGTAAAGATGTTTTTGATGTAGTTAAACAAATATTTGGAGCAAAAATAATGTTGAAAGAGATTAATTCTACATTTCTTTGTCTTATTCGCAAGAAGCATGGAGTTGATCCCCCTAAACAATTTAGACCCACTCGCCTTTGTAACTCGATTTACAAAATCATTTGTAAAGATCTTACTGTAAGGTTATTGGTTAGCCTTCTTAATCTTATATCTGAGCAACAAAATGGATTCATTCCTAGAAAGAAAATTTTGAATTCTATTATAAATGTTCATGAAAATATCCATTCTTTATCTTTGTCTAACAATTAGGATTTTATTATGAAGGTGAATATTGATAAAGCTTATTTTAGGGTAGAATGGAGTTTTCTTCAAAAGGTTTTACTTTATTTTAGTTTTAATGATCATGTTATTAAGCTTATTCTATAGCTAGTCTCTACCTCTTCTTTGGCTATTTTAATCAATGGGAGTTCTTCTGATTCTTTTATACCTTCTAGGGGTTTGAGACAAGGTGATCCTATTTCTCCTATTCTCTTCACTATTATGGTTGATAGTCTTGGTAGGTATATTGGTAAGATGGTATTGAGAGGGGAAATTGAACATTTGAGACATGCTTCACATCCTCTTATCTTCTCACAATTTGTGGATGATACCATTTTCTTGGGAAAAGTAGATGTTAGGGAGGCTAGAAGTCATAAAAAGGTTTTGAATATTTATTCAACTATCACTAGGCAGTTGATAAATTGCGATGAAAGATCTTTGTTTTTTTATCGATACTCATGCTCTTAGAGAAAGGAAAATTTCTAATATCCTAGGGTGTTCTGTAGGATCTCTGTTGAGTACTTATCTTGGCCTTCCTTTGGGGCCTAGTCTCTTTGATACTTTTTGGGAGGATCTTGTAAAGAAATTCAATAAGAATATGCTAATTAGTCAAGCTAACCTAAAGTTACTTTACTAAAAGCTTGTCTTCAAAGTCTTCCAACTTATGCTCTTAGTATTTTTAGGATTCTAGCTAAATTTTTAGATGCAATTGATAAAATGCAAATAAATTTTTTATGGTCTAGAACTGAGGAAGAAAAGATAATGGCTCTGATAGCTTGGAAAAAGATCTGTATATCTAAGATGGAAGGAGGTTTTGGTATTAGATCTATTAGAAGTATGAATAAAGTTTTGTTGGCTAAACAAGGATGGAGAGTATAACATGATGATAAGGAATGGAGCTCTATTCAAGGAAAAATATGTATCTTTATATGCTCCTTCTATTTCTAACTTTTCATCCTACCTTATAATCCCTAGTTCTTCTACTAATTAGGGAGTTGTCCAAGGATCTAAACATATTTTGAATAAAGGTTATAAGTGGAAAGCTATAAATGGAGGTAAAGTCATATTTTGGGAAGATGAGTGACTTTTGGATCCCCCTTTGGTGGATGATTTTGTTGATATGAATTCTATAGAAAGATGTAAACAAGTTTTTGGGGAATTTGAGGAGAATTATTGTTCCATCAATGGTTGGGTTAATATTGCTGAGTTTAACCAAAGCTTTTCTAGTATTCAAATTTCTCTTAATGCTTATAGCCTCTACCCTAACTAGGAGGATATTATGGTGTGGGGGATTGAACCTAGTGATTATTTCAAGGTCTCTTATCTGTTCAGATATGAGGATAAGGTCAATTCCCCCTCATGGGCTAGAGTTTGGATTAATGGTCTAATCCCTAAAATTAATATTTTCTTTTGGACTATGCTTCAAAATAAAACTTTAACTCTAGATAATTTGGCAAAAAGAGGAATTAATTTAGTGAATAGATTTTGTCTTTGTAAGATAGATTTGGAAGATAGGAATCACCCTTTTATGAATTGCAGATATAGCTAGAATCTTTGGGGTTCCCTTCTTCAATATTGGAACATTTGGTGGGTACAACCTAATAATATTGATGAATTTTTTTAGAATTGTAATCGTCCTATTAAAGGAGCTGAAATTGGTTTCCTCTAGAATATTTCTCTTCCCCATATATGTTAGGGTATTTAGAAAGAAAGAAACAATAGAATATTCATAAATAAAGAAACTCCTGAGTGGGTAGTGGATCATAATATTATCAGAGTTATTCAAGAGAATTTTAGATCTCAGTATAAAAATAGTAATCAAGTTCATATTAGAAATCCTATGAATGTGATAGGAACTAATAATAAATAGGATGATCAAAGACAACATGTGAAATGGAGATCTCCTCCTTTGGATTGGTTGAAAAGTAATTTTGATGGTTTTGCTAAAGGGAATGCCAGAAGAGTGGGGTGTGGTGGAGTCCTAAAAGGCCATTATAGTAGAGTGGTGGATTTTGTTGCTATTCTTATTGGTCACTCGACTAATCATATAGTTGAGGCTATTGCAGCTTTGTATACTATTAGGCTGGCAATAGAATATGGATATAGGAACTTATGGCTTAAAAGGGATTCTTTAAATATTGTTACTACACTGAATAAAAAGAGTATGACCACGTGGAATGTTAATGGAAATATTATGGAAATAAAATATTTAATTTAAAAAATTCTCAAAGTTATTATAACCCATATATTCTATGAAGGCAATAAAGTGGTTGATTGGATAGTGAATAAAATAGTCAATAGGGATGCTAAGATGACTTTGTGTGATTACCTCAACAATGAGAGTGAGATGATGGAAATGATTAATAATGACATGAAAAATTCTATTGAAGGAAATATTATATGAGATTAAGTGATTTATTATGACAAGTGATGATTTTACTACAGACTGTTATTGTATCTCAAGGAGGTACTTCTGTGTCATCATCAAAAGGACTTGTCACATTTTAAGGGTGAAAAGTTTTCTTGAGATTAAACACACCTTGTCCTCTATTATAGTTATCATTTTTTAGAGAAGTTGCAAAGTTGGTTGCATAATAGATGGAGAACCTAGGAAGCAAGAGTTGTCTACCTACAAGGAATGGAAGGAGAACTCCGCGGTGTGGGAGATTCTCAAGAACGGAAAAGTGATGGAGTTCACTAAGAAGTTACATGGCTACAAACCCCATATCACTGATTATATTTTCAAGAATTGGACTAAGGAAAGGGTTACTTTTCATGGGGTAATAGTGAATTTGATGGAGGAGTTTATTACTAAGATAACTGGTCTTCCAATGGAGGGGCTAAAATTTAGAAAGGAAAAAATATATTGAATTCTGCATTCAAGAAATTTTTGAAAAATGATGCAAAGGAGAAAAGGCTCATGAAGATTGAGGATTTCTAAGAACTGGACCAAATCATGGTAATCTGGCAAGGCATCTTATCCTACATTTGTGAATATTTCATTCTGGATGGAAGATAAAAAGGGGTGCAAAAATTCCATTTTGTGTTTTTAAACCATTTTTGGTATAAAGATAGGTTGTCATTCCCTTTTTATTTGAAGTTCTCTCTGCTACATAGTCTCCAAGCTCATAGGAAGAAGGAAACTAGACTTGTGCTCCTTGAAGGTCTTATTTTATTAATTGAAGATTACTATATAAATAATGTAGTAAAGCTTTCACCTGTAGTGGAGAATAAGAGAAAATCAGTTGGTAGTGAGCCTCATCAACTGATGAGTGCTAAGAAAATTAAAAATAAAAAGGTTAAAATCGAGGAGGACAATAGTGATAGCAAGGGTAAAAAGGAGATTAAGATGGATCAAAAGTAGAAAAATAATAAAGAAACTATGGAGTTGGAGAAAAGTGTAGATGATGAGGATAACATCGAAATGGGGCATTTTAGCTCTAACCTAGACAAGTATTCTAGAAGTAGGGGTATCTTAGTAGTAAAGAGTGAGGGGGAAAGTAGCAAAGAAAGGAACTTGGAGTCAAAAACAATTTCTGAACCCTTGAGGCAGAATGATGGGAACCCAAGTGAAAATCCTATACCCACTAAAATGGATATTACTAATGTTAAGAGTTTGATGGATTCTGAAATAGAGAAGAATGATGAAGGAAAATCCCTAGTGATCAAAGATTAGTGCATGAATAGGGAGAATCAGAAGGAGATGATAGAACAAAAGGGTTTAAATACTAAAAATTAGATCCATCTCAAGGAAACTGAAGAAATTGCTAATGAGTCAGGGAAAAAGTTTGATGAAGAGAAGAGAGATGATAATATCTCAATGAAGCTATCTTTCCTTCATAAAGCTAAGCTAAAAGTGGATGCTTCCCTCCAAGTTGACTCCTGGCTCTATAATGAAATAATTGTTCTAAAGAAAATAAAATGGGAGAAATCCAAAGAGAACTAGATCATGAAAAAATGAAGAGAACCCAACTCAAAAAAAAAAGTCGGGAATATCCCTGAGAAATTAAAAGAATATGACATGGAACTTTGACAACTAGTTAAAGATAGTAGACAAAAAATGGAGATGGTGACTTCTAGTTTATGTGCCACGACTACCACTATAGGGAAAGAAAATGAGGAGGTCATGTCACTTGATGCTATTGCTACCAAGATACAAGGTGGTCTGAGCAAACAAATAAGATAGAGTACGAAGAAAGTTGTTGCTACAGCTCTTGGTTCTAATGTTGAAGACATCCTACAAAGTATTGCTAAGTTTGACAAGGAATTACCTAAGGTTATTAAAGATCTAATTTAGTTTTTGGTCTAGTGTGCTCGTTTCTAGTCCCTGTTTGGGTTGTTGGTTTTGGTTTTATGTTTTTGTGTCATTTCCATATTTTCTCTATTTTTAACTCTAGGTTCTAGGTCCTTGTAAAACTTGGGTTTTATCTATTTTAGTACTTTCTTGGTTTCAAGTCCATGTAAGACCTGGCTTCTTGATGTGTGATTGTGAAATTTAGGTTTTAGGTCCTTGTAAAACATGGTGATCCTTAAAGGTTATCTTATGCTTTTGTAAGGGGTTTCGAGTCCCCTCAAAACCTATTTTTTCATTAATCTAAAAATAATAATAGTAATAATAATATACATTACTATATTATATAATAATAATATATATTAATAATAATACATTACTATATAATAATAATAATTTACTATATTATATAATAATAATACTGTATTATTATATAATAGTAATATATTATAATATATATAATAGTATATAATACATATTGATTTCCCATACTTTCCTGATTCATTTCCCTCGAAATTTTGGGCATTGATTTTGGGTACTCAATATTATATCGAAGACCCAATAAGGTATGGCCCAACCTTTTTGCCTTGGTATTAGGATGGGTGGAAAAAAGTTAGAGTGAATTTTGAAAGGCTTTTAGACATTTTAAAACTCCACTTTTTTCACATCACCACTTTTTGGCACACCATGATCTTGCACATACCCAAATACCTTTAAAATTTGTGAAATTAGGGCTCGCTAAATTGATGATCAATTTTCTTCAATACACTTCAAGTCTTTCAATTTTTCTTATAGGGGCTCCTTAATTCTTTTCACTATCAAATGGTACTCAACAATTTGATTTCAACCTTTAAATACTTTTCAATTGACTTCTCCATTAAATGCACAAGTACACATACTTCAAAAACCTATCCTCAATTACTAGTAAGTTTCTTTTTGTTTGCACACTCACATATGAACCCAAAATTGTATGTTCTCTTAGGTTTAACTTCCCCAAATCTACATCTACCTCCTCTTAATAGTGAAAAACTTAATTCAATCGTAGAGGGGTTAAATAATTTGCTGATGTTAATTCCACTAAGTTATCTTTTATGGAAAATATTGTTCAAATAGATAGAGGTTAGTCAGCAACAATCACTAACTTTAACTTATTTTTAGGTGTGTTAGTTGTCTTCTTCTCTACCAAAACTTGTGTACTTTTTGGTGTCTTAGCTTTAAAAAATGTCTCATTGAAGTTTTCTAAATGATTTTTCACAATCTCTTTTTGTCTATCAATATTATTCTCATTCCTTCCAACATTGTTTGCATTTCTTATAAAGTTAGGTGTTCTATGTTGTTCCTCATGTTTTTTGGCATTCTCATATAGTTCATCCTAAAAAATCTTGTTGTATGTCCCATATTGTTACAATTTTGACATGCTATTACATTATTTCCATATCTAAGTCTAGATTGATTGATCTGTAATCTATAATCTCTAACAATATGTCCAAAGTTGTTGTACTTATAACATATGATTATATTCCTTGTGACATTATTTGCACCAATAGGTATACTAGCTATAGGTTTAGTACTTTGATACATATAATTATTAAATCTAGGTTTCCTATAATCACTAGCTCTATGTCCATAAGAATAGAAATTATAACAATAACTAGCAATATAATTAGTATAATTACCTATACTATGCTTCTTCATATGACTAATTTCATTGCATGCAAAAAAAATTCTAGTGAATTTCCTCCTCACTTCTTTAGGTGATTGAGATTGTTTAGGTACATCTTCAGATTGATTAGACTCAACCTTGTTCACATCTTCTCGCTAATATTTAGGCTATTGGATCACAAGATCTAGTTCCCCAGTAACTTCAGATCTCTTAGATGATTCACTTTCATAGTAACCAATACCGGTTTTATCATAACTAGTTCTTTGTTTCATGATCTACTCATCAACCTTTTCACTACTTGAATACAATTTCTCAAGATGTTGCTTTACTTATGTAAGTTCTCCTTTCACAATAGTATTGTACATCTCAAGTTTTGAATATTGTAGCTTTGAAAGATTCAAGTTTAGATGTCACCTTGGTAAATTTGGATTTCAGATCTATAGATCTCAAATCTAATTCACTCTTCTTGTGATCATCTTCCATACTCAATTTTAAACTTGTAATATCTAGCTCATGCTTCAGTCACTCTTTTTCTTAAGTCTTGACAGTACATCATTATCCTTGATCTGGTCATTTGACTCATTCTTTTGGGAATTTACATAATTGGTCTCCATTTTGAACTTCTAAATGGTAGTTTTAGTCTCTTTCTATTTCTTCTTCAGAATATCTCTTTCTTAAGTGATTACATCAAGTTCCACAAGACCTTCATCCAAATTCTCATACAATTGTTCCATATCCATAGAGATCTTACTCAAGTTGTTAGGCCTCTTCTGAGTAACTGTGCTCTAACACCAATTGTTAGAAATAGGAAATATTGAGCTGTGTGTGGGGGAAAGAAGGGGCGGGGGAGGGGGTGGGCCATGAATAAGAATTCCACAACTTTTTCCAAACAATAGATATCATTAACAATTTTATAACATGCACATGTGAATAAACTAAAAAGTAAACATAGCAATAAGACAATGTAGCTCATAACACCATTATTTGTTGAGTAGGGAAACCCTGGCCAAGGGAAAATCTCAATGGGGTTAGTACCCACAAAATGATTCACTACTCAAAAGTATCTTCTAAAAGATATTGACCCTATTCATAGTATGTTACATATGTATAGTGTCTCAGTCCTTGTTAGAGGACTAGGCCTTATTAGAAGGCTCATCCCTATTGGGAGTTGTTATTGTTGGTGTAAATAAGTATTTACTTATTACACTTACTTAAGTTTACTTAGGTTAATGCATTATATTAATATTTATTTATTAGTCACCTAGGAGTATGTGTACTCTTGTGAGTTGTTATGATGACATCATAAGGGTCCACACTCTTTTAAGCACATGTTGTCTACAACACAAGAATTTTCTACACACATATGACACTTTGTCATTCTTATCCATTCATCTAGAATGTTGGATAAGGTTCTTAGTTGTCTTATCTCCTAGTTTTTTCTAGAGTCATTCTAGGTGCTTCTTAAGAGGCCTATATATGCAAGCACTCCTAGTATGTATGTACATGCTTCTGAATAGTAAGTAGGCATATTGAATGAATATCATCATTCTGATCATACTCTGTCTATTTTGGTCTACTATGTACTTGAGTTGAGTTCTTTAGTTCTTGAGTGAATTCTAGCCTAAGCCAAATTCTTACATGGTATCAGAGCTGAGGGGGATTCTCTACACATAGCCATTCAAGAGTGTTCATGCTTTAGCACCTTGACATGAATCCAAAGGATCCGTAGAAATTGGGACCATCTAGAGCCAGATGTGACTTCACTATTGTGTCCAGAGCATCAATTTGGTAAAGATCAACTATAAATTTGCCTATGTTGGGTGAAAGTTGATCATGAGGAATTTTTTTTTGCAAATCAAAACTTGGAGGCCCTGATTTGTAGTTTGGGTATGGTCATTTTCAGATCTAATAAATTAGTTTTTTAGATCTGAATATTTTTCTTCTATGCAATTTATTTCTAAATTTTGTATTTTCAAAATTTTTTATATAGCCCACGCAAAGAAAAAGAAATTGTTGACCCGGGTAGTTACATTCCAACTCGGCTCTATATTTTGGTGGAGTATTATTATCTATTTGCAAGGGTTTTTTTTTTTAATCAGGCACCTTTTAAAATCTGCAGCTTGTACACCTACAAATTCTCAAACTCCAGCCACATAAAATTTCTGACATGCATCACCTTCCCATTGGCAGCTTACCAAGTTTGACAGACGAGACCCAAATCTGGCATGGCCCTCAAGCCAACGGCTAACACCATCCATAGTGGCTTGGCTTTTGTATTTCATAATGCAGGTTATTCTTTTTATCTACTGCAGTGCATGAAATTCCCATGTATGTGGGATTAAAGGATTGAAATACATTGGCAAGCACAAATTGAAGATCTAGTAGAGAATTTTGGTAATGCCCAGAGATCCCAGCAACTGCTGCTCATATTTGGAAAAGTTCACTTCGGTAATAGTTTAAGGCAAGTTTTGGCAACACTGTTATGAATTTTGGGGCCCAACAAAATTTGTAGTGGACACACAATGGACATTCAGTGGATTAATCTACAACCACATCATCTACTATGGCCATGCTTGCCCCCTACACAGTGTGTACCATTGCCCACATGGCAATAAACTACAGTAGAGCCCGTGCAACACGACACATAGTGATTAGCTCCCTGAGCCACGTCACACGTGACTGTGTAGTACACATGGTAGTACACTCACTACCAAGTCATTAGCACTCTATATCCACATTAGTGAACTGCTCTATGATCCATACATTCCATACAGTATAGTCAAATAACTCATTTGCCACATCATCAGGGCACAAATATTTTGCTGACATCATCAATCAAGTATCCTAAAATTGACACCTATCTAGACATCAAAAAAGGGCAAATTACAACTACTGTGATGGCCATATGACTATCAAATTTAACCCCATCATTTGCTGATGCAACCCATCTCTAGATTGATTTTGGTTTTTGCAGTCTGACTTCCGAAAGCCATAACTCAGACATCCAAACTCCAAATCAGGTGCAATTTTTTTTGAAATTGGTTAGAATTTTCTAAAATTTTTAGTGGTCAGCTCTTTTCTAGTTTTGGTGCATGGATTGTTGGGATATTGCATTTTTTGATGACTATACCTACATAATCCTGTATTTTGCAACTTTAAACACTCCATACAGGCACATCTAGAGTCGAAAACAAGTTCTTTTTTTTTTTTAAGTGCATTTTTTTGGTCTACTTTCTAGATCTAGCATTAGATTGTAGGGTTGTGTGGACAAAAGTGTCACTTTCAACAATGGGCCTTTTCTTTGCTTTGGAATGCTTCAGAATTGTAGCACATTGTAAAGTTCAAAATTTTTAATCCATTAAGAAGTTGTAACAAAAAAATTAGAAGTCCACAAAGGCCAAAATTGGCAAGTGGCCCATTATAATCGCACTACTGATAAGGTGCCCAAAGCATCTATTTTGGTGAGGTTTCTTGATTTAGTGAAAAGGGGCAGTGTTCTTGGTGTTGTGTTCTCTCTTTTCTACACATTTCTTTCATTTTTTGCATTATGGGTAGCTTTAAGTTTCCTAAATTAACTCCTCATAACTATGCTATGTGGTCAATCAAAATGTGGTATCACTTAATGCATAATGGAGTTTCACAATATGTAGATGGTACTCTTCCTAAACCAACAACTGATAATTTATCAACAAGTGATATTTCAGCTTGGGTAGCAATGGATAGGAAAGCCCTAGGTGATATATGTTTGGGGGTAGATGATAAGATAATGTATCAAATCAAGAAGTGCTCTACATCTAAGGAAGCTTGGGATACTCTCGAAAGCCTATATGGTAAATTGTCTAAAAAGGATGTTTTCAAAATTGAAGATGAGCTTGTCTGTTTAGATCCTAAGTCATATGACTCTATATAATATTTCATCATCAAGGTGAATGAGCTAAGGACAAAGCTTACTGATTGCGGGAGCTCTATCAAAGATGATAGACTGATCTATCTCATACATAACAAGCTGCCATCAGAGTATTCCACATTTGTATCTTCTTCTAACACCTCAAAGACTACCTTAGGGTCTGCCTACAAGAAAGTCACTTTTTATGAATATGCTAAACTATTGGATGATGAAGAAAAGAAGTTGAAATCAATGGGGATTCTCAAATCACCTTAGTCTAAAGCATTGGTGGCCAACAATTAAGGTTCTCAAAATTCAGCTAGACAGTCTTCAAATAAAGGAAAGGGTAAGAAGAAATGGAAGAGCAAATCTGAGGGTGCAGAAAAGACGACACCACAATCCAATCAACAAGGCAACTCCTCAAATTCCAACAAGGGGGACAACAATAAGGAGAAGAATAAGTTCACTTATTGCAAGAAATTGGGTCATGAAGAGCATGAGTGTTATCTTAAAAAGATTGATGAATTGACCGACATCATGAAGCAACATAATGTTCCATTGCCTAATGCTTATAAGGATAAAGGATATTCTTCAGATTCAAAGGGAAAAGGGCAAGCACTCATGGAAAATTCAAACTCTTCAAGGGAATGGATATTTGACTCGGGTGCCTCATGTCATATGGGTTCTTCAAAGGAGGATTTTTCTTCAATGAAGCAATCTAAGGTACCACACATCTTCATGGGAGATGATAGCAAAATGGAAGTTGAAGGAAAAGGAAATGTGGAGATGGAAAATGGAGATTTTCAAAATGTTCTCTATGTTCCAAACCTAAGTTCAAATCTCCGTTTAATCTACCAAATCACTCACCTCGAAGATGGACATAGAGTTGAGTTCCTTCTAGACTCAATAAAAGTGCACAGTCTTAAAGATGATTCCTTGGTTGCAATGGGGAAAGTGAATCATAACAAGAAGTTGAACTCTTTCTCCCATTTTGTGCCCAAATCTCCCTCAAAGGCCTTGTTATCACAATCAAATTCAAACATGCAATTATGGCATGAGCAGTATGGTCATCTTGACTACCACTACCTTCAACAACTTTGCACAAATAGAATGTTCAAAGGTCTACCTCAAATCAACTTTTTTAAGGGTGAATGTTCAATAGATTTAGTGGATATGCATCCAAAGGGGAAGTTACAAAGAGGGAAGTCTTCAAGAGAATCAGGTGTTCTACAGATGGTTCACATGGTATTAGCAAGTCCTTTTCCATTCAGCTAGGGTCGCTACATATTTACCTTTGTTGATGACTTTTCAAGGTTCACTTGGGTCTACTTTCTTCATAATAATAATGAAGTGTTCAAAAAGTTTCTAGACTTCAAGGCTCATGTAGAACAAAAATCTAGAAAGGCCATCAAAGTACTCCGAATGGACGATGGAAACATGTATGTGAACAAAAGACTTATGGACTTTTGTAGACTCAAGGGAATTGATCTTCAAACTCCACCAACATTCACTCCGCATAAGACAAATGTTGCATCTTTGAGGATCTGAACTCTTAAGTCTATGGAAAGTTGCATGATCCATGCCAAGTCTCTAGATCCATCATTAGAAGTCGAAGCAATCTCTAGTGCCACTCACATTCTTAACTGTTCTCCTCATCCAACCTTAGATGGAAAAACTCCTTTTGAGACATGGTGTGGCATAAAACCTATTGTGACACACTTCAGAGTCTTTGTTTGTCCTACATGGGCAAATAGATCTTCTAGGGGATGCAAGGCACAGTCATCTCAGCCTTGCACCTTCATTGGTTATGAAGACAGTGTGAAGGCATATAGACTCTTGGATCCTGAGACACATTAGATATTTATGGAGAAGGATGTATACTTTGAGAAAATTTCACCCAGCTTGTCCTCTACTCATCTTCACACATCATACAGTGTGGAAACTGATCATGACACCAGCGATAGTGCTTCAGCAGATTCAGACACATGGGGTTCTATTGACAGTTATAGTGAGAGGTCACTTCATTAGTTCAATCCACATGCATACATCACCAGAGTGATAGGTCCAGAATAGTAGAGTACATGCAATCTTCTAGATACATGTTCAATGATAGAATTTGGGGATAGTATTAATGATCTGCCTCTTCTTCTTGATGCAGAATTACCTTCTTCAGTTGCCACAAGGGTTCTATCAAACTCACTTGTTCATTCTCTACATGATCAATCCTCACAGGTTGAAGTTATTGTGGATACTTATGATCAATAGTTGCAGTAGGGTTCTTCATTAGTTACAGAGATAGACAATTCTTTGAGATAGGTTCTTCAGCCAGTTGAGAAAGTTTCAAGGACATCACTTATCCATGGGATTCTTTGCACACATTGTGGAAGCATCTCATTTTTGCCTTTGGTATTGTTTCTTCCTAAGGGGAGGAACACCATTCTGTAGTCTTGGATCAGCTTCTTCATCGAAGCACTCATTGTTTGGCACTCTTCTTTGGGGGGAGAGCCTATCCTATCTCTCTTCCTCTTCTCATCATTCTCTTATGTATATACTGGATGTATGGCATAATGGGGGGGTCTTGATTACTCCATCCATCCATCCATCCCTATTTATCTCTCTTTTTGGGGGAGAGTTTTTCCCATGAGGTTTTCCATCTTTCTCCACTTTATGAGAGATTGCATATCATTATGTACATGGGCACCTAACATGGCTTAGTAGCCGGGACCCATTTTGCATTTCATCCTAGATTTTGTAAGCTTAAGGGCATTCCCCTAAGTTGCACTTAAGGGGGGGTGTTAGTGTAAATAAGTATTTACTTATTACACTTACTTAAGTTTACTTAGGTTAATGCATTATATTAATATTTATTTATTAGTCACCTAGGAGTATGTGTACTCTTGTGAGTTGTCATGATGACATCATACAAGTCTGCACCTCTTTTAAGCACATGTTGTATGTAATAGAGGAATCTTCTACACACATATGACACTTTGTCATTCTTCTCCATTCATCTAGAATGTTGGATAAGGTGCTTAGTTGTCTCATCTCTTGGTTTTTTCTAGAGTCATTCTAGGTGCTTCCTGAGAGGCCTATATATGCAAGCACTCCTAGTGTGTATGTACATGCTTCTGAATAGTAAGTGGGAATATTCAATGAATATCATCATTCTAATCATACTCTATCTATTTTGGTCTACTGTGTGCTTGTGTTGAGTTCTTTAGTTCTTTGGTGAATTTTGGCCTAAGCCAAATTCTTACAGTTATATTACAATACAAAAGTATGCAAGATGAGCCAATTGGCCAAAAATGCAATATATAATGATATTTTGTACACAAAGGCACAGATATAAAAACATTTGATAATACTAATATCTTCTATATCTAATTTGACTTTTGAAGCTCACTATACAGAACTTCACATGTACTCTAATCTTTCTTTTCTCTAGTATCATGTTTGCATCATAAAATAGTAGCATAATCATCCCAAAAACATTACACAACTTTGCATCCAAAATTCTATCGTGTTATACCTATGCATACCTTTGATCACTAAATCATCCATATATCTATCTATAGTGCTCATCGAAACTCACTCTTTCGCATATATGATCCTCATAACATGTTCTTTCTTCGCTTAAGTGCATATGTGCTAATTCGTTATCCATCATCTTCGCAAGAAAAACTATATCTTTATTGACAGTTAAACTCTATGATTCTTAGAAAATTTTCTAAGTCTTCAACCCAAAACTTTATCTTAAAGATATGTTGATGTTTTACAAGTGTTATGTTTCCATAAATGATAGCATCAATTCATTTCCATACTCTCCTCTTAGCCAAATTTCCAACACCTCTTTACACTCCAATTTCTCATCGAGTTATATTGTGTAGAGATGATGATGTGAAAATTATTGATGAGACATAATATAGAAGCATTGTTGGGACTTTTATGTTTCTAACTCACACAAGATTTGATATAGCATATTTAGTTTCATTGGTTTCAAGATATATGAAAAATCCTTCAAAGGAAAATATGAAGGCAGCCATGAGAATTTTGAGCTATGTGAAAAGCACTGTAGATTTTGGTATTCATTATTCTTCTAAAGATATTCAACTTGTTGGCTTTACTGATATAGATTGGGGAGGTAATTTGGATGACAAAAAATCTACATCTAGTAATTATTTTTCTTCAAGTATTTCTTTAATCACATGGAGTTCAAAGAAGTAAAGTATGGTTTCCCTCTCTTCTATCTAGAAGCAAAATATGTTGTAGTCACTTCAATAGACACATAAGATTTATGGCTCAGAAAGATTCTTGAATAAATTGGAGGGATATGGTTCAGCCTATTCTATTTTTTTGTGACAACATTAGTGCCCTAAAATTGGCCAAGAATTTGTTTTATCATAGCAGGACCAAGCACCTTGATTTGAAAGAACAATTTATCAGAGCCTTGGTATAGAAGAAAGCGGTTGAATTAAAGTATATTAACACAAAGGGCCAAATCGTGGATATCTTCACAAAGGCTATTGAAAAATATTAGTTTTTGGCAACTTCAAAATATGAGTGTCATTTCTCTCAGCAACAAGAGGGAGTATGAAGACTGGTTTTGTTCATAGCTCCACCTCCACCATTTTTTCCATTTCTAACTTCATCATCAGTTTCTAGTTTTGAAATAGTTTAGGATTGATATAAACAATGCATGATTATTAGGAGTTATTTTCTGACTTAATAAAAGGTCTTTCTTTTTGTTCCCGTAATTTCATTCATTCAACATCTAATAAATCACAATTCATATATTATGAATGTTGTTGTTGTAAATTGCTATTACAAGTAGTTAAGTTGGACTTTAAACACCATAGGTTATTATATTTTTGTAGGAACTAGAGTTTTAGAAAAGATGCAATAAAGTTTTTAAATTATGTTGCTCCAATAAAGAATCATGTTTCATTCATATCCATGAATAGAGTATGCTCAGTTCAATCAAAGAGCCCAGTTTTGTTTCTTATATGTTCAACTTGTATTTTTTGTTTGTGTTGTTACTCTTTAGATTCTACAAAAGAAACGTGGGAGAATATGGAAAATGATTTAAGAGTAAATGCCTAATCATAGGACTTTTTTTTCTCATAACATGTATCAGGAGGGACCCTTTATCGCTCACACCTCTAGATTAGGTGGGTCTTCGATCCCAATTGATCTCGATTCAAGAAGGGATCTTGAGCACTGCTATCAACTAGATAGGGGAGTCCTTTCCTGGTTTAAAGTCCCCTCTCTAAATGTAGGAAATTTGTCTACCAAAAGATGGTGAACTCGTTAGTAAACCCGATTTCTTGTTTGATGCTCTCATGGACTAGAGAACGGATAACTATGAATGATAGGCCTAGAGATCCATGAGCATCTAGAATCAACTAAACTCAAGCAAGTATGACCTACTAATCCCATTTAGATCAGTTTCTAGATAAATGTTATAACCTGCCTACCTCTACTAATTGATTAACTAAAACTTACCTATCCAAAAGTAATTCAAAATACTAGAGTTCAGTCAATGTGCCCTTAGTCTATTAGTGGAGTTGAAAGGCTCTTAAAGAGCCCACAGGGCATCAAGTCTTGACGAGTGTGTAGCTCCAATATTGAAAAGGGATGAAGTTGGAATCGTACCCAAGAGAATTTGGTGGAATGGAATCGTGCCCCTTAGTCCTTGGCTCTTAGTTAAAGAGGTTCAATTATAAGGACTGTGCTCCAGTATTAGGTAGCTACAAATATTTAAATGATTTTTATATTAAAGCTTGTATAAAAATTATTTAATTCAACACTTAATTTTTTTTAAAATAAAATTATTCTAAGTTATCTCATGTAATATCATCTTGATATTGTAGTATATTAGTGCTTATTATGTATATTTGTATTTTGAAATTTGTGACTAGACAATAAGTCTACATGAATGGATATTATCAAGAAAATTTGTTAAATGTGTGAGCTTTAGAGATACTACATTTGGCACCATAATTTTACATCTTTTATTTATCTATTTTGATGTTGAAGGATTCTTGACATTTTATATTTGTATACAATTTAGAATTCATTGACAATCAAAGCTAGAACAAAATGTCCGCCATTTCCAATAATTTAGTCCATAGTAATATATTTGACCTACACGTTATTTAGCTCAATTTGACACATTAGAATAATAATATAAGCTTGAAACTCATTAGAACAAAAAATTAATTCAAAGTAGATAGCATGAACAACTTATTTAGGTCTTGAAGATTATTTACACGAAGATACATTAAGGATTATAATTAAAAAATACAAAATATAGAAAACTTGTTCGAATCTTCCTTGTCATATATAAGTATATTTTAAATTGAGTGCTAATATTTACTTGGATTAGTTTAATTACAACTAGATGTTCATTTTAATTACAACTAGATGTTCATTTACAAGTCCTTTCTAGAGTTGAATTTTAAAACTTACATAAGAACAATAATTAAATAAATTCTTTCTTTCTAATATAATAAAACATTAGAGAATGACACATTCCCTCTAGAGAAAGAATATTTCTTTCTAAACACGAGATAAAGAATGTTCATTTATCAAAGTTTTATTATAAGTTCTTTAGTAAAATATAATTTCTATTTTATTTTCAAAACTGATACAAATCAAATAGCTAACCCCAAAAAATATAAATTTCAATTGATTGTTAAAAACGGCAACGTATTCAATAGGGAGCAACAATTATGTGGGCTTAATGTATGACTCTATGTTGGCCAACATTTACTTATTATCTTTATAATATAAAAACTCTGACGTTCTAGACTGTTTGAATATTAGCCACAAACGTGTCACAAATTAACAAGGAATTTACCCGTCAACCCACCAAATAAATCAGTCTTCCCCCCAAAAACACGACATCCATTACGTATTGATCCATGTTGCGTGTTAAACACCCTACTCCCGTTTCGTGTGCGCCCGCAACTAACGCGATTTGACATTGCTTAACGTCTATTTTAACGGTAATAATAATTCAAGAAAAATATGGAAACAGACAAATCCTCTCTGGCGGTTTAAGGACCCCAATTTGTAACACACCTCTAAATTATCGGCTCCTTCCATTATCTTCCAGAATACCGAAAGCTTTGACCTTTTCCCTTAAAATCACATTCCAGAACACCTTATAAATTACTTCTATATAAAGTACCTCCAACAACAAGGCAAATATCGCATTTCGTTTAATTCAGTTGAGTTGAACAATTTTGATCAGGAGTTTTGTTAGGTTTTCGTGGCGCTCATGGAGAAGAATACCAGAAAACGTCAGCGGTTCGAATCCCAGGAGTGCTGCAGCAACCCATCGATCTGTGTGGAATGTGAAGAAAATCCAGGAAAGCGGATCTGCGACGATTCGGATTGTGGAAACGTCGATATTTTCTCTGAATTATTGTCTCACGATGTGCATTGCCCGCAGGAAAGCATTGATGAAGATTTGGTTTGGGATATGATGAAAAAGTTAGAAGAAGCAATCGTTTCGAGCTCTTCACATGAAGAAGCAAGTGTGAATAAATGTGAATCGACTCCTCAAGTATGTGATATTCTTGGAGACAATGGAGATGAAGCGGAGTCTGTGTTTAGAGAGGAATTGAAAAAGGTTGAATGTGAATTTGATGCATTTCATGGTGATCTGGAGGATCTTTGGTGGGGCAGTGAAATGAAATATTATTTTGAGGACTATGGTTTCTTCGAATGCCTTGAAATGGAGAGAGACGTGGAAAACCAGTTTTTGCTGGAGAAATGGTGGAGTAGTGATAATGATAACGAGGGGTGTGACATGACTAGAGATTTGATCTCCGTTCAAGATTGCAGTTTGTTTTCAAATTAAGTTGTAAAGATGCAAGAGAGCTTTAATTCTTATGGAAATGTTGTAGAGGTGAAAAACATATACCTGAGCTGTCGATGCATGTTTTTGTTTGTCAAGCATCTTTCAGATCGTTGTGTTGTATGTTCATTCAAATCATTCTGTTGTATGCTTAGAAGGTTTTCTTAAATGAACCCCTCCAATGATAGAAATTGTATAGTGTAATAGAATGTGAGGTATGTTGCATCTTCACTTGATTCTGTCAGAATTTAAAAGCATACATGTCCCTTTGAAGTTTTCATATCATAGTGATCTCAAGGATATCTTCATTAATGGTACAATATTTCCTTATCTATGAAGGTTTGTAGCACTTGCAATAAGGGCAAGGTAACAATAGACAGTATTAATATTTATGTGACCCCTAAGCTCATAGATCAAGCTATTGGTCATAGTTCCAAAGGTGATAAAGAATGGATGAAGAGCTTAGAAGAATATTAATTCTATATGACGCAGTTTTATGAGAAAGGGTAAAAGTTTGTGGTCGTGCTATGATAATGGGAATGACAATTTCTCTTCATCCCATCTTTATGCGCTTGTTTTTTTCTTTGTTATTGAGTATTTCATAAATTGGAAGGCATGTTTACTACCTTTCGTGGTCATCATTATCCCTTTTTAAACCATTTAAGAAATGGCCATATGATTAATATATCCATCTTCCTCTATTCTACCCTAACTTACAACATTTTCAATGGGGTCTTAATTCTTCCCTTAGTGTGTGATGTTTAAGGGTGGCCAGCTTAAACATCACACACTAAGCTTAATTCTTAGAACAAAAGTGTTAAATAGTCAAAGTTGACTTTTTTTCTTTTCCAAAGATTAATTCTTCCCTTAGTGTGTGATGTTTAAGGGTGGCCCCTTTTCTCTGGAATGACTTAAACATCACACACTAAGCTTAATTCCTAGAACAAAAGTGTTAAATAGTCAAAGTTGACTTTTTTATTTTCCAAAGCTTAATTTTTCCCTTAGTGTGTGATGTTTAAGGGTGGCCCTTTTCTCCACTCTATTAGAGCTTGGTTTATGCTCACTACGAACATGAATTTGACAAGTGCACATTTAGGAGTCATTTTCTCTCTTACCCTTAATAGGAACATAGCCACATTGTTAAATAGACTAATAGTACTATCAATATTGATATTTTATAATCCAAGTAAGCTTTGGACATTTGTTGTACATATTTTAGTTTTCTACCTTTAGCATTGTTGTCAACTAGGGAGGGGGAGTCTATGGAGTTAGGAGCAAATGTGTATACAAAGGAGCATGTATATGAGTGAATATATGGAGAGGTACATGGAAGTAGCTAGTTGAGTAGAGAAAGATGAAGCATTGTTAATTTGGTTTATAGAGTTTGATTTGAAGAGAGGAGAAACCATGTGTTTTCCATCCATGCCAAAGGGGGATATTGTTGGCATTATATTGGAAGAATATTTTTTAGTCACAAGAAGTTTCTTGTTTGGTTGTCATTGCTAACAACCAACTCAAGAGATTTAAGAATATGGTCGGTAAAGTGAAGATAAATTCGGTAACAAGGTTTCATGATTGGTAATGTAGGAAACTAAATCAACTTAGAAGATCAAAATATAACATAAACAATGCTTTAATGGTGATCATTGTCAAAGTAGATTTATATAATTAGATCACAAGTACTACATCAATATGGTTATTTATTAGCATAGTCATAGACCAACTCATGACATCAATGGAGGATGCCTCTCAAGAGAATTACTTGTCTCATGTGTTAGCTAGCTTTAGTTTGGGCACAACAGACCTCATTACGATCAAGGTTGCCATGGAAACTAGTGATAATTACCCCTTGATTGGTACTTCCCCTTCTAGGAAGTTGAAGGAGGACCCCCTTGTCTACTCCCATGCCTCCCCTATTCCCCTCTCGTAGGATTCCCCTCTTGCCCATCCCCAACCTAGAAAAAATTACCCTTTTTCAAATTGAAAATGAATTAAATAATCTCTAGGTAGAAATGGAAAACCTAAAGAAATGGATAATATAGTTGGACCTTACATTCAACACCCTGATGGAGTTTTTTGTTAAAGTTAAGCATGCAGTGACTACCACCCTCCAGCTCTTATAAAAGGAGAAGGTGGAGGTAAAGTAGAGGAGGACGAAGATAGTCTCTAGAGACACTCTAGGTTCATTTTGTTCTTTAAATTTTTTGTTTCTCCTTCTAGTGTTGGTTAAGTATAGACCTTACATGGTTGCTTTTAGGAAAACTTTAAAAACTTTGAACTAGGTTACTTTTAGTTTAGCTTTTTATTTTACTATGAAAAAAATTTGTTGTTAGTTTAGATCTCTATTATTTCATTACTATCATATATAGATTGTGGGATAGTAGGATATTGAACTCTTGTAGTTTATTGTTTTTGATATTTCATATGGGTGGCTAGAGTGTCGACTGTGGTTGTTGACATGGGTTGTCAATTTGCCAATAGTGATTTGATCGCTTTGTTAATATTCCTTTTGGACTAGTCACCCATTTTTTACTTCTTGTAATATGAAAAACAACTCATGTGATTGATTGGTAAAAGAGTTTATGTTTTCATAGTTGTTAATGTAGATAAGAAAATTTGTGTTCTTGAATAATATATATTATTTTACATACCCATGAGCAGTATAGTAAGTGCAGTGATATTTTGTGACATTAAGCTATAAATAAGAGGATGTGATAAGATTAGATGGTATTTTTGGGATCATTGGAAAAAGTATAAGGTGGATTTGAGGTGATGCATTGGAGGAGTCAAAATGTATTTGATTGCCTTAGAGATATGATAAGAATATCTTATTGCAGGATGACGTGATCATCTAGCAAAATAAATTCTAACATTGAGATATTGTTAGAATTCTTTAGAATAACTGAGAGGTGGGGGGTGAATCAGTTATCCAAGGTCTAAATGCCCTAATAATACTTTTTCACAAATTATAGTGAATCCATAAACTTTTCATCCATCTAAGCTTAAATCAATCATCTTAGCAAGTTATAGCAAATCAACATGCAGGGATAAAACATGCAAGATCAACTCATGACACAGTGATTTACATGGAAACCCAATTTGGGAAAAGCCACCAGTAACATGCTACTTAATTCTCACTCTTCTAAAGTGATGCCCTATTAAAAGCTTGCCCTATTAAAGGCTTACAATACACTGTTAAATGTGACCTTGTTAGAGGATTTCACCATACTGTTAGGAATGGGCCTGGTCAAAGGACTTTAGAACATTCTCTTGGAATGTCACCTTGTTAAAGGATTTACAACATGGCTATTAAACCAACCTAAGTCCATAGGATTTAAACTAACTGTTACAATTGCTAGAGAGTAACAATAATAGCTTTTTGATCTGGTACAGCTTACAACAAATTTTGCAGATTTTAGATCACACTTCAGTTCAATCCTTTGCTTGACTTTTAATCACTTTAGCTCTAACAGCTTGTCATCTCAAGCTTCGTCTCCTTGAGTCTTCTTACTCATCATACCAATGCAACCATATTTGTTGTCATCTATTGAAGCTGAGTAACTGTGCTCTCTTACTCCTTAGCACTTCCTTCAGCACTTTATGCTTTCTTGCTTGACCTACTTTCATTTTGCTTCGTGACCTCATGACTACTTAAATAGAAATCTGGAATCCCTTTCCCGCTCGATTCTTCCTCTCCAATTTTAGGGTTTCAGGTAGATTAGGTAGTGTATAATGTATCTACCCCATATCTTGCTCTTATCTAGAGACTTCGTCTAAAGTCCAGTTGTATTCTCCAAAAACATTTTACATGGTGTTCTGTGTCACTAGCTCATTACTCTTATCTTTTATTTGATTCACATAATTCTAGATAACAACCTTGTCGGCTCAGATCTAGTGAATCTTCGATCTTTGAAATAATGCAGTAACTCGACATTATTGGTTTAATGATGCTCGGCACCTCTGTGTTACTCGGCACTTGTATCTTGCTCGACATCTGATCTTCACTCGACACTTTCTGTGTTACTCGGCACTTAAATCTTGCTCAGCATCTGATCTTCACTCGAAACTTTCTGTGTTACTCGGCACTTGAATCTTGCTTGGCATCTGATCTTGACTCAGCACTTTATGTGTTGAACTTGCTCAGCTTCAACTAGGAATCTATTCGGCACTAACTAGCTTGCTCGGCTCTCTCTCCAATAAACTTAGTTAGACTTTGCAAATGACTTAGCTAAAACCTTACATCTTTGGTGTCTTTTAGTGTGCCCATTCTTTATGTCTTAGAGTATGTCATCAATACACTATTTCATCAATGGCTTAGCTGATCTTTGTACTTCATTGTAACATCATAACTTCAACCTTTCTCTAGGTGTTCTAGTTACATCTTATTGATTGCCTCCTTCTTGTCAATCAACCAATTGATAGTATTTAGATCACTAAAGCAATTTTCATTCCTACAAGTAGCAAGTTTGACATCAATGACAAAACAATGATTGAGAACATTTTTTTCCAGTTCCATTAATTTTTTATGTATGATCTCTTCAATCATTTCCAACAATCTCCCTCATGATCTTTTCAATCATTTCCAACAATCTCCCTCTTTGGCATTGATGGCAAACAAAACTGATCAATTCATCAACTTAGTTACCACCAAAATTATTTGCATTTTTTGCTTCTTTCTTGACTACTGCATCTTTACTACTGATCTCATATATCTCCCTCTTTCATATATATCTCTCTCTTGCTTTGTATTGATCAGTTTCTGCATATATCTCCCTCTTTGACATAAATTCCAAAGATGTAGCATCTTTATCATGCAAAATATAAGCTTTGGCTCTGATGTCTTCTCCCTTTGTCATCATGCTTTTGACTGATTCAGAGTTTCTAATCCTGTTGTCATCCTCTGCATCATTCTTCTGATATTTCAATGATTTGTTCCTATTGATGCAGGGCAACTTCCTTGTTGCTTTACCCTGCTTGAGTTAGGGGCATTACCCCCAACTTTCCTCTAAGATATTCGTAAGCATCCTTGGGCAATGGTTTTGTCAAGATATCTGCAGTTTGTTCCTTTGTATGAATGTACTCCAATTTCACTTGTTTGTCTTCTACCAATTCTCTGACATAGTGATACTTGGTTGCAATATGCTTGGTTTTTGCATGCATTACTAGATTCTTGGATATGTTTATAGCACTTGTATTATCACAACACAATATCACAGGTTTGGTTACCTCTTCCTTCATTCCTTTCAATAGATGTGTGAGCCACACAATGTTTGTGCAATTGACTGTTGCTGCCACATATTCTAATTCTGCAGTGGACTGGGATGTGCATGTTTGTTTCTTGCTAGTCCAAGTAACTAGCCTTTTACCTAAAAATAATGCACCTCCACTTGTGCTTTTTTTATCATCAATGTTGCCTCCCCAATTTGCATCTATATATGCATTGAGCTCAAAATTCTCATTCTTTTTGTAATATAGACCAAAGTTATCAGTTCCTTTAAGATACCTCATTATTCTTTTTACTGCAATGAGATGCTTTTCTTTGGGATTAGCAGAGAATCTAGCCACTATTCCAACTACTAATGCTATGTCTGGTCTACTATGTACAACATATTGTAGTTTTCCAATCATGAATCTGTACATTATTTGATTAACTTCAGCTGATACATCATTTTTGGATAGCTTATTTCCTTTTGTCATTGGTGTGCTGAATAGTTTGGACTCCTCGAATCCAAACATTTTAAGTATCTCTTTTATGTACTTTGATTGTGTCACAAATATACCATGCTTTAGTTGATGTACTTGCAATCCAACCAAAAAATTGATCTCTCCAAACATAGAAATCTCAAACTCATGTTTCATATTGTTAGCAAAAACTTTGCAAAGCACTTCCTTTCCTCCAAAAATTATGTCATCCACAAAGATTTCAGATACAATAATATCCTTACCTTCTTCTGATTTGATGTACATTTTGCTGTTATCATCAGTTCTTTCAAATCCTATTTGCACTAGATATTTGTGAAGTCTCTCATACCATGCTCTAGGTGCTTGTTTTCAGACCATAGAGTGTTGTATGTAATTTACAAACCATATCCCTGTTGTTCTCATCAACAAATCCCTCCGGTTGTTCAATATAGACTTCCTCTTCCAATATACCATTTTAAAAAGTAGACTTTACATCCATCTGATAGACTTTAAAACCTTTATATGCAGCATATGCAAGTAAAGTTCTTACTCCTTCCATTCTAGCAACAGCGACGAATGTTTCCCCATAGTCTAATCCTTATTCTTGAGCATAACCCTTGCATACTAGTCTAGCTTTATTTCTAGTAATCTCACCATTCTCATCTAGCTTGCTTATGAATACCCACTTGGTGCCAATCACATTCTTGTTTACTGGTCTGGGAACTAGACTCCAGGTTTTGTTCTTCTTTATTTGATCAATCTCTTCTTCCATAGCTTTATACCAGTCATCATCTTGTAATGCACCATATACTTTCTTAGGTTCAATTTTGCTGATCAGATATGATTCAAGTCTTAGGCTATTCATTGTCATTGGTCTTGCATCTTTGTCACCAATTATTTGTTTAGCAGGGTGATGTCTTTTTATATATTTTGACAATCTTGGTTCTTTCCTCGTTTCCATGTTTGATCTTTCAAATTTAGGGTCATTATGTACTGAGTTGTCAAGTTGTTCTTCATCTCTTTCATGTGAACTAACTTCAGGATCAGATTGTACATTTTCTTCATTCTGTAACTTGGCTTCTGAATGTAACTCGACATTCACTGGTTGTGATTCAGCTGAAACTAAAATTTGTTGTTGAATCCCAATTTGATTGACAACATCCTCGTCAACAGGCATTCCTTCATGAGAATACACAAAGGTTCTGTATTCATTCATTCTCTTTTGTTCTTTAAATTGGACTTCTGTATGCTCATCAAAGTTTACATTTGCACTTTCCACAATTTTGTTAGTGTTAGTATTCAAACACTTATATGCTTCACTTCTAGTGGAGTAACCAAGGAATATGCCTTGATCACTTTTTGCATCAAATTTTCCATTTCTAGCATCTTTAAGGATAAATCATTTGCAACCAAATACTTTGAAATTTTTTACATTGGGTGAGTGACCATACCATAATTCAAAAAGTGTTGTATTTGTACCTTTCTTGACTTGTACTCAGTTTAGTGTATGAATAGCTACACTTATAGCTTCTCTCTAGTATTTTAAAGCAACAATCTTTTCCATCATTAATGTTCTGGCACAGTCAATCACAGATCTATTTCTTCTTTCAGAAATTCCATTCTATGGGGGAGTTCTTGGAGCTGACGTTTGTCTCTTGATTCCTTTGTCATTACAAAATATCTCAAATTTATTTGATGTGAATTCACCACCTCTGTCTGATCTCAGGCATTTCAAACTCTTTCCTGTTTTCTTTTCAACTCTAGCCACATACCACTTAAACATTTGAAAAGCATTAGATTTTTGTTTTAAAAACATAACAGTCATCATCCTGGAATAGTCATCAACAAACAACATTATATATTTATCTCCTTTGTAGCTTTGTACTTCCATTGGACCACATAAGTCAATATGGACAAACTCAAGTACTTCTTTAGATGTATAGTTTCTACTTTTGAAATTTGAATTTGTCATCTTTCCTAGCTGACATTGTTTGCACATGATATTCTCAGGCTTCTTTAGTTTAGGTAAACCTCTGACTTTCTTCATTTTACTGATGATGACCAGATTGTCAAAGTTGACATGACATAGCCTTCTATGCCATAACCATTCATCATCAAATTTTGCAACAAAACAAGAAACATCATCCATATCAAGGTAAAACAAATTACTTCTTGTTTGATCTCCTTTTTCTATCAATTTACCATCAGTATCATAGATTTTTGCAGTTTTGTTTCCAAATTCTACTTTGCATCCTACATTGCCTAACTGTGAAGCACTCAGCAAATTGTAGTTTATTCCTTCAACATAGTATGCATTATCACATGAAATTTTTTCTATAAGCTTAATGGAGCATTTTCCTTTCATTTGACATGGAGCATCATTACCATATCTAACACTATTTCCATCATACTGTGTAAAGTTAAAAAAATTACTTTTGTCTCCTGTCATGTGATGTGAGCATCCACTGTCTATGATCTATTTTTCATTCTTGTTCATACATGTTACCAGTGTTGTAGGTTCTTCTTCATCAGATTGGTCCTTCATGGCTACATAAACAACTTCATCATCATTATCATCTGAGTTCTCTTCAACAATATAACACTTCTTGCCTTTGTCTTTGTAATCTCTCTTATCATCTTCTTTTCTATATTTGTACTTGTTGCCTTCCTTATAATCCTTTTTATGTGTACATCTAGCAGAAATATGTCTTACTTCATTGCAATTGAAACAAATGATAGGCATCTTACCTTTGAATTTCCCTTTGCCTTTGTAAAATCTTCTAGCTAGTAATACTTTCAATTGTTCCACATCTTCCTCATCAGTGCTACTATCACTGGATACATGTTTCATTTTTCTTCTTTTCTTTGATTTCACCTGTTCAGCATCTTTCAATGATAGCTTGGCCTTGGAAGTAGATTCAACATTCTCAGGTTTGTAGTTGTCAAAGTTAGATAACTCAAATGCAGTGAGTCTACCCACTATACCTTTAAAACTTAGATTTTTTTTTGGGTACACATCTTAGTTCTTTGATTGTTGATACTCTAATAGCATAGATAGGGAGCAAGGTTCTTAAGAACTTACTATTAATAGTATCTTCATCCAATTGACCACTCAAACATCTTATGGCACTTACCACTTCCTTTATTCTAGCGCCATATTGAGCAGCATTCGCATTTTCCTCCATTGTCATATCAAACTTTCCTCTGAGGCTTTCTCTTTTTTCTCTTTGGACATTTTGATCTCCTCCATAGATGTCTGATAAGGCTTTCCACATTTTAAATATGGGCATATGCACCGATTTGTGGTGCCAAAAAGATGACAAGGTTTTCTTTTTTCTAATTTTCAATAGCGCGTACGCGCTATAGCGCGCACGTGCTATGGATTGGGTCACCCAAGCCATAGTGCGTATGCACTATTCTGATATGAAAAAAGTTATATGATGGGCCACAGACCTGTGGCCCATCATTTTCATTTTTCTTTTTGGCTCTCCAACAGCGCATACACGGGTTTGATAGCAAAAATTCACCACCATTTGACAAAATGCCTCCTCATTGACGAAATCCAAGACAATGAGCACACCGACGATGATGAGGTAAGTGATATAAACTTAACTTTGCATTGTTTAATATGTTTTCCATAATGTTTTATTGGTTTTTGATATTCTTTTGTAGGGTTTTTACAAATTTCATTTAGATTTGTTTATTTAGTTGGATTTCAATTGATTTTTTATCAGGAAGTGTCCATAATCAATCAAAAAATCCACAAAATCCTCAAGAACCTCAAAATCAAAACCCTCCTCAAGAAGAACAACAAATTCCACAACCCGAACCAATTGCAAGACTTCCGCCAGGCACACAAGAAAATATAAGAAATGAAATATAGAGAGGCAAAACTGAATTAGAAAGACTCATTGCTCGGTTGAAAGAATCCGGACAAACCAATCCAATGAGGGCTCAATTGGCATCATCCCTCGAATCCATTAACACTCAGATAGCCTCAGTTAGTGGTTAGTTAGATATTTGGCGGGCTAAGAGGGATGGACAAAAAAGATTTTATGCAAATAAATTGTCATATGAAGATGTTAAAAAAAAAGAAATATCAAAAAGTAGTATATGTGCATTATTTAGAAAACCCTGTGAGCCAAATACTGTTAGAGAGGGTACTAAACGGTTCCCCATCTATTGGTGTATACACGATGCTATTAGAAATAATTTTTGGGATAGATGGTGGATGGTTTTTGATGCCCCTCCTTGCAACAATCACGAGGTCCCCATGTATTTTTTGAAGAAATTATATTGTGAGTTTGTCCTTGGGGAGATCCCCAATTATTTTGATATGTTAGACTCCCAGGGTAGAGGTGGGGGGTCATCATTTGAGAGGCCAGGAGCACGTCGTGACCCTAATGTAGTTAGGGCACCTGTGGTCCATCCACAGCATGAGCATGTGATTATTCCTTCAGTTGTGAAGGAACATGTAGAGGCCAGCACTCTAGAGACCATTAATGCTTTGATGCAGACCCTCATCCATTCCACAAGCCCATTAGTTGAGGGGGAGCCTTCTATGCATCGTAGTCACATGTGCACTTCATGTGGATCCCTATGCACATTTGGCACTCATGCCGGAGATGCTGCGGATGATGGGCTTGTCACCGATGAGTTCCTGAATGAGACATTTTGCATTGACACACAGGTAAATTACTAATTTGATCACATTTCATATGTATAGTGAATGATTAATTAATTAGCATTTATTGACATTGTTCAAAATTTAGGGTCAAAGTGTTGCTGGGCCTAGCAGTGATCCTCCAGGCCCATTTTCTGTCCCTTCGACGAGTCCTGAGGTATGTATCAATTTAATCATTTTAATTAATACATATATTTATTACGTAATCATATTAAGGATTGACAAAAAAAATTATGCATGTGCATCAGTTCTCCACAGGACCCTCAACCTTTACCACAGACTCAGAGCATAGACATCATACGAGCTTCACACAGGTACAGTTGTTTCATGTTAATTTAATTCATTTGATTATATTTATTCCATGTTTCATGTTAGATATAACGTGTATTGTATGACATGCAGCTCATGATGTCTGACACACCTCCTCATCTGCGACAGTTTGTTGATAGTGGAGTGGCCGCAGCTGTGGCTAGCTCACAACCATTGACGAAGGTATGAAAGAATTTTTTTCATTTTAGTTTTTTTTTATAATAGTTAATCTCAAAATTTCTAATGTTATTTATAAGTGATTATATTTATTGAATTTTTGTAGGGTCTTGTCATGCTTGATCGTCCACGAGCATTTGAGGTGGACTTACAGAGTGACTATTTGTTGGTGGTAAGAAAATAATTGATTTTGTGTGTACATATATTTGATTTCAACCTATAATAAATATTAATTCATATCTTCTTTCTTTGTATCAGTTGGACTTGGAGAAGAGCCTCAACAAGAGGTCAAGTGAGCATGTTAGGAGGGCCTCGTCATCTCCACTGTCTCCCTCCACACGATAGTAGAGGATGTCGAGAGACTTGTTTCCTTCCCCATGTATATATATAGGCATCAAAGAGACATATTTGACATACATTTGATGTACATATGACATTCTATATTTGATGTATGACATTTATTTGATGTATGACATTATTGGTTAATATATGATATGTTTGTTCATATACAACATTATTGGTTATCATAATATATTATGTGTTTGTTAATGTATACTACATTATTGGTTATCATTTTATATTATATGTTTGTTCATGTATAACGTTAAATTAGATATGTTCATGTATGACATTAAATTAGATATGTGCATCTATGAAATTAAATTCAATTGCTAGAGAGTTGCCATTATGTCTACGAACTAGTAGATGTTATTTTTTGCTTTATTAGTATTTCTCAAAAACTGCAAAGAAGTTGTTTATGGTGAATAGTTGTAAACAATTGTGATCATCGACTTCATGTACTCATGGATTTGGCTGCAAACACTTGTAACTTTGGCTATAAGCATCCATGGCTTTGGCTATGTGCACTAGTGGCTTTGGCTGTGAGCATTTATGGCTTTGGTTGTAGGCACAATATAGCCTTGGCTGTAGGTTGTCTTTCTTGCTGCATGTCAAAGTTACCTTCAAGAATATCATTAGTCTAAGATCATTACAATTAAAATACTATGACATAATACCTTGGAAATAATATTCTTTAACCCATTACTTTATTTGTTAAAACATCATGTAGTATCTACTATAGTGCTTCTAATCAAATATGTTTTCAAAAATACTTAGTATGGCAAAGAAATGTCTATGGAAAGCTTGTCAAATAGGATATTGAAGAACTAAATGTGGACAGTCATTAGTACCCATCAATAAGAACATGGACATCTTTCTCAAGCAAGCCATATGACATTAGCTTAATTTATAAATTTCCTTTGCAAATAACTAGAAGATGCCATGAATCTTAATACAGAGTTAATCACAAACTCATTATTCCATCCAAGAAGCATATATCACCCTAAGCCAATTAACCGACAGGATAAAAATTAATTTAATTTCAACAAAATTTTGAGTATAACAAGCATCTTAGAGATTTTTACAAGAATTAACACGATGTTCACAAGAGCATTACAAGTTCTCGTAATGCTATTTCACATATTGTAATCATATTCAATTTTGAATGGCCATTTGTGTTACAAGCATAAAATTTCTTTAAGGTCTTTTAATTCTAGACATGAATTTTATTCTGAAGCTTTTCTATGACAACCCACTCAATGCATATATTGTTGTTCCACATTATGCTGATTTGACTTTCATTGGTTGATTTGGGTCTAGACATGATGTTATTCACTACCTTTTTTATATATTATTTTCTTGTAGTGAGGTTCTAGCCTGAATGAATGTATTAATCATCGAAGTTGTGAACCTTGGTCGAGATCCTTACAAATATAGTTTCAAATTGGACCTCAAATAGTTTTCTCAGTCACCCCCTGTACATAGATACTGAAATTGTAGTTAATTACAAAATTAATACTAAATTAACACAAGTTTAATTGAGAAGTATTATGTACCTCAATAGGCTAGATTGTTATTGATCGGGAAGCTTTATCTTAGAGCAGTTGGTTTCCTAAATCTTTAGCGCAATGCCACTCTTATGGAATGTGGAATTAGGTATGCTAGCTAAGGAATGTTCTTTAAAAGGCAGAGGAAACTCAAGACTCACATGTTTCCAATCAATATAAATGTTTAAATCGCTTCTCTAATTTTTTTCTATTTATGATCTTCTTAAAACTTAACTTTCTAAATGCATTGATGGGGAAATAAAGATCTTCTAGGAACTAAAGGCTAATCATGTTTAATACTTACAATTCTTTGTTTTTATCTAATAATTTAAAAAAGATTTTACAAGTGTTTTCAAAGAGCAACACTTGTCACTAACATCATAAGAAGGAATATCCAAGGAGAATTACCACTGATCCCCCACCACCAAATTCAAGAGAAAACAAAAATCCACTACTAAAGAGATAGTAACAATGATCATCCCTAGTCTCTCCCTTATCACAAAATGATTACCATCAAAATTTGCATTTCCAATTGTGTCATGTGTGTTGAAGCGATAGTAACATTTTCACTCTCTTACCTAATGTCTCCCATTTCTAAAACTCCTGGGGAAGGGCAAGGCCATCTTCTCAGTACTTCAAAATACAACGAGTTTCATTTTTTCCCATATTGATAATCGTTGACTTAAAGTATAGTCAAAGTATTGACGGCCCATAGGAACTCAACCTTTGAACATCGCATCAGTAAATGACCTCATAGAGAAAGTTCAATAAAACCACATGAAATAATGAAACAAAAGTTGCATACTTGTGAAGATGATCAGACTGCAGGTGATCAATATGTCTCAAATATATATTCAGTTCTTTTACTATGCATATAAATGGTTTTTTATATAAAAGACTTATATCCACTAGATAAATAATCATTTTCTTACTATGCTATCCTTATCCTTGGCTGATATGTGGTCTTTGCAACACGATCCTATAGGAAATGGAATCTCATCCATATCTCGCACGAGCTCCAAGATATGCCCTGTCAAAGATTGTAGCCCTGTGGGATTTAGTGACCCTTAGGGACATTCCGGTTCAGCGTACCTGAGAACGTTTGAGCACTGAAGGGGAAAAGACAAGGTTTGGGATAGGGTTTACCTAGCCACCTAGAGCTAATGGAGCATACAGTTTGATCCCATGACAAAAGATGAGAGAGATTTGGCAGTTGGCAACTTTGTACTAGCCAACACTACAAGTTTCAACATCACCCAAGATGGCGTTGTAGAATGAAAATAGAATGTGATCTTCAAAAAGAGAGAGAGTTTATTGTAGGTCTCTGCAACATGCTCCTATAGGAATTGGAATCTCATCCATATCTCGCACGAGCTCTGAGATATGCCCCGTCAAAGATTGCAGCCCTGTGGCATTTAGTGACCCTTAGGGACATTCCGGTTCAGTGTGCCTGAGAACGTTCGAACACTAAAGGGGACAAGATGAGGTTGGGGATAGGGTTTACCTGGCCACCCAGAGCTAATGGAGCAGATAGTTTGATCCCATGATGAAAGATGAGAGAGATTTGGCAGTTGGCAACTTTGTACTAGCCAACACTACAAGTTTCAACATCACCTGAGATGGCATTGTAGAATGAAAATGGAATGCGATCTCCAAAAAGTGAGAGAGGTTATTGTAGATCTCTACAACATGGTCCTGTAGGAACTAGAATCTCATCCATATCTCACACGAGCTTCGAGATATGCCCCATCAAAGATTGCAGCCCTATGGGATTTAGTCACCCTTAGTGATATTTCAGTTCAGCGTGCTTGAGAACATTCGAGCACTGAAGGGGACAACACGAGGTTGGAGATAGGGTTTACCCAGCCACTTGGAGCTAATGGAGCAAATAGTTTGATCCCACGATGAAAGATGAGAGAGATTTGGTAGTTGGCAACTTTGTATTGGCCAACACTGCAAGTTTCAACATCACCCGAGATGGCATTGTAGAATGAAAATGAAATGCGATCTTCAAAAAGTGAGAGAGGTCATTGTAGGTCTCTGCAACATGGTCTTGTAGGAATTAGAATCTCATCCATATCTTGCACGAGCTTCGAGATATGCCCCATCAAAGATTGTAGCCCTGTGGCATTTAGTGACCCTTAGGGACATTTTGGTTCAGTGTGTCTGAGAACGTTTGAGCACTGAAGGGGAAAAGATGAGGTTGGGGATAGGGTTTACCTGGCCACCCAAAGCTAATGGAGCAGAAAGTTTGATCCCACAACGAAAGATGAGAGAGATTTGGCAGTTGGCAACTTTGTACTGGCCAACACTGCAAGTTTCAACATCACCCGAGATGGCGTTGTAGAATGAAAATGGAATGCGATCTCCAAAAAGGGAGAGAGGTTATTGTAGGTCTCTGCAACATGGTCCTGTAGGAACTAGAATCTCATCCATATCTCGCATGAGCTTTGAGATATGGCCCATCAAAGATTGCAGCCCAATGGGATTTAGTGACCCTTAGGGACATTCCGGTTCAGCGTGCCTGAGAACGTTCGAGCACTAAAGGGGAAAAGACAAGGTTGGAGATAGGGTTTACCTAGCCACCCAGAGCTACTGGAGCAGATAGTTTGATCCCACGATAAAAGATGAGAGAGATTTGGCAGTTGGCAACTTTGTACTGGCCAACACTGCAAGTTTCAACATCACCCGAGATGGAGTTGTAGAATGAAAATGGAATGTGATCTCCAAAAAGTGAGAGAGGTTATTGTAGGTCTCTACAACATGGTCCTGTAGGAACTGGAATCTCATCTATATCCTGCACTAGCTCCAAGATATGCCCCGTCAAAGATTGCAGCTCTGTGGGATTTAGTGACCCTTAGGGACATTCCGGTTCAGCATGCCTGAGAACATTCGAGCACTGAAGGGGACAAGACGAGGTTGGGGATAGGGTTTATCCAACCACCCAAAGCTAATGGAGCAAACAGTTTGATCCCACGACAAAAGATGAGAGAGATTTGGTAGTTGGCAACTTTGTACTAGCCAACACTGCAAGTTTCAACATCACCCAAGATGGCATTGTAGAATGAAAATGGAATGGGATCTCCAAAGAGGGAGAGAGGTTATTGTAGGTCTCTGAAACATCATCCTGTAGGAACTAGAATCTCATCCATATCTCACATGAGCTCTGAGATATGCCCCGTCAAAGATTGCAGCCTTGTGAGATTTAGTGACCCTTAGGGACATTCTGGTTCAGAGTGCCTAAGAATGTTCAAGCACTGAAGGGGACAAGACGAGGTTGGGGATAGGGTTTACCCGGCCACTCGGAGCTAATGGAGCAGATAGTTTAATCCCATGATGAAAGATAAGAGAGATTTGGCAGTTTGCAACTTTGTACTGGCCAACATTGCAAGTATGTGATCTCCAAAAAGAAAGAGAGGTTATTGTAGGTCTCTGTAACACGGTGTTGTAGGAACTAGAATCTCATCCATATCTTGCATGAGCTTCGAGATATGCCCAGCCAAAGATTGCAGCCCTGTGGCATTTAGTGACCCTTAGGGACATTCCGGTTCTGCATGCCTGAGAACGTTCGAGCACTGAAGGGGAATAGACGAGGTTGGGGATATGGTTTACCCAACCACTCGGAGCTAATGGAGTAGACAGTTTGATCCGACGATGAAAGATGAGAGAGATTTGGCAGTTGGCAACTTTGTACTGGCCAACACTGCAAGTTTCAACATCACCCGAGATGGCGTTGTAGAATGAAAACGGAATGCGATCTCCTAAAAGTGAGAGAGGTTATTGTAGGTCTTTGCAACACGGTCTTGTAGGAACTAGAAAATCATCCATATCTTGCACGAGCTCTGAGATATGCTCTGCCAAAGATATTTGAATTCACTATGTTTAATGAGAATATAGTTGAGGCTTGCTTTACTTTTCTATGTTAAGTTTGGCTTTCAATTTTGGTTTCCCTAGTTATCTATGTGAAAGTTCCACTTTCATAAGTAACATGGATGCAATAATACTAAATTAATTATAGGTCCATGGTTCTAGAAGCTTCACATAGTTTCTCTTCAACTATGGATCTTGTAAGCATTGTACCATAACTATTGGTGTTGTGAGAATATACAAAGCATATATATTGTTTGACCAAATGTCTTCAATGAACATGAACTATATGGAAGAAGAGAAGACGTGTTGCAAAGTCTTTGAAAATTTTCTTCAAGAAATGTAAGGAGCCATGGGTGATTCATCCAAATTATTTGGTAAAATAAGAGGAGGAATGAATCAACCTTGATGATAGAGGTAAATGCTAAATAATTATTATTTAATCACATTGTTTGAAAAAACTTTAATGACCTTTAAATACAATTGAAAGAAATGGAATTGATCTCCCTTACTCATGTAGATGAATAAAATTGGAATTTAAAAAAGAGATGGACATCCACCATAAAACCATGCAATCATGCACTTCTTGATGGGAGTATCATAAGTTCATTGTTAGATGGATATGCCAAATGTGGAAGAATTAAAAGGAAAATATGTTGATTGATTGAATACAAGCATCAAACCAATGTGATAACAAAAAATCAGAGTTGATTCTATAAGGTCTAACAATATCATATAATTCATTTATCAATAATTTGAAACATCATAGGCATATGTCTAATAATGTCATACATGAAATATATGTAAAAAATGACATACATAGAAAAAATTATACAAAACATATGCCCAATAATGCCATATAGGTGTAAAATGTACATCATTAGATATATACTCTTTCCAACTAGGGGAACAAAATAAATCCCTAATTGTCTTTAATTGCCAACAAGTGGGAGATGACCAGTGTATATAACGAGGTCTTCCTAACATGCTCACTAGTCCATTAGTCTAGAATCTTCTGTAACTCGACATGTTACAATCAAAATTATATATGAATAAATAACTATTTTATATAAAAAATATATATATATTTACACATAAAACTTAATATTTTCTTACAGCTAGCTGATAATTCCTCTGTATATACACCTCAGGGATACACTGATGGTCAGGAATAATAAGACCCTACAAAAACTATCAAAGTTACCACTCGATTGTGCCTATGAATTTTATATTGAATTTTAGTACTAATGAAATTTTAATGTAAACTCTTTCATACCTTAGTCATTGGCTTAGAACTAGTGAGTGCAATAAGGACTTGTTGATCAATACAATGATGAAGATGTAAAGGTATCTCTGATGTCAATAGCTGAAAATGATAATACATGAGACTCAAATGCAGTGATGAAGAATACACATTTTCTTTTGTCTCCATATCAAATAAAATATTTTGGTACCTCTGTGAATGTAGTATGACATCCTTCATTTTATAGTGTTGATCCCAAAGCTACAACACTTATTATTTATTACACATGTATGTAAATCTGTTAAGCATCAAATTCAACACCTTTGTCTGCAAAATAATGTACTATATGTTAGAGTAATAAATTCATTTCCTTAGTAATTAAATTATATTGATATAATTACTAAGTTACTTATTATATTGATATAATTTACTTATAATTCCTTTCGATTTACAACTAATTGAAATGATTTCCCCAATTTTCCATCTAGTCACTAGACAATTGGATTTGTTGTCTCTTTCTCTTAAAGAACCAAATCTACAAGTTCCTTTGGTCTAGAAGCCTTCCATTGAGATTGGGGTTTTGAAAGGTTCAAGGGTTGAGGAACTTTTTATAGAATATCTTGAAGAAGGAGAGGTCATGTATAATGGTTTTGAGGAAGGGTAGAGTTCCATCCAGATGGTGTTGCAAAATGGCCAAGCGAAGGAGGAGGTAGAAGAATAAATAGAATAAATGCATGAGAAGGAGGGTCATGGGGGCAATGGATTCAAACCCACAACCAAGCTTTTATACTGTTATACAAATTACAAATTATAAGACTATGCCTTTCATGATAGTTGCATTTTCATATTGGCAAATGAAGAATGACTTTTGGAACAAACATAATAAATACTTCCAAATAAAAATGAAGCCAATGTATTGTATTATAAGCTCGAATGGTAAAGACCAAGCCCAAACATTTATTAAGTTGTAGAATTTATAATTGTCAAGTTCATGTCAAGAAGTCATCGTTCATATTCTCATTGTTGTGTAATTTGATGATAAGAAGAATACAATGATATAGAGGTTGATAGTGACTTAAAACTTTACAAAATGCAATCAATGAGAATTTTACATTGAGGGGGGAGTAATAATCAATGTTTCACTCTCATTGTTTGACAAACTCTTATATAAAGAGGGACTAGACAGACGATATGGTTTAGTCTTCTTCCAAGAATCTTAGTCATATTGGTTCAGAAGGATTCATGATACAACTACTATACTTAGCGTGACCAATTGATGCTGAAAACCTTAGTATTGATGCTACAAACCTTAGTATTAATATAATTTAACCTCTACAATTCTAGGCATAAGATGATTATCATACAATGGTACTTGAACAAAGAACACTAATAAATATTGAGGATGTGAATTGATAATACCATTTTGCAAATGATTTTGGCATCTCACACTTTATCACTTGTGTGTCAACTTTATTAGCTCTCTTCTTTGGTGACCTACAAATGAAGAATTAGCACAATAAAAAATCTAAGATAAGATTAAAAAAATGGGTCCTATTAAAGAATCTAATATAAATTCAAATAATGTATCTATATTCTAAACAAATCAAAACTAAATCTCATCACTTACACATCATAACAATACGGTCCACCTTAGTCATGTGATATTCTTGGGGAAGAGGTTGTAACATTGTATTTGGATCCAATTGATCACTTTTTCTCTCTCTCCCAATTCAATCTAATGAGCCAATTAGATCTACTCGACATTTTAATGTCTCAAGTATTGCCTCATGGTCTGACTCGCGAACTTTCCAAAGAATCTTATTATGTGGTTTTCCACCATATTTTATCAAGTGGACATTTGATGCGACAAAAAGGTTTGAATAATGAAGAATCTTCCTCTTTGTTTGCCAATCCTCGAATAACCACAAGTTAGGATTCTTCATAGGATATCGTCTAAGCCATGTGCCTGTTACAACCACCGCACCGACATGGTACTCTAAACTTTCACCATCTATAACTGAGTGATCTAAATTTTTTTTGGCTTCAACACAATGACACAAATAATAATCTATCCCTTATTCATTATCTTCAGGTGCAATAATAGCAAAAACATGGCCTGCAGTGACAAATGTACAAAATGCAGTCATTAATTCAAAAAATACTTGGGTAAAAGTTATAAAGTTACATATTGTAATTACAAAGATATATATATATATATATATATATATATATTACCAACTTGCACTAAATCTGACAAGTGGTCAAAGTCAATAGATGAATCCATCTCTACCATTTCCAGTGCTTGTGGGGGACGATAAGTGTCAATTGGGTCCAAAACCCATATATCCCATTTGTCCACCCATTCAGTTGACTCATAGTCATCCCAATTTTCTTCTACACATGATGGACAATCGCATGCCATTTTTCGTGTATGGATACTCCATGAACCTGCATTAGAGCTTCTAAAAGAGTGTAACTCACTAGATCCTGTTAGTGTGCAACAATCTTGATATGGTGAAATGTTGGTATTATCTATCAACCAAAAAAAATTATGAACTATAGACTCACCTTCCTTACCTGGACCCATTGTAGCGTTACACCATTGAACGATGGATTTTGCATCTATCAATATTGCTCCATCTTTGTACTTTAGCTCTTCATGAGCCAAGGCTCTTTTAATGCATGCGCCTGCACCACCGTGCTCTCCCTTACCATGACCAACCTCTGTGAAATTCCACATATATTGAATTCTACACAACCTGTGCATCCTGCTCAACCAATAGAACATCCGTGCATTCTTGAATTGAGATGCACAATTGTCTGACCAAATAATGTGTTGAAGATATGATATGCCCCTATTAGCCAAATCTCCATAAAATAGTTGAAAACAACCATGTACAAACTTTGTAGAATGTGATCGATCATCGCTGATGTAAAAATGGTACTCCCTCAAAATCTTCCTGTCATCCTCTGTACTTTTAGGTGAATGCATGAATGTTATGTGAACAAATATAGAAACCTGTTGAGATGTATAATACTTTTCTTGCACCTCATTTTGTGGTTGTAGTGTGTAGTTCTCTGCAAAATCTACAACCAAAACAATGGTATCTAATGGAAACGTATCCTTGCACAACTTGAATTGCAAATCCAACCATCAAACTCTATGGGTATGCCTTCCATACTCGTACATAATCTTTTCACGAAAAATCTTCATGAACTCATACACTGGAATCTTTCCAGTAACTAGATCACATCTTTTACCATGTTTCCCATCTTTTAGAGCATATGTCACTGTCTTTAATTTTCTGTAATCTACTATTTCATTTCCAATTGCATGTGTACTATCCATATGTTGACAAGTTGATAAAAGTTGCAAAGAATCACAAAATAAGCATGTACCATCCAAGCATGATGTCTTGTAAAATTGTTGGTAGTCCCCTATTTCACATAAAATTTTGGATATGAATTCCCTTGAAGATCTTGGTGGCTCTTTTATGTCACAATCCTACAAAACAAATTGAGAATGCAAAACTACGCATATGTGCCTAAAAACATCAAAATGGTTAGAAAATTCAATATGTATCCTACAACAACAAGTTGTGCATGTGTGATTTATTTTCACATAAAAAGGTTTACCCATCTCAAAAAATCTTTGACTTATTCGAATTTGAGGATACATACCAATAAATTTTGCAAAAAATTGTGTCTGAGTTGAGTCCAAAAAATGTTTCGCATGTGGCTCGCGATTTCGGCTACCAATCCTCCTTCTTACAACATCTCTTTGATTAGCAGAAACATGTGTTTTATTTTTTCAAAAATCTTCGATCAATGATTTCAAGGCTTCACTAATTTCTTTATAATAACTCATTTTTTGTTGGATCTTCTAATCTCTCATGCCTTAGCATGGCTCTCCTTAAGGTACCTCTACCAATTTTTAATGGTTTTCTTGTCTTTCTAATGAGTTGAGCTTTCTTCATTTGGCTACTTACTATTGTCGATGTGAGTACTCGTCTTGTGATATTACTATCTTTTTTGCGTGATTTAGAACCCACTTTGTCATAAGCACTCATTAGATTTTTTACAATATTTCTTTCATTTGAATCATCCATCGTTCTTAGCCCAAGAATCTTCATGATAGGCCTAAATTTCAAATTCCTCATCATTTCAACAAGTAATTGGCATTGACTTGTAATATTTAATTCATCAAAAAATAATCTCCACATATGATTAATTTTTCTTTGACAAGTACACTTGATAATCTTGTCAGGCATTGATTTCAAAATGTTAGTATCAATATCAATCAAATATTTTGGTTTTCTAAAATGAATTCTAGAAGGTGTTCTAATCTCTTCAATTCTCTCAACATTTTGAACATCAATATAAGGTTGAGTGTATTGCGTACCCTGAACTGAAGATGATGTGCCTTGGCAATAAGATGTAAAAGATGGAATATCACCTACTTGATGTCTTGATGTTGTGCTTTCAACATGACATGATGGAGTGTGTATATCGTCGGATCTATAAATCAGTGTCTCTTCAACATGAGAGGATGATATGAATTCAACATTGGAAGATGGTGTAGTGGATGATATGACTCCAACATTCGAAGATGGTGTAGCGGACGATATGACTCCAACATTGGAGGATGGTGTAGCTTCACAATTCAATTATCTTCTTGAGCGTAACAATCTCATTCATTATCTTTGTCTTTCTAATTCTTCCTCCTTGTTTCTTTGTACTTGTGGTTCTTGATCCTCTTCAAAAGTTAATTCTTCATCATTGCTTTGCAATTTTCTCTGTTCACGTAGTAATTTCATTTTATCTCTTTTAATTGTCAAATCTCTCTCCCTATCTGCATTTGTTTGAATCTTTGGTTTCTTCCTTGGCATGATGATGATTTCTACATGTCAAATTATTCAAACATCCGAATTACTTAAAATGTGTAAATTACAAATTATTCAATTACATATAAAAATTATAATTATTTGAATGAATACACAATATATATCAAACGACTTGTCAAATTTCTAACCATTTCAAAATAACATTTCATTCAAATATACAATTTTTAATGAATTCACTATATATTACATAACATATCAAATTATAATCAAATTTGTATCTATATATCGACAAACAATATTTAAAATGGATTGCACTAACCTTTTCTATTAAAAGAATATTCAAAAATTCTTCAAATCACGTATCCAATGATTGAATTTGGTCTTTGCTAGCTTCCAAAAGTGTTGAAATAGTGTTTGCTAGATGTTGAAACCCATGTTTTCTGTCAGAATAACAGAGAGCATAATAGACCAAAAGTTAAAAATGGATGAAATGGGCCCGAAGGTTGGTTTTTGACCATTTTTTTGGTGATTTGAGATAGTGTGTACGCACTATAGCGCGTACGCACTACAAAGCGCGTACGCACTATAAAGTGCGTACACACTATAGTGTGTACGCACTATCTCAAAACACATCACTCCCCATCCTCCCTACTCTCTATCCTCCCTACTCTCTCTCCCATCCCCTCCCTCTCTCTCTTCCTACTCTCTCCCATCCTTTACTCTCTCTCACCCTCCCTCTCCCACCACCTACTCTCTCTACCTCTCTCACCCCCTCTCCTCTCCTATCCCCGACTCTTTAGATCTCTCACACACATTCTTATCCCCCCTATCTCTCTCTCTCTCCCTCTCCTACCACCTAATTTCTCTCCCCCATCCCCTACTCTCTCTCTTCTCTCCCATCCCCTACTTTATCTCTCTTACACACATTCCTATTCCCCCTCTCTCTCCCTCTCCCACCACCTACGTTCTCTCCCCCATCGTCGTACTCTCTCTACCACCTCCTACTCTCTCTCACCCTCACACTACTACTACCTACTATCTCTCTCTTTCAAGTTCTCTCTCTCCCTCTCTACTCTCTCTGCCTCTCCCACTTTCTCTCCCATTGCCTACTTTCTCTCCCCCATCCCCTACTCTCTCTCTCTCGTCTCCCATCCCCTACTCTCTCACACTCTCACACTCTCCCCCATCCCCTACTCTCTCTCTTCTCTCCCATCCCCTACTCTCTCACACTCTCACTCTCTCCCATCCCCTACTCTATCTCTCTTACACATACACCCCCATCCCCCCCTCTCTCTTTCCCTCTCCCATTGCCTACTTTCTCTCCCCCATCGTCGTACTCTCTCTCTCTCTGCCACCCCCTACTCTCACACTCTATCCCATCCCCTGCTCTATCTCTCTTGCACACACACTCCCATCCCCCCTCTCTCTTTTCCTCTCCCACCGCCTACTTTCTCTCCCCTATCGTCATACTCTCTCTCTCTGCCACCCCCTACTTTCTCAAAACACATCACTCCCCATCCTCCCTACTCTCTCTCACATCCCCTCCCTCTCTCTTCCTACTCTCTCCCATCCTTTACTCTCTCTCACTCTCCCTCTCCCACCACCTACTCTCTCTACCTCTCTTACCCCCTCTCCTCTCCTATCCCCGACTCTTTAGATCTCTCACACACACTCTTATCCCCCCTATCTCTCTCCCTCTCATACCACTTAATTTCTCTCCCCCATCCCCTACTCTCTCTCTTCTCTTCCATCCCCTAATTTGTCACTCTTACACACATTCCCATTCCCCCTCTCTCTCCCTCTCTCACTGCCTACTTTCTCTCCCCCATCGTCGTACTCTCTCTACCACCCCCTACTCTCTCTCACACTCACACTACTACTACCTAATATCTCTCTCTCTCAAGTTCTCTCTCTCCCTCTCTACTCTCTCTCTCTCTCGTATCCCATCCCCTACTCTCTCACACTCTCACACTCTCCCCCATCCCCTACTCTCTCTCTTCTCTCCCATCCCCTACTCTCTCACACTCTCACTCTCTCCCATCCCCTACTCTATCTCTCTTACACATACACCCCCATCCCCCCTCTCTCTTTCCCTCTCTCACTGCCTACTTTCTCTCCCCCATTGTCGTACTCTCTCTCTCATCCACCCCCTACTCTCACACTCTCACACTCTCTCCCATCCCCTACTCTATCTCTCTTACACACACACACTCCCATCCCCCCTCTCTCTTTTCCTCTCCCATCGCCTACTTTCTCTCCCCCATCATCGTACTCTCTCTCTGTCACCCCCTACTTTCACACTTTCACACTCTCTCCCATCCGCTACTCTCTCACTTTCATAGATATACACACTCTTATCCCCCCACTCTTCTTCTTCTCTCCCATCCCCTACTCTCTACATCTGTCACACACACTCCCATCCCCCCTATTTCTCTCCCTCTCCCTCTCCCTCTCCCACTCCCTCTCCTACTGCCTACTGTCTATCTCTCTCAAGTTCTCTTTCTTCCTCTCTACTCTCTCTCTCTCTCTCTCTCTCTCTCTCCCATCCCTTACTCTCACTCTCTCTCCCATCCCCTCCTACTTTCTCTCAAACTCTCATACTCTCTCCCATCCTTTACTCTATCTCTCTTATAAATAATACACATTCACATTCCCCCCCCCTCTCTCTCTCTCGCAGTCCTTGTCCCACTTCCTCTCTCTCCCATCCCTTACTTTAAATCTCTTCCCCGCATCCTGCACTCTCTCTTTTCCACCCGTACTCTCTCTTACACTTCCTCTCTTTGCCACCCCTACTCTTTCTCACTTTCTCTCTCCCATCTTGTACTCTCTCCCCTCTCCTATCCCCTACTTTCTCTCTATCTCTTTCATGCACACACATAGCCATTCCCCTATCCCCCCCACCTAGTTCTCTTTTGCAACTTACATCTTAATAGTGCGTGCGCACTATAGTGCTTGCGCCCTATAGCGCACATGCACTATTTAGAGCTGAGGTTTAAATAGCGCATGCACGCTATAGCACGTGCGCGCTATAGGGCGCACGCACTATTTAAACCTTAATCAAACCCAAGCCTAAGGCTTGGTTTTTCCTTGGAGATCCAACCCAAAGGTTTTGATTTGATGAACAGGCCTGAGACATGTTTTCCAGCAAACATACAAAAAATGATTGTTTTTTCTTCTGTGCTCCCCTTCAAGATTTCTCGTGGTTGGGTATCAATAAGATCAGGTTACATAGCATTATAGGTCTCTGTGTTAGCTATCTAACCATATAATTTATTTTTAATTTTAACTATTTCAAGCCTTTCATCTATAATTTCTTTTGAATGTATGTTCAACTTTTGTCAAAAACTACCACGTACTAATTGGGCTATAGATTTTAGCTCGTTCATCGAATTTTGTAACAACTTAGTTTTTTAGAAACTAGACTCCATTCTACACACTTTGAAAAAAAAAAGTTTTGATTTTAGATTAGTTTTCAATTATTTCTAGGGGGAGCACACAGATATTTCACGTTTTTGGGATGTGTCTAGTTAAAAAATTCGTTAAAAAAAATAGACATTATAAAATTACTCGAAAAATCTAGGATAAACTACATAGTGTTAAGTAACTTTTGACAAGAGCAATTAAAAAATTTCAAAAAAAAAAGTTAAAATTTTAGGGGGGCCACAATTTGTACTATGCTATGTTTTTTTGTAATAAATAGTACCACTTTTTGTGGCCCCCTTTTTGAGGACCTAAAACTAAACCATTTTGAAAAAAAATTAGTAGTTTAGAAACTAGATTCAAAGGACTATGAACTTTTTTTTGTCATATCTGAAAATTTTGAGCGTAACTATCTTCAAATTCTTGTTGAAGTTCAAAATTTGCAGATTTCAGGAAAAAGGTGTCCACTTATACCCCCCTTTTGGCACCACAACTTTGTGCACTTACCCATATAGTGTCACATCCTTTGATATCATCAAATTTGACATAGTTGAGTGTTGAAGCAATCTCCATCATTGTCTGATTGTGTTCCTGTTTGTTTTTCAAATCTTCTGCAGTAAGAGTACTAGTTGAATCAACATGTTCAGTAACAATTGAATTTTGGGCATAATCCCCTATGGATCCAAGATGTAGCCTCATCAAACTTTGTCATGCAACAAAGTTGTCTTTTTTGAGCTTGGGAACTTCTCTCTTAGGCATTTTGATTTTTTTTTGCCTCTAACCCCTTTAAACTAAGTCAGTAGCAAAGCTCTGATACCAATTGTTAGAATTCTTTAGAATAGTTGAGAGGGGGGGGTGGGGGTGAATCAGTTATCCAAGGTCTGAATGCCCTAATAATAATTTTTCACAAATTATAGTGAATCCATAAAATTTTCATCCATCCAAGCTTATATCAATCATCTTAGCAAGTTATAGCAAATCAACATGCAAGATCAACTCATGACACAGTGATTTACATGGAAACCCAATTTGGAAAAAACCACCAGTAACATGCTACTTAATTCTCTCTTCTAAAGTGATGCCCTGTTAAAAGCCTATCCTGTTAAAGGCTTACAACACACTGTTAAATGTGACCTTGTTAAAGGATTTCACCATATTGTTAGGAATGGGCCTGGTCAAAGGACTTTAGAACATTCTCTTGGAATGTCACCTTGTTAAAGGATTTACAACATGGCTATTAAACCAACCTAAGTCCATAGGATTTAAACTAACTATTACAATTGCTAGAGAGTAACAATAATAGCTTTTTGATCTGATGCAACTTATAACATATTTTGCAGATTTCAGATCACACTTCAGTTTAATCCTTTTCTTGGCTTTTAATCACTTTAGCTCTGATAGCTTGTCATCTCAAGCTTCATCTCCTTGAGCCTTCTTACTCATCATACCAATGCAACCATATTTGTGGTCATCTATTGAAGTAGAGTAACTGTTCTCTCTTACTCCTTAGCACCTTCTTCAGCACTTTATGCTTTCATGCTTGACCTACTTTCATTTTTCTTCATGACCTCATGACTCCTTAAATAGAAATATGGAGTCCCTTTCCTGCTCGATTTTTCCTATCCAATTTTAGGGTTTCAGGTAGATTAGGTAGGGTATGATGTATCTACCCCATATCTTGCTCTTATCTAAAGTCCAGTTGTATTCTCCAAAAATGTTTTACATGGTGTTCTATGCCAGTAGCTCATTACTCTTATTTTCTATTTGATTCACAGAATTCTAGATAACAACCTTGTCAGCTTAGATCTGGCGAATCTTCAATCTTTGAAATAATACAGAAACTCGACATTATTGGTTTACTGATGCTCTACACCTCTATGTTACTCAACACTTGTATCCTGCTCGACATCTGATCTTCACTCGACACTTTTTTTGTTACTCGGTTCTTGAATCCTGCTCGGCATCTGATCTTCACTCGGCACTTTCTGTGTTGAACTTGCTTGGCTTCAACTAAGAATCTGTTCGACACTAACTAACTTTCTCAGCTCTCTCTCTAATAAATTTGGTTAGACTTTACAAATGACTTAGCTAAAACCTTACATCTTTGGTGTGTTTTAGTGTGCCCATTCTCTGTTTCTTAGAGTATATCATCAATACACTGTTTCATCAATGGCTTAGCTGATCTTTGTACTTCATTGTAACATCATAACTTCAACCTTTCTCTAGGTGTTCTAGTTACATCTTATTGATTGCCTCCTTCTTGTCAATCAACCAATTGATAGTATTTGGATCACTAAAGCAATTGTCATTCTTACAAGTAGCAAGTTTGACATCAATGACAAAACAATGATTGAGAACATTTTTTACCAGTTCCATTACATTTTATGTATGATCTCTTCAATCATTTCCAACAATCTCCCCATGATCTTTTCAATCATTTCCAATAGATATGTGACAAGATAATATGATTGTTTAAATCATAACTCAAGTGTTGAAGTTAGTTGTATTGAAGCCTAGAGGGAGTGATCGATATAAGACCAAATGCATGGGCTTGATTGAGAAAAAGAGTAGAAGACTAAGGGTCTAGAAGTTTATGCCGAGTGACACTAATGTTGACCAAGTGACAATATAAGCTGAGAAAAATACATTTTCGACCAAGAATTAGTATTGATTTAGTATCAAAAATTATGTTGAACAGAACAATTAGTATCGACCAAGTAATTCAGTGATGACCTAGCACCAGAACCTATTGTTGGCCAAGTGACATCATTTTTTAGTTTGTGAGGAAATTTTGTTTCCAGTTGATACAATTGAATTCTTGGGATATGGACAGCATGTTAAAGGTAAGGATGGATGACTTGGAGCATTTAATTCAAGGGAAACCATATTTGAGAATTTCTATGCATGGATTCAAAGAGAAGTTTAAAGAGGTTTCGAGAAGTGAAAGGAGACAAAAAGATGGAAATATTTGATCAATCTGACCAAAGTATAAGATCTACAATTATGTTTAAGAAGAAAAAGATTAAAATTACCTATTTAAGGAGGCATAAAGATGACTTAATTAAGGTTAACAAGTAGCTATTTTTTTTTATTCTATTGACTGGTGAATCTAATCAGGAGGTTGAGAAGAGTAATGAAGAGTTGAAGTGTGATTGTGTGAAGGAGTGCCAAGAAGATCAAAGATAGACATGATAATGGAAGTTAATTAGTGGATCAACATATGAGCTACATTGTAATCTATATTTGGAAATCTATTCTAAAATGTATTATAGTTGTCATCATTCTTACCTTACTTTTTGATCTGTGATATTCTTGAATGAACACATCATACCATCCAGTCAAATTGACCACTTTAGTTGGCTTATATTTACTAATAGTCTGATCTCTTATGGTTCTATTGATCCCTCCGACTCTTTTGATCACCCATTTTTTAATTTTATAGGATTTTTAAAGCCATGTACACTCATTGTGTACCCTAAAAAGACCAAATCAAACCCACTCATCCTTAAATAAATTTGAAATGTCAAATACATGGGCTAGGGTTGCTTCCAAATATTTAAATCTTTGTTTCCATTTGTTATCTTGACAAAAATCTTCATACTTTTTCCTAATTTCCCAATCCTCGTCTTGTAGTGGAATGCAAGATGACCATCATCTCCACAGGTGGAAAAACCTTGTGTTGCACAATTATTGTTCCTATTGGTGTAAATAAGTATTTACTTATTACACTTTACTTAAGTTTACTTAGGTTAATGCATTATTTTATTATTTTGCATTATTTTATTATTTCTTAGGTGAGACACTTAGGAGTTTGCATACTCTTATGAGTTGTTGTGTTGACAACACTAGAATTTGCATAATTAACTGAGTTCTCATATATACAACATAGTTATTAACACTCCTTATTTAGCATATGGTGTCTACAACATAATTTTGCATGCTACACCATTGTAGGCTTATCCTCTCATCATCACACTTACTCCTATGCTTAATAGAGGATAACCCATATCTGGGGGACATGTCCCTAGTTGTATGACTTATCATGTTGTTGATTCTTATGTATTTTAGAAACATTCTAGAGGCCTTTATATATAGGCACTCCTAGTGTACTTTCATACATTGAATGAATATCTTATCGTCATTCTGATCATACTCTTTTGGTCTACTGTTGTGCTTGTGCTTGACTTCCTTGACCTTGGGTGAATTTTTCCCTAAGGAAAATTCTTACATGGTATCAGAGCTTAGGGAGATTCTCTTCACATAGTCATTGAGACCATTCTTGCTTTAGCACCTCGACCAAGATCTAGAGAATCCATAGAAATTGGTAGTGTCTAGAGCCAAAATGGACCTTGCCATTGCATCCAGAACATGGATTTGATGAAAATTGGCTATAAATTTGCTTATGTTGGTCCAAAGTCAATTTTAAGGCAATTTTTTTTTGCAAACTAGCACCTGAAGGCATTATTTGCAAACTGGGTATGGTTATTTATTCGATTTGTGAATTTTATTTTTAGATCTACAATTAATTTATTCTTTGCAATTATTTTCTGCTATTTTTGAAAAAAAAATCCACCTAGTAGGGCCTAGAAAGAATTTCTTTTTGTAGGAATTGGGCTGTGACACCCTGGCCCATGTAGAGAATCAGTGGAGGGAATATTCTATTTTAATCGGTGGTATATGATTCCCATCTACACTATTCCAAATTTGATGAATGACTTTACAAATTTTTGGCCAAGTAACCTGGGAATCCAACATATCCAAATCTAGCAAGGGCACCCACTAATTGATGGATTCCACAAATTTTCATCATCTCAATATAACTTGGTGCCTTTGTTTATTTGCTACTATGGAATTTTTTGTTTTATACAATTGTGAAAAATGGCTCCCATGAATAATGTGGGACTAAATATAGTCCCCCACCAGTCGAATAATTTTTTTGGCACCGCAAATTATTGTTGGTGCATGCTTTGCAGGTTTCAGCTCCTTGCATAGTTAGAGGCCATGTGGAAACATTAACCCTATCATGTGGTAACTATCACTCTCTCCACCATGCCACATTTGTAGAAAATACCTCATCTTAGTGTTACACGAGGCACCACGACAGCCAAGCCATGCAGGACTCTAGCCATGTCAGCAAAATCCCAATTAGTGCCATGTCGACTAGCTAACTTAGTTGCAAGACATGTCACCCAAACTGTATGGTGACATGTGGCAAGTCCATATAGTTGTACCATGTGACATTAGCATGACATCAACTAGGGGTGGAATTTTCACTAACATCATCACTTTCATGAGCCTAAATTTGATTGTCATATGATTTTCATTCTTAGGAAAATTAGAACTGCTATGATGGTCATTTGATCGTCAAATTTAACCCCATCTTTTGCTGATCCAACCCCTCTCTAGATTGATTTTTGATTTGATAGTCCAACTATGGGAGGCCATATCTAAGTCATCCAAACTCCAAATCAAGTGCAATTTTTATTTATTTTTGTCTAAATTTTCCTAAACTTTTTAGTGGTGCAATTTTTTTCTAGTTTTGGTGCATAAATTTGTCAAAAATTACGTCTTTTTGCAACTGTACTTGTCCAATCCTACACTTTGCATGTTCAAGAGCTCCGTACGGAGTCATCTAGACTGGAAAATAGGTTCCATTTTTTTTGAAAGTGTGTTATTTTTCATCTACTTTCTAGATCTACAATTGAATTATAGCGTTGTGTGGACAAAAGTATCAGTTTTAGAATTAGGTCCTTTTCTACATTGTAATACTTTGATATATCTTCAGAATTGTTGTATCTAAGATACATTGTTATGTTCTAGTTTTGAACTCCATAAGGAGGTTGTACAAAGGCAAAATCTGAAGTCCACTAAGGCCAAAATTGGCAAGTGGTTATTGTAAACACACTGCATATAAAGTGTCAAAAGCATCTTTTTTGGGGGGGTTTTCTTGATTGAGTGAAAGAGGGGGTGTTCTTGGTGTTGTGTTCCTCTTTCCCCACTATTTTATTTCATTTTTTGCATTATGAGAAATTTTAAGTCTTCAAAATCAACACCACATAACTATGCTACATGGTCAATTAAAATGTGGTGTCATTTAATGCATTATGGAGTTTCTCAATATGTAGATGGTACCCTTCCTAAAGTAACAGGTGATCAAATACCTACAAGTGACATCCCTACTTGGAGAAAAATGGATAGGAAAGGCCTAGGTGATATTTGTCTGGGGGTTGAAGACAAGATCATCTATCAGATCCAAAAGTCTCATACATCCAAGGAAGCTTGGGATACCCTCAAAAATCTCTATGGTAAAGTATTTGAGGAGAATGTTTACAAAATTGAAGATTAGCTTGTCTCCTTAGATCCAAAGACATTTGATTCTATACATGACTTTATCATAAAGGTGAATGAATTACGAACAAAGCTTGATGATTGTGGGAGTCCTATTAAAGATGGTAGGTTAATATATCTCATTCATAATAAGTTGTCATCTGAGTAGTCCACATTTGTTTCTCCTTATAACACCTCAAAAACTACATTAGTGTTTGCTTATGAGAAAGTATCTTTTGATCGATATGCTATATTGTTGGATGGAGAAGAAAAGAAGTTGAAATCAATGGGGATTCTCAATTCATCAAAGTCTAAGGCATTGGTGGAAAATAATGAGGGTTCTCATAATTCAGCTAGTCAATCTTCACATAAAGGAAAGTGCAAGAAGATGAAATGGAAAAATAACACATAAAAGGATTTAAAAAAGACAATACTACAATCAAATTAACAAGGCAAGTCTTCCTCAAATTTAAATAAGAAGGGGGGCACTAATAAGGAGAAGAAAAAGTGTGCTTATTGCAATAAATTGGGTCATGAAGAACATGAGTGTTATCATAAAAAGATTGATGAAATCACAACCATCATGAAGAAACATAATGTTCCACTACCTAATGCTTATAAGGAGAAAGGATCTTCTTCATATTCAAAGGGAAAAGGGAAAGCACTCATGGAAAACTCAAGTTCTTCAAATGAATGGATTCTTGAATTAGGTCCCTCATATCATATGAGTTCTTCACAAGGAGACTTTTCTTCATTGAAGCAGTCCAAGGTACCACACATCTTTGTAGGAGATAATAAAAAAATGGAAGTTGAAGGGAAATGAAATGTGGAAATGGAAAATGGAGAGTTGAATGATGTTCTCTATATTCCTAACCCAAGTTCTAATCTCCTCTCAATTTACCAAATCACTCATCTTAGATATGGCCATAAAGTTAAGTTCCTTCCTAATTCAATAATGGTGTGCATTCTAAAATATGATTCATTGGTTGCAGTGGGGAAAGTTAATCATGACACAAGGTTGTACAATTCTTTCTCCCACTTTGTGCCCAAGTCTCCTTCACATGCTTTGTTGACTCAATCTAATCCACAAATCAAATTATGGCATGAGTGTTATGGTCATCTTGCCTTCCACTATCTTTAGCAACTTGGCTCACAAAACATGGTCAAAGGTCTACCTACAATCAAATTTTCTAAGGGTGAATGTTCAACATGTTCAGTGGATATACATCTAGAGGAGAAGTTAACTAAAGGGAAGTCTTTAAGAGCACCAATTGTTCTTAAGTTGGTTCACATGGTACTAGTAGGTCCTTTTTTAGTGACATTAATTAGCCAATGTTGCTACATACTTACTTTAATTGATGACTTTTCATACTACACATGGGTCTACTTTCTTCATCACAAGAATGAAGCGTTGGACAAGTTTCTAGCCTTCAAGAGTCATGTTGAAAAAATATCCAAGAAAGCCATCAAAGTTCTTAAAGACTTAAAGACTTTTGCAAACTTGAGGGTATTGATCTTCAAAATCCACCAGCATTCAATCTGCACAAGACAGATGTTGTAGCATTGAGGATACAAACTCTTAAGTCAATGACAAGTTGCATGATATAAGCCAAGTCTCTTCATCCATTGCTTGAGGTCAAAGAAATTAGTTCCAATCACATACTTAATAGGTCTCCTCATAATGCTTTAGATAGAAAGACTCCTTTTGAGGCATGGTGTGGTAGAAAATTAGTTGTGACACACTTCAAAGTCTTCAGTTGTCCAACATGGGCAAACATATCTTCCAGGGGATGCAAGGCACCATCACCTCATCCTTGTACTCTCATCAAATATGAAGATGGTGTTAAGGCATATATAGAATTATGGATTTTTAGACTCATGATATTTTCATAGAGAGGAATGTACACTTTCAAGAAAGTTCACCTAGCTTATGCTCTACTCCTCTCCGCACTTCATACATAGTGGAAACTGATAGTGACACCAGTGATAGTGGTTCAATAGACTCAAATATGTGGGATCCTATTGAAAAATGTAGGGAGATGTCACATCATCAACACATTCCACATGCATATATTTCCACAATGATATGTCTAGCATAGAAGGGTGCACTTAGTCTTCTAGCTCCAGCATCAGTGGATGACTTCTTGACAAACATTTCAAGTTTATTTGTGGAGTCATACATAGAAGATTTGGGAGACATCATTGATCATATACATCTTCTCTTTGATGGAGAAGATCCTTCTTCAGTTGTTGTGAGGTCTCACTCTGACCCTCATGTCTATTCTCTACATGATCGATCTTCACAGGTTGATGTGATTCTGGATACTTATGAACAGCAGTTGCAGGAGGTCTCTTTATCATCGAAGGAGATAGTATGTTCTTTGGGATAGGTTCTACATTCAACCTTGACAGGGATAGTTGAGTAGGTTTCAGAGGCATCTTTGATCATCAAGATTCTTTCTACACACAGGGGAAGCATCTCTTATGTACATATGATATTGTTTCTTCCAAAGGGAAGGAACATTATTCAGCATTCCTGGATCAACTTCTACACCAAAGTAGCTATCACTAATTGGCACTCTTCATTGGGGGGGAGAGAATATCTTCTCTATCTTCTTCTTCTCACACTTCTTCTTTGTATATACTTGATGTATGTTGTAATGGGGGGGTCTTGATTACTCCATCCATCAATGCATCTTGTCTTTTCATCTCTCTTTTTGGGGGAGCATTTTTCCCATGAGATTTTCCCTCTTTCTTCACTTTATGAGAGATTTCATTTCATTATGTACATGGGTACCTAACATGGCCTAGTAGTCAGGACCCATCATGCATTTCATTCTAGCTTTCCTAATCTTAAGTGCATTCCCCTAAGTTGCACTTAAGAGGGGGTGTTGGTGTAAATAAGTATTTACTTATTAAACTTAAGTTTACTCAAGTTAATGTATTATTTTCCATTATTTTATTATTTCTTAGGTGAGACACTTAGGAGTTTGCATGCTCTTATGAGTTGTCATGTTGACAACACTAGAGTAAGTAACTCTAATTCAGCACATGGTGTCCACAACACTGGAGTTTGCATAATTAACTGAGTTGTCATGTAGACAACATAGTTATTCACATTCCTTATTTAGCACATGGTGTCTACAACATAATTTTGCATGCTACACCATTGTATGCTTATCCTCTCATCATCGCACTTACTCATGTGCTTAATCGAGGATAATCCATATCTGGTGGACATGTGCCTAGTTCTATGACTTACCATGTTGCTGATTCTTATGCATTCTAGAAGCATTCCAGAGGCCTTTCTATATAGGCACTCCTAGTGTACTTTCATACATTGAATGAATATCTTATCATCATTCTGATCATACTCTTTTGGTCTACTATTGTGCTTGTGCTTGAGTTCCAAGGGGTGAATTTTTCCCTAAGGAAAATTCTTATAGTTTCCACTATTGTATCTCCTTGTTTTTGGAGATGATTAATTTGATCAAGCTTTTGATATAATTTTTGGGTTTTTGACCATGCCTATTATAGTGGTAACATTAACCTTTTTCTCTTGCCTCATTTCCAAAATCCCTACACTAATGTGCAGTATGTCCTTAGAGGTAGAAAATGTTGTAGTCACCTTTATAGGCATGTTGAATATTGGGCACTACTTGTATATGCCAAAAAATATTTGACATGAATCTAACTTTACCATAACACGTAACAAGTAGGTTTTCTTGGATGGCATACCTTTCTTTAGTGTCCTCTTTCACTTTATGAGGTTCATGTACATCATTCTAGAAGACTTTCCTTTCTCTATTGTGTTAATTCCTTTGAATCCTAGACTAGTTGAGGTTGCAGTCTTCCTTTGAGCTTCGAGTTACTCTTCTAGCTTCTTGGTAATTACATTATGTTTCTTGGTACACTTTCATTATACTTTGTGAGTCTTTGATTCTCTTCTATAGTGTTCAGTTGACGAACTTTCTCGTCCATTTACTTAGCCTCTTTAGTTGGAACTTATAACTACTTAGTTTTTTCATGAAAATGTTCCTATTTTAAAGAGTTTTCTCATGTATTATGTAATGGTGTTCTTATTCCATAATATCCATTTCATTTTCCTTAGCTTTCAACAATTATTCAACATGTTGTTTTTCTTCTTTACTATTTTAAGTTCTTAGTTGTGATTTCTGGGTAGATTGTGTTAGAATTTTTAACACATCTACCCAAAAATCATAGCTAAGAATTCTAATGGATTGTAAAAACTACTATCTACAATTTTAAGTTCTTAATAGGCTTGATCTCTTGCAAGGATGGCATTTCCTTTCTCATTATGTGCTTTATTCATTCTTACTTTTGTAAGTTTTTGTTCCTTTTTCATTATCCTAATCTTTTGGGGAAACTTCACATCATCACTAATTAGATATTGCTTCCTAAGATTATCTTGATCTACTTTGATCTTTTAGCTTCTCTATTATTTCTTACCATTCATTTGACTTATTCATTAGCTTCTTTCTCTTTGCTAGAGATTCTATCAACTTATCTTTCACGTCTTCAAAATATGTAGGTAATTGTCAAGATGTCTTTATAGTCTACTATTTTTCGTCTAATCTTCCTTCAAGTTCTATGGCTTTTCAATACTAGGAACTATACTCTGATGCTATTTGTTGGTCCCAAATAGTACTGAGAGGGGGATGGGGTGAATCAGTTCACACTTTTCTACCAATTATAAAAAAAACCTTTTTCACAAACTTTATTGATTGTCATTTAACAAGTAAAATAGTAATGACTACAATATAGTAGAACCATAAAAGACCATACATACATCAAAGAAACATATATTTTTACATGAAAGATACAAGTGTGAGGGTGTAAACCCTAGTGGAAGTGAAATACCCACTAGTCTTTCCATGCAAGTAAAAGGGTGTACTATTAAAGGCTTACATTTGTTCCTCTTGAGAACTCATCCTAGTTAGAATGAACATAATCTATTAATATTACAATAACCTGCTAAGGCTATCTTGTTAGAGAATTTTTATCTCTTTTTGAGAGATACATTGTTAAAGGAATTCAAAGACTTATTACAAGTCTTTCCTTTTAGAGGCTTACAATACTGGAAATGATGAGAAAGAAAACTAAATATTAGATCGAAGAACATGAAACACCTTGCCTTGTAGATCCTCTATGATAACCTATGAAGATACTCTCATTTTTAATCTCAATTGTGGCTTTACTTTATCTAGTTCATCATTCTTGTGCTTGAGAATTGGTCTACTATTAGCTTTTTGCTCTTTCTTCTTTTTCACATTAGTCTCCAATATATCTTTTAATTGTAACTAGCAACCAATTTTTTTGTAGCAACTTCACAATGAAGAACTTTTGAGTGTCCTTAAATCCACTCATCCAATGTCAGTGTTGAAATCCTAAAAATTATCTTGCTCAAATCATGTATTCAAATTTTAAATACACCAATGACAACCTATATTTAGGTTTCAATTGATTTAGGTATGTCCATCCGTCTATAAGTCTACATATAGACTTATATCCTTGCTTTACCCTATTGCTTTCATCACTTCTCTATGTGTGAATGTCACATTGCTATTAGACTATCCCATAGTATTGTCACATTAGTGGTGACTCATTTGTGACCAACTAACTTATATGTTTATCTTTCAATCATAGGCTTGTCTGCATCCTATCACTTGTCATGATTGATATGATATCCTACCAGTGGTTTCATTGCCTTGCAACACTTCAATATCTTGTTAACCAATTTCTAATCAATGAAAACACTTCAACACTCATGCAATAGTTGTATCATCATGATGCTATAACTTGGTCATTTCCATTTCATCAATTTATCATGACATTGTGACTAGTTAAGTCCAACACATTCCTCCTTCCCTAGGATCAACTTTTCATTTCATCAATTACTCCTTTGATAAGGATCTTCTTCTAATCTCTTTTTTCTTTTAAAAAAAGTATTGGATATGTCCTATGTGTTGAAAATGTTTAAATCCTTAATGTGGATCTTTATATTCCTTATTTCAAGATTCCAATATGTTTACGTGGGACATAAAATTCTTCCTCATCAGATGTACTTGTTCCACTACACCACCCATTTTTTAGTCTCACACCATTATGTGAAGACTTTTCCATATTGGGCAACAAGGAACTTAGAAGGTTTCCTTTTGTGTTTATTCTTATATTACTAGGCAGAGATGTTCTCATCTATATATTTCTTGCCTCTTTTAGTCTAGTTAGTAAATGCAGTAAGAGATTGATAGTATATAATGAATTTGAGACTCTCTTGAATTCAACATGGTTTTCCATATTATTTAGGTTATAGAGATAACTTTTCAATTAAAATTTTTAGTTACAAATGACCTACTAAGAACATTATTTGTCTTAAGATATTGAGGAGGGAGGAAGAGAAAAAGAAAGATTTAGATAAAATGAAGGATCATTGTAGGCAGTTTTGATAAATGATTAAGCTTTTTTGTTAGTCAACATTTGACTCTATAAAATTCATATTAAGTTATCACATTACTAAAGAATTTTTTTATCACTTGATACATTGACTTTATCTACAATGTAGGGTAAAAATTTCCATTAGTTGTATGTGAAAATGAGAACCATTATGGTATGAATTTATATGAACTAGGGAGAATGTTAAGAGGAAAGAAAAGATATAAAATAGTTTGATAGAAAATATGAAGTGTAATGACATCCTTTTTAAAGTTTTTATATCTCATTACCTACCTTGATTACTATTCTTTGTGATGTTTCAATGAATACCATAAATAATCTCAATGTTTTAACTAGTTTTAATTTATATGTATATTTAGACCAACTCTTCTATTTATGAAGAGACATTTGAATTTACCTAAATCTAAATAGATGCTTCAAGCAAGAGAGTATTAAAATGGTTCACTTAAATGAATGTACATCATAATTTCTAAAGGTTACATGGTCTTTTTTCAAATGGCGCCCTTCCATGGCTCAACATTATTTGATATTAAAGTTTTCTAGGAAGATTATAATCCTTTAGTATCTCCTCTAAGATAATTTTATGATCAAATAATATACATAATAGCTTGATGATAGAGATCTATGTGAGAATCTTTTTTTTCAAATGATGCCCTTCCCTGGCTCAACATTATTTGATATTAAAGTTTTCTTGGAGGATTATAATCCTTTAGTATCTCCTATGAGATAATTTTATGATCAAATCATATACATAATAGCTTGATGGTAGAGATATATGGGAGATTCTTACTTAGGTTATTCACAAAGTTGTATTGGCTTGATGGTTGGACTTTGAGGTGGCCACTTAGAGGTTATCATCGATCTACTAGTGAAAAAAATACTTGGATTATTACTTTAATGGTAATGGTAGGCACCTTATTTTTTACTCATTGGATACATGATTAGTTTTATACTCATTAGTATCATTGTTATTATTAGTATTTTTTTTTAGTTTTGTCCATTCAAATAGTGCTACAATACGACTGTAATAGTGATAACATTAAAATTCATGAAAGATGAGAAGAATGATGCATGCAAGAAAACAAACCGTAAAGATGATATTATTTCTTTCTATTCATTTATTTATATTTAGGATCTTATATGTTTCCTAGGATTTCAAACTATTTATGATTCCAAGCAATTTCTATCCTATCTCTTACACTTCTAAAACAAAATATTCTCTCATATGGTCCCTTCAATATTAATTATAAAGTTTGGTTGTGTACCTTCTACAAATTAATTTCATGTGGGGAATCTTAACGTCATAAGCATGTCCAAAAAAATACATTAGAGATAACCTTTAATATGTAAAAAACTAAGGAACAGATGGAGAGAAATGATGAATGGTGAAGAAAATTCAACAATGGAGATTTTTCTTAGAGGAATGGTAGGAGGAAATGGTATAGAGAAGCATTAAACCTGGCCAATCAAGGAGGGACTCAAGGAAAAATGCCATAAACATAACAATCGAACTTCCTAAGGAAAACAAAGAGGATGCAGTGATATGGGAGAAATTGATGGTTATTGGTAGATTCATGGAAGACCGTTTGAAGAGAAAATTGATCAGAGAATGGGTTTGGGAGCAATGGAGTAAGGAAGTTGTTGTCAAATTTATTCCTAAGGGCTTTTTCATTGTATATTCAAAAATGTTGAGGAGTGAGAATAGATCCTCAAAAAAAATTGGAATTTATGGTTGCTTCCTCTATATCTGCAACCTTGGCAAAAAAGCTTCAATCCAACAACTTTAGTGGTGTAACAGAAGCCCATATGGATTTGGTTGTACAATTTACTATTAGAGTATTGGGGAGATTCTAGTTTGGAATGCATAAGGAAATCTTTGGGAACAATTTTGGAGGTTAATGAAATAATTATTGATAATGATTCCTATCTATATGCACATATGAAGATTGTGGTAGTTCAATCCATTCCTTCCTTCATTTTTGTGAATCAAGGAAATTGTTCTTGGAAAAAATAGGTTGAAATTGAACCATCTTCCATGGTGTGTGATAGATGTGGCCTGAAATCTCATTCCAAGGCAAACTATTAGGTATTTGTGAAGCCTGCCAAAGCATGGTTACCTAAGAAAAATCTATAGAAAAGGGTTTAGAAAACTATTACGAAGGAACCATAAAATCCACCTCTATCTACTTTGACTGTCATTTCGATGGAGGAAAGAGAATGCTCTAGACATGTTCAAGGGAAGGAGGATAAATTGAAGATTCCAACAGAGATTCAAAATCACAAGGCTCATTCAAATTTAGAGATAGAATATGACATGGATTTGTTGAAAAAATTTCAGTCAGGTGATGATTTGGAAAATATAGAACTGAGAGTCATAAGTCAATTGACTAATGGGAAAATCCAAAGTGGAAGGGGGAGGAGATTGCACAAGCAGTTAATGTTAGAATTCTTCAGAATAACTGAGAGGGGGGGGTGAATCAGTTATCCAAGGTCCAAATGCACTAATAATACTTTTTCTCAAATTATAGTGAATCCATAAACTTTTCATCCATTCAAGCTTAAATCAATCATCTTAGAAAATTAAAGTAAATCAATATGTAGGGATAAAACATGCAAGATCAACACATGACACAATGATTTATGTGGAAACACAATTTGGGAAAAAACACCAGTAACATGCTACTTGATTTTTACTCTTCTAAAGTGATGCCCTGTTAAAAGCCTACCTTGATAAAGGCTTACAACACACTGTCAAATGTGACCTTGTTAGAGGATTTCACCTTACTATTAGGAATGGGCCTAATCAAAGGACTTTAGAACATTCACTTGGAATGTCACCCTATTAAAGGATTTAAACCATGGCTATTAAACCAACCTAAGTCCATAGGATTTAAACTAACTGTTACAATTGCTAGAAAGTAACAATAATGGCTTTTTGATTTGATACAACTTACAACATATCTTTTAGATTTCAGATCACACTTCAGCTCAATCCTTTGCTTAGCTTTAATCACTTCAGCTCTGATAGCTTGTTATCTCAAGCTTCATCTCCTTGAGTCTTCTTACTCATCATACCAATGCAATCATATCTGTGGTCATCTGTTGAAGTAGAGTAACTGTTCCTTCTTACTCCTTAGCACCTCCTTCAACACTTTATACTTTTATGCTTGACCTCTCCTCTCTCTTTGCTTCGCGACCTTGTTATTCCTTAAATAGAAATCTGGATTGCCTTTGCCGCTCGATTCTCCCTCTCTAAATTTAGGGTTTCATATGGATTAGGTAGGATACAATGTATCTACCCCATATCTTGCTCTTATCTAGAAACTTCGTCTAGAGTCCAGTTGTATTCTCAAAAAAAATGTTCTACATGGTGTTCTGTGCCACCAGCTCATCACTCTTATCTTCTATTTAATTCACAGAATTCAAGATAACAACCTTGTCAGCTCAGATCTGACGAATCTTCGATCTTTGAAATAATGCAGCAACTCGACACTATTGGTTTACTGATGCTCGGCATCTCTATGTTACTCAACACTTGTATTTGCTCGACACTTTTTTCTGCTCGACACTTGTATCTACTCGGCACTTGTATTTGCTCAACACTTGTTTCTGCTCAGCACTTGTATTTGCTCGGCACTTGTATCTACTTGGCACTTGTTTTTGCTTGGCACTTGTATCTACTCAGCATTTGAAGTTCACTCGACACTTACTAAAGTTGAACTTGCTCGGCTTCAACTAGGAATTTGTTTGGCACTTACTAGCTTGCTTGACTCTCTCTCTCTAATGAACTTAGTTAGGCTTTACAAATGACTTAGCTAAAACCTTGCATCTTTGATATGTTTCAGTGTGCCCATTTTCTGTGTCTTAGAGTATGTCATCAATACACTTTTTCATCAATGGCTTAGCTGATCCTTGTACTTCATTACAACATCATAACTTCAACCTTTCTCTAGGTGTTCTGGTTACATCTTATTGATTGCCTCCTCCTTGTCAATCAACCATTTGATAGTGTTTGGATCACTAAAGCAATTGTCATTCCTGCAAGTAGCAAGTTTGACATCAATGACCAAACAATGATTGAGAACATTCTTTACCAGTTCCATTACTTCCATTACATTTTATATATGATCATTTCCAACAATCTCCCTCATGATCTTTTCAATTATTTCCAACAATCTCCCTCATGATCTTTTGAATCATTTCCAACAATCTCCCTCTTTGGCATTAATGGCAAACCAAATTGATCAATTGATCAACTTAGTTACCACCAGGATTGTATGTGTTATCTTTACTACTGCATCCTTACTACTGATCTATATATCTCCCTCTTGCTTTGTATTGATCAGTTTTCTGCGTATTTCTCCCTCTTTGACATAAATTCCAAAGATGTAGCATCTTTAACATGTGAATTATAAGCTTTGCATCTCATGTTTTCTCCCTCTATCACCATGCTTGTGACTGATTTGGAGTTTCTACTCCTGCTATCATCCTCTACATCATTCTTCTGATATTTCAATGATTTGTTCCTGTTGATGCAGGGCAGCTTCCTTGTTGTTTTATACTCCTTGAGTTATGGGCATTACCCCCAACTTGCCTCTAAGATATTCATAAGCATCCTTGGGCAATGGTCTGGTGAAGATATCTGCAGTTTGTTCCTTTGTATGAATGTACTCCAACTTCACTTGTTTGTCTTCTACCAATTCTCTGACATAGTGATACTTGATTGCAATATACTTGGTTTTTGCATGCATTGCTGGATTTTTGGATATGTTTATAGCACTTGTATTATCACAATACAATATCACAGGTTTAGTTACTTCTTCTTTCATTCCTTTCAATAGATGTGTGAGCCACACAATGTTTGTGAAATTGATTGCTGATACCACATATTCTGATTCTGCAGTGGACTGGGATGTGCATGTTTTTTTCTTGCTGGTCCAAGTAACTAGCCTTTTACCTAAAAATAATGCACCTCCACTTGTGCTTTTTCTATCATCAATGTTACCTCCACAATCTGCATCTGTATATGCATTGAGTTCAAACTTCTCATTCTTTTTGTAATATAGACCAAAGTTATCAGTTCTTTTGAGATACCTCATTATTCTTTTTACTACTATGAGATTATTTTCTTTGGGATTAGTAGAGAATCTAGCCACTATTCCAACTGCTAATGATATGTCTGGTCTGCTATGTACAACATATTGTAGTTTTCCAATTATAGATCTGTACATTGCTTGATTGACTTCAGTTGATACATCATTTTTGGATAGCTTATTTCCTATTGCCATTGGTGTGCTAACTGGTTTGGACTCCTCCAATCCAAACTTTTTAAGTATCTCTTTGATGTATTTTGATTGTGTCACAAATATACCATATTTTAGTTGATGTAGTTGCAATCCAATAAAGAATTTGATCTCTCCAAACATAGACATTTCAAACTCATGTTTCATTTTGTCAACAAAGCCTCTGCAAAACACTTCCTTTCCTCCAAAAACTATGTCGTCCACAAAGATCCTAGATACAATAATATCCTTACCTTCTTCTGATTTGATGTATATGTTGTTGTTATCATCAATTCTTCCAAATCCTATTTTCACTAGATACTTGTGAAGTCTCTCATACCATGCTCTGGGTGCTTGTTTCAAACCATAGAGTGCTTTATGTAATTTATAAACCATATCCCTATTGTTCTCATCAACAAATCCCTCTGGTTGTTCAATATAGACTTCTTCTTCTAGTATACCATTTTAAAAAGTAGACTTTACATACATGTGATAAACTTTAAAACCTTATGCAAGTAAAGTTCTTACTCCTTCCATTCTAGCAATAGGAGCGAATGTTTCCCTATATTCTAATCCTTCTTCTTGAGCATAACCATTGCATACTAGTCTAGCTTTGTTTCTATTAATCTCACCATTCTCATCTAGCTTGTTTGTGAATACCCACTTGGTGCCAATCACATTCTTGTCAACTGGTCTGGGAACCAAAATCTAGGTTTTGTTCTTCTTTATTTGATCAATCTCTTCTTCCATAGCTTTATACCAGTCATCATCTTGTAATGCACCATATACTATCTTAGGTTCAAGTTTTTTGATTAGACATGATTCATGTCTTAGTCTATTCCTTGTCATTGGTCTTGCATCTTTGTCACCAATTATCTGTTCAACAGGGTGATGTCTTTTTACATATTTGGATAATCTTGGTTCTTTCCTTGTTTGCATGATTGATCTTTCAGATTCAGGGTCACTATGCACTTCGTTGTCAGGTTGTTCTTCATCTATTTCATGTGTACTGACTTCAAGATCAGATTGTGCATTTTCTTCATTCTGTAACTCAGCTTCTAAATGTAACTCGGCATTCACTGGTTGTGACTCAGCTAAAACTGAAATTTTTTGTTGAGTTTCAATTTGATTGATAGCATCCTCATCAACAAGCATTCCTTCATAAGAATACATAAAGGTTCAATATTCGTTCATTCTCTTTGGTTCTTCAGCTTGGACTTCTATATGCTCATCAAAGGTTACGTTTTTACTTTCCACAATTTTGTTAGTGTTAGTATTCAAACACTTGTATGCTTTACTTCTAGTGGAGTAACCAAGGAATGTATTACCTTCATCAATTTTTTCATCAAATTTTCTATTTCTAGCATCTTTAAGGATAAAGCATTTGCAACCAAATACTTTGAAATGTTTTACATTGGGTGAGTGAGCATACCATAATTCAAAAGGTGTTGCACTAGTACCTTTCTTGACTTGTACTCGGTTCAGTGTATGAACAGCTACACTTATAGCTTCTCTCCAGTATTTTAGAGCAACAGTCTTATCCATCATTAATGTTCTGGCATAGTCAATCACAAATCTATTTCTTCTCTCAGCAATTCCATTCTGTGGGGGAGTTCTAGGAGCTAATGTTTGTCTTTCGATTCCTTTGTCATTACAAAATATCTCGAATTCATTTGATGTGAATTCTCCACCTCAGTCTAATCTCAAGCATTTCAAACTTTTTTCTGTTTCCTTTTCAACTCTAGCCACATACCACTTAAACATTTGAAAAGCATCAAATTTTTGTTTTAAGAACATAACAGTCATCATCCTAGAATAGTCATCAACAAACAACATTATGTATTTATCTCCTTTGTAGCTTTGTACTTCCATTGGACCACATAAGTTAGTATGAACTAACTCAAGTACTTCTTTAGATGTATAGTTTTTTCTTTTGAAACTTGACTTTGTCATCTTTCCTAGCTGACATTGTTTGTACATGATATTGTTAGGTTTTTTCAATTTCGGTAAACCTCTAACTTTCTTCATTTTACTGATATTGACCAGATTGTCAAAGTTGACATGACATAGCCTTCTATGCCATAACTACTCATCATCAAATTTTCCAACAAAACAAGAAACATCATCCATGTCAAGGTAAAACAGATTAATTCTTGTTAGATCTCCTTTTCCTATCAATTTGCCATCAGTATCATAGATTTTTGCAATTTTGTTTTCAAATTCTACTTTTCATCCTACATTGCCTAACTGTGAGACACTCAACAAATTGTAGTTTAATCCTTCAACATAGTATGCATTATCACATGAAATTTGTTCTGTAAGCTTAATGGAGCCTTTTCCTTTTATTTGACATGGAGCATCATTACCAAATCTAATACTATTTCCATCATACTTAGTAAAGTTAACAAACTTACTTTTGTCTCCTATCATGTGATGTGAGCATCCACTGTCTATGATCCATCTGTCATTTTTGTTCATACATGTTACTAGCACTGTAGGTTCGTCTTCATCGGAGTAATCCTTCATGGCTACATAAACAACTTCATCATCATTATCATCAGAATTCTCTTCAGTAATATAACACTTCTTGCCTTTGTCTTTGTAATCCTTCTTGTCATCTTCTCTTCTATATTTATATTTGTTGCCTTCCTTGTAATCATTTTTCTGTGTACACCTTGCAACAATATGTCCTACTTCATTTCAATTGAAACAAATGATAGGCATCTTACCTTTGAATTTTCCTTTGCCTCTATGAAATCTTCTAGCTAGTAATGCTTCCAATTGTTCCACATCTTCCTCATCAGTGCTACTGTCACTGGATACATATTTCATTTTTTTTTCCTTTCTTTTATTTTACCTGTTCAGCATCTTTCAGTGATAGCTTGGCCTTGAAAGTAGATTCAACATTCTTAGGTCTATAGTTATCAAAGTTAGATAACTCAAATGCAGTCAATCTACCCACTATTCCTTCAAAACTTAGATTGTTTCCTGGTACACATCTTAGTTCTTATATTGTTGATACTCTAATAGCATAGGTAGGGAGCAAGGTTCTTAAGAACTTACTATTAACTTTATCTTCATCCAACTAACCACTCAAACATGTTATTGCACTTACTACTTCCTTTATTCTTGTGCCATATTGAGCAGCATTCTCACTTTCCTCCATTTTCATATCATCAAACTTTCCTCTGAGACTTTCTCTATTTTCTCTTTGGACATTCTGATCTCCTCCATAGATGTCTGATAGTGCTTTCCACATTTTGAATGTAGTGTCACATCCTTTGATATCATCAAATTCAGCATAGTTGAGTGTAGAAGCAATCTCGAGCATTGTCTGATTGTGTTCCTATTTGTTTTTCAAATCTTCTGCAGTAAGAGTACCAATTGGATCAACATGTTCAGTAACAATTGAAATTTGGGCATAATCTCCTATGGATCCAAGATGTAGCTTCATCAAACTTTTCCATGAAACAAAGTTGTCTTTGTTGAGCTTAGGGACTTCTCTCTTAGGCATTCTGATCTTTTCTACTTCTAGTCCCTTTAAACTAAATCGAAAGTTTAGCTCTGATACCAATTGTTAGAATTCTTTAGAATAACTGAGAGAGGGGAGGGGGGGGGGGGGGGGGGGGGGGTGGTGTGAATCAGTTATCCAATGTCCAAATGCCCTAATAATACTTTTTCTCAAATTATAGTGAATCCATAAACTTTTCATCCATTCAAGCTTAAATCAATCATCTTAGCAAATTATAGTAAATCAATATGCAAGGATAAAACATGCAAGATCAACACATGACACAATGATTTACGTGAAAACCCAATTTGGAAAAAAACACCAATAACATGCTACTTGATTTTCACTCTTCTAAAGTGATACTCTATTAAAAGCCTGCCCTGTTAAAGGCTTACAACACACTGTTAAATGTGACCTTGTTAGAGAATTTCACCATACTGTTAAGAATGGGCTTGATCAAAGGACTTTAGAACATTCACTTGGAATGTCACCCTGTTAAAGGATTTACAACATGGCTATCAAACCAACCTAAGTCCATAGGATTTAAACTAACTGTTACAATTGCTAGAAAGTAACAATAATGGCTTTTTGATCTGATACAACTTACAACATATCTTGCAGGTTTCAGATTACACTTCAGCTCAATCCTTTGCTTGGCTTTAATCACTTCAGCTCTGACAGCTTGTCATCTCAAGCTTCATCTCCTTGAGTCTTCTTACTCATCATACCAATGCAATCATATCTATGGTCATCTATTGAAGCAGAGTAACTGTGCTTTCTTACTCCTTAGCACCTCTTTTAGCACTTTATACTTTCATGCTTGACCTCTCCTCTCTCTTTTCTTTGTGACCTTGTTATTCCTTAAATAGAAATTTGGATTACCTTTGCTGCTCGATTCTCCCTCTCCAACTCTAGGGTTTCATATGGATTAGGTAGGATACAATGTATCTACCCCATATCTTGCTCTTATCTAGAAACTCCGTCTAGAGTCTAGTTGTATTCTCAAAAAAAAATGTTCTACATGGTGTTCTGTGCCACCAGCTCATCACTCTTATCTTCTATTTAATTTACAGAATTAAAGATAACAACCTTGTCGGCTCAGATCTGACGAATCTTTGATCTTTGAAGTAATGCAGCAACTCGGCACTATTGGTTTACTGATGCTCGGCACTTGTATCTGCTCAGCACTTGTATCTGTTGGGCACTTGTTTCTGCTCGGCACTTGTATCTGCTCGGCACTTGTTTCTACTCGGCACTTGTTTTTTCTCAGCACTTGTATCTGCTCGGCATCTAAAGTTCACTCGGCACTTACTGAAGTTGAACTTGCTCGGCTTTAACTAGGAATTTGTTCAGTACTTACTAGCTTGCTCAGCTCTCTCTCTCTCTAATGAACTTAATTAGGCTTTACAAATGACTTAGCTAAAACCTTGCATCTTTGATATGTTTCAGTGTGTCCATTTTCTGTGTCTTAGAGTATGTCATCAATACACTTTTTCTTCAATGGCTTAGCTAATCCTTTTACTTCATTACAACATCATAACTTCAACCTTTCTCTAGGTGTTCTGGTTACATCTTATTGATTGCCTCCTCCTTGTCAATCAACTATTTGATAGTGTTTGGATCACTAAAGCAATTGTCATTCCTGGAAGTAGCAAGTTTGACATCAATGACAAAACAATGATTGAGAACATTCTTTACCAGTTCCATTACTTCCATTACTTTTTGTATATGATCATTTATGAAAATCTCCCTCATGATCTTTTCAATTATTTCCAACAATCTCCCTCATGATCTTTTCAATCATTTCAAACAGTTAAGAGAGGAAAGGGCCAAGGAAAAAGAGATTTTCAATGTGATAGATTTCAGGAAGAAGACCAAGGGAGAGGGGATCTCCCTTGGAGAGAAATGAAGATTGTTACTTGGAATGTCAAGGGCCTTTTGTCTCCTAATAGAAGATTCTTGATAAAATGAGCATTATTTAAATTTGATAGTGATATTGCTCTTTTGTAGGAAGCAAAATTATGTTTGGACAAAGCTCTTAGCTTTCTTCGCCCATGCAATAATTATGAAGGATACTTTCAATCTGCTAATGGATCGGCGAGGGGTTTGGAATTTCTATGGAAGATAGAGTCTGCTTAAATGCACGAATCGTAAAAACATGAAAATTGGCTATATGGTTGAGTTGTATGCAAAAAGGATAATCTTAATTTTCATATATTTAATGTTTATGGTCTGATCAAAATGGAGGCCAAATCTCAGTTGTGGACAACTATATCTTCTAAGATTTCTAATATTAGGGATGATAAATATATAGTTGTTGGAGATTTTAATGCAATTTTGGATTTGGGGGACAAGGTGGGAAGATTGAGAATGTCAAATCAGGTCATGGTTGATTTGAAGGATTTCGTGTTTTGGAATAATTTATTTGATGTGGTACCAACTAATGACAGATTCACTTGGACTAACGAAAGCTCAAATTTTTCTAAGATTTCTGATAGGCCATTCTGGCTCAATTCCTCCATCATTCTGGATGCAAGCATTCTCCCTTTTTCCCTTTTTGATCATTTCCCTATTTAGTTGAGTTTTTTGAATGATGTTAATAGTCCTAAAGGAAGCTTTCATTTCCATAATATGTGGTGGAGGGACAAGGATTTTATTACCAATGTGGAAGGTTGGTGGAAAGATAGTAACTTTTATAAGGGAACTTCAAGCTACACTTTTGTTCAAAGACTTAAGTGGATCAAAAATAAAATCAAATTCTAGAATAACAACTCATTCAAAAATATTTTCCAAGAAAAGCTTAGAGTGGAGGCTAAATTGGAAGATCTCAACCAGATTGTATTTAAAGTTGGTATGTCTAAGGAGGAATTTGAAAAAGATCAATCTCGTAAAAATGAATTGATGGAGTTATTGCACAAAGAAGAAATCTACTAGAGAGATAAGTCAAGGGAGATATGGATTTAGGAGGGGAATTTGAATACAAAACTGTTTCATGCCTCTGTCAAATCTAAGAGAGTTTCAAATAGTATTAACTGCAAAAAAAAATGAGTAGGGGAGAGTTTTGATACCCCCAAGAAATAGAACATATTGTGATTGAGCATTTTCAATTTTTATGAGGAGCCTCAAATGATATAGAGATTCAAAATTCTTCAGACTCTCTAATAGTGATATACAAAATCATAAAGGATGAGGATAACTCATGGCTCATGCGGCCTTTTTCTTTCAAGGAAATAAAAAAGTTACCTTTGATAATCCTTCCTACAAAGTGGTAGGCCAAGATGACTTTCCCTCAAAAAAAAATTTAAAATGTTGGAATTTCATGGGTTCTGATCTTCTCAAAATGGTGGAATATTTTAGGAAACAAGGGTGTTTTGTAAAGGAGTTGAATAATACGATTATCGCTTTGATTCCTAAGAAATATGAGTGTCTTTCTATGCATGATTTTCATATTATCTCACTTTGTAATGCTCTTTACAACATATTATCTAAAGCGTTGGCAAATAGACTCAAGGAGATTCTTCAAAAGATTGTCTTTGTAGAACAACATGAGCTCATTGCGGGTGGCAAAATTGTGGATAACATTCTTATGGCAGGTGAGTTAGTTCATAGTTTATACTCCTCGAAGAAACCATGTATGATTGTCAAGCTTGATGTCAGCAAAGCATATAATAAAGTTAGATGGCCATTCCCATGGCAAGTTCCTTCTAGAATTGGTTTCTCACAAGAATGGATTAGATGTATATCTTTTTGTATGTCGTCACTTTATTTTTCCATATTTGCTAATGAGTCGGTTTGTGGATATTTTTAAGCTAATAATGGGTTGCATCAAGGAGATCCTTTGTCCCCTTTACTTTTTGTATTGATGGCCAAAATTTTGGGTAGACAAATCAAAAAATAGACCTCGATTGGTAGATGGAAAGGTATTTTTGTACACAATGGGTTGGAGCCATTGTCACATTCTCAATTTTCAAATGATGCAATTTTGTTTGGGGAGGCAACTACTCAGGAGGTGAAGATTATCAAAGAAGTGTTGGATACTTATGCAAGGGAATCGGGTCAGTGCATGCAAACATTCATAAATCAAAGATTTATTTCCTCAACACTACTTGTCATAGGAGGAATGTCATTTCAATGATTTTTGGTTTTGAGCAAGGTATTTTCCCAATTACATATTTAGGGATACCTTTGTTTGCAAGCCAAATAGATAAAAGCTTTTGGAGAACATTATTAACAAGTGTCGGGGAAAAACTTCATCATGGAAAAATAGATGACTACCTCAGACGGGGAGATTTTAATAATGAAATCCATTTTATCTACTATCCCAATATATTATTTGCCAGTTTATAAATTCCCTAGCAGAGTGATTAATGGCTTGGAGAGTATATTCAAGAAGTTTCTTTGGGAAGGCACAAAGGATGAGAAGAAGATTCCCCTTTATCAATTGGGATACTGCTTGCTTGGCAAAAGAGGATGGGGGAGCAGGTCTTCAAAAAATGTTCCTCTAGAATCAGGCTTTGGGAGTGAAGTTGATTTGGAAGTTGTATAATTCTCCTAAGAAACCATGGTGTAGGATTATGGTTTCTAAGTATCTTGATAGTTGGGATTCAGATAGAATTTTGACGATAGCTAATGCACCAGTGGCATTTCATATCTAGAAACATATTTGGGATAGCCAAGAGGTAATCATAGGGCACTTAATATGGTAGTTAGGCAATGATAGGAGAGCATGTTTTTGGAGGGACTCTTGGAATTGTGAAGCCTATATTGATTCTTTCCTTATGGATAAAGATTGGGTCAACTCAACGGAAGCATCAAAAGGCATTTGGGTAGTAGATTATATGTTCTTTGAATCTTCAACCTCAATGAAGGCAAGGTGGAGGAGAATAGGTGTTGACTCTTCGTAGCAATCCAATTTACTACAAAATATTCTCCAACATGAAACGTTGATTAGATCTTCTTCAATAGATACTTTAATTTGGTCTACCACTAAATCAGGGACTTATAAAGTTAATCTAGGATATGAACTCCTTAGAAAAAGAAATTATAACAAATTTTGGCCATACAAATTATGGTAGGGCAAAGGTCCTCTACCAAAGGTTGGAGCCTTTCTATGGGTTGCATTAAACGACATGATTCTAATAGGCAATAGATTGAAGATTATAGGTATTGAGGGCCCTCACTGGTGTATCCTTTGTAGAAAGGTAGAAGAGTTCCACGAGCATTTATTTTTTTGGTGCCCGTATGCTTGCGAATGTTGGGATTGGTTATTAGGTAGTTTGCAGTGGCCAACAGTCAAAAATAGCTCTTTTCTAGATTTTCTTACTTCATGGCCTATGGATAAAGCTAAAACTAAATGGGGCCTTCTTTGGATTATAAGCACGTCAATGTTGGTGCGGCACATATGGAAGAAGAGAAATGATAGGATATTCAAAGAGAAAATTTTGTCAATGAATGAGTTAAAAAAAAAAGGATTCATGCAACAATCGAGGAAATCTTCATCTCTAAATCTCATGGTAAAAGATATTATTTTCAATTAAGTTGGGATTTTGACATGGAGAGGATTTGGCAATTCAATCTATGTAATGTTCAAATGAGTTTAAAACAGAAGGGATAGAAGAGCAACACATTATGGCAAGCACCTCTATCAGGTTGGATGAAGTTGAATTTTGATGGAGCTAGTAGAGGAAACCTAGGTAAAAGTGAATTGGGAGCTCTCATCAGAGATGAGAATGGTAAGATTGTATGTGGCATCACACGAACTGCTGGTATTACTACCATTAATCTAGCAGAAATATCAACTTTGGAAGTCCATCACAAATAATTATCAACGGAGTAGTAGGAGCTGAATTTTGCAATTGGAAACTTGCTAGTTGGCTATCAAGGATAGATGCGACTATCAAATTGTTGTAGGACCTTCATCTTCAACATGTTTTCAGAGAAGGGAATAAGGCAACAAATTTTTTTGCTAATTTGGGGGTAGAATCCTTGAAAAAATTGGAGTTTGGTCAGGACACAGTAATTCTTGTGGGTCTAAGCGATGTCTTATCGGTAGACGTAGCTACTCTTTTGAGGGCTAAAATCGGCTGATGGAGTTAAAAGTAGAGGGCATGCCAGTAGTGAGGTGAAAGTTGGAATATAATTCTATGGTACTCCATATCTCTTTTTAGATCCATCATATCTGCAATATGGATTTGTTCTAGATTTTGTGTAGGCTAGGTGCTCGATTTAAATCGACCATTCTTCATTCAGTAATTAAGGAGAGGAGTCATGGGGACATTCTTGGTGTTCACTACAAATGTTCGCAGGTGGAGGGGTGGGAGGAGAGACTAGAGTTACAGATCAATGGGATATCTAAGAAGGCAAATGACCATGAAAATGAGACTATCATCATATTGTTGGGAGTTGACTATTAGGGAGGTGGTCACATACATGATGGTACGCTGGTTCATGACTTGTTCTAGCTGATCATTCAGATTTTAAGCCATCCATTGACAACCTATGAAATGATTCATAGGATTGTTAATGAGATGTATCTGGAGGTTATGAATGTCATGGAGTTGATTGATTCTAGTTTATCTGGTGGTGACCTATTGGGTTTATTTTACTTGGAGGCAGAAGGTAAGAAAAAGATAATGAAGAAAACTTGGTCACTCTTCAAGTCATGTGTGATGACTTGGAAAATGATTTGAGTAAATTTGAGATTTTTAACCAAGTTAATGGTAATATTTTCCTAGCTGAGGTAGTAGAAAGGATGGTCAATATTAGTATTGGCATTGGATACTTGATCCATTGAACTTTGGTTGGTTTGGTTTCTGTTATGTAAGAGGAATAAAGATCTTTAGATCCATATGTAAGTCTTTTTTGATAAATTAAAAGGGTACTGCCCCTAGGCAGAACTTGCCCAACAAAAAAAAAAAAAAAACTAAGACAAGTTTCACTACTTACTATATATTAGCATGTGTGTGTGGCTATGTGAGAAAGAAAGAGTGAATGCAAGCGAAAAAAAAAAGATACTAATGTAATCTTTAACTAAAAAATTATCTATATTTTATTTTTAAAGTTTATACAAATCATATACATAATAAAAATTAACATATAAACATAAGATAATTATTAAAAACACAATATATTTAAGACATACCAATAATTATGTATAATAAAAATATAACATTGTCTTGATTAATACTTAACTATTAGTTTTATAATATAAAATATTAAAATTGAACAACACCAAATATTTTAGTAACAAATTTATGCATAACGATTGGATTTTACACAATCAGTAGCTCCACTCTCTCATGTGTACATCCATTTGGCTGAAGCTAATGGCACTATCGCCAATAATTAAAAAGCAAATGCATGGCGCTGGAGGAATCGAGGAATTTGTATTAGTGGCGGTGGAGGAATCAAGGAATTTAAAGAACAAAAGAAGCATATTCATCATTTAAATGAATTTTCGACGCAATCCATAGAGAAGGCGCCAACAAACGTGCCAGAACTTTACGCGGGCTCGACAAGGGAATGGATCCGTTAACCCACCAAACAAATCAGATATTTTTCGACCCTAAAATATCACGACAGCTCACACGCATTCATCCATGCAACGTGTTAAAACACTCTAATCCAAACATGCGTTTTGTTTGAGCCGGCAACATATGGGATTTGACCCTGCCGAACTTGTGATGTCTATCTTTATTAACGGTCACAAATCAACTAAAAAGCATGTAAACAGGCAAATCCTCTCTGGCTAGTTCACAACCCCAGCTTCTGACCCATCTCAATAATATCGGTTCATTCCATTATCCTCGAGAAGACCGAAAGCTTTGACCTTTTCTCCTCAAAATCGCATCGACTGGTCCACGCATTCCAGAACACCTTATAAATTACTTGTATATAAAGTGCCTCTTACAACAAAGCGGATACCATATTTCGTTCACTAGAGTTGAGTTGAACAATTTTGATCTGGCCTTTTAATTATAGGTTTTCATGGCGCTCATGGGGAAGAATGGAAGAAAACGTCAGCGGTTCGAGTCCGAGGAATATGGCAGCAACCCATCGATCTGTGTTGAAGGCGAAGAAAATCCAGGAAAGCGGATCTGCGAGGAGTCTAATTGTGGAAACGTGGATATGCTCTCTGAAATAATGTCTGGCGATGTGCATTGCCCACAGGAAAGCATTCATGAAGATCTGGTTTGTGATATGATGAAAAAGCTCGAAGAAGAAATCATTTCGAGCTCCTCACATGAAGATATAAGTGTGAATAAATGTGAATCTCATCAAGTATGTGAGAAACTTGAAGAGAGTGGAGATGAAGCGGAGTCTGTGTACTTTAGAGAGGAATTGAAAAAGGTTGAATGTGAATTTAATGCATTTTATGGTGATCTGAACGATCTTTCGTGGGGCAGTGAGATGGATAATCTTGAGTATTATTTTGAGGACTATGGTTTCTTCGAATGTCTTGAAATGGAGAGAGATGTTGAACACCAGCTTCTGCTGCAGAAATGTTGGGGTGATAATGATACCGAAGGGTGTGACACTCGGGATTTGATCGCTGTCCAGGATTGTAGTTTGTTTTAAAATTAAGCCGTAAAGATTGAAGAGAGCTTCAATTGGGAAGAAATGCTTCTCAAGTGATAAGATGTATGAAAATTCTTAAAATTTCAAATTTTCTGTTTGGGCGCAGCAAATTTGAATTGGGAATAATAATATAATAGGTATATGTATTTCAATTTTGGATCAAAATGAGCATTTGCAATTCTATCTTAATAGAATAAACATTCCTATTCCAGTTTTGTTTATTTAAAAAAACACAAATTTCATAAATATTTGGATCCGTGAATTCCTCATCAAATTCTGGCGGAACCAAAAGAGAATAGGAATATGTATCCCTATTTTCTATTCCAGAATAACAATTCCTATTTCCATATTTGTATTCCCATAGCCAAATGGACCCTATAATTGAATATTAATGTATTTATAATTACAAAGATGAAAAACATATATGTGAAGTTGGGGATACATGTTCTTGTTTGTCAAGTAGCATTGTGATGTACGTTAAAAAGGTGTATTTAAATGAGCCACTCGAGTGTTATCCAAGGCATTTAGTTTAAGAATGAAGAAAATATAATGCAATTTAATTTGATGTAGTTTTCAAATGTTAAGATAACTTTTTTTACCGTTAAATTTTTTAATAGTTAGAGTGACCTAAAATAGCTAGTTCCTTCTCCAATATTTCATTCTCTCTATCTGAACTTTCATTTCTCATTATTAGATTGTTGAACTCATCTCTTATATCTTGCAATTCCTCAGTAGTCTTATTAAGATGTGCATGTAAGGTACCAACTTATTGTTCATATTTGAGGAGTTCATATTCTTTATCCTTTAAGGCATGATCCTTGGATTTTAGGGCATCTTTAGCAATCTTCCTTGCTTCCTCAATATATTTCATGGCTTCAAATTCCCAATGATAGATAATGCTTCTAACTCCCTCTTGACATCATTTTTGTTCTTATGTTGTTTCTCAAGTTCTTGTGACAAAGCCTCAATGGTTTTAGTTTCTTCAGATTCACTATTACTCTATTCTTCTAGTTTGTCATATATCTATTTCCTCTTTTTTCTTGAATGTATTAATTTATCCTTCAACCCTGCAATTCCATTTTTAGCCTATCTAAGTTTCTCTTCAAGATTAGACTCACATAGTGAGAAGATTCCATGTCTCCTTCAAGGGCCTTCCCTAGGATGTTAGGCTTCCTAAAGGGAACCTTGCTCTGATATTGATTGTTAATGCTAGGAGATACTAAGAGTGGGTGGGGGCATGTAGGAGGTTGGTAAAATTAGTATAAACAAAAACATAGATACATTCACCAATAATTTCTACAAGATGTGATATGCAACTAAATTGCCAATAGAGAAGCAAGAAAATAAAAATTCCACGCATGCAACACTTTAACACAAGTATTTTTCATATGAAAATAATTGGTCAGACGAAAATACCACGGTGGGAATTAGTATCTCACAATATCTCATGACTACAGTAATAAGTTGCATTTGTAGAAACATTACATCCTCCAAATTAAGGTTTAGCCCTACTACGGGTATTTAACCATGGTAGGAGCGTATAATAAGATCCATTATGATTAAACCAGATAAGAGGTTTTAGAACCCTTTTGAGAGTGAAAATGTTAGAAGATTTAGCTTGTCAATGTGCTATAATCAATACATGATGGATGATCTAAAAGTCAAACCCAATTCATGATAGATCCAATAAGTTATTGACCAAAACTCTTCTTTATATTGATTCTAACACACTTTACTATCACTACAATATAGAAATTAACATCAACATTTATTGCACATACATGTTTCAATTAGTTTTATATTATTCTTAAAGTTGTTGTGAAAACTTAATGTGTTCTCCTTAGTTGGCTTCAAAAGGAATTCAAATTTTATGAGAAAGCACTATAACCTTTAATTATGTACCTTGATGTCAACACAAATATACCTAACCATTTGACTTGTTAACAAACAAAAAAATCTTATTAGTTTATTGAATCTTGACATCTATACTATCCTAGTTAATTATTCTTCATCTGTAGACTCCATAAAATCCTCACTTTGATAGAAAATATGAAGTGTAGTGAGAGGCTAATAGTATATAATGAATTTGAGATTGTTTTGAATTCAACATAATTTACCATATCATTTAGGTTATACAAGTGATTTTCTAATAAAAATTAGTTACCAATGACCTACTAAGAAGACTTTCTCTTAAGATATTGAGAAGGGAGAAAGAGAGAAAGAAAGATTTAGATAAAATGAAGGACCATTGTAGGCAGTTTTGATAAGTGATTAAGCTTCTTTGTTAGTGAGTACTTGACTCTATAAAATTCATATTAAGTTATCACAATACTAAAGAAGGTAGATATCACTTGGTATATTGACTTTATTGACATTGTATGGTAAACTTTTCCATTAATTGCATGTGAAAATAATAGCCTTTATGGTATGAATTCCTAGGAACTAGGGAAAAAGTTAAAAGGAAAGACAAGATATAAAATAATTTGATAGAAAATATGAATTGTAATGGCATCCTTCGAAGGCTATTATATTTCTTTACCTGCCTTGACTACTATTCTTTATGATGTTTCAATGAATACCTTAAACAATCTAAATATTTTATCTAGTTTTAATGTATGTATATTTAGACCAACTCCTCCATCTATGAAGAGCCATTTGAATTTACCTAAATCTAAATAGACACTTCAACCTAGAGATTATTAAATTTGTTCATTTAAAATGAATGTACAACATGATTTATATCATCTTTCTTAAAGTGATGTCCTTCAATGGCTTGACATTAATTTATATTTAAATTTCTAGGAAGATTATAATCCTTTTGTATCTCCTCTAAGATAGGTTTATGATCAAATCATATACACAATAGCTTAATGATAGAGATGTATGTCAAAATTTTACTTAGGTTATTCACAAAGTTGCATTGGCTTGATGATTGGACTTTTAGGTGGCCACTTGTAGGTTATCGTGGACCTACAAGTGAAAACAATACAACTTGGGCTATTAATTTAATGGCAATGGTGGAGACCTACTTTTTCAATCATTGGATGTACATGATTAGTTGTATACTCATAAATGTCATTGTTATTATTAGCATTTTTGGTTTTAGTTTAGTCCACTTAATAGCCCTACAATATAATAGTAAGAGTAATACCAATAAAATTCATGAAAGATGAGAAAAGTAATTCCTACAAGTGAAAAATCATAAAGATGATATTATTTCTTTCTATTCATGTGTTCTTCCTTGTATTTTTCATACTTTACTATTAAGATTTAGTATCTTATATATTTCCTAGTATTTTTGGTCGACCTATTTATGATTCCAAGTGATTTCTATCCTATCTCTCACACTTCTAAAACAAATAGTTCTCCCATATTATTCCTTCAATAATAATTATAAAAGTTGGTTTTGTCCCTTCTTCATTTCATGTGAGGAATCTTAATGTCATAAACATGTACAACAAAATACATTAGAGTTCATACAAAAGAAGAATTTCCTTTCTCAAACTCAAATTTCTTAATTTTGACCAAGTTTGTTTAATTTTTCTTCTATTGAGGGTTAATAACTTTTCTTGTCATTTTCAAGCATTCTATTCTTTTCACAAAATTTCAATTTAACAACCAATCTTATAATTTCAAAAATTATAATTTCTAGGTCCAAAGTTAAACAAAACAACATTTTAATGCAATACTTCCTTATACAAAAAAATCATGCTTAATTATCTAGTGTAATTTTATCTTAATTTTAACCTTTATCAAAGCTTATTACATGTAATCTTGATGTAAAAATATTTTACTAAAAGATGGGTTTACTCAAATGAGTCTTATGAAGAAAATTGTGAAAATATGACAACTTTACAAACACCACCTTTGATGCCACAAATCTATATCTTTTATTTGTATATTTTGATCCAAACTAATATTTTTGGACTTATGCCTAGATAAAAGATTTTAGAATCCATGATAAAACATCTATCATTTCAAATATTTTACTTTATATTAATATGTTTGAATGTATAAATTATTTGTATATTTAAAATATATTTTAATATTAATCTAAACTTTGGATCTATAAGGCATAGCATTGAACACAAAAATTACATTTGAAAGAGTATTTGTAACAATGTGTATTAAGAATTATAACTACAAATAACTTTTAAGATGAAAAGAACTAAGATAATTTTCCGCTACTTTTAATTTATTAGCATGGTTATAATTTGAACTTTAGTTATGATTAGGCATTCATTCATTGAATGTGTGTGTGTGGGGGGGGGGGGGGGGGGGCGGGGGGCTTGGGGATATATTCTTTATTTATATCATATACCTAATAAAATTCAATAAAAACATAAGATAGTTATTAAAAGGAAGAAATATTTAGGACATACCAATATTTATGTAGGATAAAAGTATGAGTTCATTTTGATTAATACTTAATTATTTTTTAATATAAAAATATAAAAATTGAACAACACCAAGTATTTTAGTAATAGATTTATACAAAACAATTAAATGTTACACTATAAGTAGCCCCAATCTCCCCTAGATGTGTATCCATTTGGAAGAAGCTAATGGCACTATTTACTAACAAGAGCTCCAGTAGAGCTAGAATCCTCACCTATTGTTTAAGAAACATATAGTTAGATGATACATTTCACCCTAAGCTGTATATAAGCATAAATGATATATAATTGTTAGTATTGTTTAAGAAGTCGAAAGGACATAAGGTTTTGTAAATAGTAAATAGTCTTTAAATTTGAGATTTATTTGTATGTTGTACGTAATGTGAAATTGGTTTAGGGGGCATTTTAGTTTGGGTCCAACTTGAATTAATATAGGATTAGGATTAGTTTATTTTAAAATTTTAGATATGGATGAGAACTTTACTCTTGTTTTAATATTTAGAGTTGAAATGTTGCTAATTATTTTAGCTCTAAAGTTTAAAATTTTCTATAATATTAATAAAATATATAAATCTAAAATGCACATTAGCAAAATTACTAGGTTAACCAATTTTAATATTTATTGTATGCACACATTCTGCAATAGTTATACCTAAAATGCTAAACTAAATACTTATCACTAAAATAATTGTTTACAAATTTCATCACTAACTTTTATTTTATTATTAAAACAAAACCAAATAATTTATTACAATTTAAATTATTAAGATTATAATATATTTATTATTTTTCATAAATAATAATTAAGACTACTTTTTTATTTTTTATTTAACACAAAAGTCACTTTGTACATAAAATTTCAATTAATATTATAACAAATCTGATGCTCTTCAACTAGTATCAATGTCATTAGTGCTCATAGATTGATTATAAAACCTAAATGTTAAAATACAAAACATATACAGTTTTTTGAAGACAACTTTCTCTTACATTAATAACTCACCTATATTCCTAAATGACATATATCATACATTAATAACTTACCCATATTTTGAACGAGATTGGACAATTCATATGCAGTGACGTATGACAAAAATTGGTGGAGTATTTAATCCATGTGTTGTCCCAAAATTTTGATGGGTGCCAAAAATGGTAGTGATTTCTTCTATCAACCCATGTGAAGTTCGCTGCTACATGTTATCTATTCAAAGTGCTAGAATCTCAAAGCTTTAATTCTTCATTTCAAACTTTTGTTTGGATTATAGAGGAGGAGAATTTTGAACAATCCATTTTATGGTTTTTGGGATTTTGCTTGGTTGTTGTGTGTCATTGCATTCAATCTCATTTCTATGAATTTTATGATGTCAAGAGTAGTAGGGATGGTTCCTATTAAAGGCCTAGTTAATCTTCAAGTGAATTAAGTTTAGACAGACCATTTTGTTGATCCAACTAATTTTGAGTAGTTCCTATAACTAATCTTGTTCATTAAGCCAAGTCACTAAAGTTTGGGTTGGTTGGATATGTAGGAAAGGACCTTTCAAGAATAGGGGGAATTGTTGAATAAGAGCCTAGGTTCTTCATCCACATGGAATACTATTAATTACAATAGACTCAATCCAATGACACTTTGACCTTCATCCAAGCCAGTGTTTCTTCCATAAATCATGGGCATCAGTCCCAAAATAATGCTAACAATGGTAGCAACAACAAGTGGGGGTAGTAGGCTGGTATGAAGTAGAAGTGAAGTTTTCTCGGAATGCTTGGTTATTTAAGGATATTGAGTTTGAGAATGGGAGAATTTTTTTATGAATTTTTGATTTTGGGGTTTTACTTAGTAGTTAATTTTGATTTAAGAGTTGTGTTATTGTGTGCAAACCTGAATGTGGACATGATTGCATTATCATTGAAGACTCTTGGTGGTGAATCAATTTGTGTGTGAAATCTTTAATGAGGAATTACAACTAGATAAAAAAACCGCAATTGTATCATCGGGACTCAATGTAAGAGAATTGTAAAACTTGAAGAAGAGCACAGTAGGATACTTTTGCATTTTGAATCAGAGCAAAAATCAATACATTGAACTTGTAAAGAATTCTTTTAAAAAAATTTTCTCTAGCTTGATAGTGGAATTTATTAAGAATATCCTCCTTTCAATTCCTTTTTTGTTTGGGAATTGATTTCCTTCTCATTGTTGTTGGTCAGTCACGACAATGGCATTGATCCGCATATCTTGTTTGGAGAAAAAAGTTGTTGGATTTTCAAACCCTAAAGTGGATTCTACAGGTATTGAAGATCCTTCTAGAGTTCTATTTCTCTAATTTTTTTAATCTTAAAATATTAATTTAACCTCTAACAAAAATGTTAATGGCCAATGAAAAAATAGAAATTGTTGAATGAAAATTAAGTAAAAATTTATGAATTTTAAACTTTGACATTATAGGAATTTTGTGCCAACCACCACTGAAAACATTAGTTCCCTAAGACTAATAAAAAATGTAAAAGCATGCCTCTTATACTAGTGGTGGTGGAGGAATTGAGGAATTTAAAAAGCCAAAAAAACCATATTCATAATTGAAATAGCATATAATATTACAATAAATTTAAAAATAAAGCAATTCAATACTTGTCATTCTAGACTTGAATTTTCGACACAACCCATAGAGAAGGCGTCAACAAACGTGCCATAATTTTACGCGGGCTTGACAAGAAGAAAGGATCCGTCAACCGTATGGGATTTGACCCTACCTAACTTGTGATGTCTATCTTTATTAACGGTCGCAAATTAATTAAAAGCATGTAAACAGGCAAATCCTCTGCGGCTGTGTCACAACCCACCTTCCGTTATCCTCGACAAGGCCGAAAGCTTTGACGTTTTCTCCTAAAAATCGCATCGACTCGTCCACCCATTCCAGAACACCTTATAAATTACTTGTATATAAAGCGCCTCTTACAATAAAGCGGATACCATATTTCGTTTATTTGTTTTGAGTTAAACAATTTTAATCTTAAATTTTTACAAGTATTCATGTCGCTTATGGAGAATAATAGCAGAAAACGTCAGCGGTTCGAATCCGAGGAATATTGCAGTAACCCATCGATCTGTGTGGGAGGCGAAGAAACTCCAGAAAAGCGGGTCTGCGAGGAGTCCAATTGCGGAACGTGGATATGCTCTCTGAAATAATGTCTCAGTAAAGCATTCATGAAGATCTGGTTTCGGATATGATGAAAAAGCTCGAAGAAGAAATCTCTTCGAGCTCTTCACATTAAGAAACAAATGTGAATAAATGTGAATCTCATCAAGTATGTGATATTCTTGGAGACAACGGAGATGAAGCTGAGTCTTTGTTTAGAGAGGAATTGGAAAAGATTGAATGTGAATTTAATGCATTTCATGGTGATCTGAATGATCTTTCGTGGGGCAGCGAGATGGAGTATTATTTTGAGGACTATGGTTTCTTCGAATGCCTCGAAATGGAGAGAGACGTGGAAAACCAGTTTTTGCTGGAGAAATGGTGGGGTGATAATCATAGCGAAGAGTGTGACACTCGAGATCTGATCTCTGTTCAGGATTGTAGCTTGTTTTAAAATTAAGTTGTGAAGATACAAGAGAGCTTTGATTGTCAAAATAATGCTTCTCAACTGAAAAGATTCATGTTAAATGAATATTACTGTACTTATATTTGCAGAGGTGAAAAACATATAGGTGAAGTTTTGGATACATGTTTTTCTTTTCAAGGATCATTGTGATGTACGGTAAGGTGTGTTTAAATGAGCCACTCGAGTGTTATCCAAGATATTTAGTTTAAGAATGTATAATGCAACGTAATGTCATGTAGTTCTTTGAATTCAAAGAGGACATTTTATTTTAAAGTAATATTTGTAAGGATGTAATTATGGTTCTAATCCATTTTTCAATGGTTATAGAGTATATAGATTTTCTGTTTCATTGTCATTTACTTGTAAATACAGAGAAACATAATATCTTTCTATAACATCATGGTGTTTCAACACTCTTCTCATTCTTGAGATTTTTTTAAATTGTCACGTTCTATTAAATTTCTATTTTAGCCATATCTAATTATCTTTCTAAGATAACTATATATGGTGAACCTTGGGAAAATCATGTTCAATTTTATCCTTGTATCTTGTTTATTTAAGCCTTTTTAATGTGCTATATTAATAGAACTTTAGAGTTTTGAGGGATCTTTATTTAAATATTATATTCTAACTATGCTTTAAACTTCTTATTGATAATTTCTCTTTTGTAAGATGTTTTCATAAACCTTCCTTCCCACTTTCCTAGCTTCTTCCTTATTTTCTATAATATTAGTGGACATGTTCTCATTTACTTTTTGTGCAAAATGCTCATGAAACGCACTTTTCAATATCTCACTCCCTTTATTAATTTTAATATTTTCAAATATTATGTACAAGTTTGAAAACCATGCAAAACTTTTTTTTTGTTTGAGATCTAGTTCCAAGGATTGTTAGCAGTTTTCTAGTATTTTTTTTCACTTCCTCCCTTCTAGTGCCCCCCTACAAAATTAGGAACCATCTAGACATATTTTTAATTTTTTCATTTGTGTCTACATGTTCTTTTTAATCTACTTGTCATTTTCACTTTGTCTAGAGATTCCTGCCCCTTAAGTAAGTTTACTTCTTCAACACATTACTCCATTTCATTAACCCTTTCATACCAACACTCCCATAAACCCTTTTGTAATATTTTTTCTATGAAGATCCAATACCAACCTACACTTTTGCATCTTATGTTTTCATTTCCCACTTCTAAATTTTCTTACCTTCTCTTAATATCCCTATTCACATACTTGTCTACATTCCATAAACTATAATTTATAACTCCTTAAACTAATTAACCTCCTATAGAATTTTAAATCCTTGTATAAGCCATCTTCCAGATCTCTAGTTTATCCAATTCCTTATTTTCCTAGTCTCCACATGCATTTAGCTCTAGAATTTTGGATTTTTCTATGTCATAAGATTTTGGTACAAATTTATTAGGAATTCCTCCATTGATAAAGGGGGTATAATTAATGGATGGTTTATTGAGGTTTTAGATTGTTAAAAGAGAGTTAAACTACTTGATCATCACAATTTAATGTTTGACTTACCTTCTTTATCCTTCCATAAGTTGGTATAAAATGACAACCTCTCTTAATTTTTAAAAAAAATGTTAAGTCTCCTTATACAATTCTATCATCTTAACATGTTTCATGTATCTCAAAATTTCTTTTCTATATTTTAATTTTTTACTTATAATATTTGTAGTGTGTTTATCTGTTTAAAAGTATTTTACTAGTATTCCCTTTTAGAATTGAAGTATTGTATATGAGTATTTTAGTTTTTAGAGTTTTATTTCTAGAAATCTTTATTAAGAGATGAAAGTTTAATTTAAAAAAAATTGTATGTTCTTATGTAACATTTAAAATGATCATGAATAAAATTATGATGATACATGGTGATTTCTTATTTTGTATGTTTACTTTAGTAAAATTTAGTCCATCATAGTATTTTTTTAGATTAAAAAGCATCCAAAATGGGGCCTAACCCAAAACAATAAAAAGAGTTGAAAATTAGTCGAGAGTCAATACAATTCAAGTAACCAATCCCCTTCCTTAATATTAAAACCCCTCAAATTAAGATTTTTCTAATTTTACTACTACTACTAACAATATGTATTGCCTTCATTATACATAAATCTAGCCCAAAAATACATGCTAGGCATAAAACTAGGCCATAAATATCAACATAAACAACCCACTAGGCTAAATGAAAGCTAACTAACATAAAAAAAAACCAAAAAAGAGGCACACCAAAAAGGAGCTAACTATTCTTGATTTCGTTCCTTGGGTTCTTGACAAGCAGCCATAACCTGTTGTCCAGCAGAAATCCATATAGAGACTTAGTAGTCTCTGTGTCCTTTTCATCAGTGGTTCCCTCCTTTCCATCTCGTAGAAGGTGAAGAGTAGTCGTAGTGGAATGCATGACCCTCACAAAAAAGTTAGCAACTCTATCAAACTTTTCCTCCAAGTGTTCATTCTTCTTGATTAGGGTGGTTATGGACTCCTCCAATCTAGAAATATCTGGACTCATCTAGTAATTTTCTATTGTTTCTATTGCACTTGCCTCCTTTTGGGTATCAGTACCCCTAATATTCACCTCTGTCTAAACATCACCTCCCACATGGACCCCTCCTTAGGCCTTGTCTCCCAAATTACCCATTTTGACCGATGACATGACTGTATCCTACTCCCACATGGCATCATGTTTCTTAGACTTTGGAGTGTTGGTCTTAGTTTTGAAAGTATTAGGCAACCTATATAGGAGAGGGATATCCTTCTCCCTAGCCATACCCCCCTCCTCTTTCTCCCCACAATTCCTTCTAGTGGCTTTTCTTTTGGGCTTGGGGCTAGTTTTCCTACCCGAGTTATTAGTGGACTTAGAATTATCAAGTTTATCCTTACCTAGGGTGGACAAGGGTTTTTTCTCCCTCAATCTTTTACTTCATCGACTACTACCTTTCTTAGTAGTGCCGCCACTGCTTTCAACCAAGAACCTTTATATTTTCTATCTTTTACATTTTAGTAGTGGTTGAAGGTTCCTTTCAATTTGGGTTATGGAGGACGGGGATGGGGCTTGGGCTAATTCAATAATATTAAGTGGGGAAGGGTTTGGGCTGTGGATCTTGGGATGGAGGCCATTATAAAATTTAAATAGATTGAGGGCGTGGTTGTAGATAGTATGACTTTCCCTTCCTCACACTTTTTGAGGATGCAAGAAAGGAAAAGAGATGCATTCCCTATTCCTTAACTAATTAAGGTTAGGGAAATGATACTAGTAACACACCTTAACCATATCCTCAAGGGTGACATACCTCATGGTAATGTAATATACCATATTCCATTGTTCTATGAGATTTTCTCTAGAAAATCCACCACACAAGTGTATAGGGCCTTGATTGGGACAAAAGAACTTCCATAGGCTTATCTCATCCCTGACCTTAAACTTCTTGCTCCAGCTCTTTCCCTCCATAGCTAGACATGTGGCATTATCAATTAGCTCTTGAGTGACTCCAAAGGAAACCCCATCAATGCTCACCCATTAGTTTTTCCATGAGTCCATTAATTACCAGGTCACTTATCATCATGGCCTTCAATATTTTCCATAAAAGGGATGAGCCCACCTTCTTTTAGGTATGTCCACGTTGCCTTGTCCATCCTGACACTTTCTTCAATTCTTGTTGGCTCAATCCTAGCATTGGAATTGTCTATGGCTTCTTCCTCATAGAGATCCACAACTAGATCCTCCTCTCCCTCTTTTAGCTCCATTGCCATACCACTCACACCCTATGGAAAATTGCTCAAAAAAATGAGAGCCAAACTTTCTCACCTACCTATTCTAATATCAAAAATGAACATTTTTTGGTATTCAAAAGATACTTATTCATCCCACTTAATTGACTAAAATCAAAATTACTTTCAAGATTCCAAGTCATCATGTTTCTATAGCCCACCATCAAAAGCCATCAAAAATAGAAAAACCGCATCCTTTGGGCCAGCCAAACCTTTCCCAAATCTTGCCTAGGGTAGCTAACCCACAATTCACATGAAGTGTCATAATTATAGTAGTTAATATCCTCTTGCCAACTAAGTTATCCTTCTCCCAATCCATCCCTAAATTTTTCATAATGTGAACAAGGTCCACCAAATCATTTAGCAAGAAAGCGTTGAAATTGAAACTTTCCATCACCTTAATACCCATTAAATAGAGTACACTAATGACAAGGACATATGTAACTTGCTTCATTAAAACTATCATCATCATTTCAAAAGGATTTCTTGTTGAGTGAGAGATCTAGTGGCCACCAATAGATCATACTTGCTTTCCCAAACTTGTTGATTCATAATTTCATATCAGTACCCCGCCAAGCTATCTGCCACTTAATTCCTTTCTCTATAAACATGTTAAATTTTAAATTCTCAAAATATTGTCAATACATTTGTGCATCTCTTATGATTGACATGGCATACCAACTCATTCTATTCACACCTTTGATGACCTCAATAGTTATTAAGGAGTCCCATTCAATTATCAGGTTTAGAATTTTTCTATTGAGGGTAATTTCAAGACCCTGTAGGAGAGTAAACACTTGTGCTTCATTACTAGAAACTGTATCACACTTCCTAGAATATCCACTTCTCTGTAAGAACCCCAAATAGGCTCTACGCTGATCATTGTTTGTTTCCCTGGGTGTAATAATTATTTTTGGTTTGTTTTTGAATGTTTTAAGCTGTTTTTGGGTTTTTGAGTTGATGAAAAGAAAATACAAATATTGAAAACTAATCTACCTCAAATTATAACTCAAATCTGATTATAATGCTAATCAAATTCATTTATTCAGATGGCTCCTAATGTTTGTACAATACTTATTGCTGGAAGCATACATTAAAAACATCATCATTAATAATTGAAAAAAACCTGATTTTTGTCTCCGATATGCAACCATGCTGCTGGTTGCTTCCTCCTTGGGCAGCGCCTATCAAAAACTGCAATATTAAATCTCTGATTTTTAATTCACTGTAGTGCTGTACTGTTCACAGCACTGTAGCTGCTGTTATAAGCCCTTCCAACCTGTAACATATTCATCCAATTCTTTCCCACTAAACACAATATTGACTCCAGAATGAAGTCAACTCACAGGCAAAATTCAAGTGATATTTCACACCCTCAAATTGCGTCAACTCTGAAGATACTACGTCCTCCACAGTCTGAATTCTTCTCAAACTTGTAGAAACCCTTGTTGCCACAACTTCAAGAAATTTCACAAGGCAAAGTTTTTAAGCAATTCTCATAACCTGCTCTTGAAGGAAGACAAGGTTTGTTTATAAGGACTCCTCAACTCCAGAATGAGTCTCCACACTCAATGTGGGATAAAAGATATAATAATAACATAAAAAATGTTATTACATTAAAACTTAGAAAATCCCTTTTAATTTTTCCATAAGCTTGGACCCACAATTAATTGAAACAATGGCCCCTTTTATGATATCATGAACCTCACTTAAGTTATATATTATAACTTAACAATATAGGCTCAAAACCAATAATGTTTATTTTAACTAAATAAACATTAATATCTCCATTATTACTCAACATTTTTGAATGTTGTTTGGATTGGGAGCTAACATGATAGAACTGCATATGACCATACCCCTTTTCTAAAAATAGCAGGGGTCTATCTTTATAACTCCAAAACTGCTAAAAATAGCCTGACCAAGCCAAACTCAAAGAAAAACTCATCATAAACAAACTCTGGCAACCCAAAAGAGTACTCTGCTCTAGTCCTTGGAGGATCTCCACACCAAGGTGACTCTCTATCCAATCTTATTAGCCTACGAGGGTCTCTAATAGGCTAATCACCAGCTAAAGTGATGTCTCTAGCTAGAAGGGGACATCACAGTCCGCCTTCCCTGAAATTGCTTGTCCTCAACCAATCTCAACTCTGGATGCTGTAAAATCTCCTTGCTCTCCCAAGTAGCATCCTCTACTGGAAAATCCTTCCACTTCACCAAATATTCTCGGATGGTACGTTTCCTCAAGTTCCTCTCCCTAAAATCAATGATAACCTCCAGTATCAAAACAAGTTTTCCCTCATCATCCAGGGGTGGTAGTACTTTTGAAGGCACAATATGATTCCCTAGTGCCTTCTTGAGGCGTGACACATGAAAAACATTGTGCACCTTGCTCTCTGCTGGCAAGTCTAACTCATAAGCCACCTCTCCCACTTTCCTGATAATCCTAAATGGACCATAGTATCGTGGCTTGAGTTTCTTGGCACCACTCTTCTTGAGAGTGGATTGATGGTAAGGCTACAACATAAGATACACCATGTCTCCAACCTCAAAAGTCCGCTCAGTCCTCTTCTAATCTGCATACTACTTTTGCTGATTTTGTGCCTTAGTTAGATTATCCTTGAGAGTCTTAACAAGGTCTTGAATCTCCTGTAACAAATCATCTGCACTGGGCACTCTACTGTCACTCAAAAGCAGATCCATAAAATTGGGTGCCTCATACCCATATAGGGCCATAAAGGGTGACATCTGAATAGACATGTGATAAGTGGTATTGTAGCAATACTCACAGAGATAAATCCATTTTACCCATGCCCTCTGTTGCCTTGCTATATAATTTCTGAGATATCCCTCCACCTATTTGTTTACTATCTCTGTTTGACCATCTGTCTGAGGGTGGTAGCTAGTACTCAGAGTGACCTCTGTCGCACACAACCTGAATAGCTCCTGCCAAAAGTGACTCATAAACCTGTTGTCTCTGTCACTTACAATGCTCTGAGGTAAGCCATGTAATCTGAATATCTCTTTGAAGAACAACTCTGCCACCTGTGTAGCAGTGTATGTAGCAGTGATTGGAAAGAAGTGTGCAAACTTTGTAAGGCGATCCAAAACCACATATATGCAGTCTCTGCCTTGGGCTCTAGGAAGTCCTGTGATGAAGTCGATAGACAAACACTCCCACTTCCTATCAAGAATCGGAAGTGGCTGAAGTAAACTGGCTGGATAGGAGTGTTCTTGCTTATTCTGCTGGCAAGTGGGACACTCCCTAACATATTGAAGTACCTCTACTTTGAGCCCTTTCCATGTGAATCGCTCTCTAATCTGTCGGTATGTCTTGTAGAAACCAGGATGTCCTACCATGGGTGAATCATGAAAAGATTTCAAAACCACCCTCCTCACTACTAATCCTGGGACCAAAAATATTCGTCCTTTGTAAATGATGAGCTCATTCACAAGGGTGTATCTGCTGTACTGAATAGTCCCATCTATGAATCCAGCTGCCCAAGTGTCCTTTGCATACTCTACAAGGATCAAGTGTCTCCAATCCTCTGATATGTCTGTCAATAAGCTCAAATGGGGCCTACATGATAAGGCATCAGCAACTACATTCTGTGTCCCCTTAAAATATGTAATGTCAAAGTCATAGGACTGTAACTTGCTCACCCACTTTTGCTGCCTATCATTGAGATCTCGCTGCCCCAAAAAGTGTCTTAGGCTGTTATGGTCGATTTTGATACAAAATTTGCTACCTACCAAATATTGCCTGAATTTAGCCAAAGCATGCATAATGGCTAACATCTCCTTATCATATATGCTGAAGCTCTGCTCTGGCCATCTCAATTTCCTACTCTCATAAGCAATAGGGTGCTTCTCCTGCATAAGCACCACTCCAATGCCCTCTCTGGAAGCATCACAATGTAGCTCAAAAGGTTTGCTGAAATCTGGTAATGCTAACACTGGACAAGAAGTCATCAACCCCTTAAATTTCTCAAAACAGTCCTGTGCCTCAAGAGTCCACAGGAAAGCTCCCTTTCTCATCAAATCTGTCAAGGGTGCCGCATGCCTGGAATATCCATCCACAAAACTTCTGTAGAAACCACATAGTCCTAGAAAGCCCCTCAACTGTGTAAGGTTCACCAGTGAAGGCCACTCCACAATGGCACGAATCTTTTCAGGATCCATGTACACGCCCTCTGCACTGATGATGTGACCCAAGTACAACAACTCTGTCATGCCCAAATCACACTTCGACTCCTTTGCATACAAGGATTCTCTGTCCAATATACCCAGCACCGTGTCCAGGTGAACCAAGTGCTCCTCCCAAGATCTACTATATACCAAGATATCATCGAAGAAGACAAGTACAAATCTCCTCAACTGAGGATGGAAAACCCTATTCATTGTTGCTTGAAAAGTAGCAGGTGCATTAGTTAGCCCAAATGGCATAACTACAAACTCAAAATGGCCATAATGACATCCAAAGGTTGTCTTCTCGATATCCTGCTCTCTAACTCTGATATGGTGATAACCTGATCTCAAATCTATCTTTGAGAAGAAGCAAGCTCCATGAAGCTCATCTATCAACTTATCAATCCTGGGAATGGGGTATCTATTTTTAATCGTCTTCCTATTAAGCACTCTATAATCAATGCACATCCTCAATGTCCCATCCTTCTTCTTTACTAACACCATTGAAGAAGAAAAAGGAGACTTACTTGGTCTAATGTGGCCCATAGCAAGTAACTCCTTTATGGTTTTCTCAATTTCATCATTCAACCTCTTCGGATACCTGTAAGGTGTAATCATGATGGGCTTAGCCCCCTCCTCTAACTCAATGATGTGCTCAATACCTCTGTCTGGTGGTCTACCCGGTGGAATGTCACTGAACACCTTAGAGTGTTTAACTCTAAGCTCCTAAATATCAGGAGGATATTTAATCTTATGCTGTCCCTCCTGTGATGGCATCAACATGCACTCTTCTGCCCACTCTACCTAATCATGTTGAATCAATCTAGCCATTCTATGAAAAGAGACCATCCTGAGATCACTGTCCCTGATTGCCTTAAGAATATGTGTCTTCCCATTCACTTTAAACCTCATCTCCATCTCCTTGAGGTTAAGAGTGAACTCACCAATATCGTGCAACCAACTCATCCCAAGAACTATATCTGTATCTCCCATAGGTACAACATAAAAATCTGCCTTAAAGTCATAATTATTAACTTTCAATGGGAGTCTAGTGATCCTACGATCACATTTGAGGACATAGCCATTCGCTACCCTCACTCTAATTCCCCCAAACTCCTCTGTTTGTATGCCACGCTTCTCCACCATCCTAGCATCAATGAAATTATGAGTAGCACCTGTATCAACCAAGGTTATGACTCGCTGTCCAGCGAGTACTCCTCTCATCCAGAATGACCCTTCTTGCTTAATACTAGTGAGACGAGCTTCCCTAAGTTTCCCATCTCCTTCCCCATCCTTGGACTTCATTTTAGACAAGTTTTCAGCCTTGTCTTCCTCTTTTTCACCATCTATTTCCTCTATATCAGACTGTTGATCTGAATTATCTAATTCTAATTCCTCATAGTATGCCCTACATAACTCTGTTAGCTTTTCCCTTTGGCCTAAGAGGACAATCATGGTTTGCATCATAGCGTCCCTTACAGTAGAAACATAATTTTTTCTTCCTCAAATCATTTAATGTTTCCCTGTCAAAAGGTGCTAGAGTTTTATCTTTAGAATCATTTTTAAAATCATTCCTCTCTAGTTTTTCATAAAATGGTTTGTTATCCTTACTAGAAGATGCTCCTTTGGACTAAAATTTGTTTGTTGGGACTGCATGTTCCATACTTCTTGCCTTTTTCATCGCTTCCTGTAAAGAAATAGGATCAAATGCCTTTATCCAACCTCTCAGTGGTTCGGATAGGCCCTCAATGAAAAGAACTATCAATCTATGCTCTGAAATGTTTGGCACCATGACTGCCAACCGCTGAAATTCGCCAATGAAATACTCCAAGTTGCCTATTTGTTTCAGCTATGCTAAGTCCCGAAAGTAAATATCTAGATCTTTCTTGTCAAATCTTTCAACCAACCTATCCACGAAGTCCTGGTATTCTGTCACTTGGTTATGCTGAAGTGTTACCATACCATGGTACCACCAATCGTGTGCTATTCCCTCCAAATGCAAGGTGGCATATTTGATAGCTTCAATCTCTGTCATTGGCCTTAGTACCAAAAATGTGTCAAGCTTATGAATCCAAGCTTGAGCTGTCATCTTACCACTCCCATCAAATGTAGGCATAGTAAGCTTTCCTGTAGCCCTCTTCAGCTCACTATTTTGACCTCTAGGCCTCCTATCTTGTCTGAGTGACCTGTAATGCTCTCTCCTCTGATTTACAAAGCGTTCAAAGGTCATCCTCTCCCAAACCTGTGGAGCTAATAATTCCCATTCATCATTTACAGCCATGAGTGCATCTGCGAATATGGGGTCTCCTGTCGCCTCCTCTACCAGAGCTTCTTTTGGCTCCTCCGGAACAAATGTAGGGCATGTAGGCCTATCAGCTATTCTAGAATGGGTCCGTTGTGGTCTCTGATTACCTATAGCACTCTTGTTATCTCCCTGTTCTCCTGACTCCCCATTTTGTCTAACAGGTGGGTTCATCCTTTCTACCATAGTAGTGAGTGCCTGTAATGCCTGTGCCATCTACTGCTACCCTGTAACCATAGCACGGTAGAATTCTCTGGTATCCTGATCATCATTATTCCTCCTGTTTCTAGGTGGACTACCATCATGCCTCTCTTCCATATTTCCTGTTTCCTGTAACTGTTCTCTTTCAATCAGAGCTCTCCTACGAGTATGGTACCTGTGTGGTCCAATTTCCAGTGGCTGCATATGACTCCCCAAACCCTCAAGATGGCAGGAATGAGGCTCTGATACCAATGTAAGAACCCCAAAGAGGCTCTACATTGATCACTGTTTGTTTCCCTGGGTGTAATAATTGTTTTTGGTTTGTTTTTGAATGTTTTAAGCTGTTTTTGGGTTTTTGAGTTGATGAAAAGAAAATACAAATATTGAAAACTAATCTACCTCAAATTATAACTCAAATCTTATTATAATGCTAATCAAATTCATTTATTTAGATGGGTCCTAATGTTTGTACAATACTTATTGCTGGAAGCATACATTAAAAACATCATCATTAATAGTTGAAAAAAACCTGATTTTTGTCCTCGATACGCAACTACGCTGCTGGTTGCTTCCTCCTTGGGCAGCGCCTATCAAAAACCGCAATATTAAATCTCTGATTTTTAATTCACTATAGTGCTGTACTGTTCACAGCATTGTAGCTGTTGTTATAAGCCCTTCCAACCTATAACAGATTCATCCAATTCTTTCCCACTAAACACAATATTGACTCCAGAATGAAGTCAACTCATAGGCAAAATTCAAGTGATATTTCACACCCTCAAATTGCATCAAATCTGAAGATACTACATCCTCCACAGTCTGAATTCTTCTCAAACTTGTAGAAACCCTTATTGCCACAACTTCAAGAAATTTCACAAGGCAAAGTTTTTAAGCAATTCTCATAACCTGCTCTTGAAGGAAGACAAGGTTTGTTTATAAGGACTCCTCAACTCCAGAATGAGTCTCCACGATCAATGTGGGATAAAAGATATAATAATAACATAAAAAATGTTATTACATTAAAACTTAGAAAATCCCTTTTAATTTTTCCATAAGCTTGGAACCACAATTAATTGAAACAATGGCCCCTTTTATGATATCATGACCCTCACTTAAGTTATATATTATAGCTTAACAATATAGGCTCAAAACCAATAATGTTTATTTTAACTAAATAAACATTAATATCTCCATTATTACTCAACATTTTTGAATGTCGTTTGGATTGGGAGCTAACATGATAGAACTGCATATGACCATACCCCTTTTCTAAAAATAGTAGGGGTCTATCTTTATAACTCCAAAACTGCTAAAAATAGCCTGACCAAGCCAAACTCAAAGCAAAACTCATCATAAACAAACTCTAGCAACCTAGAAGAGTACTCTGCTCTGGTCCTTGGAGGATCTCGACACCAAGGTGACCCTCTATCCAATATTATTAGCCTACGAGGGTCATCTGATAGGCTAATCACCAGCTAAAGTGATGTCTCTAGCTAGAAGGGGACATCACATTCTCCATATACCTTGTTCATCCCTGAGAATCCCTCTAGCAGCTACACTCTCACTTCTTCTTGAACAATTAATGTTTAGTTTCCACCAATTTGGTAGGGCTTTCTTCCCTTTGGTTCCCTGTCTTTTTTACAATCTTTGAACTATCCACTTTCTCCACAACATGCGATATATACCATATTTGTGCCCAACACCTAACAAGATGGGGATGTGGTTTCCAGATCCATGTTTGAGCACCCTCCCTTATAAGATCCATCAATTTTTGAAAAACCACCTTGGGTGGGAAGGGGGGGGGGGGGGAGGATTTCTCTCTAAATATGTCGTTGTTCCTTCCCTTCCATGTGTTTTAGAAAACATAGGGGGGAATGACTTTCTAGATCAACCAAATGAGAGGGTTATGGGAGAGGCTTCACAGCCTGATATAAATTGATGATCATCCTTATTCATTCCCCAAACGATCCCCAGCTAAAAATAATCTTATCATATATGGTTAGAATAGGAAAAATGGATTAAAAGATGGGAGATAGTCTCCTCATCCTTGCCACATAACAAAAACCTATTCCCAATCTAGAAATTGCACCTTTTGAGATTGCTAACACTAAGAATGCTATGATGCATAATAGTCCACAAAAAGAAAAACAAAATATCGAGAGGAGGTGAGACTGCCAAACCATTCTCCACTTTGGGTCTCCAACTTCCCCAAGTATGGTATTGTATGTCAATCTGACATTGAATTCTCTGCTTGGGTTCCTTTCCCATGCGGGTTTCTCTCTATCTAGGAAAGATGAAATATGGCCATCCTCCAGGAGGGAGAGTAGTTTCATATACATAGCTTTTTTAGTTGGGTTAGAATTTCCTCTGTTGAAGGCCTTCTACTCCTTCATGTCAATATAGTTAGAAACCTTAGTACCAAAACTATTACCTTTATGTTCTTGCAAGCCTTTGAACTTTTTGAGTCTTAAAGGGGCATCTCCAATGTATTTATCATACCAAAATCAAACCATTTTCCTACCACTGATATTCCACCTCATTCCATCTCTTAGGTGTTTTCTTGTTTTATTAATGTTGGTCCAAATCCTTGACCCACTAGTGAATTTTTCATTGTAAAGGGCTTGATAATAAGGCCTCCCTCTTAATTATTTGGCACACATAATCCTGCACTAGCTAGTTGAGTCTTGGGCCTACCTCCAACCAGTCTTCATCATTAGGACCTTATTTATGTCCCCTATTCTTCTTAGATTTAACCCCTCCTAAGACTTAGGCCTATAGACATTACCCTAGCTAACAAGACTTAGCTTCAATTTCTCCTCCATTCCCAATCATAAAAATTTCCTCTATATTTTTTTTTCTAGAATGTCACTAGTATGACCAGATATTTTAGATAAAGACATAAAATATCTACAAGGATTCCCTATAAGGTGGCTGCAATAAGTTGTAATTTCACTGCATGACTGAGCACCTTACCTTTATAGCATTCAAGCTTCTTCTGCATTCTTTCCACCATAGTATTGAAAAAATGGGGGGTAACCTCTTTCATAGTAATAGGTAATCCTAGGTAGGTTTTAGAGGGGGTCACCACCCTACAATTTATCTCCTTTGTAATTCTTTGTTGCAGTGCCAAGTCCATGTTGAATAAGTAGAGTTTACATTTCACATAATTTATATGTCATCCTAAGACATAGACATACTTGTTTAGAATTTTCTTCCATGCCTTAGCTTCTCTAATGGAGGATAAACCACATAGTAAGGTGTCATCAATGAAATATTAAGACACCTCTGGTGGGAGAGTCATATAGCTAGTTTGACCCGGATGATTTTCCTTCTAGCCACCATAATCAGGAGGTTTCTTCCCAAAATCTAAGCTACCATGATGAAAATATATGGCAATAGGTGGTCCCCCTTTCTTAGCCCACTCCCCACATGAAATAATTCTTCTAGAGATTAGTTGGCAATCATCGAATAGTAGATGGTGTTTATCATCTCCCTAATTATAGAAATGAACTTTTCTCCAAAACCAAACTACCTTAGGATTTTGTGAAGAAATTATCTCCTCACCTTATCATAGACCTTTGAAATATCCAATTTGACTACCATACCTTGTTTTCCACCTTTTTCCATGGAGTGAACAACCTCGTGGGAGGTTGTCATAGTATCCAAAATATTCCTTCCTAGGAAAAACCCATTTTATGTGAGACTAATAGCTCTGTTCAAAATAGGCTTCATGTGATTGAACAACACCTTGGATAACATCTTCTATATGATAATAAGCTTATTTGTATGTACTCTTATAGGCAAGCACTATAAATCGGTTCTAATAAAGTCTTTAGCCACATGAATAATATCATATTTGATGATTTTTCATAACTCCTGAAAGAAAGATAGGGGAAACCAATCCAATTCTAGGGCCTTGAACACACCCATAGAAAATATTGCCTATTTTACCTCTTCTTTAGCAACCTTACTTATCAGATCTTGGTCCATCCTTTTATCCACAACCAACCTTATGATTTCCAACAAGTCACTCTCCACCCATGAGTCCACCTATTGATGTGATGCATTGTATATTTCCTTGAAATAAGTGGTGTCTTATTTCCCTATCTTATTTTCATCATCCAGTTGTCACCCATTATTATCAATAAGTTTGGTGATAGTGTTCCTTCTCTTGTATTAAAAAACACTTCAATGAGCTACTTGATTCTAGATCTTTGTTTCGAAATCACTTCCTCTCTTTCCACTTGTTTCCATTTCCTCCTCCAACTCTTCTCCTCCTCATGTGCGACATCCAAAAGATCACCCTCAGGCATTCTTTCTTGAATGGTTCTAATTTTTCCCTCAATTTCTTTCTTCAATTTGAATATATCTCCAAACAATGCTTTGTTCTAGGCCATAACTTCCCACTTGATATTTTCTAGCTTCTTAGGTATTAAAAACATAGTTGTACCCTATACCCTTAAATTTCACCACCTTTCAATACAATCAAAAAATTGGGGGTGAGAATGCCACATTACCTCAAATCTAAAAGGTTTCCTTTTGCTAGGGTACTTTTTTGTCCAACTAAAGGAAAACATTGAGTGATTAGAAACATTCCTTGGATATCCATGTATGAAGGTATAAGGAAGTATATCCTAGTCAGCTAAAAGGAGCACTCTATCTAGCCTAATCTAGATGAGGTTATGTCCCAACCTAATTATAGACCAAGAAAAATGTACACCTTTAAGCTCCATATCTATAAAGTCATTCCTCCTCACAATACCATCTAGATCATGCATGCTTTCAAAAACATCGTTAAGTCCTCCAAGATTTTTTGAAGGATTTAGCTGAGTATTAAAATCCCCTATGCATAGGAGCTTAGTATATTTAAGGTTAGCCATGCATGCTAAGGTTTCCTCCCACACCTACAATCTCCCTTCACTAGTATTAGGAGCATAGAAGTTTTAGAGGACCCAATCACTAGCAACATTAGTAAACATCAGAGTCAAGAAGTGATGATGGAAATGGAATTGAACCTCATTAATCTTATTAGGGTTCCACATAGTCATAATCCCTCTTGATGTGCTAGAGGCTTCACTATAAGCATATTTGACATCTTTCCATATGTGTACTACAACTTTGTCAAAATTGTGTTTGTTGATTTTGAGATTTTGGATGAGAATAATATCAACCTTATGTTCATAAATAATACTATTCAAAGAAAATTGCTTCCTTGATCTATTTAAGTTGCTAATATTCCAAGTGAGTATCTTCATTTCTTACCTCTCTAGATGTTCTCTAAGGTCTACTACTTCCCATGAGCAATGTCTCATGAAGTCACCCAATTTCTTGCCACCCTTGATGTGGACCTTGTAGTTCTTTTTTTTTATAGTTTACATATACCCTTGGTTACCTTGAGTTTTATTCTTGGGTTCATGAGAATCCTCATCTTCAACACAATTTGTCAGCATACTAGGATAAAAAAGAGTGTCCTCATCACACAGTAGCATTGTTAGTTTGTGGTGACTGATCAGGAAAGTACTATGCATACTTCATAAGTTCTTTGAAATTTTTTTGGGCCCTATTTTATTGGGATTTTGGGCCAACATGTAATTATTAATTATAACCCTAAAGTAGTAAAAATAATTGTATAAAAGATCTTAGGTTTAGGGATTGTTTCATTTTAGTGATGAGAAATTGGTTCTTGTGGTGGTATTGAGCTGTAAGGGATTATAGATTGTAATCAGGTTGTAATCATTGGATCATAAAAATATTGGACTTTCTATTTGCATGTAATTGTTATTTCTATCTATGGTTTAAGGATAATATGTCCAAGGTACCCTATGCTTCAGCTATAGGAAGCTTGATGTATGCTATGGTATGTGCCAGGCCAGATATTGCACATGTAGTGGGAGTTGTTAACAGGTATATGAGTCATCCAGGAATTGAGCATTGGAATGCAGTTAAATGGATTCTCATTTATCTGAGAGGAACATCTAATAAGTGTTTCCACTTTGGGGGCTCTACTACTAATTTTCAAGGCTATGTTGACTCAGATTTGGCAGGGGATATTGATACTAGGAAAATTACTATAGGTTATGTCTTTGTTGTTGGTGGGGTAGCCATGAGCTAGGTTTTTAGGTTATAGAAGGTTAATTCTTTATCCACTATAGAGGTAGAGTATATAGCTGCTAAAAAGGTAGCCAAGGAGATGATATGGCTTCAATTATTCTCGAAAAAATTGGGACACCCTTAGAAGGATAATTATTTGTTTATAGATAGTCAGAGTGCCATTCATCTTGGAAACAATTCAGCTTTGCATTCATAGACCAAACACATATAGTTGTGGTACTATTTCATTCGATCAATTTTGTAGGATGGATAATTAAAGCTAGACAAGATACTTATAGATGACAATCCAACATATATGTTTACAAAGGTAGTAACAAGGGAGAAGTTGAACTCCTCTTCAACTTTGGTTGGTCTTCTAGGCTAAACATGAATAAAAGAACAACAGAGTCCAGGGTGGTTTGATCTAGTGGGAGCCTCATGGAGTACCGACATGGCTACAAGATCAATCTCCAAGTGGGAGATTGTTGTTTAGTGTGGAGCTTGATCAGTCCCCAAGGGGGAGATTGTTAGTTTGTGGTTATTGATAAGGAAAGTACTGTACATACTTCATAAATTTTTTGAATTTTTTTTGGGCCCTATTTTATCAAAATTTTGGGCCGACATGTAATTATTAATTATAACCCTAAAGTAGTAAAAATACTTATATAAAAGAGCTTAGGGTTAGGGATTGTTTCATTGTAGTGATGCAAAATTGGTTCTTGCAGTGGTATTGCACTGTAAGGGATTACAAATTGTAATCAGGTTGTAATCACTAGATTGTAAAAATATTGAACTTGCTATTTGGTGGATGTAGCCTAGGGTTTGGGTGAACCACATTAAATCTTGGTGTCTTGTGTTCTTTTCTGTGTGATCTAATATTTTTTGATATTGGTTATATTTGCATGTAATTGTTATTTCTCTCTGTGGTTCAATCCTAACAAGCATGACCATGAGAGTTGTCTTCAGAGAACAATAGACTGTCGGCTTAGTTGAATTGGTTTCTTTATTTTTTATAGTCATTTGTGAGGGTGAATGAGGCCCTCTATTCGCTCAAGTTTCCTCCATTCTGAGAGATGGGGGATAACAATCCCAATTCTATTTATCTTTTGCCAAAACCTAGGTCCGAGCAACCTCCTCCTTCATCACGCTTCTTAGTTTCTCTCCTTCCTCTAGACAATCTTAAGGCCATCCACTTGCCCACCCCTATTAGTCAGTATCTCACCTTCCTCAAGTGGAGCCATAGGGCCATGCTCCCTATTGTTTGGTCCATAAGATGTAATCAATAGACGAAACATATGCATTTGTAGGAACATGTTTGCATTTCATACATCTGAGATTCTCAAAAGCGTTTTCCTCATAAAATTGGAAATCGTGAGCATGCAATGCATGATCTACAATGACTTTATATTTACTATTGATCACAATTTTTATGGAATTATACATAAAATTTGTCATATCACGTGAATTTAAAGATTGAAGGGAGAACAAGCCACCTACAAGGCCATTACTCATCTCTATAGTGTATGTGTCAATGCATGGATCCTATTCTTCAAGAGGCTTAAAGTAATGCTTGACATATGCATTTTTCAATTGCCTCAGACTTCTCATATCTTCTAAAAGGTCCATGCAATTGGTAAGGAATTTAGAAACAATGTGTACATAATGTGTTGATCCATATTTATTCTACAAGAACTCTTTGTTGAGAATAATATACACAGATTTCTCAACATTTGGGCATTCAATGACAAACACATTTTCCAAATGCATTGATTCAATTATAACATTAATTGGAAAATCCCACTGAGGACTTGGGCTTGGAATACAAATTCAGCCACACATTCTCAAAAGTCCAAATCTACCACAATTTACTACAAAATTAGATAAGAAAACTGTTATTCATTAAATATATTATATGGTTTAGCTCTTACCAACTATAGATTGGATATGACACTATGAAATTGAAATGAATTAAATGTGACCTAAACTATTGATATAATTTTTTTCTTACATATATGTATATTAATGTAACCCAATGAAATGTAGAAATAGATGTGGACACAATCAATTTCAAGAAACCATTTCTATTATAGTTGGAACAAGTGGGAATTATTAATTGAAAAGAGAAATGTATCATATCTAGTATTAGTGGAATGATAATGAACTTAGATGAATGTCTAATACTCTTGCTGCACTAACAGTAGATATAGTAGAAGTAGGTAGTGAGAGAACAATACTATGAAAAGACAATTTCCTTGAACAATAAAGTTGAAAATCTATTATTGCATCATAATTATTAAAATATATTACATTAGAGATTATAGTTTGTGGGTTGTAAAATATAAATTCTAGTTCAAGATTATGAAAATAATAACATACGTAAAAGAAAGGAAAACATAAAGTAGTGATATCTCTCTTTGTTTGATCTTTTATTAGACAATTAGAAGAAAGAGAACAAAAATCTATACACTTGTACTTTGAATTTTGACAGAATTACAAAAGAGTCGACAAACTTCAAGGAAAGGTGGACTTTTCAGTTGGAAAAAATGTCTTACCAAAAATACTTAATATATTTTTCTTTAACAATATTCATTATGTATATAATTCTTAAAATTCTCAAATAAGGTTGGAAATTTCTTATGGAAATGCAGAGTACCCTTATAAAAATGTAATAAAATTAGTTTAACAAATCTGACTTGTGTAAAATTAAATTTAATAGGAGAAATTAAATTCGAACAAAGTTTGGATATAGAAAATATGTAAAAAAAAATATTGTAAACATGGCTACTTGTTAAGATTATTTTAAAATTAAATGCTAACATCCTTTATTAAGATGCGTGAATATTATATAAAAAGTAGAAATGTTAGAAATTTATTTTCCAAAAAAATTTCTTTGTGTCCAATTTTTTCATTATGTTGACAAATTTTGTTAACTCCACCAAGTATCTAGATAGAATTTAATAAAAGTAGTAAAATAGTTAAATAATTATTATCAATTTGGAAAAGTTGTTGAAAACTATACTTTTAGAACTCTAAAATTAGAACAAAATATATTTTTTGTAATATTTAACAAATTTAAGATTTCTAAGTGAATCAAAAGGTTCCTTATTTTCAAAGATTCCTTTTGTTTTGACAACTATACATGTACATCATATGGCAATAAATCCTAAAGTAGAATAATGCAAACATTAAAAAGAAACAAAGTGATTGTAAAACACAAAAAGTTTTGTAATCCATACTCAAATCATATTTTTTAATAATCTTTACATCCAACAAAGAGTGAAACATATATTGATTTAAGTTTTCTAATCCATACTCAAATTTTATTGTTTTAGTAAATAAGTATTTGAGTTATTGTAGGGAAAGAAAATGAATATTGAAGCAACCATATTTCTACAGACAATGGCTATGAGAGAGAAAGAACCATACACAAATCACAATACATGTAGAGTAGCAGAATTAAATATTTCATTGTAATAGGTGGGTTAGTTTTATCAACAAAATAAAAGTTTGATGTGGAAGATAAATTATATGATTAAGAATAATTAACTATTCAAGAAATCTGACAAGGTCATGCCGAAGATGCAAAAATTGTGAAACAAGTAAAAAATATTAGATACTCACAATCAAATAAAATTTCAATATATAAAACCAAATTATGCAACTTTTCAATTTCCTCGTGGCCTAGGAATAGGGAATGGACATCCATGAATAATTAAAGATTTAGAACAAAATGATTAGACATAAAATATATAGAAATGTGGATGTATATACAAGGCTAATAAACTATTTGATATAAACAACCAAGGGAAACCATGGACAACTAGACAGAGCAATGGCTTGTATGATAATGTTGAATTGTGAAGGCCAATAGACACATGTTTTTTCCCTCCATATTATTTTGTCTCTTCAGCTGATCATTTGTGATCTATAAATGCTAATGGCATGTATTGTAAATGTAATTGGTTTTCTAATTAATATAATTCCTCTGCTGTCAGTATGGACGTAGCCATGATTTGTGGTGAAACACGATAAACTCTATGTTTATACATTTTTTTTGTTCTATACTTTCTTTCACATTCTTAGTTTATTTACAATTGGTATCAGAGCCGTAATTGATCTCGATGACCAATTTCCAAAGTCATGGAGGAAACAAGAGTGCAAAAATTCTCGAGGAAGAATTTTAGTTGTGGAAGGTATAGATGCGATCACTTTTGATCAAGCATGATCTTGCAATAGCAATTGAAGGTAAAGCAAAGAAGCCTACTACCATGTCAGATGAAGATTGGACTAAAATTGATGAGATTGCAATGGTAGAGATTTTTCTTTTGCTATCTCTGAATGTATTGTTCAATGTGAACAATGAAACATCAACAAAGGATGTGTGGGACAAACTTCATAGTATGTATCAGAAGACATCTACTGAAAATAAAAAAAATTTCATGAAGAAGCTTTACAAGTTAAAGATGAAAGATGGTACAACGATGTCAAATCATAGAAATGAGTTGAATACTCTTTTATGTCAAGAAAAATCCATCAGTATGCCTCAAGATGATGAAAATAAGGCAGTCATCTTATTATGTTCTTTACCAGATAGCTAGGATGGTGTGGTCACAGCGATTAGCACTTTCGTAACTGGCGAAAACAAGCTGGTCTATGATGAGGTAGCCTCTACATTTCTTAGTGAAGACATGAGGAGAACTAATAAAGAGTCTTCATGTGGAAATGCGCTAATGATGGTTAGTACAGAAAATAGAGGAAGAAATCAACATAGAGGCAGAAATAATAACAACAAATGAAGGGCACAATCAGCTAGATGGTCGCAGTCTCGAGGTAGACAAAACGGTTGTTGGTTTTGTGGAAAGGCTGGTCATGTTAAAAAGGATTGCAAAAAGTATAAAAGAACTCAAAAAAAAAAATTTGGACAGTGGAGCAAACATCATTCATGATCTAGGTGATGGTGTTTTGGTTCTTGCAACAAGTGACACAACTTTGAATTCATGGGTGAAGCCTTCACAAACTACAAGGCAGGTAAATTTGGGAATATTTATTTGGGTGATAACAAGGCTTGTAAAATCGTAGGAAAGGGGGATATTTTGTTATCAATTAAAGGAGGCACTCAATTATTGTTTCAAGATGTTAGGTATGTTCCAAAATTAAAAAGAAATTTGATTTTCATCAGTCAGTTATATGTTCAAGGTTTTCTTACACTCCTCACGGACACATGAAAAATTACCAAGGGTTCCATGATTATTGCCAAAGGGGATAAAGTTGGCAAGTTGTATGTTGTAGAAACTAATGATAAGGTGGGCGCTGCGATGACTGTTGCAGACAGTGATTCTGCACTTTGGCATCAAAGATTAGGCCACATGAGCAAGAAGGGGTTAGAGGTTATGCTTAATAGAAAACAACTTTTGGGTCTCCAATTAGCAAATTTAGACTTTTGCGAACATTATCTTCATGGAAAACAAAAGCATATCAATTTTTTGAAGCATGGCCATGATAAGAAGACAAAACCATTGGAGTTGGTGCAGTCGAATGTCTTCAGTCCAACAGAGGTAACCTCTCATGGGGGCACAAATTTCTTTGTTTCCTTTCTTGATGATTGTACTAGAAAGGTTTGGGTTTATATGATGTCTAGAAAGTCTAAAGTTTTCTCCAAATTCAAAATTTTTAAAGCTCTTGTTGAAAATAAGAGCGAGTACAAAATTAAATGTTTAAAATCAGATAATGGAGGTGAATTTTGTTCCTTGGAGTTTGATAACTTTTGTGTAGATCATGGTATTCGACGGGTGAAAGTTGTGCCATTCACCCCTCAAGAAAATAGGGCAGTGGAAAGATTAAATTGAACTATACTTGAGAAATTTTGATGTATGCAATCTAATGCCAGTTTAGGTAAAGAATTCTGGGCGGAGGCCTACAATACAGTAGTATACTTGATTAATCAAAGTCCTTCATCTCGTTTGGACTTTGGAATTCTGGAGGAGGAATGGCTAGGTAGAAGGATTTCCTATTCACATCTTCAAGTGTACGAGTGTTAAGCATTTGTTCATGTTCCTAAGGAAAAAAGGAGCAAGTAGGATTCAAAGTAACAACAATGTATCTTCATGGGCTACGATGAAGATCAGTATGGATTTCGATTATGGGATCCTGTTGCAAAGAAGATTGTACAGAGTCGAGATGTGGTGTTTAATGAGACGAAGTTTTTGGCTCTTTAATCAGTGCCACAGGAAAGAGTAGTTGAAGATTTTATTCCTATGCCTTTATTTAATGAGAATAATTCTTCATTAAATTCATAGTCTCAGTCTCAGCCTATAATTTCCACTCCTACCTCTGTTTTGACTCCATTTCCTAGTGTTAGCAGTGATTTAGAATCTTCTTTTGTCATCATCACAAAAAATAGAGCACTAAAGAAGGGAAGTCTCAGACCATGTTGGGTAGTTGGGACAATTTTTTAGTGATGTTGCTGCTATAAGAAGATAGGAAGAGGTCAATGGTGATGGCACATATAGGAAAACTCATGCTAGGTCACAGTCCACTCTCCGATGTAGGAGGAATGATGCTTTGACTCACGGTGATGAGCAAGGTGTGTGCTCTACTCAAAGGACCAGGGACTCCAGTTTTGAGCACCATGATCTCCAGGGGACTAACACCACATATCCACGTCCTCCTCAATGCAGTCTTCAACCTCCCAGTCACATTTTTCTCACCACATTAGCAATTTTAGTTCTCATTCTCAGGATAGACATCAAGAGTTTGAGGGACATGGGATGCAAAATTGCAATGATTATCCACATAGGCTATTGGAAAACAATTTTAATAGAAAACCAATCACCGATGAAAGAGGAGTCACTGGTCATGATGTGTCTCACGACATTGAGCAGGATGTCTATGAGTCTGGAGGTATTTCATCCACACGGTAGATGAGACAAGTTTTTTGTCCTATCGGTGAAGAATAGGGAGCCGTCAGTGGACCCTCTTATTCATGCAGGGATTATAACGCTGGCTTCAATGGTCACAGTCATGATGCGCAAGGTGTAGGAAAAGCCTTTGGAAATTGGCACAGTCCACAACAAACAAAGCACGACATGTATGAATTTACTCCGTCTCCCACAAGCTGTGTGCACAAACATAGCCATCGTGGTAATGATAGTCACTGCTCGTTAGGTGAAACATTAGCTACAACTCCTCCAATATATGATAAGAATTGTGTAGAACCCTGTATAAGGACCACTAAAAGGATAGGAGACTCTAATATAAGCTATTCCGAACTTCATAATATTGGATTAGCCAACGATACACAAATTTTTTTGGGTGATTTGATGAATACATCTAGTCATCACATTCAACAGAGAATTCCCACATCTTCAACTGGCAATGACTATGAATTAATAAGAAATAATTCTCCGAATGAGCAACACAATCCAGACTTAAGGTGGTCTACAAGGCAGAGGAGGATGCCTACGAAGTATTCAAATTATGAGCTCCTTTATTCTGAGGAGGTAGAGCTTGAGATTTTAATCTCTAATCAAGTAGAGCCGGCTAATTTCAGAGATGCTTGCGAAAGTACTGATAAAAATTAGTGGATGATTGCAATGGAAGAAGAGATGAACTCTCTTAAAACAAATAAAACATGGGACTTAGTTCCACTTCCACCCAATCGGAAAGCTTTCAAAAACCTTTGGGTATATAAGGTGAAAGAAGAATATGGCAAAAGAAAGAGGTATCGTGCTCGACTAGTTGTCAAAGGATATGCTTAGAAAAAGGGCTTAGATTTTGAAGAGATTTTCTCACCTGTTGTTCGAATGACTATAATCTGAGCAATTTTGGGATTGGTAGCCATTTGGGATCTTGAGCTTGAATAGCTTGATGTTAAGACAAATTTTCTACATGGCAACATCAATGAAGAATTGTACATGGAATAGCCTGAAGCCTTTGTTCAAAAAGGGAAAGAACATCTCTATTGTTAGCTAAAGCGTAGTTTGTATGGGCTCAAGCAAGCTCCAAGACAATGGTACATTAAGTTTGATCGATTCATTGCTGAACATAACTTCACCCGATGCGAATCAGATCCTTGCGTCTACTATAAAAGACTTCCTAGTGGTGAGTTTGTTATTCTTTTACTTTATGTTGATGACATGCTAGTTGTTGGTACTTCTCAAATAATTAGCAAGCTAAAGAAAGAGTTAGCTTCTCAGTTTGCCATGAAAGATTTAGGGGCGGCCAAAAAGATTCTTGGGATGACTATTACAAGAGATAGACAGAAAAAGACGTTGACTTTGTCACAAAAATCATACATTGACAAAGTTGTAGAACGGTTTGGCATGGCTGAAGCTAAACACGTTCCTATTCCTCTTGCTCCACATTTCCATCTAAGTTCTGATTTGTGTCCCAAAACACAAGATGAGAAGGATTTTATGAATAATGTTCCTTATAAATTAGTGGTTGGTAGCTTAATGTACGCTATGGTTTCTACATGTGCCGACATTGCTCATGCGGTGGGAGTAGTTAGTAGATACATGAGCAATCCTGGGAAGCCTCATTGGGAAGTAGTGAAATGGATATTGCGCTATCTCAAGGGTACTTCTGATTATGCATTGTGCTTTGGTAGAAATCATACTTAGCTGCAAGGATTCAGTGACTCAGATCTTGCCAGAGATCGTGAAAAGTGCAGGTCTACTACTAGTTATGCTTTCACATTTGCCAGGGCTGCTATTAGTTGGGCCTCAAGACTACAACATTATGTTGCACTTTCTTCTGCTGAAGCCGAATACTTGGCTCTTTCCGAAGGGGCTAGAGAGATTATTTGGTTGCAATGCTTATTCAGCAATTTACATTGGCAACAAGATGATTATGTTTTATTTTTAGATAGTCAAAGTGCAATTTTTATGGTTCACAATCATTCCTCTCAGCGACGCTCCAAACATATTGACAAGCATGCTCACTATGTTTGTTATGTGGTAGCAGAAGGAAAACTAAAGGTTGCCAAAATTGATACCAAGATCAATCCGGCGGACATGTTGACAAAGGTTGTTGCCAAGGAGAAGTTTGAATGTGCCAGGGCTTCTCTTGGCCTTGTTAAAAAGAAGTAAGTCAGCATGTAGAGCAGGGGAATGGATGATCAGCTAGTGTATCTGTTGTCTTCAGGTGGGAGATTGTTCAATTGTGAAGGCCAACAGGCACATGTTTTCTCCCTCCATATTATTTTGTCTCTTCAGCTGATCATTTGTGATCTATAAATGCTGATGGCATGTATTGTAAATGTAATTGGTTTTCTAATTAATATAATTCCTCTGCTCTCAGTGTGGACGTAACCACGATTTGTGGTGAACTACGATAAACTCTGTGTTTATGCATTTTTGCTGTTCTGTACTTTCTTTCGCATTCTTAGTTTATTTAGAAATATGGTATATAGAAAAGTGGTTTTATTGAAAAGGCTTAATAACCATAAAGAAATCGGCAGGTGTAATGCCAAATTACTAGCCCTTGTCAACAGGTTTTGAAACATGAGAAGAACAAAGACCGCTTGTAGAGGAAAATATAACAAAATGTAACACCACACTACCTTAGGGAAGTTTTGGTGGAGGAGAAAATAAAGGAATGGCCTATAGAAACAATCATAGGTGCGAAGACATAAATATGCAAAATTAACAAAGAGAGAGAAACAGAGAGTGCAGAGGGATCCATCATATGCTAATAACACAAAGTGTCATATGGATGAACGAAAAGTAGACAACTGCAAATACCACTGTCTTGCATTCAAGAGCTCAAAGTAAACATGTGCGTTCGGAGGCATAGGGAAACAACATCGGAAAATATCTGAGACTTTTTCAATTGAACTGTATACGGCAAGAGATGAACATAGATATAGGAGAAATTAAAATTTAGTACATATTGACCCTAGCTAACGTCTGATGTCTATCTCTATTAACGACGATCACAAATAAATTAAAACAAGTAAACAGGCAAATCCTCTCTGGCTGTTTCACAAACCCCAGCTTCTGACCCACCTCTATGTTATCGGTTCTACCATTATCCTCGACAAGGCCAAAAGATTTGACCTTTTACCCTAAAAACCCCATTGACTCGTCCAGACATTCCAGAACACCTTATAAAATATTACTTCTATATAAAGTGTCTCTTACAACTAATCAGATACTAATTTTGTTCATTTGAGTTGAGTAGAACAATTTTGATCTCGACTTTTTTCAAGTTTTCATGTCGCTTATGGAGAATAGTAAAGATGAAAGACAGCTTTAATTCTGAAGGGAATCCTTCTCAAGTTGAAAGAAACATTTGAAATGAATTTTAATTTAGTTATAATTGCAGAGATGAAATACATATAGGTGAAGTTGTGGATACATGTTTTTGTTTGTCAAATATTATTGTGTTTTACATGGAGAAGGTGTATTTAAATGATTCACTCCTGGGAGCGTGTGAGAATGGCGGCCAGAGGACTGGAGTCTGGAACGGCGACCGCGGGATGAGGAAGCATCAGCTGAAAAGAACTATTCATCAAAAAATGATTCACTCCAACAGTTATTCAAGATATTTAATGTAAGGATGAACAAAGTATAATTCAACGTAATGTGATGTAGCTCTGAAAAGTGGGGATAATTGATTTTTTGGGAGCATTAAATTAATGATTAGAGTAATCTAAAATATCATAGGTTATATGTTTGACTTTAAAGATTATATTTTATGTTCAAAAGTAATATTTATAAGATGTAATTATAATTTTAATATATTTTTCTATATGGTTCGACAATATATAGATTTGGTGTTTTATTGTTTTTAATTTAAAATTAGTTCTTAAATACAAAGAAACATAATCTTTTATGGTATAATGTATCTTTCTAAAATATCATGGTGTTTCATCACCCTTCCCATTCTTTATATTTTTTTAATCATGACATTCTCTTAAATCTCTATTTTAGCCATCCCTAATTACCTTTCTAAGAAAATTGTATGTGGTGAACCTTGGGAAAATCTTGCTCAATTTTATCCTTATGACTTGTTTATTTAGGTCTTTTTAATGTGTTATATTGATAGAACTTTAGAGTTTTGAAGGATCTTTCTTTAAATTTTATATTCTAATTGTGCTTAAAATTTCTTATTGATAATTTCTCTTTTGCAAGATGCTTGCCTAAACTTTTCTTCCTACTTTCCTATTGTCCTACTTCCTCCCTTACTTTCTATAGTACTACAGGACATGTTCTCATTTAATTTATGTGCAAAATGTTCTTAAAAGAGACACATCTCAACATCTCACTCTCTTTATTAATTTTAATGTTTTCCAAATTATATGTACAAGTTTGAAAACCATGCAAAGTTTTTTTAGTCTTAGAGCTAGTTCCAATGATTGTTATTAGTTTTCAAGTATTTTTTTTCACTTCCTCCCATCTATTGTTCCTACAAAATTAGGAACTATTTAGTCATCTTTGTGATTTTTTCATTTGTGTCTGCATATTATTTTTCATCTACTTGACATTTTCACTCTGTATAGAGATTTGGGTGCCTTGACAAAGTTTATACTTCTTCAACACCTTATTCCATTTCATCAACCCTTTCATACCAACACTCCCATAAACCCTTTTGTAATATTTTCTCTATGAAGATCCAATTCCAACTTGCACTTTTTGTGCATCTTATGTTTTCATTTCCCACTTCTAAATTTTCTTACACTCTCTTAGTATCCCTATTCACATACTTGTAAACATTCCATAAAGTATAATTTGTAATTCCTTAATCTAATTCGCCTCCTATAGAATTTTAAATCCTTGTAGAAACCATCTTCCACATCTCTAGTTGATCCATTTCCTTATTTTTCCAATCTCCACATGCATTTAAATACCTCTAGAATTTTCGCTTAAATCATTATTTTTCTTATAACCCCCAATTCCCACCTACTAGTGTATTATTTTTATTTTCCTATGTCCTAATATTTTGGTACAAATTTATTATACTTTCCTCCATTGATAAAGGGAGTATAATTAATGGATGGTTAATTGAGGTTTTACATTCTTAAAAGAGAGTTAAACTTACTTTATTTGAACTACTTAATCATCACAATTTAATGTTTGACTTGCCCCCTTTATCCTTTCATAAGTCAATATAAAATGACAACCTATCTTAAGTTTTCAATTTTTTTTAGAGCTCCTTATACAATTCTATCATCTTATTTGTGTATCTAAAAAAATTATTTTCCATTATTTTATTTTTTCTTATCGTATTTGTAGTGTATTTATCTCTTTAAAAGTAATATAATAGAATCTTCTCTTTTAGAACTTAAATATAGTATACGAGTGCTTTAGTTTTTAGAGTTTTTATTTCTAGAAATATTTATTAAGAGATTTAAGTTTTATTTGATCTTTCTTGTATGTTCTTATTTAACATTTGAAATGATCACTAATAAAATTATGATGAAATGATTTCTTATTTTGTATGTTTTTTTTAGTAAAATTTAGGCCATCATTATGTTATTTGGTATATACATTGATATATTTTAATAAAGAATATAATGCATGTATTTATGCATTTTCATATAGTTAAAAATATATTATTGGTAGCAAAAATTATTAGTTATTGTAAATGATATCATCAAGTGGTATTTATTTATGCTAATGTAAATAGTCATTAACACCAAAATTACCCCCCATATTACATTTTTCCTAAAGATGTCAAACTCACTTTGCCCTAGGGATACCTCCTTAAAGCTTACATAACAAAAAGTGTTGACTACATAAGTTGAAGATATATTTTGAGAAAAATAAATTTAGAAGCCAAAAGTCATAAATCATGCAAGGCTCTATAAGGATATCTTGTTACCATTGAAAAGGTATATCATCAAGCTATGTTATTATGCTCTCAATCCCAACCTCTTGAATCCATAGAGACTTGAATTATTCAAAAATGATGCATGAGATATGGAGAAGGCCTCTAACATTTCTTAATGATTGTGAAAGGGTATTAGTATCCATCATATTCTCCTAAGCTTACAAGACAAAAATCCATATTGACCATAGTATAAAATCTCAAACATGTCCCAATAGAAAATCTTCAAAAGATATGCCATCTTAAATTTGTCACCATTAGAAAGAAAAATAGAATAGTAAACAAAAAATTATAAAAGACATGTTTAATACAAAACATCATCTCAAAGTGAAATGATAAGTTAACATAATGGAATTTCCTCCTTCATCAAGTTCTTCTTTTGGTTTTCCCTTAAAAACATCACTAGCTCTTCTTCTACAAACCCATGTATTGTGAACCTTTTACTAAGAGTTAGTTACATATTTATTCTCTTTTTCTATGCATTGTCCTCTTTTTTTTTTGTCTAAAGTGTCTATGATTTATGAAATGATTCAACTAAGTGTAAAATGCCATTGTTTTATATTTTGATTGAAACCTATTTAATAGGATGGCCTTAGGACTATCATCTTCTAGTATAGAATTAACTTAAAATGGTTCACTAGTGTGAGATCTCAAATTTCTTAAATGATTTTGACGTTGTGATTACATATTTCACTCTAAACATAAACACATAAAGTTTTAAAGAAAACTTTTCATTAAATGCAAAGTAATCTCAAAATATCTTGTTCAAATTATTTCATTTTTTTGGAAAATATTTATTTAAATCTACATCATAAATTTTTGAGTCTATAAGAAAAAGACAATGATAGCCTTAGATTTTTCATCTCTATTATTCTAATTCAATAATTTACTTGTATTCATAAGTAGTTTTTCTTCTCCACTTACAATTACCTATGAATTTTTATTCATGAATTTCATTTACATTTGTATTCTCCATCTACAAAAATTGAAAGTAGTGTATTTATCTAATGATATCTCAATTGGCTAAAAAATACGATTTATTTCTTTTATCACTAACCACTAACAAAATTGTAAATAATTTGTATCATATACTTCGATGTATGAATTTACTTACGTATATTCTAATTGTATTAACATTTTAATGCTTCACCAAGAGAATAGTGACAGAAGAATATAAGTCCAAAGTTCATGTTTTCTATTTTTCCTCTCTAAAGAATAGTCATGACATAAAGAGAACACTTTTTGGAAAATTAAAACCTCCAATGGACCATCTTTGTAGAAGTATGAATATATTAGGCAACTTCAAGTGATCTTCTATTCTCGACTCATATTTGTATAAAATTCTCCATAGCTTTTCTCAATGGTCTGGTGTATATGAATGAACTAAAAGGTGATATGTATTGTAGTACGGAAGGTGTACAAGACTTCTATATAAAAAAAATCCACAATAGTTAACGTTACATAACTGGGTAATCAGAACTATCAAAACATAGTAGAAGTAACACAACTATCAATTAACATACATTAGCTAGGTTTTGCAGGGCTTTCTTTGTTTGCAACGCTATCCACTTTAGACATCATTGTCTATTCAAATTAACCATTATCGAGTTTTAGTTTTTCATAAGTAAAAGAAAAACACTACGACCTACACACTTTTGGGGCTTTAATTTGGTGCTATATAGTATTTATTGGTTTCTTTTTTTCTTTTTAATTTTATTTAGTTTTCATTTTTTGTTATTTTTGTTTTATAAATATTTTTTATTTTGTAGAACAAAAGTAAAATTGATGCAATTAATATTCTTTCAGATTTGGAACAAGTCTTATAATTAATTGGTCTATTTTAGTGTGCTATCTCACTTATGATCAGTCCTCTATTCTATTTTTATATTATATGCAACTACTCTTTTATATCTAAGATCAAAATTTAGAAAACATGGTAACAATAAACCAATCAAAAGAATACTCCCAATATATTTTTCCTTATATATAAAACATAGACCAATATAACATATATCTATTGCTAAACAATAAGTTCAACATGGCTATCACTAGACTTGAATTGGTTGTGTTTGTTTCTACAATCTGTAAAGTGCAAAAGGAAATGTTGAGAGATTTTGTTCTTAGGGCGATCAATGGGAAGAGTAAATTGAGAAAGATGAGCTAGACTAAAGAGGAAAAGTGCAATGAGATTAAGAGTGCCACATAGATTGAGAACTGGATGGAGGAGGTCAAGTACCTCAATGATGATTGGGAGAACATCAACTAGGCCTAGCTCTCCTTTTATGTTTTAATGGCACCTTTTTAGTTCTCTGATGGTTACAATTTTTATTTGTGGTTTTTTAAACTTTGTTGTTATATCCTTGATGCTGTCAAGCTAGTATCTCATTATTGTTAACTATATTAATCCTCACTATTTTTGGGGTAGCAAGACCTTTATTTTGGTTAGTAAGTTTAGTAGTTTATAGTTTAGACTTATGTTAGCCTTAGATTTGGTTTTTTTAAACTATTAGAAGAACATGGCATGTTTTTATTATTATGTGATTCTGTAAGTTCTAGGAGAGACTCTAACCATTGGGGTCAGAGTTTGCTTCTTTGTTGCTTGGTTGTAATGGCCCAAGGCAGAGATGGAAATTTCTTTTTTTTGTTATGAGGGCTCACAACCCTTTTCATTTTTTAATCAAAACATATATCTAGGACTTATAATGTAAGAATGATATATTTCTATTAACTTATCTACACCCCATGAATGAAAGATTAAAAAATATTATTAGTTATCACACACAATAGATTCAATTTCAGAAGTTTTTCCTTAGCATGCCATTCGATAATAAAAATAAAATGTTTTCTTGACACAACCTCTGGCCATTTGGATACTAAATTGGATGCACCGAAATGAATATTTATTTTGCATTGGACAATTGAACTTGAATGCATGTCATTACCCAAGATATCAACTAACGAAATATGAAACATAAGATATATGAAGGGGCTGCAAAGAACACTGAGGTAGATAGAAAGAGTGCCAACAAATGTAAACTTCCACATTGACACGTCCTATCACATGTCACCCTATCATAACTATGGTAAATAGGAATAATAAAACTAATGAGGAGAGGTACAAAGGTGTTGGGTTCAAAATCCAAATAACATGATGAAAAATTGATAGAACAAAAAATACAATTAACACCAAAGGTATGCAAGGAGAATACTCCTACTTGAGGGAAAAACCCTATCCACACAAAAAAGAATCCTTTATTCAATGCTTCATAAAGTACACTAATATCATTTGTGATGGTTAACTCTTACCAATTTTAAACAAAAAACCTTATTTATAATTCATGCACATATTTTGAAATATCAGTTCAAACATAAGGTATATCATGCTCTTAGAATTTATAACACTTTATAAAGTACCTCTTTATAAAGGGTGTCAAGTACAACAAAATAAATACTAACATCTGCAATTCTTGTGCATGATTCTCCCCTCCCCATGGGGCTTGTCCATGCCCCCCCACCCCCATTCTCACCAAATTTGGAGCAAGCCTATCTAGACCTTTGTTTGTTTCTTTCTATAAAATCCCTTAACATCCATGTGGAGTTTATTTCTAATCTTATACGCAACCCTACTGGGTTGATTGTCATTTCTGATGACCTGCCCTATATGGGCCTCCTCCCTCCCAGGGGCCCTATTGAGGTTACAAGTTCCAAGGGAGATATAATCCTGAAGTTAGACTAGAAAGGGGTTGTCTTGGGTTCCAAGATACCTACAAATTTCAAGGAACAACCTAAGTTGGTTTTGGGATCGGTTGGGCTTGAGATTTCACTGGCAAATTGGGTGGTTGACTCAATCTCCTCTAGGCTCTCATTGGGCCTAGTTGGAAATTTTTTTTTCCTTTTGACCTAATGTGGACTTGCTCAGGAAATGGTGTTCAACTAGATGAAGATTGGTTTGATCTTTGATTGTCTTTGAAATGGCGAGTTGTCTCTTTAGGTTATTTAGTTTCATAACTAAAGTTGACAAAAACACTATTCTAGTGGGATTTTAACATTATTGTAAACATTTTTTAATTCTTGCCAATTGGAAACTAGGTTTTAGCTCCAATCTTGATCTACATAGGCTTGCTCTTGTTTGGTTCAGATTGTCTAGGCTCCCTCTAGAATTATGGAATGAGAGGGTTTTCAAGTAGATGAGAGAATCTTTTGGGCACTTCATTAAAGCTGACATAACCACCAGTACCAAGGCTAGGCTTGGTTTTTCTAGATTCTATACAAATGTGGTGATGAATAAGCCCCTACATGTCATTGTGGACCTAAAATCAAATGTGGTTCTTGATCACCACCTATATTATATGAAAATATTGGATCCTTTTTCCAAATTTTCAATATGTTTGGTCACTTGGTTATGGACTATAGATGTAGTGAGAAGCTGAAGGGAAAAGTCTCCTCTCATGGAGTGGTTGTAGTCAAATGCTCAGAAAAATTTGAAGGAAGGGAGTAGGATAGCATATAGTCACTTAAGGTTTTGGAGGTGAAGGTTTCCCAACATTTCGGTGGGAGTAGAGGACCCCAGAAAAAGAATGAAAGGTTACCCATGGATTTAGAGGAGGAAATGGCCCCTGAGGCATAGGAAAATAGTAACCTTGAAGATACGGAATATGTTGGCAAGGTCTTAGTGATTAAGAAAGGAGATGATCCCAAAGCTGAAGAAGGAGAGATTTCTTCAATACAAACTAAGTTGGCCACACACCAAATGGGGGGATAGTGAATAGCTTTTTGAGTCTTATTTTGGAGGTCAGGAATACCCAAATTTTCAACACCCTCAAGAACCCCTCTAAGAATGGGAACTTCTCACCTGATTTGAATGGTACTCTAGTGGGTTCCATCCTAGGTATTGTTAAAGTGCATTCTCCTTTCCAAGCCTATGCTAACAAGGATGATTACACCCTGGACAATAATGTTGGATGTACCATACCTAAAAGGAAATTAAGGGCAATCAGCAAGGTCGATATTGGAACGATTGTGAAAATTGGGAGATCCCCAACCAAGACCCTTCATGAGAAGGAGATACTAAGAGATACAATAGAAGGAGAGAAAAATACCCTAGAAGAGATATAGATATAGAAAAAATTATGATTATATCCTAGAATGTGAGAGGGCTCAACAACCCTAGGAAGCAGTATGAAGTCAAACAAAAGATCATCGAATTGAAAGTGGACATGATCCGTTTGTGGGAAGTTAAAATGATGGTGAAAATGTTTTCAAAAGTGACATAGTATGTTTGGTCAGGTGAAAAATTATCTTATAACATAGTGATGGATGCTTCAAGGGGCATATTGACTCTTTGGAATCTTGATAATGTCACAAGTAGAGAGGTCCTCCTAAACCCCCATTTCACTATTATTGGCTTTGTCTGTAAAACTCATAAATAGAACCTATTCAATTTATATGCCCCCAACACTCATAATGGGAAACTTTTTGTATGAGAGGAGGGAATGAAAGTTGTTGACTCACTACATAATGAGAGCATGTCATGTATGGGAGACTTTAACACCCCCTTGTCATCTATCAGAGAAGATGGGCACATTGGAGGACTTCTTTAAGAGTATGTATGACTTGGAGGACTTCAAGGATTGGGATGACCTTCTTGATATCGATCTCCAATGAACCCCTTTTACCTGGTCGAACAACAAACTAGGAAACAACCTATTTCAAGTTAGACTAGACCATGTTCTAATCTCTACCGATTGGATCATTCTCTCATATACCTCCTTGATGGCATATTTGAGGACCATCTTTGACCATTCTATGTTTTTCTTCTCTTGGAAGAAAAACCAAACTTGTAGAAGAAGACCATTTATGTATGAAATAATGTGGCACTCACACCTAGATTTTAGAGGTTATCTCTCTTAGTGGTGGAACATTACCATTCAAGGCTCAGCTATGGTTTGCATTGCTAGGAAATTAGAAAGGATTTGAAAGGAGGTTAGAGCATGGAGTAAATTTTTGTTTGGTAACATTTCTAAAGAAAATAAGGTGACTTAGAAGACACCAAAAACCCTCTAAAGTAATATGGCCAACAGCAACTCATCTCAAGAAGACCAACAAGAGAAAAAGGTTTGTCGTGCCTAATGGAAAATGTCATTAGATAGGGAGTTGTATGCACCCTAAAATGGTCCCCTAGACTATGGGACCTCATTCTTCAATTAATCAAATGATGCAATCAATTTATCAATCTCCTAAATCTTATTTAGTGAAAAGAAAATACCTCTTTTAAATAAATAAGCCCCCACTTAAAACTCTCTTTTTGATGAAAAAGGAAATAAATCAAATTAAAATAGATAAAGATTCTTTTTTTGCTCATATTTCTAAGTGATGGGTTTTTTCCTCTCACTTTCCTTTGTAGGGATTTATCCCACATTGTTCTTGAGGATGCATTCTTCTCCACACTTTCTTTTATAAGGAGCCCTCTCCTTCTCATTTTCATAGATCAAGATTTTATTGTTATGTTTCAAGTTTGAAGAGTGATTTTGGAGGAGAGCTTGAGCACTTGAGCTTGGACATTGCAACTTCTCTTTTCTTGTCTTCTTCTCTCATGCATCCATGAAAATCCATTTATATTACTCATGCACTTGCATGTTAGATTAGATTTATATTTCCTTTCATAGATTGGTTTATTTTCATGCATTGTTATCATATAGAATATCTTCCATTTTTGTTTACATTCATATTTGATGATCATGGAGACTAGCACTCTTGTTTTCCCTCTTTTAATCTGTCATTTTATGGTCTACTTGCATGGACAAAAACTATGTCTAAACTTAAGGCCTCCATTATAAAACCTTGAACTCCATGAATAAAGAGTTATGAGTCACCATTTGAGACCTCATTCTTTAGAAATCTTGAATATAATGACTCATAGAAGTGTGTCAACATTTTAGCACACATTTTTGGTGCCCACCATGGGGCTACCCACCTTTACATGATGGTTTTGGTTATTTTTGGAACTAATCCCCTTATGTAGATTTGTTTGGAGATGAAAACCCTAGATTTTCAAAGATGTGATCATATATACCAAACATCTTGGAGGTTCAATATGAATTTTTTTGTAAAAGTTGGTGACATATTAGTGAAGCTTTAGTAAAAAAATCATAATTTTTTGAGGTATTGTGAATTTTTAATAATTTCTTTTTAATTTTTCATAAAAATTTACTTTTGAATGCAAATTAACATTTTTCAGAAATTTTTACATTTTCATAAAGGTCTTTAAATTCTACAAGGGGTCTGTTCTTTGAGTTTTAAATTTGGATACAATATTATAGTTCATTTGGTCAATTTATGAGAACTAGTCTATTTTGGAAAAGTGGCTCACTAGGGCACAAATGAAAAGATCTTTTTAAAATTTAGACATTTTTGTAAAGCTCTCTATTTTTTAACATAGGTCTCTTTTCTACATTTAGGGTTTGGGATTTATATTCATGTCATATAGATCCAATCTTGTTGACTAGGTCAAAATTCAAAACTAAAAAAGGGCATTTAATGATTAGCTTGCAGTTATTTTTCACATGGTTCAATGCATGATATGAGTTGTCATTTGGATTATTTTCTAGTTATTATTACTCCTAAAATTTTATTTTTAGTTCTAACCCTAGGGTATGCATAAGTTGAGTATACATTGCATATCTTGGTTACTTGTTTGCTTGTCTTTCTTATTGGAGACTTTGTGGCTTGGTTCCATGAGAAAGCTCAACAAAAACAAGAATGAGGTAAAATCTACTAACTGTGTTGCATGGATTACCAATTATTCTATTTAAAGCTCTCTAACATTTGGTTTCCTTTCATTAAAATGAACCTCTCACATGTCTTACTTGAGTGATTTCTCGCCTTCATAGATCACATTTCAATTTTCGCTCTAAAAGAATGAACATAGATTTATTTTCTCACATATTTATTACACATAGAAATTAGGCCCTATGAACACTATTTTTTGGATCTTGAGAGAGTGGACCTCAAGCTCTTCTTGTTAATGGAACCACATGTAGGTAGGGAAGGTGTTGATTGAAACTCTAGGTTCAAACATTGTCGAGTCTTAAGCAACTGATAGTATGTTCTCTCTTGAGAGAAACATAAATCGTTGTCAATAGATAGAGTTTTTTGAGTTGGTATCAAAAATATAGTGGGTCAATTAATCTATTTATTGTGTTTTGAAGAGGTGAATATGCTAGAGGATTACATGTTTTGTTCCCTTTGGGAACATCATAAACTTGGGACCCTTAAATCTGAGCTAATTCTCTATGTGGTCCATGTTGTGAGTCTTCATTGTTAGAGATGGTTAACCATAGTGGACACTCCCTTTATTGGGTAAAATATGTGGATGGAACGTCAAGCGGTATTAGCCATTCCTTCCATAGAGAAACAATCACTATATAAATGTCCTTGTGGAATAAATCTTCACAAATGTGGTCTCTTGTTGGGCTGTCAGATCTCCTTAGTAGTTCCTAATTGGTTAAATTCTTAGACTATGTCATAACCTCAGTGTGCTAGGATTGGATTTTGCCAACTTGAGATTGCAAGAATTGCAAAGTTGACCATTACTACAAACCATAGTGCAACCAAATTTATTCTTTTCAAGGACTATGTGTGTGATTGAAATATTTTTTGAGAACATACACAAATAGAGTCCTTAGGGAGTACAATAATATGTCACTATTCTTGTTCATGTGCAAGGTTGCTTTGTCCCTTGCTCATTGTTTGAAGAAAATTGTTTTCTTGAACTCCCTAAGTGTTTTTTTGCATGCCTAATTAATGCTAAAAATTTGTCAATGCATCTATTTAGTCAATTAAAATGAACAAAAAATGAGTTCTTAAGTCAAAAACCAACTTTTTTAACTTGCTTGATTTGCTATCGTGTTAGTTTTAGTCTTCCTCAGTCAATCTAGGTCAAACCAGGTCACTTATCCCATTGTTAGAAGCCTACTTACACTTTGGATTCTTACATTTTGACCTCTTGAACTAGTAATCTCTGATTTTATGAGTGAACTTTCTTGGAATTGGTGAGCTAGAAACCATCCTTGTTGAGAAAATAAACCATTGGATCCTTTGATAACATGCTTGGAGAGTCTTAGTAATCTCTTGTCCATTTTCTTCCATACAAATTCAAATTCAATCAATATAACTTTGGTAAATCATTCTTTTGATCCATATATGTTAGAGTATTCACCCATTCAGTGGGCACTTCTGTGGTAGTATTGGTTTATGCCTCTTGCAAAATTATATCTTATCCTCTCTCTTTTGGTCAAGTAAGTTCTTTTACTATCTTGGTTTGGTACCAACATTTCCTATGGTCATCCTATCACATAGTACCTTTTATTTTATGTTGGTTACAACAAGATATCAAGTAGATCAAGGAAAGTGACCTCAAGTAGTCTTTAACCAATTACCCTTAGTTCAAACTCATCAAAAACATAAAGGAAAAGAACTCATATTTGATCAATCACCTAGGAACAACTTAAAAGTTTGGTTTGATCTCAAGAATAACCTTAGTGGGTTCAGTACACCCTTAGCATCTTGTCACTCAGATATGGATATGAGTTACACAATGACTTGATGAGAGAGGGAAGAAATGGATAAATGCCTTGATGACATATTCAAAAAATGTATAGATACTATTTTGTTTGGCAGCCCCTCCTATGAAAATTGATTAGTCTCACACCTTATCCCTACTAGATATCTACATGTACAACAAAGGGTGGAATAGATAAGAAGCAAGACCATCAAGAAGAACAATCACAAGATGACAACCAATATGATGAACCTTATGGCACTCATGTGAATGCAACATACACCAGTTACTTGTTTAGACATTCAAGACTAGGTTCACTACTCAAAACAACTTCAAGATACATGAGTGAACGACTTAAGAAAGTTGAGCATGAAAAGGAAGCCTTCCTAGAAAAACAAGCTCAAAAGGAAGAGCAATTTAAACTCTTAGAATTGGAGAGAAAAACCTTTTTAGAGATAGAAAGGAAAGCCTACTAGGAGGAGCAAGATAGACTCTTGGCTCAACAACTTAATGATCAATTTAAAAATATGCATATTATTGGTGGAAATAACTCTCCTCCATCCAACCCTCCTAAGGCTCCATGTAGTGGAAGATGTTCAAGAACACCTTCATGATCTCTTAGCCCTAAAGGAAGGATTCCTTAAAGACATGATCATTATAGGAGACGAACACCTCTTAGGAATTCAAAACAACCTTCACAACATGCTCATCATGATTGACAATAAGGGGGTAATAACTTGAGTTTTTATCTCAACTCCCAAGACTTCACGAAGATACAACAAGAACAATTCTTCTAGCAGTATGTGGAGAGATAGAGAAAAAAAAAATTACTAGAGAGTTTAATCAACAAGGGCGCTAGAGTCCCCTACAACTTTGATGTGGACAAGAAGATTAAGAAGCAAGTTCCATCTCAAGAAGAATGTTAATCTCAGTTTGGTTTTGACATATGAGAGACAATATACATAAACCATTTACTTAATTCATGTTGAACAAGAACTACCTATCGAGCATAAGTTGTTAGATGGTATATGCCAACCAAAGAATATTTTTTATGTGTCAAGTAGATAGTATGTGCCAAGATATTGAGATTCTGAGTGATTAGTGGATGCCAAGTTATTTAGAGGCCAAGTTAAAGCATTAAAGTTGTAGTTGATGCCAAGCATTGAGAACTTCAACTTCCAAGTTATATAGTTTTGACCTAATTGATTGTAATGGCACAAACATGTATGTAAACTATTTTTGGGCTGACTTAAGGATTTTTTATGATCTTTGATGATAAGGATGAATCTTAAATGTGAATCCCTATGCATTAAACACATCCAATCATAAAAAGGTAAGGATTAAGTGGCAATGTGGGTGAATCACTATCATCGATTCATAACTAACCCTAAGTCACCTAGGTCTTCTTAAGGAGGACGAACCCTAAATTTTTTGTGAATTCTTAAGGAGAATTGAAAGATTTTGCATGCACAAATAGAGCATTCATAGTGACTAAGGAGTTATAATTTGAGTTACATTGTAGAATACGTTAGAGGAGAATAAAGGAAAGGAATTAGAAGACATCAAAGATACATCTGATTAGAAAGGATCAAGTATACATCAAAAAATAGGTAATCTGACATCAAAAAAGAAAAATGCTAACCAAAGGATCATTGCTGAGACATTTTAATAGGTGAAGTAGTAAAATCTCTTAACAAAGTAGTCTTGACAGGCTATAGTAAATCCTTTAACATGGTGTTTACTTTATTGTAAGTTAAAGTCCTTTTACCAGACACACTTTCAAGAGGGTGTTAAAATCCTTTAAATAACATGGTAAGATCTAAAAATCTTGTAAGCCTTTAACAAGGTGGACCTTTCACAGGGCGGATCATGTTTCATGATCAAAACATTGTAACCATCATTAAGTACGCTTTATTACTGAAGTAGTGAAGATTTGTGGATGTCATCCCCGCCCCAATTTTACCTTCTCCTTGGAAGGTTTCTAGGTAACCAAATATCTTGTGTCATACATGTATTAGTATTTTATTTTCATGCTATGGATGTATATGCTTAATTTGATATTTCATTTTATATGCATAGATTGTGAGATGGATGTGTGATGAATAGTTTTTGAGGTTGAAAGTTTTAAGTGTTGATTCACCCCCTACCCCCTCTCAGAGGTTACTTCCCTATTGCATTTCCAATAATTTGTATCAGAGCTAAGTTCTCTACAAAGAAAAGCTTTGCAACTTTGAGGAAAGATCTTGAAAATTGAAGTCTACAAGTTGGGAAAGACTATTGAGAAATAGAAGATTGAAATACAACTTGTCCTACATCAATTGAATGAAGCAAGAGATGAGTTAAAGTGATCATTGAAAAGAAGGAAGGAAATAGCTATTGAAGAGAATGACACACACTACCAAGATATTGACACTACTAAATGTTTTTTTGATGGAGACACTAATGAATTTGATGTAGTAGTTGCAAATATAATGGAAATGAATGGAACCCTAACTAAAGAGGTCAAAAATCTCAAGAGAGAACAAGAAGTCCAATTAGTGTTGCAATATGAGGTGACCGAGAAGAAAAAGAAAGCTGAAGAAGACAAAGTCATGATTGAAGATGAAAAAAGGATTTTGACCAATAGACTAGGAGAGAAAGCATTAGAGGTAAATAATATTGCTAACACACAATTGGAAACTTTGAGTCAAATGATGATTGCAAATTGTGAACTAAATGCAAAGGATATTGAGGTCACCACATTGAAGTTGTAGAATGAACAACTAAGAAATGATCTAAAAAGAGAAAAGGATTTTGCTAAAAGTTTCAACAAACCTAATGAAGCCATGAAGTACTTCGAGCAATTGATGAGATCTCCTAGATCCAATAGTGATACTTCTAGATTGGGTTACACTAGTACTGAAGAAGGAGAATAATCCAAAAATGGCAAATAAAGAAGTAACAAAAGTTAGAACTCCAAACCTACTTGTCATAATTGTGGTAAGATAGGTCATACTATCAATGTTTGTAGGAGCAAGACTGCAAAGTAGAATTCTAAGTAGAATTTCATGGTTCATTGCCACAAAAGCAACAAACAAGGACATCAAGCACATGAATGCAGAACCAAGACCATAAGCACACAAATATTTGAAGGATACTTCTATAACTGTCAGGAGTATGTACATAGAGCATATGAATGCAGATCCAAGTCTAAATGGTCATCAAATAAGTAGACAAAGGTAAAGCACAATTGAAAATCTTATAATTGGGATAATAATACTAGGTATAGTTGTAACTATTATCAAGAATATGGACTTGTTGCTGAAAATTGTATAAGAGCCACAAAAGTGACTAAAAAAGATGGTTGAGTCAAATCACATGTTTTAGTTGTTTGAAGACTGGTCACATAAGTAGGAATTATCTAGCAAGGATAAAAGCACCAAGAACTAAGTTTAACAAAGGCAAAGGAAATAAAAGCAGTGTGCTTTGCAATTGGTTGACTCATTATTGCCCAATTTTGAATTTGAATTTTGAATTCCATGGTAGGTCCTAAGCCTCTAGATCCACCACCCTACTTGGATCTGCAAATGGTGTTGGCATTGTACAGGGATTCAGAGGACACGATGGATGGATGTGGGTCCATGGGAGATATAGAGAAGACACTTCTCGAGACTATTTTTTTGGGTAGTGGTGGTTCAGCTGGTTGTCCTCTTGATGGTGGTCAGAAGTAGGTAGATGGGACACTAAGTGGATGGAAGAACGCATGTGTGGGTTCCTTGGTGGCTAGTGCATCTACGGAGGACCCCAAGATTGCCCGTGGCATAGATGGCCTTGTGATCTCCCTCCCTAATAGTTTGGTGGAAAGCATGACCTCTAGCCTCAAACTTTGTGTTGTTGGTAGATTCGTTGCCTTTAGACCCACAATTTAGATGGTTCATAAATGGGTGAGTTAGAAATGGAAAGTTAGGGGTAGTGTGGGCATTTCAGCAATGCCTAGTGGCCTCTTCTATTTAAATCACAATAGAAGAGGACATCAAACTCATACTTTTAGGGACATGGTATTATGGGAAACATTGTTTCACCTTAACAAAGTGGCATCCAGGCTTTGATGCTAGTGCAAAGTTAAATAAGCTAGCTCTAGTTTGGGTTAGATTACCTGGATTGCCCCTTGAATTTTGGGATGAGAAGATCCTATGGTGGTTGGAGAATTCTTTTGGTCACTTTGTCTATAGTGACAAAGTCACTATGCAAAAATCACAACAGGTTTACACCAGATTCTGTGTGAATGTGGCCTTGAATTGAGCACTCCCGATTGTGGTTACTCTTAAGACCAAATGGGGAGAGAAAGTCCAATGCATTGAATATGAGAATGTAGGCCTATTCTATCAGAAATGTGGTAAATTTAGACACCTTATAGTTGACTGTAAGGCCCAAATGCAGAAGGAAAAACAAAAGGAAGGTTCTGTAGGTATTGTTATGGAAGCTATGGGTGAACCATCAGAAGTCCCAAGACTAGAGGAGGAAACTATTGATACGCAAATTATGAAGGATAACCCAGTACTGTCCACCCCAGGCAAAGGACCAAGGGAGGATATGGATACTAGGGAGGGGGAAGCTTTGGAGGATAAGAATAAACTAGAAGAATACCCCTTTAGATGGGAGTTGGAGGAACTATTGTGTTCACCCATGGGGGGACTTAAGGAAGGAGATTTGTTGGAGGAAGGCAAAATTATGAATTGCCACCCTCTTCCTTGCTACCCAAAAAATTAGGGAGGTGAGAGCTTGCAAGAACTTATGGCCACAAAATGTGATACCCAGGAGAGGGTTTGTACACCCTTAAGGATGGTTAAAGCCTCCCGAGTGGAGATTGCAGCTAAAGTAATGGTAAACATTAACAAGGCTGAAAAGGAGCTTAGCCCCACCTTACCATAGGAGGGGTTAATGGGGAATGGGAGGTTCAGAAAAAGAAGAGAAGGGGGGGGGGGGGTGCGGGGCGGGGGTGTGGGGGGGAAACTAGATGTGGGGGCATGCGGGATAGCTAGAAGACCATCTAGCAAAGCAACCAGGACAAAACAAGCAGCAAGGGATGTGGCTAGTGGTAAGCAACTTACATTGGAGACTGCAACTAGATGTAAGATATGAAATACCTCTCTTGGAATTTAAGGGGGTTAAATAATCTCCAAAAGCAATATGCTCTAAAACAGTGCATATTTTAGGAAAAAGTTGACTATGTGTTAATACAAGAAACAAAAATATCTAGTGCTAATTTTGATAAAATTGTTAGCAATGTTTGGCAGGGTGCTTCTTACATGCATATGGATGTTGAAGGAGCCTCGAGGGTTATTGCTACTTTGTGGAACCCGTACTCTATGATAGGAGTTGAGGTTTGGAAAGATAGAAATTTCATAATTAGTGATTTCAAAACTAGTAGTCAACATTGGTGGCTCACCAATATCTATGCTTCAAATAGCAAGGTAGGGAGAAAGGAAATGTATGATAAGCTAGTTAGGATCTTAGAAACAATGAAGGATAAGCAAGTAATGTGTATGGAAGACTTTAATACCCCCCTTTACTATTTGGAGAAATTAGGTGGTAAGAGGGACTTCCCTGAAAGATTGCAAGATCTCCAAGATTTTATGAGTAGAATGGACTTTGTTGATGTAGAACTAAGAGGGAATCAATTTACTTGGACCAATAATAGAAAGGGGAAAGACCTTATCTAGGTTAGACTAAATAGGCTAATGGTGACAGGGAATTGGAATTGACTAGGAAACTCCCTTTTGGAGAGCCTCACTAGAACTTCTTTTGATCATTTCCCCTTAATCTTCCAGTGGGAGGATGGTTTAAATAGTGGGCCAAAACCTTTTAGCTATGAAATAATGTGGCAGACTCACCCAAAATTCAAGGATAGAATCCAAGAATGGTGGAATATAAGGATAGACAATACTGAAATGTATAGACTAACCCAAAAACTTGATAATATAAGGAGAAATGCTAAGGGCTGGGCTAAGAGTTCTTTTGGAGACTTGTTTAAAGTCAAAGGCAAAGTGTAGGAAAAACTTTAAAAACTCCAAGAGGAGATTGTTGTAGGAATTAACCTTGAAAGTGCTACTTAGGAAGAAGAGGAATATGGAAAAAAGTGGAATGATATTATATTGAGGGAGGAAATTTTTTGGAAGCAAAGATCAAGGGTCCAATGGTTAACAAAAGGTGATAAAAACACTACTTTTTTCCATAGGTCAACCTCTAACCATAAAAGAAGAAACACAATCAGCAAGCTAGAAGGTGAAGGGGGGAGGATTTATAAGGATTAGGAGGAGATGGGAGACATGTGGTGGAATACTTTAGCAAGGCATACATTATAGATAATAAAGTAGGAAATCTGGTGATTAGAAGAAGCTTGATTAATATGATCCCCTATGTGCTAGGTGTGGTGGAAAACAATCACATTCTAGGAAACATTACAGAGGAGGAGGTGAAATGTGCAATGTTTTCTATGAAAGCTTATAAGGCCCTAGGTCCAAACAGTTTCCCTCCAACTTTTTTCCAGCATTTCTAGGAGGTTGTTAAATCTGAACTAGTTTGGGCTACCAGAGATTTTTTTAGAATTGGGAAGATGCTAAAGAGGATTAATAAGACTTTTATTACTTTAGTCCATAAAATTTTGACTCCCTTGAGACTTCTAGATTTTAAACCTACAAGTTTATGTAATATTGTTTATAAGATATTTGTTAAAGTCCTAGTTGATAGAATAAAGCCTTTCTTGGAAAAAGTAATTGGCACTCCACAGAAAGGTTTTGTTCTAAGGAGGCAAATCTTGGATGTGGCACTAACCACACGTGAGATCATTCATTCAATGGAAAAAAATAAAAGACTTAGAATGGCTTTCAAATTGGATACATCTAAGGCTTATGATAAGGTTAAGTGGGATTTTCTCTATGATGTGCTTCAAAGAGTGGGGTTTAATGACAAGGTTATAAATCTAATTAAGATGATGGTTGGCTTGATTCAGTACTCTTTTCTTCTAAATGGTATCCCCTAGGGCAATCTTGGAGTGGAGAAAGGTTTAAGAAAAGGTGACCCTCTTTCTCCCTACCTTTTCATTATGGTTGCTAAGGTCTTAGGGAGGTCTTTCTCTAAACTAGTTAATATAGGTTGTGTCAAAGGGGTTAAGCCTGCGACTACTACTGATACTAAAGTTCTGTAGCAATTTGTAGATGACACATTCCTTTTTGGAGAATCTTCGATTATGGAGGCTAAAGCTTGGAAGACTATTCTTCACAATTATAAAGAAAGTTTAGGTCAGCAAATTAATTACCACAAGAGTAAGATTTATTTCTTTAATATTGATGCCTCATTACAAAGGAGGATAAGAAACATTTTGGGTTGTCAGTCTGCCAACCTCCTAGATACCTATCTTGGCCTACCACTAACCACTAAAGAGGCGACGAATGAATTCTGGAATACTATAGTGGAAAGAATTCAAAAGAAACTTACAGGATGGAAAGGGAAAATTTTAAGCAATTTTGTAAAATTACAATTGCTATCGGTAACTCTCTAGGGCATTCCTATTTACTTCCTATCCCTTTTCAAAATCAACCAAAATATGGCTAATAGGATTGAGAGAATAAAAAGGAATTTCCTCTGGTTAGGAACAGAGGAGAAAAATAAATTGAGCCTGGTCAACTAGGAAGAGGTGTGCAAGCCAAAGGAGAAAGGGGGGTTGGGAGTAAGAAGACTTCATGGCCTTAATAAGGCCCTCCTTACGAAGATTTTCTAGAGATTGGGAGAAGATAATACTGATTGGGGTAATATTATGAAAGTTAAATATTTGTCAAATATCCTTTTCAATTAGAATCTTTTCAATAATGATCTTTTAGGAGGCTCTAAAATATGGATGAATATTATTAAGAGTAGAGGCTTATTGAGGGAAGGAACAAGGTGGATAGTGGGGAACGGTCATAGCATCAGATTCTAGGAAGACAATTGGATGGGAGGGAAACCACTGGCCTTTAGAAAATTTAAAAGACTAATGGAGTTACTTAAGGAAGACATGGGAAGAAAGGTGGAGGACTATATCAACCAGGGGAGGAAGTGGAAGAAACTATATAATGATGCTTACTCCTAGGAGGATATTCAACTTCTCAAGGAGTTGGAAGAGCTGATAAGAGCACAAAGACCCCCAATTCGGATCTAGGAGGATATTAGAGTTTGGGACTTAACTTTGAGTGGTAACTTTATAGTCAAATCAGCCTACAAGAACCTCTTTAGCAAGGACCTCTATCCACCATCATGGAGTAATGTTTGGATTAGTAATCTTCTCCCTAAAATTAATTTCTTTTGGTGGACGGTTCAGCATGGAAAAATTTTAACTATAGACAATTTGAAAAGAAGGGGCTTTCATATAACAAACCAATTCTATCTCTGCAAGGATAAGGAAGAGAGTATCTCTCACCTATTCATTGATTGCTAGTATACCTTAAAGATATGGGATATGGTGTGGGAGAGATTTGTTCTTAATTGGGTTATGAAAGACAACTTATGTCAATTTGTGGAGAACTAGTGTTGTCCCTTCTAACACTAAAATTGGTCTTTCTATGGAAAATTGTTCCACCATATATTTGCTAGCATATATGGAAAGAAAGAAATAACATAATATTTTGAGAGGAGGAAAAATTGGTGGAGGTGGTTTTTGGAATAATGGAGAAATTACTGAAGGAAAATATTAGGATTTCCAAATGTAAGATACCAAAGGAAGAACCAAGTAGGCAAGAAGGTCAACTTGCTGAAAAATGGGGTATTCAGGAGGATTTTAACTTTTTCAATAACTAAAAAATGTTAAAGAGACAACAAATGAGATGGAAACTACCTACCCTTCCTCAATTCAAACTAAATTTTGATGGCACTGGTAGAGGAGGTATAGGCGTGACAGGTGGAATTCTACGAGATGGGAATGGAAATGTGCTATTAGTCTATGTAGGGAAGGTGGGAAGTGGAAGTAATAATCTAGCTGAGGCAATGGCTTTACTTTTGGGTCTTTAGATGATTAGTGAAATGCAACTTCAGGAAATAACCATAGAGGGGGACTCCAAATTAGTTATTGATTTTGCTAATGGAACATCCCAACTGGGATGGAATATTCAGACTATCATTATGGATATTAGGAATATGTTAGAAGGGATGGAAAGTGTCCACCTGCAACACATCTATAGGGAAGGAAATAAGGTGGTTGATGTGGTAGTTGCCATGGGGTTTCAATTAATAGTAGTCACATGTCGGAGAAATATGGAAAATCTAAATGAGGATATGAAGTCCTCGATACACAAAGAAAGAGGGGGGAGTATCATTTTATTATAGCTATAAAATTTAAGGCTGGGGCCAAATTTGTCATTCCTTTCCTTGGGGAGTCAAAGTGCACTAAATTTAATAAAGGTTTTAGGGAAATGAGGAGAAGATGTGGCCATACAAATGGAGAAATGAATGAATGCAATTTAAGAAGAGTGTCATTTCATCATTATTGTAACACATTGTGGAATTCAAATTACTTCCCTTTTGAAAGTATGAATGATATCATTATTTAGATTATTAGAGATTTTCAAAGTGTTAAAATTATGATGTTAAACAAGCACAATTCCCATGATGAATTTGCTTGGGATTTTGAAGCTTATCGAGCATGGGTTTGTAAAACCTTTTCACTCATTGCTAAAAATATTAGGGTTGATAGTATTTGCAGTTTTCTCATAGACAAGGAGGTTTAGATGCACATCACTGAGGTGGAGGAACTAGAAATTGGCGGGGAAGATATGGGTGGAGATTTGAATAGGCTAGAGCCCACAAAAATTGAAAACTTCAAAGACAGGATGACTACCTAGTTCCTGCTAAAGGAGGGGGGTTTTCTTCCTTACATGCAATCAATGGTAGGGTTTGATGAGAACTGCGCCCTCCAGATCATCAATGGGTGGAATGACTGCAAGGTGACCATTAATGGAATCACATTTCAAGTGAATGAGGAAGTTATTGCAATGGCTATTGGTCTTTCAATGAAAGGGAAAAAATGGAGAAAGGTCACTAAAACTGCTAACAAAGCTAGTATGAACAATTTTTTTGTGGAGGGTAAGGAACCAATGCGCTATAGAGAAGGTTTTAAGAGGAATAAGTTGCTAGCCCCATGGGATGATGTTTGCTTGATTCTCATGAAATACCTTACGCTAGAGGCTAGGTTCAGTGTTTACTATTTCTAACATTTTCCCTTATTGAATCATTTTAAAATTAGACATTTTATTTCTATCCCATTTTTTCTGCTACATTCCCTAGAGGATATGGTCAATGGTGTTAAGGAGAAGAGGAATAAGGGCATAACTTCACCATTATCCACCAAGGCCTATTTTTTTTTCCTATACCAATTCCACCTTGCCCTTTGCCTCTCTAGGGTGGTGGTAGTTGATAACCAGTGCCACTAGAAGAATTCACCCTCTAATACTAGTACTAGTGCCAGAATTCATAGCCTGCAACCCTCCCCTAGTTGTGAAAATAAGAAAAAGAAGAAACCATATGTAGAACAAAAGGGTAGTAAAAAGATTAAAGTGAAAATATCAGTGGAGGTGGAGGAGGAGGAATTGGAGGAGGCATGTGGAAAGGGTAGGAGAAGATTAGGAAGAATTGCCCAATCCCAGTCAAGATGCAAGAAAAAATCTAACAGATTCAGGGTTGAGGAGGTGTAAGAGGAGAGCTTAGAAAATAATGGACAAGAGAGGGAGGAAGAGGATAACTCTAATTCCAAGAGAGATAAAGGGAAGGAGGAGGTAGAAAAAAATGTTAACTCTATAGACAATTCTATTGATAATGCTCAGATATCTGTTGAAAATACTCAAGTGTTGGCTAGAAATGTTGTTACCATGGAGACTACCCATGTTTTGGCTAGCTTCACCCTACAACCCATTACTTTTTGTGAAGATAGTAGTAAAGTGGACACCTCCCCCATTACCATTTTCTCTCCAGTCAAGGAGAAATCTAAGGCTTTTACTAACCCAAGGGTTTTGTAGGATAATAACTAGGTGGAAAAGCCTAAAGAGGAAGCAAAAAAGGCAGGAATGGAAAATAAGGAGGACATTGAGGAGCAATTGGAGGAGTATGCCAAATTGGAAAAAAGGGTTAAAACTTTAGAAGAAGGATTTTTCACCTTCTCTAAATTTTCTCTATAGGTCACCCACGCTGCTACCAACACCCTCGAACTGCTGGCACAAGAGAAAGAAGAAATAGGAATGGACATGGAGGATCATAAGCTCCTTTTTAAATTCATTGCTGATTATTGGGCTCGGGTTCTACTAGCTAGGAAGGGAAAGGAATAAACTAAGAATTAAGTTTTTTAGTTTTAGAGGATCCTTGGATCCAAGTTGTTTTATGTTAATCTATTGTTACTTGATTTTCTGGTTTCCAACTGTTGCTCGAACTTGAGTTGGCTTGGTCATGCCAATTGTTTTTTATGATGAACTTAAGTAGTATAGAAAACATTATAGACTTATACTATAGTTTAGTTGCTTCTATTCATAGTATTATGCTGGTTAGTTACTTGCATAGTATTATTGTGGTTAAGTTCAAATTTAATATGTTTTTACTATAGTAGTGTTCTCTGCTGATCTTTTATGGTTACCAGCATTTTGGTTGTAAGGGTCGACACCCTAATTTTTGGTCAATTTTTGGTTTAAAACTAGAGGCAAAGGAAAGCTAGATGTTGAAAATGTTAAAGATGAGATGAACAAGACATGGAAGAGAAAGAAAGATTACAATGCATCAAGTGTAGATGTGATCACTTCACCCAATGGGTTAGATGATCACACCACCTCTAATTAAGAAATCAAGAGCTATGTGTGGGACTAACATTTAAAAGATCTATACTATACATCAATTCCAAGGATTTAGTTTTGTAAAGATTATATTTGCATGAATAAAGATGCAAAGTGTTGTAAAAAATATAGAAGAAATCTTTAAGTTATGTCATCTTTCATGTTACTACTAAGCATGAAAAGTTTCACTATGGTTTCCAAGTGAAATGTTAGTTGATGTTGAGCTATCAAAGGTGACAGTGTTGATCGAGCTTGCAGTGGTTGCCAAGAAAAAAGAAACTTCATGGAAGTCAAGTGAGTTGAAATCTTTATTGAAGTTGAGCTTACAATTGTGTAAGCACTAAGCATTAAATGTGAGGTTAAGGTCTATATGATTGATTTCTACTCATTTGACATCATTCAAATTTGAAAAAAATAATGAAGAGTGAAAGGTGAATTGAAAGAAATCATTTCAAGCATTTGTAGATAGGATTCAATAGTTTCTCAACATCATCTCAATAGATTGCAAAAGGTATTTATCATGTGTCAAGCTACGTAGTTTAAATTTTTGAAAACCCTAGTTTTTTAGAATGAAGTTTAGTTCTTTAGTTCCTAAGGTTAAAGTGGGTAAATAAGTTTTGAATGTACAATACATAAACAATGAGATCAAACAACCAAATTTTAGAGCCATTCCTATTACTTATAAGCAAGATCCATCTGGTGGATTATCGTTGATACCACCTCGAGTTTTGATGATTCAAGACATGAGCTATTGTTACACATGCAAGGTGGGTAGCATAGGTGACATGGACATTAGGGAAACCTATGGGAAATTATGAGAAAATGGAGTGTTGAAAGAAGAATTCAAAATTATAGAGAGAAAAAGGTAAACCTGTGCCTTTTATTTCCCCAATGTTTTCAAGACTTAATGGATAAAGATAGTTCTAAGAAGAATTCATGATAATTCTATATGGTTGGATAATGGACCAATAAAGATCACAAAAAAATTGTACATAGAGTAAGAGGGTATCCAACCCTTGACTAAACTAAAACCATGAGTGAATCTAAAGAGGTTATTGGGAATAATAGAGGGGCCATGTGGAACAAATGAGAAATGACAATTGATACAATCTTAGATCCCTTAATTGCTTTTGTAGTGAGGATAATAGCACATAAATTCTATCAGTCTAGTAGGCTCAAAAGTGTACCATGTATTTGTGTTGACATGGGCTATAAAATAGTTAACAAGGGTCATACCTATGACCTTGTTGAGTTGCAGATGCAACAATTTTTAGAATATTTGGGAGCAATAAGGAAGACCAAGAGTGCACAATGTAAATTTAGTTCAATTCTTGTATGTATATTCTTTTATGTACATAATAAATTTCCTACTTTTGGTAAAGTTTCATGGAAAACACATAGATCTATTGCAGTGCAAATAGGTGAATTTATTAAGCAACTAGGAAACAATTTTGAGTCCGTTATGACAAGCTACTTTGAAGATTTCAAGCAATAAATGAAGAAAATATTGAGGATACTAGTTTTACTAGTTGAGAAATATTTCAATGATGTTTTCTTTATACTTGACACTAATTTTACACGTGTTCAAGTTGTTGTTCCAAGGGTAAGGTGGTTAAGGCCACTAGGCTATAAAATCAATGTGGATGAAGTCTTTGCAACAATCACAACATTACTTGCAAAAGATGTAGATGCTAAGGCTACTATCTTTGGGAATTATGATGTGGAAAAATCTAAGATAACGATGGATTTGAAGACTTCCTTAGTCATAAGAAAGAAAAACAAGATTGTCAAGAACCTTAAGAAAAAAATTGGTGGAGCAAAGGAAAATGAAGAAGAAGAAGAAGATGATGATGATGATAAAGAATATGAGATACCTACTCAAGCACCACTAGCCTTAACTCAAGGTCAAGGAGAAGATACAAAAGAAGAAGTAGAAATTGAAGAAGTTGCCTAGGAAGAAGAAGCTAGTGAAGCACTTGAGACAAAGTAGAGGAAATCCAAATCCCCAGTACTTAGCAAACCAAGAAAGGTTGTAAAACCTAATCCAATAGTTCAAGCAACTCAATCTAGCACAAGGGCTACTGCCAAAAAGGCTCAAGAGATGGAAAATCCAAAAGAAAAGAGGGCTAGATCATCTAGTAAAGAAGAGGAGCTTCAGAAGAGACCAAAGAGAAAGTTCATAGGTCTAGTTGAATCTGATCAAGAGAGAACTGAATTTGATGACAACAATCAATTCAAAGTGGTAAGTCACTATCCTTCCTCAAATTTAGACAATATATGTGAGAACATAAGGAATAATGCTAATTTATCTGGTCTCAAACATATTGAATTTGATAAACTTGGAAAATTTGAGATTAACCAAGTAGATGAGTCAATATATGCCATGATGGCAAAATTCAAACAAACTCCAATTGAGATTGTGAACTCTCTACCAAAGGAATTATCTAATAGAGTTGAGCAAAAGTTGCAATATGGTCTCAATATAGAAAGACAAATTAGAGAGACTACACTTGCTCAAGTGATGCTAGAGTTAGATAGGGAAACAATGGCTAAGGTAATAAAAAGGAATGCAGGGAAATTTGCACCAAAATGTAGAGCATTCAACATACTGCAAAATAATATTGAGGATGTTTTATAGAAGACCACTTAGATTTGGAAATCATTGTATGATTTGACATCACCCAAGGCAACAATTTAGACACCTATTGAGGTAGGTGAGGATAAATATGAGCAACAACAAGTGATTGAGGTCACCACAGTTGACATTGAGACAAGTGCACAAGAGGAAGGCACTAAAATACATGAAGATACATAGTCCAATTGAGATTGCGAACTCTCTACCAAAGGAACTATCTAATAGAGTTGAGAAAAAGTTGCAATATGGTCTCAATATAGAAAGACAAATCAAAGAGACTACACTTGCTCAAGTGATGCTAGAGTTAGATAGGGAAACAATGGGTAAGGCAATAAAAAGGAATGTAGGGAAATTTGCACCAAAATGTAGAGCATTCAACATAGTAAAAAATAATATTGAGGATGTTTTATAGAAGACCACTTAGATTTGGAAATCATTGTATGGTTTGACAACACCCAAGGCAATAATTCAGACACCTATTGAGGTAGGTGAGGACAAATATGAGCAACAACAAGTGATTGAGGTCACCACAATTGACATTGAGACAAGTGCACAAAAGGAAGGCACTGAAATACATGAAGATACATAGTCACCAAGTGACAATGAGCAGCAGATAGAATAGATTGTACTAGATACACTAGTGTTGAGTGCTTCTCTCCACATGAGTTGAATATAGATAGTGATATTATAAAGATAAAGGATGTTTCTAATACTATCACTCAAAACATCAATCCCCTTAGAAAGGAAGACTTGAAGAAGATAATGGTAGAATCCACTACCTAGCTAGGCTATACTTTGTGGAAATCCTATACTAGTGAGTGTTGATGATATTGAGAAGGCAGACAAGACATCTGTAGTGGAGAAAGTTCAAACAAAAGAGGTATCTATAACCCCTCCTTAATTCACCTTAAGATAACCTACATTACCCCTTGTGGTATATCAAAGGAAGGAGAAAACTACTTCTACTATCACTACATTAGTACAAAACACTCTAGTCTTAGGACATGAAAAGGTTTAAGGAAATGACAAGGGTGAGACAACTGGAGAACAGAAAGATGACATAGAAGAGAATAAAGAAACACATACAAAAACAAGATAGGATGCTACTCTTGCACATACACCATAAGATCAAGGTGCATCTATGAATGTAGAGAAGTCAAAGGATAAGATTGAAGAGCTAGGTATGACTACAAAACATAAGGAGCAATTAGCAATACAAATGTTGGTGATTTTACTAGAAACTACTACTCCTAGTCAAGCTCTTCATAGGCTCAATATAGAAGCTATACCCCTACAATCATCTAGGCCAGGTCCAAGCACATCCAAGATAGATGAAGTTACATCATTTGGTGATGTGAACTTGGATAAAGTGGTTGAGTTACCAAAGTTTAATCTTTAAACAATCACTATTGAATAGATGGGCATACTACAGGATGCTCTTGAAATGAAAAGGGAACAAGAACTATTCAAAAGGGAGCATAGGTAGAAGCAAGCTTTGTTAGATATCAAGGAAATCTATCTTGATGCATTTGACCTACCAGCACTCGAGGAAACCAGGCTTATCATAAAGAAACTAACTAGCTTATTTGAGAAGATCAATGACACAGACCTGGACTCCAATGAGAGATTACTTGCATGGTCTATCAAAAAGTTTTAGAATAAGGTCAATGAAAAGATATCAAGTGCTATGACACTATCATGGGTTGGGTTACCAACCAAAATTGACAATGCGAAGAAGGTACTAGAGAATATTTTATCTTTGTACACTAAATTATACAATCCAATACTCTTCACATAGGAAATCAAGAGTCATGTACTAAGTTTAGAGAGTCATATATAAACATCTGGCATAACTCTGCCAAAGTCTCCAACCCAAAGTGAAAAGCACTTCTAGAATGTCCTAAACTCCCATAGTCAATTAGCAGTGCTACATATAAATGAAGCAAACATTAAGGCTAAACTGATCAATATCCAATGTATCTTGACTCCACACATGGAGATATTGCACAAGGAGCTAGCCTTTGCTAAAAAATTCATGAAGAAAGATTGACACCTTTCTAATCATGAAGGCTTAGTTCACCTTGCTACCAAGCTAGCCATACAAATCAAATCATTGGAGGTAGCTTGTGACAATTGGGATGTTTCTTTAAAAATGATGCTTGAGGTCCACAAATAATTTTCAGACAAACACACTATAAGTGTATACCCCTTTGACATCAATGTCAAAAAGGGGGAGAAATAAGTATGGGGGAGATGATGGAGACATAATAATTTTGGGGGACCTGCTATTTTTGAGAACACAGAGTACACCAATCAAAAAATGCAAATCTACTCAGTAGGAGGAATGATTTTGATTCAATTACAAAATAGTACAATCAACTCAAGGGGTGGGGTTATTTAATTTTGAGGTATGACTGATGAGTCATAATTTGTTGCAAAATTTTTAAGTTCTAAAATTTTGTATGTAGATAAATATTATTTGAGTTATTCTTGTAAGGCTCGAGTTATTCATGAATGACCAAGTATTTTTTCCACTCATGTCAAAAGGGGAGATTGTTAATCTCATATTGGTTTTGACATATGAGTGACAATATACTTAAATCATTTACATAGTTCATGTTGAACAAGTAATACATGTCGACCATAAGTTGTTAGATAGTATATGTTAAGCGATAGATATTTTGTATGTGTCAAGTAACTAGTAAGTGTCGAGTCACTCAAGTGTCGAGCAAAAAGTATGTACTAAGCTATTTAGATGTTGAGTGATCAGTGGATGTTGAGTCATTCAGAGGCTGAGTTAGCGAATTGAAGTTGCAGTTGATGTCGAGCATATGGAACTTCAAGTGCTAAGTTATATAGTTTTTCCATAATTGTTTGTAATGGCATAAACTTGTATGTAAACCATTTTTGGGTCAACTTAAGGATTTTTTTAGGATATTTGATGATAAGGATGAATCTTAATTGTGAATCCCTATGCATTACATGCATCCAATAAGAAAAAGGAAAGATTAAGCATCAATATGGTTGAATCACTATCATGGATTCATACTTAACCCTAAGTCACCTAGGTCTTCTTAAGGAGGACAAACCCTAAACTTTTTATGAATTCTTAAGGAGAATTGAAGAGAGTTTGCATGCACAAACAAAAAATTCATAGTGACTAGGGAGTTATAATTTGAGTTACATTATAGAATCGATTAGAGGAGAACAAAGGAAATAAATCAGAAGACAATAGAGATACATCTGATAAAAAAGGACCAAGTATACATCAAAAAAGAGGTGATTTAACATCAAGCAACATAGTACTAACTAAAGGATCATTGCTAAGACATTTTAATAGCAACATAGTACTAACTGAAGGATCATTGCTAAGACATTTTAACAAGTGAATTATTTAAATATCTTAACATAGTAATTTTGATAGGTTGTTGTAAATTCTTTAACATGGTGCTTACTTTATTGTAAGTTAAAGTCCTTTTACTAGGCACACTTTTAACAGGGTGTTGAAATACTTTAACAAGTTAAGATCTAACAATCTTGTAAGCCTTTAATAGGGTAGGCCTTTCACATGGTAGATCATGTTTCATGATCAAAACATTGTAACCTTTATTGGATACACTTTATTACTACAGTAGTGAAGATTTGTGGGTGTCATCCCCATCCTAATTTTACCTTCTCCTTGGAGGGTTTCAAGGTAACCAAATATCTCGTGTCATACATGTATTAATGTTTTATTTTCATGCTATGGATGTATATGCTTAATATGGTATTTTAGTTTATATGCTTAGATCGTGAGATGTATGTGTGGTGAATGGTTTTTGAGGTTGAAAGTTTTGAGTGCTAATTCACCCTCACCCACCCCCACCCCCCGCTAGATTTTACTTCCCTATTATATTTTAAATAGAAGAAGAGATCAAACAAATTAAGATTATGATGGAAAAGATGCTGGCACCCAAGAGTTTATTCTCACTTGATTCAATTTGTCCTAATCCTTTTCAAAAAAGTGTTAACTTCAAAGACTTCCCTAGAAAGTTTGAGATCCCTCAATATGATAAGTGTAATGGGAATGGAGATCTACATGATCGTGTATGTAAATTCTATTAGGATAAAACCACAAAAAAAAAAAACAATTACATAAAAATATAAACAATATCAAAAAATAATAGATTACAAAAGAGACAACACAAGACACCAAGATTTAACATGGTTCACCCAATCCTTGGGCTACAGCCACCAAACAACAAGTCCAATATTATTATGATCTAATGATTACAACCTGATTACAATCTGTAATCCCTTACAGCTCAATACCACTGCAAGAACCAATTTTTGCATCACACATTATGAAACAATTCCTAACAATTTTTGCCACTTTAGGGTTAAAATTAGTTACAACATGTCGGCCATAAATTTGTGAATAATCAGCCATAAATTGGCAAATAAGAGTCATTTTTTTAATGAAGTATGTACAGTACTTTCCTGATCAGTCACCACAAACTAAAACATTCTATATCATGAGTTTTGAGTTCTATCAAGATGATTCATACCTCATGAGATTATTCCCAAGGAGTCTTAAAGGTCAAGCGATGGAATGGATCACCAACATAACTCCCTTAGTTAAGACCTTCAAAGAGCTTGTCCATAGATTTTTCCAACACTTTGCATACAACTTTTCAAGATCTATCACCTATTCTATTTTTACAATGCATGCCCCATTTCTCCTAGAAATGGGGACCCCCTAGCAAATTTTTTAGTTTTCCCTAACCCCTAGTCTAGGGTTTCAATTTTTTTGGAGACTCAATTTGGGGTTTGGGTCTTGCCTAGTCCTCCAACTAAAAAATGTAGATCCTATAAATGAGAAATTCTAAGAAGAAAGAGGTGAATTTAGTGCTAAAAGTGCACTAACGCAACTTACACACATGCACACCTACCTTATAAGGTGTGCAAGTGCACTATGTCTACAAGTTTGCTCTTCTCTCCTTTGGAGATGTGCACCTACACACATGCATAAATGTGCACCTCCAAAGGTGCACACTATCCTGGGTCTATAAATACGAGGGACCCCACTTCTCATCTCTTCATTATTATCCTTTAAGCTCCCAAGACCACACCTCTACACCTTCAAAGATGTGCCAAACTTCACCCACCTAAACATACACACAAATCACTAAGTCAACAAAGGTGCACACCTGGTCAAGGTGTGCATGTGTGCACCTTTATTTATTCTTTTAAACCTAACAAGAAACCTAAAAAGATAAACAACAAAGTGTAAGGTGCACACATGCACACCTATCCAAGATGCGCATGTGCACACCTTTCAAACTCACTAAGGAAAGGAATGTTAAGGAAAGGTGCGCACATGTGCACCTTTCCACACAAAATCATAATACTCCTAAATAATAGTGCATAGATGCACACCTTGTCAAGGTGCTCATCTGTGCACCATTGATTTAAACCCTTATGCTCAGACAAGGTAAGTGTGTGCACATGTGCACCCCACTAAGGTGTTCATGTGTGTAATCTTAGTAGTAAAAAGCCCTAAATCATCTTCACATAGTCACCTTGTAATATGCGCAGTAGCACACATGTGCATGCGTGAACCCCATGAAGGTATGTACCTACATAGGTGCACAACTACACAAAAAATAAGTTCTTTAAGGAAATTAAGTTCACCTAGTGCACCTATCAAGGTGCACAAGGTGCGCTAAAATTTCATTTTAGGGAATTTTAAGGGGAATTAAATGGTTTTTCTACTATTTTGGTGTTCTGTGTTTAAGTTTTTGGCAATTAGGGTTTGGTAGGGTTCAATTTTCACCTCTCTAGATTGATGACTTTCTATTTTGTGTAAATAAAATGGCTTCCTCATCATCTTCTCTTGCAAAAAAGATGGCTCCAAAGCCCGTAGTATTCAAATTCCAAGTATCACATAAGAAATTACATTTTCAAGATGAATATTTAGAGATCAAAGATACTAAATTAGGACACATTGACTGGAACACATTCCTTGTACTCTATAATAAGCCTAAAGAAAGGTCCCCAATGGTGTTAGCACTTATTAGATCAGGCTTTATCAATGAGGCATCTCATCCTACATTAGTGCAATCTTCTAAGCTTGTTATGACTTTGCCAAAGAACTATGTGTCAGAGGAAAGAGTTGTTAAGAGTATCATAGGCGAGATAGTCCTAGATCATAGAATGAGGAATATCAAGAAGCTTTTCCATCTTCCTAGAGTAGATCAATATGTGAAGATAACTTATCATCAAGTAGAAAGATGGTATAAGGAGAATGAGAAGAAGGCCTCAGAGATAATACAATCATTAATTTTGATTGATAGAACATCGTTGGGATGGAAAAAGGAAAGGTAGACATGACGAGAGGATATGAAGGATGACATTGGTTATGATATTGTACTTTGAGCAGGATCATGGGTCTACTAGCAATTGGGCACCTTCACATCTACGTGGTACATTTCATAGAGACCATCAGAACAACCAAAATGCCAATTGATTGGGCTACAATACTAAGTGAAAAATTAGATGAACAACTAGTAGGAGTTAATGTCGATCCCAAATTTTACATGACATCATATTTTGTGTACTTATTGGTAGAAAGGACAACTAACTATCCAAGATTGTACAAGAAGGGAAGCATGCAAGATGCCAATGCTTGGTCCTATGTGGCATATCCTCCATTGGTAAAGAAGAAGCTCTCTGATCAGAGCAAATAATTTTGAATACTAAATGATGCTTTCATATTTGCGATCATCCATTTCATAGAGGGTGATTATGCTAAGAGGATGATAGTAGAGGTAGCAACAAGGATCATAGAGATCAATGCCTATTACATTCAATTTAAAACATTCACTTGCTTAAGGGTAGGTAGTATAACAGTGAATTTGTAGAAACTCCTAAGATATCCATTAAATAGGCTCATCCTATTGGAGATTGCAGGACAACTCACATCTGCACATGAAAAGGTGAAAAAACAACATAAGAAGACTTGGGTGTGGCCTATTACTATAGGTGCATTTGAGGTGAAGTAGAAGTAGGATATTATGACTTTTGACTTAGAGTGGGATCAATATCGCTTGGAAGATTACAACTCCCCTCATCCCTAATTTGACAATATTGGTAGAGTTCAACATTTGGTAGGGAAACAATTTCTGCATGAAGATGTCATTGAAGATCATTGGATGAACACAATAGATGACTATGATATCCCAATAAAGGCTTATTGTAGGATGACTCTATATTTGGCAGGGAGCACCTTAAAGATAAAGGTCTTTCTCAAAGTTGTTAAACAAGACACTCAAGATGTCTTGTATCCCTTATATAATAGAGACATAATATATGATAGGACTATTATTAATGTAGAGATTGACAGGGAGGAAAATGTAGATATAAACCATAGGGCTAGGCACATAATTCAATTGACAAGGGACTAGACCAAAAAGCCTTTTAACCTTGACCTAGTTCCAAAGACTGTCACCTTCCAAGCTACAACATGCCTAGTAAAGGGTAAAGGTGCAAATGTTATAGTGCCAACATTCCTTGCCCAGTCTCTAATTAGGCAAGAAATTACATATAAACATGTGACAGGGATGTTGGGTACTTTAGAGTAGATAAAGACAAAAATAAGAGAAAAAGAGATCCCCCTAAACAAGCTAAGCCTAAATCTGAAGCGCCTCAAGAAGAGGTGGCTCAAGCACTCAAAAATGAAGAGCCTCAAAATGAAGAAGCAACTCAAGCTCAAGATACCATACAAGTGCCCCCACCTAAATAGGAATAGGAACAAGAACATGAATAGGAATAGGAGAAGGAACCAAAGTAGGAGGAGAAGGAACCAAACTAGGAATTGCAAAAGGTGATACCATTAGCTCAAGAGGAACAAGCCTCTCCTTCATCTCATAAGAAAGCTAGGGTTGGACCTATTGTAAGAAGGACTAGAAGGAAAAAGATACAAATGAGGGTTATTCCCTTTCCTTAGGTACCTAAAACCATCCTTGAGGTAGATAATGAAGAAGAAGAAGAAGATAATCTCCCTTTGAGTTAGAGGACTTATTTAGCTAGGTATACTCAAGAAGAGAGAAGAAGAAGCTCCACTGTGATGCTACCATCTATTCCTAAGGAACCTATTTAGGTTACCTTTTCTAAAGATGAGCAATAGTAGTAGATTGATGAATAGGAAGGGAAAGAAATTGGCATTTTCAACATATCTAATTTTGATTTTATGCCCATGGGAACTGAAATGGTGGGTAATAAGATATGAGATACACCTACCAATTAACCTTTGGGAGAGTATTGGAACTAAATGCCACCTTTATTACAAGGGTTTTTAGGTATATTACCCCCACAATTTCAAGACTTGTCTTTCTTGCATAAAGGTTTAGCCACTCATCTTCCTCCTGTCATAGAGGAGCAAGGACAAGTAGTACATGGAGAAGAGCCAAAACAAAGGCCAACTGATTGTAATGTCCCCATTTTAGTAGTTGACCAAGTGTGTGCACGTTAGCCTTGTTCTACATGGTCCTGAAGGCTAACGAAGGGTTTAATGGGATCTTGGAGTGTTTTGGCCTAGTCATTTCCAGTTTGGGCCAAAACGAAGTTGATTTACTCAGTTTCAGGCATACTTACTATTTTTAGTGAGTCGGCAGGACACAGTACAGGTCAATTTTGGTGATTGGATTCGATACTCTTCGGTGAGAGCTTTCTGATGAGCTATCACTCGAATTATTCGGAGTCCGATTGCTAATACATTTTAATGCTTGAAGTTTTATTAAAGTAACGTCTAATTTAATTGTAAAATATTAAATTGTTACTTTAATATTTATTTTATGGTGATGTGTACCCAAGGGAGACATAAGGGGTATTTTAATATATGTTTTATATTACACATCTTTTATCCCACATTGCCCATATGAGTTGAGGGGACCCGTGGGAATAGAATAAAAGGAAGCATTTGTGGCTTCATTAGAGAGGTTGAATATGAGAAGAAATTGGTGTGTCAGTTGCAGCTTTTTTTTTGGCATTTGAGGACGTCTATCCTCTCTTGTAACATTCTAGACGTCATTCCCTTGGGGTTTGGCCTTTGGAATTCTTTCTTATTGGCTTCATTATCAGGCAATTTAGTTGCATTTCCGGCTACAGGCAGATTTGATATTTTGTTCATATCTTCTTCACTACTTGTCCGACGCTTATGCCGCTTGGAGGGAATGGTATTATGAAGGTAGTGGACTGATTGGAGGACAAAGTATTGTAGCAGCAAGTTTGTAAGCATGGGCTGGAGTATTATGACAATATTGCTGAAGTAATTAGTGAGTTGATAAATCTGCTATGTATTTGATTTTATGAATTCTGAAAATAACATTTTATTAGCAGCAGTTCATTTCCACTTTGCATATCATTGTAGTTGCTTTCTTGTTTATGTTGTATGATACCAATTCCATGCACGAAACACAACAAACAATAAATGTTTGATTTCCGGAATTATAAGGGGTTTAAAACATTAAACGGAGAAATAAGAAGTTGAATGCAAACTGTTTGACATAATTCCTTTCAGCAATTTGGTTTAGTTTTTTGGGACATCCAAGGGTGCCCATTACAGTGGTATCAGAGCTATAAGTCCTGCCATCCTGTGGAGGTCTTATAGGGAATTTGGAACAGCCGGATAGAGGGAAAAAGTAAGTAAAAAAAACACAGGCTAAGCATTTATGTTTGAGCATGCGACAGGGGTCTTATAATTTCCGTGATACCAGAGCAAGAAAAAATAGGATTTCAGACTTGCAAAGCAAACAGTCTAGTACATCCGTGTAGGGGGACATTGAATTCAACCATACAGATATAGAGGAGATATTCTGTGATCAGGACAATAATATGGGTGATCGAGATGATAGGAATACAGGATTAGGCGGAGGCAGAAATGATGGTCCAGATCAAGGGGAGGTACTGTTCCGATAGTTACTAGATACATTAGAGCAGGGGCAGCGTATGCAGCAGGAGCAGAATAGGTGAATGGACATGATGTTGCAGCTCATGGCTAGACAGATGGGTGTCAATATTAATCTAGGTGATGCCAACAATAGAAACAATAACAACGAGGGAAACAATAACAACGGGGGAAACAATAACCATGAAGGCCAAGGCAACAACAATGGTCCTGAGAATAACATTAATGGTAATAATGGACACGGCAACAATGGGAATGAGGCTGATAACTTTAGACACGTTGCACGCCCAGCACGAACTGTGAGCTCGAGACCTCTTCTACCCACTTTTCCACCCAGAGATCCGGTTCATCCAGTAAATGAACTGCAGATTACCGAGTTACAGGATCAGTTCAGGAGGGACTGGGAGGCTAGTGGACCAGAGTTTCAGGCAGATATTTCTCTTAGAGATTATATGGACTTGAGGATGAGACACATGCCTAAAGCAGGAGGGAGGAATCAAAACTTTGAGCTAAGGAAGAAAGTTGGAAAACTTTCTTTACCTTATTATGATGCTTCAGGGAAGATGACTGCACGAGCTTGGGTGCAGAAGGTAGATACATACTTGCAGCTTAATCCTATGCCTGAGGAGGAGGCTATCAAGTATGCGGCTATGCACTTGGATGGCATTGCACATGAATGGTGGCATCATGGCATGGTGACTTTGGGGCATAATCAGATTACATCCTATGAGGAATTCACTGAAACATTGATTGGGAGATTTGACACTAAGGATCCCGAGTTACATTTCAAGGAGCTAGCACAGTTAAAACAGTCAAGTTCTGTGGATGCTTACATTGCCGAGTTTCAGCGCTTGTCTGTACTTGTTACTGATATCTCTCCTAGGAGATTGGTGGTGTTATTTTGTGATGGTCTTGCTGATCCATTACGAGGTTGGGTGAAGGGACATGATCCACTCACGTTAGTTGAAGCAACTAAAAAGGCACAAGATTTAGCCCCTTCGGTATACAAAGGAAAAAACCATTCAACAGATTCTTCCTACCGCAAGGACAAAGACAAAAAATCATTTCAGAAAGAGTATAGCAAACCTAAAGAAGGATCAAAAGGACTAGACAATGAAACCTTGAATGAACTTTGAAAGAAGAAGATGTGCTTCCATTGTAGAGAGCCTTGGGACTTATCTCATAAATGTTCTCTCAAGGCTAAGGCAAATCAAATGGAGTATTTTTCAGCAGAAGAGTCAGAGTCAGAAGGGGAGGATCAGCACTCCGATTTAGATGAGGGTAACACTATAGAGGAGAGCAACATTCCTAAGGATGATAGATCATTGGCACGCTTGACAGGGGCCCAAAAGGCAATCACATTTAAGGTCAGGGGTACTATCCAGGGGCAGAAAGTGATATCTCTTATTGACACTGGGGCTACACATAACTTCATAGATGCACAGTTGGTAGCCAGGAGAGGGTTACAGACAGAGGAGCATGATGGGTTTAGAGTCATGGTGGCTAACGGTGATAAGTTATTATGCACTCAGAAGATATCTAATCTTCGCATCAGGTTTGGAGATGGCTACGAGTTGGAAGATGAGTTCTATGTTGTAGACATGGGAGATTATGATGTCATCCTCGGCATGACATGGATGGCTTCACTAGTTGAGTTCACACTCAATCTAGCAAAATTGGAGATGAGATTCCAGCATGAGGGGAGAACTGTGGTACTTAGAGGGCTTTCAGATGGAGGTTGCAGAATAGTGTCCTTGAGGAGAATGCAGAGACTTTTTCATCATGATGACATAGAGTGGGCGGCAGAGTGCCACATTATGCCAACTTCACCAGAGCCACAAGAAAAGAGTCATCCACTAGATGTCCAGAAGATACTTGATAGACACGCTAAAGTATTTAGCGATATTCCTCATGGGGTTCCTCCTGACAGAGGGATGGAACATGTTATTGAGCTCGAGGAGGGAGCCAAACCAGTTATGATTACTCCCTATCGTCATCCTAAGAAACACAAGGATGAGATAGAGAAGGCGATTAAGGATTTGTTGGAGATGGGGCATATCAGGCCCAGTAAGAGCCCTTTTGCTTCAGCAGTAGTATTGGTAAAGAAGAAGGATGGGACAATGCGCATGTGCATCGATTACAGGGCACTGAATAAGAAAACAATTAAAAATAGGTATCCCATTCCTAGGATTGATGAGCTGATTGATGAGTTGCATGGGGCATGCTTCTTCACCAAAATTGATTTGCGATCCGGATACCATCAGATCAGGATGAGAGCAAAGGACATTGAGAAAATAGCCTTCCGATGTCACTATGGCCACTTTGAGTTCATGGTTATGCCATTTGGTCTAACCAATGCACCTGCTACATTTCAAAGTTGTATGAACCAGGTATTCAGGAAGTAGCTGAGGAGATTTATCTTGATCTTCTTTGATGACATCTTGGTCTTCAGTAAGACCTGGGAGGAGCACTTACATCATCTGGAGGAGGTGTTATCTATTCTGGAGAGAGAGTCATTGTATGCCAAGGAATCTAAATGTGAGTTTGGCATGACTGAGCTCCTTTACCTGGGGCATATCATTAGTGCAGATGGCGTTCGAGTTGATCCCGAAAAGATTAGAGCTATTGTAGAGTGGCCTACTCCCACAAACCTTACACAGCTTAAGGGATTCTTTGGTTTATGTGGTTTTTATAGAAGGTTTGTTAAGGGATTCTCACAGATTGCTACACCCTTGACAGATCTTACCAGGAAAGGAGCCTTCGTGTGGACAGGGGCAGCACAGAGGTGTTTTGAGCATTTCAAGCAGGTAATGTCTTCATGTCCAGTTCTAGCTCTACCGGATTTCACCAAGCCTTTTGAGCTTCATTATGATGCATCAGGTGATGGGATTGGAGCAGTATTGATGCAGGAGAAGCATCCCATTGCATTCGAGAGTAGGAAGCTCCGAGGAGTTGAGAAAAGTTATTCTGTCTATGACCGGGAGATGTTGGCCATAATGCATGCATTGGCCAAATTTCGATCATATTTGGTAGGTGGACGTTTTGTGATCAAGACTGATCACAATAGTATTAAATACTTCATGAGCCAGCATGATCTTAATGACCGGCAACAAAAATGGGTGACTAAATTGCAGGCTTATGACTTTGACATAGAGTTTGTCAAAGGTAAGAAAAAATGTGGTGGCTGATGCCTTATCTCGGAGACCTCACTTATGTGCTCTGGCAGAGATTTCAGGAGATTGGAGAGATCGGATTATAGCAGAGTATGTCGGAGATGCTTGGGCTTCTGGATTGATTTCAGGTACCATACATGATGATCACTATGAGGTGATAGATGGATTGATCAGAGTTCAGGACAAGGTTTATTTGATTCCGTCATCACATTTGAGATAGGCGATATTGAAGGCATTTCATGATGCACCCACAGCAGGACATCCGGGGGTCTTCAAGACCTATAGGAAGATCCGAGAGCGATTTTCATGGAAAGGGCTCAAGGATGATGTTCAGAGGTATGTCAAGGAGTGTATGGTTTGTCAACAGAATAAGGGAGAACACACATTTCCTGCAGGTTTATTACAGCCCTTGCCCATTCCTGATAGGAAATGGGAAAGTATTTCGATGGACTTCATCACTGGTTTACCACGAGTGCAGGGAAGGGATTGCATCTATGTGGTGGTGGACCGCTTGACGAAGTTTGCTCACTTCTTTGCTATTCCGTCCACTTACACAGCAGCACAGGTGGCAGATCTTTTCTTTAAAGAGATATTCAGGTTACATGGGCTGCCCAGATTCATTATTAGCGACCGGGATAGTAAGTTTATGAGTGTTTTTTGGCAAGAGTTGTTTAGGTTGTGTGGTACAGATCTTACACCTAGCACTAGTTATCATCCGCAAACAGATGGGCAAACAGAGATTGTGAATAAATGGGCGAAAGGATATTTGAGGAACTATGTAACTACACAACAAAAGGCTTGGATCAGATGGTTGCATATGGGAGAGTATTGTTATAACACCACTTATCATATGTCCATCAAGATGACTCCTTTCATGGCACTCTATGGTTATGAAGCACCTAGCTTCATGGATTTAGTTTTGGGGGACAGTAGAGTGCCCAAAGCCAAAAACTTATTGCAGGATAGTCAGGACATCCTGAAAGTGCTCAAAGAGAATATACAACAGGCCCAGAATCAACAGAAATTGTATGCTGATCAGCACCGAATAGAGCGTAGCTTCGAGGTAGGGGATATGGTTTACTTGAGGCTACAACCATATAGATAGTCATCGCTCAAGAAGAGCGGAGCTGAAAAGTTGAAACTTAGATTTTATGGTCCCTACAGGGTGATTCGCAAAGTGGGCAAAGTTGCCTATGAGCTTGAGCTTCCAGAGGGCAATCGAGTGCACAATGTGTTTCATGTGTCTAGGCTTAAGAAAGCCATTGGTCAGAGTGTAGTGCCTTCTGCAGATTTACCCCCTTTGGATGAGGAGGGGAAGCTTGTGCTAGTACCTGAGGCTATTGTGGATACCAGAGAGAGGAAGCTTAGAAACAAGATAGTGAAGGAGTATTTGGTCAAATGGAAAGACCTGCCGGAGGAAGATTCTACATGGGAGAGTGAGCAGGTTATTCAGTAGGCTGGACTGAGATTGCTTGAGGACAAGCAATTTCAAGGGGGGCGGACTGTAATGTCCCCATTTTAGCAGTTGACCAAGTGTGTGCACGTTAGCCTTGTTCTACATGGTCCTGAAGGCTAACGAAGGGTTTAATGGGATCTTGGAGTGTTTTGGCCTAGTCATTTCCAGTTTGGGCCAAAACGAAGTTGATTTACTTAGTTTTAGGCATACTTACTATTTTTAGTAAGTCGGCAGGACACAGTGCAGGTCAAATTTTGTTGATTGGATTCGATACTCTTCAGTGAGAGCTTTCCGATGAGCTATCACTCGAATTATTCGGAGTCCGATTGCTAATACATTTTAATGCTTGAAGTTTTATTAAAGTAACGTCTAATTTAATTGTAAAATATTAAAGTGTTACTTTAATATTTATTTTATGGTGATGTGTACCCAAGGGAGACATAAGGGGTATTTTAATATATGTTTTATATTACACATCTTTTATCCCACATTGCCCATATGAGTTGAGGGGACCCATGGGAATAGAATAAAAGGAAGCATTTGTGGCTTCATTAGAGAGGTTGAATATGAGAAGAAATTGGTGTGTCAGTTGCAGCTTTGTTTTTGGCATTTGAGGACGTCTATCCTCTCTTGTAACATTCTAGATGTCATTCCCTTGGGGTTTGGCCTTTGGAATTCTTTCTTATTGGCTTCATTATCAGGCAGTTTAGTTGCATTTCCGGCTACAGGCAGATTTGATATTTTGCTCATATCTTTTTCACTACTTGTCCGACGCTTATGCCGCTTGGAGGGAATGGTATTATGAAGGTAGTGGACTGATTGGAGGAAAAAGTATTGTAGCAGCAAGTTCGTAAGCATGGGCTGGAGTATTATGACAATATTGCTGAAGTAATTAGTGAGTTGATAAATCTGCTATGTATTTGATTTTATGAATTCTGAAAATAACATTTTATTAGCAGCAGTTCATTTCCACTTTGCATATCATTGTAGTTGCTTTCTTGTTTATGTTGTATGATACCAATTCCATGCACGAAACACAACAAATAATAAATGTTTGATTTCCGGAATTATAAGGGGTTTAAAACATTAAACGGAGAAATAAGAAGTTGAATGCAAACTGTTTGACATAATTCCTTTCAGCAATTTGGTTTAGTTTTTTGGGACATCCAGGGGTGCCCATTACACTGATGAAGTATTAGAGGAATGGTAGACACATGAAGAATCTCAACAAACTTCCCAAGATATAGAGGCAATAACTGTGGCTACAACAGATATAGAAATTGCAAATGTAGATCTCTCTCAGAAGGAGAAGACTCTAGAAATGAGTGATAAGGGAAAAGGGCTAGCAATCCAAACTCCCTCTTCATCCAAATGCATGTCTCATATGGGCACTAAACCAACTTGGTTGAAGAGGGAGGTTATGGTTAGACAAAAGAGGTAGCTTAACTTGAATGAAGAGGAGAGTGTGGATGAGATAGTGGAAGTCATCAAGAAGCTGAAGCCACCTATAGGTGATGCACAAATATTGGCCTTTGTAATTAAGAATCAAGGTCAGGACTTGTTTGCGCATGTTGGCATCCCTCCTCCACATGTTGACATTGAGGATTTGACTCCTATTGATTACTAGATCAAGGAGGTCCTCTTAAGAAAGCCCACAATAAACACTACTATTGGTTTGATCACTACAAGTGTGAAGGAGGTCTTTAAGCAAGTGGATAGATATGAGTTAGAGTTGGTGATGTTGAGGAAGAAAAATGAGCTCTTGAGAGGCTATGTGCATGAAGTTGTGGGCCCCATTGACCTAGATAATCTAGAAATCGCTCTTGTTGTGGTATTGGAGAGGAGAGATAACCAAAGTGTAAAGTTAGGTTCATCTTTGCGTGCATGTCAAAAATGACATGACAATTTTGAGGATAAAGCTACATAAATTATACAGGCTAATTTGAACTTGTTACACCATGTTCAAGCTAATGCAGATAAACTGGTATTCATGGTGGACCAAGATTTTGGACTAATGGATGAGGTACATACCTAGGGAAAATGCCTTCAAGAGCTTCAAATAATAACGGGTCAAAGGTATCATACATTGATAGAGGTGTATACAATAGATGAGATTGACTAACTAGAAGATTGGATCAAAAAGATAGCTCCTATAAATAAGGTAATGGAAGGATTTCACAAAGACATTCAAAAGTTGAAAGACCTAACACAAGGGTAGATTTTGGAAGCTAAGAAGTATTATAGCAATGCCTCCTTTGATATTTTTAAAGATGAGTTGAGAACTAAATTCATTCTAGTACAATCAGTGGTTCACCAATTCTAACAAACCATTGAAGATGCTTTGTCAGGAGAAGATATCAGACAAGCATTTAGGATGGAAGAGGCACTGCTGGAGTTAGACACTAAACTAGATGATTTTGTAAATATTCATATGGAGATTATTAACTAGTGACAGATAGTGAAAGACACGTATAAAGCATTGGATTTACTAGAAGCTTCCCAAGTGGTAGAGATTATAGATAAATTCAAGAGAAAAAATCTAAACATAGTTTGACACTTGGGAAAATTTTGGATTTTTTGAGCCTCCCACCAAGGTGTGCAAGGTGTGCTATTCCAGAGGTGCATTAATAGTTAACTACTAGTTCCAAATTTACAGCTTTCCATGCACTAAAAATGCATTCTAACTATAATTTAACTCCTAGAAACAATTAGAAAAGGATGATCTTTCATTTTTAGAGCCTCTAGGGACTTTTAGATCTTCTTACAACTTCCTCCTTATTTACTACTTCTTTCTTTGTTTTAAGACATATAAAGGCTCATGCACCCACTAATTGTGATAAACAAGGGTGGAGTCCTACCTAGCACCATTTAGAGAGTTAGTTTGAACATAATTATATTTGTTTTATTACTTTAGAAGCATATATTTGCATTAAGAGATCTGTCACTCTCAACACAAATTGAGGAGATGATTTTTGGGTGAACCCACAATAAATGGTTCCACTTTAGTGGGACGAACAAATTTGGAAAAATTTAGGGAATGGTGAAATTCTATTCGGAACATGTTCGCACAAACATAATTTAAACGTTCAAGAGAACATACCATAAGTACATGTTCGAACAAATATATTAACAAATATAATGCCATGTTCGGGTGAACATTCGTACTTAATATGTTTGCCAGAACATATGTCACACTAATTTTTGACGATTAAAATCGCTTTTCTAACCCTTTTTGCTCATTTTTACGGTGGTCACTATTCAGTCTACGGGTTGGAGCGAATGCATGATTTGTACTACCTCCGTCATCATCATCTTGTCACTTTCCTTCTAATTCTCATCTTCAGGTATGTTAAAATATTATTAATTTAATATTTTTAATGTTTTCAAAGTAGATTTTAATGTTTTCAACGCATTTTTTTTAATGTTTTCAAATCATATTTGAATATTATTTACTTTTTTAATTTTTTGAGAGCATATCTAAATTAAAAAATAATGTTTTTATTGTTTATTTATATTAATTTAGAAAAAAAATATATTATATAAAAAACATTAGAAAACAATTTTAGAAACCATTAGGAAAAATAGTAAAAATTTTATAATAATATAAAATTTAGAAAACAAATTTAGAAAAAACATTAAAAATTTAATAATAATATAAATTTAGAAAAAACATTACAAAAACATTAGAAAATTTATAATTCAATATAAAATTTAGAAAACAAATTATGGAAAAATATTAAAAAAACATTAGAAAAATTATAATTTAATATAAATTTCAGAAAACAAATTTAGAAAAACATTAGAAAAATATTAGAAAATTTATATAATATAAATTTTAGAAAACAAATTTTTTAAAAAATTAGAAAATTTATAATAATATAAAATTTAGAAAACAAATTTAGAAAAACATTAGAAAAATATTAGAAAATTTATAATTTAATATAAAATTTAGAAAAAAATTACAAAAACATTAGAAAATTTATAATTTAATATAAAATTTAGAAAACAAATTTAGAAAAAACATTAGAAAAACATTGGAAAATTTAAAATTTAATATAAATTTTAGAAAAAATATTAGAAAAACATTAGAAAATTTATAATAATATAAATTTTAGAAAACAAATTTTAGAAAAGATTAAAAAAAGATTAGAAAATTTATAATAATATAAAATTTAGAAAAACAAATTTAAGAAAACATTAGAAAAAATATTAGAAAAATTATAATAATATAATGTATAATTGAAAAACAAGTTTAGAAAATAGAAATAAACATTACATTTAAACATTAGAAAAACATTAGAAAATATATTTTAAAAATAATAATTTAGAATTTTATATTAGAAAACTACGAGAAAATAAATTAGGATTTAAACATTACAAAATATTAGAAAAAACATTAGAAAATATTTTTAAAAATATTAGTCTTGAAAATTAGAAAACATTAGAAATATATTTAAAAATATTAAAAAATAAAATTTTGAAAAATATTTTCAATATTCTTATAAATTTATTAATGTTAATGTATGTATGTTATTGATTTTTTAATACATCTTAATATTTTATGTTTACGTATATATGTTTTACTCATGTATCTGTATATATGTTATTCATCTGAATGCTTTATATTCATGTTTATGTGTATGTTATTCATCTTTATGCACCTTAATCTAAACTATACATAGTTTTAACTATATTTAATGGCATACATCTTAAGGGGAGATCCTAAATTATACATAAGTTCATGTAGATTAAAATATACATATTTCATTTCATAGATATATATGTATATATGTTAATGTTAAATGTACACATGTATGTTTTCGATATTCATGTTTATGTATATATATATCAAATTCATCTTAATGTCTTAATCTTAGAAGTTTAATTAAATGGCATATCTTAAGGGTCTAGATCCTAAATTATACATGTAAGAATATAGATTAGATTGTATAATTTTGTATTTTGAACATAGATGTACATGTATATTTGTTCATGGTTAAAAGTAGATGTATGTACATGTTTTTAATAAATTCACATATGTGTGTGTGTGTGTGTGTGTGTGTGTGTGTGTGTACTATTGATCTTAATTTGTCTTATAACTAAGTGTAATTAACTATATTTAATGACACACGTCTTAAGAGGAGATCCTAAATTATGTATGTATAAGAATGTAGATTAAAATGTATATTTATTTCATAAATGTACATGTAAATATGTTCATGTGTTAGATATAGACTTGCATACATGTATGTTTTCAATATTTATGTTTAAATGTATAATTATTTTTAATGTCTTAATAATCTAAGTATATAATTAAGTATATAATTCAATGACATGTGTCTTAAGGGGAGATCCTAAATTATACATATATAAGAATGTAGATTAATTTGCATGTATAGGTATGAATATAACATACATGTACATACATAAGAACATATAACTTAGAACGTGTATGACATAAAGAATACATGTTACAACATTTAATTAATAAAAGTTTTAATTATAATCTAACATAACTTGATTATAATATATACAAACATAACAAATGTACATCATGTATATTTGAACATGTAAAGATCTTATATATAACTTAAATTTTAACTCTTAAACCTTAATGCTAAACAATAGCTAAATACTAAACTTGGTCATAATCCTAACTGCAAAACCCTAAATTTCATAAATTATAACCCCCTAATCTTAGATGCTCAACCATAAATCCTAAATTTTAATTCGAACCATAGACCTAAATGATAAACCCCAACATTAAATAGTATTTAATCATAATACTTGATCCTAACTTTAATTATAAATATTAAAACTACGTGTTAAAACCATAATCCAAAATCTGATCCCTAATACAAATCCTAACCCTCTAACCATACTGAACTAACAATGATGTAAACCCACAACCTAACCCTCTTTAAACCATACTTCTAACAATGATGTAAACCCATTTAACCTAGATCTAACCCTTTAATCATAATCATAAACCATAAATGTTAAACCATGACCCTAAATACTAAACCCTAACCTTTGTACACTAAGATCCTAAAAAAAAAGATTTAAATGGTAAATTGTAATTCTAAAAGAATACTTGGATTTTAATGTCTTAATCTAAGTATATAATTAACTATATAATATAATTCAATAACATGTCTTAAGGGGAGATCCTAAATTATACATATACAAGAATGTAGATTAATTTGCATATCTCAGTATGAATATATAACATACATGTACATCCAAACCCTAACCCTAACCATTATCAAAACCCTAACCTAACAAAACCCTAACCCTAATCATTATCCAAACCCTAACCCTAACCTTGATCTTAAAATTTAATTTCTAAACACAAGATTATAAATGATAATAAATATCCCTAAATCATAATCTTAAACCAAATCATAAACTTCACATGCTAAGCTCCCTTATCCTAAATTCTTAACCATGGACCTTAATATTAACCCCTAAATTTAATACTATTTAATAATATGTAAGTTTGTATAAACCCTAACAATGTCATAAGGTCTTAAATCTTACCCTAAATTTGAGCCTAATTATAACCTTTACACTAAAACCCTATTTCAAAACCTAATTGAGATCTAGCTTAGATAAAATTAAAACAAGTTGACCCTAATCCTAAATTGTTAAAAATTACATTTCAGATACATGCACAAATGCCATGTTCGCTCAAATGCTAAAAATTAGGAAATTTTAAACCCTTTTTCATATTTTATTTATTTTTTTCTCTTTTGACACCCATAATAGCAGGAGAATGATCTCCTACTATAAAATAAAAAATATCAAAATGTACTTCTCAGAGAATGCTTTCTAATGACTATAATTGTAATACATATTTTAGTCATTAAGACTTTCAAATATGAGATTAACTCATTATAGGTTCATTACCGATTGAACATCAACCAACTTTGACACCTTGGAAAAATTAGTAAATATCCATTTTTATTTGAAAAAAATGTAGGAACTAGCTTATTGAGATACCTTTCTATTTAAAAATAATAATTAGGTTTATGATAAATTGACTTCAAATTATCTATGTCAATGAAACATATGCCTGAATTACAATTCGTGTTACTTCAAAAATTCATAAACTATACAATATTCAACCAAAATGAATCAAACCAAATGCATCCTTCGGATATTGATGTTACAAATCTAACGCCAAAAGAATTACTTCATTATCATTTCTAGAAAAAAAAAGTTATGTGTGTCAAATGGACTATCACTCTTTAAAAATATTGAATTTTGTTATGCACCACTTTTTGGAGGATATTTAAAAATATGGTTACAAAGTAGGAACAGAGTACTCAAAATCACTAGTTTATGTCATTTTCAAATTATTTATAGTTTTGGAGATATAGTCACTTGAACGTGACGTTTGTTGCAAAAATATTGATTTCAGTGTCAAAATTGGTCAAAAAGTGGAACCCATTATTGTGGGACTACCCAAACTTATAAATTAAAGAATGTAACATGTATTCTAGGCCATTATTTTGATTCAATAATATATACTATTGTTGCTCTCATTCTGATTCTAGTTATTTTTTCCAAAGTGTGTTCTTTTTTGTGAATTCTTGTTCATGATAATAGTGGAGCCAATGGTTTTGTTATGTTGATTTGATTGTGTGATATTTTAGTTCTAGTGTTTGCCACGTGTTGACGAATTCCACTGATGTACTGAGTTGGAGAGGAGATCACCCTTTTTTTCTTACAGCTTCTTGTCTTGCATGAGCTAACTTTTGATGGCCTTGTGATTCAATAAGAAGTGAAATATCTTTCAGTTTTACTAAATTCCCATGTATGATTACATTAGTGGATTTCAGGAAGTGTTGCTCCTACTTTCATTGGTTTCCTACCCAATCTTTTCAATGATTTAACTCACAGACATTTTGTTACCATGGTTTATGTCTGTTAGGAATTTATCTTTCATGTTATTTTCTTTCATCTCTCATTACCTTATCTTCATTATTTTCTTTTCTAACCCTTGGTTAAATTAGGAAGAATTCATATAGTTGCATTATTAGATTGCATTCATTTAAAACTAGAAAATACCAAAAAATATATCTCTTTTTGTGGTTAATTTTAAACAGCAACTAGATTGAACATCTTATCTAAAATTGGTTAGAACCAGCAAAGGCCTCCCTATGAAAAAATACATTTATCTTCAATTGAATTGATTCCAATAGGTTGCAAGATTGCCTAGAACCTTGGAGTTGATCCTAGATCAAATTTTCAAGAGAGGAGTTCAAAACCATTCCTACCATTAAGCATCATATAAAACAATATCTCAACATCACCATGTTGGACTTATGAAACTTAAAAGAAAATCAAGGAGAATCCTTTGTGACTTTCTTGTAAAGATGGAGAAGACAATGTTCTCGCTACACTAGGACCATCCCTGAAAATGAGAATATTAACATCATTGTTCGCAACTTAGTTCCCCAAATGTGGTATGAAGTTAGGAAGATGGTTTATGATTCTTTTGGCACCATGGTTGAAACTACATGTAGGATTGAGGATGTTTTGAAAGAATGATAAATTTTTACCAAACATGGAAACAACAACAATAATAGTGGTCAAAATAACAACAACCCTAACAAGGATAAAGGAAATAACTCACATTGGAATAGGAACAAATATGTGGTCAATGATGGAGTTGTGGACTCCTCCAAACCCAATGATCAATTTGTTCTCCACTAGCCTATAGCTATTCAATCCATGAGACTGAATGCATTTAATCAATACGAGAATAGGCCAAGATACCAAGATAGGCCTAAGAAGGAGAGAGACTAATTTTCAAATCTTGGTGATTCACATGAGGATGTTCTGAAAACACTCATTGCTAACAACCTTGTGCATCCTAAAGATCCTGCAAAGCATTATATACTTGATGTTAAGCCATATTAGTGGGATGAGAAAGCTTTTTTTAAGTTTCACAATGGCATTGGACATGATATTGAAACTATTAGAAACCCAAACATATCATCCAAGATCTCATTGAGAATGGAAAACTTAAGGTAGATGGATTAAACACCAACACGGATCATAAGGCATTCAAAGAACCTTTTCCCAAGTATGAGAAAGAGAAACAAGAAACTTCTAAACCTAAGAATGGAAAGGCTAAGGTCAATTACACTTACACAAATGTAGAGATAATATCAACATGCTTGAAGTCATAGAAGAAAATTTCAACATGATAAGGGGTACAGATCCCTATGGTTATGATTTAGACATAGACACTTCTCCCATCTTTGATGAAGAACCCATTGTGGTGCTAAGGGATCCTAACTCTAGAATGTCATCTCAAACTCTCAATTTTGTCACATGAAGTCAAGGTCCCATTATCCTTAGAGGACCCAGTTCAAGTCAACCAAGTCAACCAAAGTAAGTGGCATCCAAGAATGTCACCTCAAAACCAATAGTCAATCCTAAGTCAAACTATAATCTTGCCAATCAGTTGCAAAGAACCCCAACTTAGATTTTGATCTTTGAGCTCTTAGAGTTGCCCCTAAGACACACACAAGTCCTAGAGGATGCTTTACATGCAACAAATGTCCCCAACAACTTAGATGTTAATCAATTCCAAAACATTGTTAATCATATTGCTAGCCCTCATCGTCTTACCTTTTCAAAGGATGATGATAAAGATTTGAGCCACCCACACAATCTCACTCTTCATATTGAGGTCACGATCCACAAAACCCATGTTAGGCACATGTTGATAGATGGGGGTGTTGGGCTTAATATTTTTTCCTTGAGTATTTTTAAGGAGTTGGGTTATTCTAAAAAAGTCATAGATACTAGAAAAAGATCACTATCAAAACCTATGATGAGGTGGAAAGAAGTTTCAAAGGGTTGGCCATCCTTCCAGTTAAGATTGGCCCTCTTGAAAAATATACTTTATTCCAAGCGTTTGACACTCGTTCCTTGCGTACAATATCTTACTCTATAGACCATGGATTCACAATATGCAAGTAGTGTTGTCCGCCTATCATTTGTGTTTTAAGTTCCCTTACAATGGAATATAGATTTTTATACCTGGGGATAACACTTTATCTATTACCAAAATTTTAGTGAGTGCTCATGTTCCCCTAAACAGTGAAGTAGAAGACTTCGATACAACCTTAGCTAAATGTAAAGAAAAGTTCAAGTTAGTAGACGTTGGCATGGGGGGTATCAACTCAACTTTGTCACAATACTACTAGTTTCACATAGGTCTTATGGCACAATAAATAATACCTTTGTCTTCATCTATGACTTAATTTGGAATGTTTGTAGAGTCTTTGGAGCCTATTCAAGATGAGAAAGAAGAGAAAGTTGTTAGAGAACAAAATTTTAGAGAAGAGAAATACATGCATAATGAGAACTTTTCTCCCTCTCCTAAGGCTTATGGAAGAGGGTATACTTTTGTCAAGCAAATGGGCTATCTTGGACATGGCCCTCTTAGTCATAGATTGGATGCTAGAGCTGAACCCCTTGATCATGCTCTTTTTGGATGCAAGTCTAAGGAGATGGTCGGCCTAGGATTTGTGAATCACAAAAAGAACACTACTCCTATTCTTGATGAGTTAGATAGTAAAGATGACCCAAAATACATACCTAATTTGATAAATTAGCAAGATATGTGTAAAGATTGGGTCTCTTCCACTAATCTCCTTTGGGGAGATTGAGATAGTCCAATCACTCGTGAGACAATTAAGACCTTAAAATAAGATGAATTAGATGTAGAAGATCCCATTAGAGAACATCAACAAAATAATCTTGTTCATTTGATGGAAAGAGAAGGTATTACCATTGGTGACATTCAGAACTTGCACATCAAGACGTCCCAAACCTTCATGGTGTAAACATCCTAGTCAAAGTTTAGAAACAAGTTCATATGAGTGGGACTCCTCAAAGCCTTCCATGGTTGACATGGATGTTGATGTCATCCAAACTTATAGTTCTCAACCTAAGGTAGCTGATGAGTCCTATGTTAAATTAGAAGATTTGAACCCACATATTTCCTTAGTGGATGATTCTTCACTTGTTAGGAAAAATCATGATTATGGTAACTTAGAGGGATACTTGAGGGACTCTGGCTCTTTGGTTGCCAAAGGTGATATCATTCATATTTACAACCTTGAACTAGTCATTTACTTAACTCTTGCTCATCCTAACCTAATTTATTGGTCCCAACACCATCGAGAACCTAAGCTATTAATGTTTCAAAATGATTATGAGATATCCTATTACTTGAATGTTATTGAACTTGTAGTCTCTTCCACCAGTGAACTGGTTACCAGCATGACAAAGCTAGATATCAAGTACTTTAGTCACAAAATAAAAAGAAAATAAAATCAGAAGAATAGGAGTTTTGATGGTGAAAACCATTGTGTGGTAGTGTTAGAACCAAAAAAAGTAAAAAGAAATGATGCATCCAAGGGTGGAAACCTCTTTGAGGAACCTAAAGATTAGGTACTTGATCATCTCCCTAGCTACTTTCAAGATGGGTCTTCAGTTCTTATTGAACCAATACAAGTATTCAACTTGCATATAGATGAGGCTCCATAGATAGTACACTTGGATTAGTCCTTGTCATCCAAGAAAAAGAAAGCTTACACTAAGTTCTTAAAGAAAAATAAGATCAACTTTGCATGGACTTATTTAGATATGCCAAGGTTGGACACTAATATCATCATGCATCACTTGTTCATAGCTCTAGGTGTCAAACTAGTTAAATAGAAATTGAGAAAGATTCATCCTTACATAGCTTTCCTAGTCAAAGTTGAATTAGAAAAACTATTGAGTGCTAGATTTATACAAGCTATAACTTATGCAAAAGGGATCTCTAACATAGTACTTGAATCTAAACATGAAAAATCTATTCATGTATTCACATATTTTTTACATCTTAATAAATATTTACCAAAAGATGATTTTCTGCTCTAAAAAATAGACATGATAGTGGATATGACTGGAGGTTATGAGATTTATTCATTGATGGATGGTTTTTCCAAATCCAGTCAGATTACGATAGATCTTGAAGATCAAGGAAATATTGATTTCACTTGTGCATGGGGTACCTATTGTTGGAATGTTATGCCTATTGGATTAAAAAATTTAGGAGCCACCTATCAATATGCTATGTCCACTATTTTCATGACATGATGCATTAAAACATGGAAGATTATGTGGATGACACCTTGGCCAAGTATAAGAAAAGAGACAGACACTTAGATGATCTAGAAGTCATTTTAGAAAACATGGACCAATTTCAATTAAGATTAAATCCTAAAAAGTGTGCATTTAAAGTTACCTCTAGAAAACTATTGGGATTCATCATTATAGCAAGATGAATAGAAGCAGGCCTTGAAAAAGTCCAAGAAATAATAAACATGCCACCTCCTAGAAGCATTAGTAAAATGAGGAGTGTTCAAGGACATCTTCAATCCATAAGGAGATTCATTTCATAGTTGGTAGATAGAGCTCAACCTTTCAACAAGAACTTACACAAAGGAGTTAAATGTGTTTGGAATGAGGATTATCAAAAGAGCATAAATCAAATCAAGAAATAATTGGAATAATTTCAGTGAAAAAATCTTCCTTGGGGGCATTACTAGCTCAACTTGATGAAGATGGGAAAGAAAGAGAAATACACTACATTAGTCACACTCTTGTTTCATATGAGGTTAACTACACTAGAATTGAGAAAGCTTGCCTTGTAGTTATGCTTGCTTCCCAAAAGTTGCAACATTGCATGCTTGCACACACTATACACCTTATAGAAAAAATAGACCCACTCAAGTATTTACTAGGTAAGGATGTCCTCACTAGTAGACTTGCTAAATGGATGATGATCCTTCCAGATTTTGACATAGAGTACATTGAGTGTAAAGAAATCAGAGGACAAGCCATAGCAGATCAATTGGTTGATTTCCCAATATAAGATAATGCAACTATTCAAGTTGACTTCGCAGATGAATAGTTCATGTATATGAATGAAAGAAAATGGAAGATGTTCTTTGATAGACCCTTTATGCAAAATGGTTCAAGAGTTGGTGTGATGTTTTTTTCTCCTCATTAGTACACGATTCCTAAATCTTACAAGTTATTGTTCCCATGTACAGGCAACATTGTTGACTATGAATGTTTAACAAATGGACTTAAGATGGCCACAAAGTGGAGAATCAAAGAGTTACACATCTATGGGGATTCACAACTGATAATCAACCAAGTCAATGATAAATATCAAACAAAAAATGAGAAAATGGTACCTTACAAGAAAGTGGTTGATTCCTTGAAATGATACTTCACATTTGCCATGTTTTAGCAAATCCCTAGAAAAGAAAAGAAAATAGTTGATGCTATGGCTACACTTGCTTCACTCCTTTAGTTAGAGCAACATGAATCCATATTTGAATTCTTGGTGGAAGAGCTACATCACCCTATCTATGACTCCTAAGAAATTCATGTCATTTGTACCCTTGTTGGTTATGAGTCATCCAATTATGGTGCCATTTAATCATACCTTTGTGATGGAATTATACTTGAAACCTTTAATCAATCTAAACATAGAAACCTTACTTGAAATGCCCCTCGTCATTCCCTTGTCTTTGGTGATTTGTATAGGAGGGTCTACATGGAACATTTTTTAGATGCTTAGAAAAGGAAGAATGTAACCAAGTGTTAGTTGACATCCATGAGGGCATCTATGGGGAATATTCCAATGGTATTTCCCATGGCCCAAAGGTTTCTTAGGGTAGGGTACTATTGGCCTACGATGCAGATTGATGTATAGTAGATTTTTCTAAGTCATGCGAAAAGTGTCAAAGACATTGTAACCTGATACATGCTCCACATAGGGAGTTCATTCCTTCTATATCTCATTGACCATTCTAGCATTGGGCCTTTGATCCTTTTGGGAAGATTCATCCCAACTCATTACGTGGACACAAGTTTATTATTGTTGCTACTGATTACTTCATTGAATGAGTATAATTTGTTCCACTTTTTGTTGCCTCAGGCAAGATAGCCTCTCTATTCTTTATGAACCATATCATTGTTGTTTAGTGTGGAGCTTGATCAGTCCCCAAGTGGGAGATTGTTAGATTGTGGTGACTGATTAGGAAAGTATTGTACATACTTCATAAATTCTTTGCGGTTCGAGGTAGCGCCCCAAATTTTTTTTGGGTCGTGGCTGATGTTGTAGTCGACATATGGCCGACATATGGCCAACATATGGCTGACATGTTGTAACCCTAAAGTGGCATAAAATTACTTGTATAAAAGGGCTTAGGGTTAAGTATTTTCATTAAGTAGTGATGCAAAATTAGTTCTGGCGATAGTATTGAGCTATAAGAGATTACAGATTGTTATCAGGTTATAATCATTGGATTTTAATAATATCGGACTTGCTATTTGGTGGATGTAGCCTAGGGATTGGGTGAACCACATTAAATCTTGGTGCCTTGTGTTCTTTTCTGTGTGATTTATTATTTTCTGTTATTGGTTATATTTGCATGTAATTGTTATTTCTATTCGTGGTATATGGCCGACATATCGCTGACATGTTGTACCCCTAAAGTGGCATAAAATTACTTGTATAAAAGGGCTTAGGGTTAGGTATTTTCATTAAGTAGTGATGCAAAATTAGCTCTTGTAGAGGTATTAAGATATAAGGGATTACAGATTGTAATCAGGTTATAATCACTAGATCGTAATAATATTGGACTTGCTGGTTGGTGGGCGTAGCCTAGGGATTGGGTGAACCATGTTAAATCTTGGTGCCTTGTGTTCTTTTTTGTGTGATCTATTATTTTTTGTTATTGGTTATATTTTCATGTAATTGTTATTTCTATCCATGGTTTAATCCTAACAATCATCTATCCATATGGAGTGCCTTCTGAGATTATCATTGACAATGGAGGCCAGTTCAAAAATAAAAACCTTAAATAACTCTATAATAAATTTAAGATTAAAAAACATTATTCCTCCATTTACTTCCCATAAGGAAATCATCAATAAGAGGAATCAAACAAAACCATTCTTAAAATCCTACATAGAACAATTTGGAAGAGTGGTAGAGATTGACACTTACAAATAAATCTATCTTTGTGGGCCTATAGAATGAGTATTCATATTCCTACTGGGGCTACTCCTTTTTCCCTTACATATGGTGTTGAAGTAGTGTTTCCTTTAGAGGTTGAGATTCCTTCACTTAGAGTTTTCCTTAAAGGTCTAGTTATAGATGAAGACTACCATGCCCTGAGACTTCAAGAGTTAGAAATTCTGGATGAGAAATATCAAGCATCATATGACCATATGAGGGTTTATGAAAAGCTCATATCCAAAGCCTTCAACAAAAGGGTTCACCCTGGAGAATCCCAAGTGGGAGATCTTTTCCTATGTGAAAATCCTAAGAATCAACAACATAGAGATCAAAAGGGAAAATTTTAACCTAATTGTCTTGGACCTTACATCATTACAACAAATTTTGGGTCAAGTGCTTATTTACTATCTACAGTAGCAGTAGAGTAGATCCTTGATCCTATCAATGTCTTGCACTTGAAGAATTTATATCCACGATGCCCATTCTCTCTAGGAGAATCCTTTCTACATACTTATTAATCCTCAAAAAAATTCTAAAAAATTGATATATCGTCAACAGTTCTAAAAATTAGAAAATGTCCTAAAAAGATGACCATCTTAGTAAAAACCTAGCAATATGCACTTTGATGTATCTTCAAAAAAAGGATATATTCAAAAAAAATTTTAAAGAATGAAAAGAATGAAAATAAAATAAAAATTGCAATAAAATTCAACTGGTGAAAACCTTGAAACAGGTGCTACTTGAGGACTTTTCACCTTTTGTTTCTTAGTGCATGTCGTTGATACTTAGGCTTTCTCCATCATGCCTTATTCTTGTTTCCTTCATTTGGACTTGGTCTTTGTCTTTGTCTAGGGGACATAATTGTGTTAGCTTTGGTCTCTTGGATGTGTTGTTCTTTAGGACACCTCACAAATGGTGTTTTTTTTAACACCACCCCAATTGTATTTTTCAATACAACCCCTGATATTTAGTGTTTTTCAAAACTTATTGGTTTGGTCTTACCCAATTCTGTGAGGTGATCTTACCTACTTGCAAAAATTTGATCCTTATCCTTGGAATTTACTATCAATTAACACACTTAAATTTGTTAACAGAAAACTTTATGCTGGAGCTATGTCATGATCTTTTGTTTGTGTGCTGAGTGTTATTTATTTTCATTAAGTCTCTTTGTCTAATAAGTCTCTCTGGTATGCATAGCCAGAGGACTTGGGACATCTGGCATGTTTTTATTTTATTTCTACTTGTGGGTGTGGTCTTGAAACTATAGAGTGTCTCTTGTTGTCCCCATGAAACACTTAGCTGATTTGAGGCATCATCCTTGATTGCTTTTGCATAGCTATTCTTATAGTTATCTTGACATCTATGCCTTGATGCAAGCATGGTTTTGCTACATTAAATTTGGTAAGCTAACATCAAATTCATCTTGATATTTATGTCTTTGATGCTTATGTTAGAATATTTCCACATTCTAGTCTGATATTAATTGCATTCATATTTTCATAGTTGTGCTTGTCATTGGTGATGATTGTGTGATTTTTTGATATCTGCTAATGATGGCCCAATGATGAAAAATAAGTTCCTTAACATTCTCTAATGAATGATGAACACAAAATCCTATCTTACAATTTCCCTATTGCAAGTACAACTTTTAATTTTCACATAGCTTGCATTGTTACACTTCATGTTAATTTGCATTTTTAGGTTGCATTATGAATTTGAGAGGGTTTTTTCCCTTCATCTTTCTTTTGGACTTTAAATCAACTATGGTCATTTTTTGATCTTCATTTCCTTATCCTTTTTTTTATCTCAATCAAAATTTTATATCTTAAAGAATTGATTGATTTTGGGTCATTCTCTTTCTTAAGGAAAATTCTCTTTCTTCTCTCTATTTCTTTCCAGCTCTTCCAAACTTCTATCTTCCATTCACTTTCACCCCACTTTTGTTCTTCTAATTCAACCTTGGGGCATAATATTTCATGCTTCATGATCTACCTTGGTTTTGTGATCCTTATATGTTTAATTTTACATCAAGAACCTTATATTTAGTTTGATGTGATCAAATTTATCAATTTGTTGTTTCTCCTATATCTCATTTCAATTTTGATCACCTCAATCCATGATTCAACTTATCAATCCTATCAATTGCTAGGCTTGAGGAAAACTTGCTTGAGATTCTTAAATTGGACATGTCAATTACCTATTTATAGGGGTTTTGACCTTCTCTTATTCAATTAGCTTATCTTTATCCTAATGTGTTCATGTCCATTGATCACACATCTGGGTTGTTTTATGAACCCAAAATGATCTCACACTTCACTTGCATTCTTTGACTACATGTGTTCCCATAAAGATCACACAATTGTCAAAGAGGGACAAATGTATGCACCCTAAAATTGTTGTCTAGACTATGGGTCCACATTCTTCAATTCATCAAAAGATGGAATGAATTTATCAATTTCCTAAATCAATGCCTTACAATTTTTTTGATTCAAATCAATTTTATTGATCAAATCATAATTAATTCAATTATTTGGGTATGTTATGGTTCACATGAACTATAAACTTAAGTGGCAATGAAAATTGGTAAATTGGGGTTATGTCAACTTGACGTGCAATTTTAAAATTGTTATGAACTTTTAATCAAAAAGAAGCACGACAAAATAGTCTATAGGAAATTGAATTTAGTTTCTAAAATAGTAGGCCTTATCTAAAGAAAGAAAATTTTGATTGGTCAAAATTTTGAATTTAGTTGCAATAGTACAAAATTTTTAGGACAAAAATAAGTAGTTGTATGTCAGACCACTTTAATCAAAATCAAATGATAATATTTTAAAATAAGATTCTACATATATTAGAAGCAGACTCATGCCCAGATGTGACACATATTTTTTGGTGTTTTTATTACAAATAAATAATTAATTGTGAATTTTCTACCATAGTATTTTTGGAATAAAAAACTCTCATGTTTGACCACCTTAACTAATTCAAAACTTTATAAAATTTGTATTTTATTTTATTTTCCTTATAGTAGAAGAGGTATATAATGTGACACATCTTTTGGATTTCAAAAATGTGTTACCATTTGAAATTTATATTTGTTTTTCAATCAATGTGTCAATCAACACTTTATGCATAACTGCATTAGAAAATGAATAATAATGACTTATGGAATTCATAATTTGACAAAAAATACATTTATGGAAAGATAAAAACATTCTTAAGAAACCACTTTCATTTCATCAAATTTGGGTGAAATAAAAGTCATCAAACAGATGTTTGAAGTAAAAAAATACACAACAATAGGCCAAAAATGTGTTTTCGGGTCAGTTTTTAAGTCGACCATGTAGGGTGTGTATTAAAGAAATACTAGGCCTTATAAAAGTATTAATATTTTGGTTTGGTATCAAGATGGGTGGGAAAAATGTCAAAATAGATTTTGAAATGCTTTGAGGCATTTTAGAACTACATATTTTTTAGATCGTCACTTTTTGACACACCATGATCTTTCACATGTACCAATTTCAATGTTTCCTAAGGTTTGATCATTTCATCAATAATACTATTTAATTAAAACAAAACATCCCTTTTAAATAAATAGAATAATCTTATTTAATTAAAAGAAAATCTCTCTTTTAACTAAATAATTTTATCTTATTTAATTCAAATCTCTCTTTTAATTAAATAATTTTATCTTATTTAATTTAAAATCTCTCTTTTGATTAAATAATCTTATCTTATTTAATCAAAATCTCTCTTTTGATTAAACAATCTTATCTTATTTCCCTTCATAGATTAGTTTGTTTTCATGCATTTTATATCATATAGAATAGCTTCCATTTTTCTTTGCATGCATATTTGATGATCATGGAGACTAGAACTCTTTCTTTTCCTCTTTGAATCTCTCATTTTATGGTGTACTTGGATGGGCACAAACTAGTTGTAAACTAAAGGCCTCCATTATAAACCCTTGCAATCCATGAATAGAGATCTATGACTTGCCATTTGAGACCTCATTCTTGAACAATATTGGATATAATGATTTATTGAAGTGTGTCAATATTTTAGCACATAGGAGGAAATTTTCTAGAAATAGTGGGCAAGGGTTCAGTGGCTGGCAAAGGGTGATAGGATTGCAACCTTCTTCCACAAATCAACTTCAAGGAGAAACACCATAATAAAATTGGTTGACAACACTGGAGAGCCATATTTTGGAGGAGGTTGGGATGGAGGAGTGGGTTCCTAAATATTTTCAAGAATGAGGTAATGAACAACTCAACTATCCACAATTTAGAACCCAATTTCTAGTTATTTTCATATAGTTATAGATAAGATATTTGATATTTTTTTAAAAAATTTCTTCTATAGACACCTGGTGAGCCACATACTACATCAAAGAGGCTCAATTTAGATGATCATGCACAATCATAGATATTCATAGTGATATACATATGTAGTTGTGGGTATTACATGACATTGACATATATTCAACTTTTGTATTGTACATATTCAAGATTTGTATTGTGCATATTTGACATTTCTATTGTACACACATTTGACATTTGGATGCATTCAAATTTTGTATTGTACCGATGAGACATAAAATCTTTTTGTAACTATATCATTGATATATTCATTTTGATTAACATTAAACTTGAATTTCTATCTAACTTGTTCAGTGTGCATGCATACAAACTTGTATCTCATCTTACTTTCTTGTAATTAATAAAACACATGAACACTCATTTATTTATACAGAACATGTAACATGCTTATCAAATTTATTTTAACATGTAATCAAACTCATATGTCACTTATTTTGATGTGATAAGACATGAAAAGTAAAAATTTGTCATGATTTTTGTATTTGTGTCAAAGATCATAGCTCAATAGTTCTTAGAGACCCTTAGGGATACTTCCCTTCAATGTGGTCGATACTATTAGAGGGACATTGTGGCTGAAATGGGGTTGGTCCCAACCTAAATCTTACCAACCATAGCTAACGGAGTAGATGATTTGATCTTATGACCAACGGATTGAAATATACACAACCTTGCTCATTTGAAATGAGAAACACTACAACTTTTGGCATTAGGAAAGAAAGGAATGCCAAATCGAAAAAACAAAAAAAGAAGAATCTCTAGAAAATGAGATAGGTTGTTGTAGCCCTAGAAAACATGATCCTATAACATGTGATAGTTTTCCAATACCTTAGAGGAGCTCTAAGAAATGTCTGCTCAAAGATCGCAACCTGATGGTGCTTAGAGATGCTTAGGGATGCTTATGTCTAGTGTGGTTGATAGCATCTACGAGACATTGTGGCTGAAATGATGTTGGTCCTAGCCTAAACCTAGCCAACCCAAGGTAACATAGTAGACAATTCAATCCAAGGACCAATGGTTTGAAATATACACAACCTTTCTCATTTGAACTGAGAAACACTACAACTTTTAGCAATAGAGGAGAAAGGGATGCCAAATCCAAACAATTTAAAATCTTATAAATCTAAGATAGGTTGGTGTAGGCCTAGACAACATGATTCTATAGTAATTGACAGTTCCTCAATACCTCCCATGAGCTCAAAGAAATGTTTTCTCATAGATCACAAATCAATGGTGCATGGAGACCCTTAGGGATGATTCTGTTCAATGTGGTCGATAGTGTTTGAGGGATGTTCTGGTTGAAATGAGGTTGGTCCTATCATAAAAATTCCCAACCTGAACTAATAGAACAGAGGATTCGATCCTAGAACCAATGGTTTGAAATATACACAGCCTTGCTAAGGAAGAGATTACCACCCATTCATTGATTCATCGTTCCTACACTAGGGAAGCTTGGTTGAGTATCCTACATAGATTCAACATTCAATGGGTGTTAAATAAAAATATGTAACAATTTATATATGGACGGTAGCTTCAAGTCCATCATCCCCTCTTAAGATTACTATGGAAATTGATCCCCCATATGATTGTTGGTAGGTTTGGAAGGAAAGAAATTATCAAATTTTTAGGGATTGATCTCTCCACACACACCCCCCCCCCCTCCTCTACCACTACCATTTTTATTTCTAATGTCATTCATGAGACTATCTCCCTTTGGAAATGGTAGACCCCTACTTATGCCAGGAATCCCGATGAGTTGGTTATAGTAGAAAATTGGCATATAATGGAACTGGTCTCCAAAATTAACAACACTAAAGTGTTGGCTAGGAAGAGGGCTATTTAGAGACCCCCCACCCCCCACATGTTGGCTAAAGATGAACATTGAAGGCTCTATGAAGGTGGGGGGGGGGGGGGGGGGGGGGGCGCAAGTGGTTATAGGAGGTATTATAAGAGATCACTGTGGCAACCTGATCATGGCCTATGCGTGCAACTATAGAGAAAATATAAGTAATTATGGTGAAAGAGATTGTAGGAGGTATTATAAGAGATCACTATGGGAACCTGATCATGGCATATGCATGCAAATGTAGAGAAAATATAATTGATTATGGTGAAGCTATGGGCTTGTTTGGGGGGTCAATTTTGCCACCTTCTATAGTATTCAAAATCTAATAATTGAAGGGGACTCCAAGCTAATAATTGAGGCTCTAAAAGGAAATAATAATGTTGTCTTCAATAAATCACATATCATTAATGACAACCATAACTATATGTTAAGACTCACTAAGAAACCCATTCATCATGTGTACCACAAAGAAAATAGCATGGTTGATGCAATGGAAACAATGAGACACATGACCCATGACATGTGTACTTGGAGAAGTATGAATGAGATTCTAGCTTATATTCAAGAATTAATCATTAAAGATACCAAATGTGGAGAAATTTGTTAATAGAAGGAATTCGGTTGGTTGTCTGGCACACAATTATTATTATAATAGGTTGGTGTAAAGGTGACTATATTAGTATTAATGTGAAAGGCTTTAAGATTAGATAGCATAAAGGTGAAAAAGATGAGAATAATTACCAAAGTTGGCATTAAGATCTTTATATAATATGGTGGGATTTTGTCAAAAATGAAAAGGTGAAGTTTATTAAACTTGATGATACTCACATCAGAAGGTATGCAAGTGAGATCTTAAATGGTGTGGTGAGTACCAAGGTTAATTATGAGTTTGTGTGGTTTATGCCTTTCAAGTGGTATAATTCCCTTAAGGCATCACATTTGGGTTCTCGTTATTTCTTTTTCACTAGCTTGAATTTTTTGGGCATTCTTTCTTGTTTTAACTTTTAGTAGAAAGAGATTGTGGTTATGTTAGATATCTTTGAAGATTTTATCAAGAATTTAGGTGAGATTGAAGAGATTGATGGCAGGCCTCCTCATATTGAGTTGAATTCCATTAATAACTATAGGGAGGCAGCATGGATGTACCTAAAAGAAGGAGGGTTAGTGTCATTTATGGAGATCATTGAAGGGTATGATGAGGTTGTTTTGATGTGGTTTGTTAACACTTGAAACAATGGGAGAATGATTGTAAATAGGATCTCTTTCAAGATCAATGAAGAAGTTATTGCCAAAGTGGGTGTATTGTCCCTAGAGGGAAAGAAATGGAGAAAATAGAACCATCTGGTGAACAAAGTGATCATTAATTAGTTCTTCTGACCTGATGAGGCCCATGGTCATGATCGTGGTGGATTCATTAGAATGGAGCTCTCAAACCCTTGGAAAGAGGTATGTTATGTGATCATGAGATATCTCAATCTTGAAGATAGATTCCAAATATTCTATTACTACCATTTTCCTCTTTTAAATTATCTTCACAACTAGGATCTTCTATCCTGCTTGTTCTTTCTGCTACATTCCATGGAGGATGATATTTTTTAGGTTAGGGAAAAAGGAAAAAGGGTAAACCCTTTACGTTCCTTCACTAATCCTTCATGTAAAAACCATATGAATTCCATAGGAATATTTGCCCCATTCATCCTATAAGTGTGTAAGATTTTCTCCCCAACCCAACCATCTCTGCCTTGACCCCTCAACATTCTACGGAGATTGTGACCACCCAAGATAACCAAACCATGGAGTGTAGAATTTTAAAGAAAATCAACATGGAGAAAAAAATCTAGATTGTGGACTCAGATGCTAAATTTGAGGGTGGTAGGAGAAGATCCATGAGACATAAGAAGAAGAGGATTAATTCAGATCTTGGCCCCAGAATGGAAAGCTCCCTTAGTTCTAAATTCACAGATAGTGGTAAACATTAACCCCCCAGAAAAAGAAGAACAAAAATACCTAGAAGAAATCGAGTAGGAAGGAGGAGGAGGAAGTAGGTGATGAGGGTAAAGGTGGGGATAGCATCTAGTTAAGCATCATGCCTTCTCATGTTTCTAATACTTTGAAGACTAAAACCCTTGAAAGGTCTGGGGGTGAAAAGGGAGAGACTCTAACCTCCCCCCAATGTGTGTATCGTAGAAGTGAACAAACCCTAGAGAGGAACATTGAGGCTCAAAATGTGGCTCAGGGGGAACACTAACATGGACCTAAGAATTCTAGTTGAAAGAAAAGAGTTGCAGTAGAGGTTTGATAACATCACTAAGTTTGTGGTGAAGGTGATGGACTCAATGACCTCTTCCCTTCACCTACTCCATGGTGAGAAAGAGGGCCTAGCTATAGAAGTGAGGATGACACTATGTGCTCCGTGTACAAGTTCTTAGCTAATGATTGGCTCTAATTATTGTTGGATAAGCCAGAAGGAATGAAGGACAAGGGCAAGTAGTACCCCCTTTTTCTTTTCTTTTATTTTATGCTACTTTCAAAGAACTTGACCCTTGGGGACTAAGTTAATGGTGCTTGTTTGGACTATTGATAATATTTTGTTTGTAAATTTCACGGTCAATACTAGTTATAGCTTAGTTCATAGTAACTCGAATAGTGTTTCTTATAATTTTTTATGTCATAATTAGGATACTATGATGTCTAGATTTTTGAAATTGAAAAGTGGGGTGGGCCGAATCTTGAAATGTCTATTAAATAGCATGTTACTACTTTATGTACTTTGAGTCAGCCCTTGTTTTTGGCTGCTTTCAATTTGAAAAATAAATAGTGGGTTATGGAAGTGAAAAAAAAGTTTGGACAAGGATATGCATTTTGTAAGAAATGATAATGTTGAGCAAGGAACGAGAAAAAATCCAAGTAAGTTAAGTGTGAAACAATGTTACCATAGGATAAGAAAACTCTAAGAGCATACACCAAGATGGTTCAACAATGGAGACAAGGATTTATAAGGGAAAAGCAAAGAAAACCCCTTGTGAGTATTATGAATGAAGGCAAATGCCTAGAGAAGAGAGAGAGTGTGTGTTGGAGCAAAAGTAGCTCAATACAATAACATCAAGTGCTAAGATTGTGTTAAAGAAAGAAGGAGGAGCATCTCTTATATAGAGATGAGAGAGGAGTTGCATTTGTAACTCCCATTTCTATGAATGCCACATTCATAATAGGTGTGTGCAAAGTGTCACAATCCTCTTAAGGAGGATAAACTAAATAAAGAAATAAACAAGAGTTGTCCTTACATGTGGAATAAAGGACAAAAAATGACATGTCCTCCACATGTGTACAAGAGGACAAACTATATTTAGGGACCCTTGGAATATCCCAATTAATATATCCAAGGAAAGATTAACCTTTCTAACACATTTTAGAATGCACAAACCAAGTAAACATAAAACAAGCATATTGAACTAGATTGATTCAAGTCAAGATAGTCCAAGTAAAGTTATGACAAAAGTAACAAGAGAATGTAATGTCAATAAAAATGTATAAAATATTTCATGAAAATACATATTTAATGAGGAAGAAATACTAAACATCATTAGTGGAAAAAAAATGGAATTTTGTGGAAATGACAAAAAATTTGGAGAAAGCAATGCATTTCAAGATGCATGGACTCAATTAAGATAATACTCAAAAATAATTTTACCTATTCACCTAAAGTAACTTATAGACTAGTAAAAAGTATACATAATCTCCATATCTTCATCTCATAATTTTGCACAAACAATTTTCTGAAATTGGGGTTCTAAAAGATGTGTAGAACTGAGTTGAACACTATAGCTAGGGTGTGAAGAGGATGACGTAGTTCAAGATTATCCTCCCTATGATTTTTGGCTTCATTATTTCCTATGTGGAAACTCTCTCCCTCTCTTTAGGTTGGGATGGGATATACTAGAGTGTCTTTATGGTTATAATGTGTGTGCTATTTTTTATCAGGTTTCTCCCCTACTTTTATTAGCTAATAAGATTTTCATTTTCATAGATTTAAAAGTATGTTGTGCTAGAGTTTCCACTTTGGTTATTTTTGGGCCCATTTTGGGTAGAGATGTTAAGCTCTATTTTCTTATTAACAATTATTTACTACCTAGTGATGTTTGGTACACTCTCTGGACTTGTGGATTAAGATCATAAAAATGATGATAGGTCCAATAGATTGATTCTTCATATGTTAGTTGCACCATTTATCATAAAATGGGGGTAAGGTTCAACGGCTTGGTTCTTCAATATGTTGTTGTAGAATGGTGATATGGTCTAGTGGTAGGGAGTCTTTGATTCCAACCATTGTGGAGCCTTTGGGTTATGTTGTCTTCCTTTGTAGTAGCAAAGGTGGGAGGGAGATTGCTTCCCCTTTTACTTTTGATCTACTATTCAATAATTTATTCTATTACCTTGTCTTCTCTCTATAACTACATTTTTTTTTTCTTGTTGATTCTGTAAGGAAAAAATGCTTCTACTTGGACCATGAAAAGGATTTTGTGGGTTCCTCTACCTTGGAAGTAGTTTTAACCATTTTTTTCTCAAGTGAAAATAATTCTAGAAGGAAACCTCTAGCCCCCTTTTTTGTGGCTTCTGATTCTTGTGATGCTCTCTCGGTTTCATTCTTGAGAACCAACAAAATTATTTTGAATGGACATCCTATAACATATGGTTTTCCCCCCAAGATTTACTTACTATCATCTTAGCTTGTCTTTGTGCCCATGTGTGATTTAGTGTTGATGAAACTTGCACGGAAGTGTTTCTCTATATATGACTAGATGTGGTGTTCTCCTAGGGATCATTCCCTTTTGCAACATGGGCCTTTGGAAATTTATGTGGCTCTTTTATAGTTGAAGAAGTTGGTTCTGACAAAGATAATATTCTCTTTCAGCTTTTTGATGGAATGGAGTGGCTAAAACATCAAGTTAATGAAGTTTTCATCTTTATTTTGAATGGTAATTTCTATGTTGTTATGGTATTTTATACAAGGAGGCTTGTTACTGGCACTAAAGATTCAAGATTGATAACAGTTATAATGTTGTTTTTTCTTGATGAGTAGGTTCGTGTTGCTTTACATCCAGGCTTTAAATGATGGAGATGCCTCTAGTTTGAGGCTATTCTTGGAAGGGTTACATCTCTATTTTAATTGTGAAATATTTGTGGTGGTTAGGTTGTTAGCTCTCAGTTTAGGAGCTTTCAAGTTTATTTATTTATTTATGCTCTCTTTAGGATGTTCAATTTAGGGGCTTGTATCTCTCCTTTGGGTTTGATTTCTTCTTGGGATACAACTGTTGAGCAACATCTTGTTAGCTTTCGAGAGGATAGTCATGATTTTGATTTTTCTTCTATTGTTAGTGAGGCATTTGCTATCAATTTTGGAGGGAACATTTTGGTTTAGAGTTGCTTTTGGTTGGGTATACATGGTTAATTTGGTAAGCTCTAAAGGTTTAGGATCCTTGGGAAAATCCTTGAAGGTTTAGGGTCCTTTTGAAAACCCAACAAGGCTTCAGGTTCCTTTCAAAAACCCTTTGGACTTTTTTTTGGAAGCTTGTCTCCTTAGCTAGGTTTTTTGTTTGTTGTTCTAGTAAACTAAGGTTCTTCCCATTCTAACAAGTTTTAGGGGCCTGCCAATCCCTTCCTTCTTAATTAAAAAAAAAGATAATACTTAAAGGTATTTTTTCCTATTTTATTGAATTAACCCCGTGGATTTCCAACAATGTCCTCTTGCATAACTCAATGTGTTTACTTATTGCTTTCCCCATTTCAATATTTTCTAGAGCATTTGGTAGGAGCCTCAACACTTTTAATTCTGATTCCATAACACTCCTCAAGGAAACTTCTTCGGGTGTTGGTGGAAGAATTGTGACTCAACCATCACATGATGGATTATTTATTAATCTTGGTGTACTCTTAATAGGGCATGGATGTCCATTTCTAGAGGGATACTAGGAGCCTCCATCTTTGATGTAGATTATGTGTTATGAGGTATTGTTCTTGATGTCATTTTTTTGATTGGTGTGTCCACTCTTAATGTAGAGTGTATGACACATCTTGAAGTATCCTTCAAGGAACAAATACAAATCTAGAACTAATGTAAGGAACTTAAATGGAATTCAAAAAGCATGGTTATTATTAAATTTATTGAATAAGAAGATTAAAATCATGACTATAGACTTGACATGATGATTGGAAATGAAGAGTATTGCCATAAACATTTTAATGAATTTGACATGACAAACATCATCAAACAAAAACATATCATTCAAAATGAATTATTTATATTACATGTTGTGTACAATAAGAAAATGTAATAGTTAATGTGTAAATCTTTATTAAAAGTGGGGTGAATCATCATACCAATCTTAAACTGATGATAGTGATCAAACAATGTCATCCCCACATGACATTTAATTCTCTGATGGCACATATACCCCATTATTAATGAGTCCAAAATCCACAAATAGATTAGTACTATTAGTTCCATGATCTTCGTATTAACCTTCAAATACAAGTAAATAAAATCCAACAAATTCATCACCTTCTTGGATTTGATGCCCATGAAGTTGCTCATGCCTCCAAACACTTCAATAGGCTCATCATGATCCTCATCTTGGTTGTATGCCTCAATGACAATAAAATATGCATCAGCTCCATCTTGGCCATCAATGTCTTCAAGGGGGACTTTAGCATCTTCAAGTAAATCATGGCCATCTACATCATAAACACACGATAATCTTCATCCTCTTGGATCATAATTGATCACAAATGACCATCCATGTTGTTCTAAATTTGGAATAAATATTTGTTCACATTGATTTGGAAACACATAAGGTTCAGAATGAGTATTAGGCACATGATAGTAGTGGCTCGAATTATTTTGTATGTTATTAATAATAAGATAGAGGTTCTTTCTAGCCTTATGGCTATATAAGCATTTGTCAAGTTGTGATGAAAATATATTATTTGTAAGATGAATCATATATATCTGATATCTCTTTTTAAGGGACTTTTGTAATAATTGTTCATAGTCTTTGAATTCTCTTATGACATTAATATTTTAAACATTCTTGAAAGATTTTCCATTTTTATGTTATTTATTAATAGAGCATAGTTGTAAACTATATTTCTATAAAAACTTCTTAGACTAATCATGGATTGAACTCTCTAGTATAACAATTATGTGTTGTTTGTTTCTAGATTCAAGACCCTCTCTTGACCATCTTAATTAAAAACATTTAAACTATTCATTCTCTAAATTAATTTTAATAAAAATTAAACCATAAAACTATCTAATAGAAAACATTTAAGACTCGGTAAAGTAAAACTTTATAAGTGGTATCACACCTAATATAATAGTGGACTTTTCCATTCAATAATATTCCCAATATCATATCTTTAAAAAAAAAATCATAAAGAAAGTAGGCGCATAATCGAAAACTATAAAACATTGAAACTCTGAATGATTTGTCTTCAATTACAATGACATCTCCATCCATTAGAGAAGGACGGAACGCTAGAGGCGCCATTCGTTATTCATTTCTAAATTAAGTACTTAAAATCAACCATTTTGGTTATAATAACATGCCTCCTTGCGCTCATAAACATATACAGTTAATCTCCGGAAAATTTGATGTCCTAAAACACTATTCATCCAAGCAAAAATTTTACATATGTGAATCCTTCCATTGTCCAACTCAATATGATTGGAAACTAACAAAAGAGATTGCTTCCTTCTTCCTCCACGCTCTCACCATACTCCATCCACATCTGCAACAACAATTGTCCTTCTGCCCGTTCAACTTCAAGCTGCCATTCGAAGAACACATAATCATTCACTGAAGGGCTACAATGAATACCCAGTTCATCGTCACTCGCACCAAACAAATAATCAAGCTCAGCATTAAAACTGCAATCTTTATATTCTCCTGTAGACTCCACTTCATCAGACTCATTAATACTACCGTTTCCTGTGTCATCAGTACAGAATGGAGTAGGAGATATTTGATCTTCGTCTAATATCTTCATAATATCCCACACCATCTCTTCGTCTATCTCTTCAACATCCCAACTCAACTCCTCATTATCCATCGTACTCGTGATTTCCCACACATTTATATCCTTGCGAAGCTTCTTTGTTGGACTGGATTCTGCTTCTTCATAGAACCTCCCGATTTCATCGCTCTCCTCCACCCTCTCACGTTTTAATGCAGCGTGCTTCTCCATTGATTTCAAAGAAAACTAATACAATGTATTCTGCTCTGGGGTGTAATGAAATAGAGTAGCAGACCGGTGGAGTTTATGTATAAAATCAGGTGGAGAAATGACAAGACGATGGAAAAACTTTGTGGGCAAAATACCAAAAAGGGGTTCGGGCTTCTTGGTCTAATGAGTCAAAAGAGTTTCAAAGTTTGACGTGAGATAACAATGGAGTTTGGCAAAGGAGATCCGATTGCGTGTCGACGTCAGAGACTGTTGATGATGACGTCTACAATACAGTTCCATTGTCTTCATTGCAAATGGGTTTCGAGGAGTCCGTCGGCATGGGTGAACGCCGATTTTTCTCTGTCGTCCAGCGTAGACAATAAATCAATCATTTTTCGAGGTGTTGGCTGGTAATTGTCTGTATTAAACAGTACGCCACATTCAATTTCGTGTCCTTAGCGCGTAGCCTTTATTGGTCCACGAGATACATAATATGCATTGACAATATCGTTGTCCAACGTTTTATCCATAGCGGAAACAACTACCAGGAGCGCTCTTTTGTCTTCTTTTTGGTTTAAAATATCACACGGACTTTTCGAAACAAAGTTGCTTGTTTTTTCCGCAGCATTAGATTACATAGTCTATGACGTTTTTTATTAATAGATTTTTTTTTGTGTAACCTGTTTCTTACTGTCCAAAGGAGACCGCAACTATAAGAATATCGACTAGCCTATAAATATTCTAGAATAACTTCGTTGGATTGTATTCTATGGATAAAATAATAATAAAGGAAGATTTTCTTATTATGCTTGCATCGACTCTACTTTGTCTATTGTTATTGTTTGGTAATGGATTTTCTATCAGTTTTACATATATATAAATTTTCTACGGTTGACTTTTTCGAGCAATATGATTTTAGATGATAATTAAACAATTTAAATATATAATTACAATTTTTGTTTAATCTACTATTTAGAGATATTTGATAATTATATAGATAATTCTTGTGTTATTTTTTTTGTTCTTTGTTTTTTTGTGTTATTGTATTATTATTTTTATATAAGATTTAGTATAAATTTTTAAAAATTAGATTTATGCAAGTTGACAACATACATGTTTCTTTTATCGAGACATCATCATCAGAAAAAATGAAAGATAAAGAAAAAAATAGATGAACAATATTTACAATCTAACATGGTTCATATTCCTTAAAGCACTTGATAATATAACCAAATTATGCATCAGATCACATATAATTTCAATACTGGAAAAATAATACAATTATTTTTAGAAAATATAATTGTTAATAGAATGAATATACAAAGGTCAATTCTTCTTGATATAGGTCTTATACTACTATGTACTTAGTTAATGAAAAGTTTTCCTTGTTTTCTCATTATGAACACATAGATATACACAGTAGAACTAGATTTTCCAAAGAAAAACATATTCCTCAAGTTAAAGTATTCAAACAAAAGGTATTATTTAACATAATTCTAGTATTTGAAAAATAAATCATAAATCATCTTTTAATGGTCACTTTTAAAATTCATTGTAAGTAAACTTTTACGTTTTCTCTTATTATATTATAAGTAGGAAACCCACAAAAATTAGCTATGCCATTTTATAATATCACTATATTTTGACTCTATCTTTCTATTTAACTATTATTAATTCTTCAACTATAAATAAAATGATCATAAATAAAACATTGATCTTCTTGTACTAATTATTCCCATACAAGGATTGCTATAGAATTTTGACAATTAGATTACTATAAGTTTTTATCATCCTTTCATCTTCTATCCACATGATATTATTCAAAAAAATGAATAAATAAAATTACTTTTGTTTAAAAATTATGTGTTTCATTTTCTTCAAAAATTTTAAGTATAAAATAAGAAAATTATGATTCACACCACATTCTTCATGATTTCAATATTGAAAACAAAAAGACACAATTATAGATAGAAAAGATGAAAGACAAAACCCAAACTATACATATTCTGAGTTTGATAGATTAAAACATATCTCCATTTCATTGATATGTTTCGATGATAATGCATCGAATTCTATTAGCTATATAATGTCACTATTTTCCTTCCAAACATTAGCAAACCCTCTTTATGGGAATCTAACTTTCCATAAGTAAAACATCTAATCTATTTTATTAATCTAAAATTGATCTCAAGATAGCTAGATTTATTTAATATTCCAATGCTCTCCCTTTATTACCTTATTTGGAAGACAAGTGGAAGTTGTAAGGATTTTAGCTCAATCCTTTGGAGACTATAACCAATCCTCTTTTCCCTCTCAAGAAACACCAAATTAGTTCTATTAGTAGATCTCCCAACCAGAAAGCCTAAATTTTTCTTATAAAATAAATTATCTAACCTCCCCTGCATAATGAGAAGCATTCTCTTTGAAATTCTATATATCCTTGAAGTGTGTCTATAGCCTCCTCTAGTGTTGCACATGAGACACCTCCACTTTGAATGTCCACATCTCCTTTGAGTGTGTCGAACACCTCTTCAAGTGTTGTAGAAATACTCATCGCAAATATGTCTTTAAATGATACATCTTTCTTATATAAAACTCCACATCTCCTCTAAGTGTGTCTAATGCCTAGTGGTTGTGATCCAAACTGGGTCTAAAAAATTGGCCCATGTGAAATTTTCTTTTGGGAAATCATGCCTAGGGTTTCAATTTCCATTCTCCTAAGTCCCTAAAATTTGTCTAAATCCATTCATTGTAATAAAGAAAGGAAGAACCCTTTGTATGCTCTATCCCAATGTTACATTTTCATGACTTAAGTTGAGGGTTTGTTTTTCATTGATGGGGCCATTATCAAAGTATCCATTTTTATTAAGTTGTGCCCCTTGTGATACCTATTTTATTTTCCTAAGTCAATAAGTTTTTTTTTGTGGCTCATGTTTAATATTCTTAAGTCTATCATTTGGTTGGTGCATCCTTACTCTATTGTACACATGTTAGATTTTTTCATGTTTTTGTGAAAGCTCTAGGTGGCATCACTTTTTTCTTTTGAAAATTTGAAACATTACAACTTAGTGGTGGTTGGGCACATTGTATAAAGGCATAAGATACCCTTGGACCTTATTGTATTATGTTATGGTTTCCATGCTAGTTTGTAGTTACATAGAAGGAAAGATGAAGTTTGTAACTGTCATGTCCCCTTTTCAAATAAATAAAAAAATAATAACTTTTGCTAAGGCTGGCAGGCTGAAAAAGTGAAGTTTTGGGAAAAGGGGCTAATCTTTGGAAACCAGTGGATTAATAAATGAAAATTATTATTAAAATATGTATTATTGACCCCTCTTGTTCATGAGTTATGGTTATGCCCTCTTTTAAAGGGGTTTGGAAGCATTTCGGGCTCATTCTAGAACTTGATTTTTGCTCATTGCTTTGTTGTTCTTCAAAGGCTACCAAACTTGTGGAGAAGGAGACCCAAGGATGAGATTTTCTAGGTTTATAGGAAGGATAAGGATGGGAGTTTGAGGCCATTCCATGTGCAAGATCATGCAGGTTTTTCCCTTGTGCTAAACAGTGCAAATTTGTGAGTTTTTGGGTGTGTTTCTTGTAAGAGTTTGGGGTTTCCGGTTGAGTATTTCATATCAGTTTGGTTTTCTGTTGTATTGCAAAAATTTATATTTTAATAAAGAGTTGAATACATGTATCAGTTTGGTTTTCTGTTGTATTTATATTTATACTTTTGTGATAGATTATTAGTGTTTTGTGGTGTTTCCAGGCTATTTTGTGTTATTTTTGGGAGCCCGGTGAGCATTTTTTTTGTCCTCCATTTGGGAGTTGTTTTGTAAACTCTATATAGATATGGAAATGTCATTTTGTGGGCCATTATGCTAGTGAAATTTTTGTAAAAATGTATACTTTCATATTTATTAATAATATGTGAAGCTGTGAATTTTTTGGCACTATTTCGAGCATACCCGATTTGGGTTTTATTGAGAAATTAGTTGATCTTTTGAAATATTGGTTGTTTGATTTTAAAGTCTGATTAGAGGCTTTAAATATCATATAAAATTAGAAAGGGGACATTTCAGTGGTATCAGAGCTAGGATCTTGCCAGCCTGAGGGTTTGTAGAAGTTTGTATGCAACTAAGTGAAAGGGAAAAGAGTTATTTGTAGCAAGAAAAGAATAAAGAAATTTTGATCAAACCTCTAGTTAAAAATAGAAGTACAAAATCCAAGGAAGGAACAAATATGGCTGACCTAGATGAGATGGCAAAGAAATTCTTCCAAGACATCCAGAATACTTAGAAGAAAACCAAATTAGTTAATGAGTATATAAAAGAGTTTCAAAAGGTGGCTATTATGGTACCTAATATGAGTGAAAAGAGGATTTTTTATCTTTTTCTTGATGGGTTGGAAGATTCCATTAAGGGTTTGGTTAAGTCTTTCTCACCCTCAACCTTACAGGAAACTATCAAAAGAAGCTTGCATCTTCAAACTTGTGTGCCTATGAAACTAGTCACTAATCAAAAACCCCCAAATCTTTGGCAACATAAGGAGAATTTTTAGAAAAAGACTTTTCTAACACTACCACCAAATAATGTGATAAATGTAGCAAAAATGAAGGTAGATGAAGAGACTAGGAGTGAATTATGAAGGAAAAAGCTTTGTTTCACTTGTAGAGAACCATAGGTTCTAGGACACAGATGTTTGGGGAAAAGTCAAGTGCACTGTATTAAAGTTGCTTTAGAATATGATTCGGATGAGCATGAGGAATTTCATCACACTAATGAGGAGGAAGAAGAAGAGAAAGAAAAAGAAATCAGCAATGATGGTACTGTAACAATGTTATTAGTATCCCAAGATACCATCCCTTTCAAATTTGAGGGGTACTAGTAGGGCAAAGGTTGATAGTTCTTCTTGATAGTGGGGCAACTCACAATTTTATTGATGAGGGATTTTTCATGAAAAGAGGGCTTAAAGCAAAAAAATTTGAGGGATTCAATGTTACTGTAGCTGATGGTTTCACTATGCCTTGCACACAGGTGGTGAAATAGCTCAAGATGACCTTAGGAGATTATGAGTTATGTGATGAATTCTATGTTGTTGGCATTGGGGAGACATATCTTGTATTGGGTGTTCAATGGTTGCACTCTATTGGAGGCTATTACATGAACCATCAAACTATGGAGTTTAAATTTCATTCCAATGGAAAGAAGTCTTATTGAGAGGCTTATCGAATGGAGCACCTAAAGTGGTCTTTGCAAAGAGGATGGAGAGGACTTTTCGAAGAGGACAAGTAGCATGGGCAGCAAGAGTCATAATCCATCCAACAAGCTCTCCAAAGAATCAAGGTAATTTCCATTTTGAAATTCAAAAGATTCTTGATAAGCATAGTATAGTTTTCAATGACTTGCCTCTGGGATTACCACTAGACAGAGGTTTTCAACATGTTATAGAGTTAGAATAGGGTACCAAACTAGTTATAACAACCCCAGACTGCCATCTAAGAGATTATAAGGAATAAATAGAAAAAAATCTTAAGGAACTCTTGGACATGGGATTATAAGGCCTAACTCTAGTCCATTTGCATCATCTGTAGTACTTGTCAAGAAAAAGGATGGTACAATGAGAATGTGTATAGACTTCAAGGCTCAAAATGAGAAGACCATAAAAAATAGGTATCCCATACCATGCATAGATGAACTCATTGATGAGTTACATGGTGCTATATACTTCTCAAAAATTGACTTAAGATTACAGTACCATCAAATCTACAAGAGGAGGGAAGATGTGGAAAAGACCACTTTTAGATGTCACTATGGGCACTTTGAATTTCTTCTTATGCCATTTGGCCTCACTAATGCACTAGAAAAATTCCATTATTTTATGAATAAGGTATTCAAAAAGCATCTTCAAAAACTTTTTTTGGTATTTTTGATGATATCTTGATTTATAGTAAAACATGGGAAGCACATCTAAAGCACATAGACACTGTTTTGGGAATCTTGGAGCAACAATCCTTCTATGCTAAGCTATCTAAATGTGAGTTTGGTTTGATAGAGATCCTATATTTGGGACATATTATAAGTTCTAAAGAAGTATAGGTTGATCAACAAAAAATCTAGGTAATTTTGGATTGGCCTCCACCCACTAATCTTACATAGTTGAGAGGTCTCTTTAGGTTGCGTAGCTACTATAGGAGATTTGCCAAGGGATTGTTTTAGCTTGTTTCCCTATTGACTAATTTGACAAAGAAATGAGCTTTTATTTGGATAGAAGAGGCACAAAAAACATTTGATAAGGTTAAGGAGGTAATGAGTTCGTGCCCTATGCTTGCAATTCTAGATTTCTCTTTACCTTTTGTTGTTGAATGTGATGCTTTTGGAGAAGGTATAGGGGCTGTCCTAACCCAAAGGGGGCATCCAATAGCATTTGAGCGTAGAAAATTAAATCAATCAGACAAAGGTTACTCCATCTATGATAAGGAAATATTGGCAATCATGCATGCACTTCATAAGTTTAGACAATATTTGGTATGTGAGAGATTCATTGTAAAGGCATACCATAATAGCCTCAAGTTCTTCTTGAACCAAAGGGATTTGAATGATCATTTAAATTGCAAGCTTATGATTTTGATATTGAATACATGAAAGGAAAGAATAATGTGGTTTTTGATGCTCTCTCAAGAAAGCCCACTTTGTGTTCCTTAACATCTATCTCTATTGATTGGAAAGTTTCTATAATTTCAGACTATGCTAAAGATTCCTTTGCCACCAAGATTTTGGATAAGTTAGTGGATGATAATAGGTACATGGTCATTGATGAATTGATTTATTACAAGAATAGGATCTTCTTAGTGCTAAGATCAAAAATTAAGGAGAGGATATTGAGGGCCTTTCATGACACACCTTTGGCTGGTCATCAAGGATACTTCAAGACATACAGGAAACTTCAAGAGTGGTTAGCATGGAAGGGTATGAAGGAGGATGTCCTTAAACATATTAAGGAATGTATGGTATGCCAACAAAGCAAGAGTGAGCAATTTTTTCCTATAGGATTGTTGCACCCACTTCCTATTCCTAAACAAAAATGAGAAATTATTTCCATGGACTTCATCACTGGGTTGCCCAAGGTTCAAGGTAAGGATTGCATATATGCGGTGGTAGATAGACTAACTAAGTATGCAAATTTCTTTCCCATCACATCTAATTTCAAGGCATCACAAATCACTGAATTGTTCTTCAAGGAAATTTTTAAGTTACATGCCTTGCCTAGAAACATCGTCAGTGACTGAGATAGTAGATTCCTCAGCTCTTTTTGGAAGGAGCTCTTTCATTTGGTAGGAATTGAGCTCACTCCCAATACTAGCTATCACCCTCAAATAGATGGACAAGTAGAGATAGTTAATAAATGGATAGAGGGGTATTTGAGGAAATATGTTTCAAATCAACAAAAAGCTTGGGCGAAATGGTTGCACCTAGGGAAGTATTGTTACAATACATCTCATCAGATGTCTATTGGTATGCCTCCTTCTCATGCTTTTTATGGTTATGATGCTCTTTCCTTTGTTGATCTAGTACTTTCAAATAGTAGAATACCTGTAGCAAGTGATTTTGTCAAGCAAATCCATGACATAATAAGGTCCCTCAAGGATAATCTACAACATGCACATAACTAATAGAAGTTGTATGCTGATAGGAAAAGGACTAAAATATCTTTTGAAGTGGGAGATTTGGTTATTTTCAGGTTGCAACCATATAAGAAAATCATCTTGAAGAGGAGTGGGGTAGAGAAGCTCAAGCCAAGGTTCTATTGGCCTTATAAGATCATCAGGAAGGTAGGAGAGGTAGCTTATGAATTGAAGCTCCCACCAAACAACAAAATACGTAATGCTTTCCATGTCTCTTTCCTGAAGAAGGTTCTAGGGAAACAAACCATAGTATCTACAAAATTACCACCTCTTGATGATGAAGGGAAATTAGTTTTGATACCAGAAGAGATTTTGGATACAAGAGAGAAAAGATTGGGAAATAGGAGCATCATAGAGCATTTGGTCAAATGGTAAGGATTACCATTGGAGGATGCAACTTGGGAAGGAGCACATATTCTTGAGAATCCCAACCTTCATTGCTTGAGGACAAGAAATTTTTGAGAGGGAGGACTTGTCATGTCCCCTTTTCAAATAAATCAAAAAAAAAAACTTTTGTTAAGGCTGGCAGCCTCAAAAAGTGAAGTTTTGGGAAAAGGAGCTAATCTTTAGAAACCAATGGATTAATAAATGAAAATTACTATTAAAATATCTATTATTTACCCCTCTTGTTCATGATTTAGGGTTATTCCCTCTTTAAAAGGGGTTTGGAGGCATTTCAGACTCATTCTAAAACTTGATTTTTGCTTATTGCTTTGTTGTTCTTTAGAGGCTGCCAAACCTGTGGAGAAGGAGACCCAAGGATAGGAGTTTTCAAGTTTCTAGGAAGGCTAAGGATGATATTTTGAGGCCATTCCATGTGCAAGCTCATGTAGAACTTGTCCTTGTGCTGGATAGTGCAAATTTGTGAGTTTTCGGGTGTGTTTCTTGTAAGAGTTTGGTATTTCCGGTTGAGTATTTCATATTAGTTTGGTTTGCTGCTATATTGAAAAAATTTAGATTTTAAAATAGAGCTGAATACATGTATTGGGTGGTGGTTATACTTCTATGATAGATTATTAGTGTTTTGTGGTGTTTCAAGGTTATTTTGTGTTGTTTTTGGGAGCCCGATGAGCATTGTTTTTGTCCTCCATTTGGGAGTTGTCATGTAAAATCTATATAGATCTAGAAATGTCATTTTGTGGGTTGTTATGCTAGTGATTTTTTGTAAAAATGTCTACTTTCATATTTATTAATAATATGTGAAGCTGTGAAGTTTTTGGCACTATTTCGAGCATACGCAATTTGGGTTTTATTGAGAAATTGGTTGATCTTTTGAAATATTGGTTTTTTGATTTTAAAATCTGATTAGAGGCTTTAAATATCATATAAAATTAGAAAGGGGACATTTCAGTAACCTTTAGGGCCCATTTGGTTGCTAGAATACAACTGGAATAGTCATTAAAAATTATAACATCTAGTTGTATTCTTTGTTTGGTGTGTAGAATGGGAATGGAGAATAGGAATACATATTAGGAATGAGGAGGATTCCACACACAAATCACTCTCTTTGGCATCAATTCACTAAAATTTTTATAAAAAAATGTTCAATTTGGAAGTAATGATTTTATCTCCCAACTACAAGATCAGCCACTCCTTCATCCCCAAAGGGTCTCTGTGATTATACTCTATTTAAATCTATAGAATGACAAATTCCATGTGAGTCTCATAGAGAAATTTCAAGAGCTACTAGATGAAAATCTGGAGAGGGTAGCCTTAAATGACATCATGACATAAATGCATTGGATAGTCGACTCTAATGTAAAAAAATCTCACATGTCTACAAAGTTGGTGATAGACTGAGCAACTCTGGCACTACAACAAAGGGAATAATTGCAGGGGGAGTCTCATCTCATTGGTGGAAGAGTCATGATTTTCTAGCCACATTATCTACCTCACCATTTCCTTTCTTTGATTTAAGCTTAGCATCCATTTCTTGTGATCACTGAAATGGAAGTCTGAGTCAAGGAATTCAATTCTCTATTTTTTTTGTGGCTCTTTCAACTTCCTCTCTTTAATGGTAGCTCTTCAATCTTTCTTATTTAATTTTAGGTGAATCAAACATGATTGGGATTTCCATTTTTCACTCCATTCCCCATTTCCCTTCCCAGTTTCCATTCTAATATTCTATTCCTATGCTTGTAACCAAAGCTACCCTTATTGTGTCACATGACATATGAGTTAACCAAAGGTGAATTAATATGTCACATGATTGTTATTGTGTGTGTGCATTGGAGAAGTTAATTCAAGAATGGTCTTATGAAGTAAATGTAAAATTTTTAAGATGACACGCATATCAAATAATTGTTTTGTTCTCCAAATAATAAGGTAGGAACGTCTGCAAAAAAGTATATAGAAAAACACATTAATAGACATATGAGTTAACAACAAAAAATTGTAACGATTGGCTAGAATTTTAATGTGTATATATGTATGTATGTATGTATGTGTTATCAATAAAAAGAAAAAGGAAAAAAATAGTATAAATAATTTTTTTTTTTCTTGAGGATATTACAATGTGAATTACATGAAAAATAATGATTCAAGGACCTCATTGATTAATGTAGTGGCTTCAACTAATGTGGAACTCACTAGAATACTATTAAATTCTTCTCCGCCCTTCCTTCTTGGTATCACATTTTAAGAATTTTGTGACTTCCTTCTCTTATTTAAATAGATTTTAATAATGACAACAAGACAATATTTTTTTGTCTTCAATGATAAAAATAAACAATAAATTGAAGCCTTTACAAAAAGGTCACCTTTTCTTCAATGGGCTAGTTGAATTTTAAAAGTAAGTTAAGTTTGTCCTTTGTCTCAAGGTGTTTTTAAAAAAAGCTTAGAACAATAGTTATGACATCACATATCTTTGGAAAAAACATCTTTAATGATCTTTATTTAAAGTAAATTTTTTTAATATAAGTAGATGCAAAAACGTTTCCACCTAATTTTGATGCTTTAGTGACTCCATTTTTTTAATTGTGTTAATGTAGTAGTACTATTCAATTTCTAGCATATATCATTTAATTAATAGAAAATATGAATCTAGTGAATTTTTTGATAAAAAATTATTTAAAATAAAATTTGATTGATAACTTGTATCTTCTTAATCTTTCTATTTTATTGAGTAAGTGTGTTATCCTAGAAAATATTATAGAAAAAGAACAATAATAATAATTAGATTAATAAATCACGATTCAATGATAAATTGTGAGATGCAACCCATATATTATTCATAAATAAAATATGTTGCTTAATGTATAACTATGTATATTGAAACTCTAAATGGTTCATATCCATTAGACAAGAACGAAACGCCAGAGGCTGCAATATTCCTCATTACATTTGAAGAATAAGTTAAAATAAACAATTTGGTTAAGGTAACATGCCTTCATTAACTCATAAACATATACAAGTTTGTTTCCAGAAAATTTAAAGCCCAAAAACTCTCTTCATGCCTGCAAAATTTTGACACAGGTCAACCCTTCCAAAATCGAGAATCAAGTATATGGAAAACGATATGAATATGATGGACAGTTTAAAAACGATGACTTCCTTCCTTCTCCATGGTCTCAACATACTCCAACCACATCTGCAACAACAATTGTCCTTCTACCCGTTCAACTTCAAGCTGCCATTCGAAGAAGCCACTGGATGAATCGCATTCATAATCATTCACACAAGGGCTACATGGAATACCCAATTCATCATCACTCGCACCAATCAAATAATCAAGCTCAGCATTAAAACTGCAATATTTATATTCTCCTGTAGACTCCACTTTATCAGACCCGTTAATACGGGATGGACTTGGAGATATTTGATCTTCGTCTAATATCTTCATAATATCCCACACCATCTCTTCGTCTATCTCTTCAACATCCCAACTCAGCTCCTCATTATCCATCTTACTCGTGATTTCACACACATTTATATCCTTGCGAAGCCGCTTTGTTACACTGATTTCTGGTTCATAGAAGCTCCCGCTTTCACCGCTCTCCTCCGCCCTCTCACGTTTTAATGCAGCGTGCTTCTCCATTGATTTCAAAGAAACTTAATACAATGTAGTCTGCTCTGGGGCGCAATGAAATTGAATAGCAGACTGGTGGAGTTAATATATAAAATCAGGTGGAGAAATGACGAAACGATGGAAAACGTTTGTGGACAAAATACAAGAATGGGTTCGGGCTTCTCGATCTAATGATACAAACGAGTTTGAAATTATGGGATGAGATAACAAGGAACTTTTGCAAAGGAGATCCGATTGCGCGTCGGCTAATGGTTGATGATGATGTCTACAATGCAAATGGTTTTCGAGGAGTCCGTCGCCATGGGTGGACGTCGGTTTTGTCCGTGTTTCAGCGTAGGCAACAATGTGAAACGGGCCGCAATAAATCAATCATTTTTTAACGTTTTAGCGGGCAATGCCATTTTTGAAACAGTAGGCTATATCGAATTTCGTGTCCTGAGCGCGTAGATTGTAATGCTCCACGAGATATGATATAAATATGGTTGTCGTTTAGCGACGGAGAATGGAGAATGTGAATGCTTTTTTCGGATTATTCCTAGATATCTGATGTTTCCAACGTGTTATATTCAACAGCAGGAACAAATACCACAAACGCACTTCTCGTTTCTTTTCGGATTAAAATATCGCACGGACGTTTCTAAAAGAAGTTTGTTTTTCTTTCCGACCATTAGATTGCATAGTCTATGACACTCTTTATTGATATAATTTTTTAAGTGTAACTTGTTTCTTAATGTCCAAAAGAGAACTAAACTATAAGAAGCAGGACTGACCTATAAACTAGAATAATCTCATTGGATTGTCTTCTATGGATAAATAATAAAAGGAGGATTTTCTTATGCTTAGAATGCATTTAATTTGTTTATTGTGATTGTTTGATTATTACTTTTCATTTAGTTCTATATGTATATAAATATAAGTGAGTTAACTGTATCGAGCAAAGATAATCTTAAATGATATTTAGAGAATTTAAATATATATTAATAATTTTTTTTATTTAGTGTTCTTATTTAACAAAGTTGGTTAGGGCCAAAACACTCAACAAAAGCTTAATATCAAGTCCCATGGAACAAAAATTAAAGGTTCAAAAGAAGTGACAACTTACCAAAATAGAACCAGCACAAAAGTAACAATTAGAACTTAAAAAAACAAAAAAGAAGAGGTAACTAGGTTTGAATAATCCAGGAGCCACAAACTAGCAACACACCAAGAACCGACACAAACAAACAAACCAATATAGACCCACCAAAACCAACTAGCACAAACTAGAACAACAACCATACTAGCAAAACAACACCCTCATCACAACCCATCTATTTTCTCAACTCCTTGAGCTTCTTCATAATGGAAGGCTTCTTTGAGGAGTGAGAGGAAGCAACATACCTTAGGCCAAGATTCGATTTACAAAAAATCAAAAGACCCATTAGAAATAGATAATACTAAGAGGGGGGGTGGGTGGGTGGATGGGGGGGCATGAATCACTATTCTACAAACTTTTCCCACAACTGGATATTATAAATTACTTTATACCATGCATATGAAAATAAACCAATAATGCTAACTAGTAAATAAATCTATACACAAAGAGAACTCATAACTCGAGAAACCCTAGCCAAGGGAAAACCCCAGTGGGGATGGACTCCCAAAATCATCCACTAAACAAAAAAATCGTGTTAAGCATGTTGAACCTTTTAAGAGTCTATGGATTATATATATAGTGTCTTGGTCCTTGTTAAAAGCCTCAACCCTGTTAGGATTTGCTTCAACCCTGTTAGAAGTTGGTAGTACAACTACATTGTATGCAAGAAGAGCCCACTACTCTAACATGCAATAATACAATGTAGTTCTTTTACACAAAATAGAGATAGATACAAAATCCTCTTGCTATTGTACTTCACATTCCTTCTGATCATAGGTTAGACTTTGCATCATATAAGGCTCACATATCATACATATAACCCTTGCATAAGCTTGCATATCACTTTCATGTTATTACAATATCCACATAACTTCACAAGTTATGATTCCATACTTATACCTTTACTTTAAAAAAATTATTGTCCAATCGGCCTTTATGCTTCCACACACTTGACAAAATAAAAAATTAACACTTGCCCTCTTAGGGTTAACATCTAGGATGTCATCCTTAACTAGTTAACTAATTATTTCGTAAACAAAATAATTCCTTAACCATTTATTTCTATGTTTCTGTTGTGCTCTGTTCTATTTTGTTCACTTCCCTTATTGGTGTTTGACCTATAACTTTATTCGTATTGATCTGCACACTTAGGTACTTCATCACGACAGTCTTTTCTACATGTCCTTAACTTCACACATGCCAATTTTCACTGTAGACTTTGCAATATCAAAATTACCTCTATACTAATGTTAATTTGTCTAACACTTAGACAAATTTCTATCTATGCACATATGGTCTTTAGCTATACAACTTGTCACTGCTTCAGAGATATATGTTGCCATAAATGACAACCCTTTACTTCACTTACTTAGCCATATTTCCAACAATATCCCCCTTTGGAATTGATTGTAACATATGGAAAAATTGGCTAAGTCCCAAAATGTTACTTCAAAAACTTCTCCAAAATTTGGCCTTTGCAAAATTTCAAAATCTTGTGGATCATTACATATATAAGGTCATCTCTGCTTATTACTCCCATTACAATAAATAAACTCCCCCTTAGTATATAACTATTGTTGTCATACTATCACATAACTACTTTCTCCCTTTACATATATTTTATACAATACAATTTTCTATACATTCTCCCCCTTTGACATCAATAAAAAAGGTGTCAAAACTTATATACATGTCAAAATTTTGATTACCTTTTTTAGCTCAACTTGAGATTCTAGAGATGCAATTTGCAAAATCTATCTTTAATCTCTCCAACTATTTCTTCTAAGTGTCTCTCAATGCCTCTATGGTACTCTATAGTGCACATAGTGCATATGATGCTACTTCCATTGCATTCAAATCTTTGTATGCAAAATTTGCATAAGATGTTCTTCCAACTACCTTTGTAGCATATTGATCTTCAGAGATAGATGTTCTCTAAATATAGAGAATCTCTTAATTACCTTCTCCTTTTCTAATTTAGTGATCCCAATGGCATCATGGAATTTCTACAATTCATCTTCAATGTCTTCAATGTTTACATCCAATCATCACAATCTATCAATAAGTGTTTGAAGCTTGCTCATCAAAATTGATATCTTATTGTTAATGTCTTTTAAATAGTTATAGGACATGACACATTATCCATACAATCTATTTCCTTCTACAAGACTACTTCATAGCTCCTTCACATAGACATCCAATGTTAGTAAGTCATTATGCACATTTGTGCAAATTGTATCAATTAGTTGTACATTATTCCTTATATGTGCCTATACCATGGCAACATGTAATAATGAAGTAAAATCTTCATCAAATACCTTTACTATACCTTTTGCCTTCATCTTCATATCAAGTTTTGTTACCTTGGCTATTATTGCATTATGCATTATGACTAGGACCTCTCCTAATGTTCTTTCCAAGGATCTTACTGTCTTATTCTTAAGTCTCCAACAAATTACTCAATGAAGATATGAGACCCTTGTAGTCATCATCATTATTTGATGCTACTAAAATTGTGGAAGTCAATGGTGATCTTCTTATCATATGTGTAACAATTCTTTCATCTACCTCATGCTAGAAGATAACTTTGTCAACCTCTATGTTGACATGCTTGAGTTGTGGTCGGAATGTGCTCTCTTGCATCACAACCTTCCAACTGTTCTAGTCTTCTCCTCTACTTTTTCTATTGTTCTCTTACCTTTTTCTCTCCTTTTCTCTTCCTCCATCTTTTTCTTTTCCTCAAGTGAACCCACAATACTAGGTTACACTTTTTTTCCTAAACTGACACTAAACAATGAATTTTCAAGAAAACTTTCACTTTCAAATGCAAATTGCCATTTAATGGTTAGGAATTTTAAGAAATTAGAGTCTTTTAGAAATATATTTTTTTAAAAAAAATTGACTTGATTTTATTTAATTATTTTTTCTCCCACAAAAATTGATATGTTATCAAAAACCTAATTTTTAAAAAGTGACATTATTTTTGACAAGTAACATTTTTCTACAATAGATATAAATGTGATTCTTCTAAATTTAGTTTGTCAATACCCATACCAAAATCATGGAAGTGGTCTGATGTATTTATCCTTAGTATTTCATATTTTATTAGAGTTTAAATTTTACCTAACACGAATTTGGTCATACATGGCATTAACTTATTATATATTTACCTGATAAATAAATTTCTTGTTTTGATTGAAAGATGACTTAAATACAGAGATTGTAGTTATTTTTCAAAAAAAATAAAATCTGTTAGTTACTATTTTTCTATGAATGCCCAATATATAGGTTAATTTTTTATAACAAACCTCTATTCAATCCACGTGGAAAAATGTATAACTAAAAAATTCAGAATGTAGAAAATTCATAGTCATTAGAAAGCTCATTTAGAGTACTTCTATCATGAAAAATGAAATGAGTTTAGTGCTCCATTTGAACCTAGTAATTTAACCTGGTAGCCATGAAAACACTAGAAATATTCTTACACTCAGGAAAGACATGTAATTTCGTAGTTTTGATAGAAACTAAGTTTCTATCGAAACTAAAACCATCAATTTTGATAGAAACTAAGTTTCTATCAAAACTAAAACCATCAGTTTTGATAGAAACAAAATTTTCTAGTTTTCATCGAAACTAAGAAAGCTTAACCTATGCAGGTAAATGGGCTAACCTTGCTTTCAATCAAAGCTACATTAGTTAGTTTCGATCAAAAGTAAGGTAGGCCTTCAGGGGTTTTTTTTATAATAAAAATTGTCATATAATTTTTTTTTTCAATTGTAACATTCAAATCAAATTAGATAATTCACACTTCAATTGGGAGGGAGGAAATATTTTGCAACTTGTCTATTTCCAAATTTTGGAAGAAAAATTTGCAAAATAGGAAATAAAGGTAAAAGAGTAAGTAAATATTTGCAAAGAAGAACTAATGAACTGTTGGAATGTTCAAAATGGGAAGAGTACTTCTGAAAGGGGGGGGTGAATCAGAAGTATCACACTTTTAACCTTTTCTAATCCTTTAAATCAAATAACTGAAAAGTAAGCTACATGCATGTAAACATATAAATGAACATAAAGTAAACACATGCAATAACACATAACACCAGATTTGGTAACCTAGAAACCCTCTAGGAATAAGAAGGTAAAACTAGGGTGGGGATGATACCCACAAAAATCACTTATGCAATAAATGTTTGACCACTTCTGATGATCTACCCTATTAAAGGTTTTATACTATGTCAATAGTGACTTGGTTAGAGGATTTACAAACACTTTACATGAAGTGTCACCCTGTTAAAAGATTTAGCCACCTCTTCAAAGGACCTACAAAGTAGTTGTTAAGCTAACCTATTAATATAGGATTTTCACTTATCTAATACAATGGCTAGAAAGTATTAGGAATCTTTGACCTGATTGCTTACAATCTTCAATTGTTGATTTCAAGCACTTGATCTACTCCTTCTGGTCTTGATCCTCTGAGATCTGAGATCTAATCATGTTCCTTATACTATTATGGTCAACTGGATATGTATTTTCTACTCTATTGCTCTAAGTCTTTTTCTTTTTCAGACTTAATTTCGCTATAGTTTACCCATACACTACTCTCTTCCACTCATGCACTGGGGTTTTCAACCTCCTTTTAAATATTGTGAAGACTTTGGGTTAGGTATGGATCTACGATCCATATTGAATCTTGAGTTCCCGCTCATTCCTTACATTTTCCTCATTGGTTGCATGCCTTTTCCATTTTTCTGATTGGCTACATGCTAATTGCATAGAAAATGTAAAAGATTTGTCCTTATCCTTTTTCTCCTTTTAAATCCTTCTATGTCAACTCCAATATTGGTTTACATTTGAGTTTATGAGGGCACAAACTCATATGTTGATTTTGTGTTACTTGACACATATTGAACTACTGGTGCTCGACACATATACTATCCTAGTTTGCTAGTCACATGTATAGTTCTAGATTGCTCGACACATGTATAGTTCTAGATTGCTCAGCACATGTATAGTTCTAGATTGCTCGAAATTAACTATGACTCAGCACCTATATATCACTCGACACTTATATATTGCTCAGCACCTGAATTCACTCGACACTTGTTGAAAATCTAACTTGGCACACATTGTGGCTTGACATACGTAGTGTACTCAACTTCAATTTAGAAAGTGGTTAAGTGTATTGAAACTCAAATTTCAAAACCATATAAGACCAACAATCTCCTCCTTTGACATGAGTGTCAAAACCACTTAACTAATCATTACTAATCTACCCTTATGATTACCTTATCCACAAAATTTCAAAAATTGTTCAAAATACCTTATAACTTCCCCTGAGCTGATTGTGCCTTGACATTCATGAAACCAAAATTTTGTGCTGATGTGCCTAATCTATTTTGTACTTGTGATCTGTATCTAATCTATATCTCCCCCAAAAAATTATTTCCCCTCATGAAAGAATGTAATCTCAATTTATAGTATTCTCCCCCTTAGATATATCTTCATCAAAATATTATATCTCCCCTAAAACATATATCTCAACCTTTTTGACACTAATATCAAAGGGTTCTTAGGAGTAATACCATACTTAGCCAAAAAGTTACTATTTACCTCCATTATTATTTTCAGAGTTGCATCCCAATTCTCCAAAGCAATGTCAAGTGACTTGTGCTGGATGGTAGTCTCTACAACAAGGTGTACAAGTCCATCAAGTGTAGAAAGATTTGGATGTTTCTTTAAAATTATTTCTGCATATACTTGCTCCTTGTAGAGGAATTCCAAATGTGGGTTAATAGAGGATTGAATTTTCATCAATTTAGCCTTTATATTGGCTTCCTCTATTGTTAGTATAGGTAACTCCCTTTGAGTGTGAAGTGATTGTGCAAAATGCTTCTCACTTTGAGCTGGATCCTTTGGTAGTTGTATGCTAGAAATTTTCAATTTTCTTTCCAAGCTCATTTTTCTCAAATTTTTTTTTCTGTGAAATTAGAAAAATCACATAGCTTCCTGTACAATGAGAAAATGTTCTCAAGTACAACTTTGACCTTGTCTATTTTCTTGGCCAACTCTACCTATTCAAGTGTTATTGCACTTGATATCTTCTCATTTACTTTTCCTTGAAATTTTCTCTCTGACCATTCCTGAGTTTAACATTAGTATCCTGGTCTTCATTGGTCACCTAGTCAACTATAATTGATAGTTGCTCTATTATTGGCTTTGCTTCATCTAGTGACTGCAAGTTGAAGGCATCCATAAAGATGTCCTTAATGTCATGTAGTGCTTGCTTGTGTTTGAACTCTTTCTTAAGTATCTCCTTCCTCATCCTTATGTCTAATGCAGTTTGCATTTCATTGATGTGCCATTGTGATGGTCTTGGAATCATAGGAGGGTATTGCAATATCTTCATCTAATTTAGGGTCTCCATAATGAAGTACCCTAGCCACTCTGATTGAACTTGAGCCTAGAGTTGAAATTTGCAATGGTATGACTTCAGTACTCAGCTTGTGAAGGGTCTTTGTAGGAGTGCCAGTCTTTGGTAGCTTTATCAATGTCTGTATGGTGGCTTGCTCCTTTTTTTTTATGTATCCTTCTTTTCATCTAATTTCCCTTCTCCTATGCTTGGCTTCTATGTGTTGTCACCTTTTGTTGGAGGTGGTGGAAGCATCAAAACTTTAGTCCTAGTAGCTATGTAGGTAAAAGGTTCTTCTTGTGGTTTCACCTTTTCTCTTTGTGGTGTTGCTACTACCTTTTATAGTTCATCTACACTCACCAATATAGTGTTTGTGCATAACTATGCCTATAGAAGGGATTGGTGAAGGATCTTGGAGAGATCCTCTGTAGTTAAGGGATTGATGTTCTGAGCTAAATTGTCAGGAACATCCTTAATGATTATTGTCTTTGTAGGTGTAATGGTTACATGAGGTGGACTAGGAGGTGGCATTTATGTGTCTTGCACACTTTGTTCTTCTTCTTTTTGCTGATAAGTTGTTGCCATAGTTTCTTCCTTCTGTGTTTCTTCCTCCTCACCTTTCTTCTCTTCCTCTTCTTTCTTCTTTTCTTCTTCAATTCTTGTTGTTGCTTCATTCTCCTCCTCTTGCTTCTCTTCCTCTCCTTTCTTCTCCTCTGTTTTCTTTTCCTCTATCTTTTCTTTGGCACTAGTCTCTGCCTTATTTGTTTCCTCTACCTTATCACTAGCTATCTTGTAAATTGTTTTCCACAATTGTGTGGATTTATTTACTACATCCTCTATTTTATTTTGAAGGATGTTGAAGGCTTTATACTTTGGTGCAAATTTTCCACCAAGTTTCCTATTAGCCTTTTTTATTTTCCCTTTTTTCATGTTAGGCTTTACTTGAGCCAAGGTGGATTCTTTGATTTCCTTTTCCATTTTTAGACAATAATGCCATTTATTCTCAATTGTCTCATACAGTTCCTTGGGCATAGTATTGTTATGTTCTAGAGGTGTGTTTTTAAATTCTACCATCATGGCATACATAGATTCCTCTACTTTATTTTTCTCTTCTCTACTAAGCTTATTAAAATCAAGAGTCTTTAAATCATTTAAATCTGCACTTCTAATATTTTCACAAAGTTTGTCAATTGCAAACTTAGGAGGATGACTTACCACTCTAAATTGGCTGATATCCTCTAATTTTGTTCTTTCTTCATCATCGGTATCTAGCTATGCCACATACTTCCTTCTCTTATTTAGCTCTTCAACAGTCTATTTAGTAGCTTTCTTCTTCTCTTTTGATGCCTCTTTAGCCTCTTGAGTGGATGCTCTTGTGGTAGCCCTTGTTGCTAGAGCTAGCTTAGTGACCTTCTTGGGCTTGGACTAAGCTGTAGGCTGAGCTTTAGCCTTTCTCTTCTTTTTCTTGGTAGGTGCAGGTGCTTCCTTGGCTTCTTCTCCCTTGGCACCTTCCTCCGTGTCTTCTCCTAAGCCTTGTGTCTACTCTACTGGACCTTGCCCTTTCTCTTCGTATTCTTCACTATCTCCTTCTTCTTCTTCTTCTTCTTCTTCTTCTTCTTCTTCTTCACCTACTTCTCCTTCAATGCTTGCACCAAATTTCTTCTTTATCCTCTTCACTATTTTATCTTTTTTCTTGATAACAGAAGTTGTCATCAATTCAATTTCAACTTTGGACTTGACAACATCATATGTTCCAAAGTGAGGAGCCTTCTTGTCTATCTCTTCTACTAGAAATGTTGTGATTTTTGTTGAGGCTTCATCTATATCAAGCTCATATCTCAATGGCCTTAGCCATCTTACTCTTGGTATTGCTACCTAGATGTAGGTGTAGTCAATTTCAACCAAGAAGCATATGTCATTGACATGTTTCTCTACCAATGAAACTGGTATTCTCATTCTCTACTTCATGGACTTCTTAAATTCCTCAAAATAACTAGTCATCTGAGCCTCAAAATTATCTCCCATCTGATCAATGAATTCATTGATTTGTGTGATTTTAGACTTGTTGGAATTATAGTTTACCTTCCTAATTGAAGGGAAATCTTCCATCACATAAAAGAATATGCAGACTAATACTAATCCAAATTTGCATTGTGCTCCCTTGGATGTTCTTATAGTTCCCAAATTTTCATTTATTTACTGAAACATTAGTTCTGCCAGATCACAGGTATGATCTTTCTTTACTAACTTGTAAGCTACATCAACAACTATACAAGGTACATTGTTTAGTCTGTTGGATTGGTAGAATTTGTGTGAAATTATTTTCATAGCAAAGTCAAGTAGGGATTCAGTTACAGTGTCTATGGTGATTCCCCTATTGTTTCATTTTGCTACTGTATTCTTCTCAATGACCTCATGTCTATCACTTCTCAAGATCTTTGGCCAATCTAGGGTTGAGGGTCGTATAACCCTATGCCCTATCCCTTTTTTAATCTTTATAGGTCCTATCTCCAACCATAGACAACCATCATGAATTTGACTCAAAACAATGTTAATCCATTTAGTCTTAAACACCATAGGAAAAACTAGGGTTTTTGTCAAACCCTTTTTCTCAACTATTTGTAATTTGTCTTTCAATATCTCATTGTCACATAACTTGTCATAGGCATGGAAGATTTCAAGATCACCTATGGTGCCAATTTTTTAGTTATAATAGTTCCTCACATCTTGTACCATGACAACCTTAGGTGGGATAATGGATAATGTGCTAGCTAGGTTATTTTTGTAGGCAACTTTAGTGATTGGCCTAAATTTGGGTTGGTTTACCTCATTTCTAGCTAAATGAATCTCATGACCTACCTTTGCTTTGGGGTTTCTTGTACTAGAGGCCATTTTATTGAACTAGGGTTAAATGTATTAAAACTTTAACTTTTGTGTAGCTTAGCACTTTATTAATACCTTTGTATCAATGAATTTGTGTTGAATTACTGTTGAAATCCATGGAAATGGTTGTTAGGTTGCTGCTTGATAGCTTCTTCACTCTTCTTGTCTTTGCTCTATGTTCGAATGGTGTGAAAATGAGCAAAATTCAACCTTATACTTATCAAAACTAAGCATTAAATGCTTAGTGCATACAGCTGTAAACTTGGCATTTGAAGGATTCAACATGACTTTGCTCCCATTGTGTTTCATTTACTTGGCTTCCACTAGTTCACCACCTCACTTGGCTTCTATTGTCAACTCGGCATCCATTGGAGCTTCATTCGGCATCTAAGGACAGTTTGATAGTATTTGCAAAGACTTTAGATTTTGACCTGTCATCTTTTCTCATGCAGATTTCTTCCTTGCAGTACTTCTTTGTCTTGGAATTGATGTATGATTTAACTTTGTATATCAGTCCCATACACCTTTCTTTTTCTTAGTTAGATGAAGTGTGACCACTTGACCTTTTAGGTGAAGTGATCCCTCCATTTGATGTGTTGCACTCATCTTTATTCTTCCAAGTCTAGTTCATTTGCCCTCTTATTTGTTCAACATCAACCTTCTCTTTTTCTTTGTTGACTTTTTTCTTGGGTGCTTTTGACTTTGTTGGGCAGTTCCTGCTGATATGTCTAGTCTTCAAGAAATTGAAACATGTGGTTTGGCTTAACCATCTACTGTAATTCCCTCTAAAATGTGTCCTTATGCAATTTTTAGGAATGTGTCCATACTCCTAACATTAGTGACAGCTATACCTAGTATTGTAATCCCAATTGTAGTGATGACCGTGGTTGTTTCCTCTTGCACATCGATTAGGTGTACACATAGGCTTTGATCTGCATTCAAATGCTCTTTGTCCATATTTTTTGCAATTGTAGTAGTGACCTTCAAATCTTGGTGTCCTCATGGTCTTGGATTTACATTCATGTGCTTGATGTCCTTACTTTTTGCACTTGTGACAAAAGCTTGTATTTGTAGGCTTATCGTGTTGATGACTATTCTCGCTCCTACATACATTAGAGGTACGTTATTTTTTACCATAGAAATGAAAAGTAGGTTTAGTGTTCTTACCTTTGTTACTCCTTTCTTCTATAGTCATGGATGATTCTCCTTGTTCAGTGCTAGTGTAATCAAGTCTTGATGTATCATTACTAGCCCTTGGTGATTTTAGTAGTTGCTCAAAATACTTGATGGCTTCACTTGATTTTTTGAAACTCTTTGTTATCCCCTTTTCTCTCTTCAACTCATTCTATAATTGTTCATTCTACATTATCAAGGTGGAAATCTCAATGTCCTTCATGTTTAGCTCATGATGAGCATTCATCATCTAACTTAAGGTGTTAAGCTGCATGTTTGAGGTACTTTCAAACTCAATTTTCTTCTCTTCTAGTCTATTGGTAAGATTTCTCTTGTCATCAATTATCATGTCCTTGTCTTTGTAGACACCTAAAAACCTTTAGAAAATAAAGTATTTTTATTTTCTGAAAAAGTCCTGATGACATCATCATTAATTAATTAATTAATTAATTAATTTTTATGCCATTAAATCCCTTTATCTTAATTAAAAATATTTAATTAAGGAATCCCTCCCAAAAATGTTTAAATCTTCTTTAAACATTATTTCTTTATTTATTAATTATTTAATTAATAAATTGACCAAAAAACCCAAAATAAATAAAAAAATTATTTTTTGCCCAAAACTTAGCCAATTTCCTTAAGACCACTAACCTCTTCTAATCCTTCTTTAATTTTAATTAAAGGCTAATCCCATCATTTCCTACCCCTAATCCCAACTCAAAATATTTAATTAAGATTAAATATTAATCCTCATGTTTATTAAAAAAGTTTTAATAAATATCTCCTCAACCCAAACCCTTGAAATAAATAAAACTTTATTTATTTCCTAAAAATCTAATTTATCCTCATCCTAAGAAGTTCTAGACTCTTCTAGAAAGTCTTCATCCTCATCCTAGGAAATTCTAGACTATTCTAGAAAGTCTTTATCCTCATCCAAAGTCTAGACTCTTCTAGAAGATGTCTTTAAACCTAATCCTAATCCCCTCCTAACCTTGTCACTTTCCCTAAAAATGGGTTAAGACTTACTAACCCAAGCCAAAGTTAACAAATATCTCCTCCTTCACCCACCCTCATTAAATGCCATCCACTTGCCTATCCCTAAGCTAAAGCTAAACCATCCTAATCCATCCTCTAATCATTTGCACAACCCTAAGCAAGCTTAAAACCTCCCTAAACCCTCAAATTCGAATTTCATGATATCTCTCACAAATATCTTCAACCATAAAACTTTATGAAGCCCACTAGGCCATAAATGACTCTTCCAAGCCCTTTTATTGCTCTTACAAGCCATTATGAGGGTCTTTATGAAGATTTTATCCCTTGAGCCTCTTTTGTTGACTCATCCTTCCCCTTTCCTCCATCCTCTCACCATGTGACATGTGTCACTCCTTGATTGGTTGTAAGGAAGCACAATCCATGTGCTCTCTTCTCATGTAATCTGAGCCCTCCATGAGCTTTTTCCCATCCTTGCATCTTAGCCCTCAATCCCTCAAGCCTCTTGCCTATAAATTGGATCCTTCCCCTTTGCAAAATAACACAATCCATGAAGTAAAGTTATAATGCTATTTTGAGAGCCAAATCCATACTAAAGCCATCTATCCACACCAAAAATTCACAATCATCCATTGAAGTCTTTGGAAGCATATTGAGCATACATCCTATCCATTTAGATAAAGCCACTCAATAAGAGAGCTTCTCATTGAGAGAGCCCATTAATGGCTCATATTTTCAATTGAGAGCTCATCTTAGTCTATCTTGAAGTTTATGAATTTTGTTTAGTTTGTAGAAGCTTTATTTAAATTTGGTTTCTATTAGCATACTAACATTGCTCATATACAGTCTTCAATGGCTCTCTTCTTTTGTTCAATCACTTCACAAAGAATTATGTCTTTTGATTCTTGTTCAAGGTTGAGTAATTTGATTTCTTTAGCTTGTGCTCTATTTTTCTCCATCAGTTTTACTATTGCAGCATTAAATTCCTTGGAATCTCCATTTGAGAATACTTATGTGGTATCAATCTCCTTGTAATGTATGTCATTTTTAGTTATGGCTATATCCTTCCTTCCTTTTAAGGATTTTCTCAATTCTTCCCTAGCTTCTTCCAATTTGTGTAGAACAAGGTGCACATCAATCACCTAATTGTCTATGATCTTCCCAAGTTTGAAGACTTCCACTTTTAGACCTTTTCTCTAAGTTGTTCGGCCTCTACTTGTGAGAACCTTCACTTTAATACCAATTGTTGGAATGTTCAAAATGGGAAGAGTACATCTGAGAAGGGGGGTGAATCAGAAGTATCACACTTTTAACCTTTTCTAATCCTTTAAATAAAATAACTAAAAAGTAAGCTACATGTATGTAAACATATAAATGAACATAAAGTGTAATGCCCCGCCAAGGGATCCAAAGAATCAACCTAGAATTTTCACTAAGTTTAGAAACAATTTTTTTTTTCATGATAGTAAACATCACATATAACTTATGCATAATAACGGAAGCAATAGCATTGTCCATCTAAAAGTAAACATAACATAAATAATAGATTACATTCTTTAAGATCCCTTAATGTTGAATTACATACATGAATCCATTTAGTACAACATCCTCATAAAATGATAAGTCCAATGTTTATACATTACATTTCAAATGCTCATTCATCCACTGTACATGTCATAGGGTATGACAAGCTCAAAAATATACATACATAGAATAAGGTAAATCATCCTATTCTAATCCATGATACATCAAAGTAGAGATAATCACATGATACAACGTCATAGAGAACATATACAACCATCATAAAGATCAAACATAATAAACTAAGTGCACGATTCCTCCCAACCGTCAATAGCATCATTAGACCATCGTGGATCCTAGCCATCCCTCCGTGTGTAACATTCCAAATCACCGAAGAGATCATCGGTATTACATAGTAGGAATTTCACTCCTAATAAATACAACATCATATGTAGAAGTAATCTAACATGCAAATAAAAGCATAAGATAACATCATCTAACATATGCTAATCATCAATGAAAAAGGATACATATCCACCATCATGAAGGACGCATCAGCCACGATGTCTCAATGAATCTCAAATGATAAGAGTGGAAAATACACTACCACCCGAGCGCGTGGTACCTAGGTGGTGCACTCCCACCGTGCTGAGGAGATAATCTCAAGTCCCAAACAGGCTATCAAAATCACATGGCACATATCTCTATAAGTCTAGGAATCCTAAAAGTATACTAACTCAAAAGTTCCAACACAAAATCTGACATCTAATCCTAGAGGTACACAATAACATGTAGGAACCTACTATGCAAGCGGAAAAGTGTCATCGCAATTATCATGTATAAGTTACCCTGGCAGTTAGCTAAACTCCATGGGTCCATACTGATTTCATGTGGCCACTAGTATTCTCTCATACTGACGAGGCATACTATGGAATGCAAGGTCACAACCATGTGTCTCACTACTCCCATCCTAGCCTGTACAAGCACTCAAGGCATGGGCGAGAACAAAACACTTATCTTTTTAGGTTCATTCAGTTAGTATTAGGTGTGAATGTTATCACTTATTAATTCAACTTACAATGAGTTACCCTGGCAGCCTCTTAGGGCCCCGGCCCCCATTGCAAGCCACTTCCCATCACTACATGCAGATATCCGACCCTAATGCTCATGGACTCATAAATCTCAAAATTACAAAAGATAATCCATAAAATCATCAAATATGCATAAAAGCATCAAATCTCCATGAGCTAACATCCATAGAAAATCATGAACACAACAACTCTCTATTGGCAATTGAAGTATCACTGATAATCAAATATCCAATGGTTCTCAATAACCAAAATATATATATCTCAATCGTAATGATCGAAGACACCAAAAATGGTTGAGTCAAACATGTCACATCATGACATCATCAAAATAAATCCACATTACAGTCCCATCATGGCGACTAGAAAAATAACCAAGGATAACTGATCGATGACCAAAATAATGGTTAAGTCAAGTGTCTCATACATAAGAATCTCAACTATAACAATTAGTAATCACAACCAATACATGGAGAATTCCATCCCATAACCATGGTTGGGTTTATAAAGATCGAGATTAAAACATCATCATGTCACCACAATCACATAACCCCCAAGCCTCTGGTAAATGTCCTATACTGGTCAACACTAGTCAACCCAAAACCCAAAACAGTAGCATTAAGAATGCACAATGTAAACACACGTTTTGGTTTGGCTAAGTTTACAACTTGAATTTAAATGTAGAGATCTCAATTTATGTTTGCAAGTCAAGAGAAAGAATTTGAAGGAACATTTATATAGGAAAACAAATCCATTCTTTAATTATAATTTCAATCCAAATGTTCCCCTTCCAAATCCATTTTTAATAAAACAATTAATTTTAATCATGAGCCTTTGATATATACCAATTAACAAATTCATAATTATAAAACATATAATTATATTTACATATTATATATATATATATATATATGAATATATAAATTATTTATCATTTAACAAAATTGATTTAATCAAATTCAATTAATGCCAAATCAAATATGGAAAACATTTTTTAAAAAAAAGAACACACACATTATTAATATAACCGTCGGTATGCAGGACCCTGCGGTTGCAGGGCCTACGGCGTCAGTGGTACTGTGTACCACTACCGTCACAGTACCTGCGATGGGGTACGCTGCGTCCGCAGTGGGGTGCGGGTCTCGTCCCACCCTGACTCAATGCTTAAAAATGTTTATTCTTTTAACAATCGCTACACAATTTTTCATTTGCGAAAAACATTTACTAAAACATTTCCGCCCACGGGTATGTTATCCGATTTTTTAACAAACATATATATATATATATATATATTATATACACATGTATGTATATATATATATATATATATATAAAGGTATATGTATATATATATATGTATGTATATACATATATATATAATTGCATATATATATGTATGTATGTATGTATGTATGTATGTATAAACAAATTGACAATATATGAATACAAACTTCAATTTTCAGAATTCCTCCGTAGACCTTTAATCTCCAAAAATTTCCAATAATTAATCTAATGGGTTGGACTATAAATTTCAACCCTAGCCCCGTGTTTTTTTCTTTAGATCCATGCATATAAAAACTCTCAAATAAATTAATCTACCCATATTGAGAATGCACAGTAAATTATGAAATTCTTTAGAAGACATATGGAAGACATGAAGAAGACAGAAAATGCATGATGCGGAAATAGCATAAGCAAAAACACAAGAATCTACCTAGATTCTGATGCTAAATCGTTGTTCCTCAGAAAACTCGCAGAGCAAGCTCCCTTCTTCAGAATTCTCGAATCCTCCAATGCTCCAATTGCACTCCAAACACTATGACTAAGCTTCTGGGAATGCTTGAATATAAAGAGCTTTTAGGAAACATCTAGAATGCTTCTAGAAACAGCTAGAAGGTGTCACCAACTAAGCATGGGTCTTTTCCAACCTTTTTGATGAGCCATAGGGTTGTAGACACCATGTGCTTAATTGATGCACTAACCTCCGTGTTGTTGACACATGAGAAATAGAAAAGTGCGTTAATTCTCATGCAAGCTTATAACTCCAATTCACTTTTTATATAATTTCCATTTAAATATTTATAACTTTTATTATTATTATTTATTTATTACTTCATTATTATTTTATTATTATTAATTTTAATTTCTAATTTTCTTTTAATTCTTTTTTCTCAATAATTCACATTTAATTAATTACAATCAAAATATCAAATAACATGATATTTTATATTAATTTCCTCAAATAATTAATTTATTAATTAAATCCATTTATTAAGACTTAATTAGTAGAGAAAACCCATCATAGAGAAAATCACTCAAAATCAGTCCAAAGGGTTAAAAATCATGAATCATGTCATCTGACACATTCGGTGGGTAAAATATTCAGATACTTGTCCTACCTCACTAGAAAAATTGGTTTAAAGGTTTGGGATTTGGACTTGAGAATATATCTCCCTTCTCTTATCACTGAGATAGTATAATAGGGTAGACTCATCCTGGCAATTCAGGGAAGTCGATACCCGGTACCTACAACGTGCAAAAAAACCATGCATGTACATACAATATATATATAATGCTAAGCTAAACAGACAATGGCAGGAAGTGGTGCATCGTGTAGATCCTGACTAAGCAGGTGACTACGACTCCCTTCCTTAACCACATCAGAAACGCCATACAATAAGAAAACACACACACCATACACATGCAAGTATGGGGTAATTATCCATAATAAAACACATAAGATAATAAACCAACCATCTAATCATCAATAATAACTGAAAATAGTATAATGATCATCATGTATGCATGAAATGTAAAGTCTTAATGATCTCATCATATAACCATTGAATCCATAAAATAATGTCTGATAGTGTCAAAACAATACCACTAATCCATCAACCTAATACTAGTTCATCAAATTCTGATAATAATAGCAATAATATGTCCAGAAAAGATATGAACGAGGGTAAGCACTACATCCGCCCCCCCTTGGGTTAGGCTTACTCCTGGAAGCCTGCAAACAAGTAGGGATATAACTCCCTCAATCTAGCTGCATCCTCCCAAGTAGCTGAAGAATCATCAGTAGGGTCCCATTGGACCCTTACCTGCTCGATGGTTTGACCCCTGAGGGTTAACTCCCGCTACTCTAGAATACGAACCGGCTCCAAAGCCAGTTGCCCATCCTCTACCTGCAATGCATTCCAATCAAGAACACGTACAATATCAGGAATATACTGCCGAAGCATTGAAACATGGAAAACATCATGAATGCGAGCTAGGCTAGGTGGTAGAGCAAGACCATAAGCAACTGGGCCAATCCTCTCTAGAATCTCGAATGGTCCCACAAAACGAGGTGCTATCTTAGAACCCTTTCCGTACTGGATTGGACTCTTTTGCGGACGCACTCTCAAGAAAACCTTATCACCCACAGCAAACTGCTTATCAGTCCTATGTGCATCGGCATACTTATTTTGCCTATCCTGTGCTGTAGTCAAATGCTCACGGATACGCACTACCTGTTGTTCCATATCACAAAGCATCTTAGGACCCAACAGGATGCGATCCTCAAGATTGTCCCAACTCAATGGTGTATGACAAGGACGTCCATATAATGCCTGAAATGGTGCCATACCAATAGAACTATGATATCTGTTGTTGTAAGCAAACTCCACTAGGTAGAGATAATCTTCCCAATGTGTCTGCCTATCCATCACATACATCCATAACATATCCTCCAAAACCTAATTCACCCTCTCTGTCTGACCATCAGTCTCTGGATGATATGCCGAACTGAAGTTTAACTGCACTCCAAGCTCATGCTGCAACGATGTCCAAAATGCAGATGTGAATACAGGATCCCTATCAGAAATGATCTTTCTAGGAATACCATGTAATCTCACAATATCATGCATAAAGACATTAGCTACAGAAGCTGTTGTGTAGGAAGACCTAATCAGTGAAAAATGCACCACCTTAGTCAACTGATCAATGGTGACCATGATAGCATCATGATGTCGAATTGTCATAAGTAATCCCACAATGAAATCCATGAAGATGATATCCCACTTCCAAGAAGGAACGAGATTAGGTTGCAAAAGTCTAGCCAGGTGCTGATGTTCTGCCTTAACTCTTTGGCACTCAAGGCACCTAGCCACAAAATCAGCAATATCTCACTTCATCCTAGACCAAAAGAACAAACGTCTCAAATCAGCATGCATCTTCTTGACACCTGGATGTGTTGAGTAAGGTGTATAATTGGCTTCTGCTAGTATCAAGGTGTGAAGCTCATCCGAAAATGGCACATAAATCCTCCCCAAATGTCTCAAAAGACCATCTGACTCTCGAACATAACCTGCAAACTTACATTCCAAAGATCTTCCTGAATCTATCTCTTTACCCACTTCCTGATACCAAGAATCCATAGGAAGTGCCTAAAGAATCTGACTCCTCAAATCCACACTAAGAGTCATCGATGATAACACGTCTCCTGTGACTCAAAGCATCTGCCACCACATTCTTCTTACCATGAATGTACTTAATCTCAAAATCATACTTGCACAAAAAATCCATCCATCGCCTCTGGCGAGCATTCAAATAAGGCTGAGTAAAAATGTACTGAAGACTATGATGATCGCTATGGAGCTCAAATTTGTGCCCCAACAAGAAATGTCTCTACCTTGTCAAAGCATGAACTACTACTGCTAACTCAGGATCATGTGTAGGATAATTTAACTCATGATCCTTGAGCTTGTGTGATTCATACGCAATCACCCGTCCATTCTACATCAATACTACCCCAATCCCTTCAAGAGAAGCATCTGTACACACCATGAAATCACCTTCTGGATCAGGTACAGCTAGAATCGGTGCACTGGTCAAAAGTTCCTTGAGCTTCTGAAAAGCTTCCTCACATTTCTCTGTCCATAGGAACTTCTTTCCTTTCCTTTGAAGAGAAGTGATAGGATGTGCTATCGTAGAGAAATTCTGGACAAATCTGCGATAATAACCAGCTAAACCCATGAAACTATGAATCTCTGACACATTAGTTGGTGTCGGCCAATCTATTATCGCCTGACTCTTTGCAGGATCCACTGAAATACCATCACCTGAAATAACATGCCCTAAATAATGAATCTCTGATTTGAAGAATTCACACTTAGCTGCATTAGCATAAAGTTGATTGTCCCTTAAACACTGCAATACCAACCGCAGGTGTTCCTCATGCTCCTTCTGAGTCTTAGAATATATCAATATATCATCAAGAACCACGAGTACAAACCTGTCTAGATAAGATCGAAACACACCATTCATCAAAATCATGAAAACCGATGGAGCATTAGTCAATCCAAAAGGTACCACTGTGAACTCAAAATGCCCATAACGAGTTTGAAAAGCAGTCTTGTGAATATCCGCTTCCTTAATGTGAAGCTGGTGGTATCCTAACTTAAGATCAATCTTGGAGAATAGTGTAGCTCCCTTGATCTGATTGAATAAGTCATCAATCCTAGGTAAAGGAAACATGTTCTTAATAGTCACCTTATTCAACTGTCTATAGTCAATACAAAGGTGCAAAGAACCGTCTTTCTTCTTCACAAAGAGCACTGGAGCTCCCCAAGGTGATACGCTAGGTCGAATGCTCCCTTGGGCCAAAAGTTCCTCTAGCTGAAGACATAGCTCACCCAATTCCTAAGTATTCATGCGATAAGGAGCTTTAGAGATAGGCTTCGCTCCAGGAATTAGATCAATACTAAAATCAATGTCCCTCTTCGGAGGCATGCCTGGAATCTCACTTGGAAAAACATCTGCATACTCTTGCAAAATTGGGTGATCTTAAGTCTTCCTCATGGAATCTTTCTCATCAAGATTATTTACCATAACAGCAAATATCTGACATCCCTTACGAAAACTTTGCTTCAATTGCATAGCAGAAATCATCCGCAGAGATACAGGCCTCTGTATCCCAACTATCTACACATCATTACCTTGGTCATCCTGGCACATAATAATCTTCTTCCTACAATCTATATTGGCTCTATGAGATCCAAGCCAGTCCATGCCTAAAACCACATCATAGGAACCAAGGGGTATGACTCGAAGATCCACTACCATATCGAAGCTTCCTAAACTAAGCCCACACTTATGAACAACAAAATTTGTGGAAACCTTATTGCCTGAGGCTAATTCCACTTGCCAACCACGATCTTGCTTCACCGCATCCAGCTTACACTTAGAAACTATAGATGGTGAAATAAATGAATCTGTAGGTCTTGAGTCAAACAATACTGAAAGAGATATACCTCTAATAGCACCTATGGTCTCAACCACTATTCCTTGGTGATCTTCCTGACACTGCTCAACTGTTGCAAAAGCTCTATGAGCTCTACCTGCATCACCAACTGTAGGCTCTGAAACTGTAGGTCTAGGACTTGAAAATGGAGCTGCTCACTGAGGACACTGGGCTGCATAATGTCCAATCTAACCACATGAAAAGCATTTCATATTTCTGCCAAAACCTCTTCCCATAGGTGGTACATTTGATTGCTGACGACTGCTCCTGCTCACAAAGGACTGGCTACTCTAAGTTGGCTAATTGGTCTGATTCTATTTATTATGTTGACCATTGCAGTTGTTCTTGGTGTTAGAACCTTTGGCACTGCCTTGAGCTTGATAATTTGAGCCCTTCTGTTGCTGTGTCTGTTGAGACTGGTGCGGATACTGCTTCCCCTTAGAGAAAGAAAACTTCTTGTTACCACCTGAATTGTAGTTGCTTTTAGATCCTGATGCTGCTGGCGCTCCTACAAAACCACCTTGACCAAGGTTGACACTTTTCTCAACAAGGATAGCTCGATGCACCGCATCCTTGAGGGTTTTTGGCTCAAATACCTTAACTCCTCAAATAATACGGTTATTCAAACCCCTAATAAAATGTTGTGTCAACTGAGTTAAATTTTCACTGAACCCTAAAAAGGGCATAAGCTCATAAAACTTATGCTCATACTCGGTCACTGACAAGGTATACTATCTGAGATTATGAAATTCATTAGCCCTTTGTTGTTTCCATTCCTTTGGTAGGAATCGTCCATGAAAAATCTCTAGGAATAACTCCCATGTGACACTGCTCATATCGATTCCCAACTTCTTCTCCTCAATCGTCCACCAAGTGGCCCCAAAATTCTCTAGATTAGTGATCGCAAACCTTGTCTTAACATTGCTATCGAACTCCTGCATGGAAAAAATCCTATCGAGAGAAATAAGCCACTGCTCGGCCACATAACCAGAACCTTGCCCATTGAATGGCTTAACCTTGGATCTTGAAAGATCCTTCATCTGAGTGGACATAATGGACCTCTGACGTTCCTTCCGAGGACTTCTAGATCTGGGTCTATGCTCTTGTTCTGTCTGATGCACTTTAGGCTATTCTTGAATAGGAGGTATATGTTCTAGAATAGTCTGCATCATTTGCGTCAAACTGACCTCTTCAGACTTAGTTTGGTCCTCTCTACGGATCTCTTCCTGCTATCTACTAGAGTGCTCTTCCTTGCTCTCTACATGAGCCGATCCCTCATGGGCAGACTCATGGACACTAATAGTTCTTCCATGACCACGGCTTCTACCACAGCCTCTACCATGGCCTCCAATAGAAGACCTAGTCCCAGATACCATCGTACAACAATACAAGGTACTAAGTTCAGTTCTATGTCTAGGTTTAAGTAAAATTTCTAGTTTTGAAACTAACTGTTGAAGTATGAAAAATATTCAAGTAACAGTTTGAATCATGTTTCAATTCACCTAGATCAAGTTTGGAAAGTTATACTTAATAGTTCATAGTTCTAGTTGTTCCAAAATACCCAGAGCTCCCAATGTAGAAACTCGAGCTCTGATACCAAATGTAATGCCCCGCCAAGGGATCCAAAGAATTAACCTAGAATTTTCACTAAGTTTAGAAACAATTTTTTTTCTTCATGATAGTAAACATCACATATAACTTATGCACAATAACGAAAGCAATAGCATTGTCCATCTAAAAGTAAACATAACATAAATAATAGATTACATTCTTTAAGATCCCTTAACATTGAATTACATACATGAATCCATTTAGTAAAACATCCTCATAAAATGATAAGTCCAATGTTTATACATTACATTTCAAATGCTCATTCATCCACTGTACATGTCATAGGGTATGACAAGCTCAAAAATATACATACATAGAATAAGGTACATCATCCTATTCTAATCCATGATACATAAAAGTAGAGATAATCACATGATACAACATCATAGAGAACATGTACATCCATCATAAAGATCAAGCATAATAAACTAAGTGCACGGTTCCTCCCAACCGTCAATAGCATCATTAGACCATCGTGGATATTAGCCATCCCCCTATACGTAACATTCCAAATCATCGAAGAGATCATCGGTATTACATAGTAGGAATGTCACTCCTAATAAATACAACATCATAATTAGAAGTAATCTAACATGCAAATAAAAGCATAAGATAACATCATCTAACATATGCTAATCATCAATGAAAAAGGATACATATCCACCATCATGAAGGACGCATCAGCCACGATGTCTCAATGAATCTCAAATGATAAGAGTGGAAAATACACTACCACCCGACCGCATGGTACCTAAGTGGTCCACTCCCACCGTGCTGAGGAGATAATCTCAAGTCCCTAACAGGCTATCAAAATCACATAGCACATATCTCTATAAGTCCAAGAATCCTAAAAGTATACTAACTCAAAGGTTCCAACACAAAATCTGACATCTAATCCTAGAGGCACACAATAACATGTAGGAACCTACTATGCAAGCAGAAAAGTGTCATTGCAATTATCATGTACAAGTTACCATGGTAGTTAGCTAAACTCCACGGGTCCATACTGATTTCATGTGGCCACTAGTATCCTCTCATACTGACGAGGCATACTATGAAATGCAAGGTTGCAACCATGCATCTCACTACTCCCATCCTAGCCTGTACAAGCACTCAAGGCATGGGTGAGAACAAAACACTTATCTTTTTAGGTTCATTCAGTTAGTATTAGGTGTGAATGTTATCACTTATTAATCCAACTTACAATGAGTTACCCTGGCAGCCTCTTAGGGCCTTGACCCCCATTGCAAGCCACTTCTCGTCACTACATGCAGATATCCTACCCTAATGCTCATGGACTCATAAATCTCAAAATTACAAAAGATAATCCATAAAATCATCAAATATGCATAAAAGCATCAAATCTCCATGAGCTAACATCCATAGAAAATCATGAACACAACAGCTCTCTATTGGCAACTGAAGTATCACTGATAATCAAATATCCAATGGTTCTCAATAACCAAAATATATATATCTCAATCATATTGATCAAAGACTCCAAAAATGGTTGAGTCAAACATGTCACATCATGACATCATCAAAATAAATCCACATTATAGTCCCATCATGGCAACTAAAAAAATAACCAAGGATAACTGATCAATGACCAAAATAATGGTTAAGTCAAGTGTCTCATACATAAGAATCTCAACTATAACAATCAGTAATCACAACCAATACATAGAGCATTCCATCACATAACCATGGTTCGGTTTATAAAGATCAAGATTAAAACATCATCATGTCACCACAATCACATAACCCCCAAGCCTCTGGTAAACGTCCTATACTGGTCAACACTAGTCAACCCAAAACCCAAAACAGTAGCATTAAGAATACTCAATGTAAACATACGCTTTGGTTTGGCTAAGTTTACAACTTGAATTTAACTATAGAGATCTCAATTTATGTTTCCAAGTCAATAGAAAGAATTTGAAGGAACATTTATATAGGAATACAAATCCATTCTTTAGTTATAATTTCAATCCAAATGTTCCCCTTCCAAATCCATTTTTAATAAAACAATTAATTTTAATCATGAGCCTTTGATATATACCAATTAACAAATTCATAATTATAAAACATATAATTATATTTACATATTATATACATACTTTTATATATATATATATATATATATATATATATATATATATATATATATATATATATATATATATATATATATATATATATATATATATATATATGAATATATAAATTATTTATCATTTAACAAAATCGATTTAATCAAATTCGATTAATGCCAAATCGAATATGGCAAACATTTTTTTTTTAAAACAACACACTCATTATTAATATAACTACCGGTATGCAGGACCCTGCGGTTGCAGGGCCTACGACGTCAGTGGTATTGCGTACCACTGCCGTCGCAGTACCTGCGACGGGGTACGCTATGTCCACGTGGGGTGCGGGTCTCATCCCACCTCGACTGAATGCTTAAAAATGTTTATTCTTTTAAGAATCGCTACGCGATTTTTCATTTGCGAAAAACGTTTATTAAAACATTTCTGCCCACGGGTATGTTATCCGGTTTTTTAACAAACATATATATATATATATATATTATAGACATATGTATGTATATATATATAAAAAGGTATATGTATATATATATATATATATATATGTATGTATGTATGTATGTATGTATGTATGTATGTATGTATGTATGTATGTATGTATGTATGTATGTATGTATGTATATATAAATATATACAAAATTAGAATATCACAGCATATGAGCGTATATAATTGCATATATATATATATATATATATATATATATATATATATATATATATATATATATATATATATGCATGTATGTATGTATGTATGTATGTATGTATGTATAAACAAATTGACAATATATGAATACAAACTTCAATTTTCAGAATTCCTCCATAGACCTTTAATCTCCAAGAATTTCCAATAATTAATCTAATGGGTTGGACTATAAATTTCAACCCTAGCCCCGTGTTTTTTTTTTTAGATCCATGCATATAAAAACTCTCAAATAAATTAATCTACCCATATTGAGAATGCACAGTAAATTATGAAATTCTTTAGAAGACATATGGAAGACACGAAGAATATAGGAAATGCATTATGCGAAAATAGCCTAAGCAAAAACACAAGAGTCTACCCAAATTCTGATGCTAAATTGCTCTTCCTCAGAAAACCCACAGAGCAAGCTCCCTTCTTTAGAATTTTTGAATCCTCCAATGCTCCAATTGCACTCCAAACGCTATGACTAAGCTTCTGGGAATGCCTGAATATAAAGAGCTTTAAGGAAACATCTATAATGCTTCTAGAAACAGTTGGAAGGTGTCACCAACTAAGCATGGGTCTTTTCCAACCTTTTTGATGAGCCATAAGGTTGTAGACACCATGTGCTTAATTGATGCACTAACCTCCATGTTGTTGACACATGAGAAATAGAAAAGTGCGTTAATTCTCATGCAAGCTTATAACTCCAATTCACTTTTTATATAATTTCCATTTAAATATTTATAACTTTTATTATTATTATTTATTTATTACTTTATTATTATTATTTTATTATTATTAATTTTAATTTCTAATTTTCTTTTAATTCTTTTTCCTTAATAATTCACATTTAATTAATTGCAATCAAAATATCAAATAACATGGTATTTTATATTAATTTTCTCAAATAATTAATTTATTAATTAAATCCATTTATTAAGACTTAATTAATAGACAATTCACCATAGACCTCAAAGATAAAATATGAAAACCCATCATAGAGAAAATCACTCAAAATCAGTCCAAAGGGTTAAAAATCATGAATCATGTCATCCGACACATTCGGTGGGTAAAATATTCAGATACTTATCCTACCTCACTAGGAAAATTTGTTTAAAGGTTTGGGATTTGGACTTGAGAATTTATCTCCCTTCTCTTATCACTGAGATAGTATAATAGGGTACGCTCATCCTGGCAATGCAGGGAAGTTGATACCCAGTACCTACAACCTGCAAAAAACCATGCATGTACATACAATATATATAATGCTAAGCTAAACAGACAATGGTAGGAAGTGGTGCATCGTGTAGATCCCGACTAAGCAGGTGACTACGACTCCCTTCATTAACCACATTAGAAATGCCATACAATAAGAAAACACACGCACCATACACATGCAAGTATGGGGTAAGTATCCATAATAAAACACATAAGATAATAAACCAACCATCTAATCATCAATAATAACTAAAAATAGTATAATGATCATCATGTATGCATGAAATGTAAAGTCTAAATGATCTCATCATATAACCACTGAATCCATAACATAATGTCTGATTGTGTCAAAACAATATCACTAATCCATCAACCTAATACTAGTTCATCAAAGTCTGATAATAATAGCGATAATATGTCTAGAAAAGATATGGACAAGGGTAGGCACTACATAAAGTAAACACATGCAATAACACATAACACCAAATTTGGTAACCTAGAAACCCTCCAGGAATAAGAAGGTAAAATTCGGGTGGGGATGATACCAATAAAAATCACTACAAAAATAAATGTTTGACCACTTCTGATGGTTTGTTGATGCAGGAGCATCTTGCATGGGAAAATTATTGAAAAAAAATAAATTTTAAATTGAAAAAAAATTGAAAAAATAAAAAAAAAATGTGGAGGAGAGAGAAAGTGACAAAAATTAGAGGAGAAATAATTAAAAAATAAAAAAGGGGAAAAAGGAGAAAAGAAAGGAAAAGTGGATTTCTATTTTTGAGGTGCATAGGTGGCATAATAGAAAAAAAATAAAAATGGTTGTCATTCCATTTATCGAGGTGTGTGGGTAGAATTCTAGAAAGTTATGAATATTGTAGAAAGTTGTGGAAGTTGTAGAAGGTTGTGGAGGAATTCTAGAAGGTTGTGGATAAGTCATGCATGGGGTGGTAAGTTCCTATTTAAGCAAGGCATATGAGCATTTCTAAAGAAGCTCAAGAAGAAGGTGGAAGCTCAAGGAGAAGTTTGAGGAGTGGAAGCTCAAGGAGAAGCTTGAGAAGTGGAAGCTTGAGGAGTAGAAGCTCAAGGAGTACCTTGAGAAGGAGAAGCTCAAGAAGTGGAGGCTTGGGAAGGTGAAGGCTTCAAGGTGTGAAAGAGAAGGAGAAAGTGAAGAGTGATTTTTTTTGAGTTTGTAGACAGAGCACCGAATGTGAGGCAGTTTACAGCAAGATTGTGATGGACTTGTGAGTGTAGACAGAGCGTACCTTCATCAATGGTATCAGATCCGTACTTCATCAGTCGTATCAGAGCATTACTACATCAGTGGTATCAGAGAAGGAGATCCTAAGTGTACAAGCAGATCACCGAAGTGTGAGGTAGTTTGTACCAGGACCTTGGTTGGGTGAAATTTATCAGAGCAGGAGTTCCTTAGTGTACAAGCAGATCGCCGAAGTGTGAGGCAGTTTGTACCAGGACTTTGGTTGGGTGAAGTTTATTAGAGTGGGAGTTGCTGAGCGTGTAAACAAATTGCCGAAGTTGAGGCAGTTTGCACTAGGACCTTGGGAGGACATGCAGATTGATTGATGGATGTAAAGATGGAAGACTGAACTTGTTGAGGCATGATTGTGGAGAGCTGGTGGATTGCAAATCCATTGTCCTAGACTTGTGATGTGGTTCCTAATTGTTCGTGCGAGGTGGCAAGTTGTGATCTGACTTGCAAAAAATTTGGTTGTCACAAGGAGCATGGGAAGGATTTGTTGCAGAGGGTTTACGAAGATCTTGGAAGATGGCTCCAAGAGGATTGGACCCTAAGATGATTGCGAAAATCCATGATATAGTGAAGAGAAATTTTTCTAAGATGATTTCTCGGTTGGATGCTAGATTGGTTGATCAAGCTGAGAAGGTCAAGGTGGAAGAGGATGGTTTTGCTGATCAGTTTGTGGAGCCTGATGTAGAACCTACAAAGCAACTAGAGGTTGTTGCTAAAGATATTCGTAATGTTGTTGATGTTGGGACAGAGGTTGGTTTTCATGATCAGTTGATTGAGTCTGACATGGAGATTGTAGAGCATTTGGTCATGGATGATCTAGTTGATGTTGGTGGTGACTTGAATGTTGCAGAGCACTTGGTCATGGATGATCCGGTTGTTGGAGGTGAGTTATGTATTGCAGAGCATCTTGTTGTGAGCAATGAGGTTGTTGGTGTTGAGAGTTTGGCATGTATTGATGGTGATCTACATGTTAGTGCTGATATGGAGTTTGTTGTTGTTGATGCGGGGTTTGTTGCTATGGGTGTGAATTCACTAGTTGCTGATGTGAATGAGGGTTTGTTGATGAAGAATTATGTTCAGTTTGTTCCTGGGAATGAGCACGCTGATTGGATGGTTGAGATTCTGGTGTTTGATAGAGTGATGCAGATGTGGAAGATTTGTATGGTGGTTTTGTTGTCCCTGTTGAGGTGGAAACCTTTGGTGAAGATGAAGATGGTTGTAGATCTTTCTTCTTGACGTCAAAGTGTGGGACACACTTTTCTATCTACCAGGGGAGTCTGATGCAGGAGCATCTTGCATTTGAAAATTATTGATAAAACAAATTAAAAAAATTGAAAAAAATTTGAAAAAAAAAATTGTGGAGGAGAGAGAAGGTGATGAAAATTAGAGGAGAAATAATTAAAAAATAAAAAAGGGGAAAAAGGAGACAAGAAAGGAAAAGAGGATTTCTATTTTTTGAGGTGCATAGGTGGCACAATAGAAAAAAAATAAAAATGGTTGTCATTCCATTTATCGAGGTGTGTGGGTAGAATTCTAGAAAGTTATGAATATTGTAGAAAGTTGTGGAAGTTGTAGAAGGTTGTGGAGGAATTCTAAAAGGTTGTGGATAAGTCATGCATGGGGTGGTAAGTGCCTATTTAAGCAAGGCATATGAGCATTTCTAAAGAAGCTCAAGAAGAAGGTGGAAGCTCAAGGAGAATCTTGAGGAGTCGAAGCTCAAGGAGAAGCTTGAGAAGTGGAAGCTTGAGGAGTAGAAGCTCAAGGAGTACCTTGAGAAGGAGAAGCTCAAGAAGTGGAAGCTTGGGAAGGTGAAGGCTTCAAGGTGTGAAAGAGAAGGAGAAAGTGAAGAGTGATTTCTTCTGAGTCTGTAGACAGAGCGCCGAATGTGAGACAGTTTATAGCAAGATTGTAATGGACTTGTGAGTGTAGACAGAGCATACCTTCATCAGTGGTATCAGAGCCGTACTTCATCAGTCATATCAGAGCCATACTACATCAGTGGTATCAGAGAAGGAGATCCTGAGTGTACAAGTAGATCGTCAAAGTGTGAGGTAGTTTGTACAAGGACCTTGGTTGGGTGAAATTTATCAGAGCAGGAGTTCCTCAGTGTACAGGCAGATCACCGAAGTGTGAGGCAGTTTGTACCAGGACTTTGGTTGGGTGAAGTTTATTAGAGTGGGAGTTACTGAGCATGTAAACAAATTGCCGAAGTTGAGGCAGTTTGCACTAGGACCTTGGGAGAACATGCAAATTGATTGATGGATGCAAAGATGGAAGACTAAACTTGTTGAGGCATGATTGTGGAGAGCTGGTGAATTGCAAATCCATTGTCCTAGACTTGTGATGTGGTTTCTAATTCTTCGTGCGAGGTGGCAGGTTGCGATCTGACTTGCAAACAATTTGGTTGTCACAAGGAGCGTGGGAAGGATTTTTTGTAGAGGGTTTACGAAGATCTTGGAAGATGGCTCCAAGAGGATTGGACCCTAAGATGATTGCAAAAATCCATGATATAGTGAAGAGGAATTTTTCTAAGATGATTTCTTGGTTGGATGCTAGATTGGCTAATCAAGCTGAGAAGGTCAAGGTGGAAGAGGAAGGTTTTGCTGATAAGTTTGTGGAGCCTGATGTAGAACCTGCAGAGCAACTAGAGGTTGTTGCTAAAGATATTCGTAATGTTGTTGATGTTGGGACAGAGGTTGGTTTTCATGATCAGTTGATTGAGTCTGACATGGAGATTGTAGAGCATTTGGTCATGGATGATCTAGTTGATGTTGGTGGTGACTTGAATGTTACAGAGCACTTGGTCATGGATGATCCGGTTGTTGGAGGTGATTTATATATTGCAGAGAATCTTTTTGTGAGCAATGAGGTTGTTGGTGTTGAGAGTTTGGCATGTATTGATGGTGATCTACATGTTAGTGCTGATATGGAGTTTGTTGTTGTTGATGCGGGGTTTGTTGCTATGGGTGTGAATTCACTAGTTACTGGTGTGAATGAGGGTTTGTTGATGAAGAATTATGTTCAGTTTGTTCCTGGGAGTGAGCACGCTGATTGGATGGTTGAGATTCTGGTGTTTGATAGAGTGATGCAGATGTGGAAGATTTGTATGGTGGTTTTGTTGTCCCTATTCAGGTGGAAACCTTTGGTGAAGATGAAGATGGTTGTAGATCTTTCTTTTTGACGTCAAAGTGTGGGACACACTTTTCTATCTACCGGGGGAGTCTGATGCAGGAGCATCTTGCATGGGAAAATTATTGAAAAAAAAAATTTAAAAATTGAAAAAATGTTGAAAAAAAAAAATTGTGGAAGAGAGAGAAAGTGACGAAAATTAGAGGAGAAATAATTAAAAAATAAAAAAGGGGAAAAAGGAGACAAGAAAGGAAAATAGGATTTCTATTTTCGAGGTGCATAGGTGGCATAATAGAAAAAAAAAATGGTTTTCATTCCATTTATCGAGGTGTGTGGGTAGAATTCTAGAAATTTATGAATGTTGTAGAAAGTTGTGGAAGTTGTAGAAGGTTGTGGAGGAATTCTAGAAGGTTGTGGATAAGTCATGCATGGGGTGGTAAGTGCCTATTTAAGCAAGGCATATGAGCATTTCTAAAGAAGCTCAAGAAGAAGGTGGAAGCTCAAGGAGAAGCTTGAGGAGTGGAAGCTCAAGGAGAAGCTTGAGAAGTGGAAGCTTGAGGAGTAGAAGCTCAAGGAGTACCTTGAGAAGGAGAAGCTCAAGAAGTGGAAGCTTGGGAAGGTGAAGGCTTCAAGGTGTGAAAGAGAAGGAGAAAGTGAAGAGTGATTTTTTTTGAGTTTGTAGACAGAGCGCCGAATGTGAGGCAGTTTATAGCAAGATTGTGATGGACTTGTGAGTGTAGACAGAGCGTACCTTCATCAGTGGTATCAGAGCCGTACTTCATCAGTCGTATCAGAGCCATACTACATCAGTGGTATCAGAGAAGGAGATCCTGAGTGTACAAGCAGATCACCAAAGTCTGAGGCAATTTGTACCAGGACCTTGGTTGGGTGAAATTTATCAGAGCAGGAGTTCCTTAGTGTACAAGCAGATCGCCGAAGTGTGAGGCAGTTTGTACCAGGACTTTGGTTGGGTGAAGTTTATTAGAGTGGGAGTTGCTGAGTGTGTAAACAAATTGCTGAAGTTGAGGTAGTTTTCACTAGGACCTTGGGAGGACATGCAGATTGATTGATGGATGAAAAGATGGAAGACTGAACTTGTTGAGGCGTGATTGTGGAGAGCTGGTGGATTGCAAATCCATTGTCCTAGACTTATGATGTGTTTCCTAATTGTTCGTATGAGGTGGCAGGTTGCGATCTGACTTGCAAATAATTTGGTTGTCACAAGGATCGTGGGAAGGATTTGTTGCAGAGGGTTTACGAAGATCTTGGAAGATGGATCCAAGAGGATTGAACCCTAAGATAATTGCGAAAATCCATGATATAGTGAAGAGGAATTTTTCTAAGATGATTTCTCGGTTGGATGCTAGATTGGCTGATCAAGCTGAGAAGGTCAAGGTGGAAGAGGATGGTTTTGCTGATCAGTTTGTGGAGCCTGATGTAGAACCTGTAGAGCAACTAGAGGTTGTTGCTAAAGATGTTCCTAATGTTGTTGATGTTGGGACAGAGGTTGGTTTTCATGATTAGTTGATTGAGTCTGACATGGAGATTGTAGAGCATTTGGTTATGGATGATCTAGTTGATGTTGGTGGTGACTTGAATGTTGCAGAGCACTTGGTCATGAATGATTCGGTTGTTGGAGGTGATTTATGTATTGTAGAGCATCCTGTTGTGAGCAATGAGGTTGCTGGTGTTGAGAGTTTGGCATGTATTGATGGTGATCTACATGTTAGTGCTGATATGGAGTTTGTTGTTGTTGATGCGGGGTTTGTTGCTATGGGTGTGAATTCACTAGTTGCTGATATGAATGAGGGTTTGTTGATGAAGAATTATGTTCAGTTTGTTCCTGGGAGTGAGCACGCTGATTGGATGGTTGAGATTCTGGTGTTTGATAGAGTGATGCAGATGTGGAAGATTTGTATGGTGGTTTTGTTGTCCCTGTTGAGGTGGAAACCTTTGGTGAAGATGAAGATGGTTGTAGATATTTCTTTTTGACGTCAAAGTGTGGGAGACACTTTTCTATCTACTGGGGGAGTCTGATGCAGGAGCATCTTGCATGGGAAAATTATTGAAAAAAAAAAATTTTAAAATTGAAAAAAACTTGAAAAAAAAAAAAAATTTGTGGAGGAGAGAGAAAGTGACCAAAATTAGAGGAGAAATAATTAAAAAATAAAAAAGGGGAAAAAGGAGACAAGAAAGGAAAAGAGGATTTCTATTTTCGAGGTGCATAGGTGGCATAATAGAAAAAAAAAAATGGTTGTCATTCCATTTATCGAGGTGTGTGGGTAGAATTGTAGAAAGTTATGAATATTGTAGAAAGTTGTGGAAGTTGTAGAAGGTTGTGGAGGAATTCTAGAAGGTTGTGGATAAGTCATGCATGGGGTGGTAAGTGCCTATTTAAGCAAGGCATATGAGCATTTCTAAAGAAGCTCGAGAAGAAGGTGGAAGCTCAAGGAGAAGCTTGAGGAGTGGAAGCTCAAGGAGAAGCTTGAGAAGTGGAAGCTTGAGGAGTAGAAGCTCAAGGAGTACCTTGAGAAGGAGAAGCTCAAGAAGTGGAAGCTTGGGAAGGTGAAGGCTTCAAGTTGTGAAAGAGAAGGAGAAAGTGAAGAGTGATTTTTTCTAAGTCTGTAGACAGAGGGCCGAATGTGAGGCAGTTTATAGCAAGACTGTGATGGACTTGTGAGTGTAGATAGAGCGTACCTTCATCAGTGGTATCAGAGTCATACTTCATCAGTCTTATCAGAGACATACTACATCATCTGCCCTATGAAATGCCTTACACTATGTCAATAGTGACCTGGTTAGAGGATTTACAAACACTTTACATGAAATGTCACCTTGTTAAAGGATTTAGTCACCTCTTCAAAGGATCTACAAAGTAGCTATTAAGCTAACCTATTGAGATAGGATTTTCACTTATCTAGTTCAATGGCTGGAAAGTATTAGGAATCTTTTACCTAATTGCTTACAATATTCAATTGTTGATTTCAAGCACTTGATCTGCTCCTTTTGGTCTTGATCTCTGAGATCTAATATCTGATTGTGTTCCTTGTACTATTCTGATTAATTGGATATGTAATCGTTGCTCTGTTCCTCTAAGTCTTTTTCTTTTTCACACTAAATTTCACTATAGTTTACGCATACACTGCTCTCTTCCACTCATGCGATGGGGTTTTCGACCTCCTTTTAAAGATTGTGAAGACTTAGGGTTAGGTATGGATCTACGATCCATATTGAATCTTGAGTTCCCACTCATTCCTTGCATTTTCCTCATTGGTTACATGTCTTTTCCATTTTTCTGATTAGCTACATGCTAATTGCATAGGAAATGTAAAAAGATTCATCCTTATCCTTTTTCTCCTTCGAAATCCTTCTATGTCAGCTCAAAAAATGGTTTACATCTAAGCTTGTGAGGGCACAAACTCATATGTTGATTATGTGTTACTTGACACATACTGGACTACTGGTGCTCATCACATATACTATCCTAGTTTGCTCGGCACATGTATAGTTTTAGATTTCTCAACACATGTATAGTTTTGGATTGCTTGACATTAACTATGACTTGGCACCTATATATCACTTGGCAATTATATACTGCTCGGCACCTGTTGAAAATCTGACTCAGCACACACTATGGCTCAGTATACATAATGTATGCGGATTCAATGTAGAAAGTGGTTAAGTATGTTGACACTCAAATGTCAAAACCATCTAAGACCAACATGAACAAGAAGATGAAAATTATCGAAAAACTTTAGCAGGATACTTTAGGAGGCAAGGTACATGTGCACTATCTTTTCCAATGCATATTTAGTTCATATAGTGTACAATTGTATTGTAGACTTTTTGTATCTATATAGTTAGGATCAGGGTTTATCCAATTAGTTATATGGTAAATATAAACTTAGGGTTACTATTAAATTAATATTTACGGTTTATTGAATTTTGAATATTTAGGATTAGGTTTTATTAAATTATGAATATTTAGGATTAAGGTTTATTACATTATGGTTTTTAAATTATGAATATTTAGAATTAGGTTTTACTACATTATAGTTTTTAAATTATGAATATTTATAATTAGGGTACATTTTAATTATGGTGTTTTAAACTATAAATTTATTTAGGACCTAGTGAAATAGGACAACCTAATGAGGTTGGAGAAGGTTCATCCCAAGTTCAAACATGTATGTATACATGCATCTCTTGCAAGTACAATCTCTCTCTAGATTTCTAGCTATCTAGAGACAAATCCTCTTACAAACTTGCTTGATTTTATTTGTTATATCTTGCACCTGTAGTAGTAGATGATGAAAATGTTGGACATGAGGAACTTGAAGATGAAGCAATGGATATCGAAGAAGGATCATCTAAAGGTTAGATAAAATTGTATTTAATAATTCACTTGTTATGTATATACACATATGTAGATCCTAAAGAGAATTTGTATCTTAAGTCTTTATTTTAATTTTTCTTGCAACCAAAGATCAAACAACAAATGAGAATGTTAATCTAGCTCAAAGTTTGAAGAGAAAAATTAATCATAGAAAAATAGATCATTTAATTGAAATTGGTGTGGAAATTTTGAGAGATTATGCTAGTCAACCTACACATACTAGGAAGAGGAAATTGAATAAAAATTCTAAAGAAATAATTACATAGTCTGAGAATCTTGATATAGTGGAGAAAACTCAACTATTATCAATTTCACTTCTTAAAGATGAATTAAAAGAGCCATTGAAACTATTGGGTATGGATACAAGTGTAACAAAGAGGAAGGTTTCTAACCTACAAAAAGATATTCTTTGAAGTGTTAAGGAAGGGTTACATTCCATTGGGAAAACACCTAGGTCTATAGATAAATCCATGGCACAAAGAGCGATGTTAACATCTATTTTAAATAAGACATTATGGGAAAAAAGAAAGATCTCTTCACTATCATCTCATATTTGGTTTAGTAAAAAGATGATATTACATTATTTAAAGAGGAGAAACAATTTGGATGATAGTACATTAGAAGGAAATTGGGCACTAATGCATAGAGTTCCTCGATGTAATAGGATTGTGGAAATAGTTAATAACTTATTCATTCAAGTTTGGTTTGTTAATACTCATCCTTAACTAAATAGAATAGATATCATCAAGTAGAGGATTGAGCCTAAGGAATATCTTCAACACACAAAACATTGGTTGAATTTCAAAGCAACATGAATTGTATCTCTCATTTTGTAATTTAAATCCTGACACAAAGATTGGACGAATAATGTTTGAAAGATTGAAACCCTATTTTGGGAAGATAAATAGATATTTTGAAACATGTTGTTGTCAATATCATGTTGAATTTGATCTATACTATGAATGGTTTAGAAAGATGATAGAAGAAAGTGGTGGTTCTCAAAATTCTTTTCACAAATGACTGAGTCGATTCATAACATCAATCTTATGTAACAAACCAAATAATCATGGAATAGATGAAATAGATTGCATAAGAAGAACTTGTGAGACATATGGTAACCTCACCAAATTTTGTTTGAGATATGAAGATTTTGATATGATGAGGATGGTAAAATGTAAGAGATATAAGTACATAAAGTCATAAACAAAAGTTGGAAAAGAATCAAAAAGGTTGGAATATGTAGAGGATGACATACATGCTGTAAAATTTATGTAATTTTTTTGTAAATTGATTCAACCATATATACACCATTTTTTTTTGCTAAATGGAAAACAAAACATTTTCAAACACTAAGAGAAACATTCCCACTTGGGACAAGTTGATCTATTATTGACTTTGCAAAGAATTACTCCTTCATTTCTCAAGAACAACTTCTTGTGGAATATTTCTATAGAAAGAAGGTTACTATTATGGTTTAAGTGTTTTATCGACATTCACAAATTGATTTGGATGGTATGGAAAGTACAGATCAAGCATGAGTCATTAAAAAAGAGTATCACTTTTACATTAGTGATGACAAAGAACATGACACAAACTTTGTGGAACATTATTTTAAAACATTTTTTGATTATTTAAGAAAAAAAGGCATAAAAATGGAAAAATATTTTGTATGGTCAGATGGATGTGCAACACAATTTAAATCAGCTAGACCATTTTATGCATTAGGTAGACACAATCGATACCTTAATATACCACACATTTGGAATTTTTTCAAGAGTAGAAATGGAAATCGTGAGTATGATCGTGCAAGAGCTTGTATCAAAGATGCTTTAAGAAAATATCAAATAGACTCTCAAATATATCACATTAATAATTCATGATGTGGTTAAGTGGTGAAAAACACATTTTACGGTGCCAACAAATACATATAACACGTCATTACAAGCGGATCAAGTTATACCATTCAATTTTTTGGGAGGTATTAGGTATAAATTAATTTGAATATTATAATTGAATCAATTTTATATTTAATGTGTTATGTGATACCTAAATTATGGTACACACATGTTTAAAACTCATTTTTTATAGGTATGTATGGGCCTTACTTTTAGGTGTCAATAGAAGATCAATGCATGTATGCAAGATGGTAGAGAAGACACGATCTTTGCATTCAGTTATGAGTACATATAGTAATGTCTAGTCATTGTACACAAGAAAATACTCATGTTTTTGTCCTAATTGCATTGATGAAAACTATAATGGTTGCATTAATCAAGAACGTGGATATGTGGATGAATGGACTTTGGTGTCACTAGATGTTATCAATGAGAATGAGTTTGAGGATGAAAGCAATGATAATATTCCATTGATTCCTAGTGATTATGACCATATTTCAGGATTGATAGGAGTTGGTATGTATACATATATACATACAAGTGTATTTGTTTCATAATTTTTGTTAATTTATTATTTGATGTGTGTGTGTGTGTGTGTGTACATGATACATGGAATTTATATACATATACTTTGTGTAGGCAATATTTTTACAATCATGGTAGAATTTGGAAATATCGAAGGTGTTAGCTATTATTTATTGCTTTGCCCTAGACAAAGAGAGAAGCTAACAATGACTAAAATAAGTGATGGAAATATGTTCCCCACAGGTTAGTATATAGTCGAATCATGTACATCTATGTTTTTTTGTGAGTCAAAATTTACTGAGTTATTTGATTGACCTTTATGTAGGTTCTATTGTTGTACATGGCACATATTTGAAGAAAAATAGAGTACTTAAGAATGGGATTCATTTCAATGATTATTAACCTAACAATAAGGTATATCAGTATAGTAACCATGTTATTACCACTAGTATAGCTCTTCATCTAGTCAAAGGACTTGGAATTTGTAAGTGGAGGCTCAATATTGATGATCATGAGAAAGTATTAATGTTATCCAGCAATGAGAAGACCCACTTGATATGAGATAGAAACAACTTGACCATTTTGAAATTTGGTTGAACTATTTGAAATATAAAATTTGGTTGAAATTGGTCATTTTAAATTTGAAATTTGGTTGAATGAATTATATATTACTTTTACTCATTCATTTAACTTGTGAAGTTTAAATTGTGATTTGTAACAAATTATAGAAATTAGGAACTTGTATACAACTAATTATGACATGTGTCTTGAGCGGAAGAAATTCAAACACTTGTCTTAAGGGATCAAATTAGGACTTGTAACAAATTATATATTAATTTTACTCTTTCATTTAACTTTTGAAGATTAAATTGTGATTTGTAATTAATTATAGAAATTAAGAACTTATATGCAACTAATTAGGACATGTGCCTTGAGAGGAAGAAACTCAAACTCTTGTCTTAAGGGGATGAAATTAGGACTTGTAACTAATTATATATTACTTTTACTCTTTCATTTAACTTGTGAATTTTAAATTGTAATTTGTAACTAATTATAGAAATTAGGAACTTGTATGCAACTAATTAGGACATGTCTCTTGAGGGGAATAAATTGAAAAACTTGTCTTAAAAGGGGATGAAATTAGGACTAGACTTTAAATCATATCTAAATATCACTTGAATTATTAGGAATTAAGAATTATGTAAATTTAATTACCTAACCCTAACCCTAACCAGTTTCATATGTATACATCAATTTCATAAACCAACATAATCTAACATGTAAAAGAACATAATCTAACATAATCCAACATAATCTAATATGATAGAACATTATCCAACATTCTCCAACATAATCTAACATGTCAAAGAACACAATCTAACATAATCCAACATAATCTAACATTTAATCTAACGTAATTTCCAGCATAATAGAAAATTATCCAACATAATCTAACATAATCTAACATAATAGAACATAATCCAACATAATCTAACATTTAATCTAACTTAATTTCCAACATAATAGAACATTATCCAACATAATCTAACAAGTAAAAGAACATAGTCTAACATAATATAACATAATAGAACATAATCCAACATAATCTAACATGTAAAAGAAATTTCTAGAGAATGTAGATATGTATGTCAATCATCAAACATGTATAATCTAGATGGAAGTCTAGATCAAATAACAAATAACAAAAATGTGTATAATCTAGATGAAAGTCTAGATCAAATAAAAAATAACAAAAATGTGTATAATCAAGATGAAAGTCCAAATCAAATAATCTCTCTAGATGAAAGTATAGATCTAATAATCTATAATTTAAAAGAACTATAGATTGCCAAGTACAGGGCTATCATCATTACGTTTCCTCATAGTATAGTTTGAAGATTGATTATTAGGATGCTCAATAGGATTTTCTGACCTATATATATATATATATATATATATATATATATATATATATATATATATATATAATTTCATATACATAATTTCATATTTAATTAAATCTCTTTGAAATTTATAAATTACATTAAATGAGTCTCGAGACACATTAAATTGCATGTTTAGACAATTTAAATACATATTAATAATTTGCTTTATTTAGTATTCTTACTTAGCAAAGTAGGATAGGGCCTAAACACTTAACAAAAACTTAATATAAAGTCGTATGGAACAAAAATTAAAGGTTCTAAAGAAGCGACACCTTACAAACTAGTACAAAAATAACAACTAGAACTAAAACCAAATAAAAAGAAGAGATAACTACACTGGAATACTCCAGGAGCCATGAACAAGAAACACACTAAGAACTAACACAAACCAACAAACCAATAGAGACCTACCAAAATCAACCAACACAAACGATAACAACAACCACCCTCATCACAACCCATCTACTTTCTCGGCTCCTTGAGCTTATGCATAATGCAAGGATTCTTTGAGGGGCTAGAAGAAGCAACATCCCTTAGGCCAACATCCAATTTACAAACAATCAGAAGACCTTCATCTTTACCACAAGCCTTCTTTCTCAGTTTTCTCTTTAGCTTTCTTTCCTCAAGCTCCCCTTAAATCACACCAATCTGCTCCTCCATCCTATCTTGGGATTCTCTATTTTGGAAAGAAAGGTCTTTAAAATCTTGCCCCAACTTATCTTGAGATCTCTAATTGGTGCTAGGAAAATGATAATGTCATTCTTCTCCTCCTCTAAAGACTCAAGGACACATTTCTCTAAGACTTTCTCTTCCATTAGCTCTGAATTATGTAATTTTCCCCCCCAGAGTGTCCTCAAACTTCCCATATGGGCATGTCCCTTTTTCTGTTTGTTCAATCTTTTACATCATATTCTTTCTCAATAAGGGCTTCTAGCTTGTTAATCTTTCTTCTTTCAATTTTTAGTTGGTTCAACAACAACTTGGTAACTACTTTAAACCCATTTTAAAAGATAAAGAACCTGTCTAATTTCAGTATCAAGGATTCAAAGTCAACACTTCCATCATAAATTCTAATGAGAAGGATTGGAGAACTAGTTTGAGGGGATTTGGGGGTCCTTTGGATAGGCCAATTGAATTTTAGGGTAATTGGGGAAAAGGGACATAATGGGAGTGTTAGGAGCCAAGTAGTGAAGAAAAATCAAGGGTCCAGGCTGAATCTATGGCCCAAGAAGAAGAAAAGGTTGAGTCATTAGAGAATTCCATTGTTTCCTAAAGTTTCTCATGGTGCTCCTTACTTTTATGCTTGGCTTTGCAATTAGGAAGAGCCCTTCCTCCTAAGATATAGGGCACTTTAAGAGTCTCCTAGGGGGTCTCAATCTATTGAGCCTATGACAAAAAGAGATTAAAGAAAATATTTTTGAGCTCCATAGCCTAACTGAGGGAAGGTCTAGCTTAAGGAACTAGAGCTCAATGAAACTCATACAACCTATCAATTAAACTTTGATAGAGGGGAAGGATAACCCTTAATGTTGGCTTTCTTTGTAGATAAAGATAGAGATGAGAAAGCCCACAAGGGGAAGCAGAACTTTATATTTTTTCTTAAATGATTTATCATAAGAAAGATATGGGAATGGAACCACTTATAGATTCATTCACAAGTGATAAACTTGATGTGGATAATAGCCACCATTATCCACTCTCGAGGTAGCTACACTCTGTAAAATCCACTTAGAAGTCTCAAATTTCTTCCTAGGGTTGATGAACAAGTTGCACTCTTCTTTGATAGACACTTTTTTCCTTTTAAGGTATTTTAGTATCATCCATACTCATCCTATTAACACTGCAATGTTTTTCAGCATTACGAAGAATCAAATCCCACTAATAAAACACATTTCCTTCCTTCCAAGAAACCATAAATTTATGGGAAATATTTGGATTGTAATCCTTAATACTCTCCACTCATGACACAATTTGTGCTCTTTCAAAAATCTTCCACACCTTGGAGTCTCTTTTGAATTTCTCACAAGTTTTCGGCTCAATTTGATATAGCCCATAACCTATATTTCTAAGGAATCAAATAACCTAAAACCAAAAATGCACAATAACTAGTAGACCTAGAATGCTCAATGTTGCAATGAAGAATACTCCATAGAAATTAGGGAAGGAGAACTCACAAAAGAAAATATGGAAGATGAGCCAACCCAAAAACCAAGAAAAAGTGTATGTAATGACAAGATTAACTTCCATTGAATGCATTGGAATTTTTATTCAGGATGGTTAAATCTTGCATGATTTCCACAAGAGCTTCCAAGGGAATATACTTCATATCTTTCAAAATTTGTCATGTACTTAGTGTACTTCCCCAAGGAAACCAGCCCATCAATGATATTATTGTTGTCCTGATAAGTGCAACGATAGGTCAGCTCCTCCATAGTGGCATGTAACTCCTTAATCTTATTGACAATGTCCTTTCCATTTATTCCCACACCAACTTTTTTATTCAAGATATTAATTATATTCAACACATCTACTTTCATAATCACTTTGTTGAAGCATTTTTCAACCACCATTTTTTCATTGAGGTAAATGACTAATATTTCTATTACATAAGTCATTTACATGCCCAAATTTATTGCATATGAAGCCATAACAATTCCTTGAGAGTCCATAGTAAGGTCATCCCCTCCAACCTGACTCATGGTGCAAGGCGATGAGCCATCAAAGTTTAATTTGATCTAACCAAGATCAAAGGGGTCCATTTTATGTTTTTTCTTATCCCAGCTATGGGGGATTTGTAATTTATTAAGTTACTTGTACAAGAATCTAGCTTGTCGCAATATCCCATTCAAATGACCCTAGATGATAACCAAAGCCTTGAAGGGCGAATAATCATCATGTTTTTCTAGATGCTATGAATGAAGTCATGGAAACCCGGATTAGCATCTTTTCTTTTACCTTTAAAAAATTGATTATTTCTTTCTATCCAAAGATACCAACTACCATAAAGAAGAAAGTATCACCATGTTTCTTTTGTAAAGGAATAGTTAGTGGGGGTAATCCAGAAGCTAGTCACTTGTTTGGGGTCATTATCCAACATTAATGATAATAAAATAGGTCTAGAATAGGTTTCCTTATATTCCAAGAAAAATTACACATGAAAAAATCATGTGAAATAGTTTCTCCATCCTTTTCACATAAAAAAACCTATTTACTAATTGGAATCCTTGTTTTTGTGGGTTCTCTAATTTGACGATTTTTTCATGATAGAGCATCCACTAGAAAAAACAAAATTGTGAACAACCTTCATCTATCATATCCTTCCATAGTCAAGCCCTTGAGGCCATTTCCATGTGAGAAGTTCAAAACTTATTTTCATAGCATGGTATGCTAAAACGGCTCCATATCAATTTACTATTTTCATCCAATCCATTGAACCTAAGTGAAGAGAGTGCTAAACAAAAACCACTTTAAGACCGCTAATAAATAATTATCGTTGATCTTACATCTAAGTGAGGCAATTGAAGAATCCCACTGATGAATGACTCTATTTTCCAATCTCTCAAATACCACATTCTTAATGTTAGAAAAAATAAGTGGAATACCAAAGGAGGTTTGTTGGCCCATGGATCCAACCATAAATTTGTATAATTATCATTTATAATATTCTAGAAACAACCTTGGGTTAATAGAAGAACTATTTTTTGAAGATTATTATAGATATTGGAGCCTATTATGAGATTTTTTTAAAGAAGGATAAATAACTCTTGCCATTGTGTAGATATTTATCCCTCATGATTTTGGTCTATTCAACTTTACAATTCATAATATTCTTGATGACTTTATTTAGTAGACTAATATTAAGAAAATGTGTTTCTCTCACATTAAGACCTCCCTCGGGCTACTTATCCAAAGAAAAACTCTCATTCTTTTCCCCACCTTCACTGCATAGTAATTTTACGTATAGAAGTTTATGGTCAATTCCATTCCTCTTGAGAGATCTTTGGGGGAGAATACTATTTCCCATTTAATAAGAAATAGATTTGAAAAATTTATCTATTGTGAAAAGATATTTGATGTAATAATTATTTTATTGTAAGGCATTTGATAACTATTCAAAAATAAAGATTTCTCTTGGTTGCACTCTCGCTCCCTTCATCCCTTGCCCCTCAACTTGACCTATCCTATCCCCTTGATGCTCCCCTTGGTCGTGTGCTATGTCTCTCCTGTTGGGTCATGGGGTTTCCCTAATTCCCCTCTTGTCTGTTTGGTACTTGTTGACTCATTTAAGGGTTCTACCAAGCCTTCAAACTTTATCCCAACTATGGCTAGAAGCAACCCTTAAACAAATCTTCCTAGATGAAGCTCTTTCATAGACAACGTTTTGGGTGATATTACTAGTGGGTCATCCCATCCCAAGCCAAAGCGTTAATGTACTATTATAGAAAGCACAATTTTGATTCCTAATGATATCATTGAATAGTCAATAGTCAAGTTGGAAGTCTCCTTAGTAGGCCAATTCTTTCTTTATAGATCAACTATTTATCAACATAGAAAATAGGCAGCAATTTCTTGGACTCTAATACACATTCTTAAGATTAACGCCCTCCTAATTGGATTATTTTTCTTCTCCTTTGTAGTTAAGGAGGATTTTATTTTTTTTTCTTATAAATGGGTCTCAGTGTATAGGATATAATAAAAAAAACATTCACAATGTTTGCAAGTAGAAACCTAAACTCGACCCAACTATTGATTTGAGAGCTTATGCACTCATGTGGGTTAGGATCCCACAACTCCAGCTAGAGTTCTAGAATATTAAGGCTTTTAGAAGTATTGCTAAAACTTTTGGCTTGTTATTGTTAGTTGATAAAGTCACAAAGAAAAAATATTTCTTTTTGTTTTCAAGAATTTGTGTTAGTGTTTTTGTGAACAATATTATTCCTACATCTGTAACATTAGGCTCAAACTTGGGCTCTTATTTTCAACCATTGGTTTTTGAAAAAGTAGATTTGTTTTATCTAAATTCTAGATGTTTTGGCCACATTGACATTTTTTTTCCTTTTTCTCCCTCTAGGTCTATGGGGAGAGCACAAGGAATATTTGACAATACAGGTTGATCCTAAGAATCCCCCTTTTCCTTTGAACATTCTCACCCAGAGTATAGCCCTAGTCTCTTCTTTAGTTAAGGAAGTTTCTAATGTTATTTTGACTCCTCTTTTAGTTAAGTAGCACCACCCCTTTTCAACAAAATATTATGGATGACTTAGTGAGTTCTCTCCTCCCTTCCTCCTTGCCTTCTTCTAGGTTAGAGGACACCTTACCCCCCTTGGATAACAATTTGTGTATCTCTGTAGTGTTACTATGTAATAAGTTTCTTTATTATTAAGGATTTAAGACACTGCATCTTATCCACTTTAGAGATATTATACCTAATTCCATTATGGATCCAATTTTTTTTTATAGATGATTACATTATTGAGGAGTTTCTATGAACAAAATTTAACAAGAAGAACAAAAAGAAGTATATAAAAAATATTGGAAAGGGTAACAAGGCAAGTATGACAACAAGGAAAGTGGCTCCTTGCCGAAGGGACATCATTTGGGGAGCCATGAGATCCTTTTTTAATAAGGGAGTTCAACAAGCGGTGATTAAATCTTAAGATGTTTGTGTTGTTTTTGTGTCTAATGGTTTGTTGAATTTAAAGCTTTTACTATTTAATTATTGTGGTTAGAAAACTATCATGGAACCTTTGGGCTTTGAAAACTAAGATGAAGAAACATGTGCTAAAGTGCACTCTTTAGGATCTCAAAGTGAATATTTTTCTTATACAAGAAACTAAAATGAATAGAGAAATTATGGAGAAGTCTATGAAGTTTATCAAGCCTAGTGCTTCCTAGATTTCTTGGGATTCTCAAGGCACTTTGGGCACCCTAGCTATCATCTAGAATGTGAGTAAGTTGTCAAGTACTCTTCTAAACTCCTCCTACAACTCTAATAATACTACTTTTTATGATCTATGCTCTGGGTGGTTGTGGAATATTGCCAATATATACCTTGATTAATAGAGGTCAAAGGAAACTTCTTTGGGTCTCCCTTTAAAATCTTATAAATAGTGGTAGTTCTAAATGGATGGTTTTTGGTGACTTAAACTTCCCCCTCCATCCTTATAAGAAGGTTGGGAGTGTTGAAGACTTCTCTGAGAACATGGTGGAGCTAGGGGAGTTTTTCCTTGATTCTCATCTTATTCACCTTGATCTAAGGAGGGACTATTTCACATAATCTAATAGGATACAATCTTCTAGCCTTATCAAGGTTGGGCTTTAAAAGGATTCTCTCTCTTCTAACTATACTAATATGGATGGTTTTTTTTTTTTTCTGGAAGGGAAACCCCATACTAGATCAAACCATAACACTCTCATCTTACAGTGAAAAGTACGTAAAAATGTTGAAAGCCCCTTTATATTTGAAAATACGTGGTTCTCTAATCAAAATCTTAGGGACCTGATTTGTTCTTGGTGGGATAAGCCTTCTAAGCCCTCCCTGATAATTAACATTGAGATGAAACTAAGGGAGGTGAGGGATAAAGCAAGAAAGTGGAACTAGGTTTCCTTTGGAAACATCTTTTATGAAAAAATGGGTCATAGAGGGAAAGTTGGCAGAGGTTCGTTTGTTACAAGAAAAAACCCATCTTGACATAGCCATACACATACATAAACGGTCCCTTAGAGACAACCAATGGATCATTCTCTCTATTCAAGAGGAGACTTTTTCCAAACATATATCCTACATTCAATGGCTAAAGGAAGGAGTAAAAAATACTAGGTTCTTTTCACCAAATTAATTTGAAGCATAGAAGCACAAATTGTATAAGCTTTCTTGTTTGTTCTAATGGGTGGTGACCATGGAAGAGGAAGACACCAACATTGATATTTGCAATTTCTTCATTTAGAATGAAACTCATGACTATGGAATGGAAGAACCTAATGACCTCCTTGAGTGTATCCCCTGTATCTAATGGATGAAGACAAAGAAAGCATGACTTCCTAGGTCAAAAGAGAAGAAGTTAAAGATTGTAATTTCTCCTTCTAAGCATTCAAATCTTTGGGTCCTGATGGGTTTCCTCATGCCTTTTCAAGTTTACTAGGAGATTATAGGGGAATACATTTTTTAAAGGTTGTATGCTAGTTCTTTAGAACATGTATTATGGTGGATATAACTAACTAGACTTACATAACCCTTATCCATAAAATGAAAAACCCTACCTTTACGAATGATTATAGACTCATGAGCCTATATATCACCATCTATAAAATAATTGCTAAAGTCATTGCAAATAGAGTAAAACTTATCTTGACTAAACTAGTTTCCAAGAACTAGAAAGGTTTTGGTAGAGGGAGAAATATTATGGATTTATTTATTACTAACCATGAACTTATTCAGTCTATGAATGCTAATTATAATGCTACCATAGCACTTAAACTTGAAATATCCAAAGCTTATGACTGATTTAAATGGTCCTTCCCTTATAAGGTTATTGTTAGATTTGGGGTTAAAGGAAAATTTCATAAAATGAGTATAACCTATGTGACATCTACATAATATTTTGTCTTTATTAATGGTAAGCCCATTGGATTTTTTTCTATTGGAAAGGGTCTAAGAATTTGAGATGCTAAATAGATGGACTTGTGTATGTGGAGTACACATGCAGGCTATGAGCCATTTGATTAGGTGCCTCTTGTAATATACCAAAACATGGCAGTGTGATTACATTTGCAGCAATAAAGAGAAAATAAATATGAATATTTGTAGAGAACATCCACATTGAAATGGATTTACATCTATCAATTATTAGTTGACCATCAAATATGGTGTTATGAACTCCATTAGATTACCCACACCAAAGGAGATGATGATATGTAGAATAATAGCAACGATGGATAATTTAGAGAAATAGAACCTCAAATACATTCCCCAAGATTTGAATTGCATAGAACAAAATTATTTCTCATTAGAACTGAGTATCACTAAATAGATACTATCACACAACAACCTTATTGGAATGAGTGAGAATTTTACATTGTGGGAAGGAATAATAACCAATGTTTCATTCCCATTATTTGATAAATGTTTATATGTTGATAAATGTTTCTAATTGAGGCATGTGGACCTTAATTAGAATAACTTGTATCAAGAACATTAGAATGAAAATAGGTATTTATTATCTTTGAGTATTATATTTACTTGCTTATTGCAAAATCTCTCTTATTTAAACATACTATAAGAGTTAATTTCCTTGATCTTTTCCTTTATGTCTGAGGATGTTCTTGCAGGAAAAGAAGAATGGTACATTAGGCATATTGTGCAAACTAATTCTTATGAAGTAGCTCCAAAGAAATTGTGATCTAGAATTCATTAGTCTTATGATGATCAAGTTGAATAACAAAACGTTGGAGCTCAGATTATTTAAAATTAGAGGAATACAAGAATGGGTGTGACTTCATGGCTTTGATGGGCCTACCTCAATCTACATAATGAGGAATTATTGACTTATCCCCTAAAGGTTGAAAAGATTAAGATATTCAAAGGAAGTTAAAAAGTTTTTATGAGTAACAAAATGATTTTAATGGGCCACACCTTGTGAACATCACAAGAAAATGAAAAGATCCTTAAATAACTTGCATAATCATACACTAGGTACCGAGTATGTAAAATTGCTCAGTGATATAAAAGTTGGAATTTCACATTGTGGGGGGTAAACTTAATAAACAATGTTCAAATTCCCCCTTGAAACCATCTTTAGAGAGGAGATTTAATGATTTGACATTTGTGGATTGTCATAGAAAGATAAGTAATTCTTACTCTTGAGTATTACAGTTATCTACTTACTATAGTCTATCTCTTTCTTGGTTATAAACTTATACGTACTATAAGAGTTAAATTGAATTGATCTTTTCCTTTATATCTACAGATGTTCTTGCAGAAAAGGAAAGTTGGTACATTTGCTACCAAGATTATTGTGCAAGCTCTGGAAGTGAACATCCTTTATGATTAAGATTATGAAGAGGAAATCTGACATTGCTTCAGATTAAGAGGGAGAAAATAAGAACATGATTCCATCAAATTTTTATTTAGAGGGAGTAGATCATATCACTTTAGAGGTAAACTTGACATGATTAATGATTATTGTTTCTTATGCACTTATTGACTAACATCATATGGTTGATGATTATATGCATACAGTGATAAATCTACTCTTGTAGAAAATGTTCCTTGACTTAATGTCATGTGACCTTGTAATACTAGTGCATTTATCACAAGGGTGAGTTATATTAGTATAGATGAGCAAAGTGCTGCCAAGTCTCTTAAAAAGTTGAAATTGTGTACTTCAGAGGTAAAATTGATATGACTTTGTTGCAAATGCATTTATTAAACTATATATTCATGTATATAAAATTATTTTTTCTTGCAATCTTGTATTGTGAAAAGTGACAAGTTTTCTTGTGAAAGGTGATGACCTTTCATGTGTTCTAATCCTATTATAAAGTAATGAATTTATTTTAGTTGATCTATCTTCAAACAATAGTTGAATTTAGTGTTATCTTTGTTCTTTGGGTAATTTTTCTAGACACATTGATAACCTTCATGGGTCTTTGGGCGATTGTCGGACACCATGAAATCCCACTATTTTGAAGCTAGGGTTATCCTTGTTCTTCAGGCTAGATTATGCTGGACACATTGATAACCTTCATGGGTCTTTAGGTGATTTCTGGGCACCATGAAAATCCATTATGTTTTTTGTTTTTATTCTTTCCCTCTCTCTCTCTTAGTTTAAAACATAATGATGATTACACCTTATTGTGTAAGTTAAAGTTATTTCAATTTCCCTTTGCTTAAGAGGGAGTATTGAGGATTCTAGCCTCTTAGTGTATTGAAGTAAATTCTATATGTTAATTTACATATGTGTGTTGATGAATTCATATTCACATGCCATTTTAGGGATATCATAGTGAGATGATATCTCCTTATACTCAAGAACATATTATGTTATATATCAATCTTCCCAAATAAAGAAGGAATGTTGAGATAGCTTCGATTGTATCTAAGTCATAGCTATGGTAGAAAAAAATTGATATACACATCATTGTTAGAATTATATATTGTTGGCATGTTTGTTCTGACACATTTCGTGAAGCGATATCTACTATAAAAAGATCTCACCTATGATATAGACTTCTTGTTGAGACTTATATTATCAAAGGATAATGTATCTAGTGTGATAAATATATATTGAGGTCTTTAATATGACATTCTAATATTATCGTGATAATATATTCTATAACAATCCTCCTGAGCTAAGAGGAAGTGTTAAATTGTAGCTTCTGTCAAATTGAACTATCCTAGAGTTAATCCTTAGATGGTTATTGGCAATCATTAAGTATACATATTCTAATATATATATATATATATATAATTAATAATGTTTTAATTAATGATTAATTAATATATATATAACCATAGAGACATGTCTCTTCACGAGACATGCCTCATGAAGATATATTTGTATATCTTGGAAATCTGCAATTGAAACACACAGAATTTCAACAATGTTTTACATTTGCAGAGATCCTAAATCTAAATAAAATCAATCATTTTGGTTATGCAAACAGGCTTCCCTGCTCTCATAAACATATGCAGTTTATCTCTGGAAAATTTGATGTCCTAAAACACTCTTCATCCAAGCAAAAATTTTACATATGTTAATCCTTCCAATGTCCAACTCAACGGACATATCAAAAGAGATGACTTCCTTCCTCCTCCACGCTTTCACCATACTCCATCCACATCTGCAACAACAATTGTTGTTTAGCCCGTTCAACTTCAATCCATTCGAAGAAGCCACTGGATGAATCGTATTCATAATCATTCACTGAAGGGCTACAATGAATACCCGGTTCATCGTCACTCCCACCAAACAAATAATCAAGCTCAGCATTAAAACTGCAATCTTTATATTCTCCTGTAGACTCCAATTCATCAGATCTATTATAACTACCGTTTCCTGTGTCATCAGTACGGAATGGACTTGGAGACATTCGATCTTTGTCTTATATCTTCATAATATCCCACACCATCTCTTCGTCTATCTCTTCAACATCCCAACTCAGCTCCTCATTATCCATCTTACTCGTGATTTGACACACATTTATATCCTTGCGAAGCCTCTTTGTTGCGCTGGATTCTGCTTCTTCATAGAACCTCCCGCTTTCATCGCTCTCTTCCGCCCTCTCACGTTTTAATGCAGCGTGCTTTTCCATTCAATTCAAAGAAACTAATACAATGTATTCTTTTCTGGAGTGTAATGAAAAAGAGTAGCAGACCGGTGGAAGTTTTGTATAAAATCAGGTGGAGAAATGACAAAACGATGGAAAACTTTGTGGGCAAAATAAAAAAAATGTGTTTGGGCTTCTTGGTCTAATGAATCAAAAGAGTTTGAGAGGATGACCTGAGATAACAATGGACATTGGCAAAGGAGATCTGATTGCGTGTCGGCATATGGTGGAAGATAGATGCACCTAAACATCAGAGAATGTTGATGATTGATGTCTACAATGCAATTCCACTGTCTTCATTGCAAATGGGTTTTGATGTGAACACCGATTTTTGTGTGTCCTCCAGCGTAGACAAGGGCCGCAATAAATCAATCATTTTTTGGGATGTTAGCTGGTAATGCTCTTTTTTAAACAATACGCTACATGAAATTTCATGTCCTTAGCGCGTAGCCTTAATTGCTCCACCAGATATATAATATGCATTTGGGTTCCACCAATATCGTTGTCCGTTAGCCTAAATGTGAGTGCTTTTTCTGAGATTATTCGTAAATATCTGATGTTTCCGACTTTTTATCCATAGCGGAAACAAATTCCAGGAGCGCTCTGACATTTCGAAAACAAGTTGGCTGTATTACATAGTCTGTGACGCCTTTTATTAATAGATTTTCTTTTGTGTAACCTGTTTCTCACTGTCCAAAGGAGATCAAAACTATAAGAATATCGACTAGCCTATAAAAAAAACTAGAATAACTTCATTGGATTGTCTTATATGGATAAAATAATAAAGGGGAGATTTTCTTATGCTTGGATAGACTCCACTTTGTCTATTGTTATTGTTTGATAATGGATTTTCTGTCAGTTTTACATAATTTTATTCGGTTGACTTTTTCCAGCAAAGATGATATTAAATGATAACTAAAGAATTTAAATATATAATAAAAAGTTGTTTAATTATATTTGATAATTACATAGATAATTCTTTTGCTTGTGTTATTTTGTATTTTTATGTTATCTTTTATTATTGTATTATTATTTTTATATAATATTTAGTTTAAACTTTTAAGAATTAGATTTATTCAAGTTAACAACATACATGTTTCTTTTAGCAAGACATTATCATTAGAAAAAATAAAAGATAAATAAAATATAAATGAACAATATTTACAATTCAATGTGGTTCATATTCCTTAAAGCACTCGAGAATAGAGTCAAATTATGTATCATGTCACATATAATTTCAATACTGGACAAATAATACAATTATAGATAGAAAATAAAATTGTTAATAGAATGAATATACACAGGTCAATTCTCCTTGATACAAGTCTTATACTATTATCTACTTAGTTAATGGAAAAAAATCCTTGTTTTCTCATTATGAACACATAGATGTACATGATAGAACTAGATTTTCTAAAAAGAATTATATTTCTCAAGTTAAACTAATAGTGGCATGTTGTGATGGTTAAGTTGTTGCATTGTTATCCTTGCCATCAAGGTTCAAATCTCATGGGGATGAGGTCCCCCGTTTGTGGCCTCACTGGTTCATAGCTCTAGGTCAAAGCGTTTACCCCTCTTAAAATATTCAAACAAAAAGTAATCACTTTTAAAAAAAATTGTCAATAAACTTTTATGTTTTCTCTTATTATAATATAAGTAGGAAACCAAAAAATTTCAACCATGCCATTTTATAATATTAGGGCATTTTGACTCTATCTTTCCAATTAAGTGTTATTAATTCTTCAATTATATATAAAATGGCTATAAATAAAAGATCGACTCTTGTAATAATTATTCCCATACAAGGATTGCTATACAGCTTTGACAATTAGATTACTATAAGTTTTTATCATTCTTGCATCTTCTAGCCATGTGATATCATTCAAAAAAAGGAATAAATAAAATTACTTTTGTTAAAATTTTATGTGTTTCATTTTCTTTAAAATTCTCAAGAACAAAATAAGAAAATTGTGATTCACATTACATTCTACATGATTTCAATATTGAAAAAAAGACACAATTATGGACAGAAAAGATGAAAGAGAATAACCAAACCATAAATATTCTGAGTTTGATAGATTAAAACACATCTACATTTCATTGATATGTTTGGATGATAATACATTGAATGCTATTGGGTATATAATGTCACTATTTTCCTTCAAAAAATTAGCAAACCCTCTTTACGGGAATGTAACTTTCCATAAGTTAAACATCTAACTTTTTTATTTATCTAAAACTAATCTAATGATAGCTAGATTTACTTAATATTCTGTTTCTCTCTCCTTATTACATTATTTTGAAGAAGAATTGAAGTTGTAAGGGTTTTAGCTCAATTCTTTGGAGACTATAACCAATCCATTTTTTCCCTCTCAAGAAACATCGAATTAGTTGCATTAGTGAATCTCCTAAGCACAAAACCTAAAGTTTTCCTTATAAAATGAATGATACAAGCTCCCCTGCATAATGAGAAACATTCTCTCTGAAATTCTATATATCCTTTGAGTTTGTCTATAGCCTCCTCTAGTGTTGCACATGAGACACTTCTCCTCTGAATGTACACATTTCTTTTGAATATATCTAATGCCTCTTCAAGTGTTGTGGAAATAATCATCATGGATATGTCTTCACATGAGACATCTTTATTATATAAAACTCTACATATCCTTTAAGTGTGTCTAACGCCTAGTGATTGCGATCCAAACTAGGTCTAAAAATTTTGCCCATGTGAATTTTTCTTGTGAAAAATCATGCCTAGGGTTTCAATTTCCATTCTCTTCAGTCCCTAAAAGTTGTTTGAGTCCATTCTTTGTAATAAAAAAAGGAAGAACCCTTTGTGTGTTATATCCCAATGTTACATTTTTCATGACTTAAGTTGAGGGTTATTTGTCATTGATGGAGCCATGGTCAACGCACATTCATTTTTATTAAGTTGTGTCAGCCTGTGAAACATATTTTATTTTCCTAACATAATAAATCCTTTGTTGTGGCTCATGTTTAATCTTCTTAAGTCTATCGTTTGCTTGGCGGGTCCTCAGTTTATTGTATACACATCAGATTTTTTTGTGTTTTTGTGAGAACTCTAAGTGACATCACTTTTTTCTTTTGAAAATGTGAAATGTTTCCACCTAGTGTTGGTTGGGCCCATTGTATAAAGACATCAGATACCCTTGGCCCTTACTGTATAATGTTATGGATTCCATTCTAGTTTGTAGATACATGCAAGGTAAGATGAAGTTTGTAACCTTTAGGGCCCATTTGGTTGTTAGAATACAACTAGAATAGTCATTGAAAATTAGAACATTTGGTTGTATTCTTTGTTTGGTGTGTGGAATGAGAATGGGGAATTGGAATATGTATTCCCATTTTAGCCCCAAAATGAGCATAAATCAATTCCTAAAATTACCTATTATTGGAATGAAGAATAGGAATAAGGAGGATTCCACACACAAATCACTCTCTTCGGCATCATTTCACCCAAAATTTTATATAAAAAAGCTCAATTTGGGAGTAATGATATAATCTCCCAACTTCCTGATTAGCAGCTCCTCAATCCCCAGAGGGTCTCTATGGTGATTCTCTTTTTAAATCTATAGAATGAAAAATTTCATGTGAGTCTCAGAGAGAAATTTCAAGAGCTATTAGATGAAAGTGTGGAGAGGGTAGCCTTAAATTCCTTCATGACAAAAATGCATTGGATACTCGACTCTGATGTAAAAATATCTCGCACATTTATAAAGTTGGTGAGAGACTGAGAAGCTTTAGCATTGGAATAAAGGGAAAAATTATAGGTGTAGTCCCATTCCATTGGTTGTAGAGTCATGAGTTTCTAGCAAAATTATCTGCTTCATCATTTCCTTTCTTTGATTTGAGCTTAGCATCCATTTCTTGTGATCACTGGCATGGAAGTTTGAGTCAGGGAACTTGATACCCTATTTTTTTGTGACTCTTTTAGTTTCCTCTCTTTAATGGTAGCTCTTTTAATGCCCTGCCAGGTGACCCAAAAGAAATTAACCTAAAGTTTCACTAAGTTTGTGAAACATTTTTCTTGAATTAACATGCACATGATTCTTATTATGTGTGTGCATGGGAGAAGTTAATTCAAGAATGATCTTATGAAGTAAATGTAAACTTTTTAAGATGACATGCATATCAAATAATTGTTCTCTTCTCCAATTAATAAGCTAGGAATGTCTACAACAAAGTATATAGAAAAACACACTAATACACCTATGAGCTCACACAAAAAAATTGTAACGATTGGCTAGAATTTTAATGTAGATATATAATTATATTTGTTATCAAGAAAAAAGACAAAGAAAAAAAATAGTATGCATAATATTTTTCTTTTCTTGAGGATATTAGGATGTAAATTACATGAAAAATTATGTTTCAAGGACCTCATCAATTGATGTAGTAGCTTCAACTAATGTGGAACTCACTAGAATGCTATTAACTTATTCTCCACCCTTCATTCTTTGTAGATCACATATTAAGAATTTTGTCACCACCTTCTCTTCTATAAATAGATTTTAATAATGACAACAAAACAATAATTTTTTTCTTTAATGATAAAAATAAACAATAAATTGAAGCCTTTACAAAAAGGTCACCTTTTCTTCAAGGAGTTCTATTTTATTTTTAAAAATAAGTTAAGTTTGTCCTTTGTCTCAAGGTTTATTGTCAAATAACTTAGAACAATCGTTATAACATCACATATCTTTGAAAAAAGAATCTTTAATGATCTTTGTTAAAATTTATATTTTTTAATATAAGTGGATACAAAAATTTGTCCACCTAATTTTTATGCTTTAGTGACTCGATTGTGTTAATATGGTAGTACTATTCAATTTCTATCATATATCATTTAATTAAAAGAAAATATGAATCTGATGACTTTTTTTATTTAAAAATAAATAAAAATAAAATATGATTACTAACTTGTATCTTCTTAATCTTTCTATTTTATTGAGTAAGTGTATTATTCTAGAAAATATGATAGAAAATGAATTTTGAGGAACTTATAAAGATGTCATTTTCATCATTCAATGAGTAATGCATCATATATCTTTTCTAGTGCATCTTTCAAAAGTATTTGGAAATTTTGGTAGTCTAGAGGGAATCCTCCCTTTATTCATACTAAATTTTGCTAGATTTTTAGACTACCATAAATATTTCTCATGTTTAGTAGTTTCTCTTAATTGTTCAAAGTATTTATGATATCTATATACTTTAATAATTTTTACTAATTTAAATTATTTGTATTCTATGGATGTTAGATTTTATTAGACAAGTCTAGGAAAAGATTGAAGATGCTTAAAATAATCTCTAATTCAAAAGTTCCTTTTTGATTAATTTATTTTCTTAAACTATAATGAATGTTTGAATAGTAGATTTACATTACTTATTTGGATACATTTTCTTTGAATATTTAGTGAAATATTTTCATTAGGTTAATAGGACTAAAAAAGGTCTTTCATTGCACCAAGTTTTTAAAAAAAATAAATGTGGATGTTGTTTCTAGGGTAATCATGTGAGGCAAATATTTGCAATACTGGAAGTATCATACTAGTAGTTTGAATTTTTTTATTGTTATTAATAATAAGGTAGAGGTACTTTCTAGTCTTGTGGCTATAAAAGAATTCATGAAGTTGGGATGAAAATAAATAATATCTAAGACTAGTTATATAAATTTGACATAAATACATTATTTTTAAGATAAATTCTATAAATTCAAAATTTATTTTTAAAGTAGTTTTTTGAATTAATCATAAAATTAGTATTTAAAATATTTTACGGAATTATTTGTTTAAATGTTCTTGAAAGATTTTGCTTTTTTGTGTTGTTTACAACTAGAGGATAGTTTCAAACAATATTTCTAATAGAACTTGTTACAATAATCATTGATTGAATATTTTGGATGGTATTTCCATTCTATTGATAAATTGTCTAAGTTTCTTCAACTTTGTAACAATGAGTTGAAATTATTATTATTATATTTTATATTGAAAATTAAGAGATCAAAAGAGATACAAAACAAAAGGAATCGGGGGAGGCTAGGCCTCAACCCATCACTAGGACGAAAGAGTATCACAAAACTAGATAGATACAAACAAAGTACAATCTATTAGCATGAAAGAGAAAAGATGAGAATAGGAAAACAAGTTAGTGAAAAGAACCATTATGGTTGACCACCCAAGTAGTCCAACCTAGAGAGCCCTCCATCCACACCAGCTTCTTCTACTCCATAATTTGTCTGGAAATATCTAACTTATCAAAGATGGGAGCCTTTATTGTCCCTGATATCCTGAATAAGCTTATCAAGAGTTGCATCAAACACAGGCCGATCATCCACAATGCTGGCCCAAGCAATGCCAACTTTCATTTTGTAGATAAACATGAAAGCATGGCCATCCTTGAGAATATTGATAATATTTTTTAATATTGAAAATTTTTTGAGATTATTTGTTATTGTTAATATTGTGTCATTAGATTTAAAATAAATGTATCTAAATTTTCAAGTGGAAATGATTAATCTTTAAAAAAAAATTATATAATGTCCTTTTAATAATAAAATATTTATCTTTCTTACAAGAAGAATACTCAAAATTACAATATTTGATTGAAAACATCCTCAACAAAAACAACATGTTTTAAAAAAAAATTAATATGAAATTATAGAGCTAAGATAGTGCATCTTTTAAACATTTTCTCTAACTATTCATAGACATCTTGACTCAAGCATAGTAAAATTTAAACTAGACTCAACCTAACATTTTAATATGAATAAAAGGAAGCATGAGGATAAAGATGAAGGTCAACTTGCCAATGAGAACAATGAAGAGTGGAGTAAGGATATCAAACACCTCAACATTAAATTGACAACTATTAATATTTTAAAACAAATCTATTTGGAAGTAAATTGTGGAACTCTTTGTTCTTGATAATTATAGGTATGTTAATTTCTATTGGAACAAGGTTCTCTTTTCCAATAAGTAGAATATGTGGAGTTGGTATGTAGCTTTTTGGTGATATGGATGGTTTGGATACTAAATACAAAACTTTAAGTATAGTTTTAAATTATTTTGTAAAATAATAGTGGTTAGTGAATTTGATTCTAATAGTCTTAAGTTGTACTCTCTAGTATAGATGTTATGTGTTATTTTCTTATGAATTTAGACCTCTCTCCCAACTATCTTAATTCAAAAAATTTAAATTGTTCATTAAATAAATAAAATTTATAAATGTAAAACTCTAAAACTTGTGAAAAATAACTATTGCAGTCACTGATTATTAATCTCCTATCGTAAATGATTATTAAACTACTGAAAACAAATTCTCAGCTAATATTGAAAAATAAACAACTACAACTTCACTTATAGAATACAGAAATAAATGCACAACACAATGAACAAAATATTTTCAGACAAATTGTCCTTGGAAAAACCCCTAAGGGAAAACTAGTTCTACAGATGAGGAATTATATTACACTTTAGCGAATCAAGAGATACAAAATTCCTTGCCTCTTACTAGCAGAACTCCGACAACCTCCTAATTTTCCCTGCTGATATTCCCCACTGCTATTCCCATGCTAACCTTGCAAACTTTTCTCCAAACTTCGTCTCTTGTTCTTCCAAATGCCCCCCTGACCTCCTTTTATACTACTCCTATTGGTAAACCAACGGCCAAGATCGATTTACAGTCGACGGTTGAGATTAAAACAACTTAACATCTCTAACCAAGTTGGTTTCTAGTTGTTTCCAAAAGTGGTCAATTATTTAAAAAATATTTGTCTTTAACCTAACCAATTAGTTAGCAAAAAAATTACTTGCTAAATAATAACAAATGGACGAATAGCTGTCCAAAGCTAACTAAACTAACACTCCCTCTTAGTGAGGAAGTTGTTTTGCATGACACCTAACTTATTTTTGAAGAAGATAAATTTTTCCTTCCCTAATGCCTTAGTCAGAATGCCTGCTAGCTGCTCCTCTGTAGGTATGTATTATAGCTTAACAACTCCCCATTGTACACAATCTTTGATGAAGTGATATTTGATATCTATATGTTTAGACCTATTATGAAACACTAGATTCTCAAACAACTTGATGCAACTCTGATCATCACAATGTATCATAGTAGTCTCAACCTTCTGACCAAACAAAGCTACTAACAACTTTCAAAGCCATATAGCTTCACATGTCGCCATGCTAGATGCTATGTATTCTGCTTCTGCTAAACTTAGAGCAACAACCTTCTGCTTCCTGCTAAACCAAGAAACAACTCCTGATCCCAAGCTGAAACAACACCCTAAAGTGCTCCTTTTGTCTGTTGTACTTCCTGCCCAATTTGCGTCTGTACAGCCTATCAACCTAATACCTTCACCTCGAACATATCTGATCCCATACTCAATCGTACCATGCAAGTAACACAATACATGCTTGGCCACTATCCAATGCATTCTCTTTGGTTCAACCATGAACTGACTAAGAGAGTTAATTGCAAATGCTATATCTGGCCTAGTGTTGACCAAATACATAAGTGAACCAATCAACTATCTATATAAAGTGGGATCTACATCCTTCTCCCTAGATGTATCTACCTCCAATTTGTGATCATGGGTGTAGACATGGCTTTGCAATCCTCCATCCCAATTTTTTTCAAGATTTCAATGCAGTATTTCCCTTGACCAAGGAAAATCTCCTCATCTATCTGCCACACTTCCATGCCTAGAAAGTAGTGCATAAGTCCCAAATCCTTCATCTTGAACTCTTCTGCAAGGTTCCTCTTGCAATCCACTATGAGCCCTAGTGAACTTGTAAGAAACAAGTCATCCACATAAAGAACAAGAATAATAATCTCACCCCCAACCATCAAGTAGTAGAGATTAGCATCTGCTTCACTTTTCACAAAGCCCATTTTCTACAAGTATGTATCAATGCGCTCATACCATGCTCTAGGATCTTCCTTGAGTCCATACAATGCTTTCTTCAATCTAAACATGTGGGTCTCTTTGCTGTGTACTACAAAGCCTTCTAGTTGTTCTATGTATACTTCCTCCCTCAACTCACCATTAAGGAATGTTGTCTTGACATCCATTTGATGGATCAACCATCCCATTTGTGCTGCAAGTGAGATTACAAATCGTTTATCTAAGTATACCTGGCAACTAAAGCAAATGTCTCCTCATAGTCTATTCCCTCCTTCTGAGAGAACCCCTTTGCCACAGACCTTGCCTTGTATTTTTTGATGCTACCATCTACATTGTGCTTTATCTTATAGATCCAGCATGATCCAACAACTACTCTATCTATTGGTCTAGGTACTACCTCCCACACATCATTCTGCATTATTGAGGAATACTCCTCAACCATAGCATCTTACCATACTTGATGCTCTGCAGCCTCTTGATAGCTAGAAGGCTCACTATCTACCAACTGACTAACTAATGCCACATAGTCATCGAACTTGGCTAGTTGTCTTTGTTGTCTCGTACACTTTCTAAGAGCTCCCACAAACTCTTGAGTATCCCTTTATGTATCTAGAACCTCATGGTTCTTGCTGCCACCTATAGAGGATGAAATGTCAACCTCTGAGTCCTCTAGATGCATTTCCTATTGCACATATTGCTCCATACTCTATGAATCTTCACTACCTAAGTCTACACTTGTACTAGTAAGAGTACTTGAGCTTTGCTGCCCTTGGCTCGGTCTTGGAGCTTTTGTTGGCTGCTTACTCTGATCATCTGCTAGCAAATCTTTGGATCTCCTGAATGCCTTGTCCTCCATGAACTTGACATCTCGTCTGACAATAATTCTTTTAGTCCCTGGAATGAAAATTCTATATGCCTTTGAGGTCTCACTATACCCAACAAAGTTCCCCCTCTTTGTAGTCTTATCTAACTTTGTATGTGTATCTCCAGGAATATGACAATATGCCAAACTCTTGAATATCCTGAAGTGACCAACATTTGGCTTCTTCCCTGTGAAAGCCTCCTCTGGTGTCATCTTCCCTAGCACCTTGTATGGAACTCTGTTATGGATGTAGATTATTGTATTACATGCCTTTGCCCATAAGTAATGGGGCATGTCCTGGTCATGTAGCATAGCTCTTATTGCCTCCAATATAGAATGGTTCTTCCTCTCAGCAATTCCATTTTGCTGTGGATTGTAAGGAACAATCCATTCTCTAGTACAAAACTCCTGGAAGACATTTCCTTTGTACTCACCTCCATTGTCTAACCAAAGAACCTTTATCTTCTTTCCTATTGAATTCTCCACAAGAGCCTTGAACTCTTGGAATCGACAAAAAACCTCATCCTTGGTCTTCAAGAACTATATCCAGGTCTTTCTAGAGAAATCATCAATAAAAGTAACATAGTACTCATATCCTCTAAGAGATTTCATCGACATTGGTCCACAAACATCTGAATGTACTAGATCAAGAACACCCTTAGATCTGGTGTCACTCCTTGGAAAAGATGCTTTCACGAACTTCCCCAACACACATCCCTTACATACATCATCATGCTCTGTGCTCACCTCTGGAACACCTGTCATCGTCTCACGAAGCAATCTAAGTGCTCCATGATGAATATGACCCATCCTCCTATGCCATAGCTCTCCAAGATCTCTAGGATTACTGTTGCTCATGAGTGCCTTAGGAGTATCAAACTATAATCTATAAAGGTGACCACTCCTAACTCCAATGGTTATGGGTGATTTCAAATCCTTCTGTTTAATCAACACATTTGTCCCTCTAAAGAGTACATTATACCCCCTATCCTGAAGAACAGATATAGAAATCAAATTCATACCTAAGCTGGGCACATACAACACATCATGAAGTGGAATTGTCTTTCCATTCTCCCTCTGAAATTGAATAGTCCCTTTCCCAACTGGGTTGAGTTTGGACAAGTTTCCCATAGAAATCTAGATGTTGGTGTCCTCCTCCTTGTAATTGGAGAAGTACTCTTTAACTCTTGTCATATGAAATGACACCCCACTATCTATATACCAAACACACTATGACGTTGAGCTAATCATACAAGCTATGAGTGCAAACTCATCTTCCATTCTACTGGAGAGTTCTTCTGCACTTGCTAAAGTTGCCACCTGCTTCTTACCCTTCTTCCTCTCTGGGCAATCACTGACATAGTGGCCAAACTCATGACATCCAAAGCACTTGACCTTAGAAATGTCCTTCTTCTTCTTCTCACTTTGTGAATTTGATCCTTTGCTAGATCCCTTCTTTTCTTTCCCTTTACCCACTAGGGCAACGTTCCCTTGTTCCACCTCACCTTTCTGACTCTTGTTGGCCCCATTGACAAGAATTAGTCTAACTTTCTCCTGAGTGAAATTAGTCCATAGTTGATCCCAACTCAGTAAAGTATCTCGTCCACTGATAACTTGAGCAAAGACACTCCATTGTTTAGTAAACTCATTTAGGGCTATTCTCACTAGCTCATCATCACTAGGACTATCTCCAATAGCTACTACCTCATCCTTGACAAGTTTGAGCCTAGTAAGGTAACTTGTGACATCTTCTCCTTGGTTCATCTGAGTATTCTTTAGCTTCTCTCTAAGAATCAACTTCCTGTTGGTGGTAGCATTCTAGTATAGATTCAAAATAGCGTCCCACATCTTCTTTGCTGTATCTATCTCTGCAATATGTGGAACAATATGATCCTTGACACCATCAAGGATAATCCTCCTCGCCTTGGCATCATCCTCCTTATGTGTTGCAAGCTATGTTGCATCCATTGGTATAGGTACAACACTGGTAGCATGATTCTTGATACCATTCTCTTCCAACAATAAAGAAATTTTGGCCTTCTAGACACCAAAATTCGAGGCACCATCCAATCTATCCTGATCTCTCAAACCAGTTGAAGCCATCTCAAAGGTTTAAAGCAATAGTAAATCTAAAGAGATCAAAATATTTCTTTCCTAGGGAAAAACTCTTCTACCTTTAATAATGCTCTGATACCATGTGAAAATTAACTATTGCAGTCACTGATTATTAATCTCCTATCGTAAATGATTACTAAACTACTGAAAACAAATTCTCAACTAATATTGAAAAATAACACAACTGCAACTTCACTTATAAAATACAGAAAGAAATGCGCAACACAATGAACACAATATGTTTGGACAAATTGTCCCCGGAAAACCCCCTAAGGGAAAACTAGTTCTACAGATGAGGAATTATATTACACTTCAGCAAATCAAGAGATACAAAATTCCTTGCCTGTCACTGGCAGAACTCCGACAACCTCCTAATTTCTTCTACTGATATTCCCCTATGCTATTCCCACGCTAACATTGCAAGATTGTTTGCTAACACTTCAAATGTTTCTCCAAACTTCGTCTCATGTTCTTCCAAATGCCCCCCTAACCTCCTTTTATACTACTCTTGTTGGTAAACCAATGGCCAAGATCGATTTACAATCGACGGACAAGATTAAAACAACTTAACAAATATTTAGTTGGTTTCTAGTTGTTTCCAAAAGTGGTCAATTATTTAACAAATATTTGTCTCTAACCTAACCAATTAGTTAGCAAAACAATTACTTGCTAAATAATAATAAATGGATGAACAACTGTCCAAAGCTAACTACACTAACAAAACTATCTAAAAGAAATCTTTAAGAATTTATTTTTAAAAAATCATAAGTAATGCCACACCTAATATAATACTCAAATTTTCCATTAAATAGTATAACTAATATCATATTCTAGATAAACAATCCCTTAATAAGTTAATAATTAGAATAATAAATTACGATTGAAAGATAAATTGTATGATAAATTGTGAGATGTAACCCAAATATTATTCATAAAAAGGTATGTTGCATAATCTATAACTATAAAATATTGAAACTCTAAATGGCCCATATCCAATAGAGAAAAACGAAACGCTAGAGGCTGTATTCCTTATTCCATTTCAAAAGTAAGTTAAAATAAACAATTTGGTTAAGCTAACATGCCTTCTTCACCTCATAAACATATACAAGTTTGTTTCCAGAAAATTTGAAGTGCTAAAACTTTCTTCATGGCAGCAAACTTTTTACATACGGCAATCCTTCCAAAATGAAGACTCAATTATATGGGAACCTATATGAAGATGATGGACAGATGAAAAGTGATGACTTCATTCCTTCTCCACGCTCTCACCATACTCCATCCACATCTGCAACAACAATTGCCGCTCCACCTGTTCAACTTCAATCCATTCGAAGAAGCCACTATCTGAATCGTACTGATCATAATCATTCACTGAAGGCGTACATGAAATACCCAGTTCATCATCACTCACACCAAACAAATAATCAAGCTCAACATTAAAACTACAACTTTTATATTCCCTATTAGACTCTAATTCATCGGACACATTAATACTACTGTTTCCTGTATCATCAGTACGGGATGGACTTGGAGATATTTGATCTTCGTCTAATATTTTCATAATATCCCACACCATCTCTTCGTCTATCTCTTCAACATCCCAACTCAACTCCTCATTATCCATCTTACTCGTGATCTCACACACATTTATATCCTTGCGAAGCCTCTTTGTTGCGCTGGATTCTGCTTCGTCATAGAACCTCCCGCTTTCATCGCTCTCCTCAATCCTCTCACGTTTTAATGCAGCGTGCTTTTCCATTGAATTCAAAGAAAACTAATACAATGTACTCTGCTTTGGGGCGCAATGAAATGGAATAGCAGACCGGTGGAGTTAATATATAAAATCAGGTGGAGAAATGACGAAACGATGGAAAACCTTTGTGGGCAAAATAGAAGAATGGGTTCGGGCTTCTCGATGTAAGGATCCAGAAGAGTTTGAAATTATGGGATGAGATAACAAGGAACTTTGGCAAAGGAAATCCGATTGCGCGTAAACATCAGAGAATGTTGATGATGATGTCTACAATGCAATTCCATTTGTCTTGATTGCAATTGTGTTTTCGAGGGGCCCGTGAGTACGGCTGGACGCCGGTTGTTGTCTGTGTTTCAGCGTAGGCAACAATGTGAAACGGGCCGCAATAAATCAGTCATTTTTTGATGTTTTACCGAGCAATGTCATGTTTGAAACAGTACGCTATATCGAATTTCGTGTCTTGAGCGCGTAGCTTTTAATGCTCCACGAGATATAATATAAATATGGTTTTCCCCCAATATGGTTGTCGGTAAGCCAGGGAGAATGTAGAATGTGAACGCTTTTTTCAGATTATTCCTAGGTAGCAGAAACAAATACTACAAACGCACTTATCGTTTCTTTTCGGATTAAAATATCGCACAGACGTTTCTAAAACAAGTTGTTTGTTTTTCTTTCTGACCACTAGATTGCATAGTCTAGGACGCTATTTATTAATATAATTATTTTAGTGTAACTTGTTTCTAACTGCCCCAAGAAGAACCTAACCTATTATAAATAAACCAGAGTAATCTCATTGAATTGTCATCTAAGGATAAAAAATAAAGGAATATTTTCTTATGCTTGAATATAAATAATTTGTTTATTGTTATTGTTTAATAATATGACTTTTCTTTTAGTTCTATATGTATATAAATATAAACTAGTTAACTTTATCGAGCAAACACAATCTTAAATGATATTTAGAAAATTTAAATATATATTAATAATTTTTTTAATTTAGTATTCTTATTTAGCAAAGCAGGATAGGGCCTAAACACTTAACAAAAACTTAATATCAAGTCTTATGGGTCAAAAATTAAAGGTTCTAAAGAAGTGATACCTTACGAACCAGTACAAAAGTAACAACTAGAACTAAAAACAAACAAAAATAAGAGATAACTAAGCTGGAATACTCCAAGACCCACGAACAAGAGACACTCTAGGAACCAACACAAACCAACAAACCAATAGAGACCTGTCAAAATCAACCAACACGGATGATAACAACAACCACCCTCATCACAACCCATCTACTTTCTCGGCTCCTTGAGTTTCTTCATAATGCAAGGATTCTTTGAGGGGCAATAAGAAGCAACATCCCTTAGGCCAACATCTGATTTACAAATAATCAGAAGACCTTCATCTTTACCACCAACCTTCTTTCTCAATTTTATCTTTAGCTTTCTTTCCTCAAGCTCCCCTTAAATTACACCAATCCTCTCCTCCATCCTATCTTGGGGTTCTCTTTGTTGGAAAGAAAGGTCTTCAAAATCTTGCCCCAACTTATCTTGAGATCTCTTAATTGATGCTAGGAAAATGATAATGTCATTCCTCTCCTCCATCCTATCTTGGGGTTCTCTTTGTTGGAAAGAAAGGTCTTCAAAATCTTGCCCCAACTTATCTTGAGATCTCTTAATTGATGCAAGGTGATGAGCCATCAAAGTTTAATTTGATCCAACCAAGATCAAAGGGGTCCATTTTATGTTTTTTCTTATCCCAACTATGGGGGATTTGTAATTTTTGAAGTTACTTGTACAAGAATCTAGCTTGTTGCAATATCCCATTCAAATGACCCTGGATGAAAACCAAGCCTTGAAAGGTGAATAATCATCATGTTTTTCTAGATGCTATGAATGAAGTCATGGAAACTTGGATTAGCATTTTTTATTTTATCTCTAAAAAATTGATTATTTCTTTCTTTCCAAAGATACCAACTACCATAGAGAAGAGAGTACCACTAGGTTTCTTTTGTAAAGGAATAGTTAGTGAGGGCAATCTAGGAGCTAGTCACTTGTTTGGGGTCATTATCCAACATCAATGATAATTAAATAGGTCTAGAGTATGTTTCCTAATACTCCAAGAAAAATTACACATGAAAAAATCATGTGAAATAGTTTCTCCATCCTTTTCACATTAAAAAAAACCTATATAGTAAATGGAATCCTCTTTTTTGTGGGTTCTCTAATTTGATGATTTTTCCATGATAGAGCATTCACTACAAAAAAAAAAATTGTGAACAAGATTCATCTATCATATCCTTCCCTAGTCAAGCCCTTGAGGCCATTTGGACGTGAGAAGGTCAAAACTCATTTTCACAGCATGGTCTGCTAAAAGGGAATTCCTCCATATCATGTTACTATTTTCATCCAATCCGTTGAACCTAAGGGAAGAGAGTGTGAATGATTTTTTTAAAAAGCCACTTTAAGACCACTAATAAATCATTATTGTTGATCTTCCATCTAAGTGAAGCAATTGAAGAATCCCACTAATGAATGACTCTATTTTCCAATCTCTCAAATACCACATTCTTAATGTTAGAAAAAATAAGTGAAATACTAGAGGAGGTTGGTTGGCCCATGGATCCAACAATAAATTTTTATAATTACCATTTCTAATAGTCTAGAAACAACCTTGGGTTAATAGAAGAACTATTTTTTGAAGATTATTCTAGATATTGGAGCCTATTATGAGATTTTTTTAAAGAAGGATAAATAACTCTTGCCATTGTGTAGATATTTATCCCTCATGATTTTGGTCTATTCAACTTTGACCCGCCTCACAATAGGTGTATCATAGTCATGCACTAGGCCTTGCTGAGGAATAATATATTCAAACTAAGGACCATTTCTCCCACTATGAGGTGCATTTAATCTTATCAACCCAGGGACATATACTTGAAATGGTCAGCACAGTATGTGCACTAGGTCTTTTAATGAGTCACTAAGCTTATGCTACAGGAAAGTAAAAATGCAAGGAAAAGAACTTACACTATTGTTGTAGGAAACTAACACAATTAACTCTATGAATACTGGAACTACAATAAAAAGATAACAAATATTCCAACTTGGCTCATCCACTAAAACTATTCTCACATATGCTGCAAGAACATTCACAAAGTGTGATGCTATAGGAAGGAACTCACAACTTCTAACTAAGATTCTATGAATGCTTGGAAATTAATCTATTATATCATAATTTAATCCACCTTCCAAGTGGGCCCCCTTGGTTGGCTTCTCTAAACTACTAAAACAATTTATGAAAGCCAAAAACTATTTCATTCAATTTAGAAATTCATTACATAACACAGGACTGTAAAAAAACAACAGTAAAAGTTAACAACTTGTTCTTAGAAAATATTTCTTCTAACTAGTTGTAAAAACTTAGCACACTTGGGTCGATTCCTATATATATAGGAAATCACCATTTATTCCATAACAAAAAAGTAAATGACCTAGCTTAAAATCTGCAAGAGAGAGAGAAAATAGGAAGATAACAACTAAAGGCGGGAAGAAGGAATAACGGCTTAAGGCAGGAATAATAAAGTTTGAACATCTGCTCGCCATAGAGTAAATGCAAAGAAGGTAATAAGTCTTCATAGCTCCTCCTTACTTAATGCCATGTCTTCTGGAACTGTTACAACTTCGTCCACCATGGTTGCTCCTTGGCGTTCTCTTCTCCTTGAATGTTATGCACGCTTAGCTTTTGAATTTCTCCAATCATCTTGCTGTCTTCTTTAACATGTTAGTTATAACACAAAACATGTTTGCAAACAAACATTTATCAGATTAAATTCAAATATAAGAACACACATTTTGATAACTATATGAAATACTGCATACTATATATAATATTAGCAAAAGATGGCATAGTTTCTACCCCATAGGTTTATCATAGGTTCGGTAATCATAGGTCCACAAATGTTTTAACAAAGTATCAAAAAAGTACATTAAACATCATAAATTAAAGGCAAATTTTGGTCTCATCGTTTGCCCCCTTCCAAACTAATGCTTGTCCGAGTCAAGCATTGCACTTGTTTGTAAGTGACCTGAACTCTCCAATTTATATTCTTCCCTTTTTGTTACTCTTAAAAGTGTAGTAAAATCCTTTGGTTCTCTCCCACACTTCTCTCTTGTGATCTTCTTCCGATTTGTCAAGTCTATCAACATTAATGTCATACAGGGGCCACAAGAACATTGGAGGCAACATTGTTAAGGGACACCACAACTCTGGTTTGGGTTGCTTCCCTAATTCTAAATATTTTGACCTTAATAGGGTTGTGTGGTTCTAACTTCTTAAGAGATTCAAGTAGTCTGGCCCACCTACTCCTAGCATTGGTCATGGCTCCCTGAAATGCAAAGTAGGAAAAAATTTCATATTCAGCATAAACCTTAGTTCTAGTAGCAAAGATATTCTCCCTCACTTCTGGATTCCTCTTTCCATAGGTCAATGTGAACCAATCCCTAAGCATTTCATCTGGCTTACTACTTTCTGCTCTTAAAGGTAAAGGTTTTGTTCTTTCCTTATCCTTGTAGTTATTCAACTACCTACCATAATTTGATTCATTGGACATCCATGACATGAAGGCTTTAGATGTACATCTCCTATGTAAATCAAGGGATTCCATTCAGTCTCTGAAGGAATAACAAAATTATGAATATATAATTCACACAATAAGTTATGCTGCCATGGTGGCAGAGTCTGATACAGTCCATAAAATTCCTGTGCTGATTTAAACTCTACATTCACATTCTTGAGGGTTAACATTAATTGAAACAAAAGAAATTTATCTTTCAAGTAGAGAGCATAAACTGTAGGTGGTGGCCTACAAGCGAGGGCCTCATCAGCTAGCTTAAGAGCATGGTCCATGCGCTGTTTTTGGATTTCTAGCTATTCCTTTAGTTCTACAATTTTCTCATTTTGAGATACTATAATATTATTCATCTTTTTCTCTTCTTGGTTCCACAATGCCTCAACAAACAAATACTATCCATACAATTGAAAGAGGAGTTTTTGCAGTGTGACAATGTTGTGGTCTTCTTCATGATTCCTTTTCCTCTTCTTTATTCCAGCCATAGATGTTCTGTTAAACCAGTGATCCATGTTGATATATGTGTAACTAAGGCAATGTTTGGATCAACATATTCAGTAACTATCTCATCCCTATATTTGGAGGTGCCTGGTAAGTCTCCTAGGGTATCATCTAGATTTTCTTTAATTTCTTCCCTACACTCTTCAGTAGGATTATCAAGAGTGCTTGTAATCTCAAGATGAGGGGGAGAAAGATTAAAAAAAAATTGCATAGGGAATTCCCTAGTGGATGTTTTAGACAGAATAGGATCCTTAGAAACTTGCCCTCTCATTCTAGGGCTTCTCGTTACAAGGGTTTCTTCCTATGTTACAACCTTTAGCCTACTTTTCCCTTTGGGTGTTTCCGCTACAGGGGTAGTTGTTGTAGGACCCTTCTTTGTTCTCTTCTTATTTACAATTTTAGGGCTTGGTTCTTGTTGAATAGAAATTTCTTCTGGCAGTTTTTGTTTCCTCTTAACTTTACTAGTAGCAAGTTTACAAATTCCTATACAGGTGGAGGCACATTGTCTTGAATAGTTCCTTGTTCATTTCCTTGAGTCCTTGCAGTCTCAACCTCTTGAATGTTTTGTTCGGCAGGCTCACTAGTGGGAGCTACATTTTCCTCACTATGTTGCTCACTAGGGCCAGCTTGGGGTTGTAAGGTTTTAAGTTGCACAAATTCATCCCATGTCAAAGGGGATACATCCCTAAGTGACTGCTCTATTAACAATTTAATTAAAGCATGATGAGTAATAGAATTTTCTTTTCCTTTCTGAGTTTCTTTCACACTAATGCAAAGCATATTATACAAGAAATTTAGAATATTCACAGCAAGACAACTAAGTAGCTTGAAATGATGTGCATGTAGGTATGAAAATCTACCTTAGCATGTAAAATACCTGATTATGTGCATGGCTAATTTATTCTATGGTGGCGGCAATGACATTCTCTTGCATCCTTGTTTTGTGACGTCCAATTGAGGATCAAGTGGCCTAGTAAATTGGGCTCTTGCTGACTAAGCATCATGCGCACTAGGGTAGTGTTCTCCCACCTTAGGTAACCCAGTTACTTTAGCAATACGTTTCTCTATTGCAACTACTATTAAGCCCCAAACAAAAGCCTCTCCCTCTTTGAATGTCATTGTAAATTCTACAACCGCCACTTCATCATATGCGATTATGCTCAAGAAATACCCTAGCCATCCACATGCATTGAACCTTCTTATAGTTTCTACATCCAAGAGCAACAAAGTGTTCTCTAAAGCTCTCTCCTTTGCAACTGCCCACTCATTTCCTTAACACTTCCTCTATTTTCTCTATTTTATCCCTTTTTGGATTCAAGCTTCAAACTGTTGTGTTATAGATTGTAATGGGCACCCCTGAATGTCCCAAAAACTAAACCAAATTGCTGAAAGGAATTACGTCAAATAGTTTGCATTCAACCTCTTATTTCTTCGTTTAATGTTTTAAACCCCTTATAACTCCAGAAATCAAACGTTTATTTGTTTGTTGTGTTTTGTGCATGGAATTGGTATCATACAACATAAACAAGAAAGAACTACAATAATATGCAAAGTGGAAATGAACTGCTGCCAATAAAATGTTATTTTTAGAATTCATAAAATCAAATACATGGCAGATTTATCAACTCACTAATTACTTCAGCATTATTGACATAATATCCAGCGCATGCTTTCGAACTTGTTGCTATAGTACTTTTTCCTTCAATCAGTCCACTACCTTCATAATATCATTCCCTCAAAGCAGCATGAGCGTCGGACAAGTAGTGAAGAAGATATGAGCAAAATACCAAATCTGCTTGTAGCCGAAAATGCAACTAAACTGCCTGATAATGAAGCCGATAACAAAGAATTCCAAAGTCCAAACCCCAAGGGAATGACATCTAGAATGTTACAAGAGAGGATAAACGTCCTCAAATGCCAAGAACAAAGTTGCAACTCACACACCAATTTCTTCTCATATTCAACCTGCCTAATGAAGCCACAAATGCTTCCTTTTATTCTATTTCCAAGGGTCCGCTCAACTCATCTGGGCAATGTGGGATAAAAGATGTGTAATATATAAAAAATATATTAAAATACCCCTTATGTCTCTGTTGGGTACACATCACTATAAAATAAATATTAAAGTAACACTTTAATATTTTACAATTAAATTAGACGTTACTTTAATAAAACTTCAGGCATTAAAATGTATTAGCAATTGGACTCGAAATAATGCGAGTGATAGCTCATTGGAAAGCGCTCACCAAGGAGTATCGAATCCAATCACCAAAATTGACCTGCACTGTGTCCTTTAGACTTACTAAAAATAGTAAGTAGCCTGAAACTGAGTAAATCAACTTCATTTTGGCCCAAACTAGAAATGATTAGGCCAAAACACTCCAGGATCCCATTAAACCCTTCGTTAGCCCTCGGGACCATGTAGAATAAGGCTAATGCACACACACTTGGTCAATTGCTAAAATGGGGACATTACAGTCCGCCCCCCTTGAAATTGCTTGTCCTCAAGCAATCTCAGTCCAGCCTGCTGAATAACCTACTCACTCTCCCATGTAGAATCTTCCTCCGGCAGGTCTTTCCATCTGACCAAATACTCCTTCACTATCCTGTTTCTAAGCTTCCTCTCTCTAGTGTCTAGAATAGCCTCGGGTACTAACACAAGCTTCCCCTCCTCATCCAAAGGGGGTAAATTTGCAGAAGGCACTACACTCTAACCAATGGATTTCTTAAGCCTAGACACATGAAACACATTGTGCACTCGATTGCCCTCTGGAAGCTCAAGCTCATAGGCGACTTTGCCCACTTTGCGAATCACCCTATAGGGACCATAAAATCTAGGTTTCAACTTTTCAGCTCCACTCTTCTTGAGCGATGACTGTCTATATGGTTGTAGCCTCAAGTAAACCATATCCCCTACCTCGAAGCTACGCTCTATTTGGTGCTGATTAGCATACAATTTCTGTTGATTCTGGGTTTGTTGTATATTCTCTTTGAGCACTTTCAGGATGTCCTAACTATCTTGCAATAAGTTTTTGGCTTTGGGCACTCTATTGTCCCCCAAAACTAAATCCATGAAGCTAGGTGCTTCATAACCATAGAGTGCCATGAAAGGAGTCATCTTGATGGACATATGATAAGTGGTGTTATAACAATACTCTCCCATATGCAACCATCTGATCCAAGCCTTTTGTTGTGTAGTTACATAGTTCCTCAAATATCCTTCCGCCCATTTATTCACAATCTTTATTTGCCCATCTATTTATGGATGATAACTAGTGCTAGGTGTAAGATCTGTACCACACAACCTAAACAACTCTTGCCAAAAAACACTCATAAACTTACTATCTCAGTTATTGACACTGAATCTGGGTAGCTCATGTAACCTGAATATCTCTCTAAAGAAAAGATTTGCCACCTGTGCTGCTGTGTAAGTAGATGGAATAGAAAAGAAGTGAGCAAACTTCGTCAAGCGGTCCACCACACATAGATGCAATCCCTTCCCTACACTCGTGGTAATCCAGTGATGAAGTCCATCGAAATACTTTCCCATTTCTTATCAGGAATGGGCAAGGGTTGTAATAAACCTGCAGGAAATGTGTGCTCTCCCTTATTCTATTGACAAACCACACACTCCCTGACATACCTCTGAACATCATCCTTGAGCCCTTTCCATGAAAACTGCTCTCGGATCTGCCTATAGGTCTCAAAGACCCCCGAATGTCTAGCTGTGGGTGCATCATGAAATGCCTTCAATATCGCCTCTCTCAAATGTGATGACGGAATCAAATAAACCCTGTCCTGAACTCTGATCAATCCATCTATCACCTCATAGTGATCATCCTGTATGGTACCTGAAATCAATCCAGAAGCCCAAGCATCTTCGACATACTCTATTATAATCTGATCTCTCCAATCTCCTGAAATCTCTGCTAGAGCACATAAGTGAGGTCTCTGAGATAAGGCATCAGCCACCACATTTTTCTTACCTTTGACAAACTCTATGTCAAAGTCATAAGCCTGCAATTTAGTCACCCATTTTTATTGCCGGTCATTAAGATCACGCTGGCTCATGAAGTATTTAATACTATTGTGATCAGTCTTAATCAAAAAACGTCCACCTCCAAATATGATCAAAATTTGGCCAATGTATGCATTATGGCCAACATCTCCCGGTCATAGATAGAATAACTTTTCTCAACTCCCCGAAGCTTCCTACTCTCGAATGCAATGGGCTGCTTCTCCTGCATCAATACTGCTCCAATCCCATCACCTGATGCATCACAATGAAGCTCGAAAGGCTTCATGAAATCCGGTAGAGCTAGAACTAGACATGAAGACATTACTTGCTTGAAATGCTCAAAACACCTCCATGTTGCCCTTGTCCACATGAAGGCTCCTTTCCTGGTAAGATCTGTCAAGGGTGTACCAATCTGTGAGAATCCCTTAACAAACCTCCTATAAAAACCACATAAACCAAAGAATCCCTTAAGCTGTGTAAAGTTTGTGGGAGTAGGCCACTCTACAATAGCTCTAATCTTTTTGGGATCAACCCGAATGCCATCTGCACTAATGATATGCCCAAGGTAAAGGAGCTCAGTCATGCCAAACTCATATTTAGATTCCTTAGCATACAATGACTCTCTCTCTAGAATAGATAACACCTCCTCCAGATGATGTAAGTGCTCCTCCTAGGTCTTACTGAAGACCAAGATGTCATCAAAGAAGATCAAGACAAATCTCCTCAGCTGCTTCCTGAATACCTGGTTCATACAACTTTGAAATGTAGTAGGTGCATTGGTTAGACCAAATGGCATAACCATGAACTCAAAGTGGCCATAGTGACATCGAAAGGTTGTTTTCTCAATGTCCTTTGCTCTCATCCTGATCTGATGATATCCGGATCACAAATCAATTTTGGTGAAGAAGCATGCCCCATGCAACTCATCAATCAGCTCATCAATCTTAGGAATGGGATACCTATTTTTAATTTTTTTCTTATTCAGTGCCCTGTAATCGATGCACATGCGCATCGTCCCATCCTTCTTCTTTACCAATACTACTGCTGAAGCAAAGGGGCTCTTACTGGGCCTGATATGCCCCATCTCCAAAAAATCCTTAATCGCCTTCTTTATCTCATCCTTGTGTTTCTTAGGATGATGATAGGGAGTAATCATAACTGGTTTGGCTCCCTCCTCGAGCTCAATAACATGTTCCATCCCTCTGTCAGGAGGAACCCCATGAGGAATATCGCTAAATACTTTAGCGTGTCTATCGAGTATCTTCTGGATATCTGGTGGATGACTCTTTTCTTGTGGCTCTGGTGAAGTTGGCATAATGTAGCACTCTACCGCCCACTCTATGTCATCATGACGAAAAGGTCTCTGAATTATCCTCAAGGACACTACTCTGCAACCTCCATCTGAAAGTCCTCTAAGTACCACAGTTCTGCCCTCATGCTGGAATCTCATCTCCAATTTCGCTAGATTGAGTGTGAACTCAACTAGTGAAGCCATCCATGTCATGCCGAGGATGACATCATAATCTCCCATGTCCACAACATAGAACTCATCCTCCAACTCGTAGCCATCTCCAAACCTGATGCAAAGATTAGATATCTTCCTAGTGCATAATAACTTATCACCTTAGCCACCATGACTAAACCCATCATGCTCCCCTATCTATAACCCTCTCCTGGCTACCAACTGTGCATCTATGAAGTTATGTGTAGCCCCAGTGTCAATAAGAGATATCACTTTCTGCCCCTGGATAGTACACCTGACCTTAAATGTGATTGCCTTTTGGGCCCCTGTCAAGCGTGCCAACGATCTATCATCCTTAGGAATGTTGCTCTCCTCTATAGTGTTACCCTCATCTGAATCGGAGTGTTGATCCTCCCCTTCTGACTCTGACTCTTCTGCTGAAAAATACTCCATTTGATTTGCCTTAGCCTTGAGAGAACATTTATGAGATAAGTCCCGAGGCTCTCTACAATGGAAGCATAGCTTCTTCTTTCGAAGTTCATTCAAGGTTTCATTGTCTAGTCCTTTTGATCCTTCTTTGGGTTTGCTATACTCTTTCTGAGATGGTTTTTTTTCTTTGTCCTTGCGGTAGGAAGAATCTGTTGAATGGTTTTTTCCTTTGTATACCGAAGGGGCTAAATCTCGTGCCTTTTTAGTTGCTTCAGCTAAGGTGAGTGGATCATGTCCCTTCACCTAACCTCATAATGGATCAGCAAGACCATCACAAAATAACACCACCAATATCCTAGGAGAGATATCGGTAACAAGTACAGACAAGCGCTGAAACTTGGCAATGTAAGCATCCATAGAACCTGACTATTTTAACTGTGCTAGCTCCTTGAAATGTAACTCAGGATCCTTAGTGTCAAATCTCTCAATCAATGTTTTGGTGAATTCCTCATAGGATGTAATCTGATTATGCCTCAAAGTCATCATGCCATGATGCCACCATTCATGTGCAATGCCATCCAAGTGCATAGCCACATACTTGATAGCCTCCTCCTCAGGCATAGGATTTAGCTGCAAGTATGTATCTACCTTCTGCACCCAAGCTTGTGCAGTCATCTTCCCTGAAGCATCATAATAAGGTAAAGAAAGTTTTTCGACTTTCTTCCTCAGCTCAAAGTTTTGATTCCTCCCTCCTGCTTTAGGCATGTGTCTCATCCTCAAATCCATATAATCTTTAAGAGAAATATTGGCCTGAAACTTCAGTCCACTAGCCTCCCAGTCCCTCCTGAACTGATCCTATAACTCGGTAATCTGCGGTTTGTTTACTGGTTGAACCAGATCTCTGGGTGGGAAAGTGGGTAGAAGAGGTCTCGAGCTCGCAGTCCGTGTTGGGCGTGCAACGTGTCTAAAGTTATCAGCCTCATTCCCATTATTGTCGTGTCCATTATTACCATTAATGTTATTCTCAGGACCATTGTTGTTTCCTTGGCCTCCATGGTTATTGTTTCCCCCATTGTTATTTTTTCCCTCGTTGTTATTGTTTTTGTTGTTGGCATCATCTGGATTAATATTGATACCCATCTGTCTAGCCATGAGCTGCAACATTATGTCCATTCGCCTATTCTGCTCCTACTGCATACGCTGCCCCTGCTCTAATGTATCCAGTAACTGTCTGAATAGTACCTCCCCCTAATCTGGACTAGCATTTTTGCCTCCGCCTAATCCTGTATTCCTGTCATCTCGATCACTAATATTATTGTCCTAATCAAAGAATATCTCCTCTGTGTCTGTATGGTTGGATTCAATGTCCACCTGCACGAACGTACTAGACTGTTTGCTTTGCAAGTCTGAAATCCTATTTTTTCTTGCTCTGGTATAGCAAAAATTATAAGACCCCTGTCGCATGCTCAAACATAAATGCTTAGCCTTTTTTTTTTACTTATTTTTAATTTTAGTGTTTTGACATTTCATCAAACACTTTTTCCCTCTATCTGGCTGTTCCAAATTCCCTATAAGACCTCCACAGGATTACATGACTTATAGCTCAGATACCATTGTAATGGGCACCCCTGAATGTCCCAAAAATTAAACCAAATTGCTGAAAGGAATTATGTCAAACAGTTTGCATTCAACCTCTTATTTCTCTGTTTAATGTTTTAAACCCCTTATAACTCCAGAAATCAAACGTTTATTTGTTTGTTGTGTTTTGTGCATGGAATTGGTATCATACAACATAAACAAGAAATAACTACAATAATATGAAAAGTGGAAATGAACTGCTGCCAATAAAATGTTATTTTTAGAATTCATAAAATCAAATACATGGCAGATTTATCAACTCACTAATTACTTCAGCATTGTTGACATAATACTCCAACGCATGCTTTCAAACTTTCTGCTATAGTACTTTGTCCTTCAATCAGTCCACTACCTTCATAATATCATTCTCTCAAAGCGACATAAGCGTCGGACAAGTGGTGAAGAAGATATGAGCAAAATACCAAATCTGTCTGTAGCCGAAAATGCAACTAAACTGCCTGATAATGAAGCCGATAACAAACAATTCCAAAGGCCAAACCCCAAGGGAATGACATCTAGAATGTTACAAGAGAGGATAAACATCCTCAAATGCCAAGAATAGAGTTGCAACTCAAACACCAATTTATTCTCATATTCAACCTGCCTAATGAAGCCACAAATACTTCCTTTTATTCTATTTTCAAGGGTCCACTCAACTCATATGGGCAATGTGGGATAAAAGATGTGTAATATATAAAACATATATTAAAATACCCCTTATGTCTCCCTTGGGTACACATCACCATAAAATAAATATTAAAGTAACACTTTAATATTTTATAATTAAATTAGATGTTACTTTAATAAAACTTCAGGCATTAAAATGTATTAGCAATCGGACTCCGAATAATGCGAGTGATAGCTCATCAGAAAGCTCTCACCAAGGAGTATCGAATCCAATCACCAAAATTGACCTGCACTGTGTCTTGTCGACTTACTAAAAATAGTAAGTATGCCTGAAACTAAGTAAATCAACTTCATTTTGGCCCAAACTGGAAATGACTAGGCCAAAACACTCCAAGATCCCATTAAACCCTTTGTTAGCTCTCGAGACCATGTAGAACAAGGCTGACGCACACACACTTGGTCAACTGCTAAAATGGGGACATTACATAGATTCAGACTCATCACACTTCTTTGTTTTAGGAAGCAATTAATTGTCATAAAAAATTGCTATGCACAATAATTAAGTTTTGAATGAAGGTAAATCTTAAATTTGTGTGAGAATTGTCCAGAAATAGGGTTTAGATGATGAAAAAAATTAAACATAGGTCACATCACAGCTTGACATAGAAAATCATTCAAAAATAGGAAGTACAACACCTCACTTTGCATACTTATGGCAATAAATCTTTATTAATGAAGGGTAATGTGAAGATTTAGAAAATCATCATGAATAAATAGACATGCCTTTGGATATTGTGACCTTCCTTGCCCCCTGCTAAATTTAGACAAGTGTCCTCACTTGTCAAACCCGATATGGGTAATGTACTGGCATAACAAAACCATCATATAAATTATGTAGTATTAAATATAATTACCAATATCTCTAGACTATAAATGAAATATAATTTGAAAATGTTATAACTATCAATTTGATTGTTGCATATATCGAAAGGTGGCAGAAATAATATCAGTGGCAGCATCCATCAGCATTTCGTAGAATTTTATTGAAAGCATGGAAAATTTGATGACATGGAAAGTGGGTGGATGGAAGATAAAGAAACGAGATGAGGTGGATGGGTAGAAGGTAAAGAGATGAGATGGAAAGAAAAAATGAACAGAAAAATGAACTTTATGAGAACATAAAGTCATTATTATGAGCATGCACACAAAAAAAACTAATGTTGAAGAGCAGTAGTCAGAAGGTTGATACCTTCGGCTGTAGGAAGAGTTATTTGAGTTGTATTTGAATCTAACTATTGGAACTATTGCATGAAATCTGCTTTTGTTTGTTGTTGTTTGTATAATCTGAGTCTGTGACCATTGACTAACAATTTGAAAGGTATCAGATCGATGGTGGTTAGTTGAACAGTTCCATTATCAAAGACATGACTAATTTCATATGGTCCTAGCCATCTTGTTTGCAGCTTCCCTGGCATATCCTTGAATCGGGAATCATATAACAATGCCCAATCACAAACTTGAAATTGTTTATTGATAATATGAGAATCATGGGTATGTGCAGGATCATGGTCAACCAAACTATGACTTTAAGTGGCAGTGAAAAATTAACAAATCAGGGTTATGTCAACTTGACACATAATTTTAAAGTGGTTATGGACTTTATATCAAAAAGTTGTAAGAAAATAATCTATAGGAAATTGAATGTAGTTTCTAAACTACTAGGCCTTATCAGGAGAAAAAAATAATTGATTAGTCAAAAGTTTGAATTTTAAAGCAGTACTACGAAAATTTCAGGGCAAAAATAAAAAGTAGGTGTATGTCTGACCACCTGAATGAAAATCAAATGATAATATTTTTTTAATATAATTATAGATATGAAAAGTAGATTTATGCCCGGATCTGATGTATATTCTTTGGTATTTTTTTCCAAATAAATAATTAAATATGAATTTTCTACCAAAACTTTTTTGAAAAAAAAAAGTTTCGTGTCTGACCACATTAATTAATAGAAAATTTTACCAAATTTAATTTATTTGTTTTTTCTTATACTAAGCAAAGCATAGAATGTGACGCAACTTTTAGATTTAAAAAATGTTATACCGTTTGAAAGTTATAGCTATTTTTAAATCAGTATGTCAATCAACACTTTACAATAATCTTCATTGATAATTAACTAATAAATACTTATCAAACTCAGAATTTGATAGAAATTATATTGATGGAATCTCGAGAGCAATATTAAAGAAGCTTTTTCGTTTCATTCAATTTCGATAAAAATAACATTGTCAAATGGCTACCCGAAGTCTGAGTATCACTAAAATCCTATTCAAACACATCTTTTGGGTTGACCAAGAAGGGTTGGTAAATACCAAGCCTAATTGGATATCTGATTTCAAATTAGATCTCCGATTTGAAATCAGATATCCAATATGGCTCAGTGAACTTTATGAGAAATTTGAAATCCCAACCCATTTTGGAGGGAAAACCGAGTTTAAGAGTTATAGCTTATGATTTATAAATTATTTGAGTTATATTACTATGTAAAGATGTATTTTAACATATTACACACACACACACACACAAACACACACACACACACACACACACACACACACACACACACACACACACACACACACACACACACACACTAACGCAATGTAAAGATATAAGATATAATCTATTCATATATAATAATATATTACGTTATTCTTATTATAATCTATAAATAAAATTTATATTATTATTATTTTTACTATATATTATAATATTAATATGTATGTTATTAATATATATGTATATTATTAATATATATGAGTCAAAGGGGGTCATAGGTCTGTTTGAACCATTAAATGATGACACAGGTCCCTAGGAGTCCTAGGACACCTAACAACATATTAGAATAGTTTTTATGAGTCGAAAAGGGTCATAGGTTGACTTATGACCCCCTTTGACCCATTAAATAACGACACATGTCACTAGGGGTCCTAGGACCCCTAGCGACATATTAGAATCATTCATATGGGTCGAAGGGGGTCATAGGTTGACCTATGAACCCCTTTGACCCATTACATGATGACATATTTTTCTAAAGGTCCTAGAACCCCTAGGGACATATTAGAATGGTTAATATGGGTTAAACGAGGTCATAGGGTGACCTATGACCCCTTTTGACCCATTAAATGATGACATATGTCCTTAGGGGTCCAAGGACCCCTAGGGACATATTAGAATTGTTCATATGGGTCAAAGGGGGTCATAGGGCCCTTTGACACATTAAATGATGACATATGTCCCTAGGGGTCCTAGGACCCCTAGGGTCACATTAGAATTGTTCATATTGGTCAAATGGGGCCATAGGTTCACCCTATGACCCCCTTTGACCAATTAAATGACAACATATGTGCCTAGGGGTCATAGGACCCCTAGGGACATATTAGAATTGTTCATATGGGTTAAAGGGGGCAATAGGGTGACCTATAACCACCTTAGAGACATTAAATGACGACAAATATTTCTAGGGGATCCTAAGACCCCTACAGACGTATTAGAATTGTTCATATGAGTTAAAGGGGGCCTTAGGGTGACCTATAACCCCCTTTGACCTATTAAATGATGACATATGTCCCTAAGGGTCCCAAGACCCCTAGGAACATATTAGAATTGTTCATATGAGTCAAAGGGGGTCATAGGGTGCCCTATGACCCCCTTTGACCCATTAAATGACAATATATGTCCCTAGGGGTCCTAGGACCCCTAGGGATGTATTAGAATTGTTCATATGGGTCAAATGGGTCATAGGGTGACCTCTGACCCGTTTTGACCCAAAAAATGATGACATATGTCTTTGGGGGTTCTAGGACCCCTAGCGACATATTAAAATTGTTCATATTGGTCAAAGGACCCTATGACCCACTTTGACCTATTAAATGACAACATATGTCCCTACGACCCCTAGGGACATATTAGAATAGTTCATATGGGTCAAAGGGGGTCATAAGGTGACCTATGACCCCCTTTGACTCATTAAATGATGACATATGTCATTATGGGTCGTAGGACCCCTAGCGACATATTAGAATTGTTCATATGTGTCAAAGGGGGTCATAGGGTAACCTATAACCCCTTTGACCTATTAAATGATGACATGTGTCCCTAGCGGTCCTAGGACCCATAGGGATATATTAGAATTGTTCATATGGTTCAAATGGGGTCATAGGGTGACCTGTGAACGCCTTTGACCCATTAAATGATGACATATGTTTCTATGGGTCCTAAGACCCCTACGGACATATTAGAATTATTCATATGCGTCAAAGGGGGTCACAAGGTGACCTATGACCCCTTTTAACCCATTAAATGATGGCATATGTCCTTAAGGATCCTATGACCCCTAGGAACGTATTATAATGGTTAATATGGGTCAAAGAGGATCATAGGGTAACCTATGACCCCCTTTGACCCATTAAATGATGACATATGTCCCTAGGGGTCCTAGGACGCCTAAGGACGTATTAGAATTGTTCATATGGGTCAATATGGGTCATAGGGTCACCTATGACCCCCTTTGACCTATTAAATGATGACATGTGTCCTTAAGAGTTCTAGAACCCCTAAGAACGTATTAGAATTGTTCATATGGGTCGAAGGGGGTCATAGGGTGACTTATGACCCCCCTTCAACTCATTAAATGATGACATGTGTCTTTAGAGGTGCTAGGACTCCTAAGAACATATTAGAATTATTCATATGGGTCAAAGGGGGTCATAAGTTCATCCTATGACCCCCTTTGACCCAATGAATAACCACAAATGTCCCTAAGGGTCCTAAGACCCCTAGGGACATATTACAATAGTTCATATGGGTCAAAGGGGGTCATAGGGTGACCTATCACACCCTTTAACTCATTAAATGACGACATATGTCACTATAGTTTTTAGGACCCCTAGTGACATATTAGAATTGTTCATATGGGTCAAAGGGGGTCATACGTTCACCCTATGACTACCTTTGACACATTAAATGAAGACATATGTCCCTAATACTCCTAGGGATGTATTAGAATAGTGCATATGGTTCAAAGGGGATCATAGGGTTACCTATGACCCACTTTGACTCATTAAATGATGACATATATCACTATGGGTTCTAAGACCCCTAGTGACATATTAGAATTGTTCATATGGATCAAAGGGGGTTATAGGGTAACCTATGACCCTCTTTGACCCATTAAATGATGACATATGTCCCTAAGGGTTCTAAGACCCCTAGGGACATATTAGAATTGTTCATATGGTTTAAAGGGGGTCATAGGGTGACCTATGACCCCCTTTAATCTATTAAATGACGACGTATGTCTCTATGTGTCCTAAGACCCCTAAGATGTATTAGAATTGTTCATATTGGTCAAAAGGGGTCATAAGTCAGCCTATGACCCATTTTGATCCATTAAATGACAACATATGTCCCTAGGGGTTCTATGACCCCTAGGGACATATTATAATGGTTAATATGGGTCAATGAGGGTCATAAGGTGACCTATGACCTCTTTTGATCCATTAAATGATGACATATGTCCCTAGGGGTCCTAAGACCCCTAGGGACATATTAGAATTTTTCATATGGGTCAAAGGGCGTCATAGGGTGACCTGTGACACCCTTTGACTTATAAAATGATGACATATGTCCCTAGGGGTGCTAGGTCCCTTAGGAACATATTAAAATTGTTCACATGGGTCAAAAGAGGTCATAGGGTGACCTATTACCCACTTTGATTTATTAAATGATGACATATGTCCCTAGGGGTGCTAGGACCCTTAGGGACATATTAGAATTGTTCATATCGGTCAAAGGGGGTCATAGGGTGACTTTTGACCTCGTTTGACCCATAAAATGATGACATATGTCCTTAGGAGTCATAGGACCTCTAGGAGAATATAAGAATTGTTTGTGTAGGTCAAAGGGGGTCATAGGGTGACCTATGACCCCCTTTCACCCTTTAAATCATGGCATAGGTCCATAGGGGTACTAAAACCCCTAGCAACATATTAGAATTGTTCATATGAGTCAAACGTTGTTATAGGGTGACCTATGACCCCCTTTGACCCATTAAATGAATACATATGTTCCTTAGGGTCGTAGGACCCCTAGAGATGTATTAGAATTGTTTATATAGGTCAAAAGGGGTCATAGGCTGACCTATGATGCTTTTTCACCCATTAAATATCGACATATGTAATTGTTCATATGGGTAAAATGGAGTCATAGGGTGACATATGACCCCCTTTGACTCATTAAATGGCGACATAAGAATTGTTCATATGGGTCAAAGGGGGTCATAGGGTGATCTATGGCCCCCTTTGACCCATTAAATGATGACATATGTCCTTAGGGGTCCTAGGACCTCTAGGGACATATTAGAATTGTTTATATGGGTCAAAGGGGGTCATAGGGTGACCTATGACGCCCTTTGACCCATTAATTAACGTCATATGACCCTAGGGGTCCTATGACACCTAGAGATGTATTAGAATTATTCATATGTGTAAAACTGGGTCATAGGGTGACCCATGACCCCCTTTGACCCATTAAATAATGACATATGTCTTTAGGGGTCCTAAGACCCATAAGGACGTATTAGAATTGTTGAAATAGATCAAATGGGGTCATAGGGTGACCTATGACCCCCTTTGAACTATTAAATGACGATAAATGTTCTTAGGGGTCCTAGGACCCCTAACGATATATTAGAATTGTTCATATTGGTCCAAGGGGGTCATAAAGTGACCTATGACCCCATTTGACCTTTTAAATGAGTACATATGTTCCTAGGGGTCTTAGAACCCCTAGGGACATATTAGAATTGTTCATATGGGTCAAAGAGGGTCATAGGTTCACACTATAACCTGCTTTGACCCATTAAATGATGACATATGTTCCTAAGGGACATATTAGAATTTTTCAAATGAGTCAAAGGGGGTCGTAGGGTGACCTATGACCCTTTTTGACACAATAAATGATGGCATGTGTCTCTAGGGGTCGTAGGATGCCTAAGAACATATTAGAATTGTTCATATTGGTCAAATAAGGCCATAGGTTCACCCTATGACACCCTTTGACCAATTAAATAAAAACATATGTCCCTCATGGTCTTAGGATGCCTAGGGACATATCAAAATTGTTCATATGGGTCAAAGGGGGCAATAGGATGACCTATAACCCCTTTTGACCTATTAAATGATGACATATGTCTCTAAGGGTCCTAAGACCCCTAATAACATATTAGGTGTCAAAGGAGGTCATAGAGTGCCTTATGACCCTCTTTGACCTATTAAAAGATGACATATGTCCCTAGGGGTGTAGAATTATTTTTATATGGGTCAAAAGGGTCATAGGGTGACCTTTGACTCCATTTGAATCATTAAATGATGACATATGGCCCTGAGGGTTCTATGACCCATAGCGACATATTAAAATTGATCATATTGGTCAAAGGGGGTCGTAGGGTGAACCTATGATCCTCTTTGACTCATTAAATGACGACATATGTCCCTAGAGTTCATAGGACCCCTAGGAACATATTAGAATAGTTCATATGGGTCCACTTTGACTCATTAAATGATGACATATGTCACTATGGGTCCTAAGACCCTTAGCAACATATTAGAATTGTTCATAATGTGTCAAAGGGGGCTATAGGGTAACCTATGACCCCCTTTGACCTATTAAATGATGACATATGTCCCTAGGGGTCCTAGAACTCCTAGGGATGTATTAGAATTGTTCATATGGTTCAAAGGGGGTCATAGGGTGACCTATGACCCCTTTGACCCATTAAATGATGACATATGTCACTATGGGTCCTAAGACCCCTATAGACATGTTAGAATTGTTCATATGGGTAAAAGAGGTTCATAAGGTGACCTATAATGCCCTTTGACCCATTAAATGATGGTATATGTCCCTAGGGGTCCTATGACTCCTAAGGACATATTATAATGGTTAATATGGGTTAAAGAGAGTCATAGGGTGACCTATGACCCCTTTTGACCTATTAAATGACGATATATGTTCCTAAGGGTCTTATGATCCCTAAAGATGTATTGGAATTTTTCATATGGGTCAGAGGGGGTCATAGGGTGAACAAACCTCTTTTGATCTATTAAATGACGACATATGTCCTTAGAGGTGCTAAGACCTCTAAGAATGTATTAGAATTGTTCATATGGGTCATAAGGGGTCATAGGGTTACATATTACCCCCTTTGACCCATTAAATGATGACATATGTCTCTAGGGGTGTTAGGACCCCTAGGGACATATTAAATTTTTTTATATGGGTCAAAGGGGGTCATAGGGTGACCTATGACCCTTGTTGACTCTTAAAATCACAACATATGTCCCTAGGCGTCCTAAGACCCCTAGGGACATATAAGAATTGTTAATATGAGTCAAAGGGGGTTATAAGATGATCTATGACGCTTTTTGACCCATTAAATGTCGACGTATTTCTTTAAGGGTCCTAGGACCCCTAGGGACGTGTTAGAATTGTTCATATGGGTCAAAGGGAGTCATAGGGTGACTTATTACCCCCTTTGACACATTAAATGATGACATATGTCCCTAGGGGTCCTATGACCCCTAGGGACGTATTAGAAATGTTCACATGGCGCAGGATGACCTATGACCTCCTTTGATCCATTAAATGATGACATCAACTTATTAGAATTGTTCATATAGGTGAAACAGGGTCATAGGGTGACCTATGACCCTTTTTGGCCCATTAAATGATGACATATGTCTCTATGGGTCCTAAGACCCCTAAAAATGTATTAGAATTGTTCATATGAGTTAAAGAGGATCATAGGGTGACCTATGACACCTATTAACCTATTATTAGAAATTTTCACATGGCACAAAGGGGGTCATAGGATGACCTATGACCTCCTTTGACCCATTCAATGATGACATCAACGTATTAGAATTGTTCATATAGGTGAAATGGGGTCATAGGGTGACCTATGACCTTTTTTGGCCCATTAAATGATGACATATGTCTCTATGGGTCGTAAGACCCCTAAAAACGTATTAGAATTGTTCATATGAGTTAAAGAGGATCATAGGGTGACCTATGACACTTATTAACCTATTAAATGATGACATATGTTCCTATGGGTCCTAGGACCCCTAGCGACATATTAGAATTTGTTCATATTAGTCAAAGTGGGCCATAGGGTGACTTTTGACCCCCTTTGACTCATTAAATGAGGACATATGTCACTATGGGTCCTAAGACCCCTAGGGACATATTAGAATTGTTCATATGGATCAAAGGGGTTCATATGGTGACCTATGACCCACTTTGACTTATTAAATGATAACATATGGCCCTAGAGGTCTTAGGACCCCTAGCGACATATTATAATTGTTCATATTGGTTAAAGGGGGTCATAAGATCACCCTATAACCCTCTTTAACTTATTAAATAATGACATACGTCCCTTGGGGTCATAGAACCCCTAGTGACATATAATAATTGTTTATATAGGTCAAATGGGGTCATAGGGGGACGTATGACCCTTTTTGACCGATCAAATGAGTATATATGTCCCTAAGGATGCTAGGACCCCCAAAAACGTATTAAAATTGTTCATATAGGTCAAAGGGGGTCATAAGGTGACGTATGACCCCCTTTGACACATTAAATGATGACATATGTCCCTAAGGATGCTAAGACCCATAGGAAAATATTAGAATTGTTCATATGGGTCAAAGGGGGTCATAGGGTGACCTATGACCTCCTTTGACCCATTAAATGATGACATATGTTCTTAGGAGTCGTAAGACCCTTAGGGAGGCATTAGAATTGTTCATATGGGTCAAAAAGGGTCATAGGGTGACCTATGACCCCAGTTGATCCATTAAATAATGACATAGGTCCCTAGGGGTCCTAGGACCTCCAAAGACATATTAGAATTGTTCATATGGGTCAAAGGGGGTCATAAAGTAACCTATGATCCTGTTTGACCTATTAAATGATGACATATATCACTAGGGGTCCTAAGACACCTAGGGACGTATTAGAATTGTTCATATGTGTCAAACGAGGTCATTGGGTGACCTATGACCCCCTTTGACCCATTAAATGATGAAAAATGTCACTAGGGGTCCTAAGAGCTCTAACGACATATTAGAATTGTTTATATTGGTCAAAGGGGGTCACAGGGTTACATATGACCCCATTTGACATATTAAATGATGACATATGTCCCTAGTGGTCTTAAGACGCCTAGGGACATTAAAATTGTTCATATAGGTCAAAGGGGGTCTTAGGTTCAAACTATAACCAATTTTGACCCATTAAATGACAACATATGTTCCTAGGGGTCCCAAGACCCCTAAAAACATATTAAAATGGTTAATATGAGTCAAAAGAGGTCATAGGGTGACCTATCACCTTTTTTGACCTATTAAATGATGACATATGTCCGTAGGGGACATATTATAATTGTTCATATGGGTCAAATAGTGACCTATAACCCCCTTTGACACAATAAATGACAACATATGTCCCCAGGGGTCATAAGATCTGTAGGGACATATTAGAATTGTTCATATTGGTCAAATGGGGCCATAGATTTACCTTATGACCCTTTTTGACCAATTAAATTACAACATATGTTTTTAAAGTTCTTAAGATGCCTAGGAACATATTAGAATTGTTCATATGGGTCAAAGGAGGCAATAGGGTGACCTATAACCCCCTTTGACCAATTAAATGATGACATATGTCCCTAAGACCTCTATAGACATATTTGAATTGTTCATATAAGTCAAAAGGAGTCATAGGGTGCCCTATGACCTCCTTTGATCCTTTAAATGATGACATATGTCCCTAGGGGTACTAGGAACCATAGAGATGTAGTAGAATTGTTCATATGGGTCAAAGAGGTTATAGGGTGACCATTGACTCCCTTTCAACCATTAAATGATGAGATATGTCCCTAATAGTTCTAAGACCCCTAGCGACATATTAAAATTATTCATATTGGTCAAAGGGGGTCATAAGGTGAACTATGACCCCCTTTGAACTATTAAATAATAACATATGTCCCTAGGGGTCCTAAGACTCCTAAAGATGTATTAAAATAGTTCATATAGGTCAAACGGGGTCATAGGGTGACCTATGACCCCGTTTGACCAATTAAATGATGACATATGTCCATAGGGGTGCTAAGACTCTTAGAAACATATTAGAATTATTCATATAGGTCAAAGGGGTCATAGGGTGACTTATAACCCCCTTTCACCTATGAAATAATGACATATGTCCTTAGGGATGCTAAGACCCCTAAGAAAATATTAGAATATTTCATATGGGTCAAAGGGGGTCACAGGCTGACCTTTGACCACCTTTGACCCATTAAATTATGATATATATCCCTAGGCATTCTAGGACCCCTAGGGATGTATTAGAATCGTTCATATGGGTCAAAAGGGGTCATAGGGTGACCTATGACCACCCTTTGACCTATTAAATGACGACATAGGTCTCTAGGGGTGCTAGGACCCTTAGAGACATATTAAAATTATTAATATGGTTCAAAGGGGTTTATAGGGTGACCTATGACCCCCTTTGATCTATTAAATGATGACATATGTCCCTGTGGGTCCTAGGACCCCTAAGAACATATTAGAATTGTTCATATGGGTAAAAGGGGTTCATAGGGTGACCTATGACCCCCTTTGACCCAATAAATAACGACATGTCTGTAGGGGTCCTATGACTCCTAGGGACATATTATAATGGTTAATATGGGACAAAAAGAGTCATAGGGTGAGTTATGACCTTCTTTGACCCGTTAAATGATGACATATGTCCCTAGGGGTCCTAAGACCCTTAGGGACATATTAGAATTATTCATATGGGTCAAAAAAGGTCATAGGGTGAACAGACCCCCTTTGACCTATTAAATGACGACATATGTCCCTAGAGGTGCTAGGACCTCTAAGAATGTATTAGAATTGTTCAAATGGGTCAAAGCAGGTCATAGGGTGATCTATGACCCTTTTTGACCTATTAAATGATGACATATGCCTCTAGGGGTGCTAAGACCCCTAGGAACATATTAGAATTTTTCATATGGGTCAAAGGTAGTTATAGGGTGACCTATGACCCCTTTTGACCCATAAAACGATGACATATCTCCCTATGAGTCCTAAGACCCCTAAGGATGTATAAAAATTGTTTATATGGGTCAAAAGGGGTCATAGGGTGACCTATGACGCCTTTTGACCAATTAAATGTCAATATATTTTTTTAAGGGTCCTAGGACCTCTAGGGACGTATTAGAATTGTTCAAATGGATCAAAGGGAGTCATATGGGTGACCTATGATCTTCTTTGACCCATTACATAATGACATAGGTCCCTAGGACCCCTAGGGATATATTAAAAATGTTCATATGGGACAAAGGGGGTCATAGGGTGACCTATGACCCCATTTGACCCAATAAATGATGACATATTTCTTTATGGGTCATAGGACCCCTAGGGATGTATTAGAATTATTCATATGGGTTAAACGGGGTCATAGCGTGACCTATGATCCCCTTTGACCCATTAAATGATGACATATGTCCCTATGGGTCCTAAAACCCCTAAAAATGTATTAGAATTGTTCATATGGGTCAAAGGGGGTCATAATGTGACCTTTGACCCCTTTTGATCCATTAAATGATGACATCTGTTCTTAGGGGTCTTAAGACCCTTAGCAACATATTAGAATTGTTCATATCAGTCAAAGTGGGTCATAGGATGACATATGACCCCCTTTGACCCATTAAATGAGGTCGTATGTCAGTATGAGTCTTAAGACCCCTAGGGACATATTAAAATTGTTCATATAGATCAAAGGGTGTCATAAAGTGACCTATGACCCCCTTTGACCCATTCAATGATAACATATGGCTCTACGGGTCCTAGGAACTCTAGTGACATATTATAATTGTTTATAGTGGTTAAAAGGGGTCATAGGTTCACCCTATGACCTTCTTTGACCCACTAAATGATGGCATTCATCCCTTGGTGTCTTAGAACCCGTAAGAATGTATTATAATTATTCATGAGTCAAAGGAGGTCATAGGGGGACGTATGACCCCTTTTGACCGATTAAATGATGACATATGTTCCTAGTGGTGCTAAGACCTCTAGAAACATATTAGAATTGTTCATATAGGTCAAAGGGGGTCATAGGGTGACCTATAACCCCCTTTGACCCATTAAATGATGACCTATGTCCCTAAGGATGCTAGAACCCTAAGAAAAATATTAGAATTGTTCATATGGGTCAAAGGGGGTCATAAGGTGACTTACGACCTCCTTTTACCCATTAAATGATGACATATGTTCCTGAGAGTCTCAAGACCCCTAGTGACATATTTGAATTGTTCATATGAGTCAAAGGGGGTCATAGGGTGACCTATGACACCCTTTAACCTATTATATAATGACATAGGTCTCTAGGGGTCCTAAGACCCCTAGAGACATATTAGAATTGTTCATATGGGTCAAAAAAGGTCATTGGGTGACCTATGACGCCATTTTACTCATTAATTGACTACATATGTCTCTATGGGTCCTAGGACACCTAAAGACGTATTAGAATTGTTCATATGTATCAAACAGGGTCATAGGGTGACCTATGACCTCCTTTGAACCATTAAATGATGACATATGTCCCTAGGGGTCCTAGGACCCATAGGGACGTATTAGAATTGTTTAAATGGGTCAAATAGTGTTATAGGGTGATCTATGACCCTCATTGACCCATTAAATGATGACAAATGTCACTAAGGTTCTTTGTGGGGTCATAGTGTGACCTATGATGCCCCTTGACCCATTAAATGACGACAAATGTCACAAGAGGTCCTAGGACCCCTAGCGACATATTAGAATTGTTCATATTGGTCAAAGGGGGTCATAGGGTGACCTATGACCCCTTTTGATCCATTAAATGATGACATATGTTACGAGGGGTCCTAAGACGATTATGGACATATTAGAATTGTTCATATGAGTCAAAGGAAGTCATAGGTTTACGCTATGACCTACTTTGACCTATTAAACGATGACATATGTCCCTAGGGGTCTCAAGACCCCTAGGGACATCTTAAAATGGTTAATATGAGTCAGAAAAGGTCATAGGTCACCCTATGACCCCTTTACACCCATTAAATGACGACATATGTTAGGACCCCTAGTGACATAATAGAATGGTTAATATGGGTCACCCTATGACCCCCTTTGACCCATTAAATGATGACATATGTCCCTAGGGGTTCAAGAACCCCTAGAGACATATTAGAATTGTTCATAAGGGTGAAAGGGGGACCTATGACCCCCGTTTGATACAATAAATGATGACATATGTTCTTAGAGGTCCTAGGACCCCTACGGACATTTTAGAATTGTTCATATTGATCAAATGAGGCGATAAGTTCACCCTATGACCTCTTTTGTCAAATTAAATCACAACATGTCCTTAAAACCCCTAGGGACATATTATAATTGTTCATATGTGTCAAAGGGGGTCATAGGGTGCCCTATGACCCTCTTTGATCCATTAAATGACAACCTATGTCCCTAAGGGTCCTAGGACCCCTAGAGATGTATTAGAATTGTTCAATTAGGTCAAGAGGGTCATAGGGTGACCTCTGATCCCCTTTGAACCATTGAATGATGACATATGTCTCTAGTTGATTTAGAACCCTTAGCAACATATTAGAATTATTCATATTGCTCAAAGGGAGTCATAGGGTGAACCTATGACCTCTTTTAACTCATTAAATGACAACACATGTCCCTAGGGGTCCTAAGACGAACAACTAAAAACGTATTAGAATAATTCATATGGGTCAAAGAGGGTCATAGGGTAACCTATGACCCTCTCTGACCCATTAAACGATAACATATGTCCCTAGGGGTCCTAGGACCCCTAAAGACGTATTAAAATTGTTTATATGGATCAAAGGGGGTCATAGCTCTAGGGGTCATATTAGAATTGTTTATATGGTTTAAAGGGGGTCATAGGGTGACCTATGACCCCTTTTGAGCCATTAAATGATGATATGTCCCTATGGGTCTTAGGACCCCTAGGGACATATTAGAATGTGTCAAAGAGGGTCATAGGGTGACCTATGACCCCCTTTGACCTATTAAATGATGACATATGTGTATTATAATAGTTAATATGGGTCAAAGAAGGTCATATGGTGACTTATGACTCCCGTTGACTTATTAAATAATGATATATGTTCTTAGGAGTCCTACAACTCCTAAGAACATATTAAAATTGTTTATATGGGTCAAAGGGGGTCATAGGGTGACCTATGACACCCTTTGACCTATTAAATGATGACATATGTTTCTAAGGGTGCTAGGACCCCTAGGAACATATTAAAATTGTTCATATGGATCAAAGGGAGTCATAAGGTGATCTATGATCCCTTTTGACCTATTAAATGATGACATATGTCCCTAGGAGTGGTAGGACTCCTAAGAACATATTAGAATTGTTCACATGGATCAAAGGGGGTCATAGGGTGACCTATGACCTCTTTTGACCAATTAAATTATGACATATGTCCCTAGGGGTCTTAGGACCCCTAAGGACATATTAGAATTGTTCATATATGTCAAAGGGGGTCATAGAGAGACATATGATGCCTTTTGAACCATTAAATGTTGACATATGTCCCTAAGGGTCCTACGACCCATAAGAATGTATTAGAATTGTTTATATAGGTCAAAAGGAGTCATAGGGTGACCTATAACCCCCTTTGACCGATTAAATGATGACATATGTCCCTAAGGGTCCTAGGACCCCTAGAAACATATTAGAATTGTTCATAAGGGTCAAAGAGGGTCATAGGGTGATCTATGACCCATTTTGACTTATTAAATGATGACATATGTCCCTAAAAGTCCTAAGAATTCTAGCGACATTAGAATTGTTCATATTGGTCAAAGGGGCCATAGGGTGACCTATGACCCCCTTGGACCCATTAAATTAAGAAATATATCACTAGGGGTCTTAGGACCCCTAGGGACATATTAGAATTGTTCATATGGATCAAAGAGGGTTATAGGGTGACCTATGATCCCCTTTGATCCATTAAATAATGACATATGCTCATAGGGGTCCTAAGACCCCTAGTGGCATATTATAATTGTTCATATTGGTTAAGGGGGTCATAGGTTCACCTTATGACCCCCTTTGACCCATTAAATGATGACATATGCTTTTAGGGGTCCTAATACTACAAGGGACATATTATAACGATTAATATGAGTTAAAGATGGTCATAGGGTGAGCTATGACCCCCTTTGACTCATTAAATGGTGACATATGTCTCTAGGGGTGCTAGAACTCTTAGGGACATATTACAATTGTTCATATGGGTCAAAAGGGGTCATAGGTCATCCTTTGACCCCCTTTGATCCATTAAATGATGACATATGTTCGTAGGGGTGCTAAGACCTGTAGGGATGTATTAGAATTGTTCATATGGGTCAAATGGGGTCATAGGTCGCTTTGACCTATTAAATGATGACATTTGTCATTATGCCTTAGGACCCCTAGCGAATTAGTAGAATTGTTCATATTGGTCAAAGGGAGTCCTAGATTCACCCTATGAACTTCTTTGACCCATTACATGATGACATAGTTTCTTAGGGGTCTTAATGACGGAATAGTTTCCTAGAGGTCCTAGGACCCTTAAGGATGTATTAGAATTTTTCATACGGGTCAAAGGAGGTCATAGGGTGACCTATGACCCCCTTTGACCCATTAAATGACGACATATGTCACTATGGGTCCTCGGACCCCTAGCAACTTATTAGAATTGTTCATATAGGTAAAATGGGTCATAGGTTACCCTATGACCCCCTTTGACCCATTAAATGATGACATATATCCCTAAGAGTCCTAAGTGTATATGCTACTTTAGTTTGTTAGATACACCAAATTAAAACAATCAAAAAGCATTTGCATACTAATTTAACTTAACTTCATGAGAGACAAAGTGAAGTCCTCAAATGAGAATATGAGCCATGGATAAACTCTCTCAATGAGGATGATCACTTGATGTAGAGGTGTGTCTAATAGCTAAAATGGCTTGATTATGTATGCATGCTCAAATGCTCAAATGGGCTTCAATGGAGAATTTTTGATAGATTTTGGTGAATGGATTTTATGTAAAAATGGCTTCTCAAAAGGGCATTATAGCTTTACTTTTTAAATTGTGTTAAAATGGCTTAGGAGATGATTCCTTAAATAGGCAAAGGGCTTGAAGGATCAAGGGCTACAATGCAAGGATGGAGAAAAGATTATGGAAAGTTTAGATTGAATGAGAAGAGAGCACATGGATTGTGCTTCCTTATAGCAAATCAGGGAGTGACACATGTCATAGAGTCATTGATTAGAGTAAGAGAGGTTGAGGGGTCAACAAAAGAGGCTCAAAGCTTGTAAAGACTCTCATAATGGCTTGTAAGAGCAATGAATGAGCTTGTAAGAGTCATTTATGACTTTGTGGGCTTCATAAAATTTTATGATTGAGATATTTGTGAGAGAGTTGAGATATTTTGACTTGGGTTGGATTAAGAAAATCTTAAGCTTATTTAGAATTGTGCAAATGATTAAGGGTAAGATTAGAGATGGCTCAGGATTAGATTAGGGATGTTAAAGATGAGCAAGTGGATGGCATTTAATGAGGGTGGGTGAAGGAGGAGATATTTTTTAACTTTGGCTTGGGTTAGCAAGTCTTAACCCATGTTTAAGGAATGTGACAAGGTTAGGGGGGGATTAGGATTAGAAGATTTTGGAAGAGGTTAGTGGTCTTAAAAAAATTGGCCAAGTTTTGGGCAAAAAATAAATAAATAATTTATTTTAAAATTTTTGGTCAATTTATTAATTAAATAATTAATAAATAAAGAAATAATGTTTAAATAAGATTTAAACATTTTTGGGAGGGATTCCTTAATTAAATATTTTTAATTAAGATAAAAGGATTTAATGACATAAATATAAATAAATTAATTAATTAATTAATTAATGATTATGTCATTAGAGACTTTTTTCACAAAATAAAAATATTTTATTTTTTAAAAAAATTTTAAATGTCTATACTAGGACCCCTAGGGATGTATTAGAATTATTCATATGGTTCAAAGGGGGTCATAGGATGACCTATGACACCCTTTTACTCATTAAATGATGACATATGTTTTTATGGGTCCTAAGACGCCTATGGACGTATTTGAATTCTTCATATGAGTCAAAGGGGGTCATAGATTGACCTATGACCCCTTTTGACCCATTAAATGACAATATATGTCCCTAAGGGTCCTATGACCCCTATGGACATTTTATAATAGTTAATATGGGTCAAAGAGGGTCATAGGGTAACTTATGACCCCCTTTGATCAATTAAATGACAACATATGTTACAAGGGATCTTAGGACCCCTAGGGACATATTAGAATTGTTCATATGGGTCAAAGGGGGTCATAGCGTGACTTATGACCCCCTTTGAACTATTAAATGATGGCATATGTCCTTAGGGGTGTTAGGACTCATAGGAATGTATTAAAATTGTTCATATTGGTCAAAAGGGGTCATAGGGTGACCTATGACCCCCTTTGACTCATTAAATGATGACATATGTCCCTAAAGGTGTTAGGACCCTTAGGGACCTATCAGAATTGTTCATATGAGTCAAAAGGGGTCATAGGGTGACATATGGCTTCTTTTGACCTATTAAATGATGACATATGTCTCTAAGCGTCCTAAGACCCCTAGGGACGTATTAGAATTGTTCATATGGGTCAAAAGGGGTCATAGAGTAACCTATGACCCCCTTTGACTCATTAAATGACAACATGGGTCCCTAGGACCCCTAAAGACGTATTAGAATTGTTCATATGGGTCAAAAAGATTCATTGGGTGACACGTGATTTCCTTTTATCTATTAAATAACTATATATGCCCCTAGGAGTCCTAAGACCCCTAAGGACATATTTGAATTGTTCATATGGGTCAAAAGAGGTCATAGGGTGACCTATAATAAATTTTGAAAATTAAATGATAACATATGTCCCTAAGGGTCCATGGACACCTACGAACGTATTAGAATTATTCATATGGGTCAAACGGGATCCCTTTTGACCCATTAAATGATGTCATATGTTCTTGGGGGTACTATGTATTAGACTTATTCAAATGGGTCAAAGGAGGTCATAGGGTGACCTATGACGTTGTTTGACCCATTAAATAATGACATATGTCCCTAGTGGTCCTAAGACCCCTAGCGACATATTAGAATTGTTCATATTAGTCAAAAGGGCTCATAGGGTTACCTATGATCTCCTTTGACCCATTAAATGACAACATATGTCCCTAAGGGTCCTAGGACCCCTAGGGACATATTAGAATTGTTCATATGGGTCAAAAAAGGTCACAGGGTGACCTATGATTCCCTTTGACTCATTAAATGATGACATATGGCCTTAGTGGTTCTAAGACCCGTAGTGACATATTATAATTGTTCATATTGGTTAAAAGGAGTCATAGGTTTATCCTATGACCCCCTGTGACCCATTATATGATGACATATGTTAGGACCTATAAGAACATATTAGAATTGTTAATATGGGTCAAAGGGGGTCATAGGGTGACCTATGAGCCCATTTGACCCATTAAATAACGACATATGTCCCGAGAGGTCCTAGGGACATATTAGAATTGTTCATATAGTCAAAGGGGGTCATAGGTTCAACTTTTGACCATTTTGTCCTATTATATGATGACATATGTCTTTAAGAGTCCTAGAACCCTTAAGGACATATCATAATTGTTCATATAGGTCAAAGGGGGTCATAGGTGAACCTATGACTCCCTTTGACTCATTAAATGATCACATATGTTCTTAGGGGTCCTACCCATAGGGACATATTATAATGGTTAATATAGATCAAAGAGGGTCATAGGGTGACATATGACCCCCTTTGACACATTAAATGACGACATATGTTCCTAGGCATCTTAGGACCCCTAGAGACGTATTAGAATTGTTCATATGGGTCACAGGGGGTCATAAGGTGACCTATGACACTTTTTAAACTATTAAATGATGACATATGTCCTTAGAGGTGCTAGGACCCTTAGAAACATATTAGAATTGTTCATATGGGTCAAAGGGGGTCATAAGTCTTTGATCCATTAAATGATGACATATGTCCCTACGGGTTTTAAGTCCCTAGGGGTTTTAAGTCCCGTAGGCAGATATTAGAATTGTTCATATGGGTCAAAGGGGGTCATAGGGTGACCTATGACCCCCATTGACTCATTAAATGATGACATATGTCCATAGGAGTCATTGGACCCCTAGGGATGTATTAGAATTGTTCATATGGGTCAAAGCGGTCATAGGGTACCTCTGACCTCCTTTGACCTATTAAATGATGACATATGTCGGTAGGGGTTCTAGGACACCTAGCGAAATATTAAAATTATTCATATTGCTCAAAAGGGGTGATAGGTTCACCCTATGACTCGCTTTCACTCATTAAATGACGATATATGTTGCTAAGGGTCCTGGGACTCCTAGGAACATATTAGAATTGTTCATATGGGTCAAAGGAGGTCATATGGTGACTTATGACCCCTTTGATCCATTAAATGACCACATATGTCCCTAGGGATCCTACGATACCTAAGGACGTATTATAATTGTTCATACCGGTCAAAGGGGGTCATAGGGTGACCAATGACCCTCTTTGACCCATTAAATGACGACTTGTCTTTAAGGGTCCCACAACCCCTAAGAACGTATTAAAATTTTTCATATAGATCAAAGTGGGTCATAGGGTGACCTATGATCCCGTTTAACACATTAAATGACGATGTACGTTCCTAGGGGTCCTAAGACCCCTAGGGACATATTAGAATGGTTAATATGGGTCAAAAGAGGTCATAGGGTGACCTATGACCCCCTTTGACCCATTAAATGATGACATAAGTCCCTAGGGGTCCTAGGACCCCTAGGGATGTACTAAAATTGTTCAGATGGGCCAAAGGGGATCATAAGGTGACCTATGACCTCTTTTGATACATTAAATGAAGACATATGTCCTTATGGGTCCTAGGACCCTTAGGGACGCATTAGAATTGTTCATATGAGTCAAAAGGGGTCATAGGTCTTGGACTCATTAAATAACGACATATGTCCTTAGGAGTCTTAGGATCTCTAGTGATGTACTAGAATAGTTCATATGTCCTTATGGGTCAAAGAGGGTCATATGGTGACCTATGACCCCCTTTGACACATTAAATGATGACATATGTCTTTAGGGGTCCTATGACCCCTAGGGACATTTACAATGGTTAATATGAGTCAAAGAGGGTCATAGGGTGACCTATGACTCCCTTTGACCCATTAAATGATGACATATGTCCCAAAGGATCCTAGGACTCCTAGGGATGTATTAAAATTTTTCATATGGGTCAAAAGAGGTCATAGGGTGACCTATGATCCCTTTTGACCTATTAAATGATGACATCTCTCTAGGGGTGTTAGGACTCTTAAGAACGTATTAGAATTGTTCATATTGGTCAAAGATCCTATGACCCACTTTGACCCATTAAATGATGACATATGTCCTTAGGGGTGCTAAGATGCCTAAGGACATATTAGAATTTTTCGTATGGGTCAAAGGGGGTCATAGGGTGACCTATGATCTTCTTTGACCCATTAAATGACAACATAAGGACCCCTAGGGACATTAAAATTGTTCATATGGGTCAAAGGGGATCATAGGGTGACCTATGATCTACTTTGACACATTAAGTGATAAGATAGGTACCTAGTGATCCTAGGACCCCTAGAGACATATTAGAATTGTTCATATGGGTAAAAGAGGGTCATAAGGTGACCTATGACTCCGTTTGACCCATTAAATGATGACATGTCCCTAGGGCTTTGAGGACCCCTACGGACGTATTATAATTGTTCATATGGATCAAAGGAGGTCATAGGGTGATCTATGACACCCTTTGAACCATTAAATGACGACATATGTCCCTAATAGTCTTAAGACACCTATAGACGTATTAGAATTGTTCATATGGGTCAAACAGGATCATAGAGTTACCTATGAACCCCTTTGACCCATTAAATGATGACATATGTACCTAGGGGTCCTAGGACCCCTAGGGATGTATTAGAGTTGTTCAAATGGGTCAAAGGGGGTCATAGGGTGACCTATGACTCCGTTTGACCCATTAAATGATGAAATATGTTACTAAGGGTCTTAAGACCTCTAGCAACATATTAGAATTGTTCATATTGGTCAAAGGGGGTCATAGGGTGACCTATGACCCCCGTCGACCTATTAAATGATGACATATGTCACTAAGGGTCCTAAGACCCCTAGGGTCATATTAGAATGGTTTATATGGGTCAAAGGAGGTCATAGGGTGACCTATGACTCCTTTTGACCAATTAAATAATGACATATGTCCCTAGGGGTCGAAGGATCCCTAAGGACATAATATAATTGTTCATATGGGTCAAACGGGACCATAGGGTGACCTATCACCCTTTTTGACCCATTAAATGACAACAAATGTCCCTAGGGGTTCTCGGAACTTTAGAGATGTACTAGAGTTCTTCATATGAGTCAAAGGGGGCCATATGGTGACCTATGACCCCCTTTGACCTATTAAATGAAGACATATGTCCCTGAGATTCTTAGGGGTCCTGTATTAGAATTGTTCATATGGATAAAAATGGGTCATAAGGTAACCTATGACCCTCTTTGGCTGATTAAATGATGACATATGTCCCTATGGGTCCTAGGAACCCTAGAGACGTATTAGAATTGTTCATATGGTTCAAAGGGGGTCATAGGGTGACCTATGACCTCTTTTGACCTATTAAATGATGACATATGTACCTATGAGACTTTAGACCCCTAGGGACATATTAAAATTGTTCATATGGGTCAAAGGGGGTCATAGAGTGACCTATGACCCCTTTTGATCCATTAAGTGACGACATATGTCCCTAGGGGTCCTATGATCCCTAGGGACATATTATAATGGTTAATATGGGTCAAAGAGAGTCATAAGGTGACCTATGACTCCCTTTGACCCATTAAATGATGACATATGTCTCTAGGGGTCCTAGGACCCTGAAGAACGTATTATAATTGTTCAAATGGGTTAAAGTGGGTTATAGGGTGACCTATGATCCGCTTTGATCAATTAAATATTGACATATGTCGTTAAAGGTGCTAAGACTCTTAAAAATTTATTAAAATTGTTCATATAGATCAAAGGGGGTCATAGGACCCCCTTTGACCCATTAAATGATGACATATGTCCCTAGGGATGCAAGGACCCTAAGAAAACTATTAGAATTGTTCATATGGGTCAAAGGGGGTTATAGGGTGACCTATGACCCCCTTTGACCCATTAAATGACGACATATGTCGCTAAGAGTCCTAAGGCTCCTAAGGATGTATTAGAATTGTTCATATGGGTAAAAGAGGGTCATAAGGTGACCTGTGACCACCCTTTGACCCATTAAATGACGACATAGATCCCTTGGGGTCCTAAGACCCATAGGGACGTATTAGAATTGTTCATATGGGTCAAAGGGGGTCATAGGGTGACCTATGACCTCTATTGACCTATTAAATGATGACATATGTCACTATGGGTTCTAAGACCCCTAACGACTTATTAGAATTGTTGATATAAATAAAAGGGGTCATAGGTTAACTTATGACCCATTAAATGATGACATATGTCCGTAGGGGTCGTAAGACTCTTAGGGACGTATTATAATTGTTCATATGGTTCAAAGGTAGTCATAGGGTGTCTTATGACTCTCTTTGACCTATTAAATGATGACATATGTTTGTATGGGTACAAAGACCCTTAGGGACATATTAGAATTGTTCATATGGGTCAAAGAGGATCATAACTTGACCTATCACTCCCTTTGACCTATTAAATAATAACATGTCCCTAGGGGTGCTATGACCCCTAGGGACATTTTATAATGGTTAATGTGGTTGAAAGAGAGTCATAGGGTAACCTATGACCCCCTTTGACCCATTAAATGATGACATATGTCCCTAGGAGTCCTAAGACCTCTAGAGACGTATTAAAATTGTTAATATGGGTCAAAGGGGGCCATAGGGTGACCTATGATCCCCTTTGACCCATTAAATGAAGACATATGTCCCGAAGGGTCCTTGGACGCCTAGGGTCATATTTAAATTATTCATATGCTTCAAAGCGGGTCATAGGGTGATCTATGACCCTCTTTGACCCATTAAATTATGCCATATGTCCCTAGGGGTCTTAGGACCCCTAAAGACATGTCATTATTTAATTGGTCAAAGGGGGTCATAGGTCACCCTATGACCCCTTTTGACCCATATGAAAAATTCTAATATATCGCTATGGGTCATATGAACAATTTTAATATATCCCTATGGGTCATATGAACAATTCTAATATATCCATATGGGTCAAACGAGACCCCCTTTGACCCATTAAATGATGACATATGTCCTTAGGGGACTTAGGACCACTAGAGACCTATTAGAAATTTTTTAAATGGGTCAAAGGGGGTCAAAGCCCTTTGACCGTTTAAATGATGACATATGTCACTAGGCATCTTAGGACCCTTAGTGACATATTAGAATTGTTCATATTGATCAAAGGGGGTCATAGGGTTTGACCCATTAAATGATGACATATATTCGTAGGGGTCTTAGGACCCTTAGAGACATATTAGAATGGTTAATATGAGTTAAAGGGGGTCATAGGTCACCCCATGACTCTCTTTGACCTATTAAATGACGACATATGTCCATAGCGGTCTAAGGATCCCTAGGGACATATTTGAATTATTTGTATAGGTCAAACAGAGCCATAGGGTGACCTATCACCCACTTTGATCCATTAAATGATGACAAATGTCCCTAGGGGTCCTAGGAACCCTAGGGACATATTGCAATTGTTCATATGGGTCAAAGGGGGCCATAGGGTAACTTATGACCCCCTTTGACCCATTAAATGATGACATCTGTCCCTAGGGTCCTACGATCCGTAGGGATGTATTAGAATTGCTCATATGCTTCAAATGGGTTCATAAGGTGGCTTATGACCCCCTTTGACCCATTAAATGATGACATATGTCCCGATGGGTCCTAGGACCCCTAGGGACATATTATAATGGTATATATGGGTCAAAGGGGGTTATAGGGTGACTTATGATCCTCTTTGACCCATTAAATGATGACATATGTCTTTAGGGGTCTTAAGAACCTTTGAGACATATTATAATGGTTAATATGGGTAAAAGAGGGTCATAGGGTGACCTTTGAACCCCTTTGACCCATTCAATGACGACATATGTCCCTAGGGGTCCTAGGACCCCTAAGGACATATTATAATTGTTCATATGGGTCAAAGGGGGTCATAAGATGACCTATGACCCCATTTGACTGATTAAATGATGACATATATTCTTATGAGTGCTAGGACCCCTAAAAACGTATTAGAATTGTTCATATAGGTCAAAAGGAGTCATAGGGTTACCGATGAACCCCTTTTGACCCATTAAATGATGATATATGTCCATAGGGATGCTAGGACCTTTAGAGAAATATTAAAATTGTTCATATGGGTCAAAGGGGGTCATAGGGTGACCTATGACACCCTTTGACCCATTAAATGACAACATATATTCCTTGGAGTCTTAGGACCTGTGGGGATGTATTAGAATTTTTCATATAGGTCAAACGGGGTCATACTACCCATGAAATTATGACATATGTCCTTAGGGGTCCTAGGACCCCTAGGGACTTATTAGAATTGTTCAAATGGGTCAAATGTGGTCATAGTGTGACCTATGACCCCCTTTGACCCATTCAATGATGACAAATGTCACTAGGGGTCCTAAGACCCCTAGTGGCATATTAGAATTGTTTATATTGGTCAAAGTTTGAGCCATTAGATGACGACATATGTTTTTAGGGGTCTTAGGACCCTTAGGGGCATATTAGAATTGTTCATATGGATCAATGGGGGTCAGGTTCACGCTATGACCCCCTTACTCATTAAATGACGACACATGTCCCTAGGGGTCCCAAGACCGCTAAGGAGATATTAGAATAGTTAATAAGGGTCAAAGGGGGTCATAGGATGTTCTATGACCCGCTTAAATTAATTGAATGATGACATATGTCTAGATGAGTCTTAGGACCCCTAGGGACATATTAAAATGGTTAATATGGGTCAAAGAGGTTCATAAGGTGACCTATGACCCTTTTTGACACAATAAATGACAAAATATGTCCCTAGGGGTCAAGGACCCGTAGGGACGTATTAAAATTGTTCAAATGGGTCAAAGGGGTTCATAGGGTGACTTATGACACCCTTTCACCCATTAAATGACGACATATGTGACGAGGGGTCCTAGGACCCTTAGCGACATATTAGAATTGTTCATATTGGTCAAAAGGGGTCATAGGTTAATCTATGACCCCCTTTGACTCATTAAATGATGACATATGTCCCCAAGGGTCCAAAGATCCATAAAGACATATTAAAATTGTTTATATGGGTCAAAGAGGGCCATAAGGTGACCTATCCCCTCCTTTGACCGATTAAATGACGATAAATGTCCCTAGGGGTCCTAGGAACACTAAGGACATATTAGAATTGTTCATATGAGTCAAAAAGGGCCATAGGGTGACCTATGTTCCCCTTTGAACTATAGAATGATGACATATGTCCCTAAGAGTTCGCGGATGTTTAGGTACGTATAAGAATTGTTCATATGGGTCAAAGGGGGCCATAGGGTGACCTATGACCTCCTTTGACCCTTTAAATGATGAAATAGGTCCCTAGGGGTCCTAGTACCCCTAAGGACATATTAAATTTTTTCATATAGGTCAAAGGGGGTCATAGGTTGATGTATGACTCTTTTTGACCCATTAAATGATGACATATGTCCCTAGGGGTCATATGACCTCTAAGAACATTTTATAATGGTTAATATTGGTCAAAAAGTGTTATAGGGTGACCTATGACCCTCTTTGATCCATTAAATGATGGCATATGTCTTAAGGGATCCTAAGACCCCTAATTACGTATTAGAATTGTTAATATGGGTCAAAAGGGGTGATAGGGTAACTTATGACCCCTTTTGACCAATTAAATGATGACATATGTCCCTAGGGGTCCTAGGACCCCTAGAGACAAATTAGAATTGTTCATATTAGTCAAAGGAGGTCATAAGATGACCTATGACCCCTTTTAACCCTTTAAATGAGGACATATGTCAATAGGGGTCCTAGGACCCATTGGAATATATTGAAATTGTTCATATGGGTCGAAGAGGGTCATAGTTTGACCTATGATCTCCTTTGACCTATTAAATAATGACATGTGTCCCTAGGTGTCCTAGGACCCCTGGTGACATATTATAATTGTTCATATAGGTTAAAAGGGGTCATAGGTTCATCCTTTGATCCCCTTTGACCCATTAATTGATGACATATAACCCCAAGGGTTCTGAGACTACTAGGGACATATTATAACAGTTAATATGAGTCAAAGACCCTATGACCTCTTTTGACCCATTAAATGATGAGATATGTCTCTAGCGGTGCTAGGACCTCTAGAGACGTATTAGAATCGTTCATATGGGTCAAAGGGGGTGATAGGATGATTTATGACTTCCTTTGATCCATTAAATGATGACATATGTTCCTATGGGTGCTAGGACCTCTACAGACATATTAGAATTGTTTATATGGGTCAAAAGGGATCATAGGGTGACCTATGACCTCTTTTGACCCATTAAATGATGGCATATGTCCCTAGGGGTCCTATGACCCCTAGAGACGTATTAGAATTGTTCATGTGGGTCAAAAGGAGTTATAAGGTGATCTATCACCCCCTTGGACCCATTAAATGATGACATATGTCCCTAGGGGTCCTAAGACCCCTAGGGACATATTAGAATTATTCATAAGAGTCAAAGGGTATTAGGACCCCTAGCGACTTATTAGAATTGTTCATATTGGTCAAAGAACCTATGACACCCTTTAACCCATTAAATGATGACATATGTCTATAGGGGTGCAAGGACCTAGGGGTGCAAGGACCCCTAAGGACATATTAGATTTGTTCATATGAGTCAAAGGGGGTCATAAGGTGATCTATGACCCCGTTTGACCCGTTAAATAATGAGATATGTTCTTAGGAGTCCTAGGATCCCTAGTGACATATTATAATTATTGGTATTGGTGAAAGGGGGTCATAGGCTCACCCTATGACCCACTTTGACCCATGAAATGATGACATATGTCCGTAGGGGTCCCAGGACTCTTAGGGACATATTAGAATGGTTAATAAGGGTCAAAGGAGGTCATAGTGTGACCTATGACCCCTTTTAATGTATTAAATGATGACATATGTCCTTAAAGGTTTTAAGACCTCTAATGACATATTAGAATTGGTCATATTGGTCAAAGGGGGTCATAGATTCACCTTATGACCCGCTTTGACCCATTAAATGACCAAATATGTTTCCAAGGGTCCTAGGACCCCTAGGGACATATTATAATGGTTAATATGGGTAAAAGAGGGTCATAGGGTGACCTATGACCCCCTTTGACCCATTAAATGATGACATATTTTCCTAGGCATCCTAGGAGACCTCTAGGGACGTATTAGAATTGTTCATATGGGTCAAAGAACGTTATAGGGTGACCTATGACCCCCTTTGACCTATTAAATGATGACATATGTCCCTAAGGGTGCTAGGATCCCTACGAACGTATTAGAATTGTTCATATGGGTCAAAAGAGTTTATAGGATGATCTATGACCCCCTTTGACACATTAAATGACGACATATGTCCTTAAGGGTCTTAGGATCGATAAGGACATATTAGAATTGTCCATATGGATTAAAGGGGGTCATAGGGTGACATATGACCCCCTTTGACCCATTAAATAATGACATATGTCCTTAAGGGTCCTAGGACGCTTAGGGATACATTAAAAATGTTCATATGGGTCAAAAGAGTCATAGGGTGACCTATGGCCCCTTTTGACTCATTAAATGATGATATATGTCCCTGGGGGTACTAAGACCCCTAGCCACATATTAGAATTGTTCATATTGGTCAAAGGGGGTCATAGGGTGATTTGACCCATTAAATGATGACATAGGTCCCTAGGGGTCCTAGGAACCCTAATGATGTATTAAAATTGTTTATATGGGTCAAAGGGGGTTATAGGGTGACCTATGACCCCTTTTGACCCATTAAATGACCACATATGTCCTTGGAGGTCTTACGACCCCTAGGGATGTATTAGAATTGTTCATACGGATCAAAAGAGGTCATAAGGTGACCTATGACCTCGTTTGACCCATTAAATGACGACATATGTCCCTAGGGGTCCTAGGACCCCTACCGACATATTATAATTGTTCATATTGGTAAAAGGGGGTCATAGGGTGACTTATGATCCCATTTAACCCATTAAATGAGGACATATGTCACTAGGGGTCCTAAGACCCTTAGGGACATATTAGAATTATTCATATGGGCCAAAGGAGGTCATAGGTTCACCTTATGACACCCTTTGACCCATTAAATGATGACATATGTTCCTAAGGGTCCTAGGACTGCTATGAACATATTATAATAGTTAATATGGGTCAAAGATATTCATAGGGTGACCTATGACACCCTTTGACCCATTAAATGATGACATATGTCCTTAGGGCTGCTAGGACCCCTAGGGACGTATTAGAATTGTTCATATGGGTCAACGAGGGTCATAGGGTGACTTATGACCTACTTAAACCAATTAAATGATGACATATGTCCCTAGGGGTCTTAGGAACCTTAGAGACGTATTAGAATTGTTCATATGGGTCAAAAGGAGTCATAGGGTGACCTATGACCCCCTTTGACCTATTAAATGATGACATATGTCCCTATGGGTCCTAGGACCTCTAAGGACGTATTAAAATTATTCATATGGGTCAAAGGGGGTCATAGGGTGACCTATGAGCTCCTTTGACCCATTAAATGATGACATATGTCACTATGAGTTCTAAGACCCCTAGCGACTTATTAGAATTGTTCATATTGGTCAAGAGGGGTCATAGGTTCACCCTATGACCTCTTTTGACACATTAAATGATTACATATGTCTCTAGGGGTCCTAAGACCCCTAAGGATGTAATAGAATTGTTCAAATGGGTCAAAAGGGATCATAGGGTGACTTATGACTCCCTTTCACCCATTAAATGTCAACATATGTCCCTAAGGGTCCTAGGACCCATAGCGACATATTAAAATTATTCATATTGGTCAAAACGGGTGATAGGATTGCCTATGACCCCCTTTGACCCTTTAAATGACGACATATGTCTCTAGGGGTCTTAGAACCCATAGGGATGTATTAGAACTGTTGATATGGGTCAAAGGGATCATAGGGTGACTTCTGACCTCTTTTGACCCATTAAATGATGACATATTTCCTTAGAAGTTCTAGGACCCCTAGAACCATATTAGAATGGTTCATATTGGTCAAAAGGGGCCATAGGTTCACCCTATGACCCCCTTTGACTAATTAAATAACGAAATATGTCCTTAGGAGTCCTAGGACCGCTAGGGATGTATTAGAATTGTTTATATGGGTCAAAGGGGGTGATAGGGTGACCTATGACCCCCATTGACCCATTAAATGACAAAAAATGTCCGATCCTAGGACCCCTAAAGACATATTAGAATTGTTCATATGGATCAAAGAGGGCCATAGAGTGACCTATAACCCCCTTTGACCCATTAAATGATGACACATGTCCTTAGGGGTCCTAGTACCCCTAGGGATGTATTAGAATTGTTCATATGGGTCAAAGGGGGTCATATTGTGACCTATGATCGCCTTTAACCCATCAAATGATGACGTATGTCTCTAAGGGTCTTAGGACCCCTAAAGACATATTAGAATGGTTGATATGGGTTAAAGGGGGTCATAGGGTGACCTATGATGCCCTTTGACCCATTAAATGATGACGTATGTCCGTAGGGGTTGTAGGACCCCTTAGGACGTATTAGAATTGTTCATATGAGTCAAATGGGGTCATAGGGTTTATCTATTAAATGATGACATATGTTTCTAGGGGTCCTAGGACCCCTAGGGACGTATTAGAACTTTGATATGGGTCAAAGGGGGTCATATGGTGACCTATGACCCCCTTTAACTTATTAAATTATGACATATGTCTTTAGGGGTCTTAGGACCCCTAGGAATGTATTAGAATTGTTCATATGGGTCAAAGGGGGTCATAGGGTGATGTATGACTCCTTTTGATCTATTAAATGATGACATATGTCTTTAGGAGTCCTAAGACCCCTAGGGACATATTAGAATTGTTCATATGGGTCAAAGGGTGTCATAGGGTGACCTATGGGCCCCTTTGATCCATTAAATGACAACATATGTCCTTAGGGGTCCTAGGACCCCTAGGGACATATTAGAGTTGTTCATATGGGTCAAAGGGGGTCATAGGTGACCCATTAAATAATGACATATTTATATACTATTAATATTATTGTAACATAATAATAATAATAATATAAATAAACACTAAATATTAATACTATTATATGTATAGTAATAATAATAATTCTATTATAGCTATAATAATAATATATATATTAATACTATTATGACATAGTATTAATATATATATTAATAATATTGTAGCATAATAATAATAATATAAATAAACACTTAATATTAAAACTATTATATCTATAGTAATAATAATAATACTATTATAGGTATAATAATAATATTGATACTATATATTAATACTATAGCTATAATAATAATAATATATATTAATACTCTTATAGCTCTAATACTATATATTAATACTAATAAACCAAAGTCAGTTTCCTTTCAATAATTATTATAATAGTAGTAGTATTATAGAAAAGGTTGTTTTCCCTTCAAATGTCATTGGATAAAATCGGATATCCGATCGGGAATCAGATATCTGATATCTGATTTTTCTTGGCACCAATTTCCAAGATATCCTTGTCGCTGCAGACCCAACAACATCACTTTTTCAGTTTCTTTTTTCATGAGTTTTGCAAAAAACTACATTTTGGGGCCCAACCAATCGAAGAAAATTCGAAAATATAACCTTAGGTGTTCAAATCTATCATCTAAATGGAGAGCAGTAGTCATCGAAAGGATAAACGCAAAAGGAAGATATCCAATGAAGACATTGCAGCATATAGGGAAAGAGACAAAATGAAACACCAAAGAAAAAGATAAGGTATGCTAAATATTAGTCAAGTTAACGATGAATTAGTCGAAGGTGAAATCATAGAGGCAAATAATGAATATGTATAATTGGAGAATGAAAATGTACCTATTGAAAACGATAATGCCAAAATTGAAAATTTAGATAATGAAAATTTTGAAGATCAAATGCTACCAAGTCATAATCCAAATTGCATAATTGACCATGTTGAACATGATAATACACATGAAGCTAATGCACAAGAACATTACATATCTCCTAATTATAATTGACATGAAGGTTCTAAAATACCAAAATGGATAATTGAAATTGATGAAATGATTATTACTAGTTTGGAAGGGAAAAAATCAGAAAGAAGTATTCGGTTATGGGCTTCAAGACTATATCAGATATTTTTCGAAAACAAGACAGTGGTAGAGAAATGTTAGATTTTCATGCACTTATTAAAGATGCAAAAGATGAGACCTGTGCTTTCCAAATTGAAGATTCGTGTCAAAAAAAAGTTGGAAAGAAATGCCATTATTGTGAAGAATCTTTTCAGTGCTCTCAATAACATTGGAAAAAATAATAGGGAGAAGGATAATAGAGCTACTCGAAGGGTTATTACAACCTCTTTGATAAGTCATCATTTGAGAAAGGGTGGATATATGAGACAAACTTGTATTGATTTGAATCTAAATCGTACTACTTTGAGAAGAGCACTTAATTGACAAGAGAAAATTGATGATCCTCTTCAAAATGAAACATGGAAATTTGGTGGGAGACTTCCATATTTTGATAAGAAGTTATCTGATGATGTGAAGGAAGAAATTACACAATTTTGGCACTCTAACTCATGAGTATCACCCAATGCTAAAGACATGTTAGAATTGAGAATTGGCATTAGAGACCACATGCCACATCCTAAATATTATTTTGAGGTAAGTCAAACTATGTTATTAAAACAATTTAGAGAGAGTCATCCAAGTCTTCATATATCAAAAAGGGCTTTTGAATCTTTGAAGCCATTTTATTGTGTGCCACTCCAAATTCAAAATACATGTTATTGCAAATATCATGTTGAGTTTTCTATGCACTATGAACTATTACACTCAATCCGTTCTACTTTGCATAGTAAAAAAATGTTTGAGGATTGTAGTGCTAGTGACCTTCCAAAATCATCAAGAGACTTGCTAGATCAACTTTTATGTCGTAGAGTTGATGGTTTTTCTTTTATAAAAATGCTTGCTTAAATGAGAAGTGTTCAGAATGTGGTGGCTTATCCAAGTTTGACACATGTTTCCATGAGGGGTGCAACCAAGATCTTGGAAAGATAATAGTGAAAAATAGGTATATGAAATGGTGAAATACACATTGAAGAGTACAGGTGAGAGCTCTAGACGTGAATTGGTTGGAAAAGATATCAGTGTAGCTAGTTTTATTTTAGATTTCAAGGAAAATCTTTTTTACAAGTATGCAAGACATAGTCACAGGTCTCAGTGGTTGGATGAACAATTTAGAATGTGAAAGGAGACTTTTCCCATTGGCACTATTATATCAGTTGTTGATTTTGTTGAGAACTACACATTGCAACCTCAAAATGAGACATAATCTCAGTATTACAACTCTATTCAGATTGCTATTCTTGTTCACATAACATATAGACATGCCCCTGATAGTGCAGAAGATAATTAGAAGATTATTAGAGAGTATCATTTTTATATGAGTGATTTTAGATCTCACTTCATGAGTTTTTGCAATATTATTTCGAGAATTATTTTGATTTCTTACATGAGCATGCAAGTTCTATGGATATACATATCATTTGGTTAGATAACTGTACATGTCAATTCAAGAATGCTCACATGTTTTATTGGTTGTGTAGGATGCACGTAGAGAGAGGGGTGCCTCATATTTGGAATTTTTTTGAGTCCGGCCATGGAAAATGGGAACATGATAGAGTGGGGGCATGTGTGAAGAGAGCTCTAATCAAGGAGCAACTAAAGATTTCAGCAACAGAGCTTCTTGATGCTCATAGCATTGTTGATTGGTGTAGTTTAGCATTATCACAAGGGGGATTGTTGATTCAGTGGTATGCAAGTTCTTTTGGTTGGTTGAGGAAGGGTCCATAGCTGATAGATTAGATTGTGCTATAGTGAAAGACTCATAAAAAATTCATTCATTTTAGAGCTCTGATTCTAGTACATGGACCATTTGGACAAGACAACTAGCTTGCTTTTGTCCTAGTTGTTTTTAGTGTGATTGAGATCACTATGTGTCAAGTGAGTGGGTGTACACATGGGCTCCACATTATCTTACTCCATTGTCTATCATACCCTCTATCAGAAATAATTACATAGAAAGTTCACTTGAGCATAACCATCTATTAGATCTACTTCAACCAGGACATGTCTTTGCATTGGTTGCACCACAAGGGAATGATAAGAAATCTAATTATTGGTTAGCACGTTCTGTAAGGGGTAAACAAAAAATTGCACAACCAATCACAGATGATGATGGATTCACATATCCTACTGGTTCAGTGGTTGTTTCTCAAACATGGCTACAGAGATACATGCTTAAAAGGAACAGAATTCCTGTATTTGAAGATTATTAGAAGCACAAAATAATTCTCATATATTCGCATCTTATTATAGCACCAAATGAAAAGTTGTTGAAGCATGAAGGAAGACCAAAAGTAAAAGAACTTTTTACTATTGCTAATGTTGATCATGAAGTCCTATTGGAGACCCTAAAATAGAGGGAGGACCCTATTGGAACAATCCACTAGGTATATTTACTTCTTATGTTATTTTCTTCATAATGATTCAATGAACTAATGATTATCTTGTTTAATACAATAAGTTACTAATTTTTTTATGATATTGAAATGTAGATACATCATGAAGAGTTGGGGGGGGGGGGTGTGGTATTGGGGAGAATTCCTAAGATTTATGATGTAAAATGTGAACTTTTTTTGTATATGGTTTTTGTAATAATGAAAAAGACAGGTTAAATTAGTTGCACATTCTAATTTGCATTCTGGTAGTTTCTTTGTAAGTAATTATAAGAGGAAGATATTGAACAAGTTCTTGCAAATCATATTTGCATGTGATACAAGGCTATAAGGACAATTTTAAGAGCATTTATAACTATATAAAAGATAATTGCTTGCGGATATCTTATTACAAATTTAGTTTTTTTCTTATTTGACATAAAGCTGACATTATGATTATTAAAACTATTTTTATCAAACTAATCAAATAAGAAAAATCTAGAAAGTACAGATGAACAATTAGAATACTTGGTTTCTTCCATTTTGCAACCAATCATGGCATTTGAAAGCATAAAGAGTCATAATATTGTATAATGTTTTGAAAGACTTTCGTATTGAAAAATTGTAAAGGACCATGAGATTTGAACTTTAGTAATGTCTAGGTTTGCATAGGGCAAGTGAGTCATTAAATAGGTCCTAATAAGGTCTCATAATATTCTCAAGTCATTTCATAAGTTGAAACATTCAATAAGTCACTTAAAATTTAGCTTATTGCTTTAGAAAATTCAAATCTTGAATGTAACGGCTACATGAGCATTTTGGAAGGAAACTCCATAGTTTAAATGTTATGAAATACAAGGAACACCAGTGCAAAGCACCAAATCATTTTTTCTTTTCTTGATGTAATAAGGTCTAGGGATAGATCTAATGATCTCCCTATGACCATTCACATTTGTAATGGACACAAGACCCCATGGTGCAACTATAAGCCTTGCCCATCAATTGGTCCAATAAAGTGGATTTTTGGTAAATTCCATGTTTTTTAGGTAAGTCTAGATGTTTAGAACATTATTAGGGTCCCTAGGAGTTTTTAGAGTCTATTTGCAATCAAATTTTCTATAAAACTTGTCTTAGAACAAAAATTGCAAGAAGTTGCTTAGCAACTTTTGCAATTTTCTTGACAACTTTTCAAAATCTAACTCCTAACAGCTAGAACTGTTTGAATCATCAGTGCCATTAGCTCTAGGTGGGTGGGTTAACCCTAGTGACACCCTTGTTCCAACCACAGAGACCCTCTATCGTCCGTGGCCACCTCGTACCGAGGAGTCCCCAAGGTTCTCTAAGTGCATTTTGAGGTCGATCTTCTGAGGGTAATAACTCGAAGCTTGTGAGGGCTATTGATAAACTATCAAATGCTACAAGACAGTGCTGTTGAGGCCTAAAATAATATATCTCATTTTCAAGAGATCACATTCTGTTTGGATTTGGCACAGCGATCTCACTCGATGCCAAAACTCGTAGTGTGCCTCAGTTCATAGGTGCACTACAGGGTAACTTTGAAATCACCAATTGTGGCATCAAATCGTTAGCACCATTAGCTCTGGATGGGTGGGTGAACCCTAGTCACACCCTTGTTCCAGCCACATAGACCATCCATCATTTGCGGCCACCCCATACCGAGGAGTCTTCAAGGTGCTCTAAGTGCATTTCGAGGTCGATCTTTCGAGGGTCATAACTCGAAGCTTGTGAGGGCTATTGATGAACTGTCAAATACTACAGGACAGTGATACTAAGGCCTAAAATAACCTATCTTATTTTCAAGAGATCACATTCTATTTGGATTTGGCACAATGATCTCACTCGATGCCAAAACTCGTAGTGTGCCTCAGTTCATAGGTGCACCACAACGTAACTTTGAAACCGCTGATCTTGGCATCGAATCATCAGTGCCATTAGCTCCAGATGGGTGGGTGAACCCTAGTCACACCCTTGTTTCAGCCACGGAGACCATCCATCATTTGCGGCCACCCCATACCAAGGAGTCTCCAAGGTGCTCTAAGTGCATTTTGAGGTCGATATTTTGAGTGTCATAACTCAAAGCTTGTGAGGGATAACAATGAACTATCAAATGCTACAAGACAATGATATTGAGGCCTAAAATAAGATATCTCATTTTTGAGAGATTACATTTTGTTTGGATTTAGCACAGCGATCTCGCTCGATGCCAAAACTCGCAGTGTGCCTTAGTTCATAGGTGCACCACAACATAACTTTGAAATCACTGATCTTGGCATCAAATTGTCAGCGCCATTAGCTTCGGATGGGTGGATGAACCCTAGTCACACCCTTGTTCTGGCCATGGAGACCATCCATCATTTGCGACCACCCCGTACTGAGGAGTCTCCAAGGTGCTCTAAGTGCATTTCGAGGTTGATCTTTCGATGGTCATAACTCAAAGCTCGTGAGGACTATCGATGAACTGTCAAATGCTACAGGACAGTGATACTAAGGCCTAAAATAACCTATCTCATTTTTGAGAGATCACATTCCATTTAGATATGGCATAGCAATCTCGCTCGATGCCAAAACTTGCAGTGTGCCTCAGTTCATAGGTGCACCACAGTGTAACTTTGAAACCACTAATCTTGGCATCGAATTATTAGAGCCATTAGCTCTAGATGGGTGGGTGAACCCTAGTCACACCATTGTTCCAGCCATAGAGACCATCCATCATTTGCGGCCACCTTGTACCAAGGATTCTCCAAAGTGTTCTAAGTGCATTTCGAGGTTGATCTTTCGACAGTCATAACTCAGACCTTGTGAGGGCTATCGATGAACTGTCAAATGCTACAGGATGGTGATGTTGAGACCTAAAATAATCTATCTAATTTTTGAGAGATCACATTCCATTTGGATTCAGCACAATGATTTTGCTTGATGCCAAAACTCGCAGTATGCCTTAGTTCATAGGTGCACCACAGCGTAACTTTGAAACTGCTGATCTTGGCATCAAATTGTCAGTTCCATTAGCTCTGGGTGGGTGGGTGAACCTTACTGACACTCTTGTTCTAGCCATGGATACCACCCATTATCCGCAACCACTCCATACCGAGGAGTCTCCAAGGTGCTCTAAGTGCATTTTGAGGTCGATATTTTGAGAGTCATAACTCAGAGCTCATGAGGGCTATCAATGAACCATTGAATGCTATAGGACGGTGATGCTAAGGCTTAAAATAACTCAGAGCTCATGAGGGCTATCGATGAACTATCCAATCAAGTCTCTTAAGTTGAGATATTTTGAAGTTATGTTGAAATTGAAAAGTTGTAGTATGAGGATAGTAACAAAGTGAAGTGATAGTTATCAAAGATTATGAATCTATGAATGACTTGGTGGTTGGGGATAGAATACATGGTTGAGGAGTGGAGTCCTTAACTGTGTTGAGATTAGATTTGAAGCCAAGAATTAGTTTCAAGGTTGAAGGTGGAGTTTAAAATCAGATTTGGGGTTATCTGAACCTTGTGTAGGAGATTAACAAGTGTGTTTATGTCATGATAGCACTTCAAATTATACATTGCATCCAAATTTAATAATAAAGGTTGTTAAAATGTTATTAAAAAATTATTGCATTTAAATTGAATATAACAAACATAATCAAAATTAATGATATTCCATAAACATGAACAATACACATGATCCACGATAAATTGAACAATACTAGATACTAAATTAATATATATATCATTGTGCACATAAATGAAAAAAATATATATCAAAATACATGTATCCATAGACAAAATTTTACACAAATATATATCAAAGATCATGTATCCATAGACAAAGTACTCAAATATATATCAAAATACATAGATCCATATACAAAATGTGGCTGATCATGCCATTAGAATGTGTATAATATCAATGTTTTTGTATACAATGTGGCATATGCCATCTTAAAATGTCTCATGATGCATCCTATGACAACTATACTATCCTAGGGTGTTGGTGGATGATCAAAATACAACCTCTTCGCTGCACTAGGTGGATCGGATGCCTCCTACATAAATAAAAAAGGAAAACCCAAAGTTAGACTACTAAATTTATATGATTCTACGTATCTATCATTGAATTACTCAAATGCGTAATGATCTTTCTTGTAATGGAGATTAATACTATCAAAATTTCATAATAAATACCTCTCTCATCGACTTCTTGCACCGGTTAGGAGTCCTCTCGTATGCCCTCGGCAATGTTGGTACCTTTTTGATTGTGGGTTGTATATGTTCAAATACCTTTGTCAGATGAATCTAAAATTTAAGCTATAACATTATAATTCATAGCATGCTAAATTTATAACATATTTAATCATGAATTCAAACTACAACTTACTATTGTAGGCTCCTCCTCAAGAGTGAGTGGCCACGTGATCAAATCTACATAACTCTCCGTTGGACCTCATGTGCACTAGGAGTCTCCTATGAGATACAAAATAGTAGTTGTTAATATCACGGAAATCAGTTTTGAATTTATTTATGAAGATAAAGATAATAAAAAATAAATGATACTTATACATACAATGGGGCTCTTAGTGCAAATGGAAATCCCCGATGGTGTACGACGTGAAATCTGTACAGGCTCATCACTAGTAGCGACACCCTATATACAATAAAGAATGTAATTAAATGGGATTACCAAAAATATTTTACAAGAATGCATCAATATTTAATCAAATAGAAAGCGCCTAATTACCTTTCCTTTGTCAATGTGTGCTGGCTCACCCTTTGCACTTTGTCCCTCCGGGACAGGTGCTACCTACAAGATAAAAGAAAGATTAGCAACCATATATGCTACAATATCAAATAGAAAAAAAAATGGAAACACAACATAATGTACCATAGATGTCTCAAGGCCAAATGAAATGGCCAAGAGCATAGCATCATCAATTTGTTTGAGCTCCTCCTCAGTCATCAACTAAATGTGAATGAAGATCACATACATATAAAAGTCAATATGGCTTAAAAATTAAAATTACTCTATTATAAAAATTAACTTTAAATCACATATGTCATAAAAATATATATATATATATACACGTACCAACACTGAAGGAGTCCATGCCTCTGCATTCCCCTCCTCTCTCAAATCAGCGTCTGTAGCCTCTGCATGTGTGTCTAGTGTATCCTCGTCTAATACAAAATGATACTTAGGAAGATCACCTATGAGACCCAAGCAAATATTCTTGCATGTAATGCAAGTGTGAGGCACACAAATGTGTGATGAGCTAGCCGATGACGAACTGGCACCAGCATCATCAACACGAGGAGGCAGGATTGACCTAGCCTGAGATATCATTAGGCTACTCAGCCTATGAATGGCTCTGATAGTCTGAGAGCTAGCCTCTATCATAATATCTAGATGTTGCACTTAAGGAGGAGGGGAGATATCAGTGGGGGGGGACAAAAGTGCCAGCTTTCTTCCACTAGGAAGAGGGTCTATCCTGAGGAGCTCCTAGTCCTAAGCCCATGTTCGGCTTCATGCTCCAATAGTTCACTTTAAGTTTCAATAGAAATTCAGCATATAATTTTCTAAGGAAATAAAATGGTATGTCTAAATTGCCATGTGGAGAGATATCAAAGACCATCCACCAATGATCCCAAAAGTTTGCACGTATGGCGTCATTTGTACACCATTTAATCGATAGTTTGGATTCTTATGGGGCAACTGGTAAACCCATTTTTGATTTCGTAAAAAGGCTGGCCAAATTGTCTTTGCTTATGTTGAGGGCCACAACCTCATCATAATCCAAACCATCATCAAACATCTCATGCATTTGATCATGCCAATGAAGAGTGGCATTTTGTTGGTTTGTAAGGGTTTCAATGTTATCCACTATGGTGTTTAACGTGGATAACATAGGAGCCAATGTAGGTACATTATTATATGTTCTATGCAAACCTCTCAACGCGGTGAGATTTTCATTTATCAAATCCTCAATTTGAGGAGGGTTTTGAGGGGGTAGAGGATCATTTGGTGGATGATTTTGTGGGGTACTAGATCATTTGGTGGGGGGTTACGAGGAATATTATTTCCTTCGTTAGTGTCATCATTCTGATCAACCATTCCTATTGAATTGCAAAACGTAATATATATATATTTTTAAAAAACTTTAATTTTAACCTTTTTTTTCAAAAAAACCTTAGATTCAACTAAAACAAACAAAATCACATGGCTAAAATCTATCGAATTTAAATTAAAATTTAGTTAAAAAAACCAAAAGAAAAACCTTAATATCCGATATCTAATCTTATATCTGATATCCGATCGCGCACTAATACTGGCCCCCAAAATGTGAGAAATAAGAGCCTGCGGGTCTGGTCTTTTTTTAATATGTAATGTTATAGATATTGGATATCCGATATTATATCGGATATCCGATCACCTGCATATCTTATATTTTATATATAAGATATAACATATATAACATATAACATATAGCTTTGAAATATTATATTATATTATATTTTATATATATTATATTATGTTAATATATATTATAATATAAAATATTATATTATATTATTATATTATTATAATATAATAATATTATTATATTATATTATTATAATGTATTATATTATATTATATTATTATAGTATAATATTATACGATTATAATATAATAATAATGATATTATTATATTATAGTATAATTATTATAATAATAATAATATTATATTATATAATATTAAATAATATATTATACTATTATAATATAATGTTTTTATATTATTATAATATTATAATAATAATGTCATATGATTATCGAATATCTAATAATATTGGATATTCGATATTAAATCGGAGATCCAATATTACATTGGATATCCGATAAGGCTTGACCTTTCTTTCTAAGCTTGGTACCTGGATAGGTGGAAAAAAGTTAGAGTGGATTTTGAAGCACTTTTAGACGTGTTCAAACTCTATTTTTTTCACATTGCCACTTTTTGGCACACCATGATCCTGCACATATCCTCATGCCAATGTTTTCTTTGTTTTTGTATTAGTTTAGTATGTTCCAAAGCAACTTTATGCATCTCATCCAAAGAGTTAACTTGCAAAAGACATTCTCTTTGTGCTACAAGAAGTTCAATATCTAATGCTAAGGCTATCCTTAAAGTTTTATGTTCAAATTCAATTGGAAGCATGGACACCTTTCCATACAGGAGCTCAAATGGTGTGAATCCCATAGTAGTCTTCTAGGTTGTTCTGTAAGCCCAAATAGCTTCTTGTAATCTGCTGGTCCAATCTCGACAGTGCAAATGGACTATTTTTGTTAGTATATTTTCTAGCTCCTGGTTTGTAACCTCTACTTTTGCATTAGCTTGTGGATGATAAGGACTAGATTTTTGGTGCTTGATGTTATACTATTTAATCAATTCTAAGATCAGATTAGAGGTAAATTGTGCGCCTTGATCAGTGACTAGCTCTTTGGGTATACCATAGCGAGTAAAAATCTCTTCATATAGGAATTCAACAACTTTTTCATTATGGGCATGCTTCATAGCCTTAACTTGAACCCATTTTGTCATGTAGTCAGTGCACACCAGAATATAGGACTTCCCGTTAGATGGAGGATCAATTGAACCAATGAAATCCATTCCCCATTTGTCAAATGGTGCTAATGCTATCTAAGGATTAAGAGGCATTTCATCTATTTTGGTTGGTTGGCCCATCCTTTGACACTGGTCACACTTCCTTGGATAGTTGACTACATCCTTATGAAGTATAGGCCAATAATAACCTGTTGTAAGGATTTTGAAAGCTGTTCTTTTTGATGCAAAGTATCCTCCACATGGTTCATTATGACATGCATGTAGGATGTCATATGTCTCATCTTCTCTGACACATCTTCTCATAATTTGATCAAGTCCAATGTAAAACAAGAGATTATCTATCCAGGAGAAACAAAAACTTTTCTCTCCAAGCAACTTCCTTTCCTTGTAAGAAAAATGTGCTGGTATTTTATTGGCTACAATGTAGTTAGCAATGACTGCATACCATGGAGTTTGAACAACAATATGAAACAAATGCTCATCTAGAGATGCATTGACCAAAGTAGTGTTAGTATCATCATGATGGATTCTTAATAAATAATCAGCTACAACATTGGCTTTTCTAGGTTTATCAGCAATAGTTATGTCAAATTCTTGCAACAATAGTAACCGTCTTGCTAACCTACCTATTATAGCAAGTTTATTCATAAGATATTTAATTGTTGAATGATTAGTATGAACAAATATGGAATAGTCAATTATGTAATGCTAAAATTTGTTGAGAGCATAAACTACTACTAGCAATTCTTTTTCAGCCACAGTGTAATTCAGCTTTGGACCATGAAGGCTCTTACTGATATAATAGATGGCATTTTCAAGATTTTGGGATTGCTATGCTAAGACTACACCTATGGCATAATCAGAGGCATCTGTATATATGTGAAAAGGTAAATTCCAATCAGGGCCTTGTAAGACTAGGCCTGTGGTCAAAAGTTTCTTAAGTTGTAGGAAGGCTTCATCACATTCAAATGTCCAATTAAATTTAGCTTCTTTTGTGAGTAACTTATATAAAGGACTAGCTATTTTGCTAAAATCTTTTATGAAATGTGTGTAATATCCAGCATGACCTAGAAAGGGTCTTACATCTTTTGATTTTGTAGGTATGGGTAATGTTTGAATTACCTCTATCTTAGTTGGATCCACTTGTATTCCTGCAACATATATGAAATGACCAACAACATATATGAAATGACCAAGTACTATGCCCTCCTGCATGAGCATGAAACACTTTTCACCATTAAGTGCCAAATTATGTTCTTGACATCTTACCAAAACCTTTTCAAGATTCACCATTTCTTCTTCAAAAGTGACTCCGAATGTTGTGAAGTCATCGATGTAGATTTCTATACAATCATGTGATATATCAGCAAAAATACTAATAACTACTCTTTGAAATGTTGTAGCAGCATTGCATAGACCAAATGGTAACATAATATGCAAAAGTACCCCATGGAAATGTAAATGTGGTTTTATCTTGATCTTTAGGAGCAATACTGATTTGGTTATAACCACTATACCCATCTAAAAAAGATAAATACTTCTTTCCAGCTAGTGTGTCTAAAACTTGGTCTATGAATGGTAAAGGAAAGTGATCCTTTTTAGTATCCTTTTTCAATTCTCTATAATCTACAAAAATTCTCCATTTCCTCCCTTTTGAGGTACTATATATTGGGGTGAAACCCATCTACTATCAGATATAAGATAAATAAAACTGGCATCAAGCAGTTTTTGCAATTCAGTTTTAACTATTTCTCTAAGGCTTGGATTTATCCTTCTCTGGGGTTGATGGAGTGGTAGAAAGCGTTCATTGATGTATACCCTATGAGTGCATAATTTAGAACTCAACCCCTTCATATAACTATAATCCCATGCAAAGGCCTTTTCATGCCTTTGAAGAAACTCTTTTAGTTGTTCTATCTATGTGGGTGTTAACCTAGGATTAACTTGGAGATTATGACCTTTAGTCAATTCAATAGTAGTAGTGGAGTCTATCATAGTGGCTTCAGAAATTGGACTTGCCTCTAATTCACAATGTAAAACTGGATAAATTATTTTAGGTTCTTTGAATAAAGTACAATTCTTATCACATTCCTCATATGTGATCAATTCTAACATAGAACGTTCAGATACACCTTTTTCTACCACATAGGTATTAGTAAGGATACTCTGAAGTATTGAATCTTCCTCTTGCAATTTTAGAAAAGACTGTCTATGCAACATCATGAGTTGTACTATAGAATTTAACTCTTCTTCTTCATCTCCTAAATCTGGCCAAACAGATGTACTCAAATATGGTAATGGTTGGGCATGAGAATATAAATCAAATTGCTTTGTTACTTGGCCATTTGATATAGTCATATTCCCTAATCTACAACTTATATTTGCACTGGCTGTGGCTAACCATGGTCAACCTAAGATGATAGGATAACTAGATAGCTTAACTTTAGGGAACAAAATCATGAAGTTTGTAGGATACTCCAGAGAATCTAAGGTTACAACTATGTTTTCTATCATCCCATCAGGGGTGACAGTAGAACTATCTGTGAGCTGCAGAACTATTGGTGTAGCCCTTTGTCTTTCTATTTTCAACTTCTTCGTGGTATCTTTGGTCATAACATTTATAACAGCTTTGAGGTCTATTAAATCATTTTTAACAAACTGACCATTTATACTGACATTCACTACTAGATTTCCTAGATTAGAATATTCTAGTGTAATCACTTTTCCTAGCATGACGTTAGCCAATTGTCCCACAACATGGATTGTGGTGGGGTCCTTCTTCTTCCTTCTAAGTTTCTTCAAGTAGGCTTCCCTAATAGCTTTTCCATAGATTGGAATGTCCTTAATAGTTTGAAACAGTGGTATTTGGACATGTATATTTTTCAACTGATCAATAATGTCAAAAGGTTGTTCCTTAGTTTGTTCAGGTTTCTTTTGTATCAATTTTTTTGGAAAAGATGGTTCTACTATTGGTTGAGATATAATTGACATGGTGACATTAGATGAGTCAATAGGTTTAGCAACTAAAGGTTTTGATGCTGCAAGAGAATCTGGTATTTTAGTTATAAGAGGTAGTTTAGGTGCTGATAAAGTTGTACAAGATCTCAGATGTATATCAACAATATTAAAGGTGTAAGTAGGATACTATTGACCATCAACACTATAAATGGGTTGCTGTGGTTGTTCGCTATTTAGATTTGGTTGAGGTTGTGCTAGTAATTGTGTTTTCTTTTGAGGTCCAGGATTTGCAAGTGGTGGCATTAAAGTAGGTTGTTGAACTAGAGGGGGTAATTGTGGAGTACTAGTATTTTGGTTAGGCCATTGTTGATGTCCCTTCCATTGGTTCATAGATTGCCAATTCCCTTGGGGTGGTTGCCATTGGTTTTGTTGGTTTTTCCAGTAGTTCTATTCGTTCTATTTCCATTGGTTACTCTATTGATTAGGCTAGGATGGTTGGGAATTCTGAGGCCATTGGGATTGTTGTGGGTTATGTTGCCCAGCATTGTTCCAATTGGTTTGATTTTGTGGAGGACCTTGGAAATTACAATTTTTCCATTGATTACCATATGAATTTGAACTATGCAAGGGGTCCTAAGGAATACCTTGATGTTGGGCCCATGGTCAACATTGAGTAACAAAGAATACTTTCTCATCATCTCCATCTATCTTGATGTACTTGGTTGGAAGATGCTGGTTCTCCATGCTTGTGACCTGTTTACATTGGCAATCCTTCTTTTGCTTCCAACAATGAGGACAATACTTAGCTAGTTGTAATTCAGCTTCTACTTGTTTCTTCTTTGTAGTCATTGTATCCAGATGTGTAGTAATATCATTGATGATAACTTGTTTGAAATTTGACACTAGGTTAGATATCTCAAGCTTTGAAATTCCTTGAATGATTCCTTTAGTGACTGTGGAATGAGGTCCTCAGCCTTTCTTCATGGTTGAACTTGAATAGTTTTGACAAATCTTCTTGAGATCATCCTAGGAAGCTTGATATACATCACCGCCAGCCATCAAGTCCAATTCTTCTAGACAATTGTCATTTACACCTCTCAGAAAGACTAGCTTTTGTGAATCTTCAGACAATGTATGTTGAGGGTTCTTTTGCAATGTGTATAAGAAACATGAAACATAGTCTTCCAATGTTTCTTCCTATTTCTGTGATATCCTGAAGATATCATCCCTTCTTGAACCAGATGCTTTGCAATATTCTTTATATTTATCTAGAAATAGAGCTTGCATTTCATCCCAACTTCCTACTGCATTGGCTCCTAAGCCCATGAACCATCATAAAGATGATTCTTTCAATGTTTCTAGAGACAACTTAAGCTTATGGGAATCAGTGTTGTAGTCAAAACTATGACAAAGGATATCAAATTCAAATAAGAAAGTATTAGGGTCTTTAGTTGCAAGGCCATAGAACTTTGGAAGAGTAGTGGGAGGTATGTTCTGAAGATTAGCATTGGTTACAAGACTTGGAAGAGGAAATGGAAAAGTAGGTTGTGCCATGACTAGAGGTATCAAATTATGAGGTTGCTGTTGAAAAGGGACATTGGGTACTGGATCATTAACAACTAGTGGATTTAGAGTAGTGTTATCAAGAAAACTAGCCAATACTTTAGTGAAGTGTTGAAGACTAGATATATCTATTGACTCAGTTCTTGATACTGTAGGAAAAATAGGGCTTTCATCTTCAAAAGGTAACTCAACTTCTTCTTCTTCAACTTCTTTGTTCAAATTAACAGATCCTCATGGAAGAAATCTGCCATATTCATCTCATTGTCTTCCTCTTTGATGCATGCAATTAAATTTTTCACACTGGTGAAAGGAATTTCAAACTTAGAGATTTCTAAAAAGACTTTATCTAGGAACTATGACTCAAAAATGCTCCTAGCTTGACACTATCCCTGACAATGGTGCCAAAAATAACCCGCCTCACAATAGGTGTATCATAGTCATGCGCTAGGCCTTGCTTAGGAATAATATATTCGAACTAAGGACTATTTCTCCCACTATGAGGTGCATTTAATCTTATCAACCCAGAGAAGTATACTTGAAATGGTTGACATAGTATATGCACTAGGTCTCTTAATGAGTCACTAAGCTTATGCTGCAAGAAAGTAAAAGTGCAAGGAAAAGAACTTATGCTATTGTTGTAGGAAACTAACACAATTACCTCGATGAATATTGGAACTACAATAAAAAGATAACAAATATTCCAACTTGGCTCACCCACTAAAAATGTTCTCACATATGCTGTAGGAACATTCACAAAGTGTGATGCTATATGAAGGAACTCACAACTTCTAACTAAGATGCTATGAATGCTTGGAAATTAATCTATTCTATCTTAATCTAATCCACCTTCCAAGTGGGCCCCCTTGGTTGGCTTCTCTAAACTACTAACACAATATGAAAGCCAAAAACTATTTCATTCAATTTAGAAATTCATTACATAACATAGAACTATAAAAGTTAACAGTCTATTCTCATAAAATATTTCTTCTAACTAGTTCTAAAAACTTAACACACTTGGGTTGATTCCTATATATATATATATATATAGGAAATCACCATTTATTCCATAATAGAAAAGTAAATGACCTTGCTTAAAATCTGCAAGAGAGAGAAAATAGGAAGATAACAACTGAAGGCAAGAAGAAGGAATAATGACTTAAGGCAAAAATAATAAAGTCTGAATATCCACTCACCATAGAGTAATTGCAAAGAATGTAATAAATCTTCATAGCTTCTCCTTACTTGCTATCGTGTCTTCTAGAACCGTTACAACTTCCTCCATCATGGTTGCTCCTTTGCATTCTCTTCTCCTTGAATTTTGGTGATGCTTAGCTTTTGAATTCCTCCAATCATCTTTCAGTCTTCATTAACAAGTTATTTATAACATAAAACATGTTTGCAAATAAACATTTATGAAATTAAACTCAAATATAAGAAAACACATTTTGATAACTATATGAAATACTGCATATATATAATATTAGCAAAAGATGTCATAGTTTCTACCCCATAGGTTTATCATAGGTCCACAAATGTTTTATTACAATATCAAAAAAGTACTTTAAACATCATAAAATAAAGGCAAATTTTGGTCTCATCAAACTTTACAATTCATAATATTCTTGATGACTTTATTTAGCAGAGTAATATTAAGAAAATGGGTTTCTCTCACATTAAGACCTCCCTCTAGCTACTTATTGAAAGAAAAACTCTCATTCTTTTCCCCGCCTTCACTACTTAGTCACTTACATATAGAAGTTTATGGTCAATTCCATTCTTCTTGAGAGATCTTTTGGGGAGAAGAGTATTTCCCAATTAATAAGAAATAGATCATTTTTATTTATCTAATGTCAAAAGATATTTGGTGTCATAATTATTTTATTGTAAGGCATATGATAACTATTAAAAAATAAAGGTTTCTCTTGGTTGCATTCTTGCTCGCTTCATCCCTTGCCCCTCACCTTGACCTATCCTATCCCCTTAATGCTCCCCCTGGTTGTGTGCTATATCTCTCCTGTTGGGTCATGGGGTTTCCCTAATTCCCCTCTTATCTATTTGGGACTGGTTGACTCATTTAAGGGTTCTACCAAGCCTTCAACCTTTGTCCCATCTATGGCTAGAAAAACCCCTTAAACAAATCTTCCTGGATGAAGCTCTTTCATAGACAACGCTTCGTAGTAGGCCAATTCTTTCTTTATAGATCAATCATTTATCAACTCAGAAAAATAGGCAGCGATTTCTTGGACAATAAAACACATTCTTAAGATTATTTCCCTCCTAATTGGATTATTTTTCTTCTCCTTTGCAGTTCAAGATGATTTTATTTTTGTTCTCATAAATGGATCTTGGTATATAGGATATAACAAAAGGAACATCTGCAATGTTTGCAAGTAGAAACCTAAACTCAACCAAACTATTTGATTTGGGAGTTTATGCACTCATGTGGGCTAGGATCCCACAACTCCAGCTAGAGTTCTAGAATATTAAGGTTTTTAGAAAAATTGCTAAAACTTTTGGGTCATTATTGTCAGTTGATGAAGTCACAAAGAAAAAAAATTTCTTTTTGTTTTCTAGAATCTATGTCAGTGATTTTGTGAACAATATTCTTCCTACATCTATAACATTAGACTCAAAATTGGGCTCTTACATTCAACCATTTGTTTTTGAAAAAGTATATTTGTTCTATCTAAATTCTAGATGTTTTGGCCACATTGACCTTTTTTTTCCTTTTTCTCCCTCTAGGTCTATGGGGAGACCACAAGGAATATTTGACAATACAGATTGATCCTAAGAATCCCCCTTTTCCTTCGAAAATTCTAACCCAGAGTGTAGCGCTAGTCCCTCCTTTGGTTAAGGAAGTTTCTAATGTTATTTTGCCTCCTCTTTCAGTTAAGTAGCAACACCCCTTTTTAAAAAAATATTATGGATGACTTAGTGAGTTCTCTCCTCCCTTCCTCTTTGCCTTCTTCTAGGTTAGGGGACACCTTACCCCCCTTGGATAACAATTTGTGTATCTTTGTAGTGTTACTATGTCCTAAGTTTCTTTGTTTTGAAGGATTTAATATACTACATCTTATCCACTTGAGAGGTATTCTACCTAATTCCATAATGGATCCAATTTTTTTTTAGAGATGATGACATTATTAAGGAGTTTCTATGAACAAAAGTTAACAAGAGGAACAAAAAGAAGTATATAACAAATATTGGAAAGGGCAAGAAGGCAGGTATGCCAACAAGTAATGAAAGTGGCTCCTTGCCCAAGGGACATCATGTGGGGAGCCATGAGATCCTCTTTTAATAAGGGATTTCAACAAGCAGTGATTAAATCTTAAGATGTTTGTGTTGTTTTCGTGTCTAATGGTTTATTGAATTTAGAGCTTTTACTATTTACTTATTGTGGTTATAAAACTATCTTGGAATCTTTGAGCTTTCAACACCTCAGATGAAGAAACACATGCTGAAGTGCACTCTTTAGGATCTCAAGGTGGATATTTTTCTTATACAAGAAACTAAAATGAATAGAGAAAGTACGGACAAGTCTGTGAAGTTTATCAAGCCTAGTGCTTCCTAGATTTCTTGGGATTCTCAAGGCACATTGGGTGCCCTAGCTATCATCTAGAATGTGAATAAGTTGTCAAGTACTCTTCTAAACTCCTCCTATAACTCTAATATTACTACTTTCTACGATCTATGCTCTAGGTGGTTGTGGAATATTTCCAATATATGCCTTGATTAATAAACATCAAAGGAAACTTCTTTGGGTCTCCCTTTCAAATCTTATAAATAGTGGTAGTTCTAAATGGACAGTTTTTGGTGACAAACTTCCCCCTCCATCCTTCTAAGAAGGTTGGGAGTGTTAAAGACTTCTCTGAGAACATGGTGGAGCTAGGGGAGTTTTTCCTTGATTCTCATCTTACTCACCTTGATCTAAGGAGGGACTATTTCACATAATCTAATAGGATACAATCTTCTAGCCTTATCTAGGTTAGGATTAAAAAGGATTCTCTCTCTTCTAACTATACTAATATGGATGGTTTTTTTCTGGAAGGTAAACCCCATACTAGATCAAACCATAACACTCTCCTCTTAGAGTGAAAAGTATGTAAAAAGGTTGAAAGCACCTTTATATTTGAAAATATGTGGTTCTCTAATCAAAATCTTAGGGACCTGATTTATTCTTGGTGGGATAAGCCTTCTAAGTTCTCCTTGATGATTAAAATTGAGATGAAGCTAAGGGAGGTGAGGGATAAAGCAAGAAAGTGGAACTAGGTTTCCTTTGGAAACATCTTTTATAAAACAATGGGTCATAGAGGAAAAGTTGGCAGAGGTTTGTCTATTACAAGAAAAAAACCATGTTGACAGAGCCATACACATACATAAAAAGTCCCTTAAACACAACCAATGGATCATTCTCTTTGTTCAGGAGGAGACCTTTTCCAAACATACATCTTGCATTCAATGGCTAAAGGAAGGAGTAAAAAATACTAGGTTCTTTTTAGCAAATTAATTTGAAGCATAGAAGCACAAATTGTATAAGTTCTCTTGTTTGTTCTAATGGGGTGGTGACCATGGAAGAGGAAGATACCAACATTGACACTAGCAATTTCTTCATTTAGAACGAAGCTCATGACTATGGAATGGAAGAATCTAACAATCTCCTTGAGTGTATCCCCTATCTCTAATGAATGAAGACAAAGAAAGCATGACTTCCTAGGTCAAAAGAGAAGAAGTTAAAGATTATAATTTCTCCTTCTAAACATTCAAATCTTTGGGTCCTGATGGGTTTCCTAATGCCTTTTGAAGATTACTAGGAGATTATAGGGGAATACATTTTTTTAAGGTTGTATGCTAGTTCTTTAGAAAATGCATTATGGTGGATATAACTAACTAGACTTACATAACCCTTATCTGTAAAATGAAAAACCATACCTTTACAAATGATTATAGACTCATGAGCCTATATATCACCATCTGTAAAATAATTGCTAAAGTCATCGTGAATAGAGTAAAACTTATCTTGACTAAACTAGTTTCCAAGAACTAGAAAAGTTTTTGTAGAGGGAGAAATATTATGGATTTTGTTATTACTAACCATGAACTTATTCGCTCTGTAAATGCTAATTACAATGATACCATATGACTTAAACTTGGAATATCCAAAGCTTATGATTGATTTTAAATGGTCCTTCCTTGATAAGGTTATTGTTAGATTTGGGGTTAATGGAAAATTTCATAAAATGAGTATAACCTATGTGACATCTATAGAATATTTTTTCCTTGTTAATGGTAAGCCCATTAGAGTTTTTTCTATTGGAAAGGGTCTAAGAATTTGAGATGCTTAAAAGATGGACTCGTGTATGGGGAGTACACATGTAGGTTGTGAGCCATTTGATCAGGTGCCTCTTGTAATATACCAAAGCATGGCAGTGTGATTACATTTGCAAAAATAAAGAGAAAATAACTATGAATATTTGTAAAGAACATCCACAATGAAATCGATTCACATCTATCAATTATTAGTTGACCATAAAATATGGTGTTATGAATTCCATTAGATTACCCACACCAAAGGAGATGATGATATGTAGAATAATAACAACGATGGATCATTTAGAGAAATAGAACCTCAAATACATTCCTCAAGATATGAATTGCATAGAACAAAATTACTACTCATGAGAACTAAGTATCACTAAATATATACTATCACACCACAATATTATTGGAACGAGTGAGAATTTTACATTGTGGGAAGGAATAGTAACCAATGTTTCATTCCCATTATTTGATAAATGTTTATATGTTGATAAATGTTTCTAATTGAGGCATGTGGACCTTAATTAGAATAACTTGTATCAAGAACATTAGAATGCAGATAAGTATTTATTATCTTTGAGTATTATATTTACTTGCTTATTGCAAAATATCTCTTATTTAAACATACTATAAGAGTTAATTTCCTTGATCTTTTCCTTTATGTCTGAGGATGTTCTTGTAGGAAAAGAAGAATGGTACATTAGGCATATTGTGTAGACTAATTCTTATGAAGTAGCTCCAAAGAAATTGTGATCTAGAATTCATTAGTCTTATGATGATCAAGTTGAATAACACAACGTTTGAGCTCAGATTATTTAAAATTAGAGGAAGACGAGAATGGGTGTGACTTCGTGGTTTTGATGGGCCTACCTCCATGTACATAATGAGAAAGTATTGAATTATCTCCTAAAGGTTGAAAAGATTAAGATATTCAAAGGAAGTTCAAAATTTTTTATGAGTAACAAAATGATTTTAATGGGCCACACCTTGTGAACATCACAAGAAAATGAAAAGATCCTTAAATAACTTGCATAATCATACACTAGGTACCGAGTACATAAAATTGCTCAATGATATAAAAGTTGGAATTTCACATTGTGGGGGGTAAACTTAGTAAATAATGTTCAAATTCCTACTTGAAACCATCTTTAGAGAGGAGATTTAATAATTTGACATTTATGGATTGTCATAGAAAGATAAGAAATTCTTACTCTTGAGTATTACAATTATCTACTTACTATAGTCTCTCTCTTTCTCGGTTATACACTTATACGTTCTATAAGAGTTAAATTGCATTGATATTTTCCTTTATATCTACAGATGTTCTTGTAGAAAAGGAAAGTTGGTACGTTTGCTACCAGGATTATTGTGTAACCTCTGGAAGTGAACATCCTTTATGATTAAGATTATGAAGAGGAAATTTGACATTGCTTTAGATTAAAAGGGAGCAACTAAGAACATGATTCCATCAAATTTTTATTCAGAGGGAGTAGATCATATCACTTCAGAGGTAAACTTGACATGATTAATAATTATTGTTTCTTATGCACTTATTGACTCACATCATATGGTTGATGATTATATGCATACAGTGATAAATCTACTCTTGTAGAAAATGCTCCATGACTTAATGTCATGTCACCTTGTGATACTGGTGCATTTATCAGAAGGATGAATTATATTAGTACATATCAGAAAAGTGCTGATATTTTTACCAAGCCTCTTGCAAAGTTGAAATTGTGTACTTCAAAGGTAAAATTGATATGATTTTGTTGTAAATGCATTTATTAAACTATATATTCATGAATATAAAATTATTTTTTCTTGCAAGCTTGTATTGTGAAAAGTGATGAGTTTTCTTGTGAAAGATGATGACCTTTCATGTCTTCTAATCCTATTATAAAGTGACGACTTTATTTTACTTGATCTATCTTCAAACAATGGTTGAATTTAGTGTTATCTTTGTTCTTTGGGCTGGATTTCTCTAGACACATTGATAAGCTTCATGGGTCTTTGGGCGATTGTCGGACAACATGAAAACCCACTATTTTGAAGCTAGGGTTATCCTTGTTCTTCGGGCCAGATTATGCCGAACACATTGATAACCTTCATGGGTCTTTGGGCGATTATCGGACACCATAAAATTCCATTATGTTTTTTGTTTTTCTTCTTTCTTTCTCTCTCTTAGTTTAAAACATAATGATGATTACACCTTATTGTGTAAGTTAAACTTATTTCAATTTCCCTTTGCTTAAGAGAGAGTATTGAGGATTCTAGCCTCTTAGTGTATTGAAGTAAATTCCATATGTTAATTTACATATGTGTGTTGATGAATTCATATTAATATGCCATTTTAGGGATATCATAGTGAGATGATATCTCCTTATACTCAAGAACATAGTATGTTATATATCAATCTTCCCAAATAAAGAGGGAATGTTGAGATAGCTTCAATTGTATCTAAGTCATAACTATGGTAGAAAATAATTGATATACATATCATTGTCAGAATTAGATATTGTTGGCATGTTTGTTTTGACACATTTCGTGAAGCGATGTCTAATATAAAAAGATCTCACCTATGATATAGACTTCTTGTTGAGACTTATATTATCAAAGGATAATGTATCTAGTGTGATAAATATATATTGAGGTCTTTAATATGATATTCTAAGATTATCGTGATAATATATTCTCTGACAATCCTCCTGAGCTAAGAGGGAGTGTTAAATTGTAGCTTCTGTCGGATTGAACTATCCTAGAGTTAATCCTTCTATGATTATTGGCAATCATTAAAACTACAATCTTTATATTCTCCTGTAGACTCCACTTCATCAGATCCATTATAACTACCATTTCCTGTGTCATCAGTCCGGAATGGACTTGAAGACATTTGATCTTCGTCTAATATCTTCATAATATCCCACACCATCTCTTCGTCTATCTCTTCAACATCCCAACTCAGCTCCTCATTATCCATCTTACTCGTGATTTGACACACATTTATATCCTTGCGAAGCCTCTTTGTTGCACTGGATTTTGCTTCTTCATAGAACCTCCCGCTTTCATCTCTCTCTTCCACCCTCTCACGTTTTAATGCAGCGTGCTTTTCCATTTGTTAATTATTGTTAGGTTGACAGCTGTTATTTCTAACCCAGAAATAGCAGTAGTATTTATGGGTAGCTTGGACAGCTGTTCGTCCTTATCTATGAATAGCAGTAGTATTTATGGGTGGTTTGGATAGCTGTTTGTCCACTTGCCAAGAATTAGTAAATGGTTATTATTTACTAATTTGAGAAATTCCCTTTTGGACAGCTTGCAACCAATTCTGTTATTGGATGTCAAGTTGTCTTAATCTCAGCCATTGGTTTGATTTAATCTCGGTCGTTGGTTTACCAACAGGAGTAGAATAAAAAGAGGTCATTGGGTCATTTGGACAAGAAGCTTGGGAGAAGCAGTTTGCAGTGTTAGCAAACAGTCTTGCAGTGTTAGCAAGAGTGCAACGTTAGTGTGGAGATAGCAGTGGAGAATATCAACGGGAAAAATTAGGAGGTTGTCGAAGTTCTGCCAGTGAGAGGCAAGGAATTTTGTATCTCTTGATTTGTTGAAGTTTAATATAATTCCTCATCTGTAGATCTGGTTTTCCCTTAGGGGTTTTTTCAGGGACAATTTGTCCGAAAATATTATGTTCATTGTCTTGCGCATTTCTTTCCATATTTTATAAGTGAAGTTGCAGTTGTGTTATTTTTCGATATTAGCTGGGAATTTATTTTCAGTAGTTTAATAATCATTTATGATAGGAGATTAATAATTAGTGACTGCAATAGTTTGATTTTTCACATGGTATCAGAGCATTGTTAAGGGTAGAGGAGTTTTTCCCTAGGAAAGAAATTTTGATCTCTTTAGATTTATTATTACTTTAAACCCTTGAGATGGTTTCAGCTGGTTTGAGAGATCAGGATAGATTGGATGGTGCCTCAAATTTTGGTGTCTAGAAGGCCAAAATTTCTTTATTGTTAGAAGAGAATGGTATCAAGGATTATGCTACTAGTGGTGTACCTATACCAACAGATGCAACACAGCTTGCAGCATATAGGAAGGATGATGCCAAAGCGAGGAGGATTATCCTTGATGGTGTCAAGGATCATATTGTTCCACATATCTTGGAACTAGATACAACAAAGAAGATGTGGGACGCCATTCTAAATTTGTACCAGAATGCTACCACTAACAGGAAGTTGATTCTTAGAGAGAAGCTAAAGAATACTTGGATGAATCAGGGAGAAGACGTCACAAGTTACCTCACCAGGCTCAGACTTGTTAAGGATGAGTTAGCAGCTGTTGGAGATAACCCTAGTGATGATGAGCTAGTGAGAATAGCCCTAAATGGGTTTACTAAAAAATGGAGTGTCTTTGTTCAAGTTGTCAGTGGACGAGATACTTTACCGAGTTGGGATCGACTGAGTTTAGAATAAGTGTTGTCAATGGGGCCAATAAGAGTCAGAAAAATGAGGTGGAACAAGAGAACGTTGCCCTAGCAGGTAAAGGGAAAGCAAAGAAGGGATCTAGCAAAGGATCAAATTCACAAAGTGAAAAGAAGAAGAAGGACCTTTCTAAGGTCAAGTGCTTTGGATGTCACGAGTTTGGCCACTATGTCAGTGATTGCCGAGAGAGGAAGAAGGGTAAGAAGCAGGTGGCAACTTGAGCAAGTGCAAAAGAACTCTCTAGTAAAATGGAAGATGAGTTTGCACTCATAGCTTGTATGGTTAGCTCAACCTCACAGTGTGTTTGGTATATAGATAGTGGGGCATCATTTCATATGACAGGAGTTAGAGAGTACTTCTCTAGTTAAAAGGAGGAGGACACCACCATTCAGATTTCTATGGGAAACTTGTCCAAACTAAACCTTGTTGGGAAAGGGACTATTCGGTTTCAGATGGAGAATGGAAAGATAATTCCACTTCATGATGTGTTATATGTGCCAGGCTTAGGTATGAATTTGATTTCTATATCTATTCTTTAGAATAGGGGGTATAATGTACTCTTTAGAGGGACACATGTGTTGATTAAGCACAAGGATTGAAAATCACCCATAACTATTGGAGTTAGGAGTGGTCTCCTTTATAGATTGCAGTTTGATACTCCTAAGGCACTTATAAGAAACAGTAATCCTAGAGATCTTGGAGAGCTATGGCATAGGAGGATGGGCCGTATTCATCATGGAGCACTTAGATTGCTTCATGAGACCGTGATAGGTGTTCCAGAGGTGAGCACAGAGCATGACGATGTATGTAAGGGATGTGTGTTGGGGAAGTTTGTGAAAGCATCTTTTCCAAGGAGTGACAATAGATCTAAGGGTGTTCTTGATCTAGTACATTCAGATGTTTGTGGACCAATGTCGACGAAATGTCTCAGAGGATATGAGTACTATGTTACTTTTATTGATGATTTCTCTAGAAAGACTTGGATATACTTCTTGAAGACTAAGGATGAGGTTTTCAGTCGATTCCAAGAGTTCAAGGCTCTTGTGGAGAACTCAACAGGAAAGAAGATAAAGATTCTTCGGTCAGACAATGGAGGCGAGTACAAAAGAAATGTCTTCTAGGAGTTTTGCACCAGAGAAGGAATCAAGAGAGAATGGACTGTTCCTTACAATCCACAACAAAATGGAGTTGCTGAGAGGAAGAACTATTCTATATCGGAGGCAGCAAGAGCTATGCTACATGACCAGGACATGCCCCGTTACTTATGGGCAGAGGCATGTAATACAACAGTCTACATTTAGAATAGAGTTCCACACAAGGTGCTAGGGAAGATGACACCAGAGGAGGCTTTCACAGGGAAGAAGCCAGATGTTAGTCACTTCAAGATATTCGGGAGTTTGGCATATTGCCATATTTTTGGAGATACACGTACAATGTTAGATCAAACTGCAGAGAGGGGGTACTTTGTTGGGTACAGTGAGACCTCAAAGGCATACATGATTTTCATTCCAGGGACTAAAAGAATTATTGTCAGATAGGATGTCAAGTTCATAGAGGACAAGGCATTCAAGAGATCCAAAGATTTTCCAATAGATGATCAGAGTGAGTAGCCAACAGAAGCTCCAAGACCAAGTCAAGGGCAACAAAGCTCAAGTACAGTTACCAGTACGAGTGTAGACTTAGTTAGTGAAGATTCACAGAGTATGGAGCAACAGGTGCAACAGGAAATGCATCTAGAAGACTTAGAGGTTGACATTTCATCCTCTACCGTTGGTAGCCATGTGGTTCCAGATACACAAAGGGATGCTCAGGAGTTTGTGGGAGCTCCTAGGAAGAGTACTAGACAGCAAAGACAACCAGCCAAGTTCAATGACTATGTGGCATTAGTTAGTCAGTTGGTAGATAGTGAGCCTTCTAGCTATCAGGAAGCTGCAGAACATTAGGTGTGGCAAGATGCTATGGTTGAGAAATATTCTTCAATAATGCAGAATGATGTGTGGGAGGTAGTACCTAGACCAACAGACAGGGCTATAGTTGGATCACGCTGGATCTATAAGATAAAGCATGGTATAGATGGTAGCATCGAGAAATACAAGGCTAGGTTCGTGGAAAAGGGGTTCTCTCAGAAGGAGGGAATAGACTATGAGGAGACATTTGCTCTAGTTGCCAGGTATACTTCTATACGAGCTGTAATCTCACTTGCAGCATAGATGGGATGGAAAATCCATCAAATGGATGTCAAGACAACATTCCTCAATGGTGAGTTGAAGGAGGAGGTATACATAGAACAACCAGAAGGCTTTGTAGCACATAGCAAAGAGACCCACGTGTGCAAATTGAAGAAAGCATTGTACGGACTCAAGCAGGCTCCTAGAGCGTGGTATGAGCGCATTGTACATACTTGTAGAAAATGGACTTTGTGAAGAGTAAAGCAGATGCTAACCTCTACTACGTGATGGTTGGGGGTGAGATTCTCATTCTTGTTCTTTATGTGGACGATCTATTTCTTACAGGTTCACTAGGGCTCATAGTGGATTGCAAAAGGAACCTTGTAGAAGAGTTCGAGATGAAGGATTTAGGACGTATGCACTACTTTCTAAGCATGGAAGTGTGGCAGCCAGATGGGGAGATTTTCCTTGGTCAAGGGAAATATTGCATTGAAATCTTTAAGAAATTTGGGATGGAGGATTGCAAAGCCATGTCTACACCCATGATCACAAATTGGAGGAAGGTAGATACATCTAAGGAGAAAAATGTAGATCCCACTTTATATAGATAGTTGATTGGTTCGCTTATTTATTTGGTCAATACTAGGCCAGATATAGCATTTACAGTAAACTCTCTTAGTCAGTTCATGGTTGAACCAAAGAGAATGCATTGGATAGCGGCTAAGCATGTGCTACGTTACTTGCGTGGTACAGTCGAGTATGGGATCAGATATGTTCGAGGTGAAGGTATCAGGTTGATAGGCTATACTGATGTAGATTGGCAGGAAGTACAACGGACAAAAGGAGCACTTCAGAGTGCTGTTTCAGCTTGGGATCAGGAGTTGTATCTTGGTTCAGTAGGAAGCAGAAGTCTGTGGCTTTAAGTTCAGCAGAAGCAGAATAAATAGCAGCTAGCATGGCGACATGTGAAGCTATATGGCTTCGGAAGTTGTTAGTAGCCTCGTTTGGTCAGAAGGTTGAGACTATTGTGATACATTGTGACAATCAGAGTTGCATCAAGTTGTCTGAGAATCCAGTGTTTCATGATAGGTCTAAACATATAGATATCAATAATCACTTCATCAGAGATTGTGTACAAAGGAAATTTGTTCAGCTACAATACATACCTACAGAGGAGCAGGTAGCAGACATTCTGACGAAGGCTTTGGGAAAGGCCAAATTTATCTTTTTCAGAGATAAGATGGGTGTCATGCAGAAAAACTTCCTTGCTAAGAGGGAGTGTTAATTATTGTTAGTTGGACAACTGTTATTTCTGACCCGAAAATAGCAGTGGTATTTATGGGTAGCTTGGACAGTTGTTCGTCCTTATCTATGAATAGCAGTAGTATTTATGGGTGGTTTGGACAGCTGTTTGTCCACTTGCCAAGAATTAGTAAATGGTTATTATTTACTAATTTTAGAGATTCCCTTTTGAACACCTAACAACCAATTCTATTATTGGCTATCAAGTTATCTTAATCTCAGCCGTTGGTTTGATTTAATCTCGGTCGTTGGTTTACCAATAGGAGTAGAATAAAAAGGGGTCATTGGGTCATTTGGACAAGAAGCTTGGGAGAAGCAGTTTGCAGTGTTAGCAAACAGTCTTGCAGTGTTAGCAAGGGCGCAGTGTTAGCGTGGAGATAGTAGTGGGGAATATCAGCGGGAGAAATTAGGAGGTTGTCGGAGTTCTACCAGTGAGAGGCAAAGAATTTTGTATCTCTTCATTTGTTGAAGTTTAATATAATTCCTCATCTGTAGAACTGATTTTCCCTTAGGGGTTTTTTTAAGGACAATTTGTCCGAAAATATTATGTTCATTGTGTTGCACATTTCTTTCCATATTTTATAAGTGAAGTTGCAGTTGTGTTATTTTTTTATATTAGCTGAGAATTTATTTTCAACAGTTTAATAATCGTTTATGATAGGAGATTAATAATCAGTGACTGCAATAGTTTGATTTTTCACACCATTGAAATCAAAGAAAACTAATACAATGTATTCTGCTCTCGGCTGTAATGAAACGGAGTAGCAGACCGGTGGAGTTTATGATTAAAATCAGGTGGAGAAATGACAAAACGATGGAAAAACTTCGTGGGCAAAATACAAAAAATGTGTTTGGGCTTCTTGGTCTAATGAGTCAAAAGAGTTGTAAAGAATGACCTGAGATAACAATAGACTTTGGCAAAGGAGATCCGATTGCGTGTCGGCATATGGTGGAAGATAGATGCGCCTAAACATCAGAGAATGTTGACGATAGATGTCTACAATGCAATTCCATTGTCATCATTGCAAATGGGTTTTGATAAGTCCGTCGGCATGGGTGAACGCCGATTTTTTTCTGTCCTCCAGCGTAGACATTAATGTGAGAAGGGCCGCAATAAATCAATCATTTTTCGGGGTGTTATAGCGCGTAGCCTTAATTGCTCCACCAGATATATAATATGCATTTGGTTTCCAGCAATATCATTGTCCGTTAGCCTAAATGTGAGTGCTTTTTCTGAGATTATTCGTAAATATCTGATGTTTTTTTCGAAAACAAGTTGGCTGTATTTTTCGCAGCATTAGATTACATAGTCTATGACACTTTTTATTAATAGATTTTCTTTTGTGTAACCTGTTTCTCACTGTCCAAATGAGACTGAAACTATAAGAATATCGACTAATTATTTTCTATATGTCCAAATGAGACTGAAACTATAAGAATAACTAGAATAACTTCATTGGATTGTTTTCTATGGATAAAATAATAAAGGGAAGATTTTCTTATGCTTGGATAGACTCCACTTTGTCTATTGTTATTGTTTGATAATGGATTTTCTATCAGTTTTACATATATATAAATTTTATTCAGTTGACTTTTTCCAGCAAAGATGTTTTTAAATGATAATTAAAGAATTTAAATATATCATAAAAATTTGTTTAATGATATATTGTTCTTTTATTTGTGTTATTTTATATTATTGTATTATTATTTTATATATTATTTAGTTTAAATTTTTAAGAATTAGATTTATTAAAGTTGACAACATACATGATTCTTTTAGCAAAAAATCATCATTAGAAAAAAGGTAAGATAAATAAAATATAGATGAACAATATTTACAATTCAATGTGGTTCATATTCCTTGATTAATAGAGCCAAATTATGTATCACATCACATATAATTTTAATATTGGTAAAATAATACAATTATAGATAGAAAATATAATTGTTAATAGAATGAATCTACAAAGGTCAATTCTCCTTGATATGAGTCTTATACTATTATGTACTTAGTTAATGGAGAAAAAATCCTTGTTTTCTCATTACGAACACATAGATGTAGATAGTAGAACTAGATTTTCCAAAAAAAGGCATATTTCTCAAGTCAAACTATTCAAAAAAAAAGTATTATTTAACATAAATCTAGTATTTGAAAAAGAAGAAGCTATAAATGATGTTTTAATGGTCACATTTAAAATTCCTTGTAAGTAAACTTTTGGATTTACTCTTATTATAATTTAAGTAGGAAACACAAAATTTTAAACCATGCCATTTTATAATATCACTACATTTTGACTCTATCTTTATATTTAAGTGTTATTAATTCTTCAATTACATATCATATGGCCATAAACAAAAGATAGATTCTTGTACTAATTATTCCTATACAAGGATTGCTGTAGAATTTTGACAATTAGGTTAGCATAAGTTTTTGTCATCCTTGCATCTTCTAGCCACATGATATCATTAGAAACAAGGAATAAATAAAATTACTTTTGTTAAAATTTTAGGTCTTGCATTTTCTTCAAAATTCTCAAGAACAAAATAAGAAAATTATGATTCACATCACATTCTATATGATTTTAATATTGGAAACAAAATACAATTATGGATAGAAAAGATGAAAAAGAAAAAGAAAACCATAAACTTCTAAGTTTGATAGATAAAAACATATGTACAATTCATTTGATATATTTGGGTGATGATAAATTGATTGCGATTGGCTACATAATGTCACTATTTTTCTTTAAAAATTAGCAAACCATCTTTACAGGAATGTAACTTTCCATAAGTTAAACATCTAATTTGTTTTATTAATCTAAAACTAACCTAAAACTAGCTAGATTTATTTAATATTCCAATATTCTCCCCTTAGTACATTATTCTGAACAAAAGTGGAAGTTGCAAGGGTTTTAGCCCAATCCTTTGGAGACATTAAGGAGTCTTCTTTTCCCTCTCAAGAAATATTGAATTAGTGGCATTAGTGACTGTTTTGACCTCAAAACCTAAAGCTCTCCTCATAAAAAGATTGATCCAACCTCCCTTGCATAATGAGAAATATTCTCTCTAAAATTATATAGATTCTTTGAGTGTGTCTATAGCCTCCTCTAGTGTTTCACATGAGACACCTTTGCTTTGAATGTCCACATCTCCTTTGAGTGTATCTAATGTCTCTTGAAGTACTATAGAAATAATAATGATTGATATGTCTTCACATATTTCTTGTAAAATTTGACATCTTCTCTAAGTGTGTCTAATGCCTAGTGGTTTTGATCCAAATTGGGTCTAAAAATTTGGGCCATGTGAAATTTTCTAATGAAAATTCATGCCTAGGGTTTCAATTTCTATTCTCTAAAGTCTCTAAAATATTTCTAAGTTCATTCTTTGTAATAAATAAAGGACGAACCCTTTATGTGCTATACGCCAATGTTACCTTTTTCATCAATGGGGCCATGAGCATTGATTTTTAGTAAATTGTGCCCCCTCCCACCTCCCTACAACAAATATTTTATTTACCTAAGTTAATTTGTCATTTTTTATGGCCATTTTTAAATCTTTTTAAGTCCGTCGATTGGTTGGTGGCTCCCCACTCTATTGTACACACATTAGATTTTTCATGTTTCCATGAAAACTCCAAGTGACATCACTTTTTCTTTTGAAAATGTGAAATGTTGCCACCTAGTGTTGGTTGGGCCCATTGTGTAAAGGCATCAAATACGCTTGGCCCTTACTATATAATGCTATTGTTTCCATGATAGTTTATAGCTAAATGCAAGGTAAGAGATTGTATGTAAGCTTTAGGGCCCATTGGCTTGCTAGAATACAACTAGAATAGTCATTGGAAATTAGAATATTTGGTTGTATTCTTCCTTTGGTGTGTGGAATGGAAATGAGGAATAGGAATACATGTTCCCATTTTAGCCCCAAAATGAGCATAAGACCATTCCCAAAAATACCTATTATTAGAATGGAGAATATGAATCAGGAGGGTTTCCACCTACAAATCACTCTCTTTTGTATTACTTCACCCAAAGTTATATAAAAAAATATTAACTTGGGAGCAATGAAATTATCATTGAGCTATTGGATTAGCCACTCTTGGATGCCCAGTGGGTCTTTATGGCGATACTCTATTCAATTTTGCAAATTGATGAATTCCATGTGAGTCTTGGAGAGAAATTTGATGAGCTACTAGATGAAAATGCAGAGAGGGTAGCCTTGAATGACATGATGGAAAACATGTATTACATAGTCGAATTTGATGTAAACAAGTGTCATGCATCTACAAAGTTTGTGATACACTGAGCAACTTTGTCATTGCACTGAAGGGCAAATGAACAAGGGGAGTCCCATGCCACCAATGGTGAAGTCATGAGTTCCTGATCACATTATTTGACTCACCTTTGCCTTGCTCAGATTCAAACTCAACATCCATTTCTTGTAATTACTAGCATGGAAGTCTGAGTCAGGGAATTCAATGTCCAACTTTTGTTGCAACTCTTTCAACTTTCTAAATTAAAATTTAGGTGAACCAAACATGACTTCTCATTTTTCATTCCCATTCCCCAATCCCATTTTCCATTCTAATTTTCTATTCCTATGCTTATCAAAAATATGCCTTTATATCCAATGAAAATTAATATGTCACATCATTCTTATTGTGGGTGTGCATGGGAGAAGTTAATTCAAGAATGGTCTTATGAAGAAAATGTAAACCTTTTAAGGTGACGTGCATAACAAATAATTTTACTCTTCTCTAATAAATAAGCTAGGAATGTCTTCAACAAAGTATATGGCACAACATACTAATAGACCTATGAGTATTAAAAACATTTTGTAACGATTAGCTAGAATTTTAATGTAGAATTATAGTAATATTTTTATTAAGAAAAAAGATAGAAAAAAAAATGATATGCATAATATTTATCTTTTCTTGAGGATATTAGAATGTGAATTACATGAAAAAAATATGATTTAAGGACCTCATCGATTGATGTAGTGGCGTCAACTAATGTGGCATTCACTAGAATGCTATTAACTTCTTCTCCACTATTTCTTCTTGGTATCACATATTAAGAATTTTGTCACTTTCTTCTCTTCTTTTACTTGATTTTAATATTGACAGGAAGACTAGTTATTGTCTTTAATGATAAAAATAAGCAATAAATTGAAGCCTTTAGAAAAAGGTTAGCTTTTCTTCAATGCACTATTTGATTTTTTAAACTAAGTTAAGCTTATCCTTTGTTTCAATGTGTTTTGTCAAATAACTTAGAACAATGGTTATGACTTCACATATCTTTGAAAAGAATCTCTTTAATTATCTTTATTAAAAGTTAATTTTTTTAATACCAATCGATAAAAAAAATTGTCTACCTAATTTTGACATTGTAGTGACTCCACTTTGTATTGTTATAATGTGGTGGTACTATTGTATTAGATACTCCAATTTTGTATCAGTAGTATGGATGAAAGATACTCCAAGTTTTTATTAGATCAATGAATTCATTACAGAAATGGGTGAAAATTTTGATAGTATTATGGATAATTACTTTGAAGTTTTCAAGGAGAAGATGAGCAATAGGTTTAGGATTCCTCCCAAGCTAGTTGAAGGTTATAAAGATGATGTATGTTTTATGATTGATTGTGATAGAGTATATATCCAGGCAGTCAGGCCTAGAATTGCATGGTTAAAACCTCTTCCATATGAGGTTAACATTGATGAAACAAAAGATATTACTGAAGCCCTGGTGAATGAGCTAGTAGATCCAAAGCTACCTTTCTTTGGAACATATGATGAGGCAAAGGCTAGAATTGAGCTTGAAATCAAGCTACCCCAGGCTATAAGCAAAGGCAAGAGGAAGGTAGCCAAGTTGAAAACTACAAGTTCCCCTCTCGTACTTACCAAGGGTAAAGGTGAAGATATTGAGGAATTTGAAGAAGAAGAAGAGTAGGAATCTGAGAAGGAGGCAAAGCCTATTAAAAAGAAGGGCAAGGTAATTATTACCAAGCCACACAAAGCCTCCACAATTGTATTTACAAGGAGATCAAAGAAGAAAGATGGCAGTGAAGTTGTGTTTAGTAAGCCCCCACTCACGTTTCAAGAAATGTTAAAAAAATGGAAGAAGGTGCAGGCATCACAAACTTCAAGGCATTAAAGTTTGAAACTAGAACAAATGCTGAGAAGATGCAAATTGAGGAGCTAGTACTCAATAAGATGGGAAAATGGAAATATTCCCCTGATTAGATTGCACGTCAAATTTTAAATGAATTATTGGAAAGATTGTAACCAAGGTGGGAATCAACTATATAGACAACAAAAGATTTTTATGAGAAATCTTTGAGAAAGTTACTATCTAATCTTATAGATGTAGAAGTTAAGGCAATAATGAAAAATAATGAAGGTAAAATGATGATTAGATTTCATACATGTTTGATTTTAATCAAAGACATTGAGCATGTGGTTAGAGATGCTTCAAACATATGGAAAAACATATATCATTTGCACAAACCCAGTGAAGATCCAGTAGAAATCAAGGATGATGATGATGACAGTGACAATAATGAAGAAGATAACACTCCATGTGTCACTTTTGATGTTAAGGACTATCAGGCATTAAAGAATGATGATGAAGAGAAAGAGGAAGAAATTGATGAGGAAGACAAGGAAGGAGATGAAGAGAATGATCCAATGAGAATAGAAGCACAAGTTATAGCCCCCCTTCCTCATTCTCCAACAAAGACTACTACATCATCTAGGTTGGAGATGGCTTCAAAAAATGTAACTACAACTACAATAGACACATCATCTATTCAGTCACTATTTGGTACCTCTTAGCTCCAGGTATCAATAATGGAAGTGTCTACCACTTCATCTATAGAGTTGCAACCCTCCTCTTCATCAGCTCATGAGTCAACTACATTAGCAGTATGTGAAGCATTCAGTTCTACAGTTGTTTCAACTTCATCTGCAACATGTATAGTAAGTTCATTGTCATCTTCTATAGTTTTGACTACTTTAGGTTTGTTAGCACAAAATTTTGTTCCAGTAAGTTCTTCTATTGTAAGTACTCCAATTTGTGCTCCACCTATTGTTACTTTAATTTTGAATAGCACATCAATTTTGGATTCTTTTAGCATACCTACAAGCATCTCTTCAGTTGGTCCTATTCAAGTTTTCACTGCAAGCCCAACTATCTCTACAATTGTCTCTATTTCTAAGTCCAAGGTAGTAATGTCAAAAGTAGAACTAAGAGAACCTCTAAAACTTTTGCTTACTAGTAAAGAAATTAATGATGATATTGATCTGGACAAAGAAATTGTGATTCCGAAGTTGGATTTGGATATTGCTACACTTGAAGAAATGAGACTGGTTAATCAACTTTTGGAACAAAAGGCAAGGCAAAAACAGTTAAGAGCAGAAAGAGATAGAGAGTTTAGAATAATTGAAAATGCAAAGAATAGAATAACAGAGGCTATAGGTGTTGATGTGGACTCATCTCAAAACTTTTTGTTACAATTAGAAGAAGCAGTCAATAAGTTCAATGAGCATACATCTAATCAAGAGAAGTTAATATAAAAGGTAGAGAAAAAGTTTGATAATAAAGTGCTTGAGCACAATGCCATAAAACAGGTTGAACTATCCTTAATTTTGAGTAATCTTGAACATTCCTTCAATAATGTAACATCTCTTTTTGGAAAACTTTGTGATGTTACCAAGTATACCAAGGAGATAAAGTAGAAATTGAATAAGATTGATATAGATATGAAGGCCAATGCTCAAAGGTTGTAGCTTAACTCCAATTCAATCTCAACACATCACATTAAGGTCAGATTTTTGTCAGATATGCAAGCATAATTGCTAAGAGAGGAAGCCAGGATCAGGTCCACATTGATAGATATATAAAACATGATCCTTCCAATCATTGACACAATGCAGAAATATATTGCATATTCAAAAACATTGGTCCAGGATAACAATTTTTCTATTGCAAACCATATGATTGAACTTTTAGCAAAAGTTCAAGTGGCACTCTCCACCTGCAAAATTTTGCAAGACAACTAGGATAAGACATTAGCTCTTATTCTCAAGGTACATTCCAAGTTTCTCTCACATTTTGATGTCTCTATTTGAATATATTGTACAAGTCTTTGGCATTATTGTCAAAATGGGGGAGTAGGAGATATGTAGAGACAAAGAGGGAGAGAATATATTGATATATGTATAGAAAGGATGAAAGTCTATGTATATATTATGACTTATGTATGGGTAAGATATATATAAATGTATATACAATAGCTTTCCAAAGATAAATTTTGAAAAATAAAAAATTAGTAAGTTAGTGTACATAAGTCTTGGCTTATAAGTGCTTTTTTCACTAATGCCAAAGGGGGAGATTGTTGGCATTACGTTACATTTGTCATTAGTGACAACACTTATTCAACTCTGTATGGTTACTAAGCCCATAACTCTATCTATAGTTTATACTGAGCATTCAATGGTTGCCAAGTAAGTTTATCAATAAAGCAATTCATACCAAGCATTCTAGAAGCTACCCAGTGAATATAGATAGTGAGTAGTTCAACACTTATCACTGAGTAGATAGTGGTCACCAAGCTTCACAGTGTCTACCGAGTAATGGATGTGTAGTGTTTACCAAGTGAAAGCAAGGTAAACAAAGGATTTAGTAACTACTAAGTAATACTATATCTACTGAGTTCAAAGCTACGTTGTGTGATTAGTATGGATTGAGCCTCTACTTCTACTAAGTGCATGATGATGCCAATTAATGCAGTGGACGTCGAGTATTCGAATTTCACCAAGTTAGCTTTTAGAACTCGAGTTTCTAATATTTGGTCGGCTCAATAATATTTTTTTTACTTGTGTTTTAGCCGACCTTGTATTTGTAAATATTGGAATGGTATATATATGTAATGTATTGTATCATTTGCAACATATGTATGAATGAATGAATATATGGATTGATGGATATGTAATGTTTTGAGAAGAGTGAATGTGAATCAATAGCAGAGCAGAGTATTTAGCAAGGTCTAAAAGGAGCAGTAAAGTTATATCAATTAGAAGAGCTGATCTGTACTTCAAGGATCTAATCAGAAATCAAGTTGTAAGCTAGATCTACTATTTCATCCTAACATACTTAACAGTCTTTCTCTAAATCTCTTAATAGAGTGCATACTTCATTGTATGTTTGTAAGACCTCTAACAAGGTGGATCTAGTAGTCCAAATTTCTCTTGATAGGGAAGATCATCAGAAGTGGTCAATGTAAGCCTTAACGGGCCAACTTTATACTATAGTAGTGAAGTTTTGTGGGTATCATCCCCACCCCAGTTTTACTTTCTATTTGGAAGGTTTCTGGGTTACAAAATTCTGTGTTCATGTGTCATGAATGTTTATCCTCCAATTTCTCATGCATGCAATAGATTAGATGAATTAATGGGGAATGGATTATGTTGATTAAGTGCTGAATTAATTTAAAGCTCGTAAAGTTACTAATTCACCCCTCCCCTCTCAGTAACTTAGCTAGTCTTGATTATTTCCAATAGATATGAGGTTGTTGATCTAACATGTGAAGGACAATGTATGTAGTACGTGTGCATGTATGCAATGTGTAAACCTAAAATTAAAATTAAAATATGACTTAATAAACTTGAAATTTATCGAGTACAATGACATTTAAGAAACTAGAATTTTGTATACATGAAATTAAACTATATAATATGTGTAAACATGAAATGAACATAACATATACAATACACTACATATGTGTTCTATACATCCTAAATTGAATTATGAAATTTAATAAACTTGAAGTTTATTGTAGTTGATGACATCTAAGAAACTAGAATTTCATAAACACATGAAACTAAATAATGTGTTTAAACATGAAACAAACATAACATGTACATGTCTACATTGCACTGTGTGACAACTACATAAAATTGTATTAGTTAAGTCTAGATAGAGTCTAGATCACATGGGTGGACTACTTGACACATAACTAGGTTAAATATAGAAATAGATTCAATATATAATTTAATAGGTATATTTTCATGATCATGGCTAAGGCTACTAGGGAAATAAGTAGGATTGTGGTAAATATTTAGAGTTAGTGTTAGGTTTAGAGTTAATTTTAGGGTTCTAGGCTTAAAGTTAAAACATTAAAGGGTTAGGTTGAGACTTATCATTTAGGTTATAGTTAGTTTTAGAGTTATAAAATTATTAGTAAATATTTTTCTTGTTGCACCTATGTTATTGTGCATAAATTAATTTGATTAGGATTGGCATTCAAGTTTAATGTTATATCATGATTATAGTTTACATTATGGTTCTAGGGTAAATTTTAGGGCTGCCTAGTTTAACTTATTAGGATTGAGTTTAGCACCATTATTAGGGTTTAATCATGGTAAATTTTATTAAGTTAGGGTTAGTAAAATATTTAGGGCTAGGGTTAAAGGAGTGTGTGTTTAGAATAGTGTTCTATGTTGAGTAAGCAATTATAGTTAGAGTTAGGGTTAGTGTTATAATTTTTCTTACATCTAGTTAAATCATTAGTGTTTAATACCAATGTGACTTACGTTAGTGTTATGAACTTAGAAATATGATTAGGTTTAGGATTTTGTAATAAATGTTGAGTAAGTTAATATAATTAGCCCATTAGGGTTTAGTATTACCTACGGTTAAGTTTTATGTTATGGTTATAGTTACATGGTTAGGCTTAGAGTTAGGATTGTGGTAAGCATTTAGAGCTATATTGTTAGAATCAGGATCAAAACATTAGGGACTAATATAATGTTTAGAGATCTTTGGGATTAAATGTTTAGGGTTAGTGCAAATCTAGATTAAAGTATTTAGTTATGATTTATATTAGGGTTTTTTAGGGTTAAGAAGTGAGGATAGTGTTGTAAAAGTTTGAAGTTAGTCTTCATATCATGGTTAGGTTTACAGATAACTTTTGGGTTAAAATTCAATACAACTTTATGTTTAAAGGTTTATGTTTAGGGTTTAGATTTTATGGTTATGGTTAGAATCAAGGTCAATTCTAGGGTAAATAAATAATATTTAGAGTTAAGATAAGGATTAAATTTACATGAGGGTTAGCATTGTGTTACATGACATTTAGGGTTAGGATTGCATGATTTTTTTAATTTTTAGATTAGATTTTAGTCAAGGTTTAATTAGACTAAAGATTAGGGTGAGGAGGTCAAAGTGAATTTTATATTAGGGTTCATATCATGACCTAACCCATTGGAACTAATGTTAGGGTTAAAGTTAAATGAAATTGAATTATTAGGGGTAAAGTGAAGATTTATACATGAAAACACACACACACACACACACACACACATGTATATTTGAACTTAAATTTTAATATATTACAAGTTCATGTGTGTACATTCAAAATTTAAATGTATGTGTATATATCCACAATATGTATGTATGTGTGTGTGTGTGTGTGTGTGTGTGTGTGTGTGTATGTACATGCATGCATGTATCTATATACATACATATACATATAAATGTATATATATGTATATATACATATGCATATATATGTACATAATATGTATATATATATATATATTTATGTATATGTATATACATGTATATACGTGTGCATATAAATATACATATATGAATCTAAACACACGATACATATATATGCATATATACATGATATATACACATATACAAGATATATATATATACATACATACAAAAAACATATATAAAATGAAACTTAAAACATATAAAATGAAACTAAAAATGTATAAAATAAAACTAAAAACATATAAAATAGGTTAGAAAGGGAAAATTGTTTGAAGGTTGCTAAATTCAAATGCCTCTTTGTTCTATGTTCTTCCAACTAAAACTTTTGGCCCACTATTGAAAATGACATCTAGGGTTGCACAATGACTATTTGCATAGTTCCTTTGTTTCTTAGTTTTGATTGAATAGATTATAAATAATTTCAATTGAAACTAGGAAGCCCAATGAGGTTAACAAACCCCAGTCTAGTTTCATAGTTTTAATCAAAACTAAAAAGTTTGATGGTGGCATTAACAAACCCCAGTCAAGTTTCATAGTCTTGATCGAAAAAACATAGATAGTTTTGATCGAAAAAATCTATGTAGTTTTGATAGATACTTGCATTTTAATTAGTTTCAGTAGAAACTAATTTGTTTCTATTGAAACTAAGAAATGTAAAATTTGTACTTGTGTGATTTTGGAGGAATTTCTTCCTCCAAAAATGTGTAACACACTATTGTGGGTTGACCCCCTCCTCTTCTTCCTTCATTTTCTCTACTTCTTCTCTTTTCGTCCTATCTTCTTCTACTTCTTCTTCTCTTCCTCTTTCTTTCTTTCTTCCTCTATTTTCTTTTTCTCTTCTTTCTTTTTTGCTTCTTTTCTTTTCTATGCCTCGTCTTTCTCTTCCTTTTCCCTTTCTACATTCTCTTCCTCATCAGAGCTAGAATATTCCGTGATATTGCCAACAATGTTTTTGACAAGATCCTTAAAAGGATTATCCTTATCAACCAATATTATCTTTTTATTTTCAACTTATATGGACTCATTATCAATCACTATTTGCGGAGGTGAGTTTGGAATTCTTGTGTCCTTAACCTCTATTACCCCTAGTGCAGATGGTGTACTAGACTAAACTAACATAGGGATTTTTGCCCACGACTTTGCACTTGGTTTGGGAATTCTAGACATAGAAGTTGTGTATTTAATTATGGCTTCTTGTCTGTCCTTGTTTACCTCTTCATAGTTTCCCTCCATTAGAAAAATGATTCTTCTTTTATTTCTCAACAAGGGCTCAATACCTTCTGTTATGCTCTACATAACTTCATAACTACTTACATCAGAAAAATTCTTTATCAAATTTTCTCTAATTCTTTTAATCTTCATCTGCAACACTTCTCCTTCTAATTACCACTCTATTATACAAGTCATGTGAGATACTCTTTTGCATATCCTCAAGTATCTTATTCCTCAAAATCATAATCCTTACTACAATCTTTTCTGATTGAAGTCTATCCATGTTACTTTAGATGTTATAATACTTATTTAACTAAATGAAATTGTCTTTGTCAATTATTTGCATATCCAAATTCTCTACCTTGGGTTTCCAAGCTTTCTTACCAGCTATTTTTCTTGCTTCTTCTACAACCTTCTCTATAGATTTGTCCAATGTATCATCTTCATCCTTTGACTATTCTAATTCTGATATAGCTTGCAGAGATTTTCATATCTTTCCCAGTCCAATTTCTTGTTGATTGACACTTTTCTTTCTGAGGGACTCTATGGTTTCATCTTTCACCTTTCTTCTGTACTTTCTTGTTCTTTGAGGAGTGACAAATTTTACCTCAACTATCTATACTTCTTCATCCTTCTGCCTTTTCACTGAGATAGGTTGCATTTCAGCAACTATGCAATAAGGAACAACATGTATTTGTGAAGATGACTTTTCTACCATTACTCCTTTAGATGGTCTTTCCATAGCTATAGGTGTAGCTACAAATACCTCTGATTGCCCAATGGCCTTCATTTGCAAGGTTATTCCCATGCCTTCCTTCAGGATGGTCTCAATTTTATTCTACACATTCTTCTTAATTTCTTTAATGTGGAGTCCAAGGTGGATTTCCTTCATCTTCTCCTCATATCTCCCTCGTCTAGGACATTTAGTGTCTTTGTATAATTCAAGTAATATTTTTACATATCCTTCAATTATTTCTTCACTCATCTCATAACCCATTGGGTCTACAAAATTTACTCTTACCTCTACAACCTCCATACATGGAACACCTGTTTCCACCATAAAGCATATGTCATTTTTATACTTCTCCACCGTTGATGGAAGGATTCAAAATCTTTATTTCATCCCTTCTCAAAATATCTTCATCTTTTTGGAGATATCTTCAATCATCCTTTCATCTAGTCTGACTCTATAATGTTGAGTAATCATCCTCATAGTGCATTGATTACTATCCCATTCTCCTTTAAGCATATTGGGAAACTATCTTGTGGCTTGGAAGAGAAATAGTATTAGCAGTGACTCAAATCTAAATATTGTATTTTTTTTACTTTTTTAGTTTCACTATGTTATCTAGAAATTGGTGCTTGACCATTTCACACATGTTAACCTTCTTCCTTTCAACTATCATAAAATATGTGCCATATAGGAATCTTGTTGGCAATGAATTTAGTCTAGAATTGTGGTTCAACTTATATCCATTTATCTTACTTATAATTTTGACATCAATAGCTACAATAAGGTCAACTTTCATGTTTCTTCCATCTAATTTTGTCTTAAGGTTTGTCTCAACCTATTTCTTCACATTCTTTTCATTAACATGATTAGAGCCTTCATTGTTAAGATTAGTAGCCTTGTGAGTTAGGTCATTGTCTATCATTACTAGAATGTCTACAACCTAAAACATACCCACATGAACTTGACTTAAGGTAATTTGGCTCCACTCATGGTTGTCATATTTTGTATGAAACATGTACTTAACTAGATTTAGTCAATCCAAGTGTGCATACTCTTTCTTTAGGGATAAATCTCCATTGCATACAATGCTCAAGTCATTGTGAATGTCACTATCTCTTATGCTCTCAAATTTGCAATGAACATATTATCTTATGTCTTCAGCATGTAGCACATTCAGTAGAATTTGGGAAAATAATCCTAAGGGGTCATCAGGTAAGGATACAAATGGATGCTTCTTAAATTTATACCTTGGCCTCTCATTTACATCACATACTATGGGATTCTCCATTATAATAACTTGAATGCTCAAAAATTTGACTTAGAATTCATAAAATACTTGGTTACCTATATTGAGTACTTTCTAAACTTTGCACTTTCAAATACCTTTAACTTGCCTTAACTAGCTGGAAATTTGCTCTTGAAAGCTTCTTAGCTCTTCACACAATAGAATGATACCCACAATCATGATTGGACAACCTATATCTTCCCATAATGATCACCGCATTAATTGTGCAACTACTCAATCTATAAAATGATTACTCTAATAACTAGTAGAATCACTCTTATTTGTACCACTTCATACAATTTATAAATGACTTGCACTCTTAAACAGAGCTTCCTTTCATACTACTCAACCTTGTATTAGCATCACAACATCTAGCTTCACCTCTAACTCTCGTTCCATCTTTTTGATGCTCTATGTTGGATATAAAATTGTTTAATTCAAGTAAGATGAATTACACACTATGGCTGATTTCAATCTCTCACCAAGTACATCAAAATATTCATCTAAAACTATATGTGAACTTTCTGAATCATTTTCCTTCACAAAAACTTCCTTAGATTCCTCAACATGCTCTTTAAGTGCCTCCTTCTGACTATTGTTGCTACTATTATCATTTCTTTTGTCATTTCTATTATTGTTCCTTCTTGAGATTGGATTCCTGATGAAATACCCTGTATCCATTTTAAAATATCTTGCTACGTGTCCAAAGTTATTGCATAACTAGCATGCTAATGTATTCTTTCTTTAATTAGGTCCATTTTGATTGTCTGGTGCTCTGTAATTCCTTGCAAGGTAAAAGCACAAAGCTTTGTCACCCTTTTGTAATGGAAAAGACTAACAAAAGTATAACTGTTCACCTTCTTTGACATATAATTTATCTTATTATTTAGAATTTGGAAATGAAGTAAACTAATGAAAAGTGTAGAAATGGATGAATTTTAGCATTTTAATTTTTAATAATTATTTTGAATAAGAAGTTATATATTTTCCTAATTTTTATAGATAATTTTTAAGGTGTTGAAAAACATTGAAAATTAGGGGTCTAGTTTCCACCACAAAACTATATGTAAATAAACTTATTTCCCTTTGATCTTAGACTATGTTATAGATAACATATATATCTAGAGCAATAAAAAATGAAAGTCAACTTTAGAACTATATTTTCTCTTTTATAAGGATTGAAATTTAAACTCACGTAAAATTGCTAGTTTACATCTCCCACCACATTTTTGAAAACAAATCTATTCTAACTAGGAGAAAACCTATACATTTTAGAAGAGGACTCTCTCCTCTAGAATGTCATATAATTTTTAGATTTTTTTGATATGATTTTTTAAAAAAAAATCTTTCTCAAAACCGACATCTTTTTGAGTGTTAAAATACATGGTTGTGGAATTTTTTAATTTCAATATACTATATCTAATTAAAACACCATAAACTCTACATGAGAATATTCTTACTTTGAGCTCTATAAGATGGTGTTTATATGTTATTAAAAATATATAATAAAAAATTAGTAAGAGTTGTTGAAATGACACTTTTCTGAAATAATATTATTTTTTTAATAATTGGATACAAACTAGTATAAAATATGCATTTAATAGACATTTCCAACTAGAAAAGAGCGAGAGCATATATAACTTAGCTTGAATAAATTTATCTAGATTATATGTTTAAAAAAAACTGAATTTTAGATAGGAATAATCAAATTCAATCATTCTAATAAGTCATCCTAAAAGGTAACACAGCTTTGTACTTCTACCATGCAACATGTCCAAATGTGTTACACTTATAACACACTATGTTCTTTTTTGTTCCATTAGCTCTTTCTCCATCATTGGATCTGGTTGAGGAACTCCTTCTCATTACCTATAGGGTTAGTATCCCTAAACAGTCTACTATTTCTAGTATTACTACCAAACTTAGATTTTGTTACAATCAACTGCTTTATGTCCTAAACCATGTTAATTATAATAATTGAAATTAGTAATAGGTTTCAAAGACTTACCTATGCAATCTTTCTTCATATGACCAATTCTGTTGCATATAAAACATATACCTATGAATTTATGTATAACTTCCTTAGGTGGTTCAACTTGCTCTATTTGTTTTGGTTCATCACATTTCTCATGTTGATTTAATTTCTTAATTTCTTTAGACACTTCTATAGACTTGCTTGGTTCAATCCTATTATGATCATTCTTCTTAGGTTTAGGGGTTTCAACAACTTGATCTGGTTCCTTCCTAACTTCACTTTTCTTTGCTGATTTTTCTCCACTAAGATATCCAAGACCTCTCTTATTATAAGAAGATCTCTAATATAATAGTTGTTCATCAATTTTCTCACTACTAGAATATAACTTTTCTAAATATTGCTTAGCCTAGGTCAACTCTCATTTCACAATGAATATATTATACCTTTTTTATTTTGCATGCTCTATTTTGATAGAATCTAATTTAGATGCTACTTGAGTCAGATGGGACCTTAGGTCTACATTCTCAGATTTAAGATCTAAATCAAACTTGCCATCATCTTTCTTTAGAATCAACTTCAGTTCAACAATCTTCAATTCATGTATCAAAATCTAATTTTCCTTCATAAGGGTTGCTACGTCATTACTATCACTAGTCTTCTCTCTAGGTTCTTTTATGGATTTAAGATAATCAAAATTATCTTTTAGTTTACGAATGTAATCTTTTGCATCTTCATACCTTTTTTTCAAGTTGTCTCTTTCTTCTGCAAGAAGATCAATTTGCTCAATAGATTCTTCAAGATTCCTCTTCAACTATTCCATATTCATAGGGCTCTTACTCAATTTGTTAAGCCTCTTTTAAGAAATTGAGTTGAGATACCAATTGTTAGAAATAGATAATACTGAGGGGGCAAGGAATCAACATTCTAAAAACTTTTGCCCACAATTGGATATTATTAATTACTTTATAATATGCATTTGAAAGTAAACCAATAATGTGGAACAATAAATAAATCCATACACAAAGAGAACTCATAAAATCATATTTTGTTAACTAGGGAAACCCTAGCCAAGGGAAAACCCTAGTGGGGATGGTACCCACAAAGTGATCTAGTAAACAAAAGAATCCTGTTAAGGATATTGACCTTGTTAAGAGTCTATGAATTGCATATAGTGTCTCAGTCCTTGTTAGAGAAGTAGGCCTTATTAGAAGCTTCAACCTCATTAGGAATTGGTAGTATAATTACAACTGTATGCAAGAAGAGCCCACTACCCTAACATGAAATAATACAATGTAGTTCATTTACACAAAATAGAGATAGATATAAAAATCTCTTACTGTTGTACTTCACATTCCTTCTAATCTTATGTCAGACTTCACATCATATAAGGCTCACATATTCATACATATAACCCTTTCATAAGCTCTCATATCACTTACATGTCAATACAATATCCACATAACTTTGCAAGTTATGATTCCTTACTTATACCTTTGTTAAGAATATTAACCAAGATAACTTGTTGGTCTGATAGTATAGATCGTACTGCCTCTTAATGGTAATATATCTCTAATGTTGGCATTAAATAATATATATCTCTTCTATAGGTGTTGGAAATTTCTAATGATGCAACTATTTGATGCTTGACTAATCTAACACATAGTTAGTTAGTCATTATTAATTTGTGTCTTCCAGATAGTCGACTTAGGAAGAGATTAGTTAGTGCCAATTTAGGAAGGGTTATGTCCCTTGAGGGACATACCCTTTAGGAAAGATATACATGTAGGTTGTAAATGCAAATTAAAGGACACATAGTTACAAAAGTCTTCTCCTCTAAGTATTTATATCCTGCAATTTATATCTGAGATACTTCCTCACAAAAAAGGTTAAATATTAAGAATTGGATCTATATCAAAATAAGCTCTAACTTCATCAATATTTGGAGATCTTAGAAGACCATTCTCAACATTTAGGATTGGATTAAAAGTCTGATTTAGATACAAGGAATTGGCAGAAACTTTACATGGTATCAAAGCCAAGTATTCAAACCTAGGGCTTTGCAAAATTAAGTTATCAGACTTCATGTATATGTAATAGCTTTCTCCTATCTTGAATTGCATACACAATCAGACCCAAGGATAGGTTTGATGGGAAAGAACACTTTGAAGCCTGGAAATTTAGAATCTTGATGATTCTTGAAGAGAATGATGTAAAACAATTTGTTGATGGAGCATCCAAACAACCCCTAGTTGAACCTCAGAAATCTATATGGAGTAGAGGAAATAGAAAAGCTATTCAAATCATTTTGGATGGAGTTAAAAATGATATTGTACATATCCTTTCAAAATATCAAATTGCCTTTGATATGATGAATGCATTACGGAATACATATGAAGTAAACAATGCAACTAGGGTTCCTACACTAAAAACGAAATTGAATTACATTTAGATAAAGAAAGTAGAATTGATAAATTCTTATTTCCTAAGAGGTGTTGTTATTAGAGATGAACTATCAAGCATAGGAACCATCATTAGTGACATATAATTAACACTTATGGCTATAGATGGATTGCCAAATTCATGGGAGACATTTGCACAAGGAATAAGTGCCAAAGATCAATTTCTAGACTTTAACAAACTCAAGAATGATTGTCTTCAAGAGGAATCCAAAAAACTAAGGAAAGGAGGGAAACCAAAAGTAGAAGATGAAAAAATTCACATTCTTAATACAAACTCCTATAAGGGCAAGAAGAACCATTTCAAAAAGAAAAAGGGAAATCAAAAGAATGGAGAGCCTAAGAAAGATCTGTCTAAAATAAAGTGATTCAAATGTGAAAAATTTGGACACTATAAATCTAATTGTCCTGAAAATTCCAACCATAGGAAAATTGTAAAAATGTCATTATACTTATGATCTTGAGAACCATGTTTTGTATTCCTCTCTATCAAATGAAATTTCAAATCAAGCTTGGGTAATTGATAGTGGATCTTCTAGACATATAACATGATACAAAGAAACTTTAGATTCTTTATCAAAGAATGTTAATGGTGAAGTTATTATTGGTGATAACTCAACACACTCAGTTGAAGGAATTGGAAATTTCACTTTGAAACTAACATTAGAAAAAACTTTTCTTCTTAAAGGTGTACTCTATGTACCAAGAACTAAAAGAAACCTAATCTCAATTACAACACTTGAAGATGATGAGCACAATGTTGCATTCATGGATGACAAAGTATTAACTTGGGCTAAGAACTCCTCTATCAAGAAAGAAAAATTAACTAGTCAAAGGAAGGGATATTTGTATGAATTAAATATAGAATCTAGTCATTCTATTCAAGCCCTAGTTCATCAAGCTACAAATACAAATGAGATATGACACAAAATATTAGGATATCTAAATTTCAAAACTTTATCAACTATGGAGAAGATGGTTACTAGATTATCTAAACTAAATAAAGACCACCCAAGTATTTGCAAAGGGTGTGCTCTAGGTAAAAACACCATAAGTCCTTTTCATGACAGTACTAGGAAAACAAATAATGTACTAGAATTAATTAATTCAAATTTATGTGGACCTATGTCTGTTCCTTCTCTTGGAGGATTCTAATATTATATCTTGTTTATATATGACTTTTCTAGGAAAACATGGATTTACCTTTTAAAATGCAAGGAATTAGAAGAAATCCTACGAGATTTAAAGAATTCAAAGCATTAACTAAAATTTTTTTAGGACATAAAATTAAAACCCTTAGACTGATAGTGGAGGAGAATATACCTCAAACTTGTTTAATTTTTTTTTTAAAGAATTAGGGATTAAGAGGGAGTACACTATTCCTTATAATCTAGAACAAAATAGGGTAGTGAAAACAAAGAACAAGACAATTATAGGAGCTGCTAGAGCTATGATTTTTGACCAAAATCTAGAATATTATCTTTGGGTTGAAGCCTCTTATACTGTTGTATATATTCAAAATAGAATCCCTCACTCCCGTCTTAAAGATAAAACCCCTGAAGAAGTATTTACTAAAGTAAAACCCAATATAAGTCATCTTAGAATTTTTGGATGTCATATATATATATATATCCATGTTCCAAAAGAAAAGAGAACCATGTTAGAACCCTCTAGGAGGAAAGGTATTTTTTTAGGGTATAGTCAAACTTCTAAGGCATATAGGATTTTCATACCTTGACAAAAAACTATTGAAATTAGTAGAGATGTAATCTTTGAAGAAGATCTTTCATTCAAAAGAGCCATAAGTTTTGATGAACCTTCTCCTTTATCTAGTTTTGAAAGAAATAGTGAATCTAGATCCCAAAGGGAGAACTTAGAAGAGATCAAAGGTGAAATTCAAAATATGAACCTTGAAGAAAATTCAAAGAAAAGACCACTTTAGGCAATAAAAAATAGTTGAAGTAGCTCAAGACTTTTCTGCACCTTACAAAACAGTCAGAGAAAGCAAAAGACCTAAAAGATTCTTTGGTTATACAACAAACATGAGTGATTTATCCAAAATAGAGCCAACAATTCCTTCTGATGCTATCAAACATTTAGCCTGGAAAGAAGCTATGAAAAAAGAATACCAATCTATTATGAAAAATAATGTTTGAGAAATTGTTCCAAGATCTAAAGGAAAATCTATCATTTCTTCCAAATGGATATTTAAAATAAAGGATGTTGCTAATGGTAGTATTGAGAAGTATAAAGCCAGATTTGTAGCCAGAGGATTTTCTCGAAAGGAAGGGATTGATTATGAAGAAAGCTTTGCTCCTATTGCTAGATATACCTCTGTAAGAGTAGTCTTAGCAATTGCCACATCAAAGGGATGGAAGGTGCATTAGATGGATGTAAAGACAACATTCCTAAATAGAAATATTTTAGAAGAAGTATATCTAGAGCAACCGGAAGGATTTGAAACTCGTGATCCTAACACATTTTTTTGCAAGCTCAATAAAGCTCTCTATGGGCTTAAATAGGCTCCCAAGGCCCCGTATGAAAGAATTGATAAGTATCTCACTAGCTTAGGATTCTCCAAGAATGAAGCTGATCCAAATTTATATTATAAAAGAGATAAAGATAATATGGTAATTTTGATATTGTATGTCAATGATTTACTAATAATAGGTGATGATCATCTCATAGATCAATGCAAGAAATTTATAACTAGAGAATTTGAAAGGAAAGATTTGGGACTCCTTCATTATTTCCTAGGACTAGAAATACAAAAAAATTCTGACAGTATCATACTTAATCAAGGAAAGTATACATCAAACATTTTGTAGAGATTTGGAATGTGGAATTGCAAATCTATATCTTCTCCAATAGAAATTTTTTTATATAAACTTAAAGAAGCAATAGCAGAATCACCTTTCATAGATTCTACTCTCTATAGATAGATGATTGGGTCTCTTATGTACTTAGTAAATACAAGGTCGGATATTTGCTATGTATTTAATGCCTTAAGTTAGTTTATGTGTGAGCCAAAGGAGATTCACTTGGTTGCAATTAAACACATTATGAGATACCTACAAGGCACTCTTAATTTTGGACTCAAATATAAGAAAGTTGCTTTAGACTTGCATGGATTCACCGACTCAAATTGGGGTGGAAGTGTTAAAGACAAAAAAAAAAGTACTTCAGGATATTGTTTCAGTTTAGGATCAGCTATGATATGCGGGATATGCAGAAAGTAGTCTTTAGTAGCTCAAAGCTCCATTGAAGCTGAATACATTATAGCAGCAATGGCCTCTCAAGAAGCAGTTTGGCTGAGGAAGTTCCTTGTAGGATTATTTGGACAAGCCATGAATCCTATGATTATTCATTGTGATAATCAGAGTTCCATCAAGCTCTCAGTGAATCTATTTTTCTAGGACATGTCCAAGCATATTGAAATTCCTTACCATTATGTAATAGATATGGTAGATAAGAATTCTATAAATTTGGAATAAATTTTCATTACAGATCAGATAGTAGACATACTCACCAAACCACTATCTAGAGTGAAGATAGAACATTTCAGGAGATTTGGTATGGTTAAGTTGTAATTCATTTGTATTCTTTTGATTATTAATAAAATAATTTTATTTTTTGTCAAGCTATTGACTGTTATGGGCTCCACAATGTGTAATCATTATTTAAAGAGGTGACAATCTCTAAAATAATGAATACATGTATAAAAGGCATTATGAGAGATGATGATCTCTTAGATAATGTACTAAACAATAGATTTTACTGTAAGATCTAGATGAGTTTTAGATCATAATGTGATATTGACATTTCTATGTTGATGGGTCACATAGTGGATAAAGGAAGAATCTTAGTATTCTCCGAGTTTATCCTATATTTCGGTAGATCTTAAAACTCAAGATCGTGTTGTGATATGGATATACCAATTTTTACAAAATCATAACTTAGATAAATAAAGAGATTACTCTTTAGATTTATCCTGTATAATATCACTAGTGGCAGGGTAAAAACACAAACTTGTGTCACCTTTTATAAAGAAACGTGATATAAGAATGTGACAGTTCAACATTAATGACAAAAAATATGGTATTTGCGTTTAAAATATGAAGATGATGTAAACTAATGAAATGTGTAGAATTGGATGAATTTTATGGCTATAATTTTTATTATTTTTTAAAGTAAGAATTTATTCATTTTATTTTATTTTGAATCCCTTTTTTAATTGTAAAAAATATATGGTGTAGTTCCCGTCAAGCAAGTATATGCAAATCATCTCTTTTTTTTGTTATGATTTGAAAATATCCTATAGATGACATGTATAGCTAGTGAAAAAAAAGAGAAATAATTATTTTTGATGTATATTTTGTTTGTTATAAGTACTTAAGTTTGACCTTATTAGAATCCAATAGTTTTTTCCTCCCGTCAAAACTTCCCTATCAAATCGATACCTTCTTGAAAAAAATTCCATATTTGTGAAGAGGATTCTCTCCTCTAGAGATAAATATAATTTTTTAATTTTTTTGATATGATTTACTATTTTTTTCCTTTTTTGAGAGAGCATCTTCTGAATTGTTGAAATATTGACTTATAATATTTTGAGATTATAACATATTATAACTAATCAAAACACTCAAAAATTTATATAATGATGATATTGAATCTGAGATCTATAAAAGGGTATATTTAGTTTTTGAAAAAAGTTGAGTTTTGATAGAGAAATGAGATTTGACCAAAACAGGTTTTGGTATCATAAATGGTGACACAGAGATGTGCTTTTACTCGGCAGTGATTTTTCATATCACAGGTTTAGTAATATGACTTTGTATCATGTGTTATATGATACCACATACCAAGAAGAGATAGACAGATATAGAGTATTAATTCTTGATTATTCATCTGTATTGGTGTTGCTAGATATAATATCTCTCTATAGGATTATCAGGTTAAGAGGGAGTGTTAAGAATATTAACCAAGATAACCTACAGGTTTGACAGTACAGACTATACTTCCTCTTAATAGTAATATATCTCTAATGTTGGCATTAAATAATATATATCTCTTCTATAGGTGTTGGCGATTTCTAATGATGCAACTGTTTGATGCTTGAATAATCTAACACATAGTTAGTTAGTCATTATTAATTTGTGTCTTCTAGATCACCAACTTAGGAAGAGATTAGTTAGTGCCAATTTAGGAAGGGTTATGTCCCTTGAGGGACATAGCCTTTAGGAAGAATACATAGGTAGGTTGTAAATGTAGATTAAAGGACACACAGTTACAAAAGTCTGCTCCTCTAAGTATTTATATCCTATGATTTTTTTCTAATATACTCCCTCACAATAAAAGGTCAAATATTAAGTATTGGATCTACATCAAAATAAGCTCTAACTTCATCAATATTTAGAGATCTTAGAAGACCATTCTCAACATTTAAGACCGGATTAAAAGTTTGATTCATTTATAAAGAATTAGCAAAAACTTTACAACCTTTACTTTAAAAATAATATTGTTTGGTTAGCATTGATGCTTCCATAGACTTGAAAAAATATGAAATTAACACTTTCCCTCTTAGGGTTAACATATAGGATGTCATCCCTAATTATTTAAGTAATTATTTTGTAAATAAAATAATTCCTTAACCGTTTATTTCTCTATTTTTGTTGTGATGTGTTCACAACCCTTATTGGTGTTTGCCTATAACTTGAGCCCTACTATCCATACTGATTTGTGCACTTAGGTACATCATCAAGACACTTTGTTCTACCTATCCTTAACTTCGCACGTGCCAATTGTTACTATAGACTTTACAATATCAAAATTATGATTTGGAAACACATAAGGTTTAGATTGGGCATTGGGCACATGATAGTAGTGGTTCAAATTATTATTTTTGTTATTAATAATAAGATAGAGGTTCTTTCTAGCCTTTTGGCTATAAAAGCATTTGTGAAGTTGTGATGAAAACACATTATTTGTAAGATGAATTATATATGTACCGGATTTCTCTTTTTAAAGGGATTTTTGTAATAATTATTCCCAGTATTTGAATTATCTTCTAGCATTAATATTTTAAACATTCTTGAAAGATTTTCCATTTTTGTGTTCTATATTGAAAGAGTGTAGCTGTAAACTGTATTTCTATGAAAATTTCTTAGGCTAATCATTGATTGAACTCTCTAAATGTTATGTGTTGTTTCTTTCTTGATTCAAGACCCTATCTTAGCCATCTTAATTAAAAGCATTTAAACTATTTATTCTGTAAATTACTTCTAAAAATTAAACTACAAAACTATCTAATAGAAAACATTTAAGATGTGCTAGAATAAAACCTTGTAAGTGGTACTGCAACTAATATAGTAGTAGACTTTTCCATTCAATAATATTACCAATATCATATCTTTGAAAAAAATCATAAAGAAAGTAGGTGCATAATAAAAAACTATAAAACATTGAAACTTTGAATGATTTGTCTTCAATTACAATGGCTGTATGTTCATCCATTAGAGAAGAACAGAATGCTAGAGACGCCATTCCTTATTCATTTCAAGAATAAGTTAAAATGTCACGACTCATCATATGACTACTTTGTTTACACCTGCGTGGCGATTAGGTGGAAATCTTGTTATTTTGACTAGGTCAACTATTTTAAACTTGCTAGAATAATTCTTGGATTAGATTAATCTTGTCATTTGATATGTTAACTAATCGGGGAATTGATGCTATTAAATTTTTTTTTAAAGTTATGTTAAATGAACGGATAAGTTGTTTTATGATTATGTTGATGATACTTTGTAGATGTGATTTTTATTCATATTTTAATGTATGTGTATGCATTATAATCATGATGTTCATTATTCACTAACAGATACTGACTCCTTTATGTTTGTGAGTGTTTGAGTGTCTGCAGGTGTCGAAGATGAGGGTGTGGTTGAGGTAGAGAGAGTTAGCCTTTCAGAAGGGGATCTACGAATGATCCCTACAGCATATCACACACCACTTAGTCTAGCATGAATTAATGTTGTTGCATTTGATTTTATTTAATTTCCAAATATTTAAATGGTGATGAGGTATTGAAATGAAGTTCAATGACATGATTTAGGTTTCTAATTTTATAAAAAGAAAATAAATGTGCCATTTAGTTCTTTGTTTTAGGAGTTTTTAAATAAATAAATAAATAAATTGGGAGTGATATTTTATTATTTTTTTAGCAACCTTAACCTATTCCTCAAAAACAGTCCTGCTTTTATTGTAAAATATGGGATTGGTTCTAGCATTTGGAGGAAATGCATTATTTTATGGTAACTATTCAAAGGAAGTGGAAAGGCCTACTTTCCACCTAGTGCGGCATTTTCTACTCCACCATTGGGAGGTAATGGAGAGAGGAAAGGATAAATGAAGGGAGGGGGAAAAAATTTAAAACAACAACAATAGAGGTGGACTGCAGGTGAAAAAGGAGAAAAACATTTGCATTTAGAGAGTTGGAGGGAGCAGACTAGACCTTTTCCAAGGACACATGCAATAGGAGAAAGGAAGAAAGCTTGGTCATGAAAGGATACAGGTTCCATTATCTTCTTTACCTATTCCACACAGAGGTTAAGATCTTGTAGTATTTTAGGGTGGAAATTAAAATAAAATGGGTATGTTTTCAATGTTTTCTTTTACAACTCAACGGTGGAAAAACATAAGTTGCTTAAGACCCATACCAGCTGTAAATTTGGAGTATTTTCTTTGGGTAAACTCTTTCATCAACCATTGCTTGACATTTCAGTTAAAGCTGTGAGTGTCCCAAAGTGTAAACATTGAGATTTGAAAAAAAAAAAAAAAAAACCAACTGCCAAAGGCCTCTTCAAAATGAATGCAACTGTGGAAGAATGCCCTATTTTTTTAAAAGAATAAAAATCTTAAATCTGCTGAATTTCTCTTTGCATGATTTGGATATATGTGGAAAGCCGGCTTCTCTTCATCTCATTTTGTTTTGAAAAGAAAAACAATAAAACACCACTTCAACCAACAACTTGCATTATATATATTTTACTAGTTCCAACATTTTCAGCCTTGTAAGGGTTTGTCAAGATGTGTTGGTAGCTACTCTATTCAATGTGGAAGATACCTAAGTTTATTTCATTTTACCAAATTCCCTTCCTTATACTCATAGGAGCATTACTACATTTAGTAATTTAGGTCAGCCGTAAACCTCATGCTTATCTATTGAAACAATTAGAAATAGAGTTAAGGTGTAATTAAATATTTAAAAATAAATAAATTATATATATATATATATATATAAGATCCCTAAAAATAGCACACAAATAACAACTTAAACTTGAATATTGAAGGCCAACATGTGATCAGCAGCAAGGTCTGTACTGTTAACTTTTAAATTTGAAACATAAGAATTCAAAAATCAGTAGGTAGTTGCAAAAATAAATAAATAAATTAAAAAAAAAAAAAAAAACTAATCCTTTTTCTAAAGCATAAGCTGATAATTCTCTTTATCTTACCATCTTTGTTAGACTTTCACCCAGTCACAAAGAGTATTGGTCTTTATTACTCTAGCATATATGGTGTTAGTTATTGCTATAGATTGTTTTATAATGAGAAAATGGTTTGATACTCCAGCATATATGGTGTTAGTACTGCTGTAGATTGTTTTATAACATTTTTTTTTTCCATATCCAACATTTCTTTATTAAATATATTGTTGAAGGTTTCAGTCCTGCTTTAAACTGTAATATCAAGCTAGAGATCTTGTGTACATATTGTTCTTGGGAATTAATTAATGCCGTTGAGTACTTTCAGCTGTAATGTAAGCCACTAGTGCAGTCATTTTACACTAGTTAATGCTGATTGAGAATATTAAAAAGGTAAATGCTATATCCATTTCTGTGAAACTAGCTAAGCTATTTATGAGGGCCACTTGTGCTTAAATCTTGTTACAGATTAGGTTGATTTGGTGTACTATGTTATGACTAATTTTAAACTATACTTAGACTTTTACTAAAACCTTTTGAAGTTCATCCGTGAAAACTATTATGTCCTTGACGTTGTTTGATTTTTTCGAGGGTTATCTCTTTCATGGATGGATGTATATGGCATTGGGAGGGTGGGGATGGATGCATAATGTTTTTGATTCTCTCAACCTATCGAGTGTTGCATGGTAGGATTCATTACATTTTGACTCTCAATGCATCATGTTGGCAAATTAGTGCTTGGCCAAGCCATCTTTTAACATTTCATTTGAAATGTCGTTAATTCTGACATTGCGTATGGGCAGATATGCTGAATTGTACATATGGGTAAATATGTTCTCTTTATTTTTTTCATATGTTTTGATGGGTAGAATGTTATTTTATTTCCCTACCATATATCTGTGATTAGGCTACTTAGCACATGGATGTTGTAGTAAGTTTCACAGCTGCATTGGATCCATCCGATTCGTCTTGTTCCGAGAAGCTAACCTTCTCATGCCAGGGTTGGGGAGTTCTTTATGTCAGGAAGAACCCTGAGGGAGTATTACTCCGTGGTTGGCGAGGTAAAAATGCTTGGGCCACACCCTCGTTTCAGATAGTAGATAGATGTCATTTGTAAGCTAAGGATCAGAACACTCAGAAGTAGGGCAGCGAACACTTGGAAACTGTAAATGCCTATTTGGCTGATCACTCATCCTGTCCATATGATGTATATGTATCTTTAAAATGTACCTATGTACCATATTCATTTATGTCAATATTTCATTGAATGGATGTGATGAAGTCTTATCTTTTGTGCATAAATACATCCAAACAACATTGATATTGGAGTTGTATTGAATTATGGAATCTTTTTTAGTTGACTAAATAAAATGTCTTGACTTTTCAACTCCATTGCTGATGTGTATCTTTCTTTTTCCATATTTTTCATTTTATGAATATTTTGGCATAATGTTGTAAGAGTCAGTCATTACATAAAATCAATCATTTTGGTTATGCAAACAGGCCTCCTTGTGCTCATAAACATATACAGTTTATCTTCAGAAAATTTGATGTCCTAAAACACTCTTCATCCAGACAAAATTTTTACATATGTCAATCCTTCCAATGTCCAACTCAACGGACAGACCAAAAGAGATGACTTCCTTCCTCCTCCACACTTTCACCATACTCCATCCACATCTGCAACAACAATTTTTGTTCAGCCTGTTCAACTTCAATCCATTCAAAGAAGCCACTGGATGAATTGTATTCATAATCATTCACTGAAGGGCTATAATGAATAACCAGGTCATCGTCAGTCGCACCAAACAAATAATCAAGCTCAGCATTAAAACTGCAATCTTTATATTCTCCTATAGACTCCACTTCATCAGACCCATTATAACTACTGTTTCCTGTATCATCATTACGGAATGGACTTGGAGATGTTTGATCTTCTTCTAATATCTTCATAATATGCCACACCATCTCTTCAACATCCCAGCTCAGTTCCTCATTATCCATCTTACTCATGATTTGACACACATTTATATCCTTGCGAAGCCTCTTTGTTGTGCTGGATTCTGCTTCTTCATATAACCTCCCACTTTCATCGCTCTCCTCCACCCTCTCACGTTTTAATGCAGTGTGCTTCTCCATTGAATTCAAAGAAAATTAATACAATGCAGCAAACTAGTGGAGTTTATGTATAAAATTAGGTCGAGAAATGACAAAATGATGGAAAAAATTTGTGGTCAAAATACAAAAAAGGGACTTTCAAAGTATGACATGAGATACCAATGGACTTTGGCAAAGGAGATCAGATTGTGTGTCGGCATATGGTGGAAGATAGATGCGCCTAAACATCAGAGAATGTTGATGATAGATGTCTACAATGTAATTCCACTATCTAACTTGCAAATGGGTTTTGATAAGTCCGTCGGCATGGGTGAACGCTGATTTTTGTGTGTCCTTTAGTGTAGACATTAATGTAACATCACACACTAAGGGAAGAATTAAGTTTGAGAAAAAAAGTCAACTTTGACTATTTAACACTTTTGATTTAGGAATTAAGCTTAATGTATAATGTTTAAACCGTTTCTAATGTGAGAAGGGCCGCAATAAATCAATCATTTTTCGGAGTGTTAGCTGGTAATGCTCTTTTTAAAATAATACGCTACATCAAATTTCATGTCCTTAGCGCGTAGCCCTAATTGCTCCACCAGTTATATAATATGTGTTTGGTTTCCACCAATATCATTGTCCGTTAGCCTAAATTTGAGTGCTTTTTCTGAGATTATTCGTAAGTATCTGACGTTTCCAACGTTTTATCTACAATGGAAACAAATTCTAGTAGCACTCTTTTGGCTTCTTTTTGGTTTAAAATATTACATGGACATTTCGAAAACAAGTTGGTTGTATTTTTCATAGCATTAGATTACATAGTCTATGACGCTTTTTATTAATACATTTTCTTTTGTGTAACCTATTTCTCACTATCTGAAGGAGACCGAAACTATAAGAATATCAACTAGCCTATAAAACAAACTAGAATAACTTCATTGGATTATTTTCTATGGATAAAATAATAAAGGGAAGATTTTCTTATGCTTGGATAGACTCCACTTTTGTCTATTGGTATTGTTTGATAATGGATTTTCTATTAGCTTTACATATATATAAATTTTATTCAGTTGACTTTTTCCAGCAAAGATGATGTTAAATGATAATTAAAGAATTTAAATATATAATAAAAAATTGTTTAATTATATTTAATAATTACATAGATATTTCTTTTGCTTGTGTTATTTTGTATTTTTATGTTATTTTCTATTATTGTATTATTATTTTTATATAATAATTAGTTTAAATTTTTAAGAATTAGATTTATTCAACTTGACAACATACATGTTTCTTTTAAGAAGACATCATCATTAGAAAAAATGAAAGATAAATAAAATATAGATGAACAATATTTACAATTCAACATGGTTCATACTCCTTAAAGCACTCGAGAATAGAGTCAAATTATGTATCACGTCACATATAATTTTAATACTGGACAAATAATACATTTACAGATAGAAAATATAATTGTTAATAGAATGAATATACACAGGTCAATTCTCCTTGATATAGGTCCTATAATAATATGTACTTAGTTAATGGAAAAAAATCCTTGTTTTCTCATTATGAACACATAGATGTACATGATAGAACTAGATTTTCCATAAAAAGTCACATTTCTCAAGTTAAACTATTCAAACAAAAATTATTATTTAACATAATTCTAGTATTTGGAAAAAAAATCATAAATCATGTTTAGTAATCACTTTTAAAATCCCTTGCAAGTAAACTTTTATGTTTTCTCTTATTATAATATAAGCAGGAACTCCAAAATTTTCAACCATGCCATTTTATAAAAAACTAGGGCATTTTCACTCTATCTTTCTAATTAAGTGTTATTAATTCTTGTAATAATTATTCCCATACAAGGATTGCTATAGATTTTTGACAATTAGATTAGTATAAGTTTTTATCATTCTTGCATCTTCTAGCCATGTGATATCATTTCAAAAAAGGAATAAATAAAATTACTTTTGTTAAAATTTTACGTGTTTCATTTTCTTTAAAATTCTCAAGAACAAAATAAGAAAATTATGATTCACATCACATTCTACATGATTTAAATATTGGAAAAAAAGACACAATTATGGACATAAAAGATGAAAGAGAATAACCAAACCATAAATATTTTGAGTTTGATAGATTAAAACATATCTGCATTTCATTGATATGTTTGGATGATAATACATTGAATGCTATTGGGTATATAATGTCACTATTTTCCTTCAAAAAATTAGCAAACCCTCTTTACGGGAATGTAACTTTCCATAAGTTAAACATCTAACTATTTTATTAATCTAAAACTAATCTAAGGATAGCTAGATTTATTTAATATTCTGTTGCTCTCCCCTTATTACATCATTCTAAAGAAGAATTGAAGTTGTAAGGGTTTTAGCTCAATCCTTTGGAGACTATAACAAATCCTTTTTTTCCCTCTCAAGAAACATTGAATTAGTTTCATTAGTGGATCTCCTAAGCACAAAACCTAAAGTTTTCCTTACAAAATTAATGATACAAGCTCCCATGCATGATGAGAAGCATTCTCTCTGAAATTCTATATGTCCTTTGAGTGTGTCTATAGCCTCCTCTAGTGTTGCACATGAGACACTTCTCCTTTGAATGTAAAAATCTTTTTTGAATGTATCTAATGCCCCTTCAAGTGTTGTGGAAATAATCATCATGGATATGTCTTCACATGAGACATCTTTCTTATATAAAACTCTACATATCCTTTAAATGTGTCTAACGCCTAATGGTTGTGATCCAAATTAGGTCTAAAAATTTGGCCCATGTGAAATTTTCTTGTGAAAAATCATGCCTAGGGTTTCATTTTACATTCTCTTAAGTCCCTAAAATTTGTTTGAGTCCATTCTTTTTAATAAAAAAAGGAAGTACCGTTTGTGTGCTATATCCCAATGTTACATTTTTCATGACTTAAGTTGAGGGTTTATTTGTCATTGATGGAGCCTTGGTTAGAGAATGTTCATTTTATTAAGTTGTGTCATCCTGTGAAACATATTTTATTTTCCTAACATAATAAGTTGTTTGTTGTGGCTCATTTTTAATCTTCTTAAGTCTATCGTTTGGTTGGTGGGTCCTCACTCTATTGTACACACATTGGATTTTTTTTTGCTTTTGTGAAAACTCTAGGTGACATCACTTTTTTCTTTTGAAAATGTGAAATGTTTCCACCTAGTGTTGGTTGGGCCCATTGTATAAAGGCATCAAATATCCTTTGCTCTTACTATATAATGTTATGGTTTCTATTCTAGTTTGTAGTTACACGGAAGGTAAGATGAAGTCTATAAACTTTAGGGCCCATTTGGTTGCTAGAATACAACTAGAATAGTCATTGAAAATTAGAACATTTGGTTGTATTCTTTGTTTGGTGTGTGGAATGAGAATGGGGAATTGGAATACATATTCCCATTTTAGCTCTGAAATGAGCATAAATCCATTCCTAAAATTACCTATTATTGGAATGAAGAATAGGAATAAGGAGGATTCCACACACAAATCACTCTCTTTGGCATCATTTCACCCAAAATTTTATATAAAAAAGCTCAATTTGGGAGTAATGATATTATCTCCCAAATTCCAGATTAGCTACTCCTTGATCCCCAGAGGGTCTCTGTGGTGATACTCTATTCAAATCTACAGAATGAATAATTTCATGTGAGTTTTAGAGAGATATTTCAAGATTTATTAGACAAAAATTTAGAGAGTGTAGCCTTAAATTCCTTCATGAAAAAAATGCATCAGATACTCAACTCTAATGTAAATATATCTCACACATTTGTAAAGTTGGTGATAGATTGAGAAACTTTGGCACTGGACTAAAGGAAAAAATTATAGGGGGAGTCCCATTCCATTGGTTGCAAAGTCACGAGTTTCAAGCCAAATTATTTATTTCATCATTTTGTTTCTTTGATTTGAGCTCAACATCCATTTCTTGTGATCACTGGCATGGAATTCTAAGTTAGGGATCTTGATGTCCTATTTTTTTTTGACTCTTTTAGCTTCCTCTCTTTAATGGTAGCTCATTTAATGCCCTGCCAGGTGACCCAAAAGAAATTAATATAAAGTTTCACTAAGTTTTCCAAATTTTTTTTTTCAAAGATAATAACTTAAAAATAATAGATATAATATAAAAGAAGCATTAAAAATCATATAAACACATATCATAAAACATATTACAATTCTTAAGGTTCACATGACGTTGAATCATATTTAAGTTTTATTTAATATTAAATCCAATATATAACACATCCATATTAAAGAATAACTACAAGTACAAATCCACACAAATAATATATAATTATAGGATGTTACTTGGCAATAATCAAAATACGCAATCATCCACTATACAAGTCATAGGGTTTGAAAGATTTAAATAATATACACCATAAAATAGATTACATCATATCATAAGTTCTATGCTATTAAATATAATACACTTAGAGTATAACAATCCATCATAGAAATAAAAGGTTAGATAAAAAGGAACATCTACACAAACATATCTAGCAATGAGATCCGACAGTCATATCTAAATGGTATAAGAAAAAATACTACCACCCAGCCTCATGGAACCTAAATGGCCCACTCCCACAACACTAAGGAGATAGTCTCAAGTCCTAAATAGGATAAAAATACACATGTCAAACCAACATCTAGGTCAAGGAAACACCTGAAAGAAAACTATCTTAAAGGGTACCAAGGCACAAGTATCAACTAATCTTAGAGGCAACAAAGACACGTAGGAAATCTACTATGTATGCGAGTAAGTTTCATCCCATGAGCCAACTCTAAGGTTACCCTAGTAATCTTTTAATACTCTAGACCCCCTAGTGTCTTTATGCAGCATCAATGTCCTTTCATACAGACAAGACATACCAACAAGTCATATCTAAGGTTACGCTAGTAGTCTTTTAATACTCTAGATCCTCTAGTGATTTTCTATGGTACCAATATTTTATTAATTCATTTTAAACCCATTTAATGAAATGTTATCACTTATTAAATAACCAACAATGGGTTACCCACTAGCCTCTTTATGGTCTCAACCTCCATTGCAAGCCACTTCACAACATGACATACATATAACTTACCCTAAGCTCGAAAAAAGAAAAAGATCTCAAATGACTATAAACCACACATTAGTTCTTAAACAAGAAACTAGAAAGATATAGAAAAAATCACTCATCCAAATCATAGATTTCACCAATACAATCATCCTAAAAGGACTGATCCAAAATTAGGTACACTTGAACCAAATCCATGTCATAACATGACATTACCAAGAACAAATCACATAATCACCTTAGTCCTATACAAGCAACTAGGAAGCAATCCAAAGAAAATTGATCAAAGACTCAAAGGTTATATCAGGAAGGACACATCATTCACCCTAGTTCTACACAAGAAATAGAAAGCACATCAAAACATCTTATCAAAATGATCATAGAAAACACACGATACATCACCATGGTCAAGCATAAAAGATCAAAACATCATCATAACATCATAGAACAAAAATTCCAAGCCTCTGGTAAACATCTTGATTTGGTCAAAGCTAAGTCAACCCCAAAACCCCAACACTAGTAAATCACACGTAACATAAAGCACATACAAAAGTCAATTTCATAATTCAATAGGTTTTGAAAACCCTAAAATTGAATATTTACTAAAGGTTTTCAGATTCTCATTTTCGTTTTCAAACATAAAGATTCAAAAAAAAACCAAAGTTTCAGTCTTCCTTTCCAAGTATTACTGTTTATAGAGTTTTCAATTTCAATTAGGGTTCACATTTTCATTTTCCCAAAGTGTTATAATTACTATGATTTTTGAATAATAAAATTTCTCTAGTATTACAAATCATTTTAATATATCTAAACCATATAAACACATCCAAGCTTATAAAAGAAAACATTAATTTTCCCAATTAACTTTTTTTGATTTTCAGTTTACTTTAACATTATATTTAAATAATAAAGTAATAAATCAAATTTAAATAATTAAATTTAAAATGTTAACAATACTTATTAAAATTATTAGCAATAATTATTATCAATTATTACCAAAATAATTTTATATTTATTAAACTAAAAAACACTTTCCCAAAATGAAAACTTGCTAAAACTGGAAAATTTCCTAAAATGCAAACCTACTAAAAATGGAAACTTGCCAAAAATGGAAACCTACTAAGAATGGAAACTTTCCAAAAAAATTGGTAAAATGGAAACCTACTGAGAATGAAAACTTTCTAAAAATGGAAATTTGCTAAAAATGGAAAAATACTGTTAACCAATTGAATATTGCATTTTTTAATTTTGATTTATTTTCCAAACCCTCATGCTGATTTCTACTCAATCAAACAAAGGTTTCAAAACTAAATTCATCCACAAATTGTTTTGAAACAAAGAACAATAATTTCAAAATTAAGAGTCTTAGATTAAATCACCAAGAATTCAATAATGTAAATAGAATTTTCTCGAACAAGGGTTTCAACCTCAGTGAATTTTGAAACAAATTTATTTAGACACAGAGAAGATAGATATTTTTGATGTACGAATTACTATGCAAAACTCATGAGATCCCACCTAGATCTGATGCTAAATAATGAGCATACCAAACATGCAAAATTTTCCTTCTCTTCCAAAAACCTTGTTCTCAAAAATCAACTCCTCCAAACTTGTGTATCTAGAAATGAGCTCTGATTTTCTTTATAAAGAGTTTTTTCCCTCAAATTAGGGCTTTGATTATACAATCATGCAAAAACTCTTTGTCTTTAATTATTATATTTTAATTTTGATGCACACACTTTATGCAATTTAATTAAAATAAACTCTATTAAATTAAAGTTTTCTCTCCCTTATTAAATCATGTGACTTTTTAAATATACTATTTATTATTATTATTTTTTATTGGTCAACAGTTGAGGCCTTGATTGATTTTATTAATTCAAAATAAAAGTTACATCGCTTAACTCTGTTCAAACTAGCACTGGTAGGAAAGAACGGAGAAAAAAACCTTCAGTCTAGCCCAGGAAAAAAGGTCATATATAATTACATCTTAAAAGGGGCATACCCCAGTGAGAAGATGACCTATTAGATAAATTATCAAAATTACAACATAAAAAGGGGCATACCCCTATCAAAATAGTATCCGTTATGGATACAAATTATCAATATGTTTATCAAAATCTGATTACCAAGAATTGGAAAATCATATACTCAAAATCAATGGCTAATATAATTAAAAATAGAATTTTCATATTTGAAGTTCATACAAGACTATGCCTCTAAACAAAAAGGATTACTTATATTATCAAGAAGTATTTACAATAGAGTCTAGTCTAAACATTACCATAAACCCTAAAATCCTGTGGGAGGCTCCGTAAGCCTAAATTTAATGTTCAAATTAAACTTGGATTACCATCAACACCAATTTCATATTCATAATCAACAACCAACAAAAGCTAAATCACCATACTAAATCTACTTAGTTTTAAATAGATAACAGACAATCCTAACAACCTCCTCTTTTCTAATCTCAAAGCTGATAACAGGGTAGCCCAATAGAGAATTTAATCTAAGCATTGATATGTAATGACAATCTGAAGCCATTACCAAACCCTAACCTAAAGGATAAGAACCCTAAACTAAGTCTTTAGCTAGAGTATCATAGGTTATCCATCAAGCAGGGGAGGAAAGGGACTATAGATGAAGCTGTGTCACATCCTCTAGTTGAGTACAGAGCTTAGTAAATCTACTAGACACCATATAGCACCACAAAATTGAATGTTCACAATATAATACAAATCTTAAGCTTTCTCATAAATTTCCCTAGATGTAGAGCATCATGAATTCGAGACAATATATTGAAATGTTCTAAAATCCTAACTCTAGTGGATGATTATTAAAGAAAGCATGCCAATAAAGCCTTAGACCAACTAAGAATTATGCATTAGTGTTTGAAAAGTCTTAAAAAAAATCTAGACAACTTTAAACCCGATAGAATCCATGATAAAGTCTTAACAAGCAAACAATAGTATTAAACATTATCTTATATTCAGCAAAGTATCTATACATGATTATAGAAGTGGGTATTACTACAATCATTTATCATATAGAACTACATACAAAAACTGATAGCATACATTATAATTCATATGTATAAGATAGCGCCACTCATATAATATCTGTGGATCAGGCTATATACCACCTAGACTATACATTATTCATTATCTATCAACTTATAGACTAAACCCTAACATAACTTGAGAAAAATCCCAAAAGGATGACAAAGGCCACACCTTACTTCCAAACCACCATGATAACTTCAGGTATGTCGTTAGGGCTCTCAACATGATAGTTTAGAGGGAATTCGAAACTAGTCTTAGCCTTGTTGGACTTTTTCGAGTTTGGCGTGCAAAACTCTAGGGCATCAAGATTGTCAAAGTTCACACCCAGTTGAATGTAGGCCTTAGACATAGTAAGGTAATTCAGTAACCATTCCCTACTATTATCAATTAAGATACCTCTCCAAAAAAGTAGAAAATGGATGCTTGCCTCCATTTTGGGCCATTAATGATAAAATGTCGAGCTCTCCTGAATTACCAGTGATGGATGTCAGAAGGTTGTTTCCAATTCGAGGGCTCCCAGAGGAAATTTCATATACTTCTCTAGTAAAGGAATTCAGAATTTGTCATTAATACTTTTTACAACTTTCTCCAATCCCTTATCCAAGTTGGGAAAAAAATATCCAAGAAAATTATGATAATGGCCTCTACCTCCACCTTTTCCCTCACCATGCATCCAATGGAGGAGCTAATGATGTTGCTATTGGTCGTCCATGTCAATTGATAATGGAAGACCCCTTCTCTGATGGCTCTGCTTATAGCGATCCAAGACATATCATCCACCGGGTTGAGAGTTATGTTCAATCTCTCTAGTTTTACGTTTCCACAAAATGCCATTGTTCAATTTTTGGATGCATGATAGAGACAAATGTTCATTTCCATGTTTTAAGAAAGGAGGTTGGCAGTTGACAGTGAAAGTAGGAGATACCCAAATAAAGACATAGGAAGCCTTTGGAAAGATTTTAGAAGTGATGTCATCCGATGATGTAACATGCTAAAACTTAGCATGAGCTGGCCTTAGCATCTACATGATGGAAACATCACTGAACTGACTAAAGCCAACGATGCACATAAAGTCTAATAAAGAGGCCATCCCATATCATGATGGGAGTTAACAAAATCTACATGAGGACCATTACAATGAATGAGATATCATGAAAACTATGAAACAACCAAGACACTCCAATTGGAAGTAAATCAAGAAAGTCAACATCAAGAAGAAAGAAGAAAGAAGAAAAGTGGGAAGATGAGATTATATGTGTGTGTGTGTGTGTGTGTGTGTGTGTGTGTGTGTACACATATATAGGCAAGAGCCTACAACACAACTATAAACTGTGAGCCTCTTATCGAAGAGGTCTTGGGTTTGAATCTACCCGTGTTTAATAGATTAATAATTAATAATTAATAATAATACATAATAATTAATCTTGGCTTCAACCTCTTACTAATCTATGAATATATATATATATATGTATGTATGTATGTATGTATGTATGTATGTATGTATGTATGTATGTATGTATGTATGTATGTATGTATGTATGCTGCTATCTATGCCTTTGAATAAGAATAAATGTAATATATATATGTGTGTGTGTGTGTGTGTGTGTGTGTGTGTGTGTGTATTTATGTATGAGCATATATATATATATATATATCCAATACTAAGAAAATACTTGTAGATGTAAATAAGGTGAGAGGATAGGGCATGAAAAAATAAGTTGATTGCCATTATTCTAATGGAGACGAATAATCCTTTATGATTAAGGAATTGACCCCATCAACCCCTAAATTTATAATATTTATTAATTTAACTAATAATATTATTTAGAGTTTAATAAAAATAAAACTCCTAAATAAATTATTATTAAATTAAATAAATATAAATATGCCAAAATTAGAACTTTAATCAAATCTTTTAAATTTAATTCTTTCATTCTCATTTAAAGAACTTTTTAATTAAAATATTCATTTATATTTTGTTTTCCTCCACTTTATTAATTATTGCAAGCACTCTTTAAGGCATAGTTTATTATTTAAATTAATAAGAATAATTAAAGCTCATTATTTAAATGCAACTGTAATTTAATAATTATTAATTAATTAATCATAATAAAAAATTAAATCTTTAATCTTTTAATAGTTTAATTCTATTTTTATCCAACTTCTTAAATTAGACTTTTAAAATAAATAATTTCAACTGAAGTACATATTTAATAATGTAATTAAATAAAATCATATTTTAATTTCTCTTTAACCAATTTTTTAAATTTAGACCTCTAAATTTAGACTTTTTATTTTAGACTTTTTATTTAAAGCATAAATTTAATTAGTTTTAAATTAATCAAATATTCACATATTTAAATATTGTCTTTATAAAATTTATATTAAATTAAATCAACAACTTATCTATTAATTTAATTTAATTAAAATAGAAAGTCACAACAAACCGACAAAACCAAATACAAAAACCCTTCATAGTGTACATAATACCAAAACAAACTCTAGGGTCAAACTCATGGATTCATGTCACTTCAAAAATTTGGAAAGGTAAAAACTCAGATACTTGTCCTACTTTCTAGGACAATTGGCTTAGGTTAGAATTTGGACTCAAGAGTTATCTCCCCACTTATACCATTGAGATAATGTGATAGAAAACACTCATCCTAGCAATTCAAGGAAGTTAATACGTGGTACCTACAATCTACATAAAATTCATGCATGTACATACACATATATTCTAAACTAAATAGGCAATGGTGGGGAGTGGTACATTGTGTAGATCATGACTAGCAGGTGACTATGACTCCCTCCTTCAGTCACATCAGGAACGTCAATCATAAAGTAAAACATACACATACACCATACAAATGAAAGTATGGGGTAAGTATCCATAAAACTACATATAAATCATTCATCTAACTAACTTCATGAAATAACTGAAAGTCACTAAATGAAAATTTAAATCATCATCGAAATAATCCTGAAATAACTAAATAACTCATCAAATAAATTAACTGAGTATGAAATACATTTAATCTAATCTAGTAACCAAGTACTGATAATCATAAACATAAACATAAAATAGGCCTAAAAGAATTTGATAAATAACTAGGAGTAGGCATTATAGCTCTTGAATCTTTCTTAATTAATTTTTAGGCGAATCAAACGTGATTGGGATTTCCATTTTTCACTCCATTTTTCATTCCCCTTCCCATTTTCCATTCTAATTTTCTATTCCTCTACTTGTAACCAACATGCCCTTATATCCAAGGTGAATTAACATATACATGATTCTTATTATGTGTGTGCATGAGAGAAGTTAATTCAAGAATGATCTTATGAAGTAAATGTAAACTTTGCATATCAAATAATTGTTCTTTTCTCCAATTAATAAGCTAGGTATGTTTACAACAAAGTATATAGAAAAACACACTAATACACTTATTAACTCACAAATTTGTTTTGTAACAATTGGCTAGAATTTTAATGTACATATATAATTATATTTGTTATTAAGAAAAAAGACAAAGAAAAAAAATAGTATGCATAATATTTTTCTTTTCTTGAGGATATTAGGATGTGAATTACATGAAAAATTATGATTCAAGGACCTTATCAATTGATGTAGTGGCTTCAACTAAAGTGGAACTCACTAGAATGTTATTAACTTATTCTCCACCCATCATTCTTTGTAGATCACATACTAAGAAATTTGTCACTGCCTTCTCTTCTTTAAATAGATTTTAATAATGAAAACAAGACAATATTTTTTTGTCTTTAACGATAAAAATAAACAATAAATTGAAGCCTTTACAAAATGTTCACCTTTTCTTCAAGGAATTATTTAATTTTTAAAAATAAGTTAAGTTTGTCCTTTGTCTCAAGGTGTTTTGTCAAATAACATAGAACAATGGTTATAACATCACATATCTTTGAAAAAAGAATCTTTAATGATCTTTATTAAAAAAAATATTTTAAATATAAGTGGATACGAAAAATTTGTCCACTTAACTTTTATGCTTTAGTGACTTGATTGTGTTAATATGGTAGTAATATTCAATTTCTAACATATATCATTTAATTAAAAGAAAATATGAATCTGATGACTTTTTTGATTAAAAAATAATTAAAATAAAATATGATTGCTAACTTGTATCTTCTTAATATCTCTATTTTACTGAGTAAGTGTATTATCCTAGATAATATGATAGAAAATGAATTTTGAAGAACTTATAAAGATGTTCTCTTCATCATTCAATGAGTAATGCACCACATATCTTTTCTAGTGCATGTTTCAAACGTATTTGGAAATTTTTGTAGCCTAGAGGGAACCCTCCCTTTATTCATACTAAATTTTGCTAGATTTTTAGACTACCATAAATATTTCTCACGTTTATTATTTTCTCTTAATTGTTCAAAGTATTTACGGTATCTATATACTTTAATAATTTTTACGAATTTTAATTATTAGTATTCTATGGATGTTAGATTTTTATTAGACAAGTCTAGGAAAAGATTGCAGATGCTTAAAGTAATCTTTAATTCAGAAGTTCCTTTTTGATTAATTTATTTTCTTAAACTATAATGAATGTTTGAATAGTAGATTTACATTATTTATTTGGATACATGTTCTTTGAATATTTAGTGAAATATTTTCATTAGGTTAATAGTACTAAAAAAAGGTCTTTCATTTCAACAAGTGTTTTAAAAATAAATGTGGATGCTTTTTCTAGGGTAATCATGTGAGGTAGATATTTGCAATATTGGAAGTATCATACTAGTAGTTTGAATTTTTTTTGTTTGTTATTAATACTAAGGTAGAGGTACTTTCTAGTCTTGTGCCTATAAAAGAATTCATGAAGTTGGGATGAAAATACATAATATGTAAGATTAGCTATATAAATTTGACAAAAATACATTATTTTAAAGATAATTAATATAAATTCAAATTTTATTGTTAAAATTAATCATTAAATTAGTATTTAAAATATTTTATGGAATTATTTGTTTACATGTTCTTGAAAGATTTTCCTTTTTTGTGTTGTTTATAACAAGAGGATAGTTTCAAACAATATTTCTAAGAGAGGTTGTTATGGTAATCATTGATTGAATATTTTGGATAGTATTTCCATTTTATTGATAAATTGTCTAAGTTTCTTCAACTTCATAACAATGAGTTGAAATTATTATTATTATATTTTATATTAAAAATTGAGAGATCAAAAGAAATACAAAACAAAAAGAATTAGGGGAGGCTAGGCCTCAACCCATCACCAAGACAAGAGAGTATCACAAAATTGGATAGATACAAACATAGTAAAATATATTAACATGAAAGAGAAAAGACGAGAATAGACAAACAAGTTAGTGCAAAGCACCATTATGGTTGGCCACCTAATATCCTGAATAAGCTTATCAAGATTTGCATTATGAAGACTCAATTATATGGGAACCTATATGAAGATGATGGACAGATGAAAAGTGATGACTTCACTCCTTCTCCATGCTCTCACCATACTCTAGTTTATAATAGGTTAGGTTCTTCTCTGGGCAGTGAGAAACAAGTTACACTAAAATAATTATATTAATAAAGAGTGTCCTAGACTATGCAATCTAGTGGTCGGAAAGAAAAACCATATTTATATTATATCTCGTGGAGCATTAAAAGCTACGCTCTCAAGACATGAAATTTGATATAGCGGACTGTTTCAAACATGGCATTGCAATCAAGACAAATGGAATTGCATTCTAGACATCATCATCAACATTGAATTGCCAAACTTCTCTGGATCCTTACATCGAGAAGCCCGAACCCATTCTTCTATTTTTCCCACAAAGGTTTTCCATCGTTTCGTCATTTCTCCACCTGATTTTATATATTAACTCCACCGGTCTGCTACTCCATTTCATTACACTCTAGAAAAGAATACATTGTATTAGTTTTCTTTGAATTCAATGGAAAAGCACACTGCATTAAAACGTGAGAGGGTGGAGGAGAGCGATGAAAGCGGGAGGTTCTATATTAAACAGCAATATAAACTCTGATATGAATTTGTATTACCAGAAATTTGGGTGATAGTTTCCCTGAATAAAGTGATAGTTTCCCTGAGCAGAGCTCGTTTTGTCGATATTTGTCAGATTGAATCTTATCCTTGTCTTTCATTTCCAAATGATTTCTTATAATTTCTCTTAGTCTCCTATTAGTTATGGAATTCACTATTCACTCTCCTCGTTGGTTTGATGTTGCACAAGGAAATGTTTTGATCCTGCTTTATGTTCTTTTGATTATTTGATTTTAATTCTCGCCAATTTTGAAATTTTCTGCAGCCAATTTAGAAATTTCCATTAATAATGTGACCGTTGCATCACAGCTCAATGCTATTATAAAAATCTTAGTTTTTGTACAGAACAGTTCTCCGCATTCAAACATACTTTTCGCAAGCAATTCTTTTCAGTCATTGTTGTTTTTTTCTTTTTTCTAACTTTCATGGCGAGAAACAACGGAAGGAAGAGGCTTAATGAGCTCGAAGATGAGATAATTAGTTTAGCCTTTAGAGTAATGTTTATGGTTTTTTGCTTTGTAGAAATGTTTGATCAGCAGCTCTTTCCAGATAGAGTCGATCACAAGCTCGGTGCTTTACTGCTTTGGTGTCTTGCTATAGTCGTCATCATTACGACTTGGCTTTGGATAGGAGCACCAGATGACGAGGAAGACGATTATGAGGAAGAAAAAGTAGTAACAAAGAAAGAAAATGAGGTTCAAAAAATGGTGAGAAAAAATGGAAATGAGGGAAAAGAAGCGATAAATGAAGTTAAAAAGGTAGTGGGAAAAAATGGAAATGAGGGGAAAAAAATAATAAATGTGACTAAAAAAGTAGTGAGAAGAAATGAAAATGAGGGGAAAGAAGCAATAAGCATAGAAGAAGGTGTGGTAAAAGAACTAAAAAAGAAATTAGATTCAAAAAATTTGAATCTTCCAGAAGGGGATACTCTACATAGTTGGGAATCTACTGCTCACCGGAGGGTTACTTTTGCGCTAGACCATTCTGTAGAAGAGGTGAACTCCAAGAAAATGTCAAGCAGTAGGCATGATGTTCCTAAATCAATAAAGGACTCAGATCCACCATGTTTGCATCTTTAAGAGTCGGGTTCTCAACCTGCTTGGGAACCTACTTCTCAACCAAAGGTTACGCTCCAGCTGGAACGTTCGTTAGGAGAGGTAAACACCTACAAGAAAATGCCCACCATTCCACATAGTGTCCATCAACCAGCATCTTCTCCTAGATCTCATACAATAGAGGTAAATTATTAATGTGCAGTGAATTTGATTTTTTAATAAATTTAAAATCTAGTTTCTATTGGATTTTTTAGTTATTAGTTTATATTTTAATGTTATATATATGAATTTAAATTTTAACAAATTTAAAATCTAGTTTCTATTGGATTTTTCATTATTAATTTTTTATTTATATATTTATTTTATGTTCAGTGCAAAGTAGAAGTGCCTCTAAGAAGATCTACAAGAATTCGTAGTAAAGTTATGTTGGGGGAGGTAAATTTATTTTCTTATTAGTTTTTTCTGATTTGAAATCTATATTTTATTGGGTTTTTTAGTCATGATTTTTATATTAATGGAATATTCTTTATTGTCTTTAGTGTAAAATAGAAGTAGCCCCCAAAAAACAAGGAAATAAAGCTAGGCGAAAAGAGGTAAATTTCTCTCTTTTAATACATTTAAATTTTTTTCCTCAATTTTAAAACTACTTTTATTCAAAATTTCAGTCACTAATTTTCATATTTATTGGGTATATTCCTTGTTGTATTTAGTGTAAAGCAGAAGTAGCTAAGCGAAGATCAAGGAGAATTAGCACAGACATGACCCAACCATGAACATGACACTACGAATAACATGAAGGGGATGCATGGAGAGGATGATTACACTACAATATTTCATTAATTTTTTACTTTTAACTTACTCTAAAATATTTGAGTGAATGTTTCCATTTAATTAGAGTGGAAATGTTAGTATCTTTTTGTGAACTTTCATTTTGTTGTATTTAGGTAATTTTTTTTCCTAAATTAACTTCATTTTTTTGGCATTCAGAGTCCTTTTTTAGTTGACCTTTTCAATCATTATTTTATATATTTAATAGGTTTGTCTTCATTCATTACTTTCTATATTTAATGGGTATTACATGTGTCTTACAGAATCATCCTCCAAAGATATAGCAAAATTCACTATAAAGTCATGTATAAAGGTTTGAAAAAATCTCATATTTATAATCTATTTTGTGTAGTTTACTCAATCATTATTTTCCATATTTAGTGCATTCTTTTTTGTTTCAATTTTTTAGTCATTTTATATAGTTTTAATATATTTCATGAGAACTTGTTGTGTTTAAAAGATCTACCAAGGCTACCAAGATATGCAATTAATGTGAGGAAAAGTATAATATTATGCTTTGTCACTTCTTAAGTTTAATTCAATTTCTTCCGCTCAAAAATAATTTCAGTTTATATGAGTTTTTAAGTATTTTAGAAATATGTCATAAAACATCATTCTTCTTACACTAATAGTATACAAAATGAATATTTCATATTAATAAAAAGAATTGAAAAAAAAGAAATTTTAATAAATTGAAAAAATATGTTTTATGTGTCTTAAGTTCTTTAAAATAAAAATTTTGAAAAATTAAATATGTTATCTTACCTTTCACATGTTTTTCAAGATATTTGATATATTAAAGGATATTTAGATCCATAGATTAAAATATTTATTCAAATTCTTCAATTTGAATAATCTATATTAATCATTGACATTAATAGTATTTTTTTAAAAACTTGATATTGTCTCTTATATAGATCAAACTAAAAACCTTGATAACTTGTTGTGTTTAGTGTAAATAACATAGATCTACCAAGGCTATCAAGGTATGCAATTAATGTGAGGAATTTCTTGTACGTATGAATAATTTCATTTGGTATGAGTAACATGCTATTTTGATTAAATTATCTAGGATGTTTTAAAAAGTGATTTTTTTTCAAAAAGGAAACTGATAGAATGATTTGTTCCAACCATTTCTAAAGCTCTTGATTTTGTGCAGGTTCGATGATATTCTTGATTTTAAAGTATACGGCAGTGTGTAGTATCTTTCTTCCTCTATTTTATTTTAGAAACTGCAACATATTTTTCTTCTAGGGCTTTTATTTTGCAAGTAATACTCTTTACGTGCATATAAATTGACTATTTTTAGAACAACCCCAAATCTTATTTGTTTTTACTTACTTTTTCTAATTTCACTAATTTCAAAATCTTTCCTTACTTCGCAATTCTGTAATTTTATAGAATTTACATGTTTTTTTTCCTAACTTTTAACATTATTTATAATTCAAGATTGACAATTTCATCATAGGGTGAGTTGATTTTTTTCTTATATAATTATATCAAATCTTATTTATTTTTACTTACTTTTTCTAATTTCAATATTTTCACAATTTTCCTTAGCTTGGAATTCTCTAGATTTGTAGAATTACTTTTTTTTTCCCTAACTTTTAACATTATTTAGGATTTGATTGATAATTGATATCATCATTCTTCAATGTGAGTTGTCTCAAAATTTACTTTTATAAATCTCCATTTTTCTTGCAAGTTGATTTAATTTTTTATATAATTATATTTTAATATAAACTTAGTTATGGTTTTTTTTCTCATTTGAAAGCTATATTTTATTAGATTTTTCAATAATATATTTTTATATTAATGAAATATATTCATTATTAGTTTTAGTGTAAATAGAAGTAGCCCCTCAAAAAACAAGAAATTAAAACTAAGCCAAAAGAGGTAAATTTCTCTCTTTTAATACATTTATTTATTTTTTTCTCAATTTTAAAATTATTTTTATTAAAAATTTTAATCATTAGTTTTCATATTTATCAATTATATTATTTGTTTGTATTTAGTGTAAAGGAGAACTAGACAAGCTAAGATCAAGGAGAATTAGCAAAGACATGACCCAACCATGAACATGATACATAATGCACAGAGAGGATGCTTAGACTACTTTTAACTTACTCTCTAAAATATTTCAGTGAATGATTCCATTTAATTAATTAGAGTGGAAATGTGAGTTTTTTTTTTAATCTTTCAAAATTATAAAAGATCCTCTAAAAAGATAAAGGTTTTGCAAACTGAAGAAATGCCTTCTAATTTTATTTTTTTCTATTAAGGTAAGTTTTTCTTTCCTAAATCAACTATATATTTTTGGGAATCAAGTCCCTTTTTAAGTTGATTTTTTCAATCATTGTTTTCTATATTTATTAGGTTTGTCTTCATTCATCACTTTCTATTTTTAATAGATATTATAAATTGTTTCTTATGTATTACAGAACCATCCTCCAAAGATACAAAAAAATTCACTATAAAATTGTGTATAAAGGTAAAAAAATATATATCATTTTTTTTCACTCAATCATTATTTTCCATATTTAGTAAGTTCATTTTTGTTTCTAAATTTTAGTCATTTTATATATTTTTAATGTATTTCATGAGGAAGATCTACCAATGCTATTACGGTATGTAATTTATGTGAAGACGAATATACTCTTATGCTTTGCTAGTTCTTAAGTTCAATTTTATTTCTTGTATTTATTAATAATTTCATTTCATATTTTTTTTTTAGCATTTAAGAAATATATTATAAAATTTCATTCCTCTTAGACTTGGATGAAATTCCTATCTCATCTTAAGTTAATGACATGTATTTAGAACATAATTTATAAAATTGAATCAAAAATTTGAATATGAAATTATTTAGGATGAAACTGATAGAATGATTTGTTCCAACCATTTCTAAAGCTCTTGATTTTGTGTAGGTTAGACAATATGTGAAAGCTTGAGTATATTGACTATTTGATTTGTGTTCATCATTGCCAAATCTTCATGAGAATAATCTTATTTCTATTTTTTTACAGGAAAGGATAGTGGGTAGTATGTTTCTTCCTCTATTCTATTTTAGATACTTCTAGGGCTTTTATTTTGCAAGTCTACAAGCTTTATGTGCATATAAATTAACTATTTTCATAACAACCCCAAATCTTATTTATTTTTACTTGTTTTAGTTTCACAATTTTAAAATTTCGTTGACAATTGACAATTGATGTCATCATTCTACAAGGTGAGTTGTCTCCTCAACACTCAATTGTATGTTTTATAGAAGTACATGTTTTTTTTCCTAACTTTTAACACTATTTAATATGTCATTGGCAATTGATTTCATCATTCTATAGGGTGAGTTGCCTCCTTAACATTGTGTGTCAAATTTTGCTTCTAGAAATCTCCACTTTTCTTGCAAATTGGTTGATTTTTTCTTATATAATTTTAATGTAAATTTAGTTATCTTATTTTATCTTATCACTTAAATTTTTTGCAATATTATAGAGTTCTATGTGAATTTGTTCCAACCTTTTTATGACTTGAATTGGCTACAATTTTCTTCTATAACAACTGAATCTTACCATTGTAGAAGCTAGTTAATTGGTTATTGTTTCAATCTTATTTGTCTTTTATTGTTATATTGGTTAACATTTAATTAGGAGACAATTTTTTTCCTATGATTTACTATATTTTCCACATATAAAATGTTTTTCTATATTGATTTTGGAATTAAACTTTGGTGAAATCATTTATTGGTAAATTTTTATTTTTACTTTACTAGGGTAAATTTTTTCTTTCATTAAATTTGTACTTTTGAAATTTTGAATTTGATTTCTTGTTAATTTTTCAAACCACTAATCTCTATTGAATATATATTCTTTGTTGTGTTCAATGTGGTGTGCAAAACTATGTAAAAATATAAGAATCCAATTTAAGAGGTAATTTTTTTAAATTAAATTTTATTGCAAAATTTTTAATTAATTTAAAGTTTGAGTGTTCTTATATGGTTCAACAAAGTTCATAATTAAGTTATGTATCCACTATGAATAAAATGTTTTACTTTAAAGCAGACTAAATGTAAATATAAAGTTTGAAAAAGGAAATTCAAATAGTTGAAATAATTTTTTTCGGTTAAAAGAAATAAAATTATTTCCTACATTAAATTTTTTTTAAATTAAATTTATTTTCCTTTTCAATCACTAAATTTTTTTAAATAAAACTCACATTAAAGCTATCTCTGAACTGTAGCAAGAACACTCAAAGTGACATCCACACAAAATTATATTCTTATATTTTCCATCTTTTTTAAGTTCAATTTTAATTTCTGCTAATTTTTTGATGAATAATTCTGCTTTACCAAGAAATGTAATATCATTTTTTTAAAAATATTTGAAAATCATGTAATCACTTATCATTTCTTTTAGAATTGCACCCAGTGGCACAGGTAACATTCTATTTTTATTTCTATTTGATTCTGAATATTTACTAAACTGGAAGGTTGCCAAATGAATATCCATAGTAAAGCCCTAGATTTTTTGTAGATGGAAAATTTGTGCTAACGTGCTTTATAATTCAGTACCGAGACCTTTGAAGTGGTGTAAAGCTTTTGGAGTACGTTTCAGTACACAAGGTTTCCTTCAATGGTTGAGTATGTTGTCTTTTCGTTTTATTTTGTGGGTCGTTCATCATTTTTAAATCATATTTGATTTAAATCAAGGTACAATTTTATTTTTGTTTTGTTTTAGGTGTGTATGCACAAATTATGTGATGATTTACAATGGTGCACCTCGGAACATGAGAAATATAGTTGAGAAATATCAAGTTTATTTGGGAACATGATAAATGAAATGGGCTTTATTTCCATTGTTATGAAATAGGACTCATGAACACTGGAGCATATTTATGTCATCATCGTGACATAAGAGATTTTGGTATCAATAATAAGGTAACACTTATTATGCACTCTATTTTTCTAAAATTTTTCACACTATTAGCATTCATGATCCAGTTACGAATTGATGGGTCAATAGATGTATTTACCAATTACATTTTAGTAAGGGTTTGAATTTTGATAATAGAAATAAAACATTACAATTTAACCATCATTCTATATAATTGTTTACATTTAGAAACCAGGTTAACAAAGGGAGCTTCGATATGATTAATATTCTTCTAGGAGTTTGCTTCAAGATCTCTCAATTTTTGTGTAGATTTTACGGAGGAGATGACCTTGGTTAATCAAAAGATTGGGCTCACATATATGAGAAAAATAGCATCCCTCGCGCTTATATTTTTTTAACAAGCTTTACCAAGTTACATGGTATACATTCAACAACCTTCACTTTTAAGAAGTTACTTTATTTTGCTGAAATAGAAGTTAATCGTGTGCTTGCTGAATTTTTACATGTTATCAAACATGGCCTTCAGGAAACAATAAAGAAGATCAAGATGTTGATGAAAATTCTATCATCCCCTCAATGGCATGCATTGGATGAATTTGAAAGACTATACAGATTGTTCTCAATGCAGATACACTTTGAAGGACTCCTCTTTATTTGACAAAAAATAAAGAAGAATTTAATTGTTAACTTCACTCCCCTATCTCTTTGTTCCCTCTTCCTTTAGCTTCCCTTCTTTGATTTGGTTCTAAAGTTGGGGGAGTCTCTTTTGTACTAAAATCACTCTCTCATTTCATACTTCTGATATTACTTATTTGTAATTGTACATGACAGCACAAAATGTGGGCAAGGGATTCAATTTCATAACAATCAATGGGTGGAAGGGTGGTTCATTTTGTGACTGTCAATAGATAGTCTAAATTTTGTAATTCTTTATTTTTGAATAAAATTGAAGAATTTAAATTTTCCTATTAGATATGAGTTTTAGAAAACAAAAAGAAACCAAATAGTCACCACAAATAACAACAAGGAGGCCAAGCCTCACCTAGGAAGATCCGTATCAGTTGTACATCAAGAAAAAAAGAAGAGAAGATAGATCATCTAACTAAGAACATTATAGTGAATATCCATCCAAGCAGTCCATCCTAAGGGAACCTCCATCCAAATGATACTTTTACTTTTTTGAAACTGCGTCAACAAGAACAAATCCTCTTTTCTGACATTCACGTTGTTTCTGATTTCTCTGTTCAACCTAATACAAGCTTGCTCAAAAGCCTGTAAATCATCCAAGGTTCTTCACCACTAGTATCCATGCTTCAACTCATAGTAGAAAAAGGTAGCATGCCCGTCCTGAAGGAACCTTCTCAGCCTATCCCTCTCGATCAACATAGTAACTTGACCAATTTAAAGTTTAAAGTTTACCATTGTGTAGAGCCATTTATCAATTAAAGTGGATTGATCAAACTTAAAATTATGTATTCTATTCATTGAGGAGGGTAAAAATATGTTTATAAATGTTAATAAATTACAATGAAAAGTCTACACTTAGAATTTAGATTTGGACCATCAAATGAACTTACAAATACTTAGTCTCAAGCTGAAGAAACTTATTTAAAAATTTAAAAAATAATAGAGCTAAATATAATATATTAAAACTTAGTTATCATTAAAACATTTAAATTCATATTATAGATGATCATATATAAGCAATGAAAACAAATAATCAATAAGAATGTGTTATTCTTATTCTTATTATTATGATTTTAAATATATACAATTAATAAAAACTAAAAACTAGAAACTACTTTAATATTTTGTAATCTAAAATATATACTTATGAATTTAATGAAAATATTATTAATCTTTTAATTTGTTGTTTAAAATTTGTTAATAAAAAAACTACTCAAATAAATTATATAGTTATTGTATTGTAAAGAATTATTATAATTATCATTGCTAACTAACTACACGAAATTAAATTTGTTTTAACATAGGTTTATGCTTTGTATTTTCCAATATCTCATTTTCATCATTGACACATTATTTCAATTTGATACATCTTTTAGCATACTTTACATATATTTAGCTAAAGATAGGTATGTTAGGATAATGATTTACAATTATTAATAATAATAAATAGTAAAATTATGTTGCAAGGGAAACTATCAAAAAAAAAATATTATACATATGTTCATCTAAAGATTAGCATGCTTTACATATATTTAGCTAAAGATAGGTATGATAGGCTAATGATTTACAATAATTTATAATAATAAATAGTAAAATTTTGTTGCAAGGGAAAATATCACAAAAAAGAAATATTATACATATGTTCATCTAAAGATAGGTGTACTAGTTTAGGCTGAAGCAAAGATTAGTTATTATTTTTTATGATTAATTATTATGATTTGATTATTACTTATGCTTGAGTAGATTCAAATCCCCAAGTCCTCCCAAATAAAAGGTTCACCATTTACCATTGTGATGTATGTTCTTGCCTATTTATTGTGCATCCTCTTTATGTTGTATTTTTTCTTCCATTTTTCATATCTTAATTTTCAACATTTGGGGATGATCCACAATATTTGAGGCATTTAGGCTTCCCTTCCATGTTTACACATTTTTATTTTTTCTTTGTCTTCATGTGTTTTTCATTGGATTTAAGCTATGGGTGGCCACATGATGGTCTTTTCTCTCCTTAGAATGTCTCACACTCTACTCTACGTAGCATGGTCTATTCTAAGGGTGTTTCTTATCTAATTATCTTTCTATCTAACTGTATATTGGGAAATGGTGATCAATGATATGTCACCACTTACCACATTCAAATTAAAAAGGGGATCCTAAAATTTGACTCCCTTTCAACTAAATATTATTAGCACAAACCAAAATAAATGTGTTGCCAAGTTTTGGTCTTCCTCTTTTAAGCCCAAAGTCTTTAGTATGATGTGTGTCTCTGGAGGCTTTGAAAATAGAAATTCAAGTTACTCTAAAATGTGAATATCCTTCAGAGATGCTCAAAAGATACTTCTAGAAAATTTAGTGATGGAAATGTGACCCCAATATAAAAGAGATGTGGTGTTAAAAACTTTAGGCAGAAAGTGAAAAAATGAAGTGTGCAAGCTAGTAGAAGGATTACTCCCCGTTCTCCAATCTTGGATAGAAGAAAAATGGGTTTGTAGAAAAGCTAAGTTTCTTTATCTCTCTCCTGCATACATTAACATTATCAAGCATGTCAACTGGATCTAGGTCAGCTTCTCCTATGCCTTCAAGGGGTAGGGTCGCCTCTTATGCCAACATGGCCGCATTTGAGGAAGGTCTTCATCGTGTTCTTCGAGCTGCTCATTTCGAGCCTTCTCATCCTCATGAAGTTTCTCCTGTAATTGTATCAAACCCTATAAGGGTACTTTTAGCCTTAGATACAATTGATGATATTTATAGTATGGCAAAAGAGCTCTCTACCTTTGCTGCTATTTTTCACTTTCTGGGCTTTTTGCCCTCTCTTGCTAATCTTCATGCTTGGATCTCCAAGCATTGCGAACTAATTTTAGATTATGATGTCCACATATTTTAGATGGTTAAAGGATTTTTCATAGTAAAGTTTAAAATTGTTAAAGATAGGAAGACTATTTTGTGTGATAATAGTTTTTCATGGCACAAAAGATTTCCACTTATGGCCAAGCCATGGCATATGGATTTCGATCTGCTTATAGAATCTTTTAACAAGGTTCCTATTTGGGTCCGAATTCTGAATCTTCCAATGCATCTTTTGTCTAGATTCTATTTATGAAGCAATTGGGGATGTCATCGTGATTTTTTATATGTGGACTCAAACACTTCGAATATTCTCCATTTGACATGTGCTCAAATTCTTGTAGAGATGGATATTTCAAAGGGCCTCCCTAAGAAGGTTTGTTTGGAATCCTCGAGAGGCTCTTGAGCCCAAATATTGGATTATGAAGGTATCCCTTTTCATTGTAGAAAATGTCATATGATAGGTCACATTGCTACTCATTATGATGCTATGAAGACTAAATCAAGGCAACCACCTTCCTAGTGGTCAAGGGCCTCTTCTGAACACTAAACATTGGTTAAGTCCATGGATGCACCTCTGGATCTAGTGGATGATTCCTCTGGTAATGATCATTCGATGCCAGAGATAGCAGAGGATGTTTGGACTCATGGTCAGGTCCCTGTTCCTTCTCCTTCCCCTGCCCCTGTATTCGATGTTCCTTTTGGTCCTATTGGGGGCTAGGACCCAATACCCTCTCTTGCCCCTACCCCTATATCGGATGTTCCTCCTAGTCCTATGGGGGGCCAACTAGCTATGAGATCTTCTAGGGAGATTGTTGTTGCTTCTAATTCCCCTGGGCTCCATTGTTCAGTTTCTTCTAGGGATTGGATTACTGAGGCAGTTAAGGTGGAGGAGGGTTGGATTGTGGTAAAAAGAAAGAAATCTAAGCCATATGTTCCTCCTTTAGAAATGAACCTCTGATTGTGCAAGGGAGGCTCTAAATCAAAGGGCAAATCATGAGCTCCATTGTAGTATTTGGCTCTCTATTTGGTTTTTTTCCTTCTAGCTAGATCTTTAGTTTTGGCTAGTGCTAGGCTTTTCTGTCACCTCAGTTACCCTTTGTTTGTGGGGTGACTAGTTTCATTTTGTTTGTTGTATTTTTTGTTTTTATACTTATTAAAAATCTTTAGACTTGTACAAAGTTTTAGGCACCCTTCAAAACCTATTTTACTTGATGAAAAACATTATCAAGTATGTCTAGATTCTAAATTCTAATGCAAAGTAAGACACTTCTCAAAAAGCTAAAGCATTTATGTTGTTAAGTGATTCTTAGTCATATCACTTTACCTTAAGTAAAGTAATAGAGATTTCAGGAATTTAATATTGTACACACAAATGAACATAAAGTTTAAATAGTTGATACTCATGGCTGAAGTTAATTTTGTTCGTGTGGCACCAACGTTCTAATTCCTATACCTATTTCATCAAAAAAAATTATTGGAATTCTTTAGGATAATTGAGAGGGGGTGAACAAATTATCTAAGGTCCAAATGTACAATTAAAACTTTTCACAATTTAGTGAATCCACATCCATAAAACATTTTCATCATGCATGCATTCACTAGATTATGCAATCACTCAAACTTATGGGTTATTGTCAAATGAATATGCAAAAACATAAACATGAAACATAACATATTCAATAACACATTTGACATAATGATTTAACATGGAAACTCAATTTGGAAAAAATCACCAGCAACATGCTACTAATTCTCACTCTTCTGAAGTAATGCCCTATGAAAGGTTAACCTTGTTAAAGGTTACAATACACATTGTTAAATGTGACCTGATTAAAGGATTTTAATCACCCTGTTAGGAGTGAACCTCATTAGAGAATTTTAGATCATTCACTTGGAATGTCACTTAGTTAAAGGATTTACAAATGACTGTTAGGTCAACCTTAATCCAAAGGATTTACCCTAGACTAATACAATGATTAGAGAGTAATAGTAAGGCTTGATCTGATAACAACTTACAACTTCATTTGCAAATTACAAATCTTTATTTTAGTCCTCTATTTTTCTTGGCTTTCACACTCTTCAGCTCTGATAGCTTGTTCACCCTTCAAGCATCCATACCCTAGACTCCTTGACTTCCTTAGGTTCTCACACATCAACTCTTGCTTCTGACCAACCATCTCTATAAATAGAGAATTAAGATTTTTTTTTTCATTCTCCATTGTCCATTATAGGGTTAGGTTAGATTACATAGGATTCAGTGAATCTAACCCTCATTTCATTTCATTCCCTTCTAGAAACTTCTCCTTCAATCCTCTTTGAATTCACCTCAAAATAGTTTATCTTGAATTTAGTGCCATTAGCTCATCAATCTTATCTTCCACAGTTCACACATTCCAAAAAATCAAACTTGTCAGCTCAAATTCATCGAATTCTTGATCTTTTTCATAATGCTAACACTCGGCATTAAGTGGCTTCTGATGCTTGGCACATACTACATTGTTCGGCATCCACTATCAAAACACTTAGCACAAACTAAAGTTTATTGGTGCTTGGCATGAACTAAACTTAACTTGGCTTACACTGTTTCACTTGGCTTACATTGATTTTCTTGGCTCCACCTAATTTTTTTCTTAGCTTGCACTAACTTTTCTCGACACCTACTATCCACTCAGTCAAACTTGGTAGAAAAACTTAATTTAACTTGTTCTTATAAACATACTTAGTGTAACCAACCTTTGTTACCTTAAGTAGATTATCAATGCACTATAATATCATTGTCTTAACTGATTCTTGTACTTCTTTTCATATCATAACTCAACCTTTCCTCTAGGTGCTATTGTTACCTCATTTATTCAAATCCTCTTCATCAATCAAACAAATTATAGTAGTTAAATCAAATAATAAATTGTCTTACCAGCAAGTAGTAGGTTTTACATTGGTGAAAAAACAATGAATGAAACAAATTTATCATACTTGTATACATCTGTTTTCAACATTTCCTATAATTGGTTTCTTCAAGTATATTTAAATGAATATTTATCAAGAACTGTATCATGTGCAATCATGGAAAATGACAATCAGAGCTGCTAGTTACAATAATTTAATTAGCTTGGAGAGTGAGTTAAAAGAGCTTACAAACACATCTTTCAAATTCTACAATTTGGGTGATCTTCATAAAAGACTCAATTCTCAACCTATTCACCCAATTTCTCAAAATCTTAAAGAAAGAAGACTAGTTGAAGCAACTAGTTTTCCAATGGAAATTCTTGCACCTAAGCTAGTGAAGGAATGCATAAAGAGATACAAAACAAAAACAAAGTAGATTTTGTTTCCCAATAAATCTATTCTCATCTCAATCAACAATGCACTAATGTAAGTAGCAATTGGTATTCCTATGAAGGAGCAGTATTGTGATGTTGATTTTGGATCTTCCATGTCTATGTTCAATGAGAAAATGATCCTTAGACAGGAAGATATGTAGAGGACACGGTTCCTGACTAGGTGCTCAAAGAAGAGAAAAATGTCAAAAACCCTATTTGGCACGAATCTAAAGAGAGAGATTGTGGATATCCTTGCACTCCTCCTTAGATTCAAAGAAAAGGAGAATATTTTGAAGTTCATTGAGCACCACTTCTTCCTAGTACAAGAAATACATGTTGAGGATATGTAGATCAACTGGGCACAGATCATCTGTGATGAGTTAGCCTCGTGGTTGAATTTAGCCAAAGGATTCAAGTAGTTCTATGAATCATCATATCTTATCTATGCATTAGAAACTCACAACTTATGGCCTCACCTCCCTAGCATCCCGAACTATGATGAGTGCACCAAAATATATGAATTTTACCCACATTTGTAGCTATAGAGAAGTTATGATGAGTATGTGGAGTTTAATGATGCCTTCACAATGAGGCTATGTGAAGAATTGCAAGGATGCCCTCAAAGGAGATTTTCAGCAAAGGCAATTTCATGCATAAGCCAATTTGGTGGCTCATTTATCTAGTTTCCAAGCTTCTCCTATTTACGAATAGGAGCTTATGATGACTTTCTTAAGAGGTTGTCAAGGTATCCAGAAGACAAGGTGGTTTTAGTTGAACTATGTCAATAGATCCTTGAAGTGAACATGTTGTGTTCTAATGTGAAGAAGATTGTTGGGAATCCCTTTCCTATTGTGGTCGCTCAATATTCATGTTCTTCTAGATCAGATGCACATAATTTCATAAAGAGCTTTGAAAGAAACATTAAATTGTTGTGCTATGAGGTACTTAGGTCTCAATATGATCCAATTAACTTTGTAAGAGATAACTTGAAGTTGGGATATACCTACAGGCATTTTTTAGATATTGAAGACTTCTGGTCTAAGTGTCTTAACAAGTACCAAAATTGGGAGAGGTTTTGGTCATTGTTAACCATTAATGAGATTAAATTTTATAATGATTTTGTTGATATTTCTAACCTTGCAGATGATGGAGCCTACTTGCACCCCACATATTACAAGAAGATCAAATGCACCCCAATTTTGTCTACCCCACCTATAAATCTAGTTATTGACACTATGGAGGTTCTTATATAGGGGATAATCAAGAGAAAAGACAAATGGATGGAATACACCCAAGTGAGGAAGAAGAGGATTGGAAGCACTGGTTCTATAGGTGGAGTATCAAATGAAGCTGCCTAGTCAATCATAGCAACAAAAGCATAAGTACTACATTGAAATTTGCAAGGCCACTATAGTCCATTGACCAAGGTGGAGACCATCCTCTAGAAAAGAATGTGCCACTCACTCCTACTCATGAAGCTAGCTCTCTTCTAAACATCAAGAAGGATGAGTAGAAGTAAGATGATAAGGATAAGGGGAAAGACTAAGAAAAAATAGTGGCCAAGCCATCTTCCACTATCCAAATCATCAATTTGGATAGCAACACTAACCCCATGGATGGCCAGGAACAGGATGCATCTTAGTAAGGGGGTACCTTATCCCTTTTGGTAACTGAGGTTGATGCCTTCCCTGTTGCTTCTCAGAGAAATCCAACTCCATTAATCCCGAGGAAGCTATTTGATCCTACTGCATTGTAATCTACTACCAATGTCCTTTCTATAGAGTCATAGCTCAAAGAGACCATTGATAGGAAGAAGAGGAGATATGAGGAAGTAGCTTCATCGATGTATTTGATCACATAAGTCACCTCCTCTTAGTCATCCAAGAAGATGAAGAAGTAGAAGACAATTGCTACATTGGCTATGGCTTCAACAACTGGCCATATGCTAGTTGATATTTTTGAGTCATAGAAAGAAGGAAAACTTAATGAGCTCTCAAAATATTCACCAAATCATCAGCACCATTAGCTCCAGATGGGTGGGTGAACCCTAGTCACACCCTTATTCTAGCCATGGAGACCATCCATCATTTGCAACCACCCCATACCGAGGAGTCTCCAAGGTGCTCTAAGTGCATTTTGAGGTTGATCTTTCAATGGTCATAACTCAAAGCTCATGAGGACTATCGATGAACTATCAAATGCTACAAGATAGTGATACTAAGGCCTAAAATAACCTATCTCATTTTTGAGAGATCACATTCCATTTAGATATGGCATAGCGATCTCGCTCGATGCCAAAACTTGCAGTGTGCCTTAGTTCATAGGTGCACCATAGCGTAACTTTGAAACCACTGATCTTGGCATCGAATTATTAGTGCCATTAGCTCTAGATGGGTGGGTAAACCCCAGCCACACCCTTGTTTTGGCCACGGAGACCATCCATCATTTGCGGCCACCTTGTACTGAGGATTCTCCAAAGTGTTCTAAGTGCTTTTCGAGGTCGATCTTTTGACAGTCATAACTCAGACCTTGTGAGGGCTATCGATGAACTATCGAATGCTACAGGATGGTGATGCTGAGACTTAAAATAATCTATCTCATTTTTGAGAGATCACATTCCATTTGAATTCAGCACAATGATTTTGCTCGATGCCAAAACTCGTAATGTGCCTTAGTTCATAGGTGCACCACAGCATAACTTTGAAACTACTGATCTTGGCATCGAATTGTCAGTGCCATTAGCTCTAGGTGGGTGGGTGAACCTTTTTGACACCCTTTTTCTGGCCACGGAGACCATCCATTATCCGCGGCCACTCCATACCGAGGAGTCTCCAAGGTGCTCTAAGTGCATTTTGAGGTCGATATTTTCAGGGTCATAACTCATAGCTCATGAGGGCTATCAATGAACCATTGAATGCTATAGGACGGTGATGCTAAGGCGTAATATAACTCAGAGCTCATGAGGGCTATTGATGAACTATCCAATCAAGTCTCTTAAGTTGAGATATTTTGAAGTTATGCTTAAATTGAAAAGTTGTAGTATGAGGATAGTAACAAAGTGAAGTGCTAGTTATCAATGATTATGAATCTATGAATGACTTGGTGGTTGGGGATAGAATCCATGGTTGAGGAGTGGATTCCTTAACTATGTTGAGATTAGATTTGAAGCCAAGAGTTAGTTTCAAGGTTGAAGGTGGAGTTTAAAATCAGATTTGGGGTTATTTGAACCTTATGTAGGAGATTAACAAGTGTGTTTATGTCATGATAGCACTTCAAATTATACATTGCATCCAAATTTGATAATAAAGGTTGTTAAAATGTTATTAAAAAATTATTGCATTTGAATTGAATATAACAAACATAATCAAAATTAATGATATTTCATAAACATGAACAATACACATGATCCACGATAAATTGAACAATACTAGATACTAAATTAATATGTATATCATTGTGCACATAAATGAAAAAATATATATCAAAATACATGTATCCATAGAAAAAATTTTACACAAATATATATCAAAGATCATGTATCCATAGACAAAGTACTCAAATATATATCAAAATACATAGATCCATATACAAAATGTGGCTGATCATGCCATTAGAATGTGTATAATATCAATGTTTTTGTATACCATGTGGCATATGCCATATCAAAATGTCTCATGATGCATCCTATTACAACTGTACTATCCTATGGTGTTGGTGGATGATCAAAATGCAACCTCTTCACAGCACTAGGTGGATTGGATGCCTCCTACATAAACAAAAAAGGAAAACCCAAAGTTAGACTACTAAATTTATATGATTCTACGTATCTATCATTGAATTACTCAAATGCATAATTATCTTTTTTGTAATGGAGATTAATACTATCAAAATTTCATAATAAATACCTCTCTCATCGACTTCCTGCGCTGGTCAGGAGTCCTCTCGTATGCCCTCGGCAATGCTGGTACCTTTTTTATTGTGGGTTGTATATGTTCAAATACCTTTGTCAGATGACTCTACAATTTAAACTATAACATTATAATTCATAGCATGCTAAATTTATAACATATTTAATCATAAATTCAAACTACAACTTACTATTGTAGGCTTCTCCTCAAGAGTGAGTGGTCGCGTGATCAAATCTACATAACTCTCCGTTGGACCTCATGTGCACTAGGAGTCTCCTATGAGATACAAAATAGTAGTTGTTAATATCACGGAAATCAGTTTTGAATTTATTTATGAAGATAAAGATAATAAAAAATAAATGATACTTATACATACAATGGGGCTCTCAGTGCAAATGGAAATCCCTGATGGTCTACGACGTGGAATCTGTACAGGCTCATCACTAGTAGCGACACCCTATATACAATAAAGAATGTAATTAAATGGGATTACCACAAATATTTTACAAGAATGCATCAATATTTAATCAAATAGAAAGTGCCTAATTACCTTTCCTTTGTCAATGCTTGCTGGCTCACCCTTTGCACTTTGTCCCTCCGGGACAGGTGCTACCTACAAGATAAAAGAAAGATTAGCAACCATATATGCTACAATATCAAATAGAAAAAAAAAATGAAAATAAAACATAATGTACCGTAGATGTCTCAAGGCCAAATGAAATGGCCAAGAGCATAGCATCATCAATTTGTCTGAGCTCCTCCTCGGTCATCAACTAAACGTGAATGAAGTTCACATACATATAAAAGTCAATATGGCTTAAAAATTAAAATTACTCTATCATAAAAATTAACTTTAAATCACATATGTCATAACAAAAATATATATACACGTACCGACAGCAAAGGAGTCCATGCCCCTGCATTCCCCTCCTCTCACACATCAGGGTTTGTAGCCTCTGCATGTGTGTCTAGTGTATCCTTGTCTAATAAAAAATGATACTCGGGAAGATCACCTATGAGACCCAAGAAAATATTCTTGCATGTAATGCAAGTGTGAGGCACACAAATGTGTGATGAGCTAGCCGATGATGAACTGGCACCAACATCATCAACACGAGGAGGCAGGATTGACCTAGCCTGAGATATCATTAGGCTACTCAGCCTATGAATGGCTCTGATAGTCTGAGAGCTAGCCTCTATCATAATATCTAGATGCTACACTTAAGGAGGAGGGGAGATATTAGTGGGGGGGACAAAAGTGCCAGCTTTCTTCCACTAGCAAGAGGGTATATCCTGAGGAACTCCTAGTCCTAAGCCCATGTTGGGCTTCATGCTCCAATAGTTCACTTTAAGTTTCAACAGAAATTCAACATATAATTTTCTAAGGAAATAAAATGGTATGTCTAAATTTCCATGTGGAGAGATATCAAAGACCATCCACCAATGATCCCAAAAGTTTGCACGTATGGCATCATTTGTGCACCATTTAATCGATAGTTTGGATTCTTTTGGGTCAACTAGTAAACCCATTCTCGAGTTTGCAAAAAGGCTGGCCAAATTGTCTTTGCTTATGTTGAGGGCCGCAACCTCATCATAATCCAAACCATCATCAAACATCTCATGCATTTGATCACGCCAATGAAGAGCAACATTTTGTTGGTTTGTAAGGGTTTCAATGTTATCCACTATGGTGTTTAACGTGGATAACATATGAGCCAATGTAGGTACATTATTATATGTTCTATGCAAACCTCTCAACTCGGTGAGATTTTCATTTATCAAATCCTCGATTCGAGGAGGGTTTTGAGGGGGTAGAGGATCATTTGGTGGATGATTTTGTGGGGTACTGGATCATTTGGTGGGGGGTTACACAGAATATTATTCCCTTCCTCAGTGTCATCATTCTGATCAGCCATTCCTATTGAATTGCAAAACGTAATATATATTTAAAAAAAAAAACTTTAATTTTAACCTTTTTTTTCAAAAAAACCTTAGATTCAACTAAAACAAACAAAATCATGCTAAAATCTATTGAATTTAAATTAAAATTTAGTTAAAAAAAACAAAACAAAAAACCTTAATATCCGATATCTAATCTTATATCTGATATCCGGTTGTGCGCTAATATTGGCCCCCAAAATGTGAGAAATAAGAGCCTGCGGGTCTGGTCTTTTTTTAATATGTAATGTTATAGATATAGGATATTATACTTTTTTATTATATTATGTTTATAATATATTATACTTTTTTATTATTATATTATATTATATATATTATATTACATTACTATATATGATAAATATTATATTATATTATTATAATATAAAACATTATAATATAATATTATTATTATAGTATAATATTATATGATTATAATATAATAATAATGATATTATTATATTATAGTATAATTATTATAATAATAATAATATTATATTATATAATATTAAATAATATATTATACTATTATAATATAATGTTTTTTTATATTATTATAATATTATAAGAATAATTTCATATGATTATCGGATATCTGATAATATTGGATATTCGATATTAAATTGGAGATCCAATATTAGATTGGATATCCGATAAGGCTCGACCTTTCTTTCTAGGCTTGGTACCTAGATAGGTGGAAAAAAGTAGAGTGGATTTTGAAGCGCTTTTAGACGTGTTCAAACTCTTTTTTTTCACATTGCCGCTTTTTGGCACACCATGATCCTGCACATATCCGCATGCCAATGTTATATTTATTTTTGTATTAGTTTAGTATGTTCCAAAGCAACTTTATGCATCTCATCCAAAGAGTTAAGATGCAAAAGACATTCTGTTTGTGCTACAAGAAGTTCAATAGCTAATGCTAAGGCTATCCTTAAAGTTTTATGTTCAAATTCAATTGGAAGCATGGACACCTTTCCATACATGAGCTCAAATGGTGTGAATCCCATAGTAGTCTTCTAGGTTGTTCTGTAAGCCCAAATAGCTTCTTGTAATCTGCTGGTCCAATCTCGACAGTGCAAATGGACTATTTTTGTTAGTATATTTTCTAGCTCCTGGTTTGTAACCTCTACTTTTCCATTAGCTTGTGGATGATAAGGACTGGATTTCTGGTGCTTGATGTTATACTATTTCGTCAATTCTAAGATCAGATTAGAGGTAAATTGTGCACCTTGATCAGTGACTAGCTCTTTGGGTATACCATAGCGAGTAAAAATCTCTTCATATAGGAATTAAAAAACTTTTTCATCATGGGCATGCTTCATAGCCTTAACTTCAACCCATTTTGTCATGTAGTCAGTGCACACCGGAATATAGGACTTCCTGTTAGATGGAGGATCAATTGAACCAATGAAGTCCATTCCCCATTTGTCAAATGGTGCTAATGCTATCTAAGGATTAAGAGGCATTTCATCTATTCTAGTTGGTTGGCCCATCCTTTGACACTAGTCACACTTCCTTGTATAGTTGACTACATCCTTATGAAGTGTAGGCCAATAATAACCAGTTGTCAGGATTTTGAAAGCTAATCTTTTTGATGCAAAGTATCCTCCACATGGTTCATTATGACATGCATGTAGGATGTCATATGTCTCATCTTCTCTGACACATCTTCTCATAATTTGATCAAGTCCAATGTAAAACAAGAGATTCTCTATCCAAGAGAAACAAAAACTTTTCTCTCCAAGCAACTTCCTTTCCTTGTAAGAAAAATGTGCTGGTATTTTATTGGCTACAATGTAGTTAGCAATGTCTGCATACCATGGAGTTTGAACAACAATATGAAAAAAATGCTCATCTAGAGATGCATCGACCAAAGTAGTGTTAGTATCATCATGATGGATTCTTGATAAATAATCAGCTACAACATTGGCTTTTCTAGGTTTATCAACAATAGTTATGTCAAATTCTTGCAACAATAGTAACCGTCTTGCTAACCTACCTGTTATAGCAAGTTTATTCATAAGATATTTAATTGTTGCATGATTAGTATGAAAAAATATGGAATAGTCAGTTATGTAATGCTGAAATTTGTTGAGAGCATAAACTACTACTAGCAATTCTTTTTCAGCCACAGTGTAATTCAGGTTTGGACCATGAAGGCTCTTACTGATATAATAGATGGCACTTTGAAGATTTTGGGATTGCTATGCTAAGACTACACCTATGGCATAATCAAAGGCATCTGTAGATATGTGAAAAGGTAAATTCCAATTAGTGCCTTGTAAGACTAGGCCTGTGGTCAGAAGTTTCTTAAGCTGCAGGAAGGCTTCATCACATTCAGATGTCCAATTAAATTCAGCTTCTTTTGTGAGTAACTTATACAAAGGACTAGCTATTTTGCTGAAATCTTTTATGAAATGTCTGTAATATCCAGCATGACCTAGAAAGGGTCTTACATCTTTTGATTTTTTAGGTATGGGTAATGTTTGAATTACCTCTATCTTAGTTGGATCCACTTGTATTCTTGCAACATATATGAAATGACCAAGTACTATGCCCTCCTGCATGAGCATGAAACACTTTTCACCATTAAGTGCCAAATTATGTTCTTGACATCTTACCAAAACCTTTTCAAGATTCACCATTGCTTCTTCAAAAGTGACTCCAAATGTTTTGAATTCATCCATATATATTTCTATAAAATCATGTGATATATTAGCAAAAATACTAAGAACTGTACTTTGAAATGTTGCAGCAACATTGCATAGACCAAATGGTAAAACATAGTATGCAAAAGTACCCCATGGACATACAAATGTGGTTTTATCTTGATCTTTAGGAGCAATACTGATTTGGTTATAACCACTATACCCATCTAAAAAAGAGAAATACTTCTTTCCAGCTAGTGTGTCTAAAACTTGGTCTATGAATGGTAAAGGAAAGTGATCCTTTTTAGTAGCCTTTTTCAATTCTCTACAATCTACACAAATTCTCCATTTTCCTCCCTTTTGAGGTACTATAGCTAGGGGTGAAACCCATCTACTATCAGATATAGGATAAATAAAACTAGCATCAAGCAGTTTTTGCAATTCAGTTTTAACTATTTCTCTAAGGCTTGGATTTATCCTTCTCTGGGGTTGATGGAGTGGTAGAAAGCCTTCATTGATGTATACCCTATGAGTGCATAATTTAGAACTCAACCCCTTCATATCACTATAATCCCATGCAAAGGCCTTTACATACCTTTGAAAAAACTCTTTTAGTTGTTCCATCTATGTGGGTGTTAACCTAGGATTAACTTGGAGATTATGACCTTTAGTCAATTCAATAGTAGTAGTGGAGTCTATCATAGTGGCTTCAGAAATTGGACTTGCCTCTAATTCACAATGTAAAAGTGGATCAATTATTTTAGGTTCTTTGAATAAAGTACAATTCTTATCACATTCCTCATATGTGATCAATTCTAACATAGAACTTTCAGATACACCTTTTTCTACCACACAGGTATTAGTAAGGATACTCTAAAGTATTGAATCTTCCTCTTGCAATTTTGAAAAGACTGTCTATGGAACATCATGAGTTGTACTATAGAATTTAACTCTTCTTCTTCATCTCCTAAATCTGGCCAAATAGATGTACTCAAATATGGTAATGGTTGGGCATGAGAATATAAATCAAATTGCTTTGTTACTTGGCCATTTGATACAGTCATATTCCCTAATCTACAACTTATATTTGCATTAGCTGTGGCTAACCATGGTCTACCTAAGATGATAGGATAACTAGATAGATTAACTTTAGAGAACAAAATCATGAGTCCTGTAGGATACTCCAGAGAGTCTAAGGTTACAACTATGTTTTCTATCATCCCATTAGGGGTGACAGTAGAACTATCTGCGAGCTGCAGAACTGTTGGTGTAGCCCTTAGTCTTTCTATTTTAAACTTCTTCATGGTATCTTTGGTCATAACATTTATATAAGCTTCGAGGTCTATTAAATCATTTTTAACAAACTGACCATTTATACTGACATTCACTACTAGACTTCCTAGATCAGAATATTCTGGTGTAATCACTTTTCCTAGCATGATGTTAGCCAATTGTCCCACAACATGGATTGTGGTGGGGTCCTTCTTCTTCCTTCTAAGTTTCTTCAGGTAGGCTTCCCTAATAGCTTTTCCATAGACTGGAATGTCCTTAGTAGCTTGAAACAGTGGTATTTGGACATGTATATTTTTCAACTGATCAATAATGTCAAAAGGTTGTTCCTTAGTTTGTTCAGGTTTCTTTTGTATCAATTATTTTGGAAAATATGGTTCTGTAATCACCTAAAAATGGTCATCTAGACTATTAGCCCCCTTTTCAACATTTTGGCTAAATTAATTTAATCATTTACCTAGACCAAATTGCTAATAATCAATTTATTTGATTATAACCTATAGTTTGACTATGCTATCCTAAGTTCATTATTTGATTAAAAGAACATTTCCCCTTTTAATTAAATAAAAGACCCCATTCTTCTAACCCACTTAAAGTGCACACATAAAGTCCTTTTTCTATTTTGCGATTAAAAGAAAAAGCTTTGTGACTTTTGTCTTATATGACAAGTCAACCTATATTCTATTGGTTGAGTTGGGTGTTCACATGGATCACTCCTCTTTTCAAATTCCACCGTTGATCATCCACTATCTTCATCTTGATCTCTACCGTCCATACAACTTTAAAAGGGAGAGAGCTTTCCCCCTCAAAGGATCAATCCATCTTTTGAATATTGTTATGTTGTAGGTTTTCTAACAGGTTTCTTTGGAGCTTTGTGGAGAACTTCTATTTCTTGTCTACATTCTCTCATACCATAGCATTTTAGCTTAGATTCATGTTGCATGTTAGTTTAGCTTCTATTTTGCAATAATATATCTCACATAGCTTAATAATGGTTTTGTAATACTCTCATTGATGCTTAGAATAGCTGTATTTTGCATTATCATCTTAGCTTAGTTTCCATACTTGCATTGCATTCTTGAGGGATTCCTTGAAGATATTTGCACTCTTTCTCTTGTGTCAAAGAACCTCCCATTGCATGGTTTACTAGCAAGTAGAGTATCTCTAAGGCTCATCTGAGAGCCTTCTTATTCTTGAGATATACTCTTTTGCACTCCATGGATAGGGAGCTCTAAGCGGGCATTTGAACATTCCAAACTCATGGAATCGTTTAGATAGAATGCTTTAGAGTGTGACACTTTCGAGTGTACATTTTTGGCGCCCACCGTGGGGCTTGAATCAAGTTTTAAGCTCCATTTGCTTTTATTTTACATCTTTGATTTTTTACAATAGCATATTGGCTCTAATCAAGTGCTTTTGTAGAATTATCACTTTGGTTTTAAGGCCAACCCATAAGTAGATTGGTTTGAAGGCCAAAAACTTAGTTGGTTTAAAGATTTGATCATATCTTTTAAACTACTTCAAGTTTGGTTCTGAAATTTCCAGAAATGGTTTTCAATTCTAATGGGGGTTATTTCTTTGTGTTTTGAATTTTTAGGTCGTATTAAGGACCAAAAATTTGATTTGATAAATCTGGCATGTTTTGACAAAATTGATCTCTAGGGAGCAAATGAAGAGATTTTTTGAATTTCTTACATTTTTGGAAAGCTCTCTGATTTTTAGTAGGGGTCTCTTCTTTTCATTTCTATTTTTTGGATCCAAAATCATAGCAAACAAGTCCAATCTTGTTGACTAGGTCAAAATCAAAGAGTAAAAATGAGAGCATTTGTGATTAACTTGCACTTTCTTTGCATGCACTTGGTTGGAAGATAAATTGGATTTTTGAGGCAACTAACCACTTTTTATTGCAGATTTTTATGTTATTTCACACTAACTTTTGGTGATAACAAGTTGTGATTTCAATTTGCCATCCTTGTGAAAAAAATGAAACATTGCATAAAAAGAACGCATGTCAAAGCTTCAAATGCACAAGGGCTACTAATGATTGTTTGCAGGGCTGCGTAACGCATAAAAACCCAATTTTTCTTGTTCTTTACTTTTACATGTGCAACATATACTAGTTGTTTATTTTTAGGCACATTAAAACTTACAATTGAGATCTTTTGGTGATAGGAGAGTATGCTCTTCACCCTTGTGGTGAATCAGAAATCTTGACTTACCATTTGGTTTCAAACGTAAGAGGCAACTAAATCTTGTTTGCGTGTTTGGGAGAAAATGATTGAAATAGGAGAGTATGCTCTTAACCCTTGTGGTGAATCAGAAATCTTGACTTCTAAAAGTTGATCCACTCTTTGTGTAGTTTAGAATCCTTTAGAGGGCCTGCTCTCGGACAACCTGAGAGGAACGACCCAAGTGGGGACAAGCCGATCACCTGGCTCTTCCAACCCACCATAAACTCAAGGCTACCAAGGACACAAAACTTTGGTAGACGTAGTGTTTTTCTTTGCCTAGTGTGATTTCTTATGGGATTTCGACCATAGGGAGATCACTAGGCAAGAATGCTTAAGGTACTCTTGTGATCGCGAGATCGGTTACTCATCACAAGGTGAGGTGTCCCGTAATTGGGAGCAAGAGGAACACTATGAATGGAAGCCCAATCTAAAAACCCTAAGTTAGTAACTACCTTTTTTAGCCACTCAACTTCTTGGTGCAAAGATCGATCCTAGTGGACTACCCGGATCACCCCAAGATTTTACACACACCATTTGTGTTCCCTTGGTTATGCTTATGGAATTTCCATGACAAAGCCAATATCTCTTATGGGAAACCACTTGGTGTGAGGCGAAGGAGCATCAAGCGTGGGCCAAGTTGTTTGAAGAATACTCCATGTGTCACTATCTTGCTTGGAAAGAAATTGTTTTTGAACATCAAACTTGCTATGCTATCAACTATTGTCAAACTTTGTCAACCAAGTCAAAACATCAAATGAAAACATTTTCTTGTGTTGCTTGCTAAGGGGAGTCTCATCATTTGATTTTTATTTTCTATGTCTCTAGTTCTTGAACATGCTTAAAGTGACTCTTTGGTCTTAGTGCTCTTGGTCTTTCTATCTTCATGGTCTATGCATGCTTGCTAGTTATCCTTTTGCTAAAATGGTTACCTTGATTTCTTGACTACACTCTTGGGTTGGGAAAGTTGTTCACTTGTCACCCTGCTTGCTCTATCTATTTGGCTATTTGGGCATCGTTCCTAGCTATTTACTTGAGTCATTCATATCGTATGTTTCTTTAATCTCTCTCTACTATCTTGGCAAGTGAACACTCTACCTCCTATAGTTTCAACATCAAGTTATCTTCTAAACTATTTTATGCTTAGCTTTGCATCTAAAACTATGGGATCTAAACCTTGTGCTACCAAACTTCAACCAAATCTAGATGATCATGATATCCTCCATGTCACTAAAGAGTTTCAAGATCTATATGCACAATACAAAGAACTAGAAGAGACAAATGATCTTTCTTACCTTCATCTCTCTAAGTGCATGACAGAAATGAAGTTTAGACTTGAGAAAAGGTTAGAGAACAAGATTACATTCTTAAATAATTCTCCCTTAATACCTTTACATACACATGGTTCATCTTCTTCAAAATCTACATATTCTACTCAAAGACATCAAATGTCTTCATCTTCTAGATCTAAAGACCTCTTTAGAGAACAAGCAAGTGATACCTTCTTTGAGCCTATGCTAAAATTTCATGATGGACCTATCTTTGACCAAGCTAATGAAAAAGACATGGATGTATACCATTCACTTGAGAAACAACAAAAAGACTCTAGACATACTTCTAATAGAAATTTTGCTCCCTTGGAAGATTCTTATGATGACACATTGCAAAAACTTCTGGGCAATAAGATCATCATGTTACCTAAGTCTAGCTCATATGGAAACCCATTCTTGGATATCTATTGTGCTTATCATCAACATAATGAGCATAGTACTTCAGATTGCATTGAGCTAAAACATAAAATCCAAGATCTTATTGAAATGATTGAAATTATTGCTTATCCAAAACATGCTTCATATGACTATTTCACCTCTTTCCCTAGCTTGGGTACTCTTGAGGAGTCAGTCCTTGAGGATCACTTTCACTTGCTTCACATTCCTTTCTTATGCATCTTTGCTTATCTATCGGTTTGTTTCTCCATCGTGTCCTATACCTTGCTAGACATTGGGAGAAAATTATGTGATCTTGCTTGAGAACTAGTGATCTCTAAATTATTCTAAAAAATCCAAAAAATCATATATGATGCTGAAAAAATCCTAAAAACTAGAAAATGTCCTGAAAAGAAGATCTTCTTAGTGAAAACCTAGCAATAGGCACTTTGATGTATCACCAAAAAAATCAAAAAATACAAAAATACAAAAAAAATGACAAAAGTCCTGAAAAAATCTGTCAAGTGGTGAAAACTTGGAAATAGGCACTACTTGAAACCCTCACACCTATGTCTATCTATCTCAATCATCCACTTCGCTACACATTTCCTAGCTTGGAATTGTTTCTTGTCCTCATCTCAGAGGCATAACTACTTAGCCTTTTTGAGGTATTCTTGTGCATTTGGGTTTCTTTGACAACTCACAAAATAGTGTTTCTCAACACTACCCCCACCCACTTTGACATCAAGTGTTGATCAACACTTTTTTGATAGTTTACCTACAGTCTCCGATGTCACGATGTTTCTCACTATCAGAATCAAGTCTTGAAGAAATGGCCAAGTGACTTACAGACATGCACTTTAAACACTTAAACGACTGAGCTATGTTGATCTTTATCTACTTTGTGTGCTATCTATGATGATTTCTTTGCTATGTGTTCCCTCCCTAATAGTCTTTCAAGGATGTCATTGACTAGAAGACTCAGGGCATGGGGCATGTTTTCTTGATTTTTAGCTGTGGGTATACTTTGTTTATCTATAGTTTTGTAAGCATTTATGCTTGTCCTATTCAACATTTTGACTTACAAATGTATCATCCTTGACTGTTTTGCAAGATCACACTCAGGGTTTATCCTGGCGCTTATGCCTTGATACAAGTGTAATCTTGCTAAATTAAACTTAGGGAATCTAATCAAGTAGTTATGTTGACTTACATGTCTCTGATGCTTAGATTGGATTTCCACATACCTATCTGATATCGATCATATTCATATCCTCATAGTTATACTAGTGATGGTTGTATGATCTCATGATGTCCCTAATAAATGCTCAATGATGAAATTAAGAGTCTAAATGTTATGCGCTTCTTGTTGGTAAACCACTTTGCATATTAGCTTGCATTTTAGGTTCATTTTCTAGCTTAGTCTTGCATTCTTGCATATGGGGAGAGCTCTCTCTTCATCTTTTCATAGACATATCGGCTAACTCCTTTCATATATTTCTTTACTTTCTTCTTGTTTATGTCCTTTACCTTCTTAATCTTTCACTTCATCTCTTTTCTATCTTATCATCACATTATATAAAATTTTGACCTCTTAAATAATTTCAACATCCTAGATTCATTTTTGGGATCGAAACCTAAATTCGAGTTCATCTTGATGGTCAAAATTGTCTTTTAAAATCCTACTTTCTTCTAAGCAGTTAGCTGACCTTTTGAGGTCTAATCTCTGAATCATCACTGGGGCATCTTCATTTCTTCATGTCTTCATCATTTTCATACTTCATATCTACTTCAATTCACTGTTTCATGTCTAAAATCACCTTTCTACTCGTTTCGACCTAATTTTTATGCTATATCCTTCAAGGTCAACTCTAGTCAAACTAGGGCATTTTATCAATTTTTTTATAGTCATTCGTGGGTTCTAATCATCTATCTGTAATCTTGGACATTGCTATATTCTAATTTTCTCATGTCTAGCCAGTTTTTGCATCCCCTTACCTCATTTCAATTTTGATCCCGAGTAAGTGCACCAAGTTGTGGTGCCAAAAGGGGTGTATAAGTGGACACCTTTTTCCTGAAATCACCAATTTTTGGACTTCAACAAGAATTTGAAGATAGTTACGCTCAAAACTTTAAGATATGACAAAAACAAAAGTCATAGTCCTCTGATTCTAGTTTCTAAACTACTAATTTTTTTTCAAAATGGTTTAGTTTTAGGTCCTCAAAAAAGGGGGCCACAAAAAGTGGTACTGTTTATTCCAGAAAAACATAACATAGGACAAAGTGTGGCCCCCCTAAAATTTTAACTTTTTTTTTGAAAGTCTTTAATCACTCCGGTCAAAAGTTACCTAACACTATGTAGTTTATCCCAATTTTTTTGGGAAATTTTATAATGTGTATTTTTTTAATGAATTTTTTAATGAGACACATCCCAAAAACGTGAAATATCTGTGTGCTCCCACTAGAAATGATTGAAAACTAATCTAAAAACAAAACTTCTTTTTTTCAAAGTGTGTAGAATGGAGTCTAGTTTCTAAAAAACTAAGTTTTTGCAAAATTCGATGAATGAGCTAAAAGCTATAGCCCAATTAGTACATGTTGGTTTTTAACAAAAAATGGACATACATTCAAGAGAAATTATAGATGAAAGGCTTGAAATAGTTCAAATAAAAAACAAATTATATGGTTGTGTAGCTAACACAGAGACCTACAATGTCATGTAACTTGATTTTATCGATGCTCAACCATGAGGAATTTGAAAGGAGAGCACACAAGAAAAATCAATCATTTTTTTTATGTTTGCAAAAAAACACGTATCAGACCAGTTTATAGACTCCAAAGCTTTGGGTTGGATCCCCAAGGCAAAGCCAAACATTATGCTTGGTAGAATGTAAAGCTTTAAATAGCGCGTGCGCCCTCTAGTGTGTGTGCACTATAGCGTGCATGCGGTATTTAAAGCCTTTTAAATTTACTTTTAAATAGCGCGTACACGCTTTGTAAAATTTCTTTTTTGAAAAGTGTGCACGCGCTTTAATGAATATGCACTATAGCACATACACGCTATGGCTTGGCACACCCAAGCCATAGTGCGTACGCACTATAGCACGTGCGTGCTTTGCAAAACTAGAATGAGAAAAAAAGGTGTCATCTTTTTGGCACCACAACTTGGTGCACTTATCCTCTCGAGGGGGCAGAAATACTCTATCACTGATTGCTACAACTATCTATTTCTTAGGAGCATTTGTTTGATCTTCTCACTTGTTCTCGATCTATCTACTTTGCTAAGTGTTAGCATTCTTCTTGAATTCTGACATCATCTTTTCCTAGTGTTCAGTACTACCACTATTAGGCTATACATTTAGGACTTGCTATCTTTTTCTACATTTCGTTCTTCAAAATCAGATATCTATATCTATCACTACCTACTTGGCTTTCTATTTTCTTTGACATAATGTGTTCCCAGATTGATCACGCATTAGTCAAAGAGGGGCAAATGTAATCACCTAAAAATGGTCATCTAGACTATTAGCCCCCTTTTCAACATTTTGGCTAAATTAATTTAATCGTTTACCTAGACCAAATTGCTAATAATCAATTTATTTTATTATAACCTATAGTTTGACTATGCTATCCTAAGTTCATTATTTGATTAAAAGAACATGTCCCCTTTTAATTAAATAAAAGACCCCATTCTTCTAACCCACTTAAAGTGCACACATAAAGTCCTTTTTCTATTTTGCAATTAAAATAAAAGGCTTTGTGACTTTTGTCTTATATGAAAAGTCAACTTATATTCTATTGGTTGACTTGGGTGTGCACATGGATCACTCCTCTTTTCAAATTCCACCGTTGATCATCCACTATCTTCATCTTGATCTCTACCGTCCATACAACTTTAAAAGGGAGAGAGCTTTCCCCCTCAAAGGATCAATCCATCTTTTGAATATTGTTGTGTTGTAGGTTTTCTAATAGGTTTCTTTGGAGCTTTGTGGAGAACTTCTATTTCTTTTCTACATTCTCTAATACCATAGAATTTTAACTTAGATTCATGTTGCATGTTAGTTTAGCTTCTATTTTGCAATAATCTATCTCACATAGCTTAATAATGGTTTTGTAATACTCTCATTCATGCTTAGAATAGCTGCATTTTGCATTATCATCTTAGCTTAGTTTCCATACTTCCATTGCATTCTTGAGGGATTCCTTGAAGATATTTGCACTCTTGCTCTTGTCTAAAAGAACCTCCCGTTGCATGGTTTACTAGCAAGAAGAGTATCTCTAAGGATCATCTAAGAGCCTTCTTATTCTTGAAATATACTCTTTTGCACTCCATGGATAGGGAGCTCTAAGTTGGCATTCGAACATTTCAAACTCATGGAATCGTTTAGATAGAATGGTTTAGAGTATGACACTTTCGAGTGTACAGGTTCTACTATTGGTTGAGATATAATTCACATGGTGACATTAGATGAGTCAATAGGTTTAGCAACTGAAGGTTTTGATGCTGTAGGAGAATCTGGTATTTCAGTTATAAGAGGTGGTTTAGGTGCTGATAAAGTTTTACAAGATCTCAAATGTATATCAACAATATTCAGGGTGTAAGTAGGATACTATTGACCATCAACACTATACATGGGTTGTTGTGGTTGTTCACTATTTGGATTTGGCTAAGGTTGTGCTAGTAATTGTGTTTTCTTTTGAGGTCCAGGATTTGCAAGTGGTGGCATTAAAGTAGGTTGTTGAACTGGAGGGGGTAATTGTGGAGTACTAGTATTTTGGTTAGGCCATTGTTGATGTCCCTTCCATTGGTTTGTAGACTACCAATTCCCTTGGGGTGGTTGCCATTGGTTTTGTTGGTTTTTCCAGTAGTTCTGTTGGTTCTATGGCCATTGGTTACTCTATTGATTAGGCTAGGTCGGTTGGGAATTCTGAGGCCATTGGGATTGTTGTTGGTTATTTTGCCTAGCATTGTTCCAATTGGTTTGATTTTGTGGAGGACCTTGGAAATTACAATTTTTCCATTGATTACCATATGAATTTGAACTATGCAAGGGGTCCTAAGGCATACCTTGATGTTGGGCCCATGGTCAACATTGAGTAACAAAGAATACTTTCTCATCATCGTCATCTATCTTGATGTACTTGGTTGGAAGATGCTGGTTCTCCATGCTTGTGACCAGTTTACATTGGCAATCCTTCTTTTGCTTTTGGCAATGAGGACAATACTTAGCTAGTTGTAATTCAGCTTCTACTTGTTTCTTCTTTGTAGTCATTGTATCCAGATGTGTAGTAATATTGTTGAAGATATCTTGTTTGAAATCTGGCACTAGGTTAGATATGTCAAGCTTTGAAATTCCTTGAATGATTCCTTTAGTGATTGTGGAATGAGGTCCTCAGCCTTTCTTCATGGTTGACCTTGAATAGTTAGCTTGATATACATCACCGCCAGCCATCGGGTCCAATTCTTCTAGATAGTTGTCATTTACACCTCTCAGAAAGACTAGCTTTTGTGAATCTTAAGACAATGTATGCTGAGGGTTCATTTGCAATGTGTATAAGAAACATGAAACATAGTCTTCCAATGTTTCTTCCTCTTTCTGTGATATCCTGAAGATATCATTCCTTCTTGAACTAGATGCTTTGCAATATTCTTTATATCTATCTAGAAATAGAGCTTGCATTTCATCCCAACTTCCTACTGCATTAGCTCCTAAGCCCATGAACCATCATAAAGATGATTCTTTCAATGTTGCTAGAGACAACTTAAGCTTATGGGAATCAGTGTTGTAGTCAAAACTACGACAAAGGATATCGAATTCAAATAAGAAATTATTAGGGTCTTTAGTTGCAAGGCCATAGAACTTTGGAAGAGTAGTGGGAGGTATGTTCTGAAGATTAGCATTGGTTACAAGACTTGGAAGAGGGAATGGAAAAGTAGGTTGTGCCATGACTAGAGGTATCAGATTATGAGGTTGCTGTTGAAAAGGGACATTGGGTACTGGATCATTAACAACTAGTGGATTTAGAGTAGTGTTATCAAGAAAACTAGCCAATACTTTAGTGAAAGGTTGAAGACTAGATATATCTATTGACTCTTTTCTTGATACTCTAGGAAAAATAGGGCTTGCATCTTCAAAAGGTAACTCAACTTCTTCTTCTTCAACTTCTTTGTTCAAATTAACAGATCCTCATGGAAGAAATCTGCCATATTCATCTCATTGTCTTCCTCTTTGATGCATGCAATTAAATTTTTCACACTGGTGAAAGGAACTTGAAACTTAGAGATTTCTAAAAAGACTTTATCTAGGAACTATGACTCAAAATTGCTCCTAGCTTGACACTATCCCTAACAATGGTGCCAAAAATAACCCGCCTCACAACAGGTGTATCATAGTCATGCACTAGGCCTTGCTTAGGAATAATATATTCAAACTAAGGACTATTTCTCCCACTATGAGGTGCATTTAATCTTATCAACCCAGAGAAGTATACTTGAAATGGTTGACATAGTATATGCACTAGGTCTCTTAATGAGTCACTAAGCTTATGCTGCAAGAAAGTAAAAATGCAAGGAAAAGAACTTATGCTATTGTTGTAGGAAACTAACACAATTACCTCGATGAATATTGGAACTACAATAAAAAGATAACAAATATTCCAACTTGGCTCATCCACTAAAAATGTTCTCACATATGTTGTAGGAACATTCACAAAGTGTGATGCTATATGAAGGAACTCACAGCTTCTAACTAAGATGCTATGAATGCTTGGAAATTAATCTGTTCTATCTTAATCTAATCCACCTTCCAAGTGGGCCCCCTTGGTTGGCTTCTCTAAACTACTAACACAATATGGAAGCCAAAAACTATTTCATTCAATTTAGAAATTCATTACATAACACATAACTGTAAAAGTTAACAGTCTGTTCTTAGAAAATATTTCTTCTAACTAGTTCTAAAAACTTAACACACTTGGGTTGATTCCTGTGTGTGTGTGTGTGTGTGTGTGTGTGTGTGTGTGTGTGTGTGTGTGTGTGTGTGTGTGTGTGTGTGTGTATAGGAAATCACCATTATTCCATAATAGAAAAGTAAATGACCTACCTTAAAATCTGCAAGAGAGAGAAAATAGGAAGATAACAACTGAAGGCGAGAAGAAGGAATAATAACTTAAGGAAAGAATAATAAAGCCTGAATATCCACTCACCATAGAGTAAATGCAAAGAAGGTAATAAGTCTTCATAGCTTCTCCTTACTTGCTCTCGTGTCTTCTAGAACCGTTACAACTTCCTCCATCATGGTTGCTCCTCTGTGTTCTCTTCTCCTTGAATTTTTTTGACGATTAGCTTTTGAATTCCTCCAATCATCTTTCAGTCTTCATAAACAAGTTATTTATAACATAAAAAATGTTTGCAAGTAAACATTTATCAAATTAAACTCAAATATAAGAAAACACATTTTGATAACTATATGAAATACTGCATATATATAATATATAATATTAAATTAAACTATATAATATGTGTAAACATGAAATGAACATAACATATACAATACCCTACATATGTGTTCTATACATCCTAAATTGAATTATGAAATTTAATAAACTTGAAGTTTATTGTAGTTGATGACATCTAAGAAACTAGAATTTCATAAACACATGAAACTAAATAATGTGTTTAAACATGAAACAAACATATGTTATGTACATGTACATAGAATTTTATAAACATGAAACAAACATAACATGTACATGTCTACATTGCACTATGTGACAACTACATAAAATTGTATCAGTTAAGTCTAGATAGAGTCTAGATCACATGGGTGGACTACTTGACACATAACTAGGTTAAATATAGAAATAGATTTAATATATAATTTAATAGGTATATTGTCATGATCATGGCTAAGGTTACTAGGGAAATAAGTAGGATTGTGTTATATATTTAGAGTTAGTGTTAGGTTTAGAGTTAATTTTAGGGTTCTAGGCTTAAAGTTAAAACATTAAAGGGTTAGGTTGAGACTTATTATTAGGGTTATAGTTAGGTTTATAGTTATAAAATTATTAGTAAATATTTTTCTTGTTGCACCTGTGTCATTGTGCATAAATTAATTTGATTAGGATTGGCATTCAAGTTTAATGTTATATCATGATTATAGTTTACATTATGGTTCTAGGGTTAATTTTAGGGCTGCCTAGTTTAACTTATTAAGATTGAGTTTAGCACCATTATTAGGGTTTAATCATGGTAAATTTTATTAAGTTAGGGTTAGTAAAATATTTAGGGCTAGGGTTAAAGGAGTGTGTGTTCAGAATAGTGTTCTATGTTGAGTAAGCAATTATAGTTAGAGTTAGGGTTAGTGTTATAATTGTGCTTACATCTAGTTAAATCATTAGTGTTTAATACCAATGTGACTTACGTTAGTGTTATGAACTTAGAAATATGATTAGGTTTAGGATTTTGTAATAAATGTTGAGTAAGTTAATATAATTAGCCCACTAGTGTTTAGTATTACCTACTGTTAAGGTTTATGTTATGGTTATAGTTACATGGTTAGGCTTAGAGTTAGGATTGTGGTAAGGATTTAGAGCTATATTGTTAGAATCAGGATCAAAACATTAGGGACTAATATAATGTTTAGGGATCTTTGGGATTAAATGTTTAGGGTTAGTGTAAATCTAGATTAAAGTATTTAGTTATGATTTATATTAGGGTTTTTTAGGGTTAAGAAGTGAGGATAGTGTTGTAAAAGTTTGAAGTTAGTCTTCATATCATGGTTAGGTTTACAGATAACTTTTGGGTTAAAATTCAATACAACTTTATGTTTAAAGGTTTATGTTTAGGGTTTAGATTTTATGGTTATGGTTAGAATCAAGGTCAATTCTAGGGTAAATAAATAATATTTAGAGTTAAGATAAGGATTAAATTTACATGAGGGTTAGCATTGTGTTACATGACATTTAGGGTTAGGATTGCATGATTTTTTTAATTTTTAGATTAGATTTTAGTCAAGGTTTAATTAGACTAAAGATTAGGGTGAGGAGGTCAAGGTGAAGTTTATATTAGGGTTCATATCATGACCTAACCCATTCGAACTAATGTTAGGGTTAAAGCTAAATGAAATTAAATTATTAGGGGTAAAGTGAAGATTTAAACATGCAAACACACACACACACACACACACACACACGTATATTTGAACTTAAATTTTAATATATTACAAGTTCATGTGTGTACATTAAAAATTTAAATGTATGTGTATATATCCACAATATGTATGTATACATACACATGTATGTGTGTGTGTGTGTGTGTCTATATATATATATATATATATATATATATATATATATACATGCATTCATGTATCTATATACATACATATACAAATAAATGTATATATATATATATATATATATATATATATATATATATATATATATATATATATAGATATATATATATATATATATATGTATATATATATATGTATATATACATATGCATATTGATAGAGGGCCACACCACCCTTACCCATTCACAATCAAGAATGAAACAATATGAAGATAGAGATGAAAAAAAAAATGCTTCATAAAGCATCCATTAATACTTGAAAATTCACTACAAGAGCTTACACTTGAAGAGCTTCTATTTTTTGAACCTCCCCTTGAGCTTTCACCTTCTTCTCGAGCTTCTACTCCTCAAGCTTCCCCTTGAGCTTTTTTAGAAATGCTCATATGCCTTGCTTAAATAGGCACTTACCACCCCATGCATGACTTATCCACAACCTTCTAGAATTCCTCCACAACCTTCTACAACTTCCACAACCTTCTAGAATTACAACTAAGCACCACCATGTGGCCCAATTAGAAAATTACATTTCTTTTATGGATCACAACAAATATTAAATGCAAGATTTAAAAAACTTTCCACAAGCTTCTAAGATGCCACCTACACACCTCGATTAATGTAATGACAACTTTTCTTTTAAAATTTTTCTATTTATGCCACCTATGCACCTCGAAAATAAAAATCCTCTTTTCCTTTCTTTTTTTCTCCTTTTTCCCTTTTTTTATTTTTTTATTATTTCTCCTCTAATTTTCGTCACTTTCTCTCTCCTCCACAAATTTTTCTTTTTCCAATTTTTTTTCCATGCAAGATGCTCCTGCATCACATATATATGTATATATATATATGTATATTTACGTATATGTATATACATGTATATATGTGTGCATATAAATATACATATATGAATGTATACACACGGTACATATATATGCATATATACATGATATATACACATATACAAGATATATATGTATAAATACATACAAAAAACATATATAAAATGATCGAAACAACATATATAGTTTTGATCAAAAAAATCTATGTAGTTTTGATAGATACTTGCATTTTAATTAGTTTCAGTAGAAACTAATTTGTTTCTATTGAAACTAAGAAATGTAAAATTTTTACTTTTGTGATTTTGGAGGAATTCTTCCTCCAAAAATGTGTAACACACTATTGTGGGTTGACCCCCTCCTCTTCTTCCTTCATTTTCTTTGCTTCTTCTCTTTTCCTCCTATCTTCTTCTACTTATTCTTCTCTTCCTCTTTCTTTCTTTCTTCCTCTATTTTCTTTTTCTCTTCTTTCTTTTTTGCTTCTTTTCTTTTCTATGCCTCATCTTTCTCTTCCTTTTCCCTTTCTACATTCTCTTCCTCATCAGAGCTAGAATATTCTGTGATATTGCCAACAATATTTTTGACAAGATCCTTAAAAGGATTATCCTTATCAACCAATATTATCTTTTTATTGTGAACTTAGATGGACTCATTATAATTCACTATTTGTGGAGGTGAGTTTGGAATTCTTGTGTCCTTAACCTCTATTACCACTGGTGCAGATGGTGTACTAGATTAAACTAACATAGGGATTGTTGCCCATGACTTTGCACTTGGTTTGGGAATGCTAGACATAGAAGTTGTCTATTTAATTGTGGCGTCTTGTGTCTCCTTGTTTACCTCTTCATAGTTTCCTTCCATTAGAAAAACGATTCTTCTTTTATTTCTCAACAAGGGCTCAATACCTTCTGTTATGCTCTGCATAACTTTATAACTACTTACATCAGAAAAATTCTTTATCAAATTTTCTCTAATTCTTTTATCTTCATCTGCAACACTTCTCCTTCTAATTACCACTCTATTATACAAGTCATGTGAGATACTCTTTTGTATATCCTCAAGTATCTTATTCCTCAAAATCATAATCCTTACTACAATCTTTTCTAATTGAAGTCTATCCATGTTACTTTAGATGCTATAATACTTATTTAACTAAATGAAATTGTCTTTGTCAATGATTTGCATATCCAAATTCTCTACCTTGGGTTTCCAAGCTTTCTTACCAGCTAATTTTCGTACTTCTTCTACAACCTTCTCTATAGATTTGTCCAATGTATCATCTTCATCCTTTGAGTATTTTGATTCCGATACAGCTTGCAGAGATTTTCATATCTTTCCCAATCCAGTTTCTTGTTGCTTGACACTTTTCTTGCTGAGGGACTCTATGGGTTCATCTTTCACCTTTCTTCTGTACTTTCTTGTGCTTTGAGGAGTGACAAATTTTACCTCAACTATCTATACTTCTTCATCCTTCTGCCTTTTCATTGGGATAGGTTGCATTTCAGCAACTATGAAATAAGGAACAACATGTATTTGTGAAGATGACTTTGCTACCATTACTCCTTTAGATGGTCTTTCCATAGCTATAGGTGTAGCTACAAATACCTCTGATTGCCCAATGGCCTTCATTTGTAAGGTTATTCCCATGCCTTCCTTGAGGATGGTCTCAATTTTCTTCTACACATTCTTCTTAATTTCTTTAATCTGGAATCCAAGGTGGATTTCCTTCATCTTCTCCTCATATCTCCCTAGTCTAGGACATTTAGTGTCTTTGTATAATTCAAGTAATATTTTTACATATCCTTCAATGAGTTCTTCACTCATCTCATAACGCATTGGGTCTATAAAATTTACTCTTGGCTCTACAACCTCCATATATGGAACACCTATTTCCACCATAAAGCATATGTCATTTTTATACTTCTCCACCATTGATGGAAGGATTCAAAATCTTTATTTCATCCCTTCTCAAAATATCTTCATCTTTTTGGAGATATCTTCAATCATCATTTCATCTAGTCTGACTCTATAATGTTGAGTAATCATCCTCATAGTGCATTGATTACTATCCCATTCTCCTTTAAGCATATTGGGAAACTGTCTTGTGGCTTGGAAGAGAAATGGTATTAGCAGTGACTCAAATCTAAATATTGTATTTTTTTTACTTTTTTAGTTTCACTATGTTATCTAGAAATTGGTGCTTGACCATTTCACACATGCTAACCTTCTTCCTTTCAACTATCATAAAATAAGTGCCATGTAGGAATCCTGTTGGCAATGAATTTAGTCTAGAATTGTGGTTCAACTTATATCCAATTATCTTACTTATAATTTTTACATCAATAGCTACAATAAGGTCAAGTTTCATGTTTCTTCCATCTGATTTTGTCTTAAGGTTTGTCTCAACCTATTTCTTGACATTCTTTTCATTGACACGATTAGAGCCTTCATTGTTAAGATTAGTAGCCTTGTGAGTTAGGTCATTGTCTATCATTACTAGAATGTCTCCAACCTAAAACATACCCACATGAACTTGACTTAAGGTAATTTGGCTCCACTCATGGTTGTCATATTTTGTATGAAACATGTACTTAACTATATTTAGTCAATCCAAGTGTGCATACTCTTTCTTTAGGGATAAATCTCCATTGCATACAATGCTCAAGTCCTTGTGAATGTCACTATCTCTTATGCTCTCAAATTTGCAATGAACATATTATCTTATGTCTTCAACATGTAGCACGTTTAGCAGAATTTGGGAAAATACTCCTAAGGGGTCATCAGGTAAGGATACAAATGGATGCTTCTTAAATTTATACCTTGGCCTCTCATTGACATCACATACTATGGGATTCTCCATTATACTAACTTGAATGCTCAAAAATTTGACTTAGAATTCATAAAATACTCGGTTACCTATGTTGAGTACTTTCTAAACTTTGCACTTTCAAATACCTTTAACTTACCTTAACTAGCTAGAAATTTCCTCTTGAAAGCTTCTTAGCTCTTCACACAATAGAATGATACCCACAATCATGATTGCACAACCTATATCTTCCCATAATGATCACCGCATTAATTGTGCAACTACTCAATCTATAAAATGATTACTCTAATAACTGGTAGAATCGCTCTTATTTGTACCACTTCATACAATTTATAAACGACTTGCACTCTTAAATAGAGCTTCCGTTCATACTACTCAACCTTGTATTAGCATCACAACATCTAGCTTCACCTCTAACTCCCATTCCATCTTTTTGATGCTCTATGTTGGATATAAAAGTGTTTAATTAGAGTAAGATGAATTACACACTATGGCTGATTTCAATCTCTCACCAAGTACATCAAAATATTCATCTAAAACTAGATGTGAAATTTTTGAATCATTTTCCTTCACAAACACTTCCTTAGATTCCTCAACATTCTCTTTAAGTGCCTCCTTCTGACTATTGTTGCTACTATTATCATTTCATTTGTCATTTCTATTATTGTTCCTTCTTGAGATTGGATTCCTGATGAAATACCCTCTATCCATTTTAAAATATATTGCTACGTGTCCAAAGTTATTGCATAAGTAGCATGCTAATGTATTCTTTCTTTAATTAGGTCCATTTTGATTGTCTGGTGCTCTGCAATTCCTTGCAAGGTAAAAGCACAAAGCTTTGTCACCCTTTTGTGATGGAAAAGACTAACAAAAGTATAACTATTCACCTTCTTTGACATATAATTTATCTTATTATTTTGAATTTGGAAATGAAGTAAACTAATGAAAAGTGTAGAAATGGATGAATTTTAGCATTTTAATTTTTAATAATTATTTTGAATAAGAAGTGATATATTTTCCTAATTTTTATAGATAATTTTTAAGGTGTTGAAAAACATTGAAAATTAGGGGTCTAGTTTCCACCACAAAACTATATGTAAATAAACTTATTTCCCTTTGATCTTAGACTATGCTATAGATAGCATATATATATAGAGCAATAAAAAATGTAAGTCAACTTTAGAACTATATTTTCTCTTTTATAAGGATTGAAATTTAAACTCACGTAAAATTGCTAGTTTTCATCTTCCACCACATTTTTGGAAACAAATCTATTCTAACTAGGAGAAAACCTATACATTGTAGAAGAGGACTCTCTCCTCTAGAATTTCATATAATTTTTAGATTTTTTTGATATGATTTTTTAAAAAAAAATCTTTCTCAAAATCGACATCTTTTTGAGTGTTAAAATACATGGTTGCAGAATTTTTTAATTTCAATATACTATATCTAATTAAAACACCATAAACTCTACATGAGAATATTCTTGACTTTGAGCTTTATAAGATGGTGTTTATATGTTATTAAAAATATATAATAAAAAATAGTAAGAGTTGTTGAAATGACACTTTTCTGAAATAATTTTTTTTTTTAATAATTAGATACAAACTAGTATAAAATATGCATTTAATAGACATTTCCAACTAGAAAAGAGTGAGAGCGTATATAACTTAGCTTGAATAAATTTATCTAGATTATTTGCTTTAAAAAAATTGAATTTATAATAGAAATAATCAAATTCAGTCATTCTAATAAGTCATCCTGAAAGGTAACACAGCTTTGTACTTCTACCATGCAACATGTCCAAATTTGTTACACTTATAACACACTATGCTCTTTTTTGTTCAATTAGTTCTTTCTCCATCATTGGATCTGGTTGAGGAACTCCTTCTCATTACCTATGGGGTTAGTATCCCTAAACAGTCTACTATTTCCAGTATTACTATCAAACTTAGATTTTGTTACAATCAACTACTTTATGTCCAAAACCATGTTAATTATAATAATTGAAATTAGTAATAGGTTTAAAAGACTTACCTGTGCAATCTTTCTTCATATGACCAATTCTGTTGCATATAAAACATATACCTATGAATTTATGTATAACTTCCTTAGGTGGTTCAACTTGCTCTATTTTTTTTGGTTCATCACATTTCTCATGTTGATTTAATTTCTTAATTTCTTTAGACACTTCTATAGACTTTCTTGGTTCAATCCTATTATGATCATTCTTCTTAGGTTTAGGGGTTTCAACAACTTGATCCGGTTCCTTCCTAACTTCACTTTTCTTTGCTGATTTTTCTCCACTAAGATATCCAAGACCTGTCTTATTATAAGAAGATCTCTAATATAATAGTTGTTCATCAATTTTCTCACTACTAGAATATAACTTTTCTAACTATTGCTTAGCTTAGGTGAACTCTCATTTCACAATGAATATATTATACCTTTTTGATTTTGCATGCTCTATTTTGATAGAATCTAATTAAGATGCTACTTGAGTTAGATGGGACCTTATATCTACATTCTTAGATTTTAGATCTAAATCAAACTTGCCATCATCTTTCTTTAGAATCAACTTCAGTTCAACAATCTTCAATTCATGTATCAAAACCTAATTTACCTTCATAAGGGTTGCTACCTCATTACTATCACTAGTCTTCTCTCTAGGTTCTTTTATGTATTTAAGATAATCAAAATTATCTTTTAGTTTACCAATGTAATCTTTTGCATCTTCATACCTTTCTTTCAAGTTGTCTCTTTCTTCTGCAAGAAGATCAATTTTCTCAATAGATTCTTCAAGATTCCTCTTCAACTATTCCATATTCATAGGGCTCTTAATGAATTTGTTAAGCCTCTTTTAAGCAATTGAGTTGAGATACCAATTGTTAGAAATAGATAATACTAAGGGGGCAAGGAATCAACATTCTAAAAAATTTTGCCCACAATTGGTTATTATTAATTACTTTATAATATGCATTTGAAAGTAAACCAATAATGTGGAACAATAAATAAATACATACACAAAGAGAACTCATAAAATCATATTTTGTTAACTATGGAAACCCCAGCCAAGGGAAAACCCTAGTGGGGATGGTACCCACAAAGTGATCCAGTAAACAAAAGAATCCTATTAAGGATATTGACCTTGTTAAGAGTCTATGAATTGCATATAGTGTCTCAGTCCTTGTTAGAGAACTAGGCCTTATTAGAAGCCTCAACCTCGTTAGGAATTGGTAGTATAATTACAACTGTATGCAAGAAGAGCCCACTACCATAACATGAAATAATACAATGTAGTTCATTTACACAAAATAGAGATAGATATAAAAATCTCTTACTGTTTTACTTCACATTCCTTCTGATCTTATGTCAGACTTCACATCATATAAGGCTCACATATTCATACATATAACCCTTTCATAAGCTCTCATATCACTTACATGTCATTACAATATCCACATAATTTTGCAAGTTATGATTCCTTACTTATACCTTTGTTAAGAATATTAACCAAGATAACTTGTTGGTTTGATAGTATAGATCGTATTGCCTCTTAATGGTAATATATCTCTAATGTTAGCATTAAATAATATATATCTCTTCTATAGGTGTTGGCAATTTCTAATGATGCAACTATTTGATGCTTGACTAATCTAACACATAGTTAGTCATTATTAGTTTGTGTCTTCTAGATAGTTGACTTAGGAAGAGATTAGTTAGTGCCAATTTAGGAAGGGTTATGTCCCTTGAGGGACATACCCTTTAGGAAAGATATACGGGTAGGTTGTAAATGCAAATTAAAGGACACATAGTTACAAAAGTCTTCTCCTCTAAGTATTTATATCTTGTGATTTATATCTGAGATACTTCCTCACAAAAAAGGTTAAATATTAAGTATTGGATCTGTATCAAAATAAGCTCTAACTTCATCAATATTTGGAGATCTTAGAAGACCATTCTCAACATTTAGGATTGGATTAAAAGTCTGATTTAGATACAAGGAATTGGCAAAAACTTTACATGGTATTAGAGCCAAGTTTTCAAACCTAGGGCTTTGCAAAATTCAGTTATCAAACTTCATATATATTTAATAGCTTTCTATTATCTTGAATTGCATACACAATTAGACCCAAGGATAGGTTTGATGGGAAAGAACACTTTGAAGCCTGGAAATTTAGAATCGTGATGTTTCTTGAAGAGAATGATGTAAAACAATTTGTTGATGGAGCATCGAAACAACCCCTAGTTGAACTCATAAATCTATATGGAGTAGAGGAAATAGAAAAGCTATTCAAATCATTTTCGATGGAGTTAAAAATGATATCGCACATATCCTTTCAAAATATCAAACTGCCTTTGATATAATGAATGCATTATGGAATGCATATGAAGTAAACAATGCAACTAGGGTTCCTACACTAAAAAGGAAATTGAATTATATTTAGATAAAGAAAGGAGAATTGATAAATTCTTATTTCCTAAGAGTTGTTGTCATTAGAGATGAACTATCAAGCATAGGAACCATCATTAGTGACATATAATTAACACTTATGGCTATATATGGATTGCCAAATTCATGGGAGACATTTGCACAAGGAATAAGTGTCAACGATCAATTTCTAGACTTTAACAAAATCAATAATGATTGTCTTCAAGAGGAATCCAAAAAACTAAGGAAAGGAGGGAAACCAAAAGTAGAAGATGAAAAAATTCACATTCTTAATACAAACTCCTATAAGGGAAAGAAGAAGCATTTTACAAAGAAAAAGGAAAATCAAAAGAATGGAGAGCCTAAGAAAGATCTGTCTAAAATAAAGTGATTCAAATGTGAAAAATTTGGACACTATAAATCTAATTGTCCTGAAAATTCCAACCATAGAAAAATTGTACAAATGTCATTATACTTATGATCTTGAGAACCATGTTTTGTATTCCTCTCTATCAAATGAAATTTCAAATCAAGCTTGGGTAATTGATAGTGGATCTTCTAGACATATAACATGATACAAAGAAACTTTAGATTCTTTATCAAAGAAGGTTAATGGTGAAGTTATCATTGGTGATAACTCAACACATTTAGTTGAAGGAATTGGAAATCGCACTTTGAAACTAAAATTAGAAAATACTTTTCTTCTTAAAGGTGTACTCTATGTACCAAGAACTAAAAGAAACCTAATCTCAATTACAACACTTGAAGATGATGAGCACAATGTTGCATTCATGGATGACAAAGTATTAACTTGGGCTAAGAACTCCTTTATCAAGAAAGAAAAATTAACTAGTCCAAGGAAAGGATATTTGTATGAATTAAATATAGAATCTAGTCATTCTATTCAAGCCCTAGTTCATCAAGCTACAAATACAAATGAGATATGACAAAAAAGATTAGGATATCTAAATTTAAAAAATTTATCAACTATGGAGAAGATGGTTACTAGATCATCTAAACTAAATAAAAACCACCCAAGTATTTGCAAAGGGTGTGCTCTAGGTAAAAACACCATAAGTCCTTTTCATGATAGTACTAGGAAAACAAATGATGTACTAGAATTAATTCATTCAAATTTATGTGGACCTATGTCTGTTCCTTCTCTTGGAGGATTCTGATATTATATCTTTTTTATAGATGACTTTTCTTGGAAAACATGGATTTACCTTTTAAAATGAAAGGAATTAGAAGAAATCCTACAAGATTTAAAGAATTCAAAGCATTAACTAAAAAATTTTTAGGACATAAAATTAAAACCCTTAGACTGATAGTGGAGGAGAATATACCTCAATCTTGTTTAAAAAGTTTTGTAAAGAATTAGGGATTAAGAGGGAGTACACTATTCCTTATAATCTAGAACAAAATAGGGTAGTGAAAACAAAGAATAGGACAATTATAGGAGCTGCTAGAGCTATGATTTTTGACCAAAATCTAGAATATTATCTTTGGGTTGAAGCCTCTTATACTGTTGTATATATTCAAAATAGAAGCCCTCACTCCCATCTTAAAGATAAAACCCCTGAAGAAGTATTTACTAAAGTAAAACCCAATATAAGTCATCTTAGAATTTTTGGATGTCATATATATATATATATATATATCCATGTTCCAAAAGAAAAGAGAACCATGTTAGAACCCTCTAGGAGGAAAGGTATTTTTGTAGGGTATAGTCAAACTTCTAAGGCATATAGGATTTTCATACCTTGACAAAAAACTATTGAAATTAGTAGAGATGTAATCTTTGAAGAAGATCTTTCATTCAAAAGAGCCATAAGTTTTGATGAACCTTCTCCTTTATCTAGTTTTGAAAGAAATAGTGAATCTGGATCCCAAAGGGAGAACTTAGAAGAGATCAAAGGTGAAATTCAAAATATGAACCTTGAAGAAAATTCAAAGAAAAGACCACTTTGGGCCATAAAAAATAGTTGAAGTAGCTCAAGACTTTTCTGCACCTTCCAGAACAGTCAGAGAAAGCAAAAGACCTAAAAGATTCTTTGGTTATACAACAAACATAAGTGATTTATCCAAAATAGAGCCAACAATTCCTTCTGATGCTATTAAACATTTAGCCTAGAAAGAAGCTATGAAAAAAGAATACCAATCTATTATGAAAAATGATGTTTGAGAAATTGTTCCAAGATCTAAAGGAAAATCTATCATTTCTTCCAAATGGATATTTAAACTAAAGCATGTTGCTAATGGTAGTATTGAGAAGTATAAAGCCAGATTTGTAGCCAGAGGATTTTCTTGAAAGGAAGGGATTGATTATGAAGAAAGCTTTGCTCCTATTGCTAGATATACCTCTATAAGAGTAGTCTTAGGAATTGCCACATCAAAGGGATGGAAGGTGCATTAGATGGATGTAAAAACAACATTTCTAAATAGAAATATTTTAGAAGAAGTATATCTAGAGCAACCGGAAGGATTTGAAACTCATGATCCTAACACATTTTTTTGCAAGCTCAATAAAGCTCTCTATGGCCTTAAATAGGCTCCCAAGGCCTCGTATGAAAGAATTGATAAGTATCTCACCAGCTTAGGATTCTCAAAGAATGAAGCTGATCCAAATTTATATTATAAAAGAGATAAAGATAATATGGTAATTTTGATATTGTATGTCAATGATTTACTAATAATAGGTGATGATCATCTCATAGATCAATGCAAGAAAGTTATAACTAGAGAATTTGAAAGGAAAGATTTGGGACTCCTTCATTATTTCCTAGGACTAGAAATACAACAAATTTCTGATAGTATCATACTTAATCAAGGAAAGTATACATCAGACATTTTGAATAGATTTGGAATGTGGAATTGCAAATCTATATCTTCTCCAATAGAAATTTTTTTTTATATAAACTTAAAGAAGCAATAGCAGAATCACCTTCCATAGATTCTACTCTCTATAGATAGATGATTGGGTCTCTTATGTACTTAGTAAATACAAGGTCGAATATTTTCTATGTAGTTAATTCCTTAAGTCAGTTTATGTGTGAGCCAAAGGAGATTCATGTAGTTGCAGTTAAACACATTATGAGATACCTACAAGGCACTCTTAATTTTGGACTCAAATATAAGAAAGTTGCTTTAGACTTGCATGGATTCACCAACTCAAATTGGGGTGGAAGTGTTAGAGACAAAAAAAAAAGTACTTCAGGATGTTGTTTCAGTTTAGGATCAGCTATGATATGTGGGATATGCAGAAAGTAGTCTTTAGTAGCTCAAAGCTCCACTAAAGCTGAATACATTGTAGCAGCAATGGCCTCTCGAGAAGCAATTTGGCTGAGGAAGTTCCTTGTAGGATTATTTGGACAAGCCATGAATTCTATGATTATTCATTGTGATAATCAGATTTCCATCAAGCTCTCAGTGAATCTATTTTTCTAGGATAGGTCCAAGCTTAATGAAATTCCTTACCATTATGTAATAGATATGGTAGATAAGAATTCTATAAATTTGGAATAAATTTGCATTACAGATCAGATAGTAGACATACTCACCAAACCACTATCTAAAGTGAAGATAGAACATTTCAGGAGACTTGGTATGGTTAAGTTGTAATTCATTTGTATTCTTTTGATTATTAATAAAATAATTTTATTTTTTGTCAAGCTATTGACTGTTATGGGCTCCACCATGTGTAATCATTATTTAAAGAGGTGATGATCTCTAAAATAATGAACACTTGTATAAAAGGCATTATGAGAGATGATGATCTCTTAGATAATGTACTAAACAATAGATTTTACTATAAGTATTCTTCGAGTTTATCCTATATTCTGGTAGATCTTAAAACTCAAGATCGTGTTGTGATATGGAAATACCAATTTTTACAAAATCATAACTTGGATAAATAAAGAGATTACTCTTTAGATTTATCCTGTATAATATCACTAGTGGCAGGGTAAAAACAACAACTTGTGTCACCTTTTATAAAAAAATGTGATATAAGAATGTGACAGTTCAACATTAATGACAAAAAATATGGTATTTGTGTTTAAAATATGAAGATGATGTAAAGTAATGAAATGTGTAGAATTGGATGAATTTTATGCCTATAATTTTTATTATTTTTTAAAGTAAGAATTTATTCATTTTATTTTATTTTGAATCCGTTTTTAAACTGGAAAAAATATATGGTGTAGTTCCCGTCAAACAAGTATATGAAAATCATCTTTTTTTGTTATGATTTGAAAATATCCTATAGATGACATGTATAACTAGTGAACAAAAAAAGAAATAATTATTTTTGATGTATATTTTGTTTGTTATAAGTACTCAAGTTTGACCTTATCAGAATCTAATAGTTTTTTCCTCTCGTCAAAACTTCCGTATCAAATCCATACCTTCTTGAAAAAAAATTACATATTTGTGAAGAGGATTCTCTCCTCTAGAGATAAATATAATTTTTTAATTTTTTTGATATGATTTACTATTTTTTTCATTTTTTGAGAAAGCATCTTCTGAATTGTTGAAATATTGACTTATAATATTTTGAGATTATAACATATTATAACTAATCAAAACACTCAAAAATTTATATAATGATGATATTGAAACTGAGATCTATAAAAGGTTATTTTTAGTTTTTGAAAAAAATTGAGTTTTGATAGAGAAATGAGATTTGACCAAAATAGGTTTTGGTATCATAAATGGTGACACAGATATGTGCTTTTACCCAGTAGTGATTTTTCATATCACAAGTTTAGTAATATGAATTTGTATCATGTGTTCTATGATACCACATACCAAGAAGAGATAGACAGATATAGAGTATTAATTCTTGCTTATTCATTTGTATTGGTGTTGCTAGATATAATATCTCTCTGTAGGATTATCAGGTTAAGAGGGTGTGTTAAGAATATTAACCAAGATAACCTACAGGTTTGACAGTACAGACTATACTTCCTCTTAATAGTAATATATCTCTAATGTTGGCATTAAATAATATATATCTCTTCTATAGGTGTTAGCGATTTCTAATGATGCAACTGTTTGATGCTTGAATAATCTAACACATAGTTAGTTAGTCATTATTAATTTGTGTCTTCCAGATCACCAACTTAGGAAGATATTAGTTAGTGCCAATTTAGGAAGGGTTATGTCCCTTGAGGGACATACCCTTTACGAAGAATACATAGGTAGGCTGTAAATGTAGATTAAAGGACACACAGTTACAAAAGTCTGCTCCTCTAAGTATTTATATCCTGTGATTTTTTTGTAATATACTCCCTCACAATAAAAGGTCAAATATTAAGTATTGGATCTACATCAAAATAAGCTCTAACTTCATCAATATTTAGAGATCTTAGAAGACCATTCTCAACATTAAAGAGCGGATTAAAAGTTTGATTCATATATAAAGAATTAGCAAAAACTTTACAACCTTTACTTTAAAAATAATATTGTTTGGTTAGCATTGATGCTTCCATAGACTTGAAAAAATATGAAATTAACACTTTCCCTCTTAGGGTTAACATATAGGATGTCATCCCTAATTAGTTAAGTAATTATTTTGTAAATAAAATAATTCCTTAACCGTTTATTTCTCTATTTTTGTTGTGATGTGTTCACAACCCTTATTGGTGTTTGCCTATAACTTGAGCCCCACTATCCATACTGATTTGTGCACTTAGGTACATCATCAGGACACTTTTTTCTACCAATCCTTAACTTCGCACGTGCCAATTGTCACTATAGACTTTGCAATATCAAAATTATGATTTGGAAACACATAAGGTTTAGATTGGGTATTGGGCACATGATAGTAGTGGTTCAAATTATTATTTTTGTTATTAATAATAAGATAGAGGTTCTTTCTAGCCTTTTGGCTATAAAAGCATTTGTGAAGTTGCGATGAAAACACATTATTTGTAAGATGAATTATATATGTACCCGATTTCTCTTTTTAAAGTGATTTTTGTAATAATTATTCCCAGTATTTGAATTCTCTTCTAGCATTAATATTTTAAACATTCTTGAAAGATTTTCCATTTTTGTGTTCTATATTGGAAGAGCGTAGCTGTAAACTATATTTCTATGAAAACTTCTTAGGCTAATCATTGATTGAACTCTCTAAATGTTATGTGTTGTTTCTTTCTTGATTCAAGACCCTATCTTAGCCATCTTAATTAAAAGCATTTAAACTATTTATTCTATAAATTACTTCTAAAAATTAAACTAAAAAACTATCTAATAGAAAACATTTAAGATGTGCTAGAATAAAACCTTGTAAGTGGTACTGCAGCTAATATAGTAGTAGACTTTTCCATTCAATAATATTACCAATATCATATCTTTAAAAAAAATCATAAAGAAAGTAGGTGCATAATAAAAAAACTATAAAACATTGAAACTTTGAATGATTTGTCTTCAATTAAAATGGCTGTATGTTCATCCATTAGAGAAGAATAGGACGCTAGAGACGCCATTCCTTATTCATTTCAAGAATAAGTTAAAATGTCACGACTCCTTATATGACTACTTTGTTTACACCTGCGTGGTGGTTAGGTGGCAATCTTTTTATTTTGAATATGTCAACTATTTTAAACTTGCTAGAATAATTCTTGGATTAGATTAATCTTATCATTTGATATGTTAACTAATCAGGGAATTAATGCTATTAAATTTTTTTAAAAGTTATGTTAAATAAACGGTTAAGTTGTTTTATGATTATGTTGATGATACTTTGTAGATGTGATTTTTATTCATATTTTAATGTATGTGTATGCATTATAATCATGATGTTCACATATGATGTTCATTATTCACTAATGGATACCGACTCCTTTATGTTTGCGAGTGTTTGAGTGTCTGCAGGTGTCGAAGACGAGGGTGTGGTTGAGGTAGAGAGAGTTAGCCTTTCAGAAGGGGATCTACGAATAATCCCTACAGCATATCACACACCACTTAGTCTAGCATGAATTAATGTTGTTGCATTTGATTGTATTTAATTTCCAAATATTTAAATAGTGATGAGGTATTGAAATGAAGTTACATGACATGATTTAGGTTTCTAATTCTATAAAAAGAAAATAAATGTGCCATTTAGTTCTTTGTTTTAGGAGTTTTTATATAAATAAATTAATAGGGAGTGATATTTTATTATTTTTATAGCAACCTTAACCTATTCCTCAAAAAGAGTCGTGCTTTTATTGTAAAATATGGGATTGGTTCTAGCATTTGGGGGAAATGCATTATTTTATGGTAACTATTCAAAGGTAGTGGAAAGGCCTACTTTCCACCTAGTACGGCAGTTTCTACTCCACCATTGGGAGGTAATGGAGAGAGGAAAGGATAAATGAAGGGAGGGGGAAACAATTTAAAACAACAACAATAGAGGTGGACTGCAGGGGAAAAAGGGGAAAAACATTTGCATTTAGAGAGTTGGAGGGAGCAGACCAGACCTTTTCCAAGGACACATGCAATAGGAGAAAGGAAGAAAGCTCGATCATGAAAGGATACAGGTTCCATTATCTTCTTTACCTATTCCACATAGAGGTTAAGATATTGTAGTATTTTAGGGTGGAAATTAAAATAAAATGGGTATGTTTTCAATGTTTTCTTTTACAACTCAATGGTGGAAAAACATAAGTTGTTTAACACCCATACCAGCTGTAAATTTGGAGTATTTTCTTTGTGTAAACTCTTTCATCAACCATTGCTTGACATTTCAGTTAAAGTTATGAGTGTCCCAAAGTGTAAACATTGAGATTTGAAAAAAAAAAAAAAAAAAAACCCAATTGCCAAAGGCCTCTTAAAAACGAATGCAACTGTGGAAGAATTCCCTATTTTTTTAAAAGAATAAAAATCTTAAATCCGCTTAATTTCTCTTTGCATGATTTGGATATATGTGGAAAGCCGGCTTCTCTTCATCTCATTTTGTTTTGAAAAGAAAAACAATAAAATACCACTTCAACCAACAACTTGCATTATATATATTTTACTAGTTCCAACATTTTCAGCCTTGTAAGGGTTTGTCAAGATGTGTTGGTAGCTACTCTATTCAATGTGGAAGATACCTAAGTTTATTTCATTTTACCAAATTCCCTTCCTTATACTCATAGGAGCATTACTACATTTAGTAATTTAGGTCAGCCGTAAACCTCATGCTTATCTATTGAAACAATTAGAAATAGAGCTATGGTGTAAATAAATATTTTAAAAAAAAATTTAAAAAAAAAAAAATTATATATATATATATATATATATATATATATATATATATATATATAATGGCTGGAGGTTTATATAGTGAGTTTTCCATTGTGATATCTTGAGTGGAAATGAATTGGATTGGAAGCCATTACAATTTCTTTTTGCACACCAAGTTTTAGATCCCTAAAATAGCACACAAATAACAACTTAAACTTGAATATTGAAGGCCAACGTGTGATCAGCAGCAAGGTCTGTACTGTTAACTTTTAAATTTGAAACATAAGAATTGAACAATCAGTAGGTAGTTGCAAAAATAAATAAATAAATAAAAAGAAAAAAAAGAAAACTAATCCTTTTTCTGAAGCATAAGCTGATAATTCTCTTTATCTTACCATCTTTGTTAGACTTTCACCCAGTCACAAAGAGTATTGGTCTTTATTACTCTAGCATATATGGTGTTAGTTATTGCTATAGATTGTTTTATAATGAGAAAATGGTTTGATACTCCAACATATATGGTGTTAGTACTGCTGTAGATTGTTTTATAACATTTTTGTTTTCCATATCCAACATTTCTTTATTAAATATATTGTTGAAGGTTTCAGTCCTGCTTTAAATTGTAATATCAAGCTAGAGATCTTCTGTACATATTGTTCTTGGGAATTAATTAATGCTGTTGAGTACTTTCAGCTGTAATGTAAGCCACTAGTGCAATCATTTTACACTAGTTAATGCTGATTGAGAATATTAAAAAGGTAAATGCTATATCCATTTCTGTGAAACTAGTTAAGCTGTTTATGAGGGCCAGTTGTGCTTAAATCTTGTTACAGATTAGGTTGATTTGGTGTACTATGTTATGACTAATTTTAAACTATACTTAGACTTTTACTAAAACCTTTTGAAGTTCATCTCGTGAAAACTGTTATGTCCTTGACATTGTTTGATTTTTTTGAGGGTTATATCTTTCATAGATGGGTGTATATGGCATTGGGAGGGTGGGGATGGATGCATAATGTTTTTGCTTCTCTCAACTTGTCGAATGTTGCATGGTAGGATTCATTACGTTTTGACTCTCAATGCATCATGTTGGCAAATTAGTGCTTGGCCAAGCCATCTTTTAACATTTTAGTTGAAATGTCATTAATTCTGACATTGCGTATGGGCAGATATGCTGAATTGTACATATGGGTAAATATGTTCTCTCTTTTTTTTGCATATGTGTTGATGGGTAGAATGCTATTTTATTTCCTTACCATATATCTGTGATTAGGCTACTTAGCACATGGATGTTGTAGTAAGTTTCACAGCTGCACTGGTTGGTGAGGTAAAAACGCTTAGGCCACACCCCCGTTTCAGACAGTAGATAGACGTCATTTGCCGGCTAAGGATCAGAACACTCAAAAGTAGGGCAGCGAACACTTGGAAGCTATAAATGTCTATTTGGCTAATCACTCATCCTGTCCATATGATGTATATGTATCTTTAAAATGTACCTATGTACCATATTCATTTATGTCGACATTTCATTGAATGGATGTGATGAAGTCTTATCTTTTGTGCATAAATACATCTAAACAACATTGATATTGGAGTTGTATTGAATTATGAAATCTTTTTCAGTTGACTAAATAAAATGTCTTGACTTTTCAACTCCATTGCTGATGTGTATCTTTCTTTTTCCATATTTCTCATTTTATGAATGTTTTGGCATAATGTTGTAAGAGTCGGTCATTACATAAAATCAATCATTTTGGTTATGTAAACAGGCCTCCTTGCGCTCATAAACATATATAGTTTATCTTCAAAAAATTTAATGTCCTAAAACACTCTTCATCCAGACAAAATTTTTACATATGTCAATCCTTCCAATGTCCAACTCAACGGACAGACCAAAAGAGATTACTTCCTTCCTCCTCCACACTTTCACCATACTCCATCAACATCTGCAACAACAATTGTTGTTCAGCCCGTTCAACTTCAATCCATTCGAAGAAGCCACTGGATGAATTGTATTCATAATCATTCACTGAAGGGCTACAATGAATAACCGGTTCATCATCAGTCGCACCAAACAAATAATCAAGCTTAGCATTAAAATTGAAATCTTTATATTCTCCTATAGACTCCACTTCATCAGACCCATTATAACTATCGTTTCCTGTGTCATCATTACAGAATGGACTTGGAGATGTTTGATCTTCTTCTAATATCTTCATAATATGCCACACCATCTCTTCAACATCCCAACTCAGTTCCTCATTATCCATCTTACTCATGATTTGACACACATTTATATCCTTGTGAAGCCTCTTTGTTGCGCTGGATTCTGCTTCTTCATATAACCTCCCACTTTCATCGCTCTCCTCCACCCTCTCATGTTTTAATGCAGTGTGCTTCTCCATTGAATTCAAAGAAAATTAATACAATGCAGCATATCGGTGGAGTTTATGTATAAAATTAGGTCACGAAAAGATAAAATGATGGAAAAACTTTGTGGTCAAAATACAAAAAAGGGATTTGGGCTTCTTGGTCTAATGAGTCAAAATAGTTTCAAACTATGACATGAGATAGCAATGGACTTTGGCAAAGGAGATCAGATTGTGTGTCAGCATATGGTGGAAGATAGGTGCACCTAAACATCAGAGAATGTTGATGATAGATGTCTACAATGTCATTCCACTGTCTAACTTGCAAATGGGTTTTGATAAGTTTGTCGGCATGGGTGAACGTCGATTTTTGTGTGTCCTTCAGTGTAGACATTAATGTAACATCACACACTAAGGGAAGAATTAAGTTTGGGGAAAAAAAGTCAACTTTGACTATTTAACACTTTTGGTTTAGGAATTAAGCTTAATGTATATTGTTTAAACCGTTTCTAATGTGAGAAGGGCTGCAATAAATCAATCATTTTTTGGAGTGTTAGCTGGTAATGCTCTTTTTTAAACAATATGCTATATCAAATTTCATGTCCTTAGCACGCAACCCTAATTGCTCCACCAGATATATAATATGTGTTTCGTTTCCACCAATATCGTTGTCCGTTAGCCTAAATTTGAGTGCTTTTTTTGACATTATTCGTAAATTCTAGTAGCGCTCTTTTGGCTTCTTTTTCGCAGCATTAGATTACATAGTCTATGACGCATTTTATTAATACATTTTCTTTTGTGTAACCTATTTCTCACTGTCCGAAGGAGACCGAAACTATAACAATATCAACTAGCCTATAAAACAAACTAGAATAACTTCATTGGATTGTTTTCTATGGATAAAATAATAAAGGGAAGATTTTCTTATGCTTGGATAGACTCCAATTTTGTCTATTGGTATTGTTTGATAATGGATTTTCTATTAGTTTTACATATATATAAATTTTATTCAGTTGACTTTTTCCAGCAAAGATGATGTTAAATGATAATTAATGAATTTAAATATATAATAAAAAATTGTTTAATTATATTTGATAATTACATAGATATTTCTTTTGTTTGTGTTATTTTGTATTTTTATGTTATTTTCTATTATTGTATTATTATTTTTATATAATATTTAGTTTAAATTTTTAAGAATTAGATTTATTCAACTTGACAACATACACGTTTCTTTTAACAAGACATCATCATTAGAAAAAATGAAAGATAAATAATATATAGATGAACAATATTTACAATTCAACATGGTTCATACTCCTTAAAGCACTCGAGAATAGAGTCAAATTATGTATCACGTCACATATAATTTTAATACTGGACAAATAATACTATTACAGATAGAAAATATAATTGTTAATAGAATGAATATACACAGGTCAATTCTCCTTGATATAGGTCCTATAATATTATGTACTTAGTTAATGGAAAAAAATCCTTGTTTTCTCATTATGAACACATAGATGTACATGATAGAACTAGATTTTCCATAAAAAGTCATATTTCTCAAGTTAAACTATTCAAAAAAAATTTATTATTTAACATAATTCTAGTATTTGAAAAAAAAATCATAAATCATGTTTAGTAATCACTTTTAAAATCCCTTGCAAGTAAACTTTTACGTTTTCTCTTATTATAATATAAGCAGGAACTCAAAAATTTTCAACCATGCCATTTTATAAAAAACTAGGGCATTTTGACTCTATCTTTCTAATTAAGTGTTATTAATTCTTCAATTATAGATAAAATGGTCAGAAATAAAAGATCGATTCTTGTAATAATTATTCCCATACAAGGATTGCTATAGATTTTTGACAATTAGATTAGTATAAGTTTTTATCATTCTTGCATCTTCTAGCCATGTGATATCATTTCAAAAAAGAAATAAATAAAATTACTCTTGTTAAAATTTTATGTGTTTCATTTTCTTTCAAATTCTCAAGAATAAAATAAGAAAATTATGATTCACATCACATTCTACATGATTTAAATATTGGAAAAAAAGACACAATTATGGACATAAAAGATGAAAGAGAATAACCAAACCATAAATATTCTGAGTTTGATAGATTAAAACATATCTGCATTTCATTGATATGTTTGGATGATAATACATTGAATGCTATTGGGTATATAATGTCACTATTTTCCTTCAAAAAATTAGCAAACCCTCTTTACAGAAATGTAACTTTCCATAAGCTAAACATCTAACTGTTTTATTAATCTAAAACTAATCTAAAGATAGCTAGATTTATTTAATATTCTGTTGCTCTCCCCTTATTACAGCATTCTAAAGAAGAATGGAAGTTGTAAGGGTTTTAGCTCAATCCTTTGGAGACTATAACAAATCCTTTTTTTCCCTCTCAAGAAACATTGAATTAGTTTCATTAGTGGATCTCCTAAGCACAAAACCTAAAGCTTTCCTTATAAAATTAATGATACAAGCTCCCCTACATGATGAGAAACATTCTCTCTAAAATTCTATATATCCTTTGAGTGCGTCTATAGCCTCCTCTAGTGTTGCACATGAGACACTTCTCCTTTGAATGTACAAATCTCTTTTGAATGTATCTAATGCCCCTTCAAGTGTTGTGGAAATAATCATCATGGTTATGTCTTCACATGAGACATCTTTCTTATATAAAACTCTACATATCCTCTAAATGTGTCTAACGCCTAGTGGTTGTGATCCAAATTAGGTCTAAAAATTTGGCCCATGTGAAATTTTCTTGTGAAAAATCATGCCTAGGGTTTCATTTTTCATTCTCTTAAGTCCCTAAATTTTTTTTTGAGTCCATTCTTTTTAATAAAAAAAGGAAGAACCATTTTTGTGCTATATCCCAATGTTACATTTTTCATGACTTAAGTTGAGGGTTTATTTGTCATTGATGGAGCCTTGGTTAGAGAATGTTCATTTTATTAAGTTGTGTCATCCTGTGAAACATATTTTATTTTCCTAACATAATAAGTTGTTTGTTGTGGCTCATTTTTAATCTTCTTAAGTCTATCGTTTGGTTGGTGGGTCCTCACTCTATTGTACACACATTGGATTTTTTTTTGCTTTTGTGAAAACTCTAGGTGACATCACTTTTTTCTTTTGAAAATGTGAAATGTTTCCACCTAGTGTTGGTTGGGCCCATTGTATAAATGCATCAAATATCCTTTGCTCTTACTATATAATGTTATGGTTTCTATTCTAGTTTGTAGTTACACGGAAGGTAAGATGAAGTCTATAAACTTTAGGGCCCATTTGGTTGCTAGAATACAACTAGAATAGTCATTGAAAATTAGAACATTTGGTTGTATTCTTTGTTTGGTGTGTGGAATGAGAATGGGGAATTGGAATACATATTCCCATTTTAGCTCTGAAATGAGCATAAATCCATTCCTAAAATTACCTATTATTGGAATGAAGAATAGGAATAAGGAGGATTCCACACACAAATCACTCTCTTCGGCATCATTTCACCCAAAATTTTATATAAAAAAGCTTGATTTGGGAGTAACGATATTATCTCCCAAATTCCAGATTAGCCACTCCTTGATCCCTAGAGGGTCTCTGTGGTGATACTCTATTCAAATCTACAGAATGAAAAATTTCATGTGAGTCTTAGAGAGATATTTCAAGATTTATTAGACAAAAATTTAGAGAGTGTAGCCTTAAATTCCTTCATGAAAAAAATGCATTGGATACTCGACTCTAATGTAAATATATCTCACACATTTGTAAAGTTGGTGATAGATTGAGAAACTTTGGCACTGGACTAAAGGCAAAAATTATAGGGGGAGTCCCATTCCATTGGTTGCAGAGTCAGGAGTTTCAAGCCAAATTATCTATTTCATCATTTTGTTTCTTTGATTTGAGCTCAACATCCATTTCTTATGATCACTGGCATGGAATTCTAAGTTAGGGAACTTGATGTCCTATTTTTTTTTTACTCTTTTAGCTTCCTCTCTTTAATGGTAGCTCATTTAATGCCCTGCCAGGTGACCCAAAAGAAATTAATATAACGTTTCACTAAGTTTTCTAAAAAAAATATTTCAAAGATAATAACTTAAAAGCAATAGATATAATATAAAAGAAGCATTAAAAATCATATAAACACATATTATAAAACATATTACAATTCTTAAGGGTCACATGACGTTGAATCATATTTACGTTTTATTTAATATTAAATCCAATATATAACACATCCATAATAAAGAATAACTACAAGTACAAATCCACACAAATAATATATAATTATAGGATGTCACTTGGCAATAATCAAAATGCGCAATCATCCACTATACAAGTCATAGGGTTTGAAAGATTTAAATAATATACATCATAAAATAGATTACATCATATCATAAGTTCTATGCTATTAAATATAATACACTTAGAGTATAACAATCCATCATAGAAATACAAGGTTAGATAAAAAGGAACATCTACACAAACATATCTAGCAATGAGATCCGACAGTCAGATCTCAATGGTATAAGAAAAAATACTACCAGCCAGCCTCATGGAACCTAAATGGCCCACTCCCACAACACTAAGGAGATAGTCTCAAGTCCTAAATAGGATAAAAATACACATGTCAAACCAACATCTAGGTCAAGGAAACACCTGAAAGAAAACTATCTTAAAGGGTACCAAGGCACAAGTATCAACTAATCTTAGAGGCAACAAAGACACGTAGGAAATCTACTATGTATATGGGTAAGTGTCATCGCATGAGCCAACTCTAAGGTTACCCTTGTAATCTTTTAATACTCCAGAGCCCCTAGTGTCTTTATGCAGCATCAATGTCCTTTCATATAGACAAAACATACTAACAAGTCATCTCTAAGGTTGCCCTAGTAGTCTTTTAATACTCCAGATCCTCTAGTGATTTTGTATGGTACCAATATTTTATTAATTCATTTTAAACCCATTTAATGAAATGTTATCACTTATTAAATAACCAACAATGGGTTACCCACTAGCCTCTTTATGGCCTCAACCTCCATTGCAAGCCACTTCACAACATGACATACATATAACTTACCCTAAGCTCGAAAAAAGAAAAAGATCTCAAATGACTATAAACCACACATCAGTTCTTAAACAAGAAACTGGAAAGATATAGAAAACATCACTGATCCAAATCATAGATTTCACCAATACAATCATCCTAAAAGGGCTGATCCAAAATTAGGTACACTTGAACCAAATCCATGTCATAACATGACATTACCAAGAACAAATCACATAATCACCTTAGTCCTATACAAGCAACTAGGAAGCAATCCAAAGAAAATTGATCAAAGGCTCAAAGGTTATATCAAGAAGGACACATCATTCACCCTAGTTCTATACAAGAACTAGAAAGCACATCAAAACATCTTATCAAAATGATCATAGCAAACACACGATACATCACCATGGTCAAGCACAAAAGATTCTAATCAAAACATCATCATAACATCATAGAACTAAACTTCCAAGCCTTTGGTAAACATCTTGATTTGGTCAAAGCTAAGTCAACCCCAAAACCCCAACACTAGTAAATCACACGTAACATAAAGCACATACAAAAGTGAATTTCATAATTCAATAGGTTTTGAAAACCCTAAAATTGAATATTTACTAAAGGTTTTCAGATTCTCATTTTCATTTTCAAACATAAAGATTCAAAAAAAAAAAAAAAATTTCAGTCTTCTTTTCCAAGTATTACTGTTTCTAGAGTTTTCAATTTCAATTAGGGTTCACATTTTCATTTTCTCAAAGTGTTATAATTACTATGATTTTTGAATAATAAAATTTCTCTAGTATTACAAATCATTTTCATATATCTAAACCATATAAACGCATCCAAGCTTATAAAAGAAAACATTAATTTTCCCAATTAACTTTTTTTGATTTTCAGTTTACTTTAAAATTATATTTAAATAATAAAGTAATAAATCAAATTTAAATAATTAAATTTAAAATGTTAACAATACTTATTAAAATTATTAGCAATAATTATTATCAATTATTACCAAAATAATTTTATATTTATTAAACTAAAAAACACTTTCCCTAAATGAAAACTTGCTAAAATTGAAAACTTCCCTGAAATGGAAACCTACTAAAAATGGAAACTTGCCAAAAAAAGGAAACCTACTAAAAATGGAAACTTTCCAAAAAAATTGCTAAAATGGAAACTTTCCAAAAATGGACACCTGCTAAAAATGGAAAAATACGGTTAACCAATTGAATATTGCATTTTTTAATTTTGATTTATTTTCCAAACCCTCATGCCGATTTCTACTTAATCAAACAAAGGTTTCAAAACTAAATTCATCCACAAATGATTATGAAACAAAGAACAATAATTTCAAAATTAAGGGTCTTAGATTAAAGCACCAAGAATTCAATAATGTAAATAGAATTTTCTCAAACAAGGGTTTCAACCTTAGTGAATTTTGAAACAAATTTATTCAGACACAGAGAAGATAGATATTTTTGATGTAGGAATTACTATGCAAAACTCATGAGATCCCACCTAGATCTGATACTAAATAATGAGCATACCAAACATGCAAAATTTTCCTTCTCTTTCAAAAACCTTGTTCTCAAAAATCAACTCCTCCAAACTTGTGTATCTAGGAATGAGCTCTGATTTTCTTTTATACAGAGTTTTTTCCCTCAAATTAGGGCTTTGATTATACAATCATGCAAAAACTCTTTGTCTTTAATTATTATATTTTAATTTTGATGCACACACTTTATGCAATTTAATTAAAATAAACTCTATTAAATTAAAGCTTTCTCTCCCTTATTAAGTCATGTGACATTTTAAATATAATATTTATTATTATTATTTTTGATCGGTCAATGCTTGAGGCCTTGATTGATTTTATTAATTCAAAATAAAAGTTACATCACTTAACTCTGTTCAAACTGGCACTAGTAGGAAAGAACGGAGAAAAAAACCTTCAGTCTAGCCCAGGACAAAAGGTCCCATATAATTACATCTTAAAAGGGGCATACCCCAGTGAGAACATGACCTATTAGATACATTATCAAAATTACAACATAAAAAGAGCATACCACTATCAAAATAGTATCCGTTATGGATACAAATTATCAATATGTTTATCAAAATCTGATTACCAAGAATTGGAAAATCATATATTCAAAATTAATGGCTAATATAATTAAAAATAGAATTTTCATATTTCAAGTTCATCCAAGACTATGCCTCTAAACAAAAAGGATTACTTATATTATCAAGAAGTGTTTACAATAGAGTCTAGTCTAAACATTACCATAAACCCTAAAATACTGTGGAAGGTTCCGTAAGCCTAAATTTAATGTTCAAATTAAACTTGGATTACCATCAACACCAATTTCATATTCATAATCAACAACCAACAAAAGCTAAATCACCATACTAAATCTACTTAGTTTTAAATAGATAACAGACAATCCTAACAACCTCCTCTTTTCTAATCTCAAAGCTGATAATAGGGTAGCCCAATAGAGACTTTAATCTAAGCATTGATATGTAATGACAATCTGAAGCCATTAACAAACCCTAACCGAAAGGAGAAGAACCCTAAACTAAGTCTTTAGCTAGAGTATCATAGGTTATCCATCAAGCAGGGGAGGAAAGGGACTATAGATGAAGTTGTCTCACATCCTCTAGTTGAGTACAGAGCTTAGTAAATCTACTAGACAACATCTAGCACCGCAAAAATGAATGTTCACAATATAATACAAATCTTAAGCTTTCTAATAAATTGCCCTAGATGCAGAGCATCACGAATTCGAGACAATATATTGAAATGTTCTAAAATCCTAACTCCAGTAGATGATTATTAAAGAAAGCATGCCAATAAAGCCTTAGACCAACTAAGAATTATGATTAGATTATGTAGCCCCGAGATCAAATTTTAAAACAAATTAGACATAAATGAGAATTATGCATTAGTGTTTGAAAAGTCTTAAAAAAAATATAGACAACTTTAAACCCGATGGAATCGATGATAAAGTCTTAACAAGCAAACAATAGTATTAAAAATTATCTTATATTCAACAAAGTATCTATACATGATTATAGAAGTGGGTATTACTATAATCATTTATCATATACAACTACATACAAAAACTGATATCATACATTATAATTCATATGTATAAGCTAGTGCCACTCATATAATATCTGTGGATCAGACTATATACCACCTAGACTATACATAATTCATTATCTATCAACTTATAGACTAAACCCTAACATAACTCGAGAAAAATCCCAAAAGGATGACAAAGGCCACACCTTACTTCCAGACCACCATGATAACTTCAGGTATGTCGTTAGGGCTCTCAACATGATAGTTTAGAGGGAATTTGAAACTAGTCTTAGCCTTGTTGGACTTTTTCGAGTTTGGCGTGCAAAACTCTAGGGCATCAAGATTGTCAAAGTTCACACCCAGTTGAATGTAGGCCTTGGACATAGTAAGGTAATTCAGTAACCATTCCCTACTATCATCAACTAAGATACCTCTCCAAAAAAGTAGAAAATGGATGCTTGCCTCCGTTTTGGGCCATTAATGATAAAATGCTGAGCTCTCCTAAATTACCAGTGATGGATGTCAGAAGGTTGTTTCCAATTCAAGGGCTCCCAGAGGAAATTTCATATACTTCTCTAGTAAAGGAATTCAGAATTTGTCATTAATAATTTTTACAACTTTCTCCAATCCCTTCTCCAAGTTGGGACAAAAATATCCAAGAAAATTATGATAATGGCCTCTACCTCCACCTTTTCCCTCACCATGCATCCAATGAAGGAGCTGATGATGTCGCTATTGGTCGTCCATGTCAATTGATAATGGAAGACCCCTTCTCCGATGGCTCTGCTTATAGCGATCCGAGACATATCATCCACTGAGTTGAGAATTATGTTTCATCTCTCTAGTTTTACATTTCCACAAAATGCCATTGTTCAATTTTTGGATGCATGATAGAGACAAATATTCATTTCCATGTTTTAAGAAAGGAAGTTGGCAGTTGACAGTGAAAGTAGGAGATACCCAAATAAAGACATAGGAAGCCTTTGAAAATATTTTAGAAGTGATGTCATCCGATGATGTAACATGCTAAAACTTAGCATGAGCTGGCATTAGCATCTACATGATGGAAACATCACTGAACTGACTAAAAAAATGATGCACATAAAGGCTAATAAAGAGGTCATCCCATATAATGATGGGAGTTAACAACAATAAAATGTGAGCCTCTTATCGAAGAGGTCTTGGATTTGAATCTACCCATGTTTAATAAATTAATAATTAATAATTAATAATAATCCATAATAATTAATCTTGGCTTCAACCTCTTACCAATCTATGAATATATATATATATATATATACACAAATGTATGTATGTATGTATGTATGTATGTATGTATGTATGTGTATTTATGTATGAGCATATATATATATATATATATATATATCCAATACTGAGAAAATACTTGTAGATGTAAATAAAATGAGAGGATAGGGCATGAAAAAATAAGTTGATTGCCATTATTCTAATGGAGACGAATAATCCTTTATGATTAAGGAATTGACCCCATCAACCCCTAAATTTATAATATTTATTAATTTAACTAATAATATTATTTAGAGATTAATAAAAATAAAACTCCTTAATAAATTATTATTAAATTAAATAAATATAAATATGACAAAATTAGAACTTTAATCAAATCTTTTAAATTTAATTCTTTCATTCTCATTTAAAGAACTTTTTAACTAAAATATTCTTTTATATTTTGTTTTCCTCCACTTTATTAATTAGTGCAAGCACTATTTAAGGCATATTTTATTATTTAAATTAATAAGAATAATTAAAGCTCATTATTTAAATGCAACTCTAATTTAATAATTATTAATTAATTAATCATAATAAAAAATTAAATATTTAATCTTTTAATAGTTTAATTCTATTATTATCCAACTTCTTAAATTGGACTTTTAAAATAAATAATTTCAACTGAAGTAGCTATTTAATAATGTAATTAAATAAAATCATATTTTAATTTCTCTTTAACCAATTTTCTAAATTTAGACCTCTAAATTTAGACTTTTTATTTAAAGCATAAATTTAATTAGTTTTAAATTAATCAAATATTCACATATTTAAATATTGTCTTTATAAAATTTATATTAAATTAAATCAACAACTTAACTATTAATTTAATTTAATTAAAATAGAAAATCACAACAAACCCTACATAGTGTACATAATACCAAAACAAACTCTAGGGTCAAACTCATGGATTCATGTCACTTCAAAAATTTGGAAAGGTAAAAACTCAGATACTTGTCCTACTTTCTAGGACAATTGGCTTAGGTTAGGATTTGGACTCAAGAGTTATCTCCCCACTTATACCATTGAGATACTGTGATAGCAAATGCTCATCCTAGCAATTCAAGGAAGTTAATACGTGGTACCTACAATCTACATAGAATTCATGCATGTACATACACATATATTCTAAACTAAATAAGCAATGGCGAGGAGTGGTACATTGTGTAGATCATGACTAGCAGGTGACTATGACTCCCTCCTTCAGTCACATCAAGAACGTCAATCATAAAGTAAAACATACACATACACCATACAAATGAAAGTATGGGGTAAGTATCCATAAAACTACATATAAATCATTCATCTAACTAACTTCATGAAATAACTGAAAGTCACTAAATGAAAATTTATATCATTATCGAAATAATCCTGAAATAACTAAATAACTCATCAAATAAATTAACTGAGTATGAAATACATTTAATCTAATCTAGTAACCAAGTACTGATAATCATAAATATAAACATAAAATAGGCCTAAAAGAATTTGACAAATAACAAGAAAAGTCAACTAGGGGTAGGCATTATAGCTCTTCAATCTTTCTTAATTAATTTTTTGGCGAATCAAACATGATTGGGATTTCCATTTTTCACTCCATTTTTCATTCCCCTTCCCATTTTCCATTCTAATTTTCTATTCCTCTACTTGTAACCAACATGCCCTTATATCCAAGGTGAATTAACATATACATGATTCTTATTATGTGTGTGCATGAGAGAAGTTAATTCAAGAATGATCTTATGAAGTAAATGTAAACTTTGCATATCAAATAATTGTTCTTTTCTCCAATTAATAAGCTAGGAATGTTTACAACAAAGTATATAGAAAAACACACTAATACACTTATCAACTCACAAAAAAAATTTGTAATTGGCTAGAATTTTAATGTAAATATATAATTATATTTGTTATTAAGAAAAAAGACAAAGAAAAAAAATAGTATGCATAATATTTTTCTTTTCTTGAGCATATTGGGATGTGAATTACATGAAAAATTATGATTCAAGGACCTTATCAATTGATGAAGTGGCTTCAACTAAAGTGGAACTCACTAGAATGTTATTAACTTATTCTCCACCCTTCATTCTTTGTAGATCACATATTAAGAAATTTTTCACTGCCTTCTCTTCTTTAAATAGATTTTAATAATGAAAACAAGACAATATTTTTTTGTCTTTAACGATAAAAATAAACAATAAATTGAAGCCTTTACAAAATGTTCACCTTTTCTTCAAGGAATTATTTAATTTCTAAAAATAAGTTAAGTTTTTCCTTTGTCTCAAGGTGTTTTGTCAAATAACATAGAATAATGGTTATAACATCACATATCTTTGAAAAAAGAATCTTTAATGATCTTTATTAAATTTTTTTTTTTTAATATAAGTGGATACGAAAAATTTGTCCACTTAATTTTTATGCTTTAGTGACTTGATTGTGTTAATATGGTAGAAATATTCAATTTCTAACATATATCATTTAATTAAGAGAAAATATGAATCTGATGACTTTTTTGATTAAAAAATAATTAAAATAAAATATGATTGCTAACTTGTATCTTCTTAATCTTTCTATTTTACTGAGTAAGTGTATTATCCTAGAAAATATGATAGAAAATGAATTTTGAAGAACTTATAAAGATGTTCTCTTCATCATTCAATGAGTAATGCACCACATATCTTTTCTAGTGCATGTTTCAAAAGTATTTGGAAATTTTTGTAGCCTAGAGGGAACCCTTCCTTTATTCATACTAAATTTTGCTAGATTTTTAGACTACCACAAATATTTCTCACGTTTATTATTTTCTCTTAATTGTTCAAAGTATTTACGATATCTATATACTTTAATAATTTTTACTAATTTTAATTATTAGTATTCTATGGATGTTAGATTTTTATTAGACAAGTCTAGGAAAAGATTGCAGATGCTTAAAGTAATCTTTAATTCAGAAGTTCCTTTTTGATTAATTTATTTTCTTAAACTATAATGAATGTTTGAATAGTAGATTTACATTACTTATTTGGATACATGTTCTTTGAATATTTAGTGAAATATTTTCATTCGGTTAATAGTACTAAAAAAAGATCTTTCATTGCAACAAGTGTTTTAAAAATAAATGTGGATGCTTTTTCTAGCGTAATCATGTGAGGTAGACATTTTCAATATTGGAAGTATCATACTAGTAGTTTGAATTTTTTTTTTGTTATTAATACTAAGGTAGACGTACTTTCTAGTCTTGTGCCTATAAAAGAATTCATGAAGTTGGGATGAAAATACATAATATGTAAGATTAGCTATATAAATTTGACAAAAATACATTATTTTAAAGATAATTAATATAAATTCAAATTTTATTTTTAAAATTAATCATTAAATTAGTATTTAAAATATTTTATGGAATTATTTGTTTACATGTTCTTGAAAGATTTTCCTTTTTTGTGTTGTTTATAACAAGAGGATAGTTTCAAACAATATTTCTAAGAGAGCTTGTTATGGTAATCATTGATTGAATATTTTGGATAGTATTTCCATTTTATTGATAAATTGTCTAAGTTTCTTGAACTTCATAACAATGAGTTGAAATTATTGTTATTATATTTTATATTAAAAATTGAGAGATCAAAAGAAATACAAAACAAAAAGAATTAGGGGAGGCTAGGCCTCAACCCATCACCAAGACAAAAGAGTATCACAAAATTGGATAGATACAAACATAGTACAATATATTACCATGAAAGAGAAAAGACGAGAATAGGCAAACAACTTAGTGCAAAGCACCATTATGGTTGGCCACCCAAGCAGTCCAACCTAGAGAGCCTTCCATCCAAACCACCTTCTACTCCATAATTTGCATGGAAATATCTAACTTATCAAAGCTGAGAGCCTTTATTGTCCCTAATATCCTGAATAAGCTTATCAAGATTCGCATCAAACACAGGTTGATAATCCACAATACTGGCCCAAGCAAGGCCATCTTTCATTTCGTAGATAAACATGGAAGCATGGTCGTTCCTAAGAATATTAATAATATTTTTAATATTGGCAAGTTTTTGAGATTATTTGTTATTGTTAATATTGTGTCATTAGATTTAAAATAAATGTATCTAAATTTTTAAGTGGAAACTATTAATCTTTAACAAAATTATATAATGTCCTTTTAATAATAAAATACTTATCTTTCTTACAAGAAGAATACTCAAAATTACAATATTTGATTGAAAACATCCTCAGCAAAAACAACATGTTTAAAAAAAATATTAATATGAAATTATAGAACTAAATGTTGTTTTAAGAGGGGTAAACGCTTTGACCTGGAGCTATGAACCAGTGAGGCCACAAACGGGGGACCTCATCCCCATGAGATTTGGACCTTGATGGCAAGGATAACAACATAACAACTTAACCATCACAACATGCCACTATTGGCATGAAATTATAGAACTAAGATAGTGTAACTTTTAAACATTTTCTCTAACTACTCATAGACATCTTGACTCAAGCATCGTAAAATTCAAACCAGACTCAACCTAACATTTTAATATGAATAAAAGGAAGCATGAGTACAAAGATGAAGGTCAACTTGCCAGTGAGAACAATGAAGAGTGGAGTAAGGAAATTAAACACCTCAACATTAAATTGATGACTATTAATATTTTAAAACAAATCTTTTTGGAATTAAATTGTGGAACTCTTTGTTCTTGATAATTATAGATATGTTAATTTCTATTGGAACAAGGTTCTCTTTTCCAATAAGTAGAATATGTGTAGTTGGTATGGAGCTTTTTGATGACATGGATGGCTTGGATAGTAAATACAAAACTTTAAGTATAGTTTTAAACTATTTTGTAAAATAATAGTGGTTAGTGAATCTGATTCTAATAGTCTTAAGTTGTGCTCTCTAGTATAGATGTTATGTGCTATTTTCTTATGAATTTAGACCTCTCTCCCAACTATCTTAATTCAAAACATTTAAATTGTTCATTAAGTAAATAAAATTTATAAATGTAAAACTCTAAAACTATTTAAAAGAAATCTTTAAGAATTTATTAAAAAAAAAAATTATAAGTAATGCCACACCTAATATAATACTCAATTTTTCTATTAAATAATACAACTAATATCATATTCTAGATAAACAAACCCTTAATAAATTAATAATAATAATAATTAGAAACGAACCCTTAATAATTAGAATAATAAATTACAATTGAAAGATAAATTGTATGATAAATTGTGAGATGTAACCCAAATATTATTCATAAAAAAGTATGTTGCATAATCTATAAGTATAAAATATTGAAACTCTAAATGGTCCATATCCAATAGAGAAGAACGAAACGCTACAGGGTACATTCCTTATTCCATTTTAAGAGTAAGTTAAAATAAACAATTTGGTTAAGCTAACATGCCTTCTTCACCTCATAAAACATATACAAGTTTGTTTCCGGAAAATTTGAAGCGCTAAAGCTTTCTTCATGGCAGCAGACTTTTTACATACGACAATCCTTCCAAAATGAAGACTCAATTATATGGGAACCTATATGAAGATGATGGACAGATTAAAAGTGATGACTTCATTCCTTCTCCACGCTCTCACCATACTCTAGTTTATAATAGGTTAGGTTCTTCTTTGGGCAGTGAGAAACAAGTTACACTAAAATAATTATATTAATAAAGAGTGTCCTAGACTATGCAATCTAGCGGTCGGAAAGAAAAACAAACAACCATATTGGGGGAAAACCATATTTATATCATATCTCGTGGAGCATTAAAAATGACTGATTTATTGCGGCCCGTTTCACGTTGTTGCAATCAAGACAAATGGAATTGCATTGTAGACATCATCATCAACATTCTCTGATGTTTACGCGCAATCGGATTTCCTTTGCCAAAGTTCCTTGTTATCTCATCCCATAATTTCAAACTCCTCTGGATCCTTACATCGAGAAGCCCGAACCCATTCTTCTATTTTGCCCACAAAGGTTTTCCATCGTTTCGTCATTTCTCCACCTAATTTTATATATTAACTCCACCGGTCTGCTATTCCATTTCATTGCGCCTCAGAGAAGAGTACATTGTATTAGTTTTCTTTGAATTCAATGGAAAAGCACGCTGCATTAATATAGGGCTCTAGACCATTGGAGTCTTTCAAAGGCTTTTCTTTTTACAACACTAATTCTGCGTTCCTTCCTAAAACCGCTAATTCTGTGTTCCTTCCTTTTCAGTTTGTAAAAAGTCCAGGCAAGGAGTTTATGGGTTTGTAACAGATGGCTTGCTTTACTTTTCATGGCTGTATCTATTGTCTTTCCCATTCTTCTTTTTACATGCGTTTCTGGGTTCGTTGTAGGTGCCTCCTGCTTCTCATGATTCCCTGTATTTTAATATTTGCTTTGTTTGCTACCTTCTTTTACTCGGATTCGTATCCCTCCTATGACAATTGTTCTCCTCATTCCTGCAACGATTCCCTCGTCAAATACCCCTTCAACTATTGCGGCCATACTGCTGCTCGGTGCACAGGAAATCAAACAATTGTATTAGATTTACCTTTTATGAATGGGATCACAGAATCATCTTATAGAAACAGAACCATTCAAGTCGCATGTGATCAGAACGTTTCAGATGGTTGCTCTACCACATTCATGAATGTCCGTTACACCGCTGTTGAATTTTATCCTTATTCCAATGAACTATATCTTTCCGATAAATATAAATGGGGAACCGTTTTTATCTGTAACAAGAAACCTGCCTACAGCAATATTATCCAGCGTGTCAAATGTTTGGAGTGCAGAAAAGAGAGATGAAAGCGGGAGGTTCTATATTAAAAAGCAATATAAACTCTGATATGAATTTGTATTACCAGAAATTTGGGTGATAGTTTCCCTGATTAAAGTGATAGTTTCCCTGAGCAGAGCTCGTTTTGCCGATATTTGTCAGATTGAATCTTATCCTTGTCTTTCATTTCCAAATGATTTCTTATAATTTCCCTTAGTCTCCTATTAGTTATGGAATTCACTATTCACTCTCCTCGTTGGTCTGATGTTGTACAAGGAAATGTTTTGATCCTGCTTTATGTTCCTTTGATTATTTGATTTTAATTCTTGCCAATTTAGAAATTTCTGGCAGTCAATTTAGAAATTTCCATTAATAATGTGACCGTTGCATCACAGCTTAATGCCATTATAAAAATCTTAGTTTTTGTACAGAACAGTTCTCCGCATTCAAACATACTTTTCGCAAGCAATTCTTTTCAGTCATTGTTGTTTTTTTTTTTCTAACTTTCATGGTGAGAAACAATGGAAGGAAGAGGCTTAATGAGCTCGAAGATGAGATAATTAGTGTAGCCTTTAGAGTAATGTTTATGGTTTTTTGCTTTCTAGAAATGTTTGATCAGCAGCTCTTTCCAGATAGAGTCGATCACAAGCTCGGTGTTTTACTGCTTTGGTGTCTTGCTACAGTTGTCATCATTACGACTTGGCTTTGGATAGGAGCACCAGACGACGAGGAAGACGATTATGAGGAAGAAAAAGTAGTAAGAAAGAAAGAAAATGAGGTTCAAAAAATGGTGAGAAAAAATGGAAATGAGAGAAAAGAAGCTATAAATGAAGTTAAAAAGGTAGTGGGAAAAAATGGAAATGAGGGGAAAAAAAATAATAAATGTGACTAAAAAAGTAGTGAGAAGAAACGAAAATGAGGGGAAACAAGCAATGAGCATAGAAGAAGGTGTGGTAAAAGAACTAACAAAGAAATTAGATTCAAAAAATTCGAATCTTCCAGAAGGGGATACTCTACACAGCTGGGAATCTACTGCTCACCGGAGGGTTACTTTTGTGCTAGACCATTTTGTAGAAGAGGTGAACTTCAAAAAAACATCAAGCAGTAGGCATGATGTTCCTAAATCAATAAAGGACTCAGATCCACCATGTTTTCATCTTCAAGAGTCGAGTTCTCAACCTGCTTGGGAACCTACTTCTCAACCAAAGGTTACGCTCCAGCTGGAACGTTCGGTAGGAGAGGTGAACACCTACAAGAAAATGCCCACCATTCCACATAGTGTCCATCAACCAGCATCTTCTCCTAGATCTCATACAATAGAGGTAAATTATTAATGTGCAGTGAATTTGATTTTTTAATAAACTTAAAATCTGGTTTCTATTGGATTTTTTAGTTATTAGTTTATATTTTAATGTTATATATATGAATTTAAATTTTAACAAATTTAAAATCTAGTTTCTATTGGATTTTTCATTATTAGTTTTTATTTATATATTTATTTTATGTTCAGTGCAAAGTAGAAGTGCCTCTAAGAAGATCTACAAGAATTCGTAGTAAAGTTATGTTGGGGGAGGTAAATTTATTTTCTTATTAGTTTTTTCTCATTTGAAATCTATATTTTATTGGGTTTTTCAGTCATGATTTTTATATTAATGGAATATTTTTTATTGTCCTTAGTGTAAAATAGAAGTAGCCCCCAAAAAACAAGGAAATAAAGCTAGCCAAAAGAGGTAAATTTCTCTCTTTTAATACATTTAATTTTTTTCCCTCAATTTTAAAACTACTTTTATTCAAATTTTCAGTCACTAGTTTTCATATTTATTGGGTATATTCCTTGTTGTATTTAGTGTAAAGAAAAAGTAGCTAAGTGAAGATCAAGGATGTTGAGATAATGGGTGTTGCACACATTGCATAATATTGTTATATTTTATTTTATTTTATTATGTAATGTTGTACCTAGATGGACGTGCAACATGTAAAGATTCCCATAGAATATTCTTAATGAGTTGTATTGTAACATTGTGATAATATTTTATGTAATTATTTAATATTGGGGAAAAGAATTAAATGCCCAATATTAAATGTGGGGTCAATGGGTTCAGTAGCACATGGTTTTAGCACATGGTTTATGTAATACCACTTGGTGGTTTTGTGGAACTTGCTACTATATAAGCAGCCACAAGGGTAGTTGTTGTAGAGAGAAAAAAGAGAGTGACAAGGAGAAGACAAAAGGCAAGAGTCAAGCGGGACAAGTCTTGATAGGTTAGCCAAGGGAGCATTTGTGAAGGTTGAAAGCATGGCATGGGATGTGTGGATTCATGCTTGTTCACATATTTTGCTCGGTTGTGGCTATTGCCATGAAGGCTTCCATGGTTGTATGGAAATGGTATTTTTTGCTGAATAATACATGGTGATGGATGCTATTGGAGGCTGGGTTTTTTCCCTCAATGAGGGTTTCCCAGGGTATATCTTGTGTCACATTTTGTGGGTATGTTATCTATTCTCTTGCATGTGAATTTTTTAATTCCGTGTTTATTTCAGATCTATTATGGGTTATGTGGAAACGGTTATATTCTTTGTTGCCAAGTTTCCTTACAAAGGAGAATTAGAAAAGACATGACCCAACCATGAACATGACACTACAAATAACATGAAGGGGATGCATGGAGAGGATGATTACACTACAATATTTCATTAATTTTTTACTTTTAACTTACTCTAAAATATTTGAGTGAATGATTCCATTTAATTAGAGTGGAAATGTTAGTATCTTTTTGTGAACTTTCATTTTGTTGTATTTAGGTAATTCTTTTTCCTAAATTAACTTCATTTTTTTGGCATTCAGAGTCCTTTTTTAGTTGACCTTTTCAATCATTATTTTATATATTTAATAGGTTTGTCTTCATTCATTACTTTCTATATTTAATGGGTATTACATGTGTCTTACAGAATCATCCTCCAAAGATATAACAAAATTCACTATAAAGTCATGTATAAAGGTTTGAAAAAATCTCATATTTATAATCTATTTTGTGTAGTTTATTCAATCATTACTTTCCATATTTAGTGCATTCTTTTTTGTTTCAATTTTTTAGTCATTTATAGTTTTAATATATTTCATGAGAACTAGTTGTGTTTAGAAGATCTACCAAGGCTACCAAGATATGCAATTAATGTGAGGAAAAGTATAATGTTATGCTTTGTCACTTCTTAAGTTTAATTCAATTTCTTCCACTCAAAAATAATTTCAGTTTACATGAGTTTTTAAGTATTTTAGAAATATGTCATAAAACATCATTCTTCTTACACTAATAGTATACAAAATGAATATTTCATATTAATAAGAAGAATTGAAAAAAAAGAAATTTTAATAAATTGAAAAAATATGTTTTATGTGTCTTAAGTTCTTTAAAATAAATTTTTTGAAAAATTAAATATGTTATCTTACCTTTCACATGTTTTTCAAGATATTTGATATATTAAAGGATATTTAGATCCATAGATTAAAATATTTATTCAAATTCTTCAATTTGAATAATCTATATTAATCATTGACATTAATAGTATTTTTTTTAAAACTTGATATTGTCTCTTATATAGATAAAACTAAAAACCTTGATAACTTGTTGTGTTTAGTGTAAATAACATAGATCTACCAAGGCTACCAAGGTAAGCAATTAATGTGAGGAATTTCTTGTACATATGAATAATTTCATTTGGTATGAGTAACATGCTATTTTGATTAAATTATCTAGGATGTTTTAAAAATTGATTTTTTTTCAAAAAGGAAACTGATAGAATGATTTTTTCCAACCGTTTCTAATGCTCTTGATTTTGTGTAGGTTCGACAATATTCTTGATTTTAAACTATACGGCAGTGTGTAGTATCTTTCTTCCTCTATTTTATTTTAGAAACTGCAACATATTTTTCTTCTAGGGCTTTTATTTTGCAAGTAGTACTCTTTATGTGCATATAAATTGACTATTTTTAGAACAACCCCAAAACTTCTTTGTTTTTACTTACTTTTTCTAATTTCACTAATTTCAAAATCTTTCCTTACCTTGGAATTCTGTAATTTTATAGAATTTACATGTTTCTTTTCCTAACTTTTAACATTATTTATAATTCAAGATTGACAATTTCATCATAGGGCGAGTTGATTTTTTTCTTATATAATTATATCAAATCTTATTTATTTTTACTTACTTTTTCTAATTTCAATATTTTCACAATTTTCCTTACCTTAGAATTCTCTAGTTTTATGAAATTACCTTTTTTTTCCCTAACTTTTAACATTATTTAGGATTTGATTGATAATTGATATCATCATTCTTCAATGTGAGTTGTCTCAAAATTTACTTTTATAAATCTCCACTTTTACTGCAAGTTGATTTAATTTTTTATATAATTATATTTTAATATAAACTTAGTTATGGTTTTTTTTCTCATTTGAAAGCTATATTTTATTAGATTTTTCGATAATATATTTTTATATTAATGAAATATATTCATTATTAGTTTCAGTGTAAAATAGAAGCAGCCCCTTAAAAAACAAGAAAATAAAACTAAGCCAAAAGAGGTAAATTTCTCTCTTTTAATACATTTATTTATTTTTTTCTCAATTTTAAAATTATTTTTATTAAAATTTTAAATCATTAGCTTTCATATTTATCAACTATATTATTTGTTTGTATTTAGTGTAAAGGAGAACTAGACAAGCTAAGATCAAGGAGAATTAGGAAAGACATGACCCAACCATGAACATGATACATAATGCATGGAGAGGATGCTTAGACTACTTTTAACTTACTCTCTAAAATATTTTAGTGAATGATTCCATTTAATTAATTAGAGTGGAGATGTGAGTTTTTTTTTTTTTATCTTTCAAAATTATAAAAGATCCTCTAAAAAGATAAAGGTTTTGCAAACTGAAGAAATGCCTTCTAATTTTATTTTGTTCTATTAAGGTAAGTTTTGTTTTCCTAAATCAACTATATATTTTTGGGAATCAAGTCCCTTTTTAAGTTGATTTTTTCAATCATTGTTTTCTATATTTATTAGGTTTGTCTTCATTCATCACTTTCTATTTTTAATGGATATTATAAATTGTTTCTTATGTATTATAGAATCATCCTCCAAAGATACAGCAAAATTTACTATAAAGTTGTGTATAAAGGTAAAAAAATATATATCATTTTTTTTCACTCAATCATTATTTGTCATATTTAGTAAGTTTATTTTTGTTTCTAAATTTTAGTCATTTTATATATTTTTAATGTATTTCATGAGGAAGATCTACCACGGCTATTAAGGTATGTAATTTATGTGAAGACGAATATACTCTTATGCTTTGCTAGTTCTTAAGTTCAATTTTATTTCTTGTATTTATTAATAATTTCATTTCATATGTTTTCTTTTAGCATTTAAGAAATATGTTATAAAATGTCATTCCTCTTAGACTTCGATGAAATTCCTATCTCATCTTAAATTAATGACATGTATTTAGAACATAATTTACAAAATTGAATCAAAAATTTGAATATGAAATTATTTAGGATGAAACTGATAGAATGATTTGTTCCAACCATTTCTAAAGCTCTTGATTTTGTGTAGGTTAGAAAATATGTGAAAACTTGAGTATATTGACTATTTGATTTGTGTTCATCATTGTCAAATCTTCATGAGAATAATCTTATTTCTATTTTTTTACAAGAAAGGATAGTGGGTAGTATGTTTCTTCCTCTATTTTATTTTAGATACTTCTAGGGCTTTTATTTTGCAAGTCTACGAGCTTTATGTGCATATAAATTAACTATTTTCATAACAACCCCAAATCTTATTTATTTTTACTTGTTTTAGTTTCACAATTTTTAAATTTCATTGACAATTGACAATTGATGTCATCATTCTACAAGGTGAGTTGTCTCCTCAACATTCAATTGTAGGTTTTATAGAAGTACATGTTTTTTTTCCTAACTTTTAACACTATTTAAGATGTCATTGGCAATTGATATCATCATTCTATAGGCTGAGTTGCCTCCTTAACATTGTGTGTCAAATTTTGCTTCTAGAAATCTCCACTTTTCTTGGAAATTGGTTGATTTTTTCTTAAATAATTTTAATGTAAATTTGGTTATCTTATCTTATCTTATCACTTAATTTTTTTGCAATATTATAGAGTTCTATGTGAATTTGTTCCAACCTTTTTATGACTTGAATTGGCTACAATTTTCTTCTATAACAACTGAATCTTACCATTGTAGAAGCTAGTTAATTGGTTACTGTTTCAATCTTATTTGTCTTTTATTGTTATATTGGTTAACATTTAATTAGGAGACAATTTTTGTCCTATGACTTACTATATTTTCCACATATAAATTTTTTTCTATATCGATTTTGGAATTAAACTTTGGTGAAATCATTTATTGGTAAATTTTTATTTTTATTTTACTAAGGTAAATTTTTTCTTTCATTAAATTTGTACTTTTGAAATTTTGAATTTGATTTCTTGTTAATTTTTCAAACCACTAATTTCTATTGAATATATATTCTTTGTTGTGTTCAATGTGGTGTGCAAAACTATGTAAAAATATAAGAATCCAATTTAAGAGGTAATTTTTTTTAATTAAATTTTATTGCAAAATTTTTAATTGATTTAAAGTTTGAGTGTCCTTATATGGTTCAACAAAGTTCATAATTAAGTTATGTATCCACTATGAATAAAAGATTTTACGTTAAAGCAAACTAAATGTAAATATAAAGTTTGAAAAAGGAAATTCAAATAGTTGAAATAATTTTTTTCAATTAAAAGAAATAAAATTATTTCCTACATTAATTTTTTTTTAAATTAAATTTATTTTCCTTTTCAATCACTAATTTGCATATTTAGTTAATTTAAACTAAAAATGTCTTATGGCACATAACATAAAGTTATCGAAAATTAGATAATAAAAAATTATTTCTTTAATTTTTTTTCCTAATATTAGTCTTTTTTTATTGATTTGGTCAGTCACTAATTCCCGTACTTCTTGTGTATATCTTTTATGTTGAGTTTAAAGCAGAAGGGCATCTAGAAGAATAGGATAAAACTCACATTAAATCTATCTCTGAACTGTAATAAGAACACTGAAAGTGACATCCACACAGAATTATATTCTTATATTTTCCAACTTTTTTAAGTTCAATTTTAATTTCTGCTAATTTTTTGATGAATAATTCCTCTTTACCAAGAAATATAATATCATTTTTTTAAAAATATTTGAAAATCATGTAATCACTTATCATTTCTCTCATAATTACACCCAGTGGCACAGGTAACATTCTATTTTTATTTCTATTTGATTCTGAATATTTACTAAACTGGAAGGTTTCCAAATGAATATCCATAGTAAAGCCCTAGGATTTTTGTAGATGGAAAATTTGTGCTAACGTGCTTTATAATTTAGTACCGAGGACCTTTGAAGTGGTGTAAAGCTTTTGGAGTACGTTTCAGTACACAAGGTTTCCTTCAATGGTTGAGTATGTTGTCTTTTCATTTTATTTTGTGGGTCTTTCATCATTTTTAAATCATCTTTGATTTAGGTCAAGGGAACAATTTTATTTCTATTTCGTTTCAGGTGTGTCTGCACAAATTATGTGATGATTTACAATGGTGCACCTGGGAACATGAGAAATATAGTTGAGAAATATCAAGTTTATTTGGGAACATGATAAATGAAATGGGCTTTATTTCCATTGTTATGAAACAGGACTCATCAACACTGGAGCGTATTTATGTCATCATCGTGACATAAGAGATTTTGGTATCAATAATAAGGTAACCGTTATTGTGCACTCTATTTTTTTAACATTTTTCACACTATTAGCATTCATGATCCCGTTACGAATTGATGGGTCAATAGATATATTTACCAATTACATTTTAGTAAGGGTTTAAATTTTGATAATTGAAATAAAACATTACAATTTAACCATCATTCTATATAATTGTTTACATTTAGAAACTAGGTTAACAAAGGGAGCTTCGATATGATTAATATTCTTCTAGGACTTTGCTTCAAGATCTCTCAATTTTTGTGTAGATTTTACGGAGGAGATGACCTTGGTTAATCAAAAGATTGGGCTCACATATATGAGCAAAATAGCATCCCTCGTGCCTATATTTTTTAACAAGCTTTATCAAGTTACATGGTATACATTCAACAACCTTCACTTTTAAGAAGTTACTTTGTTTTGCTGAAATAGAAGTTAATTGTGTGCTTGTTGAATTTTTACATGTTATCAGACATGGCCTTCAGGAAACAATAAAGAAGATCAAGATGTTGACGAAAATTCTATCATCCCCTCAATGGCATGCATTGGATAGATTTGAAAGACTATATAGATTGATCTCAATGCAGATACACTTTGAAGGACTCCTCTTTATTTGATAGAAAATAAAGAAGAATTTAATTGTTAACTTCACTCCCCTTTCTCTTTGTTCCCTCTTCCTTCAGCTCCCCTTCTCTAATTTGGTTCTAAAGTTGGGGGAGTCTCTTTTGTACGCAAATCACTCTCTCATTTCATACGTCTGATATTACCTATTTGTAATTGTACATGTAAACAAAAAATGTGGGCAAGGGATTCAATTTCATAACAATCAGTGGGTGGAAGGGTGGTTCATTTTGTGACTGTCAATAGATAGTCTAAATTCTGTAATTCTTTATTTTTCAATAAAATTGAAAAATTTAAATTTTCCTATTAGATATGAGTTTCAGAAAACAAAAAGAAACCAAATAGTCACCACAAATAACAACAAGGAGGCCAAGCCTCAACTAGGAAGAGCCGTATCAGCTGTACATCAAGACAAAAAGAAGAGAAGATAGATCATCTAACTAAGAACATCATAGTGAATATCCATCCAAGCAGTCCATCCTAAGGGACCCTCCATCCAAATGATACTTTTACTTTTTTGAAACTACGTCAACAAGAACAAATCCTCTTTTCTGACATTCACATTGTTTTTGATTTCTTTGTTCAGCCTAATACAAGCTTTCTCAAAAGCCTGTAAATCATCCAAGGTTCTTCACCACTAGTATCCATGCTTCAACTCATAGTAGAAAAAGGTAGCATGCCCGTCCTGAAGGAACCTTCTCAGCCTATCCCTCTCGATCAACATAGTAACCTAACCAATTTAAAGTTTAAAGTTTACCATTGTGTAGAGCCATTTATCAATTAAAGTGGATTGATCAAACTTAAAATTATGAATTCTATTCATTGAGGAGGGTAAAAATATGTTTATAAATGTTAATAAATTACAATGAAAAGTCTACACTTAGAATTTAGAATTGGATCATCAAATGAACTTACAAATACTTAGTCTCAAGCTGAAGAAACTTATTTAAAAATTTGAAAAATAATAGAGCTAAATATAATATATTAAAACTTAATTATCATTAAAATATTTAAATTCATATTATAGATGATCATATATAAGCAATGAAAACAAATAATCAATAAGAATGTGTTATTCTTATTCTTATTATTATGATTTCAAATATATACAATTAATAAAAACTAAAAACTAGAAACTACTTTAATATTTTGTAATCTAAAACATATACTTATGAATTTAATGAAAATATTATTAATCTTTTAATTTGTTGTTTAAAATTTTTTAATAACAAAACTACTCAAATATATTATATAGTTATTGTATTGTAAAGAATTATTATAATTATCATTGCTAACTAACTACATGAAATTAAATTTGTTTTAACATAGGTTTATGCTTTGTTCCAATATCTCATTTTCATCATTGACACATTATTTCAATTTGATACATCTTTTAGCATACTTTACATATATTTAGGTAAAGATAGGTATGTTAGGATAATGATTTACAATTAATAATAATAATAAATAGTAAAATTATGTTGCAAGGGAAACTATCACAAAAACAAATATTATACATATGTTCATCTAAAGATTAGCATGCTTTACATATATTTAGCTAAAGATAGGTATGATAGGCTAATGATTTACAATAATTTATAATAATAAATAGTAAAATTTTGTTGCAAGGGAAAATATCACAAAAAAAAAATATTATACATATGTTCATCTAAAGATAGGTGTACTAGTTTAGGCTGAAGCAAAGATTAATTATTATTTTTTATGATTAATTATTATGATTTGATTATTACTTATGCTTGAGTAGATTCAAACCCCCATGTCCTTCCAAATAAGAGGTTCACTATTTACCATTGTGATGTATGTTCTTGCCTATTTATTGTGCATCCTCTTTATGTTGTATTTTTTCTTCCATTTTTCATATCTTAATTTTCAACATTTGGGGATGATCCACAATATTTGAGGCATTTAGGCTTCCCTTCCATGTTCACCCATTTTTATTTTTTCTTTGTCTTCATGTGTTTTTCATTGTATTTAAGCTATGGGTGGCCACATGATGGTCTTTTCTCTCCTTAGAATGTCTCACACTCTACTCTACATAGCATGGTCCATTCTAAGGGTGTTTCTTATCTAATTATCTTTCTATCTAACTGTATATTGGGAAATGGTGATCAATGATATGTCACCACTTACCACATTCACATTAAAAAGGGGATCCTAAAATTTGACTCGCTTTCAACTAAATATTATTAGCACAAACCAAACTAAATGTGTTGCCAAGTTTTGGTCTTCCTCTTTTAAGCCCAAAGTCTTTAGTATGAAAGTTAGTATGTGTCCAAGATTGATGTCTAAGTATCTTTTAGGTCACTTACTTCTTAGTTTTTCTGACTGCTCTACTTTCTTTGTTTTCTAGTTCCCCCTTGCATTACCTTTACCCACCATCTAAGAAGGATTCCTATTTTTCTAGTGTGCACGGGGTCTAGGTGATCTAGGCATGGTTGGGATGTGTTCTGGCATCCTCTCAATGAGAAGTAAGTTACTTTGCATTTCATTTTTGCTACCTTTCCCTAACATTCCATGTCCCATGGATTCTAAGATTTCAAGATGTTTTTCCCCTTGAGTGAACTATATTGAGTGCATATCTGAAGAGTGAAGTTGTGACAATGATTAACAAGCTAAGAAGATGATTATATCATGCTAGAAAATGCCTACAAAGTTGTGGATCAAAGCTAGAATGAATCCCATCCAAATTTGTGGAGATAAGATAAAATGACCTATGAGGGAACATGAATATATGGGTTTTTTGATGCATACTCATGGAAGTGAAGTTGTTTTGTTTTGCTTCTGATGTTGTTTAAACTAGAGCCAAACCTTGGTCCCAAGGATCAAATGGTGTGAACATGATGATGAATGAACCATTTAAGGGCTCATACTCAATAAGACATGCTCAAGATCTAACTTTGACGCCATCAAATTAAGGTGAAAGAATGAAGTGTTGTTAGATGTGCTCTAGTCTGGGGAATGTGGCTAAAAAAGGGGCTTTTCATCCTAAGGCAATGAAAAAGGCCACTTCTCTGGAGGCTTTGAAAATAGAAATTCAAGTTACTCTAAAATGTGAATATCCTTCAGAGATGCTCAAAAGATACTTCTAGAAAATTTAGTGATGGAAATGTGACCCCAATATAAAAGAGATGTAGTGTTAAAAACTTTAGGCAGAAAGTGAAAAAATGAAGTGTGCAAGCTAGTAGAAGGATTACTCCCCGTTCTCCAATCTTGGATAGAAGAAAAATGGGTTTGTAGAAAAGCTAAGTGTCTTTATCTCTCTCCTACATACATTAACATTATCAAGCATGTCAACTGGATCTAGGTCAGCTTCTCCTATGCCTTCAGGGGGTAGGGTCGCCTCTTATGCCAACATGGCCGCATTTGAGGAAGATCTTCATCGTGTTCTTCGAGCTGCTCATTTCGAGCCTTCTCATCCTCATGAAGTTTCCCCTATAATTGTATCAAACCCTATAAGGGTACTTTTAGACTAAGATACAATTGATGATATTTATAGTATGGAAAAAGAGCTCTCTACCTTTGCTGCTATTTTTCACTTTTTGGGCTTTTTGCCCTCTCTTGCTAATCTTCATGCTTGGATCTCCAAGCATTGTGAACCAATTTTAGATTGTGATGTCCACATCTTTTAGATGGTTAAAGGATTTTTCATAGTAAAGTTTAAAATTGTTAAAGATAGGAAGACTATTTTGTGTGATAATAGTTTTTCATGGCACAAAAGATTTCCACTTATGGCCAAGCCATGGCATATGGATTTCGATCCGCTTATAGAATCTTTTAACAAGGTTCCTATTTGGGTCCGAATTCTGAATCTTCCAATGCATCTTTTGTCTAGATTCTGTTTATGAAGCTATTGGGGATGTCATCAGTGATTTTTTATATGTGGACTCAAACACTTCAGATATTCTACATTTGATGTGTGCTCAAATTCTTGTAGAGATGGATATTTCAAAGAGCCTCCCTAAGAAGGTTTGTTTGGAATCCTCGAGAGGCTCTTGAGCCCAAATATTGGATTATGAAGGTATCCCTTTTCATTGTAGAAAATGTCATATGACAGGTCACATTGCTACTCAGTGTGATGCTATGAAGACTAAATCAAGGCAACCACCTTCCTAGTGGTTAGGGGCCTCTTCTGAACACTATACAGTGGTTAATTCCATGGATGCACCTCTAGATCTAGTGGATGATTCCTCTGGTAATGATTATTTGGTGCCAGAGATAGCAGAGGATGTTTGGACTCATGGTCAGGTCCCTGTTCCTTCTCCTGCCCCTGCCCCTATATTCGATGTTCCTTTTGGTCCTATTGGGGGCCAAGACCCAATACCCTCTCTTGCCCGTGCCCCTATATCGGATGTTCCTCCTAGTTCTATGGGGGGCCAACTAGCTACAAGCTCTTCTAGGGAGATTATTGTGGTAAAAAGAAATAAATCTAAGCCATCTGCTCCTCCTTTAGAAATGAACCTCTGATTGTACAAGGGAGGCTCTAAATCAAAGGGCAAATCATGAGCTCCATTGTAGCATTTGGCTCTCTGTTTGGTTTTTTCCCTTCTAGCTAGATCTTTAGTTTTGGCTAGTGCTAGGCTTTTCTATCACCTCGGTTACCCTTTGTTTGGGGGGTGACCAGTTTCATTTTGTTTGTTGTATTTTTTGTTTCTATACTTATTGAAAATATTTAGACTTGTACAGGGTTTTAGACACCCTTCAAAACCTATTTTACTTAATCAAAAACATTATCAAGTATGTCTACATTCTGAATTCTAAAGCAAAGTAAGACACTTCTCAAAAAGCTAAAGCATTTATGTTGTTAAGTGATTCTTAGTCATATCACTTTACCTTAAGTAAAGTAATAGAGATTTCAGGAATTTAATAAACACAAATGAACATAAAGTTTAAATAGTTGATACTCATGGCTGAACTTAATTTTGTTTGTGGGGCACCAACGTTCTAATTCCTATACCTATTTCATTAAAAAAAAATATTGGAATTCTTTAGGATAATTGAGAGGGGGGTGAACCAATTATCCAAGGTCCAAATGTACAATTAAAACTTTTCACAATTTATTGAACCCACATCCATAAAACATTTTCATCATGCATGCATTCACTAGATTATGCAATCACTCAAACTTATGGGTTATTGTCAAATCAATATGCAAAAACATAAACATGAAACATAACATATTCAATAACACATTTGACACAATGATTTAACAAGGAAACTCAATTTAGGAAAAATCACCAGCAACATGCTACTAATTCTCACTCTTCTGAAGTAATGCCCCATGAAAGGCTAACCTTGTTAAAGGTGACAATAGACATTGTTAAATGTGACCTAATTAAAGGATTTTAATCACCCTATTAGGAGTGAACCTCATTAGAGAATTTTAGATCATTCACTTGGAATGTCACCTAGTTAAAGGATTTACAAATGACTGTTAGGTCAACCTTAATCCAAAGGATTTACCCTAGACTAATACAATGATTAGAGAGTAATAGTAAGGCTTGATCTGATAACAACTTACAACTTCATTTGCAAATTAAAAATCTCCACTTTAGTCCTCTATTTTTCTTGGCTTTCACACTCTTCAGCTCTAATAGCTTGTTCAACCTTCAAGCATCCATACCCTTAAGCCTTCTTGTTTTGTTTGCCAATGCAATCTCTTCTCTTGCATCACTGAATGATGTGAATACCCTAGACTCCTTGACTTCCTTAGGTTCTCACACATCAACTCTTGCTTCTGACCAACCATCTCTATAAATAGAGAATTAAGATTTTTTTTTTCATCCTCCATTGTCCATTATAGGGTTAGGTTAGATTAGATAGGATTCAGGGAATCTAACCCTCATTTCATTTCATTCCCTTCTAGAAACTTCTCCTTCAATCCTCTTTGAATTCACCTCAAAATAGTTTATCTTGAATTTTGTGCCATTAGCTCATCAATATTATCTTCCACACAGTTCACACAATCCAAGAAATCAAACTTGTCAGCTCAAATTCATCGAATTCTTGATCTTTCTCATAATGCTAACACTCGGCATTAACTGGCTTCTGATGCTTGGCACATAATACATTGTTCGGCATCCACTATCAAAATAGTTAGCACAAAATAAAGTTTATTGGTGCTCGACATCAACTAAACTTAACTTGGCTTACACTGTTTCACTTGGCTTACACTGATTTTCTTGGCTCCACCTGATTTTTTTCTCAGCTTGCACTAACTTTTCTCGACACCTACTATCCACTCAGTCAAACTTGGTAGAAAAACTTAATTTACCTTGTTCTTCTAAACATACTTAGTGTAACCAACCTTTGTTACCTTAAGTAGATTATCAATGCACTATAATATGATTGTCTTAACTGATTCTTGTACTCCTTTTCATATCATAACTCAACCTTTCCTCTAGGTGCTATTGTTACCTCATTTATTCAAATCCTCTTCATCAATCAAACAAATTATACTACTTAAATCATATAAGAAATTGTCTTACCAGCAAGTAGTAGGTTTGAGATTGGTGACAAAACAATGAATGAAAAAAATTTATCATAATTGTATCAATCTGTTTTCAACATTTCCTATAATTTGTTTCTTCAAGTATATTTAAATGAATATTTATCAAGAACTGTATCATGTGCAATCATGGAAAATGACAATCAGATCTGCTAGTTACAATAATTTAATTAGCTTGGAGAGTGAGTTAAAAGAGCTTACAAACACATCTTTCAAATTCTATGATTTGGGTGATCTTCATAAACGACTCAATTCTCAACCTATTCACCCAATTACTCAAAATCTTAAAGAAAGAAGACTAGTTGAAGCAACTATTTTTCCAATGGAAATTCTTGCACCTAAGCTAGTGAAGGAATGCATAAAGAGATACAACACAAAAACAAAGTAGATTTTGTTTCCCAATCAATCTATTCTCATCTCAATCAACAATGCACTAATGTAGGTTGCATTTGGTATTCCTATGAAGGAGCAGTATTGTGATGTTGATATTGGATCTTCCATGTCAATGTTCAATGAGAAAATGATCCTTAGATAGGAAGATATGTAGAGGACATGGTTCCTAACTAGGTGCTCAAAGAAGAGAAAAATGTCAAACACCCTATTTGGTACGAAGCTAAAAAGAGAGATTGTGGATATCCTTGCACTCCTCCTTAGATTCAAAGAAAAGGAGAAGATTTTGAAGTTCATTGAGAACCGCTTCTTCCTAGTACAAGCAATACATGTTGAGGATATGTAGATCGACTGGGCACAGATCATCTATGATGAGTTAGCCCGGTGGTTGAATTTAGCCAAAGGATTCAAGTAGTTCTATGAATCCTCATATCTTATCTATGCATTAGAAACTCACAACTTATGGCCTCACCTCCCTAGCATCCTGAACTATGACGAGTGCAAGAAAATATATGAAATTTACTCACATTTATAGCTATAGAGAAGTTATGATGAGTATGTGGAGTTTAATGATGCCTTCACAATGAGGTTGTGCCAAGAATTGCAAGGATGCCCTCAAAGGAGATTTTCACCAAAGGCAATTTCATGCATAAGCCAATTTGGATGCTCATTTATCTAGTTTCCAAGCTTCTCCTATTTACGAATAGGAGCTTACGATGACTTTCCTAAGAGGTTGTCGAGGTATCCAGAAGACAAGGTGGTTTTAGTTAAACTGTGTCAATAGATCCTTGAAGTGAACATGTTGTGTTCTAATGTGAAGAAGATTGTTGGGAATCCCTTTCCTATTGTGGTTGCTCAATATTCATGTTCTTCTAGATCAGATGCACATAATTTCATAAAGAGCTTTGAAAGAAACATTAAATTGTTGTACTATGAGGTACTTAGGTCTCAATATGATCGAATTAACTTTGTAAGAGATAACTTGAAGTTGGGATATACCTACAGGCATGTTCTAGATATTGAAGAATTTTGGTCTAGGTGTCTTAACAAGTACCAAAATTGGGAGAGGTTTTGGTCATTGTTAACCATTAATGAGATTAAGTTTTATAATGATTTTGTTGATATTTATAACCTTGCAGATGATGGAGCCTACTTGCACCCCACCTATTACAAGAAGATCAAATGTACCCCAATTTTGTCTACCCCGCCTATAAATATAGTTATTGACACTATGGAGGTTCTTATATAGGGGATAATCAAGAGGAAAGACAAGTGGATGGAATAGACCCAAGTGAGGAAGAAGAGGATTGGAAGCACTGGTTCTAAAGGTGGAGTATCAAAAGAAGCTGCTCAGTCAATCATAGCAACAAAAGCATAAGTACTACATTGACATTTGCAAGGACACTATAGTCCATTGACCAAGGTGGATACCATCCTGTAGAAAAGAATGTGCCTCTCACTCCTACCCATGAAGCTAGCTCTCTTCTAAACATCAAGAAGGCTGAGGAGAAGTAATATGATAAGGATAAGGGGAAAGACTAAGAAAAATTAGTGGCCAAGCCATCTTCCCCTATCCAAGTCATCAATTTGGATAGAAACACTAACCCCATGGATGGCTAGGAACAGGATGCATCTTAGTAAGGGGATACGTTATCCCTTTTAGTAACTGAGGTTGATGCCTTCCCTGTTGCTTCTCAGAGAAAGCCAACTCCATTAATCCTAAGGAAGCTATTTGATCCTACTGCATTGTAATCTACTATCAATGTCCTTTCTATAGAGTCATAGCTCAAAGAGACCATTGATAGGAAGAAGAGGAGATATGACGAAGTAGCTTCATCGATGTATTTGATCACATAAGTCACCTCCTCTTAGTCATCCAAGAAGATGAAGAAGTAGAAGACAATTGATACATTGGCTATGGCTTCAACAACTGGCCATATGCTAGTTGATATTTTTGAGTCATAGAAAGAAGTAAAATTTAATTATCTCTAAAAATATTATTTCCATATTAGAATGGTAGATCTTGACATCCTAGTTCACAACTCTATGTTGAACATGTGGAAGTCTAACAATGAGAAAATCGAAGATAAGTTGGAAGAGCTTAGAGTAGAGAAGGAATTTATGAAATCCTCAAATAGAAAATTTTTGTAAAGCATAAGGTTTGCACTAGGGAGCACTTTTTCAAGTCAATTTGACATGAATGCAAAGGAGAATAAAAAGATACCCCTAAAGTTGCAATAAGAAAGGCAATTTAGGTAGGTTGGTTGAGCATGGGTAGATCAGATCAAGGCTTAAGGTCCCTTACTATTAGAAAACCTAAGAAGCCTAGTGTTGGGTGCTCACAAGCTTAGGAAAGTAGCTTCAAATCATCAAGAAACCATATAGAAGGTAGAAAACAAGCTGACAAAGAAATTAACCCTTCTACAAGAAGTAATAGACATGAAGACAAATGTGGTCATTGCTCATGGGATCCTTAAGATAGGCAAGGAGTCACTGTGTCACTAGAAATAGTGATATTGAGGCCTAAAACAACCTATCTCATTTTTGAGAGATTACATTCTGTTTGGATTCAGCACAATGATCTCGCTTGATGCCAAAACTCGTAGTGTGCCTCAGTTCATAGGTGCACCACAACATAGCTTTGAAATCGCTGATCATGGCATCAAATCATCAGCGCCATTAGCTCCGGATGGGTGGGTGAACCCTAGTCACACCCTTGTTCTTGCCATGGAGACCATCCATCATTTGCGACCACCCCGTACTAAGGAGTCTCCAAGGTGCTCTAAGTGCATTTCGAGGTTGATCTTTCGATGGTCATAACTCAAAGCTCGTGAGTTCTATCGATGAACTGTCAAATGCTACAAGACAGTGATACTAAGGACTAAAATAACCTATCTCATTTTTGAGAGATCACATTCCATTTAGATATGGCATAGCGATCTCGCTCGATGCCAAAACTTGCAGTGTGCCTCAGTTCATAGGTGCACCACAACGTAACTTTGAAACCACTAATCTTGGCATCGAATTATAGTTTCCATTAGCTCTAGATGGGTGGGTAAACCCTAGCCACACCCTTGTTTCAGCCACGGAGACCATCCATCATTTGCGGCCACCTTGTATCGAGGATTCTCCAAAGTGTTCTAAGTGCATTTCGAGGTCGATCTTTTGATAGTCATAACTCAGACCTTGTGAGGGCTATCGATGAACTGTCAAATGCTACAGGATGGTGATGCTGAGACTTAAAATAATCTATCTCATTTTTGAGAGATCACAATCCATTTGGATTTAGCAAAATAATTTTGCTCGATGCCAAAACTCGTAGTGTGCCTCAGTTCATAGGTGCACCACAGCGCAACTTTGAAACTGCTGATCTTGGCATCGAATTGTCACTGCCATTAGCTCTAGGTGGGTGGGTGAACCTTACTGACACCCTAGTTCTAGCCACGGAGACCACCCGTTATCTGCAACCACTCCATACCAAGGAGTCTCCAAGGTGCTCTAAGTGCATTTTGAGATCGATATTTTGAGGGTCATAACTCAGAACTCATGAGGGCTATCAATGAACCATTGAATGCTATAGGAAGGTGATGCTAAGGCCTAAAATAACTCAGAGCTCATGAGGGCTATCGATGAACTATCCAATCAAGTCTCTTAAGTTGAGATGTTTTGAAGTTATGTTGAAATTGAAAAGTTGTAGTATGAGGATAATAACAAAGTGAAGTGCTAGTTATCAAAGATTATGAATCTATGAATGACTTGGTGTTTGGGGATAGAATCCATGGTTGAGGATTGGAGTCCTTGACTGTGTTGAGATTAGATTTGAAGCCAAGAGTTAGTTTCAAGGTTGAAGGTGGAGTTTAAAATCAGATTTGGGGTTATCTGAACCTTGTGGAGGAGATTAACAAGTGTGTTTATGTCATGATAGCACTTCAAATTATACATTGCATCCAAATTTGATAATAATGGTTGTTAAAATGTTATTCAAAAATTATTGCATTTGAATCAAATATAACAAACATAATCAAAATTAATGATATTTCATAAACATGAACAATACACATGATCCACGATAAATTGAACAATACTAGATACTAAATTAATATGTATATCATTGTGCACATAAATGAAAAAAATATATATCAAAATACATGTATCCATAGACAAAATTTTACATAAATATATATCAAAGATCATGTATCCATAGACAAAGTACTCAAATATATATCAAAATACATAGATCCATATACAAAATGTGGTTGATCATGCCATTAGAATGTGTGTAATATCAATGTTTTTGTATACAATGTGGCATGTGCCATCTCAAAATGTCTCATGATGCATCCTATGACAACTATACTATCCTCGGGTGTTGGTGGATGATCAAAATGCAACCTCTTCGCTGCACTAGGTGGATCGGATGCCTCCTACATAAACAAAAAAGGAAAACCAAAAGTTACACTACTAAATTTATATGATTCTACATATCTATCATTGAATTAATCAAATGCATTATGATATTTTTTGTAATGGTGATTAATACTATCAAAATATCATAATAAATACCTCTCTCGTCGACTTCCTGCACCGGTTAGGAGTCCTCTCGTATGCCCTCGGCAATGCTGGTACCTTTTTGATTGTGGGCTGTATATGTTCAAATACCTTTGTCAGATGAATCTACAATTTAAACTATAACATTATAATTCATAGCATGCTAAATTTATAACATATTTAATCATGAATTGAAACTACAACTTACTACTGTAGGCTCCTCCTCAAGAGTGAGTGGCCGCGTGATCAAATCTACATAACTCTCCATCGGACCTCATGTGAACTAGGAGTCTCCTATGAGATACAAAATAGTAGTTGTTAATATCATGGAAATTAGTTTCGAATTTATTTATGAAGATAAAGATAATAAAAATTAAATCTTACTTATGCATACAATGGGGCTCTCAGTGCAAATGGAAATCCCTGATGGTCTACGATGTGGAATCTGTACAGGCTCATCACTAGTAGCGACACCCTATACACAATAAAGAATGTAATTAAATGGGATTACCAAAAATATTTTACAAGAATACATCGATATTTAATAAAATAGAAAGCATCTAATTACCTTTCCTTTGTCAATGCGTGTTGGCTCACCCTTTGCACTTTGTGCCTCCGGGACAGGTGCTACCTACAAGATAAAAGAAAGATTAGCAGCCATATATGCTACAATATAAAATAGAAAAAAAAATGAAAACAAAACATAATGTACTGTAGATATCAAAAGGCCAAATGAAATGGCCAAGAGCGTAGCATCATCAATTTGTCTGAGCTCCTCCTCGGTCATCAACTAAACGTGAATGAAGATCACATACATATAAAAGTCAATATGGCTTAAAAATTCAAATTACTCTATTATAAAAATTAAATCTAAATCACATATGTCATAAAAAAAAAATATATACACGTACCGACACCGAAGGAGTCCATGCCTCTACATTCCCCTCCTCTCTCGCATCAGGGTCTGTAGCCTCTGCACGTGTGTCTAGTGTATCCTCATCTAATACAAAATGATACTCAGGAAGATCACCTATGACACCCAAGATAATATTCTTGCATTTAATGCAAGTGTGAGGCACACAAATTTGTAATGAGCTAGCTGATGATGAACTGGCACCAGCATCATCAACACAAGGAGGCAGGATTGACCTAGCCTGAGATATCATTAGGCTACTCAGCCTATGAATGGCTCTGATAGTCTGAGAGCTAGCATCTATCATAATATCTAGATGCTACACTTAAGGAGGAGGGGAGATATTAGTGGGGGGGACAAAAGTGCTAGCTTTCTTCCACTAGGAAGAGGGTCTATCTTGAGGAGCTCTTAGTCCTAAGCCCATGTTGGGCTTCATGCACCAATAGTTCACTTTAAGTTTCAACAGAAATTCAGCATATAATTTTCTAAGGAAATAAAATGGTATGTCTAAATTGTCATGTGGAGAGATATCAAAGACCATCCACCAATGATCCCAAAAGTTTGCATGTATGGCGTCATTTGTGATCGATAGTTTGGATTCTTTTGGGTCAACTGGTAAACCCATTTTCGAGTTTGCAAAAAGGCTGGCCAAATTGTCTTTGCTTATGTTGAGGGTCGCAACCTCATCATAATCCAAACCATCATCAAACATCTCATGGATTTGATCACGCCAATGAAGAGTAGCATTTTGTTGGTTTGTAAGGGTATCAATGTTATCCACTATGGTGTTTAACGTGGATAACATAGGAGCCAATGCAGGTACATTATTATATGTTCTATGCAAACCTCTCAACTCGATGAGATTTTCATTTATCAAATCCTTGATTCAAGGAGGGTTTTGAGGGGGTAGAGGATCATTTGGTGGATGATTTTGTGGAGTACTAGATCATTTGGTGGGGAGATACGAGGAATATTATTCCCTTCCTCAGTGTCATCATTCTGATCAGCCATTCCTATTGAATTGCAAAACGTAATATATATATTTTTTTAAAAACTTTAATTTTAAACTTTTTTTTCAAAAAAACCTTAGATTCAACTAAAACAAACAAAATCATGCTAAAATCTATTGAATTTAAATTAAAATTTAGTTTAAAAAAGAAAAAAAAAACCTTAATATACGATATCTAATCTTATATTTGATATCCAGTCGCGTGCTAATACTGGCCCCCAAAATGTGAGAAATAAGAGCTTGCGGGTCTGGTCTTTTTTTAATATGTAATGTTATAGATATTGGATATCTGATATTATATCAGATATCTGATATTGAATCGGATATCCAATCGCATGCATATCTTATATTTTATATATAAGATATAACATATATAACATATAACATATAGCTTTGAAATATTATATTATATTATATTTTATATATATTATATTATGTTAATATATATTATAATATAAAATATTATAATATATTACTATATTATATTATTATAATGTATTATATTATATTATATAATATTATATAATATATTATACTATTATAATATAATGTTTTTATATTATTATAATATTATAATAATAATGTCATATGATTATCGAATATCTGATAATATTGGATATTCGATATTAAATCAGAGATCCAATATTAGATTGGATATCCGATAAGGCTCGACCATTCTTTCTAGGCTTGGTACCTAGATAGGTGGAAAAAAATTAGAGTGGATTTTGAAGCGCTTTTAGACGTGTTCAAACTCTATTTTTTTCACATTGCCACTTTTTGGCACACAATGATCCTGCACATATCCTCATGCCAATGTTTTCTTTGTTTTTGTATTAGTTTAGTATGTTCCAAAGCAACTTTATGCATCTCATCCAAAGAGTTAAGATGCAAAAGACATTCTCTTTGTGCTACAAGAAGTTCAATATCTAATGCTAAGGTTGTCCTTAAAGTTTTATGTTCAAATTCAATTGGAAGCATGGACACGTTTCCATACAGGAGGTCAAATGGTGTGAATCCCATAGTAGTCTTCTAGGTTGTTCTGTAAGCCCAAATAGCTTCTTGTAATCTGCTGGTCCAATCTCGACAGTGCAAATGGACTATTTTTCTTAGTATATTTTCTAGCTCCTGGTTTGTAACCTCTACTTTTCCATTAGCTTGTGGATGATAAGGACTGGATTTTTGGTGCCTAATGTTATACTATTTCATCAATTCTAAGATCAGATTAGAGGTAAATTGTGCACCTTGATCAGTGACTAGCTCTTTGGGTATACCATAGTGAGTTAAAATCTCTTCATATAGGAATTAAACAACTTTTTCATCATGGGCATGCTTCATAGCCTTAACTTCAACCCATTTTGTCATGTAGTTAGTGCACACCAGAATATAGGACTTCCTGTTAGATGGAGGATCAATTGAACCAATTAAGTCCATTCCCCATTTGTCGAATGGTGCTAATGCTATCTAAGGATTAAGAGGCATTTCATCTATTCTGGTTGGTTGTCCCATCCTTTGACACTGGTCACACTTCCTTGTATAGTTGACTACATCCTTATGAAGTGTAGGCCAATAATAACCAGTTGTCAGGATTTTGAAAGTTGTTCTTTTTGATGCAAGGTATCCTCCACATGGTTCATTATGACATGCATGTAGGATGTCATATGTCTCATCTTCTTTGACACATCTTGTCATAATTTGATCAAGTCCAATGTAAAACAAGAGATTATCTATGCAAGAGAAACAAAAATTTTTATCTCCAAGCAACTTCCTTTCCTTGTAAGAAAAATGTGCTGGTATTTTATTGGCTACAATGTAGTTAGCAATGTCTGCATACCATGGAGTTTGAACAACAATATGAAACAAATGCTGATCTAGAGATGCATCGACCAAAGTAGTGTTAGTATCATCATGATGGATTCTTGATTAATAATCAGCTACAACATTGGCTTTTCTAGGTTTATCAACAATAGTTATGTCAAATTCGTGCAACAATAGTAACCGTCTTGCTAACTTACCTATTATAGCAAGTTTATTCATAAGATATTTAATTGTTGCATGATTAGTATGAACAAATATGGAATAGTGAGTTATGTAATGCTGAAATTTGTTCAGAGCATAAACTACTACTAGCAATTCTTTTTCAGCCATAATGTAATTCAGCTTTGGACCATGAAGGCTCTTACTGATATAATAGATGGCACTTTCAAGATTTTGGGATTGCTATGCTAAGACTACACCTATGGCATAATCAAAGGCATTTGTAGATATGTGAAAAGGTAAATTCCAATCAGGGCCTTGTAAGAGTGAGCCTGTGGTCAGAAGTTTCTTAAGCTGCAGGAAGGCTTCATTACATTAAAATGTCCAATTAAATTCAGCTTCTTTTATGAGTAATTTATACAAAGGACTAGCTATTTTGCTGAAATCTTTTATGAAATGTCTGTAATATCTAGCATTACCTAGAAAGGGTCTTACATCTTTTGATTTTCTAGGTATGGGTAATGTTTGAATTACTTCTATCTATGTTGGATCCACTTGTATTCCTGCAACATATATGAAATGACCAAGTACAATGCCCTCCTGCATGAGCATGAAACACTTTTCACCATTAAGTGCCAAATTATGTTCTTGACATCTTACCAAAACCTTTTCAAGATTCACCATTGCTTCTTCAAAAGTGACTCCGAATGTTGTGAAGTCATCCATGTAGATTTCTATACAATCATGTGATATATCAGCAACATTGCATAGATCAAATGGTAAAACATAGTATGCAAAAGTACCCCATGGACATGTAAATGTGGTTTTATCTTGATCTTTAGGAGCAATACTGATTATGTTATAACCACTATACCCATCTAAAAAGGAGAAATACTTCTTTCCAGCTAGTGTGTCTAAAACTTGGTCTATGAATGGTAAAGGAGAGTGATCCTTTCTAGTAGCCTTTTTCAATTCTCTACAATCTACACAAATTCTCCATTTTCCTCCCTTTTGAGGTACTATAGCTAGGGGTGAAACCCATCTACTATCAGATATAGGATAAATAAAACTAGCATCAAGCAGTTTTTGCAATTCAATTTTAATTATTTCTTTAAGGCTTGGATTTATCCTTCTCTGGGGTTGATGGAGTGGTAGAAAGCCTTCATTGATGTATAGCCTATGAGTTCATAATGTAGAACTCAACCCCTTCATATCACTATAATCCCATGAAAAGGCCTTTACATACCTTTGAAGAAACTCTTTTAGTTGTTCCATCTATGTGGGTGTTAACCTAGGATTAACTTGGAGATTATGACCTTTAGTCAATTCAATAGTAGTAGTGGAGTCTATCATAGTGGCTTCAGAAATTGGACTTGCCTCTAATTCACAATTTAAAAGTGGATAAATTATTTTAGGTTCTTTGAATAAAGTACAATTCTTATCACATTCCTCATATGTGATCAATTCTAACATAGAACTTTCAGATACACCTTTTTCTACCACACAGGTGTTAGTAAGGATACTCTGAAGTATTGAATCTTCCTCTTGCAATTTTAGAAAAGATTGTCTATGCAACATCATGAGTTGTACTATAGAATATAACTCTTCTTCTTCATCTCCTAAATCTGGCCAAACAGATGTACTCAAATATGGTAATGGTTGGGCATGAGAATATAAATCAAATTGCTTTGTTACTTGGCCATTTGTTATAGTCATATTCCCTAATCTACAACTTATATTTGCATTGGCTGTGGCTAACCATGGTCTACCTAAGATGATAGGATAACTAGATAGATTAACTTTAGGGAACAAAATCATGAAGTCTGTAGGATACTCCAGAGAATCTAAGGTTACAACTATGTTTTCTATCATCCCATTAGGGGTGATAGTAGAACTATCTGTGAGCTGCAGAACTATTTTTGTAGCCCTTAGTCTTTCTATTTTCAATTTCTTCTTGGTATCTTTGGCTAAATTAATTTAATCATTTACCTAGACTCGACCAAACACTCGATTTGATAAATCTGGCCTGTTTTGACAAAATCGATCTCTAGGGAGCAAATGAAGAGATTTTTTTGAATTTCTTACATTTTTGGAAAGCTCTCTGATTTTTAGTAACGGTATGTTCTTTTCATTTCTATTTTTTGGATCCAAAATCATAGCAAACAAGTCCAATCTTGTTGACTAGGTCAAAATCAAAGAGTAAAAATGAGAGCATTTGTGATTAACTTGCACTTTCTTTGCATGCGCTTGGTTGGAAGATAAATTGGATTTTTGAGGCAACTAACCACTTTTTATTGAAGATTTTTATGTTATTTCACACTAACTTTTGGTGCTAACAAGTTGTGATTGCAGTTTTCCATCCTTGTGAAAAAAATTGAAACATTGCATAAAAAGAACGCATGTCAAAGCTTCAAATGCACAAGGGCTACTAACAATTGTTTGTAGGGCTGCCTAACGCATAAAAACTCAATTTTTCTTGTTCTTTACTTTTATATGTGTAGCATATACTATTTGTTTATTTTTAGGCACATTTAAACTTACAATTGAGATCTTTTGGTGATAGGAGAGTATGCTCTTCACCCTTGTGGTGAATCAGAAATCTTTACTTACCATTTGGTTTCAAAAGTAAGAGGCAACTTAATCTTCTTGGCATGTTTGGGAGAAAATGATTGGAATAGGAGAGTATGCTCTTCAACCTTGTGGTGAATCAGAAATCTTGACTTCTAAAAGTTGATCCACTCTTTGTGTAGTTTAGAATCCTTTAGAGGGCCTGCTCTCGGACAACCTAAGAGGAACGACCCAAGTGGGGACAAGCTGATTACCTGGCTCTTCCAAACCACTATAAACTCAAGGCTACCAAGGACACAAAACTTTGGTAGACGTAGTGTTTGTCTTTTCCTAGTGTGATTGCTTATGGGATTTTGACCATAGGGAGATGACTAGGCAAGAATGCTTAAGGTACTCTTGTGATCGTGAGATCGGTTACTCATGGCAAGGTGAGTTGTCCCATAATTGGGAGCAAGAGGAACACTATGAACGGAAGCCCAATTTAAAAACCCTAAGTTAGTAACTACCTTTTTTAGCCGCTCAACTTCCTGGTACAAAGATCGATCCTAGTGGACTACCCAGATCACCCCAAGATTTTACACTCACCATCTATGTTCCCTTGGTTATGCTTATGGCATTTCCTTAAAAAAGCAAATATCTCTTGTGGACAACCACTTGGTGTGAGTCAAAGAAGCATCAAGCGTGGGCCAAGTTGTTGAGTAATGAACCATGTCCATTAGGTAGATATTGCTTGATGTGTTCTCGAATGTGCTATACCAGTGAAAATCTTTTGAACATACACATGATGATAATTCTAGGGAATTATTTTGAGACGTCACATATTCTTGTATCATGCAAGGTTTCTTTGTCCCTTGCTTGATTGTTTGAAGAATACTCCATGTGTCACTATCTTGCTTGGAAAGAAATTGTTTTTGAACATCAAACTTGCTATGCTATCAACTATTGTCAAACTTTGTCAACCAAGTCAAAACATCAAATGCAAACATTTTCTTGTGTTGCTTGCTAAGGGGAGTCTCATCATTTGATTTTTCTTTTTTATGTCTCTAGTTCTTGAACATGCTTAAAGTGACTCTTTGGTCTTGGTGCTCTTGGTTTTTCTATCTTCATGGTCTATGCATGCTTGCTAGTTATCCTTTTGCTAAAATGGTTACCTTGATTTCTTGACTACACTCTTGGGTTGGGAAAGTTTTTCACTTATCACCTTGCTTGCTCTATCTATTTGGATATTTGGGCATCTCTCCTAGCTATTGAATTGAGTCATTCATGTCGTAAGTTTCTTTAATCTCTCTCTACTATCTTGGCAAGTGAACACTCTACCTCCTATAGTTTTAACATCAAGTTATCTTCTAAACTATTTTATGCTTGGCATTGCATCTAAAACTATGAGATCTAAACCTTGTGCTACCAAACTTCAACCAAATCTAGATGATCATGATATCCTCCATGTCACTAAAGAGTTTCAAGATCTATATGCACAATACAAAGAACTAGAAGAGACAAATGATCTTTCTTACCTTCATCTCTCTAAGTGCATGACAGAAATGAAGTTTAGACTTGAGAAAAGGTTAGAGGAGAAGATTACATTCTTAAATAATTGTCCCTTAAGACCTTTACATACACATGGTTCATCTTCTTCAAAATCTACATATTCTACTCAAAGACATCAAATGTCTTCATCTTCTAGATCTAAAGACCTCTTTAGAGAACAAGCAAGTGATACGTCCTTTGAGCCTATGCTAAAATTTCATGATGGACCTGTCTTTGACCAAGCTAATGAAAAAGACATGGATGTATACCATTCACTTGAGAAAAAACAAAAGGACTCTAGACATACTTTTAATAGAACTTTTTCTCCCTTGGAGGATTCTTATGATGACACATTGCAAAAAGTTCTTGGCAATAAGATCATCATGTTACCTAAGTACTTCAGATTGCATAGTACTTCAGATTGCATTGAGCTAAAACATAAGATCCAAGATCTTATTGATAATGAAATTATTGGAACCTCTAGTGACTCATGTGCCGAGGATACTTCTCTTGAGCAAGATTACGTTGATGAACCTATGTCTAGTAGTGGCTCCACTACATCTTCCACTTCTTCCAACACTCATGCATGTCCCAACACTTCAAATCTTTCCAACACGCCTCCATCAAATAAAGAACCTAATGCTTTCCACATAGACTACGTGTGTCCTCAAGGGCTACCTCTAAAAGAAACTCAAGCTAACCTTCACTTGGCTGCAAACCTTTTCCATGCTACTAATCCTAAACATCCTCAACCTTCATGCACTACTATGCCTAATCCAAGCACTACTCCATTCACTCTTCATTCTCCCTTGTCCATAGAAGTGGCTCCATGTCAAGAGGAATCTCAAAAAGAAAAAGCTATAAATGTCAAGAAAGATCAAGATCAAGCACCCTTTCATCTCCTTCAAAATGTCACTCCTCCATATCCTATGTCTTATCCACCTCCTAAGTATGATGAAGATACCACTTTCATTATCTCCCTTGAGCTTACTGAAAATTATGAGAAAATTTCTCTTCATATTCTATCCAAAGCTACTTGTCAAGATCAAAGCATCCCCTCATGTTATACTTCTCCACATCCACTTCAAAATTGTTCTCAAGCTTCAAGTGCTTCTATTGAAAATGTTGTTCCTCTCAAAGGTACTCATGATTATATTGATGGCTTTGACCATGTTGCTCACTCTAAAGATGTTGATATCCCTTCCCACTATCCCTTTGCATCTTCTAAATCTATCCTTGGTCCTTATCCATCAAAGCTAAAGCCTTCAAACCTTCCATACATATTGGGGCCTTATGTTCCTCCATCTCCTACATTCACTCCTAGCTCATTCCCTAGCTCTCCTATACTACCTCAATATCAACAAAGACACTCGTCCTTGATGACTTTTCACCCATATATACATCTAAACCAGTCATATCATCCTTATTCATCCACAAATCCCAAGTCCTTTGGAAGTGAGAATAAACATAAGAATCCATTGAAAAAGAAAGATCACTATGTCCCATCTAATCGATATGTGAATGCTAAGAAGGAGAAAGCACAAAATAGACTGCAAAGGTCCACTATTAAAAAAGCTAAATCAAAGAAAATATGGGTACCTAAACCCATTATTGAAGAAATGTGTTTTGAAATATCCAAAGGAAAATCTAAAGCTATATGGATTTCCAAGTCTCTTTTGAAAGACTTGAATATTGAAAATACTTCAAAGTTGACATTCGAGCTTCCAAAGGCTTCCATTCCATCTTCTTCCAAAAAGCTTACTAAAAATATTCCAAAGCCTTCCACTCCGCTTTTTCCCAAATCTTTTCTACCAACTCATACATCTAAATCTCAAGCTATTTCATCCACAATTCCTCCATCATTCCAATACCCTTCAAGGTGTGTGTCAATGTTGATCTTGTCCAATATTTTAGCTACCCTGATGAAATCCTCTAAAGCTTACACTTACTTTCTATACATGAACTATTATCCTCCATATACTCTTCCTACTACCATTTCTCTTTCATCACCCTATCAATATCTTTGAGCATACCTTTCTATGGTCTTGGCTTATCATGACTTATCTTTTCTATAGGAGCATTATCTACATTCAAACAACTTCAGCTCTTTCTAAAAATTCAAAAAAAAAAGACAGAAGAAAAAATAGAAAAAATGAAAAAAATAAAAATGCGCCTTAGTGAAAACCACATTTTGTGGCACCTTGGTAGCAAAAGTAAAGAGAAATAAATTTATCCTATGGTGAAAACTACTTCTTGTGACATCTTAGATAAGTACCATGATGAAAATCTGGCAAATAGGCATCATGTGTAATTCTTCCATCATCCATCTATCCCCTCTTCTCTCTTTGATCTTGACAATGTTGAGCTATCTTTGCATATTGGCTATCTTATCCACTAGATTTTCTATTGTGCTCTCCCATTCACTCATAGCCTCTATCTTGAGCTTTATTCTTATTGCTCTATCCCATTGCTATACTATCTAGTTGACCCCTTGATCTTGATCATAATAAATGAAACATTGTTCTCATAGGTCTCTTGACATGTCTACTCTTTTGGACTACATGCTTCATGCTATCTCACTTGTTGGCTTCACTGCTTATCCTACATGCTATCTTGCTCAATTCTTCCATTTCTTATCCAAAACACACTTCATATGACTATTTCACCTCTTTCCCTAGCTTGGGTACTCTTGAGGAGTCAGTCCTTGAGGATCACTTTCACTTGCTTCACATTCCTTTCTTATGCATCTTTTCTTATCTATCGTCTTGTTTCTCCATCGTCTCCTATACCTTGCTAGACATTGGGAGAAAATAATGTGATCTTGCTTGAGAACTAGTGATCTCTAAATTATTCTAAAAAATCCAAAAAATCATATATGATGCTGAAAAAATCCTAAAAACTAAAAAATGTCCTGAAAAGAAGATCTTCTTAGTGAAAACCTAGCAATAGGCACTTTGATGTATCACCAAAAAAATCAAAAAATACAAAAATACAAAAAAAATGAAAAAAGTCCTGAAAAAATCTGTCAAGAGGTGAAAACTTGGAAACAGGCACTACTTGAAACCCTCGCACCTATGTCTATCTGTCTCAATCATCCACTTCGCTACACATTTCCTAGCTTGGAATTGTTTCTTGTCCTCATCTCAGAGGCATAACTACTTAGCCTTTTTGAGGTATTCTTGTGCATTTGGGTTTCTTTGAAAACTCACAAAATAGTGTTTCTCAACACTACCCCCACCCACTTTGACATCAAGTGTTTCTCAACACTTTTCAGATAGTTTACCTACAGTCTCCGATGTCACGATATTTCTCACTATCAGAATCAAGTCTTGAAGAAATGGCCAAGTGACTTACACACATGCACTTTAAACACTTGAACGACTGAGCTATGCTGATCTTTATGTACTTTGTGTGCTGTCTATGATGATTTCTTTGCTATGTGTTCCCTCCCTAATAGTCTTTCAAGGATGTCATTGACTAGAAGATTGGGGGCATGGGGCATGTTTTCTTGATTTTTACATGTGGGTATACTTTGTTTGTCTATAGTGTTGTAAGCATTTATGCTTGTCCTATTCAACATTTTGACTTACAAATGTATCATCCTTGACTATTTTGCAAGATTGCACTCAGGGATTATCCTGGCGCTTATGCCTTGATACAGGTGTAATCTTGCTAAATTAAACTTAGGGAATCTAATCATGTAGTTATCTTCACTTACATGTCTCTGATGCTTAGATTGGATTTCCACATACCTATCTGATATCGATCATATTCATATCCTCATAGTTATACTAGTGATGGTTGTATGATCTCATGATGTCCCTAACAAATGCTCAATGATAAAATTAAGAGTCTAAATGTTATGCGCTTCTTGCTAGTAAACCACTTTGCATATTAGCTTGCATTTTAGGTTCATTTTCTAGCTTAGTCTTGCATTTTTACATATGGGGAGAGCTCTTTCTTCATCTTTTCATAGACATATCGGCTAACTCCTTTCATATATTTCTTTACTTTCTTCTTGTTCATGTCCTTTACCTTCTTAATCTTTCACTTCATCTCTTTTCTATCTTATCATCACATTATATAAAGTTTTGACCTCTTAAATAATTTCAACGTCCTAGATTCATTTTTGGGATCGAAACCTAAATTCGAGTTCATCTTGATGGTCAAAATTGTCTTTTAAAATCCTACTTTCTTCTGAGTAGTTAGCTGACCTTTTGAGGTCTAATCTCTGAATCATCGCTGGGGCATCTTCATTTCTTCATGTCTTCATCATTTTCATATTTCATATACTTCAATTCACTGTTTCATGTCTAAAATCACCTTTCTACTCGTTTCGACCTAATTTTTATGCTATATCCTTCAAGGTCAACTCTAGTCAAATTGGGGCATTTTATCAATTTTTTTATAGTCATTCGTGGGTTCTAATCATCTATCTGTCATCTTGGACATTTCTATATTCTAAATTTCTCTTGTCTAGCCAATTTTTGCATCCCCTTACCTCATTTCAATTTCGATCGCGGGTAAGTGCACCAAGTTGTGGTGCCAAAAGGGGGGTATAACTGAACACCTTTTTCCTGAAATCACTAATTTATGGACTTCAACAAGAATTTGGAGATAGTTACACTCAAAATTTTAAGATATGACAAAAACAAAAGTCATAGTCCTCTGATTCTAGTTTCGAAACTACTAATTTTTTTTCAAAATGGTTTAGTTTTAGGTCTTCAAAAAAGGGGCCCACAAAAAGTGGTACTGTTTATTCCAGAAAAACATAAAATAGTACAAAGTGTGGCCCCCTAAAATTTTAACTTTTTTTTTTGAAAATCTTTAATCACTCCGATCAAAAGTTACCTAACACTATGTAGTTTATCCCAAATTTTTTGGGTAATTTTATAATGTGTATTTTTTTTTTTGAATTTTTTAGTCAGACACATCACAAAAACAAGAAATATCTGTGTGCTCCCCCTAGAAATGATTGAAAACTAATCTAAAATCAAAACTTCTTTTTTTCAAAGTGTGTAGAATGGAGTCTAGTTTCCAAAAAACTAAGTTTTTGCAAAATTCGATGAAGGAGCTAAAATCTATAGCCCAATTAGTACATGTTGGTTTTCAACAAAAAATGGACATACATTCAAAAGAAATTATAGATGAAAGGCTTGAAATAGTTCAAATAAAAAACAAATTATATGGTTGTGTAGCTAACATAGAGACGTCCAATGTCATGTAACCTAATTTTATCTATGCTCAACCATGAGGAATCTGGAAGGAGAGCACACAAGAAAAATCGATCATTTTTTGTATGTTTCCAGCAAAACACGTATCATACCAGTTTATAGACTCCAAAGCTTTGGGTTGGATCCCCAAGACAAAGCCAAAGATTAGGCTTGGTAGAATGTAAAGCTTTAAATAGTGTGTGCGCCCTCTAGTGCATGCGCACTATAGTGCACACCCGCTATTTAAATCCTTTTACATTTACTTTTAAATAGCACGTACGCGCTTTGTAAATTTTTTTTTTTGAAAAGTGCACATGCGTTTTAATGCATACGCACTATAGCGCATACACGCTATGGCTTGGCACACCCAAGCCATAGTGCGTGTGCACTATAGTGTGTATGCACTATAGCACGTGCATGCTTTGCAAAACTAGAATGAGAAAAAAAGGTGTCATCTTTTTGGCACTACAACTTGGTGCACTTACCCTCCCGAGCGGGCAGAAATACTCTATCATTGATTGCTACAACTATCTATTTCTTAGGAGCATTTGTTCGATCTTCTCACTTGTTCTCGATGTATCTACTTTGCTAAGCGTTAGCATTCTTCTTGAATTATGACATCATCTTTTCCTAGTGTTCAGTACTACCACTATTAGGTTGTACATTTAGGACTTGCTATCTTTTTCTACATTTCGTTCTTCAAAATTAGATATCTATATCTATAACTACCTACTTGGCTTTCTATTTTCTTTGACATAATGTGTTCCCAGATCAATCACGCATTAGTCAAAGAGGGGCAAATGTAATCACCTAAAAATGGTCATCTAGACTATTAGCCCCCTTTTCAACATTTTGGCTAAATTAATATAATCATTTACCTAGACCAAATTGCTAATAATCAATTTATTTGATTATAACCTATAGTTTGACTATGCTATCCTAAGTTCATTATTTGATTAAAAGAACATGTCCCCTTTTAATGAAATAAAAGACCCCATTCTTCTAACCCACTTAAAGTGCACACATAAAGTCCTTTTTCTATTTTGCAATTAAAAGAAAAGGCTTTGTGACTTTTGTCTTATATGACAAGTCAACTTATATTCTATTGGTTGACTTGGGTGTGCACATGGATCACTCCTCTTTTCAAATTCCACCATTGATCATCCACTATCTTCATCTTGATCTCTACTGTCCATACAACTTTAAAAGGGAGAGAGGTTTCCCCCTCAAAAGATCAATCCATCTTTTGAATATTGTTATGTTGCAGGTTTTCTAATAGGTTTCTTTGGAGCTTTGTGGAGAACTTCTATTTCTTGTCTACATTGTCTCATACCATAGCATTTTAGCTTAGATTCATGTTGCATGTTAGTTTAGCTTCTATTTTGCAATAATCTATCTCACACAGCTTAATAATGGTTTTTTAATACTCTTATTCATGCTTAGAATAGCTGCATTTTGCATTATCATCTTAGCTTAGTTTCCATAATTGCATTGCATTCTTGAGGGATTCCTTGAAGATATTTGCACTCTTGCTCTTGTCTCAAAGAACCTCCCGTTGCATGGTTTACTAGCAAGAAGAGTATCTCTAAGGCTCATCTGAGAGCCTTCTTATTCTTGAAATATACTCTGTTGCACTCCATGGATAGGGAGCTCTAAGTTGGCATTCGAACATTCCAAACTCATGGAATCATTTAGATAGAATGGTTTAGAGTGTGGCACTTTCGAGTGTACAAGTTCTACCATTGGTTGAGATATAATTGACATGGTGACATTAGATGAGTCAACAGGTTTAGCAATTGAAGGTTTTGATGCTGCAGGAGAATCTAGTATTTCAGTTATAAGAGGTGGTTTAGGTGTTGATAAAGTTGTACAAGATCTCAAATGTATATCAACAATATTCAAGGTGTAAGTAGGATACTATTGACCATCAACACTATACATGGGTTGTTGTGGTTGTTCGCTATTTGGATTTGGCTGAAGTTGTGCTAGTAATTGTGTTTTTTTTTTAGGTCTAGGATTTGCAAGTGGTGGCATTAAAGTAGGTTGTTGAACTGGAGGGGGTAATTGCGGACTACTAGTATTTTGGTTAGGCCATTATTGATGACCCTTCCATTGGTTCGTAGACTGCCAATTCCCTTGGGGTGGTTGCCATTGGTTTTGTTGGTTTTGCCAGTGGTTCTATTAGTTCTATGGCCATTGGTTACTCTATTGATTGGGCTAGGATGGTTGGGAATTCGTAGGCCATTGGGATTGTTGTGGGTTATTTTGCCCAGCATTGTTCCAATTGGTTTGATTTTGTGGAGGACCTTGTAAATTAAAATTTTTCCATTGATTACCATATGAATTTGAAATATGCAAGAAGTCCTAAGGCATACCTTGATGTTGGGCCCATGGTCAACATTGAGTAACAAAGAATACTTTCTCATCATCTCCAGCTATCTTGATGTACTTGGTTGGAAGATGTTGGTTCTCCATGCTTGTGACCAGTTTACATTGGCAATCCGTCTTTTGCTTTCGGCAATGAGGATAATACTTAGCTAGTTGTAATTCAGCTTCTACTTGTTTCTTCTTTGTAGTCATTGTATCCAGATGTGTAGTAATATCATTGAAGATATCTTGTTTGAAATTTGACACTAGGTTAGATATCTCAAGCTTTGAAATTCCTTGAATGATTCCTTTAGTGATTGTGGAATGAGGTCCTCAGCCTTACTTCATGGTTGACCTTGAATAGTTTTGAAAAATCTCCTTGAGATCATCCTAGGAAGCTTGATATACATCACCGCCAGCCATCAGGTCCAATTCTTCTAGACAGTTGTCATTTACACCTCTCAGAAAGACTAGCTTTTGTGAATCTTTAGACAATGTATGCTGAGGGTTCTTTTGCAATGTGTATAAGAAACATGAAACATAGTCTTCCAATGTTTCTTCCTCTTTCCATGATATCCTAAAGATATCATCCCTTCTTGAACCAGATGCTTTGCAATATTCTTTATATTTATCTAGAAATAGAGCTTGCATTTCATCCCAACTTCCTACTGCATTAGCTCCTAAGCCCATGAACCATCATAAAGATGATTCTTTCAATGTTGCTGGAGACAACTTAAGCTTATGGGAATCAATGTTGTAGTCAAAAATACGACAAAGGATATCGAATTCAAATAAGAAAGTATTAGGGTCTTTAGTTACAAGGCCATAGAACTTTGGAAGAGCAGTGGGAGGTATGTTCTGAAGATTAGCATTGGTTACAAGACTTGGAAGAGGAAATGGAAAAGTAGGTTGTGCCATGACTAGAGGTATCAGATTATGAGGTTGCTGTTGAAAAGGGACATTGAATACTAGATCATTAATAACTAGTGGATTTAGAGTAGTGTTATCAAGAAAACTAGCCAATACTTTAGTGAAGGGTTGAAGACTAGATATATCTATTGACTCAGTTCTTGATACTGTAGGAAAAATAGGGCTTGCATCTTCAAAAGGTAACTCAACTTCTTCTTCTTCAACTTCTTTGTTCAAATTAACAGATCCTCATGGAAGAAATCTGTCATATTCATCTCATTGTCTTCCTCTTTGATGCATGCAATTAAATTTTTCACACTGGTGAAAGGAACTTCAAACTTAGAGATTTCTAAAAAGAATTTATCTAGGAACTATGACTCAAAAATGCTCCTAGCTTGACACTATCCTTGACAATGGTGCCAAAAATAACCCGCCTCACAATAGGTGTATCATAGTCATGCACTAGGCCTTGCTTAGGAATAATATATTCAAACTAAGGACTGTTTCTCCCACTATGAGGTGCATTTAATCTTATCAACCCAAGGAAGTATACTTGAAATGGTTGACATAGTATGTGCACTAGGTCTCTTAATGAGTCACTAAGCTTATGCTGCAAGAAAGTAAAAATGCAAGGAAAAGAACTTATGCTATTGCTGTAGGAAACTAACACAATTACCTCGATGAATATTGGAACTACAATAAAAAGATAACAAATATTCCAACTTGGCTCATCCACTAAAAACATTCTCACATATGTTGTACAAACATTCACAAAGTGTGATGCTATATGAAGGAACTCACAACTTCTAACTAAGATGCTATGAATGCTTGGAAATTAATTTATTCTATCTTAATCTAATCCACCTTCCAAGTGGGCCCCCTTGGTTGGCTTCTCTAAACTACTAACACAATATGAAAGCCAAAAACTATTTTATTCAGTTTAGAAATTCATTACATAACACAGAACTATAAAAGTTAATAGTCTGTTCTCAGAAAATATTTCTTCTAACTAGTTCTAAAAACTTAACACACTTGGGTCGATTCCTATATATATAGGAAATCACCATTATTCCATTAGAAAAGTAAATGACCTAGCTTATAACCGTCAAGAGAGAGAAAATAGGAAGATAACAACTGAAGGCGAGAAGAAGGAATAATGACTTAAGGCAAGAATAATAAAGTCTGAATATCCACTCACCATAGAGTAAATGGAAAGAAGGTAATAAGTCTTCATAGCTTCTCCTTACTTGCTCTCGTGTCTTCTAGAACCGTTACAACTTCCTCCATCATGGTTGCTCCTCTGCGTTCTCTTCTCCTTGAATTTTGTTGATGCTTAGCTTTTGAATTCCTCCAATCATCTTTCAGTCTTCATAAAAAAGTTATTTATAACATAAAACATGTTTGCAAATAAACATTTATCAAATTAAACTCAAATATAAGAAAAACCATTTTGATAACTATATTAAATACTGCATATATATAATATTAGCAAAAGATGGCATAGTTTCTACACCATAGGTTTATCATAGGTCCACAAATGTTTTAATATAGTATCAAAAAAGTACTTTAAATATCATAAAATAAAGGCAAATTTTGGTCTCATCAAACTTTACAATTCATAATATTCTTGATGACTTTATTTAGCAGAGTAATATTAAGAAAATGGGTTTCTCTCACATTAAGACCTCCCTCTGGCTACTTATTGAAACAAAAACTCTAATTCTTTTCCCCGCCTTCACTACTTAGTCACTTACATATAGAAGTTTATGGTCAATTCCATTCTTCTTGAGAGATCTTTGGGGGAGAAGAGTATTTCCCAATAAATAAGAAATAGATCATTTTTATTTATCTATTCTCAAAAGATATTTGGTGTAATAATTATTTTATTGCAAGGCATATGATAACTATTCAAAAATAAAGGTTTCTCTTGGTTGCATTCTTGCTCCCTTCATCCCTTGCCCCTCACCTTGACCTATCCTATCCCCTCAATGCTCCCCCTAGTTGTGTGCTATGTCTCTCCTGCTAGGTCATGGGGTTTCCCTAATTCCCCTCTTATCTGTTTGTGACTGGTTTACTCATTTAAGGGTTCTACCAAGCCTTCAACCTTTGTCCTAGCTATGGCTAGAAGCACCCCTTGAACAAATCTTCCTGGATGGAGCTCTTTCATAGACAACGCTTCGTAGTAGGCCAATTCTTTCTTTATAGATCAATCATTTATCAACTCAGAAAAATAGTCAACAATTTCTTGGACAATAAAACACATTCTTAAGATTATCGCCCTCCTAATTGGATTATTTTTCTTCTCCTTTGAAGTTCAAGAGGATTTTATTTTTGTTCTCATAAATGGGTCTTGGTATATAGGATATAACAAAAGGAACATCTGCAATGTTTGCAAGTAGAAACCTAAACTTGACCCAACTATTTGATTTGGGAGTTTATGCACTCATGTGGGCTAAGATCCCACAACTCCAGCTAGAGTTCTAGAATATTAAGGTTTTTAGAATTATTGCTAAAACTTTTGGTTCATTATTTTCAATTGATAAAGTCGCAAAGAAAAAACATTTCTTTTTGTTTTCTAGAATCTGTGTCAGTGATTTTGTGAACAATATTCTTCCTACATCCATAACATTACACTCAAAATTGGGCTCTTACGTTCAACCATTTGTTTTTGAAAAAGTATATTTGTTCTATCTAAATTCTACATGTTTTGGCCACATTGACCTTTTTTTCCTTTTTCTCCCTCTAGGTCTATGGGGAGACCAGAAGGAATATTTGACAATACAGATTGATCCTAAGAATCCCCCTTTTTCCTTTGAACATTCTCACCCAGAGTGTAGCCCTAGTCCCTCCTTTGGTTAAGGAAGTTTCTAATGTTATTTTGCCTCCTCTTTCAGTTTAGTAGCAACACCCCTTTTCAAAAAAATATTATGGATGACTTAGTGAGTTCTCTCCTCCCTTCCTCCTTGCCTTCTTCTAGGTTAGGGGACTCCTTACCCCCCTTGGAATCTTTTGGCTTTGAACACCTTAGATGAAGAAACACATGCTGAAGTGCACTCTTTAGGATCTCAAGGTGGATATTTTTCTTATACGAGAAACTAAAATAAATATAGAAAGTATGGACAAGTCTGTGAAGTTTATCAAGCCTAGTGCTTCCTAGATTTCTTGAGATTCTCAAGGCACATTGGGTGCCCTAGCTATCATCTAGAATGTGAATAAGTTGTCAAGTACTCTTCTAAATTCCTATAACTCTAATATTACTACTTTCTACGATCTATGCTCTGGGTGGTTGTGGAATATTTCCAATATATGCCTTGATTAATAGACGTCAAAGGAAACTTCTTTGGGTCTCCCTTTCAAATCTTATAAATAGTGGTAGTTCTAAATGGATGGTTTTTGGTGACTAAAACTTCCCCCTCCATCCTTCTAAGAAGGTTGGGAGTGTTGAAGACTTCTCTAAGAACATGGTGGAGCTAGGGGAGTTTTTCCTTGATTCTCATCTTATTCACCTTGATCTAAAGAGGGACTATTTCACATAATCTAATAGGATAAAATCTTCTAGCATTATCTAGGTTAGGCTTAAAAAGGATTCTCTCTCTTCTAACTATACTAATATGGATGGTTTTTTTCTGGAAGGTAAACCCCATACTAGATCAAACCATAACACTCTCCTCTTAGAGTGAAAAGTATGTAAAAACGTTGAAAGCACCTTTATATTTTAAAATATGTGGTTCTCTAATCAAAATCTTAGGGACCTGATTTATTCTTGGTGGGATAAGCCTTCTAAGTCCTCCCTGATGATTAACATTGAGATGAAGCTAAGGGAGGTGAGGGATAAAGCAAGAATGTGGAAAATGGGTCATAGAGGAAAAGTTGGCAGAGGTTTGTCTGTTACAAGAAAAAAACCATGTTGACAGAGCCATACACGTACATAAACAATCCCTTATAGACAACCAATGGATCATTCTCTCTTTTCAGGAGGAGACCTTTTCCAAACATACATCTTGCATTCAATGGCTAAAGGAAGGAGTAAAAAATACTAGGTTCTTTTCAGCGAATTAATTTGAAGCATAGAAGCACAAATTGTATAAGTTCTCTTGTTTGTTCTAATGGGGTGGTGACCATGGAAGAGGAAGATACCAACATTGATACTAGCAATTTCTTCATTTAGAATGAAGCTCATGACTATGGAATGGAAGAACCTAACAACCTCCTTGAGTGTATCCCCTATCTCTAATGGATGAAGACAAAGAAAGCATGACTTCCTAGGTCAAAAGAGAAGAAGTTAAAGATTATAATTTCTCCTTCTAAACATTCAAATCTTTGGGTCCTGATGGGTTTCGTAATGCCTTTTGAAGATTACTAGGAGATTATAGGGGAATACATTTTTTTAAGGTTGTATGCTAGTTCTTTAGAAAATGCATTATGGTGGATATAACTAACTAGACTTACACAACCCTTATCTGTAAAATGAAAAACCGTACCTTTACAAATGATTATAGACTCATGAGCCTATTTATCACCATCTGTAAAATAATTGCTAAAGTCATCATGAATAGAGTAAAACTTATCTTGACTAAACTAGTTTCCAAGAACTAGAAAAGTTTTGGTAGAGGGAGAAATATTATGGATTTTATTATTACTAACCATGAACTTATTCACTCTATAAATGCTAATTATAATGCTACCATAGCACTTAAACTTGAAATATCCAAAGCTTATGATTGATTTAAATGGTCCTTCCTTGATAAGGTTATCGTTAGATTTGGGGTTAATGGAAAATTTCATAAAATGAGCATAACCTATGTGACATCTATGGAATATTTTGTCCTTGTTAATGCTAAGCCCATTAGAGTTTTTTCTCTTGGAAAGGGTCTAAGAATTTGAGATGCTTAATAGATGGACTTGTGTATGGGGAGTACACATGTAGCTTGTGAGCCATTTGATGAAGTGCCTCTTGTAATATACCAAAACATGGCAGTGTGATTACATTTGCAGCAATAAAGAGAAAATAACTATGAATATTTGTAAAGAACATCCACAAGGAAATGGATTCACATCTATCAATTATTAGTTGACCATAAAATATGGTGTTATGAATTCCATTAGATTACCCACACCAAAGGAGATGATGATATGTAGAATAATAGCAACGATGGATCATTTAGAGAAATAGAACCTCAAATACATTCCTCAAGATATGAATTGCATAGAACAAAATTACTACTCATGAGAACTAAGTATCACTAAATAGATGCTATCACACCACAATCTTATTGGAATGAGTAAGAATTTTACATTGTGGGAAGGAATAGTAACCAATGTTTCATTCCCATTATTTGATAAATGTTTATATGTTGATAAATGTTTCTAATTGAGGCATGTGGACCTTAATTAGAATAACTTGTATCAAGAACATTAGAATGCAGATAAGTATTTATTATCTTTGAGTATTATATTTACTTGCTTATTACAAAATCTCTCTTATTTAAACATACTATAAGAGGTAATTTCCTTGATCTTTTCTTTTATGTTTCAGGATGTTCTTGCAGGAAAAGAAGAATGGTACATTAGGCATATTGTGTAGACTAATTCTTATGAAAACCCACTATTTTGAAGCTAGGGTTATCCTTGTTCTTCGGGCCAGATTATGCCAGACACATTGATAACCTTCATGGGTCTTTGGGTGATTATCGGACACCATAAAATTCCATTATGTTTTTTGTTTTTCTTCTTTCTTTCTCTCTCTTAGTTTAAAACATAATGATGATTACACCCTATTGTGTAAGTTAAACTTATTTCAATTTCCATTTGCTTAAGAGAGAGTATTGAGGATTCTAGCCTCTTAGTGTATTGAAGTAAATTCCATATGTTAATTTACATATGTGTGTTGATGAATTCATATTAATATGCCATTTTAGGGATATCATAGTGAGATGATATCTCCTTATACTCAAGAACATAGTATGTTATATATCAATCTTCCCCAATAAAGAGGGAATGTTGAGATAGCTTCAATTGTATCTAAGTCATAACTATGGTAGAAAACAATTGATATACATATCATTGTTAGAATTAGATATTGTTGGCATGTTTGTTTTGACACATTTCGTGAAGCGATGTCTAATATAAAAAGATCTCACCTATGATATAGACTTCTTGTTGAGACTTATATTATCAAAGGATAATGTATCTAGTGTGATAAATATATATTGAGGTCTTTAATATCATATTCTAAGATTATCGTGATAATATATTCTCTAACAATCCTCCTGAACTAAGAGGGAGTGTTTAATTGTAGCTTCTGTCGGATTGAACTGTCCTAGAATTAATCCTTCTATGATTATTGGCAATCATTAAAACTACAATCTTTATATTCTCCTGTAGACTCCACTTCATCAGATCCATTATAACTACCGTTTCCTGTGTCATCAGTCCGGAATGGTCTTGGAGATATTTGATCTTCGTCTAATATCTTCATAATATCCCACACCATCTCTTCGTTTATCTCTTCAAGATCCCAACTCAGCTCCTCATTATCCATCTTACTCGTGATTTGACACACATTTATATCCTTGCGAAGCCTCTTTGTTGCGCTGGATTCTGCTTCTTCATAGAACCTCCCGCTTTCATCGCTCTCTTCCACCCTCTGACGTTTTAATGCAGCGTGCTTTTCCATTGAAATCAAAGAAAACTAATACAATGTATTCTGCTCTGGGCTGTAATGAAACGGAGTAGCAGACCGGTGGAGTTTATGATTAAAATCAGGTGGAGAAATGACAAAACGATGGAAAAACTTCGTGGGCAAAATACAAAAAATGTGTTTGGGCTTCTTGGTCTAATGAGTCAAAAGAGTTGTAAAGAATGACCTGAGATAACAATGGACTTTGGCAAAGGAGATCCGATTGCGTGTCGGCATATGGTGGAAGATAGATGTCAACAATGCAATTCCATTGTCATCATGGGTGAACGCCGATTTTTGTGTGTCCTCCAGCGTAGACATTAATGTGAGAAGGGCCGCAATAAATCAATCATTTTTCGGGGTGTTAGCTGGTAATGCTCTTTTTCAAACAATACGCTACATCAAATTTCATGTCCTTAGCGCGTAGCCTTAATTGCTCCACCAGATATATAATATGCATTTGGTTTCCAGCAATATCATTGTCCGTTAGCCTAAATGTGAGTTCTTTTTCTGAGATTATTAGTAAATATCTGATGTTTTCAACGTTTTATCCATAGCGGAAACAAATTCCAGGAGCATTAGATTACATAGTCTATGACGCTTTTTATTAATAGATTTTCTGTTGTGTAACCTGTTTCTCACTGTCCAAATGAGACTGAAACTATAAGAATAACTAGAATAACTTCATTGGATTGTTTTCTATGGATAAAATAATAAAGGGAAGATTTTCTTATGCTTGGATAGACTCCTCTTTGTCTATTGTTATTGTTTGATAATGGATTTTCTATCAGTTTTACATATATATAAATGTTATTCAGTTGACTTTTTCCAGCAAAGATGTTTTTAAATGATAATTAAAGAATTTAAATATATCATAAAAATTTGTTTAATGATATATTGTTCTTTTATTTGTATTATTTTGTATTATTGTATTATTATTTTATATATTATTTAGTTTAAATTTTTAAGAATTAGATTTATTAAAGTTGACAACATACATGATTCTTTTAGTAAAAAATCATCATTAGAAAAAATGTAAGATAAAGAAAATATAGATGAACAATATTTACAATTCAATGTGGTTCATATTCCTTGATTAATAGAGCCAAATTATGTATCACGTCATATATAATTTTAATATTGGTAAAATAATACAATTATAGATAGAAAATATAATTGTTAATAGAATGAATCTACAAAGGTCAATTCTCCTTGATACGAGTCTTATACTATTATGTACTTAGCTAATGGGGAAAAAATCCTTGTTTTCTCATTACAAACACATAGATGTAGATAGTAGAACTAGATTTTCCAAAAAAAAGCATATTTCTCAAGTCAAACTATTCAAAAAAAAAGTATTATTTAACATAAATCTAGTATTTGAAAAAAAAGAAGCTATAAATGATGTTTTAATGGTCACATTTAAAATTCCTTGTAAGTAAACTTTTGCATTTACTCTTATTATAATTTAAGTAGGAAACACAAAATTTTAAACCATGCCATTTTATAATATCACTACATTTTGACTCTATCTTTATATTTAAGTGTTATTAATTCTTCAATTACATATCATATGGCCATAAACAAAAGATAGATTCTTGTACTAATTATTCCTATACAAGGATTGCTGTAGAATTTTGACAATTAGATTAGCATAAGTTTTTGTCATCCTTGCATCTTCTAACCACGTGATATCATTAGAAACAAGGAATAAATAAAATTACTTTTGTTAAAATTTTAGGTCTTGCATTTTCTTCAAAATTCTCAAGAACAAAATAAGAAAATTATGATTCACATCACATTCTATATGATTTTAATATTGGAAACAAAATACAATTATGGATAGAAAAGATGAAAGAGAAAAAGAAAACCATAAACATTCTAAGTTTGATAGACAAAAACATTTGTACAATTCATTTGATATATTTGGGTGATGATAAATTGATTGTGATTGGCTACATAATGTCACTATTTTTCTTTAAAAACTAGCAAACCCTCTTTACAGGAATGTAACTTTCCATAAGTTAAACATCTAATTTGTTTTATTAATCTAAAACTAACCTAAAACTAGCTAGATTTATTTAATATTCCAATATTCTCCCCTTAGTACATTATTCTAAAAAAAAGTGGAAGTTGCAAGGGTTTCAGCCCAATCCTTTGGAGACATTAAGGAGTCTTCATGTCCCTCTCAAGAAATATTGAATTAGTGGCATTAGTGGCTCTTTTGACCTCAAAACCTAAAGCTCTCCTCATAAAAAGATTGATCCAACCTCCCATGCATAATGAGAAACATTCTCTCTAAAATTATATAGATTCTTTGAGTGTGTCTATAGCCTCCTCTAGTGTTTCACATGAGACACCTTTGCTTTGAATGTCCAGATCTCCTTTGAGTGTATCTAATGCCTCTTGAAGTACTATAGAAATAATAATGATTGATATGTCTTCACATGAGACATATTTCTTGTAAAATTTGACATCTCCTCTAAGTGTGTCTAATGCCTAGTGGTTTTGATCCAAATTGGGTCTAAAAATTTGGGCCATGTGAAATTTTCTAATGAAAATTCATGCCTAGGGTTTCAATTTCTATTCTCTAAAGTCTCTAAAATTTTTCTAAGTTCATTCTTTGTAATAAATAAAGGACGAACCCTTTATGTGCTATATCCCAATGCTATATCCCAATGTTACCTTTTTCATCAATGGGGCCATGAGCATTGATTTTTAGTAAATTGTGCCTCCTCCCACCTCCCTACAACAAATATTTTATTTACCTAAGTTAATTTATCATTTTTTATGGCCATTTTTAAATCTTTTTAAGTCCATTGATTGGTTGGTGGGTTGCCACTCTATTGTACACAAGTTAGATTTTTCATGTTTCCATGAAAACTCCAAGTGACATCACTTTTTCTTTTGAAAATGTGAAATGTTGCCACCTAGTGTTGGTTGGGCCCATTGTGTAAAGGCATCAAATACGCTTGGCCCTTACTATATAATGCTATTGTTTCCATGCTAGTTTATAGCTAAATGCAAGGTAAGAGATTGTATGTAAGCTTTAGGGCCCATTGGCTTGCTCGAATACAACTAGAATAGTCATTGGAAATTAGAATATTTGGTTGTATTCTTCCTTTGGTGTGTGGAATGGAAATGAGGAATAGGAATACATATTCCCATTTTAGCCCAAAAATGAGCATAAGACCATTCCCAAAAATACCTATTATTAGAATGGAGAATATGAATCAGGAGGGTTTCCACCTACAAATCACTCTCTTTTGTATTACTTCACCCAAAGTTATATAAAAAAATATTAACTTGGGAGCAATGAAATTATCATTGAGCTATCGGATCAGCCACTCCTGGATGCCCAATGGGTCTTTGTGGCGATACTCTATTCAATTTTGCAAATTGATGAATTCCATGTGAGTCTTGGAGAGAAATTTGACGAGCTACTAGATGAAAATGCAGAGAGGGTAGCCTTGAATGACATGATGGAAAACATGTATTACATAGTCGATTTTGATGTAAACAAGTGTCATGCATCTACAAAGTTTGTGATACACTGAGAAACTTTGTCATTGCACTGAAGGGCAAATGAACAAGGGGAGTCCCATGCCACCAATGGTCGAGTCGTGAGTTCCTGATCACATTATCTGCCTCACCTTTGCCTTGCTCAGAGTCAAACTCAACATCGATTTCTTGTAATTACTAGCATGGAAGTCCGAGTCAAGGAATTCAATGTCCAATTTTTGTTGCAACTCTTTCAACTTTCTAAATTAAAATTTAGGTGAACCAAACATGACTTCTCATTTTTCATTCCCATTCCCCAATCCCATTTTCCATTCTAATTTTCTATTCCTATGCTTATCAAAAATATGCCTTTATATCCAATGCAAATTAATATGACACATCATTCTTATTGTGGGTGTGCATGGGAGAAGTTAATTCAAGAATGATCTTATGAAGAAAATGTAAACCTTTTAAGATGACATGCATAACAAATAATTTTACTCTTCTCTAATAAATAATCTAGGAATGTCTTCAACAAAGTATATGGCACAACACACTAATAGACCTATGAGTATTAAAAACATTTTGTAAGGATTAGCTAGAATTTTAATGTAGAATTATAGTAATATTTTTATCAAGAAAAAAAAAAGAAAAAAAAATGATATGCATAATATTTATCTTTTCTTGAGGATATTAGAATGTGAATTACATGAAAAAAATATGATTTAAGGACCTCATCGATTGATGTAGTGGTGTCACCTAATGTAGCATTCACTAGAATGCTATTAACTTCTTCTCCACTATTTCTTCTTGGTATCACATATTAAGAATTTTGTCGCTTTCTTCTCTTCTTTTAATAGATTTTAATATTGATAAGAAGACTAGTTATTGTCTTTAATGATAAAAATAAGCAATAAATTGAAGCCTTTAGAAAAAGGTTAGCTTTTCTTCAATGCACTATTTGATTTTTTAAACTAAGTTAAGCTTATCCTTTGTTTCAATGTGTTTTGTCAAATAACTTGGAACAATGGTTATGACTTCACATATCTTTGAAAAGAATCTCTTTAATTATCTTTATTAAAAGTTAATTTTTTTAATACCAGTCGATACAAAAAATTGTCTACCTAATTTTGACACTGTAGTGACTCCACTTTGTATTGTTATATTGTGGTGGTACTATTGTATTAGACACTCCAATTTTGTATCAGTAGTATGGATGAAAGACACTCCAAGTTTGTATTAGATCAATGAATTCATTAGAGAAATGGGTGAAAATTTTGATAGTATTATGGATAATTACTTTGTAGATTTCAAGGAGAAGATGAACAATAGGTTTAGGATTCCTCCCAAGCTAGTTGAAGATTATAAAGATGATGTATGTTTTATGGTTGATTGTGATAGAGTATATATCCAAGCAGGCAGGCCTAGAATTGCATGGTTAAAACCTCTTCCATATGAGGTTAACATTGATGAAACAAAAGATATTATTGAAGCCCTGGTGAATGAGCTAGTAGATCCAAAGCTACCTTTCTTTGGACCATATGATGAGGCAAAGGCTAGAATTGAGCTTGAAATCAAGCTCCCCAAGGCTATAAGCAAAGGCAAGAGGAAGGTAGCCAAGTTGAAAACTACAAGTTCCCCTCTCGTGCTTACCAAGGGTAAAGGTGAAGATATTGAGGAATTTGAAGAAGAAGAAGAGTAGGAATCTAAGAAGGAGGCAAAGCCTATTAAAAAGAAGGGCAAGGTAATTATTACCAAGCCACACAAAGCCTCCACAACTGTATTTACAAGGAGACCAAAGAAGAAAGATGGCAGTGAAGTTGTGTTTAGTAAGCCCCCACTCACCTTTCAAGAAATGTTAAAAAAAATGGAAGAAGGTGCAGGCATCACAAACTTCAAGGCATTAGAGTTTGAAACTAGAATAAATGCTGAGAAGATGCAAATTGAGGAGCTAGTACTCAATAAGATGGGAAAATGGAAATATTCCCTTGATTAGATTGCCCATCAAATTTCAAATGAATTATTGGCAAGATTGTAACCAAGGTTGGAATTAGCTATATAGACAGCAAAAGATGTTTATGAGCAATCTTTGAGAAAGTTACTATCTAATCTTATAGATATAGAAGTTAAAGCAATAATGAAAAATAATGAAGGTAAAATGATGATTAGATTTCATACATGTTTGATTTTAATCAAAGACATTGAGCATGTGGTTAGAGATGCTTCAAACATATGGAAAAACATATATCATTTGCACAAGCCTGGTGAAGATCCAGTAGAAATCAAGGGTGATGATGGTGACAGTGATAATGATGAAGAAGATAACACTCCATGTGTCACTTTTGATGTTAAGGACTATCAGGCATTAAAGAATTATGATGAAGATAAAGAGGAAGAAATTGATGAGGAAGACAAGTAAGGAGATGAAGAGAATGATACAATGAGAATAGAAGCACAAGTTATAGCCCCCTTCCTCATTCTCCAACAAAGACTGCTACATCATCTGGGTTGGAGATGGCTTTAGAAAATGTGACTGCAACTACAATAGACACATCATTTGTTCAGTCACTATTTGCTACCTCTTAGCTCTAGGTATCAATAATGGAAGTGTCTACCACTTTATCTATAGAGTTGTAACCCTCCTCTTCATCAGCTCATGAGTCAACTACATTAGCAGTATGTGAAGCATTCAGTTCTACAGTTGTTTCAACTTCATCTGCAACATGTATAGTAAGTTCATCATCATGTTCTATAGTTTTGACTACTTCAGGTTTGTTAGCACAAAATTTTGTTCCAGTAAGTTCTTCTATTGTAAGTACTCCAGTTTGTGCTCCACCTATTATTACTTCAATTTTGGATAGCACATCAGTTTTGGATTCTTTTAGCATACCTACAAGCATCTCTTCAGTTGGTCCTATTCAAGTTTTCACTGCAAGCCCAACTATCTCTACAATTGTCTCTATTTCTAAGTCCAAGGCAGTAATGTCAAAAGTAGAACTAAGAGCACCTCTAAAACTTTTTCTTACTAGTAAAGAAATTAATGATGATATTGATCTGGACAAAGAAATTGTGATTCCCAAGTTGGATTTGGATATTGCTACACTTGAAGAAATGAGACTGGTCAATCAACTTTTGGAACAGAAGGCAAAGCAAAAATAGTTAAGAGCAGAAAGAGATAGACAGTTTAGAATAAATTGAAAATGCAAAGAATAGAATAACAGAGGCTATAGGTGTTGATGTGGACTCATCTCGACACTTTTTGTTACAATTAGAAGAAGCAGTCAATAAGTTCAATGAGCATACATCTAATCAAGAGAAGTTAATATAAAAGGTAGAGAAAAAGTTTGATAATAAAGTGCTTGAGCGCATTGCCATAAACCGGGTTGAACTATCCTTAATTTTGAGTAATCTTGAATATTCTTTCACTAATGTAACATCTCTTTTTCGAAAACTTTGTGATGTTACCAAGTATACCAAGGAGATAAAGTAGAAATTGAATAAGATTGATATAGATGTGAAGGCCAATGCTCAAAGGTTGTAGCTTGACTCCAGTTCAAGCTCAACACATCACATTAAGGTCAGATTTTTGTCAGATATGCAGGAATAATTGCTAAGAGAGGAAGCCAGGATCAGGTCCACATTGATAGATATATAAAACTTGATCCTTCCAATCATGGACACAATGCAAAAATATATTGCATATTCAAAAAAACTGGTCCAGGATAACAATTTTTCTATTGCAGACCATATGATTGAACTTTTAGCAAAAGTTCAAGTGGCACTCTCCACCTGCAAAATTTTGCAAGACAACTAGAATAAGACATTAGCTCTTATTCTCAAGGTACATTCCAAGTTTCTCTCACATTTTGATGTCTCTATTTGAATATATTGTTACTAAGCCCATCACTCACTCTATACGGTTACTAAGCCCATCACTCTATCTATAGTTTATACTGAGCATTCAATGGTTGACAAGTAAGTTTATCAGTTAAGCAATTCATACCGAGCATCCCAGAAGCTACCAAGTGAATATAGATAGTGAGTAGTTCAACAGTTAAACTTGGATTACCATCAACACCAATTTCATATTCATAATCAACAACCAAAAAAAGCTAAATCACCATACTAAATCTACTTAGTTTTAAATAGATAACAGACAATCCTAACAACCTCCTCTTTTCTAATCTCAAAGCTGATAATAGGGTAGCCCAACAGAGACTTTAATCTAAGCATTGATATGTAATGAAAATCTGAAGCCATTACCAAACCCTAACCTAAAGGAGAAGAACCCTAAACTAAGTCTTTAGCCAGAGTATCATAGGTTATCCATCAAGCAGGGGAGGAAAGGGACTATAGATGAAGCTGTCTCACATCCTCTAGTTGAGTATAGAGCTTAATAAATCTACTAGACACCATCTAGCACCACAAAATTGAATGTTCACAATATAATACAAATCTTAAGCTTTCTCATAAATTGCCCTAGATGCAGAGCATCACGAATTCGAGACAATATATTGAAATGTTCTAAAATCCTAACTCCAGTAGATGATTATTAAAGAAAGCATGCCAATAAAGCCTTAGACCAACTAAGAATTATGATTAGATTATGTAGCCCGTGATCAAATTTTAAAACAAATTAGACATAAATGAGAATTATGCATTAGTGTTTGAAAAGTCTTAAAAAGAATCTAGACAACTTTAAACCCGATGGAATCCATGATAAAGTCTTAACAAGAAAACAATAGTATTAAACATTATCTTATATTCAGCAAAGTATCTATACATGATTATAGAAGTGGGTATTACTACAATAATTTATCATATAGAACTACATACAAAAACTGATAGCATACATTATAATTCATATGTATAAGCTAGTGCCACTCATATAATATCTGTGGATCAGACTATATACCACCTAGACTATACATAATTCATTATCTATCATCTTATAGACTAAACCCTAACATAACTCGAGAAAAATCCCAAAAGGATGACAAAGGCCACACCTTACTTCTAGACCACCATGATAACTTCAGGTATGTCGTTAGGGCTCTCAACATGATAGTTTAGAGGGAATTCGAAACTAGTCTTAGCCTTGTTGGACTTTTTCGAGTTTTGCGTGCAAAACTCTAGGGCATCAAGATTGTCAAAGTTCACACCCAGTTGAATGTAGGCCTTGGACATAGTAAGGTAATTCAGTAACCATTCCCTACTATCATCAACTAAGATGCCTCTCCAAAAAAGTAGAAAATGGAGGCTTGCCTCCATTTTGGGCCATTAATCAAAAAATGCCAAGCTCTCCTGAATTACCAGTGATGGATGTCAGAAGGTTGTTTCCAATTCAAGGGCTCCCAGAGGAAATTTCATATACTTCTCTAGTAAAGGAATTCAAAATTTTTTGTTAATACTTTTTACAACTTTCTCCAATCCCTTCTCCAAGTTGGGACAAAAATATCCAGGAAAATTATGATAACGACCTCTACCTCCACCTTTTCCCTCACCATGCATCCAATGAAGGAGCTGATGATGTCGCTATTGGTCGTCCATGTCAATTGATAATGGAAGACCCCTTCTCTGATGGCTCTGCTTATAGCGATCCAAGACATATCATCCACCGGGTTGAGAATTATGTTCCATCTCTCTAGTTTTATGTTTCCACAAAATGCCATTGTTCAATTTTTGGATGCATGATAGAGACAAATATTCATTTCCATGTTTTAAGAAAGGAGGTTGGCAGTTGATAGTGAAAGTAGGAGATACCCAAATAAAGACATAGGAAGCCTTTGGAAAGATTTTAGAAGTGATGTCATCCGATGATGTAACATGCTAAAACTTAGCATGAGCTGGCCTTAGCATCTACATGATGGAAACATCACTGAACTGACTAAAGCCAACGATGCACATAAAGGCTAATAAAGAGGCCATCCCATATCATGATGGGAGTTAACAAAATCTACATGAGGACCATTACAATGAATGAGATATGATGAGAACTATGAAACAACCAAGACACTCCAATTGGAAGTAAATAAAATATCCAATATTGGGAAAATACTTGTAGATGTAAATAAAATGAGAGGATAGGGCATGAAAAAATAAGTTGATTGCCATTATTCTAATGGAGACGAATAATCCTTTATGATTAAGGAATTGACCCCATCAACCCCTAAATTTATAATATTTATTAATTTAACTAATAATATTATTTAGAGTTTAATAAAAATAAAACTCCTTAATAAATTATTATTAAATTAAATAAATATAAATATTCCAAAATTAGAACTTTAATCAAATCTTTTAAATTTAATTCTTTCATTCTCATTTAAAGAACTTTTTAATTAAAATATTCTTTTATATTTTGTTTTCCTCCAGTTTATTAATTAGTGCAAGAACTATTTAAGGCATAGTTTATTATTTAAATTAATAAGAATAATTAAAGCTCATTATTTAAATGCAACTCTAATTTAATAATTATTAATTAATTAATCATAATAAAAAATTAAATCTTTAATCTTTTAATAGTTTAATTCTATTTTTATCCAACTTCTTAAATTAGACTTTTAAAATAAATAATTTCAACTGAAGTACATATTTAATAATGTAATTAAATAAAATCATATTTTAATTTCTCTTTAACCAATTTTCTAAATTTAGACCTCTAAATTTAGACTTTTTATTTAAAGCATAAATTAAATTAGTTTTAAATTAATCAAATATTCACATATTTAAATATTGTCTTTATAAAATTTATATTAAATTAAATCAACAACTTATCTATTAATTTAATTTAATTAAAATAGAAAATCACAACAAACCCTTCGTAGTGTACATAATACCAAAACAAACTCTAGGGTCAAACTCATGGATTCATGTCACTTGAAAAATTTGGAAAGGTAAAAACTCAGATACTTGTCCTACTTTCTAGGACAATTGGCTTAGGTTAAAATTTGGACTCAAGAGTTATCTCCCCACTTATACCATTGAGATACTGTGATAGCAAATGCTCATCCTAGCAATTCAAGGAAGTTAATATGTGGTACCTACAATCTACATAAAATTCATGCATGTACATACACATATAGTCTAAACTAAATAGGCAATGGTGGGGAGTGGTACATTGTGTAGATCATGACTAGCAGGTGACTATGACTCCCTCCTTCAGTCACATCAGGAACGTCAATCATAAAGTAAAACATACACATACAACATACAAATGAAGGTATGTGGTAAGTATCCATAAAACTACATATAAATCATTCATCTAACTAACTTCATGAAATAACTGAAAGTCACTAAATGAAAATTTATATCATCATCGAAATAACTAAATAACTCATCAAATAAATTAAGTGAGTATGAAATACATTTAATCTAATCTAGTAACCAAGTACTGATAATCATAAACATAAACATAAAATAGGCCTAAAAGAATTTGACAAATAACTAGGGGTAGGCATTATAGCTCTTCAATCTTTCTTAATTAATTTTTAGGCGAATCAAACATGATTGGGATTTCCATTTTTCACTCCATTTTTCATTCCCCTTCCCATTTTCCATTCTAATTTTCTATTCCTCTACTTGTAACCAACATGCCCTTATATCCAAGGCGAATTAACATATACATGATTCTTATTATGTGTGTGCATGAGAAAAGTTTATTCAAGAATGATCTTATGAAGTAAATGTAAACTTTGCATATCAAATAATTGTTCTTTTCTCCAATTAATAAGCTAGGAATGTTTACAACAAAGTATATAGAAAAACACACTAATACACTTATCAACTCACAAAAAATTTTTGTAACAATTGGCTAGAATTTTAATGTACATATATAATTATATTTGTTATTAAGAAAAAAGACAAAGAAAAAAATAGTATGCATAATATTTTTCTTTTCTTGAGGATATTAGGATGTGAATTACATGAAAAATTATGATTCAAGGACCTTATCAATTGATGTAGTGGCTTCAACTAAAGTGGAACTCACTAGAATGTTATTAACTTATTCTCCACCCTTCATTCTTTGTAGATCACATATTAAGAAATTTGTCACTGCCTTCTCTTCTAAAAAAAGTTAAGTTTGTCCTTTGTCTCAAGGTGTTTTGTCAAATAACATAGAACATTGGTTATAACATCACATATCTTTGAAAAAAGAATCTTTCATGATCTTTATTAAAAAATATATTTTTAATATAAGTGGATACGAAAAATTTGTCCACTTAATTTTTATGCTTTAGTGACTTGATTGTGTTAATATGGTAGTAATATTCAATTTCTAACATATATCATTTAATTAAAAGAAAATATGAATCTGATGACTTTTTTGATTAAAAAATAATTAAAATAAAATATGATTGCTAACTTGTATCTTCTTAATCTTTCTACTTTACTGAGTAAGTGTATTATCCCAGAAAATATGATAGAAAATGAATTTTGAAGAACTTAAAAAGATGTTCTGTTCATCATTCAATGAGTAATGCACCACATATCTTTTCTAGTGCATGTTTCAAAAGTATTTTGAAATTTTTGTAGCCTAGAGGGAACCCTCCCTTTATTCGTGCTAAATTTTGCTAGATTTTGAGACTACCATAAATATTTCTCACGTTTATTATTTTCTCTTAATTTTTCAAAGTACTTACGATATCTATATACTTTAATAATTTTTACTAATTTTAATTATTAGTATTCTATTGATGTTAGATTTTTATTAGACAAGTCTAGTAAAAGATTGTAGATGCTTATAGTAATCTTTAATTTAGAAGTTCCTTTTTGATTAATTTATTTTCTTAAACTATAATGAATGTTTGAATAGTAGATTTACATTACTTATTTGGATACATGTTCTTTGAATATTTAGTGAAATATTTTCATTAGGTTAATAGTACTAAAAAAAGGTCTTTCATTGCAACAAGTGTTTTAAAAATAAATGTGGATGCTTTTTCTAGGGTAATCATGTGAGGTAGATATTTGCAATATTGGAAGTATCATACTAGTAGTTTGAATTTTTTTTTTGTTATTAATACTAAGGTAGCGGTACTTTCTAGTCATGTGCCTATAAAAGAATTCATGAATTTGGGATGAAAATACATAATATGTAAGATTAGCTATATAAATTTGACAAAAATACATTATTTTAAAGATAATTAATATATATTCAAATTTTATTTTTAAAATTAATCATTAAATTAGTATTTAAAAATATTTTATGGAATTATTTGTTTACATGTTCTTGAAAGATTTTCCTTTTTTGTGTTGTTTATAACAAGAGGATAGTTTCAAACAATATTTCTAAGAGAGCTTGTTATGGTAATCATTGATTGAATATTTTGGATAGTATTTCCATTTTATTGATAAATTGTCTAAGTTTCTTCAACTTCATAACAATGAGTTGAAATTATTATTACTATATTTTATATTAAAAATTGAGAGATCAAAAGAAATACAAAACAAAAAGAATTAGGGGAGGCTAGGCCTCAACCCATCACCAAGACAAAAGAGTATCACAAAATTGGATAGATACAAACATAGTACAATATATTACCATGAAAGAGAAAAGACGAGAATAGGCAAACAACTTAGTGCAAAGCACCATTATGATTGGCCACCTAATATCCTGAATAAGCTTATCAAGATTTGGATTATGAAGACTCAATTATATGGGAACCTATATGAAGATGATGGACAGATGAAAAGTGATGACTTCATTCCTTCTCCACGCTCTCACCATACTCTAGTTTATAATAGCTTAGGTTCTTCTTTGGGCAGTGAGAAACAAGTTACACTAAATTAATTATATTAATAAAGAGTGTTCTAGACTATGCAATCTAGTGGTCGGAAAGAAAAACAAACAACCATATTGGGGGAAAACCATATTTATATTATATCTCGTGGAGCATTAAAAGCTACGCTCTCAAGACACAAAATTCGATATAGCGTACTGTTTCAAACATGGCATTGCCCGCTAAAACGTCAAAAAATGACTGATTTATTGCGGCCCGTTTCACATTGTTGCCTACGCTGAAACACGGACAACAACCGACGTCCAGCCGTACTCACGGTTTTTTGACTGATTTATTGCGGCCCGTTTCACATTGTTGCCTACGCTGAAACCACAATTGCAATCAAGACAAATGGAATTGCATTGTAGACATCATCATCAACATTCTCTGATGTTTACGCGCAATCGGATTTCCTTTGCCAAAGTTCCTTGTTATCTCATCCCATAATTTCAAGCTCCTCTGGATCCTTACATCGAGAAGCCCGAACCCATTCTTCTATTTTGCCCACAAAGGTTTTCCATCGTTTCGTCATTTCTCCACCTAATTTTATATATTAACTCCACCGGTCTGCTATTCGATTTCATTGCGCCTCAGAGAAGAGTACATTGTATTAGTTTTCTTTGAATTCAATGGAAAAGCACGCTGCATTAAAGCGTGAGAGGGTGGAGGAGAGCGATGAAAGCGGGAGGTTCTATATTAAAGAGCAATATAAACTCTGATATGAATTTGTATTACCGGAAATTTGGGTGATAGTTTCCCTGATTAAAGTGATAGTTTCCCTGAGCAGAGCTCGTTTTGCCGATATTTGTCAGATTGAATCTTATCCTTGTCTTTCATTTCCAAATGATTTCTTATAATTTCCCTTAGTCTCCTATTAGTTATGGAATTCACTATTCACTCTCCTCGTTGGTCTGATGTTGCACAAGGAAATGTTTTGATCCTGCTTTATGTTCCTTTGATTATTTGATTTTAATTCTCGCCAATTTAGAAATTTCCGGCAGCTAATTTAGAAATTTCCATTAATAATGTGACCGTTGCATCACAGCTCAATACCATTATAAAAATCCTAGTTTTTGTACAGAACAGTTCTCCACATTCAAACATACTTTTCGCAAGCAATTCTTTTCAGTCATTGTTTTTTTTTTTTTTCTAACTTTCATGGCGAGAAACAACGGAAGGAAGAGGCTTAATGAGCTCGAAGATGAAATAATTAGTGTAGCCTTTAGAGTAATGTTTATGGTTTTTTGCTTTGTAGAAATGTTTGATCAGCATCTCTTTCCAGATAGAACCGATCACAAGCTCGGTGCTTTACCACTTTGGTGTCTTGCTACAGTCGTCATCATTACGACTTGGCTTTGGATAGGAGCACCAGACGACGAGGAAGACGATTATGAGGAAGAAAAGGTAGTAAGAAAGAAAGAAAATGAGGTTCAAAAAATGGTGAGAAAAAATGGAAATGAGGGAAAAGAAGCGATAAATGAAGTTAAAAGGGTAGTGGGAAAAAATGGAAATGAGGGGAAAGAAATAATAAATGTGACTAAAAAAGTAGTGAGAAGAAATGAAAATGAGGGGAAAGAAGCAATGAGCATAGAAGAAGGTGTGGTAAAAGAACTAACGAAGAAATTAGATTCAAAATATTCGAATCTTCCAAAAGGGGATACTCTACACAGTTGGGAATCTACTGCTCACCGGAGGGTTCCTTTTGCGCTAGACCATTCTGTAGAAGAGGTGAACTCCAAGAAAACGTCAAGTAGTAGGCATGATGTTCCTAAATCAATAAAGGACTCAGATCCACCATGTTTGCATCTTCAAGAGTCGGGTTCTCAACCTACTTGGGAGCCTACTTCTCAACCAAAGGTTACGCCCCAGCTGGAACGTTCAGTAGGAGAGGTGAACACCTACAAGAAAATGCCCACCATTCCACATAGTGTCCATCAACCAGCATCTTCTCCTAGATCTCCTAAAATAGAGGTAAATTATTAATGTGCAGTGAATTTGATTTTTTAATAAACTTAAAATCTGGTTTCCATTGGATTTTTTAGTTATTAGTTTATATTTTAATGTTATATATATGAATTTAAATTTTAACAAATTTAAAATCTAGTTTCTATTGGATTTTTAATTATTAGTTTTTATTTATATATTTATTTTATGTTCAGTGCAAAGTAGAAGTGCCTCTAAGAAGATCTACAAGAATTCGTAGTAAAGTTATGTTGGGGGAGGTAAATTTATTTTCTTATTAGTTTTTTCTCATTTGAAATCTATATTTTATTGGGTTTTTCAGTCATGATTTTTATATTAATGGAATATTCTTTATTGTCTTTAGTGTAAAATAGAAGTAGCCCCCAAAAAACAAGGAAATAAAGCTAGGCCAAAAGAGGTAAATTTCTCTCTTTTAATACATCTAAATTTTTTCCCTCAATTTTAAAACTACTTTTATTCGAATTTTCAGTCACTAGTTCTCATATTTATTGGGTATATTCCTTGTTGTATTTAGTGTAAAGCAGAATTAGCTAAGCGAAGATCAAGGAGAATTAGCAAAGACATGACTCAACCATGAACATGACACTACAAATAACATGAAGGGGTTGCATGGAGAGGATGATTACACTACAATATTTCATTAATTTTTTTACTTTTAACTTACTCTAAAATATTTGAGTAAATGAATCCATTTAATTAGAGTGGAAATGTTAGTATCTTTTTGTGAACTTTCATTTTGTTGTATTTAGGTAATTTTTTTTCCTAAATTAACTTCATTTTTTTGGCATTCAGAGTCCTTTTTTAGTTGACCTTTTCAATCATTATTTTATATATTTAATAGGTTTGTCTTCATTCATTACTTTCTATATTTAATGGGTATTACATGTGTCTTACAGAATCATCCTCCAAAGATATAGCAAAATTCACTATAAAGTCGTGTATAAAGGTTTGAAAAAATCTCATATTTATAATCTATTTTGTGTAGTTTACTCAATCATTATTTTCCATATTTAGTACATTCTTTTTGGTTTCAATTTTTTAGTCATTTTATATAGTTTTAATATATTTCATGAGAACTTGTTGTGTTTAGAAGATCTACCAAGGCTACCAAGATATGCAATTAATGTGAGGAAAAGTATAATGTTATGCTTTGTCACTTCTTAAGTTTAATTCAATTTCTTCCACTCAAAAATAATTTCAGTTTACATGAGTTTTTAAGTATTTTAGAAATATGTCATAAAACATCATTCTTCTTACACAAATAGTATACAAAATGAATATTTCATATTAATAAGAAGAATTGAAAAAACAGAAATTTTAATAAATTGAAAAAATATGTTTTATGTGTCTTAAGTTCTTTAAAATAAAAATTTGGAAAAATTAAATATGTTATCTTACCTTTCACATGTTTTTCAAGATATTTGATATATTAAAGGATATTTAGATCCATAGATTAAAATATTTATTCAAATTCTTCAATTTGAATAATCTATATTAATCATTGACATTAATAGTATTTTTTTTAAAACTTGATATTGTCTCTTATATAGATAAAACTAAAAACCTTGATAACTTGTTGTGTTTAGTGTAAATAACATAGATCTACCAAGGCTACCAAGGTATGAAATTAATGTGAGGAATTTCTTGTACGTATGAATAATTTCATTTGGTATGAGTAACATGCTATTTTGATTAAATTATCTAGGATGTTTTAAAAAGTGATTTTTTTTCAAAAAGGAAACTGATAGAATGATTTGTTCCAACCATTTCTAATGCTCTTGATTTTGTGTAGGTTTGACGATATTCTTGATTTTAAACTATACGACAGTGTGTAGTATCTTTTTTCCTCTATTTTATTTTAGAAACTGCAACATATTTTTCTTCTAGGGCTTTTTTTTGCAAGTAATACTCTTTATGTGCATATAAATTGACTTTTTTTAGAACAACCCCAAATCTTTTTTTTTTTTACTTACTTTTTCTAATTTCACTAATTTCAAAATCTTTCCTTACCTTGGAATTCTGTAATTTCATAGAATTTACATGTTTCTTTTCCTAACTTTTAACATTATTTATAATTCAACATTGACAATTTCATCATAGGGTGAGTTGATTTTTTTCTTATATAATTATATCAAATCTTATTTATTTTTACTTACTTTTTCTAATTTCAATATTTTCACAATTTTCCTTACCTTGGAATTCTCTAGATTTATAGAATTACTTTTTGTTTCCCTAACTTTTAACATTATTTAGGATTTGATTGATAATTGATATCATCATTCTTCAATGTGAGTTGTGTCAAAATTTACTTTTATAAATCTCCACTTTTCTTGCAAGTTGATTTAATTTTTTATATAATTAAATTTTAATATAAACTTAGTTATGGTTTTTTTTCTCATTTGAAAGCTATATTTTATTAGATTTTTCAATAATATATTTTTATATTAATGAAATATATTCATTATTAGTTTTAGTGTAAAATAGAAGAAGCCCCTCAAAAAACAAGAAAATAAAACTAAGCCAAAAGAGGTAAATTTCTTTCTTTTAATACATTTATTTATTTTTTCTCAATTTTAAAATTATTTTTATTAAAATTTTAAATCATTAGTTTTCATATTTATCAATTATATTATTTGGTTGTATTTAGTGTAAAGAAGAACTAGACAAGCTAAGATCAAGGAGAATTAGCAAAGACATGACCCAACCATGAACATGATACATAATGCACGGAGAGGATGCTTAGACTACTTCTAACTTACTCTCTAAAATATTTTAGTGAATGATTCCATTTAATTAATTAGAGTGGAAATGTGAGTATTTTTTTTGATCTTTCAAAATTATAAAAGATCCTCTAAAAAGATAAAGGTTTTGCAAACTGAAGAAATGCCTTCTAATTCTATTTTGTTCTATTAAGGTAAGTTTTTTTTTTCCTAAATCAACTATATATTTTTGGGAATCAAGTCCCTTTTTAAGTTGATTTTTTCAATCATTGTTTTCTATATTTATTAGGTTTGTCTTCATTCATCACTTTCTATTTTTAATGGATATTATAAATTGTTTCTTATGTATTACATAATCATCCTCCAAAGATACAACAAAATTCACTATAAAGTTGTGTATAAAGGTAAAAAAATATATATCATATTTTTTCACTCAATCATTATTTTCCATATTTAGTAAGTTCATTTTTTTTTTCTAAATTTTAGTCATTTTATATATTTTTAATGTATTTCATGAGGAAGATCTACCATGGCTATTAAGGTATGTAATTCATGTGAAGACGAATATACTCTTATGCTTTGTTAGTTCTTAAGTTCAATTTTATTTCTTGTATTTATTAATAATTTCATTTCATATGTTTTTTTTTAGCATTTAAGAAATATATTATAAAATGTCATTCCTCTTAGACTTGGATGAAATTCCTATCTCATCTTAAGTTAATGACATGTATTTAGAACATAATTTATAAAATTGAATCAAAAATTTGAATATGAAATTATTTAGGATGAAACTGATAGAATGATTTGTTCCAACCATTTCTAAAGCTCTTGATTTTGTGTAGGTTAGACAATATGTGAAAGCTTGAGTATATTGACTGTTTGATTTGTGTTCATCATTGTCAAATCTTCATGAGAATAATCTTATTTCTATTTTTTTATAGGAAAGGATAGTGGGTAGTATGTTTCTTCCTCTATTTTATTTTAGATACTTCTAGGGCTTTTATTTTTCAAGTCTACAAGCTTTATGTGCATATAAATTAACTATTTTCATAACAACCCCAAATCTTATTTATTTTTACTTGTTTTAGTTTCACAATTTTAAAATTTCATTGACAATTGACAATTGATGTCATCGTTCTACAAGGTGAGTTGTCTCCTCAACATTCAATTGTAGGTTTTATAGAAGTACACTTTTTTTTCCTACCTTTTAACACTATTTAAGATGTCATTGGCAATTGATATCATCATTCTATAGGGTGAGTTTCCTCCTTAACATTGTGTGTCAAATTTTGCTTCTAGAAATCTCCACTTTTCTTGCAAATTGGTTGATTTTTTCTTATATAATTTTAATATAAATTTAGTTATCTTATCTTATCTTATCACTTAAATTTTTTGCAATATTATAGAGTTCTATGTGAATTTGTTCCAACCTTTTTATGACTTGAATTGGCTTCAATTTTCTTCTATAACAACTGAATCTTACCATTGTAGAAGCTAGTTAATTGGTTATTGTTTCAATCTTATTTGTCTTTTATTGTTATATTGGTTAACATTTAATTAGGAGACAATTTTTGTCCTATGATTTACTATATTTTTCACATATAAAATGTTTTTCTATATCGATTTTGGAATTAAACTTTGGTGAAATCATTTATTGGTAAATTTTTATTTTTACTTTACTAAGGTAAATTTTTTCTTTCATTGAATTTGTACTTTTGAAATTTTGAATTTGATTTCTTGTTAATTTTTCAAACCACTAATTTCTATTGAATATATATTCTTTGTTGTGTTCAATGTGGTGTGCAAAACTATGTAAAAATATAAGAATCCAATTTAAGAGGTAATTTTTTAAATTAAATTTTATTGCAAAATTTTTAATTAATTTAAAGTTTGAGTGTCCTTATATGGTTCAACAAAGTTCATAATTAAGTTATGTATCCACTATGAATAAAATATTTTACTTTAAAGAAAACTAAATGTAAATATAAAGTTTGAAAAAGGAAATTCAAATAGTTGAAATAATTTTTTTCAGTTAAAAGAAATAAAATTATTTCTTACATTAATTTGTTTTTAAATTAAATTTATTTTCCTTTTAAATCACTAATTTGCATATTTAGTTAATTTAAACTAAAAATGTCTTATGGCACATAACATAAAGTTATCTAAAATTAGATAATAAAAAATTATTTCTTTAATTTTTTTTCCTAATATTAATCTTTTTTTATTGATTTGGTCAGTCACTAGTTCCCGTACTTCTTGAGTATATCTTTTATGTTGAGTTTAAAGCAGAAGGGCTTCTAGAAGAATGGGATAAAACTCACATTAAAGCTATCTTTGAACTATAGCAAGAACACTCAAAGTGAGATCCACAGAGTATTATATTCTTATATTTTCCAACTTTTTTAAGTTCAATTTTAATTTTTGCTAATTTTTTGATGAATAATTCTACTTTACCAAGAAATGTAATATCATTTTTTAAAAATATTTGAAAATCATGTAATCACTTATCATTTCTCTCAGAATTACACCCAGTGGCATAGGTAACATTCTATTTTTATTTCTATTTGATTCTGAATATTTACTAAACTGGAAGGTTTCCAAATGAATATCCATAGTAAAGCCCTAGATTTTTTGTAGATGGAAAATTTTTGCTAACGTGCTTTATAATTTAGTACCATGGACCTTTGAAGTGGTGTAAAGCTTTTGGAGTACGTTTCAGTACACAAGGTTTCCTTCAATGGTTGAGTATGTTGTCTTTTTGTTCATCATTTTTAAATCATCTTTGATTTAGATCAAGGGAACAATTTTATTTCTGTTTCATTTCAGGTGTGTATGCACAAATTATGTGATGGTTTACAATGGTGCACCTGGGAACATGAGAAATATAGTTGAGAAATATCAAGTTTATTTGGGAACATGATAAATGAAATGGGCTTTATTTCCATTGTTATGAAACAGGACTCATCAACACTGGAGCGTATTTATGTCATCATCATGACATAAGAGATTTTGGTATCAATAATAAGGTAACAGTTATTGTGCACTCTATTTTTCTAACATTTTTCACACTATTAGCATTCATGATCCAGTTACAAATTGATGGGTCAATAGATATATTTACCAATTACATTTTAGTAAGGGTTTGAATTTTTATAATAGAAATAAAACATTACAATTTAACCATAATTCTATATAATTGTTTACATTTAGAAACCAGGTTAACAAAGGGAGCTTCGATATCGTTAATATTCTTCTAGGAGTTTGCTTCAAGATCTCTCAATTTTTGTGTAGATTTTATGGAGGAGATGACCTTGGTTAATCAAAAGATTGGACTCACATATATGAGTAAAATAGCATCCCTCATGCCTATATTTTTTTAACAAGCTTTATCAAGTTACATGGTATACATTCAACAACCTTCACGTTTAAGAATTTACTTTGTTTTGGTGAAATAGAAGTTAATCGTGTGCTTGCTCAATTTTTACATGTTATCAGACATGGCCTTCAGGAAACAATAAAGAAGATCAAGATGTTGATGAAAATTTTATCATCCCCTCAATGGCATGCATTGGATAGATTTGAAAGACTATACAGATTGATCTCAATGTAGATACACTTTGAAGGACTCCTCTTTATTTGATAGAAAATAAAGAAGAATTTAATTGTTAACTTCACTCCCCTTTCTCTTTGTTCCCTCTTCTTTTAGCTCCCCTTCTCTGATTTGGTTCTAAAGTCAGGGGAGTCTCTTCTGTACGCAAATCACTCTCTCATTTCATGCTTTTGATATTACCTATTTGTAATTGTACATGACAGCACAAAATTTGGGCAAGGGATTCAATTTCATAACAATCAGTGGGTGGAAGGGTGGTTCATTTTGTGACTGTCAATAGATAGTCTAAATTTTGTAATTCTTTATTTTTCAATAAAATTGAAGAATTTAAATTTTCCTATTAGATATGAGTTTCAGAAAACAAAAAGAAACCAAATAGTCACCACAAATAACAACAAGGAGGCCAAGCCTCACCTAGGAAGAGCTGTATCAGCTGTACATCAAGACAAAAAGAAGAGAAGATAGATCATCTAACTAAGAACATCATAGTGAATATCCATCCAAGCAGTCCATCCTAAGGAACCCTCCATCCAAATGATACTTTTACTTTTTTGAAACTGCGTCAACAAGAACAAATCCTCTTTTCTGACATTCATGTTGTTTTTGATTTCTCTATTCAGCTTAATACAAGCTTGCTCAAAAGAGTATAAATCATCTAGGGTTCTTCACCACTAGTATCCATGCTTCAACTCATAGTAGAAAAAGGTAGCATGCCCGTCCTGAAGGAACCTTCTCAGCCTATCCCTCTCGATCAACATAGTACCCTGACCAATTTAAAGTTTAAAGTTTACCATTGTGTAGAGCCATTTATCAATTAAAGTGGATTGATCAAACTTAAAATTATGAATTCTATTCATTGAGGAGGGTAAAAATATGTTTATAAATGTTAATAAATTACAATGAAAAGTCTACGCTTAGAATTTAGAATTGGACCATCAAATAAACTTACAAATACTTAGTCTCAAGCTGAAGAAAGTTATTTAAAAATTTAAAAAATAATAGAGCTAAATATAATATATTAAAACTTAGTTATCATTAAAATATTTAATTTCATATTATAGATGATCATATATAAGCAATGAAAACAAATAATCAATAAGAATGTGTTATTCTTATTCTTATTATTATGATTTCAAATATATACAATTAATAAAAACTAAAAACTAGAAACTACTTGAATATTTTGTAATCTAAAACATATACTTATGAATTTAATGAAAATATTATTAATCTTTTAATTTGTTGTTTAAAATTTGATAATAACAAAACTACTCAAATAAATTATATAGTTATTGTATTGTAAAGAATTATTATAATTATCATTGCTAACTAACTACACGAAATTAAATTTGTTTTAACATAGGTTTATGCTTTGTATTTTCCAATATCTCATTTTCATCATTGACACATTATTTCAATTTGATACATCTTTTAGCATACTTTACATATATTTAGCTAAAGATAGGTATGTTAGGATAATGATTTACAATTATTATTAATAATAAATAGTAAAATTATGTTGCAAGGGAAAGTATCACAAAAACAAATATTATACATCAATGAGATAAGATAAAGTAAGCTATGAGGGAACATCAATATATGGGCTGTTTGATGCATACTCATGGAAGTGAAGTTGTTTTTTTTTTTTCTTCTGATGTTGTTTAAACTAGAGCCGATCCTTTGTCCCAAGGATCAAATGGTGTGAACATGATGATGAATGAACCATTTAAGGGCTCATACTCAATAAGAGATGCTCAAGATCTAACTTCGATGCCATCAAATTAAGCAGAAAGAGTGAAGAGTTGTTAGATGTGCTCTAGTCTAGGGAACGTGGCTAACAAAGGGGCTTTTCATCCTAAGGCAATGAAAAAGGCCACTTCTCTGGAGGCTTTGAAAATAGAAATTCAAGTTACTCTAAAATGTGAATATCCTTCAGAGATGCACAAAAGATACTTCTAGAAAATTTAGTGATGGAAATGTGACCCCAATATAAAAGAGATGTAGTGTTAAAAACTTTAGGCAGAAAGTGAAAAAATGAAGTGTGCAAGCTAGTAGAAGGATTACTCCCCGTTCTCCAATCTTGGATAGAAGAAAAATGGGTTTGTAGAAAAGCTAAGTTTATTTCTCTCTCTCCTACATACATTAACATTATCAAGAATGTCAACTGGATCTAGGTCAGCTTCTCCTATGCCTTCAGGGGATAGGGTCGCTTCTTATGCCAACATGGCCGCATTTGAGGTAGGTCTTCATCGTGTTGTTCGAGCTACTCATTTTGAGCCTTCTCATCCTCATGAAGTTTCCCCTGTAATTGTATCAAACCCTATAAGGGTACTTTTAGATTTAGATACAATTGATGATATTTATAGTATGGAAAAAGAGCTCTCTACCTTTGCTGCTATTTTTCAGTTTCTGGGCTTGTTGCCCTCTCTTACTAATCTTCATGCTTGGATCTCCAAGCATTGTGAACCAATTTTAGATTGTGATGTCCACATATTTTTGATGGTTAAAGAATTTTTCATAGTAAAGTTTAAAATTGTTAAAGATAGGAAGACTATTTTGTGTGACTATCTTTTAACAAGGTTCCTATTTGGGTCCGAATTCTGAATCTTCCAATGCATCTTTTGTCTAGATTATGTTTATGAAGCTATTGGGGATGCCATCAGTGATTTTTTATATGTGGACTCAAACACTTCAGATATTCTCCATTTGACGTGTGCTCAAATTCTTGTAGAGATGGATATTTCAAAGGGCCTCCCTAAGAAGGTTTGTTTGGAATCCTCGACAGGCTCTTGAGCCCAAATATTGGATTATGAAGGTATCCCTTTTCATTGTAGAAAATGTCATATGACAGGTCACATTGCTACTCATTGTGATGCTATGAAGACTAAATCAGGGTGACCACCTTCCTAGTGGTCAGGGGCCTCTTCTGAACACTATACAGTGGTTAAGTCCATGGATGCACCTCTGGATCTAGTGGATGATTCCTCTGGTAATGATTATTCAGAGCCAGAGATAACAGAGGATGTTTGGACTCATGGTTAGGTCCCTGTTCCTTCTCCTACCCCTGCCATTGTATTTGATGTTCCTTTTGGTCCTATTAGGGGCCAGGACCCAATACCCTCTCTTGCCATGCAAATCATGAGCTCCATTGTAGTATTTGGCTCTTTATTTGGTTTTTTCCCTTCTAGCTAGATCTTTAGTTTTGGCTAGTGCTAGGCTTTTCTGTCACCTCGGTTACCCTTTGTTTGGGGAGTGATCAGTTTCATTTTGTTTGTTGTATTTTTTGTTTCTATACTTATTGAAAATCTATAGACTTGTACAGGGTTTTAGGCACCCTTCAAAACCTATTTTACTTAATCAAAATCATTATCAAGTATGTCTACATTCTGAATTCTAAAGCAAAGTAAGACACTTCTCAAAAAGCTAAAGCATTTATGTTGTTAAGTGATTCTTAGTCATATCACTTTACTTTAAGTAAAGTAATAGAGATTTCAGGAATTTAATATTGTACACACAAATGAACATAAAGTTTAAATAGTTGATACTCATGGCTGAACTTAATTCTGTTCATGTGGCACCAACGTTCTAATTCCTCAAAATAGTTTATCTTGAATTTTGTGCCATTTGCTCATCAATCTTATCTTCCACACAGTTCACACAATCCAAGAAATCAAGCTTGTCAGCTCAAATTCATCAAATTCTTCATCTTTCTCATAATGCTAACACTCGGCATTAACTGGCTTCTGATGCTTGGCACATACTACATTGTTTGACATCCACTATCAAAACACTTAGCACAAACTAAAGTTTATTGGTGCTCGGCATCAACTAAACTTAACTTGGCTTACACTATTTCACTTGGCTTACACTGATTTTCTTAGCTCCACCTGATTTTTTTCTCAGCTTGCACTAACTTTTATCAACACCTACTATCCACTCAATCAAACTTGGTAGAAAAACTTAATTTAGCTTGTACTTCTAAACATACTTAGTGTAACCAACCTTTGTTACCTTAAGTAGATTATCAATGCACTATAATATCATTGTCTTAGCTTATTCTTGTACTCCTTTTCATATCATAACTCAACCTTTCCTCTAGGTGCTATTGTTACCTCATTTATTCAAATCCTCTTCATCAATCAAACAAATTATAGTACTTAAATCATATAAGAAATTATCTTACTAGCAAGCAGTAGGTTTGACATTGGTGACAAAACAATGAATGAAACAAATTTATCATACTTGTATCAATCTGTTTTCAACATTTCCTATAATTGGTTTCTTCAAGTATATTAAATGAATATTTATTAAGAACTGTAACATGTGCAATCATGGAAAATGACAATCAGAGTTGCTAGTTACAATAATTTAATTAGCTTGGAGAGTGAGTTAAAAGAGCTTACAAACACATCTTTCAAATTCTACGATTTGGGTGATCTTCATAAAAGACTCAATTCTCAACCTATTCACCCAATTACTCAAAATCTTAAAGAAAGAAGACTAGTTGAAGCAACTAGTTTTCCAATGGAAATTCTTGCACCTAAGCTAGTGAAGGAATGCATAAAGAGATACAACACAAAAACAAAGTAGATTTTGTTTCCCAATCAATCTATTCTCATCTCAATCAACAATGCACTAATGTAGGTTGCATTTGGTATTCCTATGAAGGAGCAGTATTATGATGTTGATTTTGGATCTTCCATGTCTATGTTAAATGAGAAAATTATCCTTAGACAGGAAGATATGTAGAGGACATGGTTCTTGACTAGGTCCTCAAAGAAGAGAAAAATGTGAAACACCCTATTTGGCATGAATCTAAAAAGAGAGATTGTGGATATCCTTGCACTCCTCCTTAGATTCAAAGAAAAGGAGAAGATTTTGAAGTTCATTGAGCACCACTTCTTCCTAGTACAAGCAATACATGTTGAGGATATGTAGATCGACTGGGCACTGATCATCTATGATGAGTTAGCCTCGTGGTTGAATTTAGCCAAAGGATTCAAGTAGTTCTATGTATCCTCATATCTTATCTATGCATTACAAACTCACAACTTATGGCCTCACCTCCCTAGCATCCTAAACTATGATGAGTGCACCAAAATATATGAATTTTACCCACATTTGTAGCTATAGAGAAGTTATGATGAGTATGTGGAGTTTAATGATGCCTTCATAATGAGGCTATGCCAAGAATTGCAAGGATGCCCTCAAAGGAGATTTTCACCAAAGGCAATTTCATGCATAAGCCAATTTGGATGCTCATTTATCTAGTTTCCAAGCTTCTCCTATTTACGAATAGGAGCTTACGATGACTTTCCTAAGAGGTTGTCGAGGTATCCAGAAGACAAGGTGGTTTTAGTTGAACTATGTCAATAGATCCTTGAAGTGAACATGTTGTGTTCTAATGTGAAGAAGATTGTTGGGAATCCCTTTCCTATTGTGGTTGCTCAATATTCATGTTCTTCTGGATCAGATGCACATAATTTGGTAAAGAGCTTTGAAAGAAACATTAAATTGTTGTACTATGAGGTACTTAGGTCTCAATATGATCCAATTAACTTTGTAAGAGATAACTTGAAGTTGGGATATACCTACAGGCATGTTTTAGATATTGAAGACTTCTGGTCTAGGTGTCTTAACAAGTACCAAAATTGGGAGAGGTTTTGCTCATTGTTAACCATTAATGAGATTAAATTTTATAATGATTTTGTAGATATTTCTAACCTTGCAGATGATGGAGCCTACTTGCACCCAACTTATTACAAGAAGATCAAATGCACCCCAATTTTTTCTACCCCACCTATAAATCTAGTTATTGACACTATGGAGGTTCTTATATATGGGATAATCAAGAGAAAAGAAAAATGGATGGAATAGACCCAAGTGAGGAAGAAGAGGATTGGAAGCACTGGTTCTATAGGTGGAGTATCAAATGAAGCTGCCCAGTCAATCATAGCAACAAAAGCATAAGTACTACATTGACATTTGCAAGGCCACTATAGTCTATTGACCAAGGTGGAGACCATCCTCTAGAAAAGAATGTGCCACTCACTCCTACCCATGAAGCTTGCTCTCTTCTAAACATCAAGAAGGCTGAGGAGAAGTAAGATGATAAGGATAAGGGGAAAGACTAAGAAAAATTAGTGGCCAATCCATCCTTCGCTATCCAAGTCATCAATTTGGATAGCAACACTAACCCCATGGATGGCCAGGAATAGGATGCATCTTAGTAAGAGGATACCTTATCCCTTTTGGTAACTGAGGTTGATGCCTTCCCTGTTGCTTCTCAGAGAAAGCCAACTCCATTAATCCTGAGGAAGCTATTTGATCCTACTGCATTGTAATCTACTATCAATGTCCTTTTTATAGAGTCATAGCTCAAAGAGACCATTGATAGGAAGAAGAGGAGATATGAGGAAGTATCTTCATCAATGTATTTGATCACATAAGTCACCTCCTCTCAGTCATCCAAGAAGATGAAGAAGTAGAAGAAAATTGCTACATTGGCTATGGCTTCAACAACTAGCCATATGCTAGTTGGTATTTTTGAGTCATAGAAAGAAGTTAAATTTAATGAGCTCTCAAAATATTATTTCCATATTAGAATGGTAGATCTTGACATCCTAGTTCACAACTCTATGTTGAACATGTGGAAGTCTAACAATGAGAAAATCGAAGATACGTTGGAAGAGCTTAGAGTAGAGAAGGAAATTATGAAATCCTCAAATATAAAATTTGTGGAAAGCATAAGGTTTGCACTAGGGAGCACTTTTTCAAGTCAATTTGGCATGAATGCAAAGGAGAATAAAAGGATACTCCTAAAGTTGCAACAAGAAAGGAAATTTAGGTAGGTTGGTTGAGCATGGGTAGATCAGATCAAGGCTTAAGGTCCCTTACTAGTAGAAAACCTGAGAAGCCTAGTGTTGGGTGCTCACAAGCTTAGGAAAGTAGCTTCAAATCATCAAGAAACCATATAGAAGGTAGCCGACAAGCTGATAGAGAAATTAACCCTTCTACAAGAAGTAATAGACATGAAGACAAATGTGGTCATTGCTCATGGGATCCTTAAGATAGGCAAGGAGTCATTGTGTCACTAGAAATAGTGATATTGAGGCCTAAAATAATCTATCTCATTTTTGAGAGATTACATTCTGTTTGGATTCAGCACAGCGATCTCGCTCGATGCCAAAACTCATAGTGTGCCTCAGTTCATAGGTGCACCACAACATAACTTTGAAACCGCTGATCTTGGCATCAAATCGTCAGTGACATTAGCTCCAAATGGGTGGGTGAACCCTACTCACACCCTTGTTCTAGCCATGGAGACCATCCATCATTTGCAACCACACTGTACTAAGGATTCTCCAAGGTGCTCTAACAGCATTTCGAGGTTGATCTTTCGATGGTCATAAGAAAAAGCTTGTGAGGGCTATCGATGAACTGTCAAATGCTACAGGACAGTGATACTAAGGCCTAAAATAACCTATCTCATTTTTGAGAGATCACATTCCATTTAGATATGGCATAGCGATCTCGCTCGATGCCAAAACTTGCAGTGTGCCTCAGTTCATAGGTGCACCATAGCATAAATTTGAAACCACTGATCTTGGCATTGAATTATTAGTACCATTAGCTCCAGATGGGTGGGTAAACCCTAGCCACACCCTTGTTTCAGCCACAGAGACCATCCATCATTTGCGGCCACGTTGTACCGAGGATTCTCCAAAGTGTTCTAAGTGCATTTCGAGGTTGATCTTTTGACAGTCATAAATCAGACCTTGTGAGGGCTATCAATGAACTGTCAAATGCTACAGGATGGTGATGTTGAGACTTAAAATAATCTATCTCATTTTTGAGATATCACATTCCATTTGGATTCAGCACAATGATTTTGCTCGATGCCAAAACTCGTAGTGTGCCTCAATTCATAGGTGCACCACAATGTAACTTTGAAACTACTGATCTTGGCATCGAATTATCAGTGCCATTAGCTCCGGGTGGGTGGGTGAACCTTACTGACACCCTTATTCTGGATACGAAGACCGCCCATTATCCACGGCCACTCCATATCGAGGAGTCTCCAAGGTGCTCTAAGTGCATTTTGAGGTCGATATTTTGAGGGTCATAACTCAGAGCTCATGAGGGCTATCAATGAACCATTGAATGCTATAGGACGGTGATGCTAAGGCCTAAAATAACTTAGAGCTCATGAGTGCTATCGATGAACTGTCCAATCAAGTCTCTTAAGTTGATATATTTTGAAGTTATGTTGAAATTGAAAAGTTGTAGTATGAGGATAGTAACAAAGTGAAGTGCTAGTTATCAAAGATTATGAATCTATGAATGACTTGGTGGTTGGGGATAGAATCCATGCTTGAGGAGTGGAGTCCTTAACTGTGTTGAGATTAGATTTGAAGCCAAGAGTTAGTTTCAAGGTTGAAGGTGGAGTTTAAAATCAGATTTGGGGTTATCTGAACCTTCTGCAGGAGACTAACAAGTGTGTTTATGTCATGATAGCACTTAAAATTATACATTGCATCCAAATTTGATAATAAAGGTTGTTAAAATTTTATTCAAAAATTATTGCATTTGAATCGAATATAACAAAATATAATCAAAATTAATGATATTTCATAAACATGAACAATACACATGATCCACGATAAATTGAACAATACTAGATACTAAATTAATATGTATATCATTGTGCACATAAATAAAAAATATATATATCAAAATACATGTATCCATAGACAAAATTTTACACAAATATATATCAAAGATCATGTATCCATAGACAAAGTACTCAAATATATATCAAAATACATAGATCCATATACAAAATGTGGCTGATCATGCCATTAGAATGTGTATAATATCAATGTTTTTGTATACAATGTGGCATGTGCCATCTCAAAATGTCTCATGATGCATCCTATGACAACTATACTATCCTAGGGTGTTGGTGGATGATCAAAATGCAACCTCTTCACTGCACTAGGTGGATTGGATGCCTCCTACATAAACAAAAAAGGAAAACCCAAAGTTAGACTACTAAATTTATATGATTCTATGTATCTATCATTGAATTACTCAAATTCATAATGATATTTTTTGTAATGGAGATTAATACTATCAAAATTTCATAATAAATACCTCTCTCGTCGACTTCCTGTGCCAGTCAGGAGTCCTCTAGTATGCCCTCAGCAATGCTGGTACCTTTTTTATTGTGGGCTGTATATTTTCAAATACCTTTGTCAGATGACTCTAAAATTTAAACTATAACATTATAATTCATAGAATGCTAAATTTATAACATATTTAATCATGAATTAAAACTACAACTTACTATTGTAGGCTCCTCCTCAAGAGTGAGTGGCCGCGTGATCAAATCTACATAACTCTCCGTCGGACCTCATGTCCACTAGGAGTCTCCTATGAGATACAAAATAGTAGTTGTTAATATCATAGAAATCAGTTTTGAATTTATTTATGAAGATAAAGATAATAAAAAATAAATAATACTTATACATACAATGGGGCTCTCAGTGCAAATGGAAATCCCTGATGGTCTAAGATGTGGAATCTGTACAGGCTCATCACTAGTAGCGACACCCTATATACAATAAAGAATGTAATTAAATGGGATTACGACAAATATTTTACAAGAATGAATTGATATTTAATCAAATAGAAAGTGCCTAATTACCTTTCCTTTGTCAATGCGTGCTGGCTCACCCTTTGCACTTTGTCCCTCTGAGACAAGTGCTACCTACAAGATAAAAGAAAGATTAGCAACCATATATGCTACAATATCAAATAGAAAATGAAAACAAAACATAATGTACCATAGATGTCTTAAGGCCAAATGAAATGGCCAAGAGTGTAGCATCATCAATTTGTCTAACCTCCTCCTTGGTCATCAACTAAACGTGAATGAAGATCACATACATATAAAAGTCAATATGGCTTAAAAATTAAAATTAATCTATTATAAAAATTAACTTTAAATCACATATGTCATAACAAAAATATATATACATGTACCGACACTGAAGGAGTCCATGCCTCTGCATTCCCCTCCTCTCTCGCATCAGGGTCTGTAGCCTTTTCATGTGTGTCTAGTGTATCCTTGTCTAATAAAAAATGATACTCAGGAAGATCGCCTATGAGACCCAAGAAAATATTCTTCCATGTAATGCAAGTGTGAGGCACACAAATGTGTGATGAGCTAGCCGATGATGAACTGGCACCAGCATCATCAACACGAGGAGGCAGGATAGACCTAGCTTGAGATATCATTAGGCTACTCAACCTATGAATTGCTCTGATAGTCTGAGAGCTAGCCTCTATCATAATATCTGGATGCTACACTTAAGGAGGAGGGGAAATATTAGTGTGGGGAAAAAAGTGCCATCTTTCTTCCACTAGGAAGAGGGTCTATCCTGAGGAGCTCCTAGTCCTAAGCCCATACTGGGCTTCATGCTCCAATAGTTCACTTTAAGTTTCAACAGAAATTCAGCATATAATTTTCTAAGGAAATAAAATGTTATGTCTAAATTGCCATGTGGAGAGATATCAAAGACCATCCACCAATGATCCCAAAATTTTGCACCTATGGCGTCATTTGTGCACCATTTAATCGATAGTTTGGATTCTTTTGGGTCAACTGGTAAATCCATTTTCGAGTTCGCAAAAAGGCTAGCCAAATTGTCTTTGCTTATGTTGAGGGTCGCAACCTCATCATAATCCAAACCATCATCAAACATCTCATGCATTTGATCATGCCAATGAAGAGCAGCATTTTGTTGGTTTGTAAGGGTTTTAATGTTATCCACTATGGTGTTTAACGTGGATAACATAGGAGCCAATGCAGGTACATTATTATATGTTCTATGCAAACCTCTCAACTCGGTGAGATTTTCATTTATCAAATCCTCGATTTGAGGAGGGTTTTGAGGGGGTAGAGGATCATTTGGTGGATGATTTTGTGGGGTACTAGATCATTTGGTGGGGGATTATGAGGAATATTATTCCCTTCCTCAGTGTCATCATTCTGATCAGCCATTCCTATTGAATTGCAAAAGGTAATATATATTTTTAAAAAAAAACTTTAATTTTAACCTTTTTTTTAAAAAAACCTTAGATTCAACTAAAACAAACAAAATCATGCTAAAATCTATCAAATTTAAATTAAAATTTAGTTTAAAAAACAAAAAAAAAACCTTAATATCCGATATCTAATCTTATATCTGATATCTGGTTGCGCGCTAATACTGGCCCCCAAAATGTGAGAAATAAGAGCTTGCGGGTCTAGTCTTTTTTTAATATGTAATGTTATAGATATTGGATATCTGATATTGAATCGGATATCCGATCGCCTGCATATCTTATATTTTATATATAACATATAACATATAGCTTTGAAATATTATATTATATTATATTATTATTATAATATAATAATATTATTATATTATATTATTATTATAATATAATAATATTATTATATTATATTATTATAATATAACACATTATAATATAATATTATTATTATAGTATAATATTATATGATTATAATATAATAATAATGATATTATTATATTATAGTATAATTATTATAATAATAATAATGTTATATTATATAATATTATATAATATTAAATAATATATTATACTATTATAATATAATGTTTTTATATTATTATAATATTATAATAATAATGTCATATGATTATCGGATACCTGATAATATTGGATATTCGATATTAAATCGGAGATCCAATATGAGATTGGATATCCGATAAGGCTCGACCTTTCTTTCTAGGCTTAGTACCTGGATAGGTGGAAAAAGGTTAGAGTGGATTTTGAAGCACTTTTAGATGTGTTCAATCTCTATTTTTTTCACATTGCCACTTTTTGGCACACCATGATCCTGCACATATCCTCATGCCAATGTTTTCTTTTTTTTTGTATTAGTTTAGTATGTTCCAAAGCAACTTTATGCATCTCATCCAAAGAGTTAAGATGCAAAAGACATTCTCTTTGTGCTATAGGAAGTTCAATATCTAATGCTAAGGTTGTCCTTAAAGTTTTATGTTCAAATTCAATTAGAAGCATGGACACCTTTCCATACAGGAGCTCAAATGGTGTGAATCCCATAGTAGTCTTCTAGGTTGTTCTGTAAGCCCAAATAGCTTCTTGTAATCTGCTAGTCCAATCTCAACAGTGCAAATAGACTATTTTTGTTAGTATATTTTCTAGCTCCTAGTTTGTAACCTCTACTTTTCCATTAGCTTGTGGATGATAAGGACTCGATTTCTGGTGCCTGATGTTATACTATTTCATCAATTCTAAGATCAGATTAGAGGTAAATTGTGCACCTTGATCAGTGACTAGCTCTTTGGGTATACCATAGCGAGTAAAAATCTCTTCATACAGGAATTAAACTATTGGAAATATTCAGGACTAACAAGGTTACTGAGAGGGGAGGGGTGAATCAGTAAACTTTAAAATTTAAACCAATTCAGCATAATAACAAATTCACCATTCATTCATCTACTTTACTATATGCATGAAAAGATTAACACACTGATTTGGTGACCCAGAAACCTTTCAATTTGAAAGTAAAAATGGGGTGGGGATGATGCCCACAAAACTTCAATACTGCGGTATAAAGTTGGCCGGTTAAGGCTTACAATGATCACTTCTGGTGATCTGCCCTGTTAGGAGCAAGTAGGACTACTAGATCAACCTTGTTAGAGGATTTACAAATATACAATGAAGTATGCACTCTGTTAGGAGATTTACAAAAGAATGTAAAGTCTACCTTGTTAAAGGATTTACAAAACTGATTCACCTGTTAGGATGAAGCAGTGGATCTGCTTGCAACTGGTTTGCTGATTAGATCTTATGTACTGATCACTTGATGTGATGGATATATCTTTGCTGCTCCTTGATAACCTTGCTGAATACTCCGTTGCTGATTCTCATTCAATTCGCTCTTACTTCACTGTTACTTTTCTTCATCATTTATATATTGCGAATGGTACAATACATTACATATATATCATTCCAATATTTACAACAACAAGGTCGGCCAAACACAAGTGGACAAAACATTACTGAGTCGGCCAGATAGTAGAAAACTCAGGTTCCTCAAACTTACTTGGTGACCTTCTGACACTCGGCATCCACTACATTACATGGCATCGTCATGCACTCGGTAGAGGTAGGGGCTCGGTCCATACTAATCACTTTGAGTAGCTTGGAACTTGGTAACCACTGGTGACTCGGTAAACATTGTGTCACTCGATAGAAACTAACTCATTCGATTCACTTGGTAAGCACTGAATACTTCTTTTACCTTTCTGTCTTGGTAATTACTGAAACCTTCCTTTACCTTCCTGACTCGATAAATATTAAATCCTTCGTTTACCTACCTGAATCGGTAAACACTAAATCCTTCGTTTAACTTTCTGACTCGGTAAACATTAAAACCTTTGTTTACCTTTCTGACTCGGTAAACACTAAAACCTTTGTTTACCTTTCTGACTCGGTAAACACTAAAATCTTCGTTTACCTTATTGACTCGGTAAACACTGCTAAACATACTTGGAACCAACGAATGCTCGGTATGAACTATAAAATGAGTGATGAACTTGATAAGCATTCAGAATCAAATAAGTGTTGTAACTAATGAAAAATGTATCATTATTCCAACATTAAACAACTTTTTCATCATGGGCATGCTTCATAGCCTTAACTTCAACCCATTTTGTCATGTAGTCAGTGCACACCAGAATATAGGACTTCCCGTTAGATGGAGGATCAATTGAACCAATGAAGTCCATTCCCCATTTGTCAAATGGTGCTAATACTATCTAAGGATTAAGAGGCATTTCATCTATTCTGGTTGGTTGGCCCATCCTTTGACACTGGTCACACTTCCTTGTATAGTTGACTACATCCTTATGAAGTGTAGGCCAATAATAACCAGTTGTCAGGATTTTGAAAGCTGTTCTTTTTGATGCAAAGTATCCTCCACATGGTTCATTATGACATGCATGTAGGATGTCATATGTCTCATCTTCTCTGACACATCTTCTGATAATTTGATCAAGTCCAATGTAAAACAAGAGATTATCTATCCAGGAGAAACAAAAACTTTTCTCTCTAAGCAAATTCCTTTCCTTGTAAGAAAAATGTGCTGGTATTTTATTGGCTACAATGTAGTTAGCAATGTCTGCATACCATGGAGTTTGAAAAAACAATATGAAACAAATGCTCATCTAGAGATGCATCGACCAAACTAGTGTTAGTATCATCATGATGGATTCTTGATAAATAATCAACTACAATATTGGCTTTTCTAGGTTTATCAACAATAGTTATGTCAAATTCTTGCAACAATAGTAATTGTCTTGCTAACCTACCTGTTATAGCAAGTTTATTCATAAGATATTTAATTGTTGCATGATTAGTATGAAAAAATATGGAATAGTCAGTTATGTAATGCTGAAATTTGTTGAGAGCATAAACTACTACTAGCAATTATTTTTCAGCCATAGTGTAATTCAGCTTTGGACCATTAAGGCTCTTACTGATATAATAGATGGCACTTTCAAGATTTTGGGATTGTTATGCTAAGACTACACCTATGACATAATCAGAGGCATCTATAGATATGTGAAAAGGTAAATTCCAATCAGGGCCTTGTAAGACTAGGCCTGTGGTTAGAAGTTTCTTAAGCTGTAGGAAGGCTTCATCACATTCAGATGTCCAACTAAATTCAGTTTCTTTTGTGAGTAACTTATACAAAGGACTAGCTATTTTGCTGACATCTTTTATGAAATGTCTGTAATATCCAGCATGACCTAGAAAGGGTCTTAAATCTTTTGATTTTTTAGGTATGGGTAATGTTTGAATTACCTCTATCTTAGTTGGATCCACTTGTATTCCTACAACATATATGAAATGACCAAGTACTATGCCCTCCTGCATGAGCATGAAGCACTTTTCACCATTAAGTGCCAAATTATGTTCTTGACATCTTACCAAAACCTTTTCAAGATTCACCATTGCTTCTTCAAAAGTGACTCTAAATGTTGTGAAGTCATCTATGTAGATTTCTATACAATCATGTGATATATCAGCAAAAATACTAATAACTGCTCTTTGAAATGTTGCAGCAACATTGCATAGACCAAATGGTAAAACATAGTATGCAAAAGTACCCCATGGACAGGTAAATGTTGTTTTATCTTGATCTTTAGGAGCAATACTGATTTGGTTATAACCACTATACCCATCTAAAAAAGAGAAATACTTCTTTCCAGCTAGTGTGTCTAAAACTTGGTCTATTAATGGTAAAGGAAAGTGATCCTTTTTAGTAGCCTTTTTCAATTCTCTACAATGTACACAAATTCACCATTTTCATCCCTTTTGAGGTACTATAGCTAGGGGTGAAACCCATCTACTGTCAGATATAGGATAAATAAAACTAGCATCAAGCAGTTTTTGCAATTCAGTTTTAACTATTTCTCTAAGGCTTGGATTTATCCTTCTTTAGGATTGATGGAGTGGTAGAAAGACTTCATCGATGTATACCCTATGAGTGCATAATGTAGAACTCAGCCCCTTCATATCACTATAATCCCATGCAAAGGCCTTTACATACATTTGAAGAAACTCTTTTAGTTGTTCCATCTATGTGGGTGTTAACCTAGGATTAACTTGGAGATTATGACCTTTAGTCAATTCAATAGTAGTAGTGGAGTCTATCATAGTGGCTTCAGAAATTGGACTTGCCTCTAATTCACAATGTAAAAGTGGATAAATTATTTTAGGTTCTTTGAATAAAGTACAATTCTTATCACATTCCTCATATGTGATCAATTCTAACATACAAATTTCAGATACACCTTTTTCTACCACACAGGTATTAGTAAGGATACTCTGAAGTATTGAATCTTCCTCTTGTAATTTTAGAAAAGACTATCTATGCAACATCATGAGTTGTACTATAGAATTTAACTCTTCTTCTTCATCTCCTAAATCTGGCCAAACAGATGTACTCAAATATGGTAATGGTTGGGCATGAGAATATAAATCAAATTGCTTTGTTACTTGGCCATTTGATACAGTCATATTCCCTAATCTACAACTTATATTTGCATTGGCTGTGGCTAACCATGGTCTACCTAAGATGATAGGATAACTAGATAGATTAACTTTAGGGAACAAAATCATGAAGTCTGTAGGATACTCCAGAGAATCTAAGGTTACAACTATGTTTTCTATCATCCCATTAGGGGTGACAGTAGGACTATCTGCAAGCTGCAGAACTGTTGGTGTAGCCCTTAGTATTTCAATTTTCAACTTCTTCATGGTATCTTTGGTCATAACATTTATAGCAGCTTCGAGGTCTATTAAATCATTTTTAACAAACTGACCATTTATACTGACATTCACTACTAGACTTCCTAGATCAGAATATTCTAGTGTGATCACTTTTCATAGCATGATGTTAGCCAATTGTTCCACAACATGGATTGTGGTGGGGTCCTTCTTCTTCCTTCTAAGTTTCTTGAAGTAGGCTTCCCTAATAGCTTTTCCATAGACTGGAATGTCCTTAATAGCTTGAAACAGTGGTATTTGGACATGTATATTTTTCAACTGATCAATAATGTCGAAAGGTTGTTCCTTAGTTTGTTCAGGTTTCTTTTGTATCAATTGATTTGGAAAAGATGGTTCTGTAATCACCTAAAAATGGTCATCTAGACTATTAGCCCCCTTTTCAACATTTTGGCTAAATTAATTTAATCATCTACCTAGACCAAATTGCTAATAATCAATTTATTTGATTATAACCTATAGTTTGACTATGCTATCCTAAGTTCATTATTTGATTAAAAGAACATTTCCCCTTTTAATTAAATAAAAGACCCCATTCTTCTAACCCACTTAAAGTGCACACATAAAGTCTTTTTTCTATTTTGCAATTAAAAGAAAAAGCTTTGTGACTTTTGTCTTATATGACAAGTCAACTTATATTCTATTGGTTGACTTGGGTGTGCACATGGATCACTCCTCTTTTCAAATTCGACCATTGATCATCCACTATCTTCATCTTGATCTCTACCGTCCATACAACTTTAAAAGGGAGAGAGCTTTCCCCCTCAAAGGATCAATCCAGCTTTTGAATATTGTTATGTTGCAGGTTTTCTAACAGTTTTCTTTGGAGCTTTGTGGAGAACTTCTATTTCTTGTCTACATTCTCTCATACCATATCATTTTAGCTTAGATTCATGTTGCATGTTAGTTTAGCTTCTATTTTGCAATAATCTATCTCACATAGCTTAATAATGGTTTTGTAATACTCTCATTCATGCTTAGAATAGCTACATTTTGCATTATCATCTTAGCTTAGTTTCCATACTTGCATTGCATTCTTGAGGGATTCCTTGAAGATATTTGCACTCTTGCTCTTGTCTCAAAGAACCTCCTGTTGGATGGTTTACTAGCAAGAAGAGTATTTCTAAGGCTCATCTAAGAGCCTTCTTATTCTTGAAATATACTCTTTTGCACTCCATGGATAGGGAGCTCTAAGCCAGCATTTGAACATTCCAAACTCATAGAATCGTTTAGATAGAATGTTTTAGAGTGTGACACTTTCAAGTGCTTTTGTAGAATTATCACTTTGGTTTTAAGGCCAACCCATAAGTAGATTGGTTTGAAGGCCAAAAACTTAGTTGGTTTAAATATTTGATCATATCTTTTAAACTTCTTTGAGTTTGGTTCTGAAATTATTTTTGCACATTGGGTATGTGTTCAAAATGTCTCAGTCCAATTTTCAAAGCAGTTTGACATGATTTGCGGGAGTTATGATTTTTTCTTTTCTTTTCATTAAAAGATGTTTCTGATCGCAAATCAGTACATTTTTTTGGAAAAACTTACATTTCCAAAAACGGTTTTCAATTGTAATCGGGGTTATTTCTTTGTGTTTTGAATTTTGAGGTCGTATTAAGGACCAAAAACTCGATTTGATAAATCTGGCCTGTTTTGAAAAAATCGATCTCTAGGGAGCAAATGAGGAGATTTTTTTGAATTTCTTACATTTTTGGAAAGCTGTCTGATTTTTAGTAGGGGTCTCTTCTTTTCATTTCTATTTTTTGGATCTGAAATCATAGCAAACAAGTCCAATCTTGTTGACTAGGTCAAAATCAAAGAGTAAAAATGAGAGCATTTGTGATTAACTTGCACTTTCTTTGCATGCACTTGGTTGGAAGATAAATTGGATTTTTGAGGCAACTAACCACTTTTTATTGCATATTCTTATGTTATTTCACACTAACTTTTTGTGCTAACAAGTTGTGATTGCAGTTTGCCATCCTTGTGAAAAAAATTGAAACATTGCATAAAAATAACGCATGTCAAAGCTTCAAATGCACAAGGGCTACTAACGATTGTTTGCAGGGCTGCCTAATGCATAAAAAGCCAATTTTGCTTGTTCTTTACTTTTACATGTGCAGCATATACTAGTTGTTTATTTTTAGGCACATTAAAACTTACAATTGAGATCTTTTGGTGATAGGAGAGTATGCTCTTCACCCTTGTTGTGAATCAGAAATCTTGACTTACAATTTGGTTTCAAAAGTAAGAGGCAACTGAATCTTCTTGGCGTGTTTGGGAGAAAATGATTGGAATAGGAGAGTATGCTCTTCACCCTTGTGGTGAATCAGAAATCTTGACTTCTAAAAGTTGATCCACTCTTTGTGTAGTTTAGAATCCTTTAGAAGGCCTGCTCTCGGACAACCTGAGAGGAATGACCCAAGTGGGGACAAGCCGATTACCTGGCTCTTCAAACCCACTATAAACTCAAGGCTACCAAGGACACAAAATTTTGGTAGACGTAGTGTTTGTCTTTGCCTAGTGTGATTGCTTATGAGATTTCGACCATAGGGAGATCACTAGGAAGGAACGCTTAAGGTTCTCTTGTGATCGCGAGATCGGTTATTCATCGCAAGCTGAGGTGTCCCGTAATTAGGAGCAAGAGGAACACTATGAACAGAAGCCCAATCTAAAAACCCTAAGTTAGTAACTACCTTTTTTAGCCGCTCAACTTCTTGGTGCAAAGATCGATCCTAATGGACTACCCAGATCACCCCAAGATTTTACACTCACCATCTGTGTTCCCTTGGTTATGCTTATGGCATTTCCATGACAAAGCCAATATCTCTTGTGGGCAACCACTTGGTGTGAGGTGAAGGAGCATCAAGCCTGGGCCAAGTTGTTGAGTAATGAAACATGTCCTTTAGGAAGATATTTCTTAATGTGTTCTCGAATGTGCTATACCAATGAAAATATTTTGAACATACACATGATGATAATTCTAGGGAATTCTTTTGAGACGTCACATATGCTTGTATCATGCAAGGTTGCTTTGTCCCTTGCTTGATTGTTTGAAGAATAATCCATGTGTCACTATCTTGCTTGGAAAGAAATTGTTTTTGAACATCAAACTTGCTATGCTATCAACTATTGTCAAACTTTGTCAACCAAGTCAAAACATCAAATGCAAACATTTTCTTGTGTTGCTTGCTAAGGGGAGTCTCATCATTTGATTTTTATTTTCTATGTCTCTAGTTCTTGAACATGCTTAAAGTGACTCTTTGGTCTTGGTGCTCTTGGTCTTTCTATCTTCATGGTCTATGCATGCTTGCTAGTTATCCTTTTGCTAAAATGGTTACCTTGATTTCTTGACTACACTCTTGGGTTGGGAAAGTTGTTCACTTGTCACCCTACTTGCTCTATCTATTTGGCTATTTGGGCATCTTTCCTAGCTATTTACTTGAGTCATTCATGTCGTAAGTTTCTTTAATCTCTCTCTACTATCTTGGCAAGTGAACACTCTACCTCCTATAGTTTCAACATCAAGTTATCTTCTAAACTATTTTATGATTGGCTTTGCATTTAAAACTATGGGATCAAAACCTTGTGCTACCAAACTTCAACCAAATCTAGATGATCATGATATCCTCCATGTCACTAAAGAGTTTCAAGATCTATATGCACAATACAAAGAACTAGAAGAGACAAATGATCTTTCTTACCTTCATCTCTCTAAGCGCATGACAGAAATGAAGTTTAGAGTTGAGAAAAGGTTAGAGGAGAAGATTACATTCTTAAATAATTCTCCCTTAAGACCTTTACATACACATGGTTCATCTTCTTCAAAATCTACATATTCTACTCAAAGACATCAAATGTCTTCATCTTCTAGATCTAAAATCTCTTTAGAGAACAAGAAAGTGATACCTCCTTTGAGCCTATGCTAAAATTTCATGATGGACCTATCTTTGACCAAGCTAATGAAAAAACCATGGATGTATACCATTCACTTGAGAAAATACAAAAGGACTCTAGACATACTTCTAATAGAACTTTTGCTCCCTTGGAAGATTCTTATGATGACACATTGCAAAAACTTCTTGGCAATAAGATCATCATGTTACCTAAGTCTAGCTCATATGGAAACCCATTCTTGGATATCTATTGTGCTTATCGTCAACATAATGAGCATAGTACTTCAAATTGCATTGAGCTAAAACATAAAATCCAAGATCTTATTGATAATGAAATTATTGGAACCTCTAGTGAGTCATGTGCTTAGGATACTTCTCTTGAGCAAGATTACATTGATGAACCTATGTCTGGTAGCGGCTCCATTACATCTTCCACTTCGTCCAACACTCATGCATCTCCCAACACTTCAAATCTTTCCAACATGCCTCCATCAAGTAAAGAACCTAATGCTTTCCACATAGACTACGTGTATGCTCAAGGGCTACCTCTAAAAGAAACTCAAGCTAACCTTCACTTGGCTGCAAACCTTTTCCATGCTACTAATCCTAAACATCCTCAACCTTCATGCACTACGATGCCTAATCCAAGCACTACTCCATTCACTCTTCATTCTCCCTTCTCCTTAGAAGTGGCTCCATGTCAAGAGGAATCTCAAAAAGAAAAATCTATAAATGTCAAGAAAGATCAAGATCAAGCACCCTTTCATCTCCTTCAAAATGTCACTCCTCCATATCCTATGTCTTATCCACCTCCTAAGTATGATGAAGATACCACTTTCATTATCTCCCTTGAGCTTACTGAAAATTATGAGAAAATTTCTCTCCATATTCTATCCAAAGCTACTTGTCAAGATCAAAGCATCCCCTCATGTTCTACTTCTCCACATCCACTTAAAAATTGTGCTCAAGCTTCAAGTGCTTCTATTGAAAATGTTGTTCCTATCAAAGGTACTCATGATTATATTGATGGCTTTTACCATTTTGCTCACCCTAAAGATGTTGATATCCCTTCCCACTATCCCTTTGCATCTTCTAAATCTATCCTTGGTCCTTATCCATCAAAGCTAAAGCCTTTAAACCTTCCATCCATATTGGGGCCTTATGTTGCTCCATCTCCTACATTCACTCCTAGCTCATTCCCTAGCTCTCCTATACTACCTCAATATCAACAAAGACACTCATCCTTGATGACTTTTCACCCATCTATACATCTAAACTAGTCATATCATCCTTATTCATCCACAAATCCCAAGTCCTTTAGAAGTGAGAATAAACATAAGAATCCGTTGAAAAAGAAAGATCACTATGTCCCATCTAATCGATATGTGAATGCTAGGAAGGAGAAAGCACAAAAGAGACTGCAAAGGTCCAGTATTAAAAAAGCTAAATCAAAGAAAATATGGGTACCTAAACCCATTATTGAAGAAATGTGTTTTAAACTATCCAAAGGAAAATCTAAAGCTATATGGATTTCCAAGTCTCTTTTGAAAGACATGAATATTGAAAATACTTCAAAGTTGACATTCGAGCTTCTAAAGGCTTCCATTCCATCTTCTTCCAAAAATCTTACTAAAAATATTCCAAAGCCTTCCACTCCACTTTTTCCCAAATCTTTTCTACCAGCTCATACATCTAAATCTCAAGCTATTTCATCCACGATTCCTCCATCATTCCAATACCCTTCAAGGTGTGTGTCAATGTTGATCTTGTCCAATATTTTAGCTACCCTCATGAAATCGTCTAAAGCTTACACTTACTTTCTATACATGAAATATTATCCTCCATATACTCTTCCTACTACCATTTCTATTTCATCACCCTATCAATATCTTTGAGCATACATTTCTATGGTCTTGGCTTATCATGACTTATCTTTTCTATAGGAGCATTATCTACATTCAAACAGCTTCAGCTCTTTCTGAAAATTCAAAAAAGAAAGAAAGAAGTAAAAATAGAAAAAATGAAAAAAATGAAAATGTGCCTTAGTGAAAACCACATTTTTTGGCACCTTGGTAGCAAAAGTAAAGAGAAATAAAGTTATCCTATGGTGAAAACTACTTCTTGTGGCACCTTAGATAAGTACCATGATGAAAACCTGGCAAATAGGCATCATGCGTAATTCTTCCATCATCCATCTATCTCCTCTTTTCTCTTTGATCTTGACAATGGTGAGCTATCTTTGCATATTGGCTATCTTATCCACTAGATTTTCTATTGTGCTCTCCCATTCACTCATAGCCTCTATCTTGAGCTTTATTCTTATTGCTCTATCCCATTGCTATACTATCTAGTTGACTCCTTGACCTTGATCATAATAAATGAAACATGGTTCTCATAGGTCTCTTGACATGTCTACTCTTTTGGACTACATGCTTCATGCTATCTCACTTGTTGGCTTCACTGCTTATCCTACATGCTATCTTGCTCATTTCTTCCATTGCTTATCCAAAACATGCTTCACATGACTATTTCACCTCTTTCCCTAGCTTGGGTACTCTTGAGGATCACTTTCACTTGCTTCACATTCCTTTCTTATGCATCTTATCTTATCTATCGGCTTGTTTCTCCATCGTGTCCTATACCTTGCTAGACATTGGGAGAAAATGATGTGATCTTGCTTGAGAACTAGTGATCTCTAAATTATTCTAAAAAATCCAAAAAATCATATATGATGCTGAAAAAATCCTAAAAACTAGAAAATGTAGTGAAAAGAAGATCTTCTTAGTGAAAACCTAGCAATAGGCACTTTGATGTATCACCAAAAAAATCAAAAAATACAAAAAAACAAAAAGAATGAAAAAAGTCCTGAAAAAAATCTGTCAAGTGGTGAAAACTTGGAAATAGGCACTACTTGAAACCCTCGCACCTATGTCTATCTATCTCAATCATCCACTTCCCTACACATTTCCTAGCTTGGAATTGTTTCTTGTCCTCATCTCGGAGGCATAACTACTTAGCGTTTTTGAGGTATTCTTGTGCATTTGGGTTTCTTTGACAACTCACAAAATAGTGTTTCTCATCTCTACCCCCACCCACTTTGACATCAAGTGTTTCTCAACACTTTTCAGATAGTTTACCTACAGTCTCCGATGTCACGATATTTCTCACTATCAGAATGAAGTCTTGAAGAAATGGCCAAGTGACTTACACACATGCACTTTAAAATCTTAAACAAATGAGCTATGTTGATCTTTATCTACTTTGTGTGCTGTCTATGATGATTTCTTTGCTATGTGTTCCCTCCCTAATAGTCTTTCAAGGATGTCATTGACTAGAAGACTGGGGGTATGGGGCATGTTTTCTTGATTTTTAACTGTGGGTATACTTTGTTTGTCTATAGTGTTGTAAGCATTTATGCTTGTCCTATTCAACATTTTGACCTACAAATGTATCATCCTTGACTGTTTTGCAAGATCGCACTCAGGGTTTATCCTAGCGCTTATGCCCTGATATAGGTGTAATCTTGCTAAATTAAACTTAGGGAATCTAATCATGTAGTTATCTTGACTTACATGTCTCTGATGCTTAGATTGAATTTCCACATACCTATCTAATATTGATCATATTCATATCCTCATAGTTATACTAGCGATGGTTGTATGATCTCACGATGTCCCTAATAAATGCTCAATGATGAAATTAAGAGTCTAAATGTTATGCACTTCTTGCTGGTAAACCACTTTTCATATTAGCTTGCATTTTAGGTTCATTTTCTAGCTTAGTCTCGCATTCTTGCATATGGGGAGAGCTCTCTCTTCATCTTTTCATAGACATATCGGCTAACTCCTTTCATATATTTCTTTACTTTCTTCTTGTTCATGTCCTTTACCTTCTTAATCTTTCACTTCATCTCTTTTCTATATTATCATCACTTCATATAAAGTTTTGACCTCTTAAATAATTCCAACATCCTAGATTCATTTTCGGGATCGAAACCTAAATTCGAGTTCATCTTGATTGTCAAAAATGTCTTTTAAAATCCTACTTTCTTCTGAGCAGTTAGCTGACCTTTTGAGGTTTAATCTCTAAATCATCACTGGGGCATCTTCATTTCTTCATGTCTTCATCATTTTCATACTTCATATCTACTTCAATTCACTGTTTCATGTGTAAAATCACCTTTCTACTCGTTTTCACCTAATATTTATGATATATCCTTCAAGGTCAACTCTAGTCAAACTGGGGCATTTTATCAATTTTTTTATCGTCATTCGTGGGTTCTAATCATCTATCTGTCATCTTGGGCATTGCTATATTCTAATTTTCTCATGTCTAGCCAATTTTTGCATCCCCTCACCTCATTTCAATTTCGATCGGGCCGTGGGGGCAAAAATACTCTATCACTGATTGCTACAACTATCTATTTCTTAGGAGCATTTTCTTGATCTTCTCACTTGTTCTCGATCTATCTACTTTGCTAAGTGTTAGCATTCTTCTTGAATTCTAACATCATCTTTTTCTAGTGTTCAGTATTACCACTATTAGGTTGTACATTTAGGACTTGCTATCTTTTTCTACATTTCGTTCTTTGAATTCAGATATCTATATCTATCACTACCTTCTTGGCTTTCTATTTTCTTTGACATAATGTGTTCCCAGATCGATCACGCATTAGTCAAAGAGGGGAAAATGTAATCACCTATAAATGGTCATCTAGACTATTAGCCCCCTTTTCAACATTTTGGCTGAATTAATTTAATCATTTACCTAGACCAAATTGCTAATAATCAATTTATTTGATTATAACCTATAGTTTGACTATGCTATCCTAAGTTCATTATTTGATTAAAAGAACATGTCCCCTTTTAATTAAATAAAAGACCCCATTCTTCTAACCCACTTAAAGTGCAAACATAAAGTCCTTTTTCTATTTTGGAATTAAAAGAAAAGGCTTTGTGACTTTTTTCTTATATGACAAGTCAAATTATATTCTATTGGTTGACTTGGGTGTGCACATGGATCACTCCTCTTTTCAAATACCACCGTTGATCATCCACTATCTTCATCTTGATCTCTACCATCCATACAACTTTAAAAGGGAGAGAGCTTTCCCCCTCAAAGGATCAATCCATCTTTTGAATATTGTTATGTTGCAGGATTTCTAACAGGTTTCTTTGGAGCTTTCTGGAGAACTTCTATTTCTTGTCTACATTCTCCCATACCATAGCATTTTAGCTTAGATTTATGTTGCATGTTAGTTTAGCTTCTATTTTGCAATAATCTATCTCACATAGCTTAATAATGGTTTTGTAATACTCTTATTCATGCTTAGAATAGCTGCATTTTGCATTATCATCTTAGCTTGGTTTCCATACTTGCATTGCATTCTTGAGGGATTCCTTGAAGATATTTGCACTCTTGCTCTTGTCTCAAAGAACCTCCCATTGCATGGTTTACTAGCAAGAAGAGTATCTCTAAGGCTCATCTAAGAGCCTTCTTATTCTTGAAATATAATCTTTTGCACTCCATGGATAGGGAGCTCTAAGCTGGCATTCGAACATTCCAAACTCATTGAATCGTTTAGATAGAATGGTTTAGAGTGTGACACTTTCAAGTGTACAGGTTCTACTATTGGTTGAGATATAATTGACATGGTGACATTAGATGAGTCAACAGGTTTAGCAACTGAAGGTTTTGATGCTGCAGGAGAATCTAGTATTTCAATTATAAGAGGTGGTTTAGGTGCTGATAAAGTTGTACAAGATCTCAAATGTATATCAACAATATTCAGGGTGTAAGTAGGATACTATTGACCATCAACACTATACATGAGTTGATGTGGTTGTTTGCTATTTGGATTTGGTTGAGGTTGTGCTAGTAATTGTGTTTTCTTTTGAGTTCCAGGATTTGCAAGTGGTGGCATTAAAGTAGGTTGTTGAACTGGAGGGGGTAATTGTGGAGTACTAGTATTTTGGTTAGGCCATTGTTGATCTCCCTTCCATTGGTTCGTAGACTGCCAATTCCCTTGGGGTGGTTGTCATTGGTTTTGTTGGTTTTTCCAGTAGTTCTATTGGTTCTATGGCCATTGGTTACTCTATTGATTAGGCTAGGATGGTTGGGAATTCTGAGGTCATTAGGATTGTTGTGGGTTATTTTGCCCAGCATTGTTCCAATTGGTTTGATTTTGTGGAGGACCTTGGAAATTACAATTTTTCCATTGATTACCATATGAATTTGAACTATGCAAGGGGTCCTAAGGCATACCTTGATGTTGGGCCCATGGTCAACATTGAGTAACAAAGAATACTTTCTCATCATCTCCATCTATCTTGATGTGCTTGGTTGGAAGATGTTGGTTCTCCATGCTTGTGACCAGTTTACATTGGCAATCCTTCTTTTTCTTTTGGCAATGAGGACAATACTTAGCTAGTTGTAATTCAGCTTCTACTTGTTTCTTCTTTGTAGTCATTGTATCCAGATGTGTAGTAATATCGTTGAAGATATCTTGTTTGAAATCTGACACTAGGTTAGATATCTCATGCTGTGAAATAACTTGAATGATTCCTTTAGTGACTGTGGAATGAGGTCCTCAACCTTTCTTCATGGTTGACCTTGAATAGTTTTGACAAATCTTCTTGAGATCATCCTAGGAAGCTTGATATACATCACCGCCAACCATTAGATCCAATTCTTCTAGACAGTTGTCATTTACACCTCTCAGAAAGACTAGCTTTTGTGAATCTTCAGACAATGTATGCTGAGGGTTCTTTTGCAATGTGTATAAGAAACATCAAACATAGTCTTCCAATGTTTCTTCCTCTTTTTGTGATATCCTGAAGATATCATCCGTCTTGAACCAGATGCTTTGCAATATTCTTTATATTTATCTAGAAATAGAGCTTGCATTTCATCCCAACTTCCTACTACATTAGCTCCTAAGCCCATGAACCATCATAAAGATGATTCTTTCAATGTTGCTGGAGACAAATATAAGCTTATGGGAATCAGTGTTGTAGTCAAAACTATGACAAAGGATATCGAATTCAAATAACAAAGTATTAGGGTCTTTAGTTGCAAGGCCATAGAACTTTGGAAGAGCAGTGGGAGGTATGTTCTAAAGATTAGCATTAGTTACAAGACTTGGAAGAGGAAATGGAAAAGTAGGTTGTGCCATGACTAGAGGTATCAGATTATGAGGTTGCTATTGGAAAGGGACATTGGGTACTGGATCATTAACAACTAGTGGATTTAGAGTAGTGTTATCAAGAAAACAAGCCAATACTTTAGTGAAGGGTTGAAGACTAGATATATCTATTGACTCATTTATTGATACTGTAGGAAAAATAGGGCTTGCATCTTCAAAAGGTAACTCAACTTCTTCTTCTTCAACTTCTTTTTTCAAATTAACAGATCCTCATGGAAGAAATCTGCCATATTCATCTCATTGTCTTCCTCTTTGATCCATGCAATTAAATTTTTCACACTGGTGAAAGGAACTTCAAACTTAGAGATTTCTAAAAAGACTTTATCTAGGAACTATGACTCAAAAATGCTCCTAGCTTGACACTATCCCTGACAATGGTGCCAAAAATAACCCGCCTCACAATAGGTGCATCATAGTCATGCACTAGGCCTTGCTTAGGAATAATATATTCAAACTAAGGAATATTTCTCCCACTATGAGGTGCATTTAATCTTATCAACCCAGGGAAGTATACTTGAAATGGTTGACATAGTATGTGCACTAAGTCTCTTAATGAGTCGCTAAGCTTATACTACAAGAAAGTAAAAATGCAAGGAAAAGAACTTATGCTATTGCTGTAGGAAACTAACACAATTACCTCGATAAATATTGGAACTACAATAAAAAGATAAAAAATATTTCAACTTGGTTAATATACTAAAAATTTTCTCACATATGCTGTAGGAACATTCACAAAGTTTGATGCTATATGAAGGAACTCACAACTTCTAACTAAGATGCTATGAATGCTTGGAAATTAATCTGTTCTATCTTAATCTAATCCACCTTCCAAGTGGGCCCCCTTAGTTGGCTTCTCTAAAATACTAACACAATATGAAAGCCAAATACTATTTCATTCAATTTAGAAATTCATTACATAACACACAACTGTAAAAGTTAACAGTCTGTTCTCAGAAAATATTTCTTCTAACTAGTTCTAAAAACTTAACACACTTGGGTTGATTCCATAGGAAATCACCATTATTCCATAATAGAAAAGTAAATGACCTAGCTTAAAATCTACAAGAGAGAGAAAATAGGAAGATAACAACTGAAGGCGAGAAGAAGGAATAATGACTTAAGGCAAGAATAATAAAGTCTGAATATCCACTCACCATAGAGTAAATGCAAAGAAGGTAATAAGTCTTCTAGCTTCTCCTTACTTGCTCTCATGTCTTCTAGAACTGTTACAACTTCCTCCATCATGGTTGCTCCTTTGCGTTCTCTTCTCCATGAATTTTGTTGACGCTTAGCTTTTGAATTCCTCCAATCATCTTTCAGTCTTCATAAACAAGTTATTTATAACATAAAACATGTTTGCAAATAAACATTTATCAAATTAAACTCAAATATAAGAAAACACATTTTGATAACTATATGAAATACTGCATATATATAATAATAGCAAAAGATGGCATAGTTTCTACCCCATAGGTTTATCATAGGTCCACAAATGTTTTAATATAGTATCAAAAAAGTACTTTAAACATCATAAAATAAAGGAAATTTTTGGTCTCATCAAACTTTACAATTCAGAATATTCTTGATGACTTTATTTAGCAGTGTAATATTAAGAAAATGGGTTTCTCTCACATTAAGACCTCCCTCTGGCTACTTATTGAGAGAAAAACTCTCATTCTTTACCCCGCCTTCACTACTTAGTCACTTACATATAGAAGTTTATGGTTAATTCAATTCTTCTTGAGAGATCTTTGGAGGAGAAGAGCATTTCCCAATTAATAAGAAATACATCATTTTTATTTATCTATTGTCAAAAGATATTTGGTGTAATAATTATTTTATTGTAAGGCATATGATAACTATTCAAAAATAAAGGTTTCTCTTGGTTGCATTCTTGCTCCCTTCATCCCTTGCCCCTCACCTTGACCTATCCTATATGCTCCCCCTAGTTGTGTGCTATGTCTCTCCTACTGGGTCATGGGGTTTCCCTAATTCCCCTCTTATCTGTTTGGGACTGGTTGACTCATTTAAGGGTTCTACCAAGCCTTCAACCTTTGTCCCAACTATGGCTAGAAGCACCCCTTAAACAAATCTTCCTGGATGAAGCTCTTTCATAGACAACACTTCGTAGTAGGCCAATTCTTTCTTTATAGACCAATCATTTATCAACTCAGAGAAATAGGCAGCAATTTCTTGGACAATAAAACACATTCCTAAAATTATCACCCTCCTAATTGGATTATTTTTCTTCTCCTTTGCAGTTTAGGAGTATTTTATTTTTGTTCTCATAAATGGGTCTTGGTATGTAGGATATAACAAAAGGAACATCTGCAATGTTTGCAAGTAGAAACCTAAACTCGACCCAACTATTTGATTTGGGAGTTTATGCACTCATGTGGGCTAGGATCCCACAACTCCAGCTAAAGTTCTAAAATATTAAGCTTTTTAGAAGAATTGCTAAAACTTTTGGTTTATTATTGTCAGTTGATAAAGTCACAAAGAAAAAACATTTCTTTTTGTTTTCTAGAATTTGTGTCAGTGATTTTGTGAACAATATTCTTCCTACATCTATAACATTAGACTCAAAATTGGGCTCTTATGTTCAAACATTTGTTTTTGAAAAAGTATATTTGTTCTATCTAAATTCTAGATGTTTTGGCCACATTGACCTTTTTTTCCTTTTTCTCCCTCTAGGTCTATGGGGAGACCAGAAGGAATATTTGACAATACAGATTGATCCTAAGAATCCCCCTTTCTCCTTCGAACATTCTCACCCAGAGTGTAGCCCTAGTCCCTCCTTTGGTTAAGGAATTTTCTAATGTTATTTTGCCTCCTCTTTCAGTTAAGTAGCAACACCCCTTTTCAAAAAAATATTATGGATGACTTAGTGAGTTGTCTCCTCCCTTCCTCCTTGCCTTCTTCTAGGTTAGGGGACTCCTTACCCCCCTTGGATAACAATTTGTGTATCTTTGTAGTGTTACTATGTCCTAAGTTTCTTTATTTTGAAGGATTTAAGACACTACATCTTATCCACTTGAGAGGTATTCTACCTAATCCCATTATGGATCCAATTTTTTTTAGAGATGATGACATTATTAAGGAGTTTCTATGAACAAAAGTTAACAAGAGGAACAAAAAGAAGTATATAAAAAATATTGGAAAGGGCAACAAGGTAGGTATGACAACAAGTAATGAAAGTGGCTCCTTGGCCAAGGGACATCATGTGGGGAGCCATGAGATCCTCTTTTACTAAGGGATTTCAATAAGTGGTGATTAAATCTTAAGATGTTTGTGTTGTTTTTGTGTCTAATGGTTTGTTGAATTTAGAGCTTTTAATATTTACTTATTGTGGTTATAAAAGTATCTTGGAATCTTTTGGCTTTGAACACCTTAGATGAAGAAACACATGCTGAAGTGCACTCTTTAGGATCTCAAGGTGGATATTTTTCTTATACAAGAAACTAAAATGAATAGATAAAGTATGGACAAGTCTATGAAGTTTATCAAGCCTAGTGCTTCCTAGATTTCTTGGGATTCTCAAGGCACATTGGGTGCCCTAGCTATCATCTAGAATGTCAATAAGTTGTCAAGTACTCTTCTAAACTCCTCCTATAAATCTAATATTACTACTTTCTATGATCTATGCTCTGGTTGGTTGTGGAATATTTCCAATATATGCCTTGATTAATAGACGTCAAAGGAAACTTCTTTGGGTCTCCCTTTCAAATCTTATAAATAGTTGTAGTTCTAAATGAATGGTTTTTGGTGACTAAAACTTCCCCCTCCATCCTTCTAAGAAGGTTGGGAGTGTTGAAGACTTTTCTGAGAACATGGTGGAGCTAGGGGAGTTTTTCCTTGATTCTCATCTTATTCACCTTGATCTAAAGAGGGACTATTTCACATAATCTAATAGGATATAATCTTCTAGCCTTATCTAGGTTAGGCTTAAAAAGGATTGTCTCTCTTCTAACTATAGTAATATGGATGGTTTTTTACTGGAAGGTAAACCCCATACTAGATCAAACCATAACACTCTCCTCTTAGAGTGAAAAGTATGTAAAAAGTTTGAAAGCACCTTAATATTTGAAAATATGTGGTTCTCTAATCAAAATATTAGGGACCTGATTTATTCTTGGTGTGATAAGCCTTCTATGTCCTCCCTGATGATTAACATTGTGATGAAGCTAAGGGAGGTGAGGGATAAAGCAAGAAAATGGAACTAGGTTTCCTTTGGAAACATCTTTTATAAAACAATGGGTCATAGAGGAAAAGTTGGCAAAGGTTTGTCTGTTACAAGAAAAAAACCATGTTGATAGATCCATACACATACATAAACAGTCCCTTATAGACAACCAATGGATCATTCTCTCTGTTCAGGAGGAGACCTTTTCCAAACATACATCTTGCATTCAATGGCTAAAGGAAGGAGTAAAAAATACTAGGTTCTTTTCAGCAAATTAATTTGAAGCATAGAAGCACAAATTGTATAAGCTCTCTTGTTTGTTCTAATAGGGTGGTGACCATGGAAGAGGAAGATACCAACATTGATACTAGCAATTTCTTCATTTATAAGGAAGCTCATGACTATGGAATGGAAGAACCTAACAACCTCCTTGAGTGTATCCCCTATCTCTAATGGATGAAGACAAAGAAAGCATGACTTCCTAGGTCAAAAGAGAAGAAGTTAAAGATTATAATTTCTCCTTCTAAACATTCAAATCTTTGGGTCCTGATGGGTTTCATAATGCCTTTTGAAGATTACTAGGAGATTATAAGGGAATACGTTTTTTTAAGGTTGTATGCTAGTTCTTTAGAAAATGCATTATGGTGGATATAACTAACTAGACTTACATAATGCTTATCTATAAAATGAAAAACCACACCTTTAAAAATCATTATAGACTCATGAGCCTATATATCACCATCTGTAAAATAATTGCTAAAGTCATCACAAATAGAGTAAAACTTATCTTGACTAAACTAGTTTCCAAGAACTAGAAAAGTTTTGGTAGAGGGAGAAATATTATGGATTTTGTTATTACTAACCATGAAATTATTCACTCTATAAATGCTAATTATAATGCTACCATAGCACTTAAACTTGAAATATCCAAAGCTTATGATTGATTTAAATGGTCCTTCCTTGATAAGGTTATCGTTAGATTTGGGGTTAATGGAAAATTTCATAAAATGAGTATAACCTATGTGACATCTATAGAATATTTTGTCCTTGTTAATGGTAAGCCCATTAGAGTTTTTTCTGTTGGAAAGGGTCTAAGAATTTGAGATGCTTAATAGATGGACTTGTGAATGGGGAGTACACATGTAGGTTGTGAGCCATTTGATCAGGTGCCTCTTGTAATATACCAAAACATGGCAGTGTGATTACATTTGCAGCAATAAAGAGAAAATAACTATGAATATTTGTAAAGAACATCCATAAGGAAATGGATTCACATCTATCAATTATTAGTTGACCATAAAATATGGTGTTATGAATTCCATTAGATTACCCACACCAAAGGAGATGATGTTATGTAGAATAATAGCAACATGTCCAAAGTTATTGCATAACTAGCATGCTAATGTATTCTTTCTTTAATTAGGTCCATTTTGACTGTCTGGTGCTCTGCAATTCCTTGCAAGGTAAAAGCACAAAGCTTTGTCACCCTTTTGTAATGGAAAAGACTAACAAAAGTATAACTATTCACCTTCTTTGACATATAATTTATCTTATTATTTTGAATTTGGAAATGAAGTAAACTAATGAAAAGTGTAGAAATGGATGAATTTTAGCATTTTAATTTTTAATAATTATTTTGAATAAGAAGTGATATATTTTCCTAATTTTTATAGATAATTTTTAAGGTGTTGAAAAATATTGAAAATTAGGGGTCTAGTTTCCACCACAAAACTATATGTAAATAAACTTATTTCCCTTTGATCTCAGACTATGTTATAGATAGCATATATATCTAGAGCAATAAAAAATGAAAGTCAACTTTAGAACTATATTTTCTCTTTTATAAGGATTGAAATTTAAACTCATGTAAAATTGCTAGTTTTCATCTCCCACCACATTTTTGAAAACAAATCTATTCTAACTAGGAGAAAACCTATACATTGTAGAAGAGGACTCTCTCCTCTAGAATGTCATATAATTTTTATATTTTTTTGATATGATTTTTTTTTTAAAAATCTTTCTCAAAACCAACATCTTTTTGAGTGTTAAAATACATGGTTGTGGAATTTTTTAATTTCAATATACTATATCTAATTAAAACACCATAAACTCTACATGAGAATATTCTTGACTTTGAGCTCTATAAGATGGTGTTTATATGTTATTAAAAATATATAATAAAAAATAGTAAGAGTTGTTGAAATGACACTTTTCTGAAATAATATTATTTTTTTAATAATTGGATACAAACTAGTATAAAATATGCATTTAATAGACATTTCGAACTAGAAAAGAGTGAGAGCATATATAACTTCTCTTGAATAAATTTATCTAGATTATATGTTTAAAAAAAATTGAATTTTAGATAGAAATAATCAAATTCAATCATTCTAATAAGTCATCCTAAAAGGTAACACAACTTTGTACTTCTACCATGCAACATGTCCAAATTTGTTACACTTATAACACACTATGTTCTTTTTTGTTCCATTAGTTCTTTCTCCATCATTGGATTTGGTTGAGGAACTCCTTCTCATTACCTATAGGGTTAGTATCCCTAAATAGTCTACTATTTCCAGTATTACTATGAAACTTAGATTTTGTTACAATCAACTACTTTATGTTCAAAAACCATGTTGATTATAATAATTGAAATTAGTAATAGGTTTCAAAGACTTACCTGTGCAATCTTTCTTCATATGACCAATTTTGTTGCATATAAAACATATACATATGAATTTATGTATAACTTCCTTAGGTGGTTCAACTTGCTCTATTTGTTTTGGTTCATCAAATTTCTCATGTTGATTTAATTTCTTAATTTCTTTAGAGACTTCTATAGACTTGCTTGGTTCAATCCTATTATGATCATTCTTCTTAGGTTTAGGGGTTTCAACAACTTGATCTGGTTCGTTCCTAACTTCAGTTTTCTTTGCTGATTTTTCTCCACTAAGATATCCAAGACCTGTCTTATTATAAGAAGATCTCTAATATAATAGTTGTTCATCAATTTTCTCACTACTAGAATATAACTTTTCTAACTATTGCTTAGCCTAGGTCAACTCTCATTTCACAATGAATATATTATACCTTTTTGATTTTGCATGCTCTATTTTAATAGAATCTAATTCAGATGCTACTTGAGTCAGATGGGACCTTAGATCTACATTCTTAGATTTTAGATCTAAATCAAACTTGCCATCATCTTTCTTTAGAATCAACTTCAGTTCAACAATCTTCAATTCATGTATCAAAACCTAATTTTCCTTCATAAGGGTTGCTACCTCATTACTATCACTAGTCTTCTCTCTAGGTTCTTTTATGGATTTAAGATAATCAAAATTATCTTTTAGTTTACCAATGTAATCTTTTGCATCTTCATACCTTTCTTTCAAGTTGTCTCTTTCTTCTACAAGAAGATCAATTTGCTCAATAGATTCTTCAAGATTCCTCTTCAACTATTCCATATTCATAGGGCTCTTACTCAATTTTTTAAGCCTCTTTTAAGCAATTGAGTTGAGATACCAATTGTTAGAAATAGATAATACTGAGGGGGCAAGGAATCAACATTCTAAAAATTTTTGCCAACAATTGGATAATGATTGTCTTCAAGAGGAATCCAAAAAACTAAGGAAAGGAGGGAAACCAAAAGTAGAAGATGAAAAAATTCACATTCTTAATACAAACTCCTATAACAGCAAGAAGAAGCATTTCAAAAAGAACAAGGAAAATCAAAAGAATGGAGAGCCTAAGAAAGATCTGTCTAAAATAAAGTGATTCAAATGTGAAATATTTGGACACTATAAATCTAATTGTCCTGAAAATTCCAACCATAGGAAAATTGTACAAATGTCATTATACTTATGATCTTGAGAACCATGCTTTGTATTCCTCTCTATCAAATGAAATTTTAAATCAAGCTTTGGTAATTGATAGTGGATCTTCTAGACATATAACATGATACAAAGAAACTTTAGATTATTTATCAAAGAAGGTTAATGGTGAAGTTATCATTGGTGATAACTAAACACACTCAGTTGAAGAAATTGGAAATTGCACTTTGAAACTAAAATTAGAAAATACTTTTCTTCTTAAAGGTGTACTCTATGTACCAAGAACTAAAAGAAACCTAATCTCAATTACAACACTTGAAGATGATGAGCACAATGTTGCATTCATGGATGAAAAAGTATTAACTTGGGCTAAGAACTCCTCTATCAAGAAAGAAAAATTAACTAGTCAAAGGAAGGGATATTTTTATGAATTAAATATAGAATCTAGTCATTCTATTCAAGCCCTAGTTCATCAAGCTACAAATACAAATGAGATATGAAACAAAAGATTAGGATATCTAAATTTCAAAACTTTATCAACTATGGAGAAGATGGTTACTAGATTATCTAAACTAAATAAAGACCACCCAAGTATTTGCAAAGGGTGTGTTCTAGGTAAAAACACCATAAGTCCTTTTCATGACAGTACTAGGAAAACAAATAATGTACTAGAATTAATTCATTCAAATTTTTGTGGACCTATGTCTGTTCCTTCTCTTGGAGGATTCTGATATTATATCTTGTTTATAGATGACTTTTCTAGGAAATCATGTATTTACCTTTTAAAATGCAAGGAATTAGAAGAAATCCTACAAGATTTAAAGAATTCAAAGCATTAACTAAAAATTTTTCAAGACATAAAATTAAAACCCTTAGACTGATAGTGGAGGAGAATATACCTCAAACTTGTTTAAAAAGTTTTGTAAAGAATGAGGGATTAAGAGGGAGTACACTATTCCTTATAATCTAGAACAAAATAGGGTAGTGAAAACAAAGAACATGACAATTATAGGAGCTGCTAGAGCTATGATTTTTGCCCAAAATCTAGAATATTATCTTTGGGTTGAAGCCTCTTATATTGTTGTATATATTCAAAATAGAAGCCCGCACTCCCATCTTAAAGATAAAACCCCTGAAGAAGTATTTACTAAAGTAAAACCCAATATAAGTCATCTTAGAATTTTTGGATGTCATATATATATATATATATATCCATGTTCCAAAAGAAAAGAGAACCATGTTAGAACCCTCTAGGAGGAAAGGCATTTTTGTAGGGTATAGTCAAACTTCTAAGGCATATAGGATTTTCATACCTTGACAAAAAACTATTGAAATTAGTAGAGATGTAATCTTTGAAGACGATCTTTCATTCAAAAGAGCCATAAGTTTTGATGAACCTTCTCCTTTATCTAGTTTTGAAAGAAATAGTGAATCTGGATCCCAAAGAGAGAACTTAGAAGAGATCAAAGGTGAAATTCAAAATATGAACCTTGAAGAAAATTCAAAGAAAAGACCACTTTGGGCCATAAAAAATAGTTAAAGTAGCTCATGACTTTTCTGCACCTTCTAGAACAGTCAGAGAAAGCAAAAGACCTACAAGATTCTTTGGTTATACAACAAACATGAGTGATTTATCCAAAATAGAGCCAACAATTCCTTCTGATGCTATTAAAAATTTAGCCTAGAAAGAAGCTATGAAAAAAGAATACCAATCTATTATGAAAAATGATGTTTGAGAAATTGTTCCAAGATCTAAAGGAAAATATATCATTTCTTCCAAATGGATATTTAAAATAAAGCATGTTGCTAACGATAGTATTGAGAAGTATAAAGCCAGATTTGTAGCCAGAGGATTTTCTCGAAAGGAAGGGATTGATTATGAAGAAAGCTTTGCTCCTGTTGCTAGATATACCTCTGTAAGAGTAGTCTTAGCAATTGCCACATCAAAGGGATGGAAGGTGCATTAGATGGATGTAAAAAAAACATCCCTAAATAGAAATATTTTAGAAGTATATCTAGAGCAACCGGAAGGATTTGAAACTCATGATCCTAACACATTTTTTTGCAAGCTCAATAAAGCTCTCTATGGGCTTAAATAGGCTCCCAAGGCCTCGTATGAAAGAATTGATAAGTATCTCACTAGATTAGGATTCTCCAAGAATGAAGCTGATCCAAATTTATATTACAAAAGAGATAAAGATAATATGGTAATTTTGATATTGTATGTCAATGATTTACTAATAATAGGTGATGATCATCTCATAGATCAATGCAAGAAAGTTATAACTAGAGAATTTGAAAGGAAAGATTTGGGACTCCTTCATTATTTTCTAGGACTAGAAATACAACAAAATTCTAATAGTATCATACTTAATCAAGGAAAGTATACATCAGACATTTTGAAGAGATTTGGAATGTGGAATTGCAAATCTATATCTTCTCCAATAGAAATTTTTTTACATAAAATTAAAGAAGCAATAGCAGAATCACCTTCCATAGATTCTAATCTCTATAGATAGATGATTGGGTCTCTTATGTACTTAGTAAAAACAAGGTCGGATATTTGCTATGTAGTTAATGCCTTAAGTTAGTTTATGTGTGAGCCAAAGGAGATTCACCTAGTTGCAGTTAAACACATTATGAGATACCTACAAGGCACTCTTAATTTTGGACTCAAATATAAGAAATTTGCTTTAGACTTGCATGGATTCACCGACTCAAATTGGGGTGGAAGTGTTAAAGACAAAAAAAAATGTACTTCAGGATGTTGTTTCAGTTTAGGATCAACTATGATATGTGGGATATGCAGAAAGTAGTCTTTAGTAGCTCAAAGCTCCACTAAAACTGAATACATTGTAGCAGCAATGGCCTCTCGAGAAGCAGTTTGGCTGAGGAAGTTCCTTGTAGGATTATTTGGACAAGCCATGAATCCTATGATTATTCATTGTGATAATTAGAGTTCCATCAAGCTCTCAGTGAATCTATTTTTCTAGGATAGGTCCAAGCATATTGAAATTCCTTACCATTATGTAATAGATATGGTAGATAAGAATTCTATAAATTTGGAATAAATTTGCATTACAGATTAGATAGTAGACATACTCACCAAACCACTATCTAGAGTGAAGATAGAACATTTCAGGAGACTTGGTATGGTTAAGTTGTAATTCATTTGTATTCTTTTGATTATTAATAAAATAATTTTATTTTTTGTCAAGCTATTGACTATTATGGGCTCCACCATGTGTAATCATTATTTAAAGAGGTGATGATCTCTAAAATAATGAACACTTGTATAAAAGGCATTATGAGAGATGATGATCTCTTAGATAATGTACTAAACAATAGATTTTACTATAAGATCTAGACGAGTTTTAGATCATAATGTGATATTGACATTGCTATGTTGATGGCTCACACATTGGATAAAGGAAGAATCTTAGTATTCTCCGAGTTTATCCTATATTCTGGTAGATCTTAAAACTCAAGATCGTGTTGTGATATGGAAATACCAATTTCTACAAAACCATAACTTGGATAAATAAAGAGATTACTCTTTAGATTTATCCTGTATAATATCACTAGTGGCAGGGTAAAAACACAAACTTGTGTCACCTTTTATAAAGAAAGGTGATATAAGAATGTGACAGTTCAACATTAATGACAAAAAATATGGTATTTGTGTTTAAAATATGAAGATGATGTAAACTAATGAAATGTGTAGAATTGGATCAATTTTATGCCTATAATTTTTATTATTTTTTTAAATAAGAATTTATTCATTTTATTTTATTTTGAATCCCTTTTTTAACTGTAAAAAATATATGGTGTAGATCCTGTCAAACAAGTATATGAAAATCATCTTTTTTTGTTATGATTTGAAAATATCCTATAGATGACATGTATAGCTAGTGAACAAAAAAAGAAATAATTATTTTTGATGTATATTTTGTTTGTTATAAGTACTCAAGTTTGACCTTATTAGAAACCAATACTTTTTTCCTCCCGTCAAAAATTCCCTATCAAATTGATACCTTCTTGAAAAAAAATTACATATTTGTGAAGAGGATTCTCTCCTCTAGAGATAAATATAATTTTTTAATTTTTTTGATATGATTTACTATTTTTTTCCTTTTTTGAGAGAGCATCTTCTGAATTGTTGAAATATTGAGTTATAATATTTTGAGATTATAACATACTATAACTAATCAAAACACTCAAAAATTTATATAATGATGATATTGAATCTGAGATCTATAAAAGGGTATTTTTAGTTTTTGAAAAAAATTGAGTTTTGATAGAGAAATGAGATTTGACCAAAAAAGGTTTTGGTATCATAAATGGTGACACGGATATGTGCTTTTACCTGGCAGTGATTTTTCATATCACAGGTTTAGTAATATGACTTTGTATCATGTGTTCTATGATACCACATACAAAGAAGAGACAGACAGATATAGAGTATTAATTCTTGATTATTCATCTGTATTGGTGTTGCTAGATATAATATCTCTCTGTAGGATTATCAGGTTAAGAGGGAGTGTTAAGAATATTAACCAAGATAACCTACAAGTTTGACAGTACAGACTATACTTCCTCTTAATAGTAATATATCTCTAATGTTGGCATTAAATAATATATATCTCTTCAATAGGTGTTGGCGATTTCTAATGATGCAACTGTTTGATGCTTGAATAATCTAACACATAGTTAGTTAGTCATTATTAATTTGTGTCTTCCAGATAACCAACTTAGGAAGAGATTAGTTAGTGCCAATTTAGGAAGGGTTATCTCCCTTGAGGGACATACCCTTTAGGAAGAATACATAGGTAGGTTGTAAATGTAGATTAAAGGACACACAGTTACAAAAGTCTTCTCCTCTAAGTATTTATATCCTGTGATTTTTTTCTAATATACTCCCTCACAATAAAAGGTCAAATATTAAGTATTTGATCTACATCAAAATAAGCTCTAACTTCATCAATATTTAGACATCTTAGAAGACCATTCTCAACATTTAAGACTGGATTAAAAGTTTGATTCATATATAAAGAATTAGCAAAAACTTTACAACCTTTACTTTAAAAATAATATTGTTTGGTTAGCATTGATGCTTCCATAGACTTGAAAAAATATGAAATTAACACTTTCCCTCTTAGGGTTAATATATAGGATGTCATCCCTAATTAGTTAAGTAATTATTTTGTAAATAAAATAATTCCTTAACCATTTATCCCTCTATTTTTGTTGTGATGTGTTCACAACCCTTATTGGTGTTTTCCTATAACTTGAGCCCCACTATCCATACTGATTTGTGCACTTAGGTACATCATCAGGACACTTTGTTCTACCAATCCTTAACTTCGCACGTGCCAATTGTCACTATAGACTTTGCAATATCAAAATTATGATTTGGAAACACATAAGATTTAGATTGGGTATTGGGCACATGATAGTAGTGGTTCAAATTATTATTTTTGTTATTAATAATAAGATAGAGGTTCTTTCCAGCCTTTTGGCTATAAAAACATTTGTGAAGTTGCGATGAAAACACATTATTTGTAAGATGAATTATATATGTACCCGATTTCTCTTTTTAAATTGATTTTTGTAATAATTATTCCTAGTATTTGAATTCTCTTCTAGCATTAATATTTTAAATATTCTTGAAAGATTTTTTCCATTTTTGTGTGTAAACTGTATTTCTATGAAAACTTCTTAGGCTAATCATTGATTGAACTCTCTAAATGTTATGTGTTGTTTCTTTCTTGATTCAAGACCCTATCTTAGCCATCTTAATTAAAAGCATTTAAACTATTTATTCTGTAAATTACTTCTAAAAATTAAACTACAAAACTATCTAATAGAAAACATTTAAGATGTGCTAGAATAAAACCTTGTAAGTGGTACTGCAGCTAATATAGTAGTAGACTTTTCCATTCAACAATATTACCAATATCATATCTTTAAAAAAAATCATAAAGAAAGTAGGTGCATAATAAAAAACTATAAAACATTGAAACTTTGAATGATTTGTCTTCAATTACAATGGCTGTATGTTCATCCATTAGAGAAGAATAGAATGCTAGAGATGCCATTCCTTATTCATTTCAAGAATAAGTTAAAATGTCACAACTCGTCATATGACTACTTTGTTTACACCTGCATGGCGATTAGGTGGCAATCTTGTTATTTTGACTAGGTCAACTATTTTAAACTTGCTAGAATAATTCTTGGATTAGATTAATCTCGTCATTTGATATGTTAACTAATCGGGGAATTAATGCTATTAAATTTTTTTAAAAGTTATGTTAAATGAACGGTTAAGTTATTTTATGATTATGTTGATGATACTCTGTAGATGTGATTTTTATTCATATATCTAAACCATATAAACACATCCAAGCTTATAAAAGAAAACATTAATTTTCCCAATTAACTTTTTTTGATTTTCAGTTTACCTTAAAATTATATTTAAATAATAAAATAATAAATCAAATTTAAATAATTAAATTTAAAATGTTAACAATACTTATTAAAATTATTAGCAATAATTATTATCAATTATTACCAAAATAATTTTATATTTATTAAACTAAAAAGCACTTTCCCAAAATGAAAACTTGCTAAAATTGTAAACTTTCCTGAAATGGAAACCTACTAAAAATGGAAACTTGCCAAAAAACGGAAACCTACTAAGAATGGAAACTTTCCAAAAAAATTGCTAAAATGGAAACTTTCCAAAAATGGAAACCTACTGAGAATGAAAACTTTCTAAAAATGGAAACTTGCTAAAAATGGAAAAATACGGTTATCCAATTGAATATTGCATTTTTTAATTTTGATTTATTTTCCAAACCCTCATGCCGATTTCTACTCAATCAAACAAAGGTTTCAAAACCAAATTCATCCACAAATGATTCTGAAACAAAGAACAATAATTTCAAAATTAAGGGTCTTAGATTAAATCACCAAGAATTCAATAATGTAAATAGAATTTTTGCAAACAAGGGTTTCAACCTCAGTGAATTTTGAAACAAATTTATTCAGACATAGAGAAGATAGATATTTTTGATGTAGGAATTACTATGCAAAACTCATGAGATCCCACCTAGATCTCATGCTAAATAATGAGCATACCAAACATGCAAAATTTTCCTTCTCTTTCAAAAACCTTGTTCTCAAAAATCAACTCCTCCAAACTTGTGTATCTAGAAATGAGCTCTAATTTTCTTTATAAAGAGTTTTTTCCCTCAAATTAGGGCTTTGATTATACAATCATGCAAAAAATCTTTGTCTTTAATTATTATATTTTAATTTTGATGCACACACTTTATGCAATTTAATTAAAATAAACTCTATTAAATTAAAGCTTTCTCTCCCTTATTAAATCATGTGACATTTTAAATATAATATTTATTATTATTATTTTTGATCGGTCAACGGTTGAGGCCTTGATTGATTTTATTAATTCAAAATAAAAGTTACACCGCTTAACTCTGTTCAAACTGGCACTGGTAGGAAAGAACGGAGAAAAAAACCTTCAGTCTAGCCCAGGACAAAAGGTCCTATATAATTACATCTTAAAAGGGGCATACCCCAGTGAGAACAGGACCTATTAGATACATTATCAAAATTACAACATAAAAAGGGGCATACCCCTATCAAAATAGTATTCGTTATGGATACAAATTATCAATATGTTTATCAAAATCTGATTACCAAGAATTGGAAAATCATATACTCAAAATTAATGGCTAATATAATTAAAAATATAATTTTCATATTTGAAGTTCATCCAAGACTATGCCTCTAAATAAAAAGAATTATTTATATTATCAAGAAGTATTTACAATAGAGTCTAGTCTAAACATTACCATAAACCCTAAAATCCTGTAGGAGGCTCCGTAAGCCTAAATTTAATGTTCAAATTAAACTTGGATTACCATCAACACCAATTTCATATTCATAATCAAACACCAAAAAAAGCTAAATCACCATACTAAATCTACTTAGTTTTAAATAGATAACAAACAATCCTAACAACCTCCTCTTTTCTAATCTCAAAGCTGATAATAGGGTAGCCCAACAGAGACTTTAATCTAAGAATTGATATGTAATGAAAATCTGAAGCCATTACCAAACCCTAACCTAAAGGAGAAGAACCCTAAACTAAGTCTTTGGCTAGAGTATCATAGGTTATCCATCAAGCAGGGGAGGAAAGGGACTATAGATGAAGCTGTCTCACATCCTCTAGTTGAGTACAGAGCTTAGTAAATCTACTAGACACCATCTAGCACCACAAAATTGAATGTTCACAATATAATACAAATCTTACGCTTTCTCATAAATTGCCCTAGATGTAGAGCATCACGAATTTGAGACAATATATTGAAATGTTTTAAAATCCTAACTCCAGTAGATGATTATTAAAGAAAGCATGCTAATAAAGCCTTAGACCAACTAAGAATTATGATTAGATTATGTAGCCCCGAGATCAAATTTTAAAACAAAGTAGACATAAATAAGAATTATGCATTAGTGTTTGAAAAGTCATAAAAAAAATCTGGACAACTTTAAACCCGATGGAATCCATGATAAAGTCTTAACAAGCAAACAATAGTATTAAACATTATCTTATATTCAGCAAAGTATCTATACATGATTATAGAAGTGGGTATTACTACAATCATTTATCATATAGAACTACATACAAAAACTGATAGCATACATTATAATTCATATGTATAAGCTAGTGCCACTTATATAATATCTGTGGATCAGACTATATACCACCTAGACTATACATAATTCATTATATATCAACTTATAGACTAAACCCTAACATAACTCGAGAAAAATCCCAAAAGGATGACAAAGGCCACACCTTACTTCCAGACCACCATGATAACTTCAGGTATGTCGTTAGGTCTCTCAACATGATAGTTTAGAGGGAATTTGAAACTAGTCTTAGCCTTCTTGGAATTTTTTAGGTTTGGCGTGCAAAACTCTAGGGCATCAAGATAATCAAAGTTCACACCCAGTTGAATGTAGGTCTTGGACATAGTAAGGTAATTCAGTAACCATTCCCTACTATCATCAACTAAGATACCTCTCCAAAAAAGTAGAAAATGGATGCTTGCCTCCATTTTAGGCCATTAATGATAAAATGCCGAGCTCTCCTAAATTACCAATGATGGATGTCAGAAGGTTGTTTCCAATTCAAGGGCTCCCAGAGGAAATTTCATATACTTCTCTAGTAAAGGAAGTTAGAATTTGTCGTTAATACTTTTTACAACTTTCTCCAAATCCTTCTCCAAGTTGGGACAAAAATATCCAAGAAAATTATGATAATGGCCTCTACCTCCACCTTTTCCCTCACCATGCATCTAATGAAGGAGCTGATGATGTCACTATTGGTCGTCCATGTCAATTGATAATGGAAGAACCCTTCTCTGATAACTCTGCTTATAGCAATCCGAGACATATCATCCACCAGGTTGAGAATTATGTTCCATCTCTCCAGTTTTATGTTTCCACAAAATGCCATTGTTCAATTTTTGGATGCATGATAGAGACACATATTCATTTCCATGTTTTAAGAAAGGAGGTTGGTAGTTGACAGTGATGGCCTTAGCATCTACATGATGGAAGGATCACTAAACTGACTAAAGCCAACGATGTGCATAAAGGCTAATAAAGAGGCCATCCCATATCATGATGGGAGTTAATAAAATCTACATGAGGACCATTACAATGAATGAGATATCATGAAAACTATGAAACAACCAAGACACTCCAATTGGAAGTAAATCTAGAAAGCAAACATCAAGAAGAAAGAAGAAAAGTGGGAAGATGAGATTATATGTATGTGTGTGTGTGTGTGTGTGTGTGTGTGTGTACACATATATAGGCAAGAGCCTACAACACAACTATAAACTGTGAGCCTCTTATCGAAGAGGTCTTGGGTTTGAATCTACCCATGTTTAATAAATTAATAATAATACATAATAATTAATCTTGGCTTCAGCCTCTTACCAATCTATGAATATATATGTATGTATGTATGCATGTATGCTGCTATCTATGCCTTTGAATAAGAATAAATGTAATATATATATATGTATGTATGTATGTATGTATGTATGAGCATATATATATATATATATATATATATATATATATATATATATATATCCAATACTGAGAAAATACTTGTAGATGTAAATAAAATGAGAGGATAGGGCATGAAAAAGTAAGTTGATTGCCATTATTCTAATGGAGACGAATAATCCTTTATGATTAAGGAATTGAACCCATCAACCCCTAAATTTATAATATTTATTAATTTAACTAATAATATTATTTAGAGTTTAATAAAAATAAAACTCCTTAATAAATTATTATTAAATTAAATAAATATAAATATGCCAAAATTAGAACTTTAATCAAATCTTTTAAATTTAATTCTTTCATTCTCATTTAAAGAACTTTTAAATTAAAATATTCTTTTATATTTTGTTTTCCTCCACTTTATTAATTAGTGCAAGCACTATTTAAGGCATAGTTTATTATTTAAATTAATAAGAATAATTAAATCTCATTATTTAAATGCAACTCTAATTTAATAATTATTAATTAATTAATCATAATAAAAAATTAAATCTTTAATATTTTAATAGTTTAATTCTATTTTTATCCAACTTCTTAAATTAGACTTTTAAAATAAATAATTTCAACTGAAGTACATATTTAATAATATAATTAAATAAAATCATATTTTAATTTCTCTTTAACCAATTTTCTAAATTTAGACCTCTAAATTTAGACTTTTTATTTTAGACTTTTTGTTTAAAGCATAAATTTAATTAGTTTTAAATTAATCAAATATTCACATATTTAAATATTGTCTTTATAAAATTTATATTAAATTAAATCAACAACTTATCTATTAATTTAATTTAATTAAAATAGAAAATCACAACAAAGTCACAAAACCAAATACAAAAACCCTTCATAGTGTACATAAAACCAAAACAAACTCTAGGGTCAAACTCATGGATTCATGTCACTTGAAAAATTTGGAAAGGTAAAAACTCAGATACTTGTCCTACTTTCTAGGACAATTGGCTTAGGTTAGGATTTGGACTCAAGAGTTATCTCCCCACTTATACCATTGAGATACTGTGATAGCAAATGCTCATCCTAGCAATTCAAGGAAGTTAATATGTGGTACCTACAATCTACATAAAATTCATGCATGTACATACACATATAGTCTAAACTAAATAGGCAATGGTGGGGAGTGGTACATTGTGTAGATCATGACTAGCAGGTGACTATGACTCCCTCCTTCAGTCACATCAGGAATGTCAATCATAAAGTAAAACATACACATACACCATACAAATGAAAGTATGGGGTAAGTATCCATAAAAATACATATAAATCATTCATCTAACTAACTTCATGAAATAACTGAAAGTCACTAAATGAAAATTTATATCATCATCGAAATAATCCTGAAATAACTAAATAACTCATCAAATAAATTAACTGAGTATGAAATACATTTAATCTAATCTAGTAACCAAGTACTTATAATCATAAACATAAACATAAAATAGGCCTAAAAGAATTTGACAAATAACTAGGGGTAGTTATTATAGCTCTTCAATCTTTCTTAATTAATTTTTAGGCAAATCAAACATGATTGGGATTTCCATTTTTCACTCCATTTTTCATTCCCCTTCGCATTTTCCATTCTAATTTTCTATTCCTCTACTTGTAACCAACATGCCCTTATATCCAAGGTGAATTAACATATACAGGATTCTTATTATGTGTGTCGATCTTATGAAGTAAATGTAAACTTTGCATACACACTAATACACTTATCAACTCACAAAAAAAATTTGTAACAATTGGCTAGAATTTTAATGTACATATATAATTATATTTGTTATTAAGAAAAAAGACAAAGAAAAAAAATAGTATGCATAATATTTTTTTTTTCTTGAGGATATTAGGATGTGAATTACATGAAAAATTATGATTCAAGGACCTTATCAATTGATGTAGTGGCTTCAACTAAAGTGGAACTCACTAGAATGTTATTAACTTATTCTCCGCCCTTCATTCTTTCTAGATCACATATTAAGAAATTTGTGACTGCCTTCTCTTCTTTAAATAGATTTTAATAATGAAAACAAGACAATATTTTTTTGTCTTTAACGATAAAAATAAACAATAAATTGAAGCCTTTACAAAATGTTCACCTTTTCTTCAAGGAATTATTTAATTTCTAAAAATAAGTTAAGTTTGTCCTTTGTCTCAAGGTGTTTTGTCAAATAACATAGAACATTGGTTATAACATCACATATCTTTGAAAAAAGAATCTTTAATGATCTTCATTAAAAACAATATTTTTAATATAAGTGGATACGAAAAATTTGTCCACTTAATTTTTATGCTTTAGTGACTTGATTGTGTTAATATGGTAGTAATATTCAATTTCTAACATATATCATTTAATTAAAAGAAAATATGAATCTGATGACTTTTTTGATTAAAAAATAATTAAAATAAAATATGATTGCTAACTTGTATCTTCTTAATCTTTCTATTTTACTGAGTAAGTGTATTATCCTAGAAAATATGATAGAAAATGAATTTTGAAGAACTTATAAAGATGTTCTCTTCATCATTCAATGAGTAATGCACCACATATATTTTCTAGTGCATGTTTCAAAAGTATTTGGAAATTTTTGTAGCCTAGAGGGAACCCTCCCTTTGTTCATACTAAATTTTGCTAGATTTTTAGACTACCATAAATATTTCTCACGTTTATTATTTTCTCTTAATTGTTCAAAGTATTTACGATATCTATATACTTTAATAATTTTTACTAATTTTAATTATTAGTATTCTATGGATGTTAGATTTTTATTAGACAAGTCTAGAAAAAGATTGCAGATGCTTAAAGTAATCTTTAATTCAGAAGTTCCTTTTTGATTAATTTATTTTCTTAAACTATAATGAATGTTTGAATAGTAGATTTACATTACTTATTTGGATACATGTTCTTTGAATATTTAGTGAAATATTTTCATTAGGTTAATAGTACTAAAAAAAGGTCTTTCATTGCAACAAGTGTTTTAAAAATAATGGTGGATGCTTTTTCTAGGGTAATCATGTGAGGTAGATATTTGCAATATTGGAAGTATCATACTAGTAGTTTGAATTTTTTTTTTGTTATTAATACTAAGGTAGAGGTACTTTCTAGTCTTGTGCCTATAAAAGAATTCATGAAGTTGGGATGAAAATACATAATATGTAAGATTAGCTATATAAATTTGACAAAAATACATTATTTTAAAGATAATTAATATAAATTCAAATTTTATTTTTAAAATTAATCATTAAATTAGTATTTAAAATATTTTATGGAATTATTTGTTTACATGTTCTTGAAAGATTTTCCTTTTTTGTGTTGTTTATAACAAGAGGATAGTTTCAAACAATATTTCTAAGAGAGCTTGTTATGGTAATCATTGATTGAATATTTTGGATAGTATTTCCATTTTATTGATAAATTATCTAAGTTTCTTCAACTTCATAACAATGAGTTGAAATTATTATTATTATATTTTATATTAAAAATTGAGAGATCAAAAGAAATACAAAACAAAAAGAATTAGGGGAGGCTAGGCCTCAACCCATCACCAAGACAAAAGAGTATCACAAAACTGGATAGATACAAACATAGTACAATATATTACCATGAAAGAGAAAAGACAAGAATAGGAAAACAACTTAGTGCAAAGCACCATTATGGTTGGCCACCCAAGCAGTCCAACCTAGAGAGCCTTCCATCCAAACCACCTTCTACTCCATAATTTGCATGAAAATATCTTACTTATCAAAGCTGAGGGCCTTTATTGTCCCTAATATCCTGAATAAGCTTATCAAGATTTGCACCAAACACAAGCTGATAATCCACAATACTGGCCCAAGCAAGGCCATCTTCCATTTCGTAGATAAACATGGAAGCATGGTCATTCCTGAGAATATTAATAATATTTTTAATATTAGCAATTTTTTGAGATTATTTGTTATTGTTAATATTGTGTCATTAGATTTAAAATAAATGTATCTAAATTTTCAAGTGGAAACTATTAATCTTTAACAAAATTATATAATGTCCTTTTAATAATAAAATACTTATCTTTCTTACAAGAAGATTGCTCAAAATTACAATATTTGATTCAAAACATCCTCAACAAAAACAACATGTTTAAAAAAAATATTAATATGAAATTATAGAACTAAGATAGTGTAACTTTTAAACATTTTCTCTAACTATTCATAGACATCTTGACTCAAGCATAGTAAAATTCAAACTAGACTCAACCTAACATTTTAATATGAATAAAAGGAAGCATGAGGACAAAGATGAAGGTCAACTTGCCAGTGAGAACAATGAAGAGTGGAGTAAGGAAATTAAACATCTCAACATTAAATTGACGACTATTAATATTTTAAAACAAATCTATTTGGAAGTAAATTGTGGAACTCTTTGTTCTTGATAATTATAGATATGTTAATTTCTATTGGAATAAGGTTCTCTTTTCCAATAAGTAGAATATGTGTAGTTGATATGGAGCTTTTTGATGACATGGATGGCTTGGATAGTAAATACAAAACTTTAAGTATAGTTTTAAACTATTTTGTAAAATAATAGTGGTTAGTGAATCTGATTCTAATAGTCTTAAGTTGTGCTCTCTAGTATAGATGTTATGTGCTATTTTGGCAGTGAGAAACCATAATCTAGTTTATAATAGGTTAGGTTCTTCTTTGGGCAGTGAGAAACAAGTTACACTAAAATAATTATATTAATAAAGAGTGTCCTAGACTATGCAATCTAGTGGTCGGAAAGAAAAACGAACAACCATATTGGGGAAAAACCATATTTATATTATATCTCGTGGAGCATTAAAAGCTACGCTCTCAAGACACGAAATTCGATATAGCGTACTGTTTCACATTGTTGCCTACGCTGAAACACGGACAACAACCAGTTCCTAGCTTCACCAAAGTTTCTCAGATGTTTACGTGCAATCGGATTTCCTTTGCCAAAGTTCCTTGTTATCTCATCCCATAATTTCAAACTCTTCTGGATCCTTACATCGAGAAGCCCGAACCCATTCTTCTATTTTGCCCACAAAGGTTTTCCATCGTTTCGTCATTTCTCCACCTGATTTTATATATTAACTCCACCGGTCTGCTATTTCATTTCATTGCGCCTCAGAGAAGAGTACATTGTATTAGTTTTCTTTGAATTCAATCGAAAAGCACGCTGCATTAAAGCGTGAGACGGTGGAGGAGAGCGATGAAAGCGGGAGGTTCTATATTAAACAGCAATATAAACTCTGATATGAATTTGTATTACCGGAAATTTGGGTGATAGTTTCCCTGATTAAAGTGATAGTTTTCCTGAGCAGAGCTCGTTTTGCCGATATTTGTCAGATTGAGTCTTATCCTTGTCTTTCATTTCCAAATGATTTCTTATAATTTCCCTTAGTCTCCTATTAGTTATGGAATTCACTATTCACTCTTCTCGTTGGTCTGATGTTGCACAAGGAAATGTTTTGATCCTGCTTTATGTTCCTTCGATTTTTTGATTTTAATTCTGGCCAATTTAGAAATTTTCGGCAGCCAATTTAGAAATTTCCATTAATAATGTGACCATTGCATCACAGCTCAATGCCATTATAAAAATCCTAGTTTTTGTACAGAACAGTTCTCCGCATTCAAACATACTTTTCACAAGCAATTCTTTTCAGTCATTGTTGTTTTTTTTTTTCTAACTTTCATGGCGAGAAACAACGGAAGGAAGAGGCTTAATGAGCTCAAAGATGAGATAATTAGTGTAGCCTTTAGAGTAATGTTTATGGTTTTTTGCTTTGTAGAAATGTTTGATCAGCAGCTCTTTCCAGATAGAGTCGATCACAAGCTCGGTGCTTTACTGCTTTGGTGTCTTGCTGCAGTCGTCATCATTACGACTTGGCTTTGGATAGGAGCACTAGACGACGAGGAAGACGATTATGAGGAAGAAAAAGTAGTGAGAAAGAAAGAAAATGAGGTTCAAAAAATGGTGAGAAAAAATGGAAATGAGGGAAAAGAAGCGATAAATGAAGTTAAAAAGGTAGTGGGAAAAAATGGAAATGAGGGGAAAAAAATAATAAATGTGACTAAAAAAGTAGTGAGAAGAAATGAAAATGAGGGGAAAGAAGCAATGAGCATAGAAGAAGGTGTGGTAAAAGAACTAACAAAGAAATTAAATTCAAAAAATTTGAATCTTCCAGAAGGGGATACTCTACACAGTTGGGAATCTACTGCTCACCGGAGGGTTACTTTTACACTAGACCATTCTGTAGAAGAGGTGAACTCCAAGAAAATGTCAAGCAGTAGGCATGATGTTCCTAAATCAATAAAGGAGTCAGATCCACCATGTTTGCATCTTCAAGAGTCGGGTTCTCAACCTTCTTGGGAACCTACTTCTCAACCAAAGGTTACGCCCCAGCTGGAACGTTCGGTAGGAGAGGTGGACACCTACAAGAAAATGCCCACCATTCCACATAGTGTCCATCAACCAGCATCTTCTCCTAGATCTCGTACAATAGAGGTAAATTATTAATGTGCAGTGAATTTGATTTTTTAATAAACTTAAAATCTGGTTTCCATTGGATTTTTTAGTTATTAGTTTATATTTAATGTTATATATATGAATTTAAATTTTAACAAATTTAAAATCTAGTTTCTATTGGATTTTTAATTATTAGTTTTTATTTATATATTTATTTTATGTTCAGTGCAAAGTAGAAGTGCCTCTAAGAAGATCTACAAGAATTCGTAGTAAAGTTATGTTGGGGGAGGTAAATTTATTTTCTTATTAGTTTTTTCTCATTTGAAATCTATATGTTATTGGGTTTTTCAGTCATGATTTTTATATTAATGGAATATTCTTTATTGTCTTTAGTGTAAAATAGAAGTAGCCCCCAAAAAACAAGGAAATAAAGCTAGGCCAAAAGAGGTAAATTTCTCTCTTTTAATACATTTAAATTTTTTCCCTCAATTTTAAAACTACCTTTATTCGAATTTTCAGTCACTAGTTTTCATATTTATTGGGTATATTCCTTTTTGTATTTAGTGTAAAGCAGAAGTAGCTAAGCGAAGATCAAGGAGAATTAGCAAAGACATGACCCAACCATGAACATGACACTACAAATAACATGAAGGGGATGCATGGAGAGGATGATTACACTACAATATTTCATTAAGTTTTTACTTTTAACTTACTCTAAAATATTTGAGTGAATGATTCCATTTAATTAGAGTGGTAATGTTAGTATCTTTTTGTGAACTTTCATTTTGTTGTATTTAGGTAATTTTTTTTCCTAAATTAACTTCATTTTTTTGGCATTCAGAGTCCTTTTTTATTTGACCTTTTCAATCATTATTTTATATATTTAATAGGTTTGTCTTCATTCATTACTTTCTATATTTAATGGGTATTACATGTGTCTTACAGAATCATCCTCCAATGATATAGCAAAATTCACTATACAGTCATGTATAAAGGTTTGAAAAAATCTCATATTTATAATCTATTTTGTGTAGTTTACTCAATCATTATTTTCCATATTTAGTGCATTCTTTTTTGTTTCAAATTTTAAGTCATTTTATATAGTTTTAATATATTTCATAAGAACTTGTTGTATTTAGAAGATCTACCAAGGCCACCAAGATATGCAATTAATGTGAGGAAAAGTATAATGTTATGCTTTGTCACTTAAGTTTAATTCAATTTCTTCCACTCAAAAATAATTTCAGTTTACATGAGTTTTTAAGTATTTTAGAAATATGTCATAAAACATCATTCTTCTTACACTAATAGTATACAAAATGAATATTTCATATTAATAAGAAGAATTGAAAAAAAAGAAATATTAATAAATTGAAAAAATATGTTTTATGTGTCTTAAGTTCTTTAAAATAATTTTTTTGAAAAATTAAATATGTTATCTTACCTTTCACATGTTTTTCAAGATATTTTTCTTCTAGGGCTTTTATTTTGATTGACTATTTTTAGAACAACCCCAAAACTTATTTTTTTTTACTTACTTTTTCTAATTTCACTAATTTCAAAATCTTTTCTTACCTTGGAATTCTGTAATTTTATAGAATTTACATGTTTCTTTTCCTAACTTTTAACATTATTTATAATTCAAGATTGATAATTTCATCATAGGGCGAGTTGATTTTTTTCTTATATAATTATATCAAATCTTATTTATTTTTACTTACTTTTTCTAATTTCAATATTTTCACAATTTTCCTCACTTTGGAATTCTCTAGATTTATAAAATTACTTTTTTTTTCCCTAACTGTTAACATTATTTACGATTTGATTGATAATTGATATCATCATTCTTCAATGTGAGTTGTCTCAAAATTTACTTTTATAAATCTCCACTTTTCTTGCAAGTTGATTTAAGTTTTTATAGAATTATATTTTAATATAAACTTAGTTATGGTTTTTTTTCTCATTTGAAAGCTATTTTTTATTAGATTTTTCAATAATATATTTTTAAATTAATGAAATATATTCATTATTAGTTTTAGTTTAAAATATAAGCAACCCCTCAAAAAACAAGAAAATAAAACTAAGCCAAAAGAGGTAAATTTCTCTCTTTTAATACATTTTTTTTTTTTCAATTTTAAAATTATTTTTATTAAAATTTTAAATCATTAGTTTTCATATTTATCAATTATATTATTTGTTTGTATTTAGTGTAAAGGAGAACTAGACAAGCTAAGATCAAGGAGAATTAGCAAAGACATGACCCAACCATGAACATGATACATAATGCACAGAGAGGATGCTTAGACTACTTTTAACTTACTCTCTAAAATATTTTAGTGAATGATTCCATTTAATTAATTAGAGTGGAAATGTGAGTTTTTTTTTTTTATCTTTCAAATTTATAAAAGATCCTCTAAAAAGATAAAGGTTTTGCAAACTGAAGAAATGCCTTCTAATTTTATTTTGTTCTATTAAAGTAAGTTTTGTTTTCCTAAATCAACTATATATTTTTGGGAATCAAGTCCCTTTTTAAGTTGATTTTTTCAATCATTGTTTTCTATATTTATTAGGTTTGTCTTCATTCATCACTTTCTATTTTTAATGGATATTATAAATTGTTTCTTATGTATTACAAAATCATCCTCCAAAGATACAACAAAATTCACTATAAAGTTGTGTATAAAGGTAAAAAAATATATATCATTTTTTTTCGCTCAATCATTATTTTCCATATTTAGTAAGTTCATTTTTGTTTCTAAATTTTAGTCATTTTATATATTTTTAATGTATTTAATGATAAAGATCTACCACGGCTATTAAGGTATATAATTTATGTGAAGACAAATATACTCTTATGCTTTGCTAGTTCTTAAGTTCAATTTTATTTCTTGTATTTATTAATAATTTCATTTCATATGTTTTTTTTTGGCATTTAAGAAATATATTATAAAATGTCATTCCTCTTAGACTTGGATGAAATTCCTATCTCATGTTAAATTAATGACATGTATTTAGAACATAATTTATAAAATTTAATCAAAAATTTGAATATGAAATTATTTAGGATGAAACTGATAGAATGATTTGTTCCAACCATTTCCAAAGCTCTTGATTTTGTGTAGGTTAGACAATATGTGAAAGCTTGAGTATATTGACTATTTGATTTGTGTTCATCATTGTCAAATCTTCATGAGAATAATCTTATTTCTATTCATTTACAGGAAAGGATATTGGGTAGTATGTTTCTTCCTCTATTTTATTTTAGATACTTCTAGGGCTTTTATTTTGCAAGTCTACGAGCTTTATGTGCATATAAATTAACTATTTTCACAACAACCCCAAATCTTATTTATTTTTACTTGTTTCAGTTTCACAATTTTAAAATTTCATTGACAATTGACAATTGATGTCATCATTCTACAAGGTGAGTTGTCTCCTCAACATTCAATTGTAGGTTTTATAGAAGTACATGTTTTTTTTCCTAACTTTTAACACTATTTAAGATGTCATTGGCAATTGATATCATCATTCTATAGGGTGAGTTGCCTCCTTAACATTGTGTGTCAAATTTTGCTTCTAGAAATCTCAACTTTTCTTGCAAATTGGTTGATTTTTTCTTATATAATTTTAATGTAAATTTGGTTATCTTATCTTATCTTATCACTTAAATTTTTTGCAATATTATAGAGTTCTATGTGAATTTGTTCCAACCTTTTCATGACTTGAATTGGCTACAATTTTCTTCTATAACAACTGAATCTTACCATTGTAGAAGCTAGTCAATTGGTTATTGTTTCAATCTTATTTGTCGTTTATTGTTATATTGGTTAACATTTAATTAGGAGACAATTTTTGTCGTATGATTTACTATATTTTCCAGATATAAAATGTTTTTCTATATCGATTTTGGAATTAAACTTTGGTGAAATCATTTATTGGTAAATTTTTATTTTTACTTTACTAAGGTAAATTTTTTCTTTCATTAAATTTGTACTTTTGAAATTTTGAATTTGATTTCTTGTTAATTTTTCAAACCACTAACTTCTATTGAATATATATTCTTTGTTGTGTTCAATGTGGTGTGCAAAACTATGTAAAAATATAAGAATCCAATTTAAGAGGTAATTTTTCTAAATTAAATTTTATTGCAAATTTTTTAACTAATTTAAAGTTTGAGTGTCCTTATATGGTTCAACAAATTTCATAATTAAGTTATGTATCCACTATGAATAAAAGATTTTACTTTAAAGCAAACTAAATGTAAATATAAATTTTGAAAAAGGAAATTCAAATAGTTGAAATAACTTTTTTCAGTTAAAAGAAATAAAATTATTTCCTACATTAATTTTTTTTAAAATTAAATTTATTTTCCTTTTCAATCACTAATTTGCATATTTAGTTAATTTAAACTAAAAATGTGTTATGGCACATAACATATAGTTATCTAAAATTAGATAATAAAAAATTATTTCTTTAATTTTTTTTCCTAATATTAATCTTTTTTTATTGATTTGGTCAGTCACTAGTTCCCGTACTTCTTGTGTATATCTTTTATGTTGAGTTTAAAGTAGAAGGGCCTCTAGAAGAATGGGATAAAACTCAGATTAAAGCTATCTCTCAATTGTAGCAAGAACACTCAAAGTGACATCCACACAGTATTATATTCTTATATTTTCCAACTTTTTTAAGTTCAATTTTAATTTCTGCTAATTTTTTGATGAATAATTCTGCTTTACCAAGAAATGTAATATCATTTTTTAAAAATATTTGAAAATCATGTAATCACTTATCATTTCTCTTAGAATTACACCCAGTGGCATAGGTAACATTCTATTTTTATTTCTATTTGATTCTGAATATTTACTAAATTGGAAGGTTTCCAAATGAATATCCATAGTAAAGACCTAGATTTTTTGTAGATGGAAAATTTGTGCTAACGTTCTTTATAATTTAGTACCGAGGACCTTTGAAGTGGTGTAAAGCTTTTGGAGTACGTTTCAGTACACAAGGTTTCCTTCAATGGTTGAGTATGTTGTCTTTTCGTTTTATTTTGTGGGTCATTCATCATTTTTAAATCATCTTTGATTTAGATCAAGGGAACAATTTTATTTTTGCTTCGTTTCAAGTGTGTATGCACAAATTATGTGATGATTTACAATGGTGCACTTGGGAACATGAGAAATATAGTTGAGAAATATCAAGTTTATTTGGGAACATGATAAATGAAATGGGCTTTATTTCCATTGTTATGAAACAGGACTCATCAACACTGGAGCATATTTATGTCATCATCGTGACATAAGAGATTTTGGTATCAATAATAAGGTAACAGTTATTGTGCACTCTATTTTTCTAACATTTTTCACACTATTAGCATTCATGATCCAGTTACGAATTGATGGGTCAATAGATATATTTACCAATTACATTTTAGTAAGGGTTTGAATTTTGATAATATAAATAAAACATTACAATTTAACCATTATTCTATATAATTGTTTACATTTAGAAACCAGGTTAACAAAGGGAGCTTCGATATGATTAATATTCTTCTAGGAGTTTGCTTCAAGATCTCTCAATTTTTGTGTAGATTTTACGGAGGCGATGACCTTGGTAAATCAAAATATTGGGCTCACATATATGAGCAAAATAGCAAAATATTTTTTTAACAAGCTTTATCAAGTTACATGGTATACATTCAACAACCTTCACTTTTAAGAATTTACTTTGTTTTGCTGAAATAGAAGTTAATCGCGTGCTTGCTAAATTTTTACATGTTATCAGACATGGCCTTCAGGAAACAATAAAGAAGATCAAGATGTTGATGAAAATTTTATCATCCCCTCAATGGCATGCATTGGATAGATTTGAAAGACTATACAGATTGATCTCAATGCAGATACACTTTGAAGGACTCCTCTTTATTTGACAGAAAATAAAGAATCATTTAATTGTTAACTTCACTCCCCTTTCTCTTTGTTCCCTCTTCCTTTAGCTCCCCTTCTCTGATTTGGTTCTAAATTCGGGGGAGTCTCTTTTGTACGCAAATCACTCTCTCATTTCATACTTCTGATATTACCTATTTGTAATTGTACATGACAGCACAAAATGTGGGCAAGGAATTCAATTTCATAACAATCAGTGGGTGGAAGGGTGGTTCATTTTGTGTCTGTCAATAGATAGTCTAAATTCTGTAATTCTTTATTTTTCAATAAAATTGAAGAATTTAAATTTTCCTATTAGATATGAGTTTCAGAAAACAAAAGGAAACCAAATAGTCACCACAAATAACAACAAGGAGGTCAAGCCTCACCTAGGAAGAGCCGTATTAGTTGTACATCAAGACAAAAAGAAATGAAGATAGATCATCTAACTAAGAACATCATAGTGAATATCCATCCATGCAATCCATCCTAAGGGACCCTCCATCCAAATGATACTTTTACTTTTTTGAAATTGCGTCAACAATAACAAATCCTCTTTTTTGACATTCATGTTGTTTCTGATTTCTCTGTTCAGCCTAATACAAGCTTGCTCAAAAGCTTGTAAATCATCGAGGGTTCTTCACCACTAGTATCCATGCTTCAACTCATAGTAGAAAAAGGTAGCATGCCCATCCTGAAGGAACCTTCTCAGCCTATCCCTCTCGATCAACATAGTAACCTGACCAATTTAAAGTTTAAAGTTTACCATTGTGTAGAGCCATTTATCAATTAAAGTGGATTGATCAAACTTAAAATTATGAATTCTATTCATTGAGGAGGGTAAAAATATGTTTATAAATGTTAATAAATTACAATGAAAAGTCTACACTTAGAATTTAGAATTGGACCATCAAATGAACTTACAAATACTTAGTCTCAAGCTGAAGAAACTTATTTAAAAATTTAAAAAATAATAGAGCTAAATATAATATATTAAAACTTAATTATCATTAAATTTTTTAAATTCATATTATAGATGATCATATATAAGCAATGAAAAAAAAAATCAATAAGAATGTGTTATTCTTATTCTTATTATTATGATTTCAAATATATACAATTAATAAAAACTAAAAACTAGAAACTACTTTAATATTTTGTAATCTAAAACATATACTTATGAATTTAATGAAAATATTATTAATGTTTTAAATTGTTGTTTAAAATTTCTTAATAACAAAACTACTCAAATAAATTATATAGTTATTGTATTGTAAAGAATTATTATAATTATCATTGCTAACTAACTACACGAAATTAAATTTGTTTTAACATAGGTTTATGCTTTGTATTTTCCAATATCTCATTTTCATCATTGACACATTATTTCAATTTGATACATCTTTTAGCATACTTTACATATATCTAGCTAAAGATAGGTATGTTAGGATAATGATTTACAATTATTAATAATAATAAATAGTAAAATAATGTTGCAAGGGAAACTATCACAAAAACAAATATTATACATATGTTCATCTAAAGATTAGCATGCTTTACATATATTTAGCTAAAGATAGGTATGATAGGCTAATGATTTACAATAATTTATAATAATAAATAGTAAAATTTTGTTGCAAGGGAAAATATCACAAAAAAAAAATATTATACATATGTTCATCTAAATATAGGTGTACTAGTTTAGGCTGAAGCAAAGATTGATTATTATTTTTTATGATTAATTATTATGATTTGATTATTACTTATGCTTGAGTAGATTCAAACCCCCAAGTCCTCCCAAATAAGAGGTTCACTATTTACCATTGTGATGTATGTTCTTGCCTATTTGTTGTGCATCCTCTTTATGTTGTAGTTTTTCTTCCATTTTTCATATCTTAATTTTCAACATTTGGGGATGATCCACAATATTTGAGGCATTTAGGCTTCCCTTCCATGTTCACCCATTTTTAATTTTTCTTTGTCTTCATGTGTTTTTCATTGGATTTAAGCTATGGGTGGCCACATGATGGTCTTTTCACTCCTTAGAATGTCTCACACTCTACTCTACGTAGCATGGTCCATTCTAAGGGTGTTTCTTATCTAATTATCTTTCTATCTAACTGTATATTGGGAAATGGTGATCAATGATATGTCACCACTTACCACATTCACATTAAAAAGGGGATCCTAACATTTGACTCCCTTTCAACTAAATATTATTAGCCCAAACCAAAATAAATGTGTTGCCAACCTTTGGTCTTCCTCTTTTAAGCCCAAAGTCTTTAGTATGAAAGTTAGTGTGTGTCCAAGATTGATGTCTAAGTATCTTTTAGGTCACTTACTTCTCAGTTTTTCTGAGTTCTCTACTTTCTTTGTTTTCTAGTTCCCCCTTGCATTACCTTTACCCACCATCTAAGAAGGATTCCTATTTTTCTAGTGTGTACGGGGACTAGGTGATCTAGGCATGGTTGGGATGTGTTCTGGCATCCTCTCAATGAGAAGTAAGTTACTTTGCATTTCATTTTTTCTACCTTTCCCTAACATTCCATGTCCCATAAATTCTAAGATTTCAAGATGTTTTTCCCCTTGAGTGAACTATATTGAATGCATATCTGAAGAGTGAAGTTGTGACAATGATTAACAAGCTAAGAAGATGATTATATCATGCTAGAAAATTCCTACAAAGTTGTGGATCAAAGCTAGAATGAATCCCATCCAAATTTGTGGAGATAAGATAAAGTGAGCTATGAGGGAACATCAATATATGGGTTGTTTGATGCATACTCATGGAAGTGAAGTTGTTTTGTTTTGCTTCTGATGTTGGTTAAACTAGAGCCAAACCTTGGTCCCAAGGAGCAAATGGTGTGAACATGATGATGAATGAATCATTTAAGGGCTGATACTCAATAAGACATGCTCAAGATCTAACTTCGACGCCATCAAATTAAGGTGAAAGAATGAAGAGTTGTTAGATGTGCTCTAGTTTGGGGAATGTGGCTAAGAAAGGGGCTTTTCATCCTAAGGCAATGAAAAATGTCACTTCTCTGGAGGCTTTGAAAATAGAAATTCAAGTTACTCTAAAATGTGAATATCCTTCAGAGATGCTCAAAAGATACTTCTAGAAAATTTAGTGATGGAAATGTGACCCCAATATAAAAGAGATGTAGTGTTAAAAACTTTAGGGAGAAAGTGAAAAAATGAAGTGTGCAAGCTAGTAGAAGGATTACTCCCCGTTCTCCAATCTTGGATAGAAGAAAAATGGGTTTGTAGAAAAGCTAAGTTTCTTTCTCTCTCTCCTACATACATTAACATTATCAAGCATGTCAACTGGATCTACGTCAGCTTCTCCTATGCCTTCAGGGGGTAGGGTCGCCTCTTATGCCAACATGGCCGCATTTGAGGTAGGTCTTCATCGTGTTGTTCGAGTTGCTCATTTCGAGCCTTCTCATCCTCATGAAGTTTCCCCTATAATTGTATAAAACCCTATAAGGGTACTTTTAGACTTAGATACAATTGATGATATTTATAGTATGGCAAAAGATCTCTCTACCTTTGCCGCTATTTTTCACTTTCTGGGCTTTTTGCCCTCCCTTGCTAATCTTCATGCTTGGATCTCCAAGCATTGCAAACCAATTTTAGATTGTGATGTCCACATATTTTTGATGGTTAAAGGATTTTTCATAGTAAAGTTTAAAATTGTTAAAGATAGGAAGACTATTTTGTGTGATAATAGGTTTTCATGGCACAAAAGATTTCCACTTATGGCCAAGCCATGGCATATGGATTTTGATTCGCTTATAGAATCTTTTAACAAGGTTCCTATTTGGGTCCGAATTCTAAATCTTCCAATGCATCTTTTGTCTAGATTCTATTTATGAAGCTATTGGGGATGCCATCGGTGATTTTTTATATGTGGACTCAAACACTTTGAATATTCTCCATTTGACGTGTGCTCAAATTCTTGTAGAGATGGATATTTCAAAGGGCCTCCCTAAGAAGGTTTGTTTGGAATCCTCGAGAGGCTCTTGAGCCCAAATATTGGATTATGAAGGTATCCCTTTTCATTGTAGAAAATGTCATATAACAGGTCACATTGCTACTCATTATGATGCTATGAAGACTAAATCAAGGCGACCACCTTCCTAGTGGTCAGGGGCCTCTTCTGAACACTATACAATGGTTAATTCCATGGATACACCTCTAGATCTAGTGGATGATTCCTCTGGTAATGATTAATTGGTGCCAGAGATAGCAGAGGATGTTTGGACTCATGGTCAGGTCCCTATTCCTTCTCCTACCCCTGCCCCTATATTTGATGTTCCTTTTGGTCCTATTGGGGGCTAGGACCCAATACCCTCTCTTGCCTTGCCCCTATATTGGATGTTCCTCCTAGTCCTATGGGGGGCCAACTAGCCATGAGCTCTTCTAGGGAGATTGTTGTTGCTTCTAATTCCCCTGGGCTCCATTGTTCAGTTTCTTCTAGGGTTTGGATTACTAAGATAGTTAAGGTGGAGGAGGGTTGGACTGTGGTAAAAAGAAAGAAATCTAATCCATCTGCTCCTCCTTTAGAAATGAACCTCTTATTGTGCAAGGGAGGCTCTAAATCAAAGGGCAAATCATGAGCTCCATTGTAGTATTTGGCTCTCTATTTGGTTTTTTCCCTTCTAGCTAGATCTTTAGTTTTGGCTAGCGCTAGGCTTTTCTGTCACCTTGGTTACCCTTTGTTTGGAGGGTGACCAGTTTCATTTTCTTTGTTGTATTTTTTGTTTCTATACTTATTGAAAATCTTTAGACTTGTACAGGGTTTTACGCACCCTTCAAAACCTATTTTACTTAATCAAAACCATTATGAAGTATGTCTACATTCTGAATTCTAAAGCAAAGTAAGACACTTCTCAAAATGCTAAGGCATTTATGTTGTTAAGTGATTCTTAGTCATATCAATTTACCTTAAGTAAAGTAATAGAGATTTTAGGAATTTAATATTGTACACACAAATGAACATAAAGTTTAAATAGTTGATACTCATGGCTGAACTTAATTTTGTTCGTGTGGCACCAACGTTCTAATTCCTATACCTATTTCATCAAAAAAATTTATTGGAATTCTTTAGGATAATTGAGAGGGGGGTGAACCAATTATCCAAGGTCCAAATGTACAATTAAAACTTTTCACAATTTAGTGAACCCACATCCATAAAACATTTTCATCATGCATGCATTCACTAGATTATGGAATCACTCAAACTTATGGGTTATTGTCAAATCAATATGCAAAAACATAAACATGAGACATAACATATTCAATAATACATTTGACAAAATGATTTAACATGGAAACTCAATTTGGGAAAAATCACCAGCAACATGCTACTAATTCTCACTCTTCTAAAGTAATGCCTTATGAAAGGTTAACCTTGTTAAAGGTTACAATACACATTGTTAAATGTGACCTGATTAAAGGATTTTAATCACCCTGTTAGGAGTGAACCTCATTAGAGAATTTTAGATCATTCACTTGGAATGTCACCTAGTTAAAGGATTTACAAATGACTGTTGGGTCAACCTTAATCAAAAGGATTTACCCTAGACTAATACAATGATTAGAGAGTAATAGTAAGACTTGATCTGATAACAACTTACAACTTCATTTGCAAATTACAAATCTTTATTTTAGTCCTCTATTTTTCTTGGCTTTCACACTCTTCAACTCTGATAGCTTGTTCACCCTTCAAGCATCCATACCCTTAAGCCTTCTTGTTTTGTTTGCCAATGCAATCTCTTCTCTTACGTCACTGAATGATGTGAATACCCTAGACTCCTTGACTTCCTTAGCTTCTCACACATCAACTCTTGCTTCTGACCAACCATCTCTATAAATAGAGAATTAAGATTTTTTTTTCATCCTCCATTGTCCATTATAGGATTAGGTTAGATTAGATAGGATTAAGTGAATCTAACCCTCATTTCATTTCATTCCCTTCTAAAAACTTCTCCTTCAATCCTCTTTGAATTGACCTCAAAATAGTTTATGTTGAATTTTGTGCCATTAGCTCATCAATCTTATCTTCCACACAGTTCACACAATCCAAGAAATCAAACTTGTCAGCTCAAATTCATCATTTTCTTGATCTTTCTCATAATGCTAACACTCGGCGTTAACTTGCTTCTGATGCTTGGCACATGCTACATTGTTCGGCATCCACTATCAAAACACTTAGCACAAACTAAAGTTTATTGGTAAAGAGCTTTAGCTTACTAAGGTTGGTTACACTAAGTATGTTTAGAAGAACAAGTTAAAGAGCTTTGAAAGAAACTTTAAATTGTTGTACTATGAGGTACTTAGGTCTCAATATGATCCAATTTACTTTGTAAGAGATAACTTGAAGTTGGGATATACCAACAGGCATGTTTTAGATATTGAAGACTTCTTGTCTAGGTGTCTTAACAAGTACCAAAATTGGGAGAGGTTTTGGTCATTGTTAACCATTAATGAGATTAAATTTTATAATGATTTTGTTGATATTTCTAACCTTGCAGATGATGGAGCCTACTTGCACCCCACATATTACACGAAGATCAAATGCACCCCAATTTTGTCTACCCCATCTATAAATCTAGTTATTCACACTATGGAGGTTCTTATATAGGTGATAATCAAGAGAAAAGACAAATGGATGGAACAGACCCAAGTGAGGAAGAAGAGGATTGGAAGCACTGGTTCTATAGGTGGAGTATCAAATGAAGCTACCCAGTCAATCATAGCAACAAAAGCATAAGTACTACATTGACCAAGGTGGAGACCATCCTCTAGAAAAGAATGTTCCACTCACTCCTACCCATGAAGCTAGCTCTCTTCTAAACATCAAGAAGGCTAAGGAGAAGTAAGATGATAAGGATAAGGGGAAAGACTAAGAAAAATTAGTGGCCAAGCCATCTTCCCCTATCCAAGCCATCAATTTGGATAGCAACACTAACCCCATGGATGGCCAGGAACAAGATGCATCTTAGTAAGGGGATACCTTATCCCTTTTGGTAACTGAGGTTGATGCCTTCCCTGTTGCTTCTCAGAGAAAGCCAACTCCATTAATCCTTAGGAATCTATTTGATCCTACTGCATTGTAATCTACTATCAATGTCCTTTCTATAGAGTCATAGCTCAAAGAGACCATTGATAGGAAGAAGAGGAGATATGAGGAAGTAGCTTCAGCAATGTATTTGATCACATAAGTCACCTCCTCTTAGTCATCCAAGAAGATGAAGAAGTAGAAGACAATTCCTAAATTGGCTATGGCTCCAACAACTGGCCATATGCTAGTTGATATTTTTGAGTCATAGAAAGAAGGAAAATTTAATGAGCTCTCAAAATATTATTTCCATATTAGAATGGTAGATCTTGACATCCTAGTTCACAACTCTATGTTGAACATGTGGAAGTCTAACAATGAGAAAATCGAACATAAGTTAGAAGAGCTTAGAGTAGAGAAGGAAATTATGAAATCCTCAAATAGAAAATTTGTGGAAAGCATAAGGTTTGCACTAGGGAGCACTTTTTCAAGTCAATTTGACATAAATGCAAAGGAGAATAAAAAGATACTCCTAAAGTTGCAACAAGAAAGGCAATTTAGGTAGGTTGGTTGAGCATGGGTAGATCAGATCAAGGCTTAAGGTCCCTTACTAGTAGAAAACCTAAGAAGCCTAGTGTTGGGTGCTCACAAGCTTAGGAAAGTAGCTCCAAATCATCAAGAAACCATATAGAAGGTAGCAGACAAGCTGACAGAGAAATTAACCCGTCTACAAGAAGTAATAGACATGAAGACAAATGTGGTCATTGCTCATGGGATCCTTAAGATAGGCAATGAGTCACTATGTCACTAGAAATAGTTATATTGAGGCCTAAAATAACCTATCTCATTTTTGAGAGATTACATTCTGTTTGGATTCAACACAATGATCTCGCTCAATGCCAAAACTCGTAGTGTGCCTCAGTTCATAGGTGCACCACAACATAACTTTGAGACTGCTGATCTTGGCATCAAATCGTCAGCGCCATTGGATCCAGATGGGTGGGTGAACCCTAGTCACACCCTTGTTCTGGCCACGGAGACCATCCATCATTTGCGACCGCCCCGTACTGAGGAGTCTCCAAGGTGCTCTAAGTGCATTTCGAGGTTGATCTTTCGATGGTCATAACTCAAAGCTCGTGAGGGCTATCGATGAACTATCAAATGCTACAGGATAGTGATACCAAGGCTTGAAATAACCTATCTCATTTTTGAGAGATCACATTCCATTTAGATATGGCATAGCGATCTCGCTCGATGCCAAAACTTGCACTGTGCCTCAGTTCATAGGTGCACCACAGCGTAACTTTGAAACTGTTGATCTTGGCATTGAATTGTCAGTGCCATTAGCTCAGAGTGGGTGGTTGAACCTTACTGACACCCTTGTTCTGGCCACGAAGACCAGCCATTATCCACAGCCACTCCATACTGAGGAGTCTCCAAGGTGCTCTAAGTGCATTTTGAGGTCGATATTTTGAGGTCCATAACTCATAGCTCATGACGGCTATCAATGAAATATCCAATCAAGTCTCTTAAGTTGAGATATTTTGAAGTTATGTTGAAATTGAAAAGTTGTAGTATGAGGATAGTAACAAAGTGAAGTGCTAGTTATCAAAGATTATGAATCTATGAATGACTTGGTAGTTGGGGATAGAATCCATGGTTGAGGAGTGGAGTCCTTAACTGTGTTGAGATTAGATTTGAAGCCAAGAGTTAGTTTCAAGGTTGAAGGTGAAGTTTAAAATCAGATTTTGGGTTATCTGAACCTTGTGTAGGAGATTAACAAGTGTGTTTATGTAATGATAGCACTTCAAATTATACATTGCATCCAAATTTGATAATAAAGGTTGTTAAAATGTTATTAAAAAATTATTGCATTTGAATCGAATATAAAAAAAAATAATCAAAATTAATGATATTTCATAAACATGAACAATACACATGATCCACGATAAATTGAACAATACTAGATACTAAATTAATATGTATATCATTGTGCACATAAATGAAAAAAATATATATCAAAATTCATGTATTCATAGAAAAAATTTTACACAAATATATATCAAAGAGGTAAGATGCAAAACACATTCTCTATGTGCTACAGGAAGTTCAATATCTAATGCTAAGGCTGTCCTTAAAGTTTTATGTTCAAATTCAATTGGAAGCATGGACACCTTTCCATACAAGAGCTCAAATGGTGTGAATCCCATAGTAGTCTTCTAGGTTGTTCTGTAAGCCCAAATAGCTTATTGTAATCTGCTGGTCCAATCTCGACAGTGCAAATGGACTATTTTTGTTAGTATATTTTGTAGCTCTTGGTTTGTAACCTCTACTTTTCCATTAGCTTGTGGATGATAAGGACTGGATTTTTGGTGCCTGATGTTATACTATTTCATCAATTCTAAGATCAGATTCGAGGTAAATTGTGCAGCTTGATCAGTGACTAGCTCTTTGGGTATACCATAGTGAGTAAAAATATCTTCATATAGGAATTAAACAACTTTTTCGTCATGGGCATGCTTCATAGCCTTAACTTCAACCCATTTTGTCATGTAGTCAGTGCACACCAGAATATAGGACTTCCCGTTAGATGGAGGATCAATTGAACCAATGAAGTCCATTCCCCATTTGTCAAATGGTGCTAGTGCTATCTAAGGATTAAGAGGCATTTCATCTATTCTGGTTGGTTGGCCCATCCTTTGACACTGGTCACACTTCCTTGTATAGTTGAATACATCCTTATGAAGTGTAGGCCAATAATAACCAGTTGTTAGGATTTTGAAAGCTGTTCCTTTTGATGCAAAGTATCCTCCACATGGTTCATCATGACATGCATGTAGGATGTCATATGTCTCATCCTCTCTAACACATCTTCTCATAATTTGATCAAGTCCAATGTAAAACAAGAGATTATCTATCCAGGAGAAACACAAACTTTTCTCTCCAAGCAACTTCCTTTCCTTGTAAGAAAAATGTGTTGGTATTTTATTGGCTACAATGTAGTTAGCAATGTCTGCATACCATGGAGTTTGAACAACAATATGAAACAAATGCTCATCTAGAGATGCATCGACCAAAGTAGTGTTAGTATCATCATGATGGATTCTTGATAAATAATTAGCTACAACATTGGCTTTTCTAGGTTTATCAACAATAGTTATGTCAAATTCTTGCAACAATAGTAACCGTCTTGCTAACCTAACTGTTATAGAAAGTTTATTCATAAGATATTTAATTGTTGCATGATTAGTATGAACAAATATGGAATAGTCAGTTATGTAATGCTGAAGTTTGTTGAGAGCATAAACTACTACTAGCAATTCTTTTTCAGCCACAGTGTAATTCAGCTTTGGACAATGAAGGCTCTTACTGATATAATAGATGGCACTTTCAAGATTTTGGGATTGTTATGCTAAGACTACACCTATGGCATAATCAGAGGCATCTATAGATATGTGAAAAGGTAAATTCCAATCAGGGCCTTGTAAGACTGGGCCTGTGGTCAGAAGTTTCTTAAGCTGCAGGAAGGCTTCATCACATTCAGATGTCCAATTAAATTCAGCTTCTTTTGTGAGTAACTTATACAAAGGACTAGCTATTTTGCTGAAATCTTTTATGAAATGTCTATAATATCCAGCATGACCTAGAAAGGGTCTTACATCTTTTGATTTTTTAGTTATGGGTAATGTTTGAATTACCTCTATCTTAGTTGGATCCACTTGTATTCCTACAACATATATGAAATGACCAAGTACTATGCCCTCCTGCAGGAGCATGAAACACTTCTCACCATTAAGTGTCAAATTATGTTCTTGACATCTTACCAAAACCTTTTCAAGATTCACCATTGCTTCTTCAAAAGTGACTCCAAATTTTGTGAAGTCGTCCATGTAGATTTCTATACAATCATGTGATATATCAGCAAAAATACTAATAACTTCTCTTTGAAATGTTGCAGCAACATTGCATAGACCAAATGATAAAACATAGTATGCAAAAGTACCCCATGGACATGTAAATGTGGTTTTATCTTGATCTTTAGGAGCAATACTGATTTGGTTATAACCACTATACCCATCTTAAAAAGAGAAATACTTCTTTCCAGTAGTGTGTCTAAAACTTGGTCTATGAATGGTAAAGGAAAGTGATCCTTTTTAGTAGCCTTTTTCAATTCTCTACAATCTACACAAATTCTCCATTTTCCTCCCTTTTGAGGTACTATAGCTAGGGGTGAAACCCATCTACTATCAGATATAGGATAAATAAAACTAGCATCAAGCAGTTTTTGCAATCTAGTTTTAACTATTTCTCTAAGGCTTGGATTTATCCTTCTCTAGGGTTGATGGAGTGGTAGAAAGACTTCATTTATGTATACCCTATGAGTGCATAATGTAGAACTCAACCCCTTAATATCACTATAATCCCATGCAAATTCCTTTACATACCTTTGAGGAAACTCTTTTAATTGTTCCATCTATGTGGGTGTTAACCTAGGATTAACTTGGAGATTATGACCTTTAGTCCGTTCAATAGTAGTAGTGGAGTCTATCATAGTGGCTTTAGAAATTGGACTTGCCTCTAATTCACAATGTAAAAGTGGATGAATTATTTTAGGTTCTTTGAATAAAGTAAGGATACTTTGAAGTATTGAATCTTCCTCTTGCAATTTTAGAAAAGACTTTCTATGCAACATCATGAGTTGTACTATAGAATTTAACTCTTCTTCTTCATCTCCTAAATCTAGCCAAACAGATGTACTCAAATATGGTAATGGTTGGGCATGAGAATATAAATCAAATTGCTTTGTTACTCTGCCATTTGATATAGTCATATTCCCTAATCTACAACTTATACTTGCATTGGCTATAGCTAACCATAATCTACCTAAGATGATAGGATAACTAGATAGATTAACTTTAGGGAACAAAATCATGAAGTATGTAGGATACTCCAGAGAATCTAAGGTTACAACTATGTTTTCTATCATCCCATTAGGGGTGACAGTAGAACTATCTGCGAGCTGCAGAACTGTTGGTGTAGCCCTTAGTCTTTCTATTTTCAACTTCTTCATGGTATCTTTGGTCATAACATTTATAGCAGCTTCGAGGTCTATTAAATCATTTTAAACAAACTGACCATTTATACTGACATTCACTACTAGACTTTCTAGATTAGAATATTCTGGTGTAATCACTTTTCCTATCATGATGTTAGCCAAATTTCCCACAACATGGATTGTGGTGGGGTCCTTCTTCTTCCTTCTAAGTTTCTTCAAGCAGGCTTCCCTAATAGCTTTTCCATAGACTGGAATGTCCTTAATAGCTTGAAACAGTGGTATTTGGACATGTATATTTTTCAACTAATCAATAATGTCAAAAGGTTGTTTCTTAGTTTGTTCAGGTTTCTTTTGTATCAATTTTTTTGGAAAAGATGGTTCCGTAATCACCTAAAAATGGTCATCTAGACTATAAGCCCCCATTTCAACATTTTGGCTAAATTAATTTAATCATTTACCTAGACAAAATTGCTAATAATCAATTTATTTGATTATAACCTATAGTTTGACTATGCTATCCTAAGTTCATTATTTGATTAAAAGAGCACTTCCCCTTTTAATTAAATAAAAGACCCCATTCTTCTAACCCACTTAAAGTACACACATAAATTCCTTTTTCTATTTTGCAATTAAAAGAAAAAGCTTTGTGACTTTTGTCTTATATGACAAGTCAACTTATATTCTATTGGTTGACTTGGGTGTGCACATGGATCACTCCTTTTTTCAAATTCCACCGTTGATCATCCACTATCTTCATCTTGATCTCTACCATCCATACAACTTTAAAAGGGAGAGAGCTTTCCCCCTCAAAGGATCAATCCATCTTTTGAATATTGTTATGTTGCAGGTTTTCTAACAGGTTTCTTTGGAGCTTTGTGGAGAACTTCTATTTCTTGTCTACATTCTCTCATACCATAGCATTTTAGCTTAGATTCATGTTGCATGTTAGTTTAGCTTCTATTTTGCAATAATCTATCTCACATAGCTTAATAATGGTTTTTTAATTCTCTCATTCATGCTTAGAATAGTTGCATTTTGCATTATCATCTTAGCTTAGTTTCCATACTTGCATTGCATTCTTGAGGGATTCCTTGAAGATATTTGCACTCTTTCTCTTGTCTCAAAGAACCTCTCGTTGCATGGTTTACTAGCAAGAAGAGTATCTCTAAGGCTCATCTGAGAGCCTTATTATTCTTGAAATATAATATTTTGCACTCCATGGATAGGGAGCTCTAAGCTGGCATTCGAACATTCCAAACTCATGGAATCGTTTAGATAAAATGATTTAGAGTGTGACACTTTCGAGTGTACATTTTTGGCACCCACCGTGGGGCTTGAATCAAGTTTTTAGCTCCATTTGCTTTTATTTTCCATCTCTAATTTTTTACAGTAGCATATTGGATCTAATCAAGTGCTTTTGTAGAATTGTCACTTTGGTTTTAAGGCCAACCCATAAGTAGATTGGTTTGAAGGCCAAAAACTTAGTTGGTTTAAAGATTTGATCATATCTTTTAAACCGCTTTGAGTTTGGTTCTAAAATGATTTTTACACATTGGGTATGTGTTCAAAATGTCTCAGTCCTATTTTGAAATCAGTTTGACATGATTTGTGGGAGTTATGATTTTTTCTTTGTGTTTTCAATTTTGAGGTTGTATTAAGGACCAAAAACTCGATTTGATAAATTTGGCCTATTTTGACAAAATCGATATCTAGGGAGAAAATGAACAGATTTTTTTGAATTTCTTACATTTTTGAAAAGCTCTCTGATTTTTGGTAGGGGTCTCTTCTTTTTGTTTCTATTTTTTGGATCCAAAATCATAGCAAACAAGTCCAATTTTGTTGACTAGGTCAAAATCAAAGAGAAAAAATGAGAGCATTTGTGATTAACTTGCACTTTCTTTGCATGCACTTGGTTGAAAGATAAATTGGATTTTTGAGGCAACTAACCACTTTTTATTGCAGATTTTTATGTTATTTCACACTAACTTTTGGTGCTAACAAGTTGTGATTGCAGTTTGCCATCCTTGTGAAAAAAATTGAAAGATTGCATAAAAAGAACGCATGTCAAAGATTCAAATGCACAAGGGCTACTAACGATTGTTTGTAGGGCTGCCTAATGCATAAAAACCCAATTTTGCTTGTTCTTTACTTTTACATGTGCAGCATATACTAGTTGTTTATTTTTAGGCAACATTAAAACTTACAATTGAGATCTTTTGGTGATAGGAGAGTATGCTCTTCACCCTTGTGGTGAATCAGAAATCTTGACTTACCATTTGGTTTCAAAAGTAAGAGGCAACTGAATCTTCTTGGTGTGTTTGGGAGAAAATGATTAGAATAGGAGAGTATGCTCTTCACCCTTGTGGTGAATCAAAAATCTTGACTTGTAAAAGTTGATCCACTCTTTGTGTAGTTTAGAATCTTTTAGAGGGCCTGCTCTCAGACAACCTGAGAGGAACGACCCAAGTGGGGACAAGCCGATCATCTGGCTCTTCCAACCCACTATAAACTCAAGGCTACCAAGGACACAAAACTTTGGTAGACGTAGTGTTTTTCTTTGCCTAGTGTGATTGCTTATGACATTTTGACCATAGGGAGATCACTAGGCAAGAATGCTTAAGGTACTCTTGTGATCGCAAGATCGGTTACTCATCGCAAGGTGAGGTGTCTCATAATTGGGAACAAGAGGAACACTATGAGAGGAAGCCCAATCTAAAAACCCTAAGTTAGTAACTACCTTTTTTAGCCGCTCAACTTCTTGGTGCAAAGATCGATCCTAGTGGACTACTCGGATCACCCCAAGATTTTACACTCACCATCTATGTTTCCTTGGTGATGCTTATGGCATTTTCATGACAAAGCCAATATCTCTTGTGGGCAACCACTTGGTGTGAGGTGAAGGAGCATCAAGCGTGGGCCAAGTTGTTGAGTAATTAACCATGTCCTTTAGGTAGATATTGCTTGATGTGTTCTCGAATGTGCTATACCAATGAAAATCTTTTGAACATACACATGATGATAATTCTAGGAAATTCTTTTAAGATGTCACATATGCTTGTATGATTCAAGGTTGCTTTGTCCCTTGCTTGATTTTTTGAAGAATACTCCATGTGTCACTATCTTGCTTGGAAAGAAGTTGTTTTTGAACATCAAACTTGCTATGCTATCAACTATTGTCAAACTTTGTCAACCAAGTCAAAACATCAAATGCAAACATTTTCTTGTGTTGCTTGCTAAGGGGAGTCTCATCATTTGATTTTTATTTTTTGTCTCTATTTCTTGAAAATCCTTAAAGTGACTCTTTGGTCTTGGTGCTCTTGGTCTTTCTATCTTCATGGTCTATGCATGCTTTCCAGTTATCCTTTTGCTAAAATGGTTACCTTGATTTCTTGACTACACTCTTGGGTTGGGAATGTTGTTCACTTGTCACCCTGCTTGCTCTATCTATTTGGCTATTTGGGCATCTTTCCTAGCTATTGACTTGAGTCATTCATGTCATAAGTTTCTTTAATCTCTCTCTACTATCTTGGCAAGTGAACACTCTACCTCCTATAGTTTCAACATCAAGTTATCTTCTAATCTATTTTATGTTTGGCTTTGCATCTAAAACTATGGGATCTAAACCTTGTGCTACCAAACTTCAACCAAATCTAGATGATCATGATATCCTCCATGTCACTAAAGAGTTTCAAGATCTATATGCACAATACAAAGAACTAGAAGAGACAAATGATCTTTCTTACCTTCATCTCTCTAACTACATGACAGAAATGAAGTTTAGACTTGAGAAAAGGTTAGAGGAGAAGATTACATTCTTAAATAATTGTCCCTTAAGAACTTTACATACACATGGTTCAACTTCTTCAAAATCTACATATTCTACTCAAAGACATCAAATGTCTTTATCTTCTAGATCTAAAGACCTCTTTAGAGAAAAAGCAAGTGATACCTCCTTTGAGCCTATGCTAAAATTTCATGATGGACCTATCTTTGACCAAGCTAATGAAAAAGACATGGATGTATACCATTCACTTGAGAAACAACAAAATGACTCTATACATACTTCTAATAGAACTTTTGCTCCGTTGGAAGATTCTTATGATGACACATTGCAAAAACTTCTTGGCAATAAGATCATCATGTTACCTAAGTCTAGCTCATATGGAAACCCATTCTTGGATATCTATTGTGCTTATCATCAACATAATGAGCATAGTACTTCATATTGCATTGAGCTAAAACATAAAATCCAAGACCTTATTGATAATGAAATTATTGGAACCTCTAGTGACTCATGTGTCGAGGATACTTCTCTTGAGCAAGATTACGTTGATGAAACTATGTCTAGTAGTGGCTCCATTACATCTTCCACTTCTTCCAACACTCATGCATCTCCCAACACTTCAAATCTTTCCAACATGCCTCCATCAAATAAAGAACCTAATGCTTTCCACATAGACTACATGTATCCTCAAGGGCTACCTCTAAAAGAAACTCAAACTAACCTTCACTTGGCTGCAAACCTTTTCCATGCTACTAATCCTAAACATCCTCAACCTTCAAGCACTACTATGCATAATCCAAGCACTACTTCATTCACTCTTCATTCTCCCTTGTCCTTAGAAGTGGCTCCATGTCAAGAGGAATCTCAAAAAGAAAAAGCTATAAATGTCAAGAAAGATCAAGATCAAGCACCCTTTCATCTCCTTCAAAATGTCACTCCTCCATATCCTATGTCTTATCCACCTCCTAAGTATGATGAAGATACCGCTTTCATTATCTCCCTTGAGCTTACTGAAAATTATGAGAAAAGTTCTCTTCATATTCTATCCAAAGCTACTTGTCAAGATCAAAGCATCCCCTCATGTTCTACTTCTCCACATCCACTTCAAAATTGTGCTCAAGCTTCAAGTGCTTCTATTGAAAATGTTGTTCCTATCAAAGGTACTCATGATTATATTGATGGCTTTGACCATGTTGCTCACTCTAAAGATGTTGATATCCCTTCCCACTATCCCTTTGCATCTTCTAAATCTATCCTTGGTCCTTATCCATCAAAGCTAAAGCCTTCAAACCTTCCATCCATATTGGGGCCTTATGTTCCTCCATCTCCTATATTCACTCCTAGGTCATTCCCTAGCTCTCCTATACTACCTCAATATCAACAAAGACACTCATCCTTGATGACTTTTCACCCATCTATACATCTAAACCAGTCATATCATCCTTATTCATCCACAAATCCCAAGTCCTTTGGAAGTGAGAATAAACATAAGAATCCATTGAAAAAGAAAGATCACTATATCCCGTCTAATCGATATGTGAATGCTAAGAAGGAGAAAGCTCAAAAGAGACTACAAAGGTCCACTATTAAAAAGCTAATCAAAGAAAATATGGGTACCTAAACCCATTATTGAAGAAATGTGTTTTGAACTATCCAAAGGAAAATCTAAAGCTATATGGATTTTCAAGTCTCTTTTGAAAGACTTGAATATTGAAAATACTTCAAAGTTGGCATTCGAGCTTCCAAAGGCTTCCATTCCATCTTCTTCCAAAAATCTTACTAAAAATATTCCCAATCCTTCCACTCCACTTTTTCCCAAATCTTTTCTACCAGCTCATACATATAAATCTCAAGCTATTTCATCCATGATTCCTCCATCATTCCAATACCCTTAAAGGTGTGTGTCAATGTTTATCTTGTTCAATATTTCAGCTACCCTCATGAAATCCTCTAAAGCTTACACTTACTTTCTATACATAAACTATTATCCTCCATATACTCTTCCTACTACCATTTCTCTTTCATCACCCTATCAATATCTTTGAGCATACCTTTCTATGGTCTTGGCTTATCATGACTTATCTTTTCTATAGGAGCATTATCTACATTCAAGCAGCTTCAGCTCTTTCTAAAAATTCAAAAAAAAAATGAAGAAGAAAAAATAGAAAAAATGAAAAAAATGAAAATGTGCCTTAGTGAAAACCACATTTTGTGGCACCTTGGTAGCAAAAGTAAAGAGAAATAAATTTATCCTATGGTGAAAACTACTTCTTGTGGCACCTTAGATAAGTACCATGATGAAAACCTGGCAAATAGGCATCATGCGTAATTCTTCCATCATCCATCTATCCCCTCTTCTGTCTTTGATCTTGACAATGTTGAGCTATCTTTGCATATTGGCTATCTTATCCACTATATTTTCTATTGTGCTCTCCCATTCACTCATAGCCTCTATCTTGAGCTTTATTCTTATTGCTCTATCCCATTGCTATACTATCTAGTTGACCCCTTGATCTTGATCATAATAAATGAAACATGGTTCTCATAGGTCTCTTGTTATGTCTACTCTTTTGAACTACATGCTTCATGCTATCTCACTTGTTGGCTTCACTGCTTATCCTACATGCTATCTTGCTCATTTCTTCCATTGCTTATCCAAAACATGCTTCATATGACTATTTCACCTCTTTCCCTAGCTTGGGTACTCTTGAGGAGTTAGTCCTTGAGGATCACTTTCACTTGCTTCACATTCCTTTCTTATGCATCTTTGCTTATCTATCGGCTTGTTTCTCCATCGTGTCCTATACCTTGCTAGACATTGGGAGAAAATGATGTGATCTTGCTTGAGAACTAGTGATCTCTAAATTACTCTAAAAAATCCAAAAAATCATATATGATGCTGAAAAAATCCTAAAAACTAGAAAATGTCCTGAAAAGAAGATCTTCTTAGTGAAAACCTAGCAATAGGCACTTTGATGTATCACAAAAAAAATCAAAAAATACAAAAATACAAAAAAAATGAAAAAAGTCGTGAAAAAATCTGTCAAGTGGTGAAAACTTGGAAACAGGCACTACTTGAAACCCTCGCACCTATGTCTATCTGTCTCAATCATCCACTTCGCTACACATTTTCTAGCTTGGAATTGTTTCTTGTCCTCATCTCGGAGGCATAACTACTTAGCCTTTTTGAGGTATTCTTGTGCATTTGGGTTTCTTTGACAACTCACAAAATAGTGTTTCTCAACACTACCCCCACCCACTTTGACATCAAGTGTTTTTCAACACTTTTCAGATTGTTTACCTACAGTCTTCGATGTCACGATATTTCTCACTATCAGAATCAAGTCTTGAAGAAATGGCCAAGTGACTTATACACATGCACTTTAAACACTTTAACGACTAAGCTATGCTGATCTTTATCTACTCTGTGTGCTGTCTATGATGATTTCTTTGCTATGTGTTCCCTCCCTAATAGTCTTTCAAGAATGTCATTAACTAGAAGACTGGGGGCATGGGGAATGTTTTCTTGATTTTTACCTGTGGGTGTACTTTGTTTTTCTATAGTGTTGTAAGCATTTATGCTTGTCCTATTCAACATTTTGACTTACAAATGTATCATCCTTGACTATTTTGCAAGATCACACTCAGGGTTTATCTTGGCACTTATGCCTTGATACAGGTGTAATCTTGCTAAATTAAACTTAGGGAATCTAATCATGTAGTTATCTTGACTTACATGTCTCCGATTCTTAGATTGGATTTCCACATATCTATCTGATATCGATCATATTCATATCCTCATAGTTATACTAGTGATGGTTGTATGATCTCATGATATCCCTAATAAATGCTCAATGATGAAATTAAGAGTCTAAATGTTATGCACTTCTTGCTGGTAAACCACTTTGCATATTAGCTTGCATTTTAGGTTCATTTTCTAGCTTAGTCTTGCATTCTTGCATATGGGGAGAGCTCTCTCTTCATCTTTTCATAGACATATCGGCTAACTCCTTTTATATATTTCTTTACTTTCTTCTTGTTCATGTCCTTTACCTTCTTAATCTTTCACTTCATCTCTTTTATATCTTATCATCACATTATATAAATTTTTGACCTCTTAAATAATTTCAACGTCCTAGATTCATTTTCGGGATCGAAACCTAAATTTGAGTTCATCTTGATGGTCAAAATTGTCTTTTGAAATCCTACTTTCTTCTGAGCAGTTAGCTGACCTTTTAAGGTCTAATCTCTGAATCATCACTGGGGCATCTTCATTTCTTCATGTCTTCACCATTTTCATACTTCATATCTACTTCAATTCATCGCTTCATGTCTAAAATCACCTTTCTACTCATTTCGACCTAATTTTTATGCTATATCCTTCAAGGCCAAGTCTAGTCAAACTGGGGCATTTTATCATTTTTTTATAATCATTCGTGGGTTCTAATCATCTATCTGTCATCTTGGACATTGCTATATTCTAATTTTCTCATGTCTAGCCAATTTTTGCATCCCCTTCCCTCATTTCAATTTTGATCCCGAGTAAGTGCACCAAGTTGTGGTGCCAAAAGGGAGGTATAAGTGGACACCTTTTTCCTGAAATCACCAATTTTTGGACTTCAACAAGAATTTGAAGATAGTTACGCTCAAAAGTTTAAGATATGACTAAAATAAAAGTCATAGTCCTCTGATTCTAGTTTCTAAACTACAATTTTTTTTTCAAAATGGTTTAGTTTTAGGTCCTCAAAAGAGGGGGCCACAAAAAGTTATACTGTTTATTCCAAAAAAAAAAAAGATAGTACAAAGTGTGGCCCCCCTAAAATTTTAGCTTTTTTTTTGAAAATATTTAATCACTCCAGTCAAAAGTTACCTAACACTATGTAGTTTATCCCAAATTTTTTGGGTAATTTTATAATGTGTATTTTTTTTTAATGAATTTTTTAATCAGACACATCCGTAAAATGTGAAATATCTATGTGCTCCCCCTAGAAATGATTGAAAACTAATCTAAAATCAAAACTTCTTTTTTTAAAGTGTGTAGAATGGAGTTTAGTTTCTAAAAAACTAAGTTTTTGCAAAATTCGATGAATGAGCTAAAATCTATAGACCAATTAGTACATGTTGGTTTTTAACAAAAAATGGACATACATTCAAAAGAAATTATAGATGAAAGGCTTGAAATAGTTCAAATGAAAAACAAATTATATGGTTGTGTAGCTAACACAAAGACCTACAATGTCATGTAACCTGATTTTATCGATGCTCAACCATGAGGAATCTGGAAGGAGAGCTCACAAGAAAAATCAATCATTTTTTGTATGTTTGCAACAAAACACGTATCAGACCAGTTTGTAGACTCCAAAGCTTTGGGTTGGATCCCCAAGGCAAAGCCAAACATTAGGCTTGGTAGAATGTAAACCTTTAAATGGCGCATGCGCCCTCTAGTGCGTGTACACTATAGCGCACACGCGCTATTTAAACCCTTTTAAATTTACTTTTAAATAGCGCGTACGCGCTTTGTAATTTTTTTTTTTGAAAGGTGCACATGCGCTTTAATGCATACGCACTATAGCGCATACGCGCTATGGCTTGGCACAACCAAGCCATAGTGCGTGCGCACTATAGTGTGTACACACTATAGCACGTGTGTACTTTGCAAAACTAGAATGAGAAAAAAAAGGTGTCATCTTTTTGGCACCACAACTTGGTGCACTTACCCTCTTGAGGGGGCAGAAATACTCTATCACTGATTGCTACAACTATCTATTTCTTAGGAGCATTTGTTTGATCTTCTCACTTGTTCTCGATCTATCTACGTTGCTAAGTGTTAGCATTCTTCTTGAATTCTAACATCATCTTTTCCTAGTGTTTAGTACTACCACTATTAGGTTGTACATTTAGGACTTGCTATCTTTTTCTACATTTCCTTCTTCAAAATCAGATATCTATATCTATCACTACCTACTTGGCTTTCTATTTTCTTTGACATAATGTGTTCCTAGATCGATCACGCATTAGTCAAAGAGGGGCAAATGTAATCACCTAAAAATGGTCATCTAGACTATTAGCCCCATTTTCAACATTTTTTCTAAATTAATTTAATCATTTACCTAGACTAAATTGCTAATAATATTTTTATTTGATTATAACTTATAGTTTGACTATGCTATCCTAAGTTCATTATTTGACTAAAAGAACATGTCCCCTTTTAATTAAATAAAAGACCCCATTCTTCTAACCCACTTAAAGTGCACACATAAATTCCTTTTTCTATTTTTTAATTAAAAGAAAAGGCTTTGTGACTTTTGTCTTATATGACAAGTCAACTTATATTCTATTGGTTGACTTGGGTGTGCACATGGATCACTCCTCTTTTCAAATTCCATCGTTGATCATCCACTATCTTCATCTTGATCTCTATCGTCCATACAACTTTAAAAGGGAGAGAGCTTTCCCCCTCAAAGGATCAATCCATCTTTTGAATATTGTTATGTTGCAGGTTTTCTAATAGGTTTCTTTGGAGCTTTGTGGAGAACTTCTATTTCTTGTCTACATTCTCTCATACCATAGTATTTTAGCTTAGATTCATATTGCATGTTAGTTTAGCTTCTATTTTGCAATAATCTATCTCACATAGCTTAATATTGGTTTTGTAATACTGTCATTCATGCTTAGAATAGCTGCATTTTGCATTATCATCTTAGCTGAGTTTCCATACTTACATTGCATTCTTGCTCTTGTCTCAAAGAACCTCCCGTTGCATGGTTTATTAGCAAGAAGAGTATCTCTAAGGCTCATCTGAGAGCCTTATTATTCTTGAAATATACTCTTTTGCACTCCATGGATAGGGAGCTCTAAGCTAGCATTCGAACATTCCAAACTCATGGAATTGTTTAGATAGAATGGTTTAGAGTGTGACGCTTTCGAGTGTACAGGTTCTACTATTGGTTGAGATATAATTGACATGGTGACATTAGATGAGTCAATAGGTTTAGCAACTGAAGGTTTTGATGCTGTAGGAGAATCTGGTATTTTAGTTATAAGAGGTGGTTTAGGTGCTGATAAAGTTGTACAAGATCTCAAATGTATATCAACAATATTCAGGGTGTAAGTAGGATACTATTGACCATCAACACTATACATGGGTTGTTGTGGTTGTTTGCTATTTGGATTTGGCTGAGGTTGTGCTAGTAATTGTGTTTTCTTTTGAGGTCCAGGGTTTGCAGGTGGTGGCATTAAAGTAGGTTGTTGAACTGGAGGGGGTAATTGTGGAGTACTAGTATTTTGGTTAGGCCATTGTTGATGTCCCTTCCATTGGTTCGTAGACTGCCAATTCCCTTGGGGTGGTTGCCATTGGTTTTGTTGTTTTTGCCAGTAGTTCTATTGGTTCTATGGCCATTGGTTAGTCTATTTATTAGGCTAGGATGGTTGGGAATTCTGAGGCCATTGGGATTGTTGTGGGTTATTTTGCCCAGCATTGTTCCAATTGGTTTGATTTTGTGGAGGACCTTGGAAATTACAATTTTTCCATTGATTACCATATGAATTTGAACTATGCAAGGGGTCCTAAGGCATACCTTGATGTTGGGCCCATGGTCAAAATTGAGTAACAAAGAATACTTTCTCATCATCTCCATCTATCTTGATGTACTTGGTTGGAAGATGTTGGTTCTCCATGCTTGTGACCAGTTTGCATTGGCAATCCTTCTTTTGCTTTCGGAAATGAGGACAATACATAGCTAGTTGTAATTCAGCTTCTACTTTTTTCTTCTTTGTAGTCATTGTATCCAGATGTGTAGTAATATCGTTGAAGATATCTTGTTTGAAATCTGACACTAGGTTAGATATCTCAAGCTTTGAAATTCCTTGAATGATTCCTTTAGTGATTGTGGAATGAGGTACTCAGCCTTTCTTCATGGTTGAACTTGAATAGTTTTTGACAAATCTTCTTGAGATCATCCTAGGAAGCTTGATATACATCACCGCTAGCCATCAGGTCCAATTCTTCTAGACAGTTGTCATTTACACCTCTCAGAAAGACTAGATTTTGTGAATCTTCAGACAATGTATGCTGAGGGTTCTTTTGCAATGTGTATAAGAAACATGAAACATAGTCTTCCAATGTTTCTTCCTCTTTCTGTGAGATCCTGAAGATATCATCCCTTCTTGAACCAGATGCTTTGTAATATTCTTTATATTTATCTAGAAATAGAGCTTGCATTTCATCCCAACTTCCTATTGCATTAGCTCCTAAGCCCATGAACCATCATAAAGATGATTCTTTCAATGTTGTTGGAGACAACTTAAGCTTATGGGAATTAGTGTTGTAGTCAAAACTACGACAAAGGATATCGAATTCAAATAAGAAAGTATTCGGGTCTTTAGTTGCAAGGCCATAGAACTTTGGAAGAGCAGTGGGAGGTATGTTCTGAAGATTAGCATTGGTTACAAGACTTGGAAGAGGAAATGGAAAAGTAGGTTGTGCCATGACTAGAGGTATCAGATTATGAGGTTTTTGTTGAAAAGGGACATTGGGTACTAGATCATTAACAACTAGTGGATTTAGAGTAGTGTTATCAAGAAAACAAGCCAATACTTTAGTGAAGGGTTGAAGACTAGATATATCCATTGACTCAATTCTTGATACTGTAGGAAAAATAGGGCTTGCATCTTCAAAAGGTAACTCAACTTCTTCTTCTTCAACATCTTTGTTCAAATTAATAGATCCTCATGGAAGAAATTTGCCATATTCACCTCATCGTCTTCCTCTTTGATGCATGCAATTAAATTTTTCACAATGGTGAAAGGAACTTCAAACTTAGAGATTTCTAAAAAGACTTTATCTAGGAACTATGACTCAAAAATGCTCCTAACTTAACACTATCCCTGACAATGGTGCCGAAAATAACCTGCCTCACAATAGGTGTATCATAGTCATGCACTAGGCCTTGCTTAGGAATAATATATTCAAACTAAGGACTATTTCTCCCACTATGAGGTGCATTTAATCTTATCAACCCAAGGAAGTATACTTGAAATGGTTGACATAGTATGTGCACTAGGTCTCTTAATGAGTCACGAAGCTTATGCTGCAAGAAAGTAAAAATGCAAGGAAAAGAACTTATTCTGTTGTTGTAGGAAACTAACACAATTACCTCGATGAATATTGGAACTACAATAAAAAGATAACAAATATTCCAACTTGGCTCATCCACTAAAAATGTTCTCACATATGCTGTAGGAACATTCACAAAGTGTGATGTTATATGAAGGAACTCACAACTTCTAACTAAGATGCTATGAATGCTTGGAAATTAATCTGTTCTATCTTAATCTAATCCACCTTCCAAGTGGGCCCCCTTGGTTGGCTTCTCTAAACTACTAACACAATATGAAAGCCAAAAACTATTTCATTCAATTTAGAAATTCATTACATAACACAGAACTGTAAAAGTTAACAGTCTGTTCTCAAAAAATATTTCTTCTAACTAGTTCTAAAAACTTAACACACTTGGGTCGATTCCTAGGAAATCACCATTATTCCGTAATAGAAAAGTAAATGACCTAGCTTAAAATCTGCAAGAGAGAGAAGATAGGAAGATAACAACTGAAGGCGAGAAGAAGGAATAATGACTTAAGGCTAGAATAATAAAGTCTGAATATCCACTCACCATAGAGTAAATGAAAAGAAGGTAATAGGTTTTCATAGCTTCTCCTTACTTTCTCTTGTGTCTTCTAGAACCGTTACAACTTCCTCCATCATGGTTGCTCCTCTGCGTTATCTTCTCCTTGAATTTTGTTGACGCTTAGCTTTTGAATTCCTCCAATCATCTTTCAGTCTTCATAAACAAGTTATTTATAACATAAAACATGTTTACAAATAAAAATTTATCAAATTAAACTCAAATATAAGAAAATACATTTTGATAAGTATATGAAATACTGCATATATATAATATTAGCAAAAGATGGCATAGTTTCTACCCCATAGGTTTATCATAGGTCAACAAATGTTTTAATACAGTATCAAAAAAGTACTTGAAACATCATAAAATAAAGGCAAATTTTGGTCTCATCAAACTTTACAATTCATAATATTCTTGATGACTTTATTTAGCAAAGTAATATTAGGAAAATGGGTTTCTCTCACATTAAGACCTCCCTCTGGCTACTTATTGAAAGAAAAACTCTCATTCTTTTCCCCGCCTTCACTACTTATTCACTTACATATAGAAGTTTATGGTCAATTCCATTCTTCTTGAGAGATCTTTGGGGGAGAAGAGTATTTCCCAATTAATAAGAAATAGATCATTTTTATTTATCTATTGTCAAAAGATATTTGGTGTAATAAATATTTTATTGTAAGGCATATGATAACTATTTAAAAACAAAGGTTTCTCTTGCTTGCGTTCTTGCTCCCTTCATCCCTTGCCCCTCACCTTGACCTATCCTATCCCCTTAATGCTCCCCCTAGTTGTGTGCTATGTCTCTCCTCCTAGGTCATGGGGTTTCCCTAATTCCCCTCTTATCTGTTTGGGACTGGTTGACTCATTTAAGGGTTCTACCAAGCCTCCAACCTTTGTCCCAGCTATGGCTAGAAGCACCCCTTAAACAAATCTTCCTAGATGAAGCTCTTTCATAGAAAATGCTTCGTAGTAGGCCAATTCTTTCTTTATAGATCAATCATTTATCAACTCAAAAAAATAGGCAGCAATTTCTTGGTCAATAAAAAACATTCTTAAGATTATCACCCTCCTAATTGGATTATTTTTCTTCTCCTTTGCAGTTCAGGAGGATTTTATTTTTGTTCTCATAAATGGGTCTTGGCATATAGGATATAAAAAAAGGAACATCTACAATGTTTGCAAGGAGAAACCTAAACTCGACCCAACTATTTGATTTGGGAGTTTATGCACTCATGTGGGCTAGGATCCCACAACTCCAGCTAGAGTTCTAGAATATTAATATTTTTAGAAGTATTGCTAAAAGTTGTGGTTCATTATTGTCAGTTGATAAAGTCACAAAGAAAAAACATTTCTTTTTGTTTTCTAGAATCTGTGTCAGTGATTTTGTGAACAATATTCTTCCTACATCTATAACATTAAACTCAAAATTGGGCTCTTACATTCAACCATTTGTTTTTGAAAAAGTATATTTGTTCTATCTAAATTCTATATGTTTTGGCCACATTGACCTTTTTTTCCTTTTTCTCCTTCTAGGTCTATGGGGAGACTAGAAGGAATATTTGACAATATAGATTGATCCTAAGAATCCCCCTTTTCCTTCAAACATTCTCACCCAGAGTGTAGCCCTAGTCCCTCCTTTGGTTAAGGAAGTTTCTAATGTTATTTTGCCTCCTCTTTCAGTTAAGTAGCAACACCCCTTTTCAAAAAAATATTATGGATGACTTAGTGAGTTCTCTCCTCCCTTCCTCCTTGCCTTCTTCTAGGTTAGGGGACAGCTTACCCCCCTTGGATAACAATTTGTGTATCTTTGTAGTGTTACTATGTCCTAAGTTTCTTTATTTTAAAGGATTTAAGACACTACATCTTATCCACTTGAGAGGTATTCTACCTATTTCCATTATGGATCTAATTTTTTTTAGAGATGATGACATTATTAAGGAGTTTCTATGAACAAAAGCTAACAAGAGGAACAAAAAGAAGTATATAACAAATATTGGAAAGGGCAACAAGGTAGGTATGACAACAAGTAACGAAAGTGGCTCCTTGCCCAAGGGACATCATGTGAGGAGCCATGAGATCCTCTTTTAATAAGGGATTTCAACAAGTGGTGATTAAATCTTAAGATGTTTGTGTTGTTTTCGTGTCTAATGGTTTGTTGAATTTAGAGCTTTCACTATTTACTTATTGTGGTTATAAAGCTATCTTGGAATCTTCTGGCTTTGAACACATTAGATGAAGAAACACATGCTGAAGTGCACTCTTTAGGATCTCAAGGTGGATATTTTTCTTATACAAGAAACTAAAATGAATAGAGAATGTATGGACAAGTCTGTGAAGTTTATCAAGCCTAGTGCTTCCAAATTTCTTGGGATTCTCAAGGCACATTGGGTGCCCTAGCTATCATCTAGAATGTGAATAACTTGTCAAGTACTCTTCTAAACTCCTCCTATAACTCTAATATTACTACTTTCTACGATCTTTGCTCTGGGTGGTTGTGAAATATTTCCAATATATACCTTGATTAATAGACGTCAAAGGAAACTTCTTTGGGTCTCCCTTTCAAATCTTATAAATAGTGGTAGTTCTAAATGGATGGTTTTTGGTGACTAAAACTTCCCCCTCCATCCTTCTAAGAAGGTTCGGAGTGTTGAAAACTACTCTGAGAACATGGTGGAGCTAGGGGAGTTTTTCCTTGATTCTCATCTTATTCACCTTGATCTAAAGAGGGACTATTTCACATAATCTAATAGGATACAATCTTCTAGCCTTATCTAGGTTAGGCTTAAAAATGATTCTCTCTCTTCTAACTATACTAATATGGATGGTTTTTTTTTTGGAGGGTAAGCCCCATACTAGATCAAACCATAACACTCTCCTCTTAGAGTGAAAAGTATATAAAAAGGTTGAAAGCACCTTTATATTTGAAAATATGTGGTTCTCTAATCAAAATCTTAGGGACCTGATTTATTCTTGTTGGGGTAAGCCTTCTAAGTCCTCCCTGATGATTAAAATTGAGATGAAGCTAAGGGAGGTGAGGGATAAAGCAAGAAAGTGGAACTAGGTTTCTTTTGGAAACATCTTTTATAAAACAATGGGTCATAGAGGAAAAGTTGGCAGAGGTTTGTCTGTTACAAGAAAAAAACCATGTTGACAGAGCCATACACATACATAAATAGTCCCTTATAGACAACCAATGGATCATTCTCTCTGTTCAGGAGGAGACCTTTTCCAAATATACATCTTGCATTCAATGGCTAAAGGAAGGAGTAAAAAATACTAGGTTCTTTTCAAAAAATTAATTTGAAGCATAGAAGCACAAATTTAATAAGTTCTCTTGTTTGTTCTAATGGGGTGGTGACCATGGAAGAGAAAGATGCCAACATTGATAGTAGCAATTTCTTCATTTAGAAGAAAGCTCATGACTATGGAATGGAAGAACCTAACAACATCCTTGAGTGTATCCCCTATCTCTAATGGATGAAGACAAAGAAAGCATGACTTCCTAGGTCAAAAGAGAAGAAGTTAAAGATTATAATTTCTCCTTCTAAACATTCAAATCTTTGGGTCCTAATGGGTTTCGTAATGCCTTGTGAAGATTACTAGGAGATTATAGGGGAATACATTTTTTTAAGGTTGTATGCTAGTTCTTTAGAAAATGCATTATGGTGGATATAACTAACTAGACTTACATAACCCTTATCTATAAAATGAAAAACCACACCTTTACAAATGATTTTAGACTCATGAGCCTATATATCACCATCTATAAAATAATTGCTAAAGTCATCACGAATAGAGTAAAACTTATCTTGACTAAACTAGTTTCCAAGAACTAGAAAAGTTTTGGTAGAGGGAGAAATATTATGGATTTTGTTATTACTAACCATGAGCTTATTCACTCTATAAATGCTAATTATAATGCTACCATAGCACTTAAACTTGAAATATCCAAAGCTTATGATTGATTTAAATGGTCCTTCGTTGATAAGGTTATCGTTAGATTTGGGGTTAATGGAAAATTTCATAAAATGAGTATAACCTATGTGACATCTATAGAATATTTTGTCCTTGTTAATGGTAAGCCAATTAGAGTTTTTTCCATTGGAAAGGGTCTAAGAATTTGAGATGCTTAATAGATGGACTTGTGTATGGGGAGTACACATGTAGGTTGTGAGCCATTTGATCAGGTGCCTCTTGTAATATACCAAAACATGGCAGTGTGATTACATTTGCAGTGATAAAGAGAAAATAACTATGAATATTTGTAAAGAAAATCCACAAGGAAATGGATTCACATCTATCAATTATTAGTTGACCCTAAAATATGGTGTTATAAATTCCATTAGATTACCCACACCAAAGGAGATGATGATATTTAGAATAATAGCAACGATGGATCATTTAGAGAAATAGAACCTCAAATACATTCCTGAAGATATGAATTGCATAGACCAAAATTACTACTCATGAGAACTAAGAATCACTAAATAGATGCTATCAAACCACAATCTTATTGGAATGAGTGAGAATTTTACATTGTGGGAAGGAATAGTAACCAATGTTTCATTCCCATTATTTGATAAATGTTTATATGTTGATAAATGTTTCTAATTGAGGCATGTGGACCTTAATTAGAATAACTTGTATCAAGAACATTAGAATGCAGATAAGTATTTATTATCTTTGAGTATTATATTTACTTGCTTATTGCAAAATCTCTCTTATTTAAACATACTATAAGAGTTAATTTCCTTGATCTTTTCTTTTATGTCTGAGGATGTTCTTGCAGGAAAAGAAGAATGGTACATTAGGCATATTGTGTAGACTAATTCTTATGAAGTAGCTCCAAAGAAATTGTGATCTAGAATTCATTAGTCTTATGATGATCAAGTTGAATAACACAACGTTTGAGCTCAGATTATTTAAAATTAGAGAAACACGAGAATGGGTGTGACTTCATGGTTTTGATGGGCCTACCTCCATGTACATAATGAGGAAGTATTGACTTATCACCTGAAGGTTGAAAAGATAAAGCTATTCAAAGGAAGCTCAAAAGTTTTTATGAGTAACAAAATGATTTTAATGAGCCACACCTTTTGAACATCACAAGAAAATGAAAAGATCCTTAAATAACTTGCATAATCATACACTAGACCTACAGAGTACGTAAAATTGCTCGATGATATAAAAGTTGGAATTTCACATTGTGGGGGGTAAACTTAGTAAATAATGTTCAAATTCCTACTTGAAACCATCTTTAGAGAGGAGATTTAATAATTTGACATTTATGGATTGTCATAGAAAGATAAGTAATTCTTACTCTTGAGTATTACAATTATCTACTTACTATAGTCTCTCTCTTTCTCGGTTATACACGTATACGTACTATAAGAGTTAAATTGCATTGAATTGCATACACAATCAGACCCAAGGATAGGTTTGATGGGAAAGAACACTTTGAAGCCTAGAAATTCAGAATCGTGATGATTCTTGAAGAGAACGATGTAAAACAATTTGTTGATGGAGCATCCAAACAACCCCTAGTTGAACCTCAGAAATCTATATGGAGTAGAGGAAATAGAAAAGCTATTCAAATTATTTTGGATGGAGTTAAAAATGATATCGTACATATCCTTTCAAAATATCAAACTGCCTTTGATATGATGAATGCATTACAGAATGCATATGAAGTAAACAATGCAACTAGGGTTCCTACACTAAAAAGGAAATTGAATTACATTTAGATAAAGAAAGGAGAATTGATAAATTCTTATTTCCTAAGAGTTGTTGTCACTAGAGATGAACTATCAAGCATAGGAACCATCATTAGTGACATATAATTAACACTTATGGCTATAGATGTATTGCCAAATTCATGGGAGACATTTGCACAAGGGATAAGTGTCAAAGATCAATTTCTAAACTTTAACAAACTCAATAATGTTTGTCTTCAAGAGGAATCCAAAAAACTAAGGAAAGGAGGGAAATCAAAAGTAGAAGATGAAAAAATTCACATTCTTAATACAAACTCCTATAAGGGAAAGAAGAAGCATTTCAAAAAGAAAAAGGAAAATCAAAAGAATGGAGAGCCTAAGAAAGATCTGTCTAAAATAAAGTGATTCAAATGTGAAAAATTTGGACACTATAGATCTAATTGTTCTGAAAATTCCAACCATAGGAAAATTGTACAAATGTCATTATACTTATGATCCTGAGAACCATGTTTTGTATTCCTCTCTATCAAATGAAATTTCAAATCAAGCTTGGGTAATTGATAGTGGATATTCTAGACATATAACAATATACAAAGAAACTTTAGATTCTTTACCAAAGAAGGTTAATGGTGAAGTTATCATTGGTGATAACTCAACACACTCAGTTGAAGGAATATGAAATTGGACTTTGAAACTAAAATTAAAAAATACCTTTCTTCTTAAAGGTGTACTCTATGTACCAAGAACTAAAAGAAACATAATCTCAATTACAACACTTGAAGATGATGAGCAGAATGCTGCATTCATGGATGACAAAGTATTAACTTGGGCTAAGAACTCCTCTATCAAGAAAGGAAAATTAACTAGTCAAAGGCAGGGATATTTGTATGAATTAAATATAGAATCTAGTCATTCTATTCAAGCCCTAGTTCATCAAGCTACAAATACAAATGAGATATGACACAAAAGATTAGGATATCTAAATTTCAAAACTTTATCAACTATGGACAAGATGGTTACTAGATTATCTAAACTAAATAAAGACCACCCAAGTATTTGCAAAGGGTGTGCTCTAGGTAAAAACACCATAAGTCCTTTTCATGACAGTACTAGGAAAACAAATAATGTACTAGAATTAATTCATTCAAATTTATGTGGACCTATGTCTGTTCCTTCTCTTGGAGGATTTTGATATTATATCTTGTTTATAGATGAATTTTCTAGGAAAACATGGATTTACCTTTTAAAACGCAAGGAATTAGAAGAAATCCTACAAGATTTAAAGAATTCAAAGCATTAACTAAAACTTTTTCAGGACATAAAATTAAAACCCTTAGACTGATAGTGGAGGAGAATATACCTCAAACTTGTTTAAAAAGTTTTGTAAAGAATTAGGGATTAATAGGGAGTACACTATTCCTTATAATCTAGAACAAAATAGGGTAGTGAAAACAAAGAACAGGACAATTATAGGAGCTGCTAGAGCTATGATTTTTGACCAAAATCTAGAATATTATCTTTGGGTTGAAGCCTTTTATACTATTGTATATATTCAAAATAGAAGCCCTCACTCCCATCTTAAAGATAAAACCCATGAAGAAGTATTTACTAAAGTAAAACCCAATATAAGTCATCTTAGAATTTTTGGATGTCATATATATATATCCATGTTCCAAAAGAAAAGAGAACCATGTTAGAACCCTCTAGGAGGAAAGGTATTTTTGTAGGGTATAGTCAGACTTCTAAGGCATATAGTATTTTCATACCTTGACAAAAAACTATTGAAATTAGTAGAGATGTAATCTTTGAAGAGGATCTTTCATTCAAAAGAGCCATAAGTTTTGATGAACCTTCTCCTTTATCTAGTTTTGAAAGAAATAGTGAATCTGGATCCCAAAGGGAGAACTTAGAAGAGATCAAAGGTGAAATTCAAAATATGAACCTTGAAGAAAATTCAAAGAAAAGACCACTTTGGGCCATAAAAAATAGTTGAAGTAGCTCAAGACTTTTCTGCACCTTCCAAAATAGTCTGAGAAAGCAAAAGACCTAAAAGATTCTTTGGTTATACAACAAACATGAGTGATTTATCCAAAATAGAGCCAACAATTCCTTCTGATGCTATTAAACATTTAGCCTAGAAAGAAGCTATGAAAAAAGAATACCAATCTATTATGAAAAATGATGTTTGAGAAATTGTTCCAAGATCTAAAGGAAAATCTATCATTTCTTGCAAATGGATATTTAAAATAAGGCATGTTGCTAATGGTAGTATTGAAAAGTATAAAGCCAGATTTGTAGCCAGAGGATTTTCTCGAAAGGAAGGGATTGATTATGAAGAAAGCTTTGCTCCTGTTCCTAGAGATACCTCTGTAAGAGTAGTCTTAGAAATTGCCACATCAAAGGGATGGAAGGTGCATTAGATGGATGTAAAAACAACATTCCTAAATAGAAATATTTTAGAAGAAGTATATCTAGAGAAACCGAAAGGATTTGAAACTCATGATCCTAACACATTTTTTTGCAAGCTCAATAAAGCTCTCTATGGGCTTAAATAGGCTCCCAAGGCCTCGTATGAAAGAATTGATACGTATCTCACCAGCTTAGGATTCTCCAAGAATGAAGCTGATCCAAATTTATATTATAAAAGAGATAAAGATAATATGGTAATTTTGATATTGTATGTCAATGATTTACTAATAATAGATGATGATCATCTCATAGATCAATGCAAGAAAGTTATAACTAGAGAATTTGAAAGGAAAGATTTGGGACTCCTTCATTCTTTCCTAGGACTAGAAATACAACAAAATTCTGATAGTATCATACTTAATCAAGGAAAGTATACATCAGACATTTTGAAGAGATTTGGAATGTGGAATTGCAAATCTATATCTTCTCCAATAGAAATTTTTTTATATAAACTTAAAGAAGCAATAGAAGAATCACCTTCCATAGATTCTACTCTCTATAGATAGATGATTGGGTCTCTTATGTACTTAGTAAATACAAGGTTAGATATTTGCTATGTAGTTAATGCCTTAAGTCAGTTTATGTGTGAGCCAAAGGAGATTCACCTAGTTGCAGTTAAACACATTATGAGATACCTACAAGGCACTCTTAATTTTGGACTCAAATATAAGAAAGTTGCTTTAGACTTGCATGGATTCACCGACTCAAATTGGGGTGGAAGTGTTAAAGACAAAAAAAAAAGTACTTCAGGATGTTGTTTCAGTTTAGGATCAGCTATGATATGTGGGATATGCAGAAAGTAGTCTTTAGTAGCTCAAAGCTCCACTAAAGTTGAATATATTGTAGCAACAATGGCCTCTCGAGAAGAAATTTGGCTGAGGAAGTTCCTTGTAGGATTATTTGGACAAGCCATGAATCCTATGATTATTCAATGTGATAATCAGAGTTCCATCAAGCTCTCAGTGAATCTATTTTTCTAGGATAGGTCCAAGCATATTGAAATTCCTTACCATTATGTAATAGATATGGTAGATAAGAATTCTATAAATTTGGAATAAATTTGCATTACAGATCAGATAGTAGACATACTCACCAAACCACTATCTAGAGTGAAGATAGAACATTTCAGGAGACTTGGTATGGTTAAGTTGTAATTCATTTGTATTCTTTTGATTATTAATAAAATAATTTTATTTTTTGTCAAGCTATTGACTGTTATGGGCTCCACCATGTGTAATCATTATTTAAAGAGGTGATGATCTCTAAAATAATGAACACTTGTATAAAAGGCATTATGAGAGATGATGATCTCTTAGATAATGTACTAAACAATATATTTTACTGTAAGACCTCAATGAGTTTTAGATCATAATGTGATATTAACATTGCTATGTTGATGGGTCACACATTGGATAAAGGAAGAATCTTAGTATTCTCCGAGTTTATCCTATATTCTGGTAGATCTTAAAACTCAAGATCGTGTTGTGATATGGAAATACCAATTTCTACAAAATCATAACTTGGATAAATAAAGAGATTACTCTTTAGATTTATCCTGTATAATATCACTAGTGGCAGGGTAAAAACACAAACTTGGGTCACCTTTTATAAAGAAACATGATATAGGAATGTGACAGTTCAACATTAATGACAAAAAATATGGTATTTGTGTTTAAAATATGAAGATGATGTAAACTAATGAAATGTGTAGAATTGGATGAATTTTATGCCTATAATTTTTATTATTTTTTAAAGTAACAATTTATTCATTTTATTTTATTTTGAATCCCTTTTTTAACTGTAAAATATATATGGTGTAGTTCCCGTCAAACAAGTATATGAAAATCATTTTTTTTTGTTATGATTTGAAAATATCCTATAGATAACATGTATAGCTAGTGAACAAAAAAAGAAATAATTATTTTTGATGTATATTTTGTTTGTTATAAGTACTCAAGTTCGATCTTATCAGAATCCAATAGTTTTTTCCTCCCGTCAAAACTTCCCTATCAAATCGATACCTTCTTGAAAAAAAATTACATATTTGTGAACAGGATTCTATCCTCTAGAGATAAATACAATTTTTAAATTTTTTTTATATGATTTACTATTTTTTTCCTTTTTTGAGAGAGCATCTTCTGAATTGTTGAAATATTGAGTTATAATATTTTGAGATTATAACATATTATAACTAATCAAAACACTCAAAAATTTATATAATGATGATTTTGAATCTGAGATCTATAAAAGGGTATTTTTAGTTTTTGAAAAAATTTGAGTTTTGATAGAGAAAAGAGATTTGACCAAAATAGGTTTTGGTATCATAAATGGTGACATAGATATGTGCTTTTACCTGGCAGTGATTTTTCATATCACAGGTTTAGTAGTATGACTTTGTATCATGTGTTCCATGATACCACATACCAAGAAGAGATAGACAGATATAGAGTATTAATTCTTGATTATTCATCTGTATTGGTGTTGCTAGATATAATATCTCTCTGTAGGATTATAAGGTTAAGAGGGAGTGTTAAGAATATTAACCAAGATAACCTACAAGTTTGACAGTACAGACTATACTTCCTCTTAATAGTAATATATCTCTAATGTTGGCATTAAATAATGTATATGTCTTCTATAGGTGTTGGCGATTTCTAATGATGCAACTGTTTGATGCTTGAATAATCTAACACATAGTTAGTTAGTCATTATTAATTTGTGTCTTCCAGATCACCAACTTAGGAAGAGATTAGTTAGTGCCAATTTAGGAAGGGTTATGTCCCTTGAGGGACATACCCTTTAGGAAGAATACATAGGTAGGTTGTAAATGTGGATTAAAGGACACACAGTTACAAAAGTCTGCTCCTCTAAGTATTTATATCCTGTGATTTTTTTCTAATATACTCCCTCACAATAAAAGGTCAAATATTAAGTATTGGATCTACATCAAAATAAGCTCTAACTTCATCAATATTTAGAGATCTTAGAAGACCATTCTCAACATTTAAGACTAGATTAAAAGTTTGATTCATATATAAAGAATTAGCAAAAACTTTACAACCTTTACTTTAAAAATAATATTGTTCGGTTAGCATTGATGCTTCCATAGACTTGAAAAAATATGAAATTAACACTTTCCCTCTTAGGGTTAACATATAGGATGTCATCCCTAATTAGTTAAGTAATTATTTTGTAAATAAAATAATTCCTTAACCGTTTATTTCTCTATTTTTATTGTGATGTGTTCACAACCCTTATTGGTGTTTGCCTATAACTTGAGCCCAACTATCCATACTGATTTGTGCACTTAGGTACATCATCGGGACACTTTGTTCTACCAATCCTTAACTTAGCACGTGCCAATTGTCACTATAGACTTTGTAATATAAAAATTATGATTTGGAAACACATAAGATTTAGATTGGGTATTGGGCACATGATAGTAGTGGTTCAAATTATTATTTTTGTTATTAATAATAAGATAGAGGTTCTTTCTAGCCTTTTGGCTATAAAAGCATTTGTGAAGTTGCGATGAAAACACATTATTTGTAAGGTGAATTATATACAAAAAAAAGTGGAAGTGTTAAAGACAAAAAAAAAAGTACTTCAGGATGTTGTTTCAGTTTAGGATCAGCTATGATATGTGGGATATGCAGAAAGTAGTCTTTAGTAGCTCAAAGCTCCACTAAAGCTGAATACATTGTAGCAGCAATGTCCTCTCGAAAAGCAGTTTGGCTGAGGAAGTTCCTTGTAGGATTATTTGGACAAGCCATGAATCCTATGATTATTCATTGTGATAATCAGAGTTCCATCAAGCTCTCAGTGAATCTATTTTTCTAGGATAGGTCAAAGCATATTGAAATTTCTTTCCCTAACTTTTAACATTATTTAGGATTTGATTGATAATTTATATCATCATTCTTCAATGTGAGTTGTCTCAAAATTTACTTTTATAAATCTCCACTTTTCTTGCAAATTGATTTAATTTTTTATATAATTATATTTTAATATAAACTTAGTTATGGTTTTTTTTTTCTCATTTGAAAGCTATATTTTATTAGATTTTTCAATAATATATTTTTATAATAATAAAATAATTCATTATTAGTTTTAGTGTAAAATAGAAGCAGCCCCTCAAAAACAAGAAAATAAAACTAAGCCAAAAGAGGTAAATTTCTCTCTTTTAATACATTTATTTATTTATTTCTCAATTTTAAAATTATTTTTATTAAAATTTTAAATAATTTATTTTCATATTTATCAATTATATTATTTGTTTGTATTTAGTGTAAAGGAGAACTAGACAAGCTAAGATCAAGGAGAATTAGCAAAGACATGACCCAACCATGAACATGATACATAATGCACAGAGAGGATGCTTAGACTACTTTTAACTTACTCTCTAAAATATTTTAGTTAATGATTCCATTTAATTAATTAGAGTGGAAATTTGAGTTTTTTTTTTTGATCTTTCAAAATTATAAAAGATCCTCTAAAAAGATAAAGGTTTTGCAAACTGAAGAAATGCCTTCTAATTTTATTTTGTTTTATTAAGGTAAGTTTTTTTTTCCTAAATCAACTATATATTTTTGGGAATCAAGTCCCTTTTTAAGTTAATTTTTTCAATCATTGTTTTCTATATTTATTAGGTATGTCTTCATTCATCACTTTCTATTTTAAATGGATATTATAAATTGTTTCTTATGTATTACAGAATCATCCTCCAAAGATACAACAAAATTCACTATAAAGTTGTGTATAAAGGTAAAACAATATATATCATTTTTTTTCACTCAATCATTATTTTCCATATTTAGTAAGTTCATTTTTGTTTCTAAATTTTAGTCATTTTATATATTTTTAATGTATTTCATGAGGAAGATCTACCAAGGCTATTAAGGTATGTAATTTATGTGAAGACGAATATACTCTTATGCTTTGCTAGTTCTTAAGTTCAATTTTATTTCTTGTATTTATTAATAATTTCATTTCATATGTTTTTTTTAACATTTAAGAAATATATTATAAAATGTCATTCCTTTTAGACTTGGATGAAATTCCTATCTCATCTTAAGTTAATGACATGTATTTAGAACATAATTATTAAAATTGAATCAAAAATTTGAATGTGAAATTATTTAGGATGAAACTGATAGAATGATTTGTTCCAACCATTTCTAAAGCTCTTGATTTTGTGTAGTTTAGACAATATGTGAAAGCTTGAGTATATTGACTATTTTATTTGTGTTCATTATTGTCAAATCTTCATGAGAATAATCTTATTTCTATTTTTTTACAGGAAAGGACAGTGGGTAGTATGTTTCTTCCTCTATTTTATTTTAGATACTTCTAGGGCTTTTATTTTGCAAGTCTACGAGCTTTATGTGCATATAAATTAGCTATTTTCATAACAACCCCAAATCTTATTTATTTTTACTTTTTTTAGTTTCACAATTTTAAAATTTCATTGACAATTGACAATTGATGTCATTATTCTACAAGGTGAGTTGTCTCCTCAACATTCAATTGTAGGTTTTATAGAAGTACATGTTTTTTTTCCTAACTTTTAACACTATTTAAGATGTCATTGGCAATTGATATCATCATTCTATAGGGTGAGTTGCCTCCTTAACATTGTGTGTCAAATTTTGCTTCTAGAAATCTCCACTTTTCTTGCAAATTGGTTGATTTTTTCTTATATAATTTTAATGTAAATTTAGTTATCTTATCTTATCTTATCACTTAAATTTTTTACAATATTATAGAGTTCTATGTGAATTTGTTCCAACCTTTTTATGACTTGAATTGGCTACAATTTTCTTCTATAACAAATGAATCTTACCATTGTAGAAGCTAGTTAATTGGTTATTGTTTTAATCTTATTTGTCTTTTATTGTTATATTGGTTAAAATTTAATTAGGAGAAAAATTTTGTCCTATGATTTACTATATTTTCCACATATAAAATATTTTTCTATATCGATTTTGGAATTAAACTTTGGTGAAATCATTTATTGGTAAATTTTTATTTTTACTTTACTAAGGTAAATTTTTTCTTTCATTAAATTTGTACTTTTTTAATTTTGAATTTGATTTCTTGTTAATTTTTCAAACCACTAATTTCTATTGAATATATATTGTTTGTTGTGTTCAATGTGGTGTGCAAAACTGTGTAAAAATATAAGAATCCAATTTAAAAGGTAATTTTTTTAAATTAAATTTTATTGCAAAATTTTTAATTAATTTAAAGTTTGAGTGTCCTTATATGGTTCAACAAAGTTCATAATTAAGTTATGTATCCACTATGAATAAAAGATTTTACTTTAAAGCAAACCAAATGTAAATATAAAGTTTGAAAAAGGAAATTCAAATAGTTGAAATAATTTTTTTCAGTTAAAAGAAATAAAATTATTTCCTACATTAATTTTTTTTTAAATTAATTTTTTTTCCCTTTTCAATCACTAATTTGCATATTTAGTTAATTTAAACTAAAAATGTCTTATGGCACATAACATAAAGTTATCTAAAATTAGATAATAAAAAATTATTTCTTTAATTTTTTTTCCTAATATTAATCTTTTTTTATTGATTTGGTCAGTCACTAGTTCCCGTACTTCTTGTGTATATCTTTTATGTTGAGTTTAAAGCAGAAGGGCTTCTAGAAGAATGGGATAAAACTCATATTAAAGCTATCTCTGAGCTGTAGCAAGAACACTCAAAGTGACATCCACACAGTATTATATTCTTATATTTTCCAACTTTTATAAGTTCAATTTTAATTTCTGCTAATTTTTTGATGAATAATTCTGCTTTACCAAGAAATGTAATATCATTTTTTAAAAATATTTGAAAATCATGTAATCACTTATCATTTCGCTTAGAATTACACCTAGTGGCATAGGTAACATTCTATTTTTATTTCTATTTGATTTTGAATATTTACTAAATTGGAAGGTTTCCAAATGAATATCCATAGTAAAGCCCTAGATTTTTTGTAGATGGAAAATTTGTGCTAACGTGCTTTATAATTCAGTATCGAGGACCTTTGAAGTGGTGTAAAGCTTTTGGAGTACGTTTCAGTAGACAAGGTTTCCTTCAATGGTTGAGTATGTTGTCTTTTCGTTTTATTTTGTGGGTCATTCATCATTTTTAAATCATCTTTGATTTAGATCAAGGGAACAATTTTATTTTTGCTTCGTTTCAAGTGTGTATGCACAAATTATGTGATGATTTACAATGGTGCACTTGGGAACATGAGAAATATAGTTGAGAAATATCAAGTTTATTTGGGAACATGATAAATGAAATGGACTTTATTTCCATTGTTATGAAACAGGACTCATGAACACTGGAGCGTATTTATGTCATCATTGTGACATAAGAGATTTTGGTATCAATAATAAAGTAATAGTTATTGTGCACTCTATTTTTCTAACATTTTTCACACTATTAGCATTCATGATCCAGTTATGAATTGATAGGTCAATAGATATATTTACCAATTACATTTTAGTAAGGGTTTGAATTTTGATAATATAAATAAAACATTACAATTTAAGCATCATTCTATATAATTGTTTACATTTAGAAACTAGGTTAACAAAGGGAGCTTCGATATGATTAATATTCTTCTAGGAGTTTGCTTCAAGATCTCTCAATTTTTGTGTAGATTTTATGGAGGAGATGACCTTGGTTAATCAAAAGATTGGGCTCACATATATGAGAAAAATAGCATCCCTCGTGCCTATATTTTTTTAACAAGCTTTATCAAGTTACATGGTATACATTCAACAACCTTCACTTTGAAGAATTTACTTTGTTTTGCTGAAATAGAAGTTAATCGTGTGCTTGCTGAATTTTTACATGTTATCAGACATGGCCTTCAGGAAACAATAAAGAAGATCAAGATGTTGATGAAAATTCTATCATCCCCTCAATGGCAAGCATTGGATAGATTTGAAAGACTATACAGATTGATCTCAATGCGGATACACTTTGAAGGACTCCTCTTTATTTGACAGAAAATAAAGAAGAATTTAATTGTTAACTTCACACCCTTTTCTCTTTGTTCCCTCTTCCTTCAGCTCCCCTTCTTTGATTTGTTTCTAAAGTCAGGGGAGTCTCTTTTGTACGCAAATCACTCTCTCATTTCATACTTCTGATATTATCTATTTGTAATTGTACATGACAGCACAAAATGTGGGCAAGGGATTTAATTTCATAACAATTAGTGGGTGGAAGGGTGGTTCATTTTGTGACTATCAATAGATAGTCTAAATTTTGTAATTCTTTATTTTTCAATAAAATTGAAGAATTTACATTTCCCTATTAGATATGAGTTTCAAAAAACAAAAAGAAACCAAATAGTCACCACAAATAACAACAAGGACACCAAGCCTCACCTAGGAAGAGTCGTATCAGCTGTACATCAAGAGAAAAAGAAGAGAAGATAGATAATCTAACTAAGAACATCATAGTGAATATCCATCCAAGCAGTCCATCCTAAGGGACCCTCCATCCAAATGATACTTTTACTTTTTTGAAACTGCGTCAACAAGAACAAATCCTCTTTTCTGACATTCACGTTGTTTTTGATTTCTCTGTTCAGCTTAATACAAGCTTTCTCAAAAGCCTGTAAATCATCCAGGGTTCTTCACCACTAGTTTAAAGTTTACCATTGTGTAGAGCCATTTATCAATTAAAGTGGATTGATCAAACTTAAAATTATGAATTCTATTCATTAAGGAGGGTAAAAATATGTTTATAAATATTAATAAATTACAATGAAAAGTCTACAGTTAGAATTTAGAATTGGACCATCAAATGAACTTACAAATACTTAGTCTCAAGCTAAAGAAACTTATTTAAAAATTTAGAAAATAATAGAGCTAAATATAATATATTAAAACTTAATTATCATTAACATATTTAAATTCATATTATAGATGATCAAAGATAAGCAATGAAAACAAATAATCAATAAGAATGTGTTATTCTTATTCTTATTATTATGATTTCAAATATATACAATTAATAAAAACTAAAAACTAGAAACTACTTTAATATTTTGTAATCTAAAACATATACTTATGAATTTAATGAAAATATTATTAATCTTTTAATTTGTTGTTTAAATTTTTTTAATAAAAAAACTACTCAAATAAATTATATAATTATTGTATTGTAAAGAATTATTATAATTATCATTGCTAACTAACTACATGAAATTAAATTTGTTTTAACATAGGTTTATGCTTTGTATTTTCCAATATCTCATTTTCATCATTGACACATTATTTCAATTTGATACATCTTTTAGCATACTTTACATATATTTAGCTAAAGATAGGTATGTTACGATAATGATTTACAATTATTAATAATAATAAATAGTAAAATTATGTTGCAAGGGAAACTATCACAAAAACAAATATTATACATATGTTCATCTAAAGATTAGCATGCTTTACATATATTTAGCTAAAGATAGGTATGATAGGCTAATGATTTACAATAATTTATAATAATAAATAGTAAAATTTTGTTGCAAGGGAAAATATCACAAAAAAAAATAATTATACATATGTTCATCTAAAGATAGGTGTACTAGTTTAGGCTGAAGCAAAGATTAATTATTAATTTTTATGATTAATTATTATGATTTGATTATTACTTATGCTTGAGTAGATTCAAACCCCAAAGTCCTCCCAAATAAGAGGTTCACTATTTACCATTGTGATGTATGTTCTTGCCTATTTATTGTGCATCCTCTTTATGTTGTATTTTTTCTTCCATTTTTCATATCTTAATTTTCAACATTTGGGGATGATCCACAATATTTGAGGCATTTAGGCTTCCCTTCCATGTTCACCCATTTTTAATTTTTCTTTGTCTTCATGTGTTTTTCATTGGATTTAAGCTATGGGTGGCCAAATGATGGTCTTTTCTCTCCTTAGAATGTCTCACACTCTACTCTACGTAGCATGGTCCATTCTAAGGGTGTTTCTTATCTAATTATCTTTCTATCTAACTGTATATTGGGAAATGGTGATCAATGATATGTCACCACTTACCACATTCACATTAAAAAGGGGATCCTAAAATTTGACTCCCTTTCAACTAAATATTATTAGCACAAACCAAAATAAATGTGTTCCCAAGTTTTGGTCTTCCTCTTTTAAGTCCGAAGTCTTTAGTATGAAAGTTAGTGTGTGTCCAAGATTGATGTCTAAGTATCTTTTAGGTCACTTACTTCTCAGTTTTTCTGAGTGCTCTACTTTCTTTGTTTTCTAGTTCCCCCTTGCATTACCTTTACCCACCATCTAAGAAGGATTCCTATTTTTCTAGTGTGCACGGGGTCTAGGTGATCTAGGCATGGTTGGGATGTGTTCTGGCATCCTCTCAATGAGAAGTAAGTTACTTTGCATTTCATTTTTGCTACCTTTCCCTAACTTTCCATGTCCCATGGATTCTAAGATTTCAAGATGTTTTTCCCCTTGAGTGAACTATATTGAGTGCATATCTGAAGAGTGAAGTTGTGACAATGATTAATAAGCTAAGAAGATGATTATATCATGCTAGAAAATGCCTACAAAGTTGTGGATCAAAGCTAGAATGAATCCCATCCAAATTTGTGGAGATAAGATAAAGTGAGCTATGAGGGAACATCAATATATGGGTTTTTTGATGCATACTCATGGAAGTGAAGTTGTTTTGTTTTGCTTCTGATGTTGTTTAAACTAGAGCCAAACCTTGGTCCCAAGGATCAAATGGTGTGAACATGATGATGAATGAACCATTTAAGGGCTCATACTCAATAAGACATGCTCAAGATCTAAGTTTGATGCCATCAAATTAAGGTGAAAGAATGAAGAGTTGTTAGATGTGCTATAGTCTGGGGAATGTGGCTAAGAAAGGGGCTTTTCATCCTAAGGCAATGAAAAAGGCCACTTCTCTGGAGGCTTTGAAAATAGAAATTCAAGTTACTCTAAAATGTGAATATCCTTCAGAGATGCTCAAAAGATACTTCTAGAAATTTAGTGATGGAAATGTGACCCCAATATAAAAGAGATGTAGTGTTAAAAACTTTAGGGAGAAAGTGAAAAAATGAAGTGTGCAAGCTAGTAGAAGGATTACTCCCTATTCTCCAATCTTAGATAGAAGAAAAATGGGTTTGTAGAAAAGCTAAGTTTCTTTCTCTCTCTCCTCCATACATTAACATTATCAAGCATGTCAACAGGATATAGGTCAGCTTCTCCTATGCCTTCAAGGGGTAGGGTCACCTCTTATGCCAACATGGCCACATTTGAGGTAGGTCTTCATCGTGTTATTCAAGCTGCTCATTTCGAGCCTTCTCATCCTCATGAAGTTTCCCCTGTAATTGTATCAAACCCTATAAGGGTACTTTTAGACTTAGATACAATTGATGATATTTATAGTATGGCAAAAGAGCTCTCTACCTTTGCTGCTATTTTTCACTTTCTGGGCTTTTTTCCCTCTCTTGCTAATCTTCATGCTTGGATCTCCAAGCATTGCGAACCAATTTTAGATTGTGATGTCCACATCTTTTTGATATTTAAAGGATTTTTCATAGTAAAGTTTAAAATTGTTAAAGATAGGAAGACTATTTTGTGTGATAATAGTTTTTCATTGCACAAAAGATTTCCACTTATGGCCAAGCCATGGCATATTGATTTCGATCCGCTTATAGAATATTTTAACAAGGTTCCTATTTGGGCCCAAATTCTGAATCTTCCAATGCATCTTTTGTCTAGATTCTGTTTATGAAGCTATTGGGGATGCCATCGGTGATTTTTTATATGTGGACTCAAACACTTTGAATATTCTCCATTTGACGTGTGCTCAAATTCTTGTAGAGATGGATATTTCAAAGGGCCTCCCTAAGAAGGTATGTTGGGAATCCTTGAGAGGCTCTTGAGCCAAAATATTGGATTATGAACGTATCCCTTTTCATTGTAGAAAATGTCATATGACAGGTCACATTGCTACTCATTGTGATGCTATGAAGACTAAATCAAGGCGACCACCTTCCTAGTGGTCAGGGGCCTCTTCTGAACACTATACAGTGGTTATGTCCATGGATGCAGCTCTGGATCTAGTGGATGATTCCTCTGGTAATGATTATTCGGTGCGAGAGATAGTAGAGGATGTTTGGACTCATGGTCAGGTCCCTATTCATTCCTTTTGGTCCTATTGGGGGCTACGACCCAATACCCTCTCTTGCCCTGCCCCTATATCGGATGTTCCTCCTAGTCCTATGGGGGGCCAACTAGCTACGGGCTCTTCTACGGAGATTGTTGTTGCTTCTAATTCCCCTGGGTTCCATTGTTCAGTTTCTTCTAGGGATTGGATTACTAAGGCAGTTAAGGTGGAGAAGGGTTGGACTGTGGTAAAAAGAAAGAAATCTAAGCCATCTGCTCCTCCTTTAGAAATAAACCTCTGATTGTGCAAGGGAGGCTCTAAATCAAAGGGAAAATCATGAGATCCATTGTAGTATTTGGCTCTTTATTTGGTTTTTTCCCTTCTAGCTAGATCTTTAGTTTTGGCTAGTTCTAGGCTTTTCTGTCACCTCGGTTACCCTTTGTTTGGGGGGTGACCAGTTTCATTTTGTTTGTTGCATTTTTTGTTTCTATACTTATTGAAAATCTTTAGACTTGTACAGGGTTTTAGGCACCCTTCAAAACCTATTTTACTTAATCAAAACCATTATGAAGTATGTCTACATTCTGAATTCTAAAGAAAAGTAAGACACTTCTCAAAAAGCTAAAGCATTTATGTTGTTAAGTGATTCTTAGTCATATCACTTTACCTTAAGTAAAGTAATAGAGATTTCAGGAATTTAATATTGTACACACAAATGAACATAAAGTTTAAATAGTTGATACTCATGGTTGAACTTAATTTTGTTCGTGTAGCACCAACATTCTAATTCCTATACCTATTTCATCAAAAAAAATTATTGGAATTCTTTAGGATAATTGAGAGGGGGGTGAACCAATTATCCAAGGTCCAAATGTACAATTAAAACATTTCACAATTTAGTGAACCCACATCCATAAAACATTTTCATCATGCATGCATTCACTAGATTATGCAATCACTCAAACTTATGGGTTATTGTCAAATCAATATGCAAAAACATAAACATGAAACATAACATATTCAATAACACATTTGACACAATGATTTAACACGGAAACTCAATTTGGGAAAAATCACTAGCAACATGCTACTAATTCTCACTCTTCTGAAGTAATGCCCTATGAAAGGTTAACCTTGTTAAAGGTTACAATACACATTGTTAAATATGACCTAATTAAACGATTTTAATCACCCTGTTAGGAGTGAACCTCATTAGAGAATTTTAGATCATTCACTTGGAATGTCACCTAGTTAAAGGATTTACAAATGACTATTAGGTCAACCTTAATCCAAAGGATTTACCCTAGACTAATACAATGATTAGAGAGTAATAGTAAGGCTTGATCTGATAACAACTTACAACTTCATTTGCAAATTACAAATCTAAAAAGATAGATTGTGGATATCCTTGCACTCCTCCTTAGATTCAAAGAAAAGGAGAAGATTTTGAAGTTCATTGAGCACCACTTCTTCCTAGTACAAGCAATACATGTTGAGGATATGTAGATCGACTAGGCACAGATCATCTGTGATGAGTTAGCCTCGTGGTTGAATTTAGCCAAAGGATTCAAGTAGTTCTATGTATTCTCATATCTTATCTATGCATTAGAAACTCACAGCTTATGGCCTCACCTCCCTAGCATCCTGAACTATGACGAGTGCACCAAAATATATGAATTTTACCCACATTTGTAGCTATAGAGAAGTTATGATGAGTATGTGGAGTTTAATGATGCCTTCACAATGAGGCTATGCCAAGAATTGCAAGGATGCCCTCAAAGGAGATTTTCACCAAAGGAAATTTCATGCATAAGCCAATTTGGATGCTCATTTATCTAGTTTCCAAGCTTCTCCTATTTACTAATAGGAGCTTATGATGACTTTCCTAAGAGGTTGTCGAGGTATCTAGAAGACAAGGTGGTTTTAGTTGAACTGTGTCAATAGATCCTTGAAGTGAACATGTTGTGTTCTAATGTGAAGAAGATTTTTGGGAATCCCTTTCCTATTGTCGTTGCTCAATATTCATGTTTTTCTAGATCAGATGCACATAATTTGGTAAAGAGCTTTGAAATAAACATTAAATTGTTGTACTATGAGGTACTTAGGTCTCAATATGATCCAATTAACTTTGTAAGAGATAACTTGAAGTTGTGATATACCTATAGGCATGTTTTAGATATTGAAGACTTCTGGTCTAGGTGTCTTAACAAGTACTGAAATTGGGAGAGGTTTTGGTCATTGTTAACCATTAATGAGATTAAATTTTATAATGATTTTGTTGATATTTCTAACCTTCCAGATGATGGAGCCTACTTGCACCGCACATATTACAAGAAGATCAAATGCACCCCAATTTTGTCTACCCCACCTATAAATCTAGTTATTGACACTATGGAGGTTCTTATATAGGGGATAATCAAGAGAAAAGACAAATGAATGGAATAGACCCAAGTGAGGAAGAAGAGGATTCGAAGCACTGGTTCTACAAGTGGAGTATCAAATGAAGTTGCCCAGTCAATCATAGAAACAAAAGCATAAGTACTACATTGACATTTTCAAGGCCACTATAGTCCATTGACCAAGGTTGAGACCATCCTCTAGAAAAGAATGTGCTACTCACTCCTACCCATGAAGCTAGCTCTCTTCTAAACATCAAGAAGGCTGAGGAGAAGTAAGATGATAAGGATAAGGGGAAAGACTAAGAAAAATTAGTGGCCAAGCCATCTTCCCCTATCCAAGTCATCAATTTGGATAGCAACACTAACCCCATGGATGGCCAGGAACAGGATGCATCTTAGTAAGGAGATACCTTATCCCTTTTGGTAACTGAGGTTGATGCCTTCCCTGTTGCTTCTCAGAGAAAGCCAACTCCATTAATCCTGAGGAAGCTATTTGATCCTACTGCTTTGTAATCTACTATCAATGTCCTTTCTATAGAGTCATAGCTCAAAGAGACCATTGATAGGAAGAAGAGGGGATATGAGGAAGTAGCTTCATCGATGTATTTGATCACATAAGTCACCTCCTCTCAGTCATCCAAGAAGATGAAGAAGTAGAAGACAATTGCTACATTGGCTATGGCTTCAACAACTGGCCATATGCTAGTTGATATTTTTGAGTCATAGAAAGAAGGAAAATTTAATGAGCTCTCAAAATATTATTTCCATATTAGAATGGTAGATCTTGACATCCTAGTTGACAACTCTACGTTGAACATGTGGAAGTCTAACAATGAGAAAGTCAAAGATAAATTAGAAGAGCTTAGAGTAGAGAAGGAAATTATGAAATCCTCAAATAGAAAATTTGTGGAAAGCATAAGGTTTGCACTAGGGAGCACTTTTTCAAGTCAATTTGACATGAATGCAAAGGAGAATAAAAAGATAATCCTAAAGTTGCAACAAGAAAGGCAATTTAAGTAGGTTGGTTGAGCATGGGTAGATTAGATCAAGGCTTAAGGTCCCTTACTAGTAGAACACCTGAGAAGCCTAGTGTTGGGTGCTCACAAGCTTAGGAAAGTAGCTTCAAATCATCAAGAAACCATATAGAAGGTAGCAAACAAGATGAAAAAGAAATTAACCCTTCTACAAGAAGTAATAGACATGAAGACAAATGTGGTCATTGCTCATGGGATCCTTAAGATAGGTAAGGAGTCACTGTGTCACTAGAAATAGTGATATTGAGACCTAAAATAACCTATCTCATTTTTGAGAGATTACATTCTATTTGGATTTAGCACAACGATCTCGCTCGATGCCAAAACTCATAGTGTGCCTCAGTTCATCGGTGCACCACAACATAACTTTGAAACCACTGATCTTGGCATCAAATCATTAGTGTCATTAGCTCCGGATGGGTGGGTGAACCCTATCCACACCCTTATTCTGGCCATGGGAACCATCCATCATTTGCGACCACCCCGTACCAAGGAGTCTTCAAGGTGCTCTAAGTGCATTTCGAGGTTGATCTTTCGATGGTCATAACCAAAAGCTCGTGAGGGCTATCAATGAACTGTCAAATGCTACAGGACAGTGATACTAAGGCCTAAAATAACCTATCTCATTTTTGAGAGATCACATTCCATTTAGATATGGCATAGTGATCTCGATCGATGCCAAAACTTGCAGTGTACCTCAGTTCATAGGTGCACCACAGCGTAACTTTGAAACCACTAATCTTGTCATTGAATTATTAGTGCCATTAGCTCCAGATGGGTGGGTAAACCCTAGCCAGACCCTTGTTTTGGCCATGGAGACCATTCATCATTTGCGGCCACCTTGTACCGAGGATTCTCCAAAGTGTTCTAAGTGCATTTCGAGGTCGATCTTTTGACAGTCATAACTCATACCTTGTGAGGGCTATTGATAAACTGTCAAATGCTACAAGATGGTGATGCTGAGACTTAAAATAATCTATCTCATTTTTGAGAGATCATATTCCATTTGTATTCAGCAAAATGATTTTTCTCGATGCCAAAACTCGTAGTGTGCCTCAGTTCATAGGTGCACCACAGTGTAACTTTGAAACTGGTTATCTTTGCATCGAATTGTCAGTGCCATTAGCTCCGGGTGGGTGGGTGAACCTTACTGACACCCTTGTTCTGGCCACAGAGACCACCCATTATTCACGGCCACTCCATACCGAGGAGTCTCCAAGGTGCTCTAAGTGCATTTTGAGGTCGATATTTTAAGGGTCATAACTCAGAGCTCATGAGGGCTATCAATGAACCATTGAATGCTATAGGATGGTGATGCTAAGGCCTAAAATAATTTAGAGCTCATGAGGGCTATCGATGAACTATCCAATCAAGTCTCTTAAGTTGAGATATTTTGAAGTTATGTTGAAATTGAAAAGTTGTAGTATGAGGATAGTAACAAAGTGAAGTGCTAGTTATCAAAGATTATGAATCTATGAATGACTTGGTGGTTGGGGATAGAATCCATGGTTGAGGAGTGGAGTCCTTAACTGTGTTGAGATTAGATTTGAAGCCAAGATTTAGTTTCAAGGTTGAAGGTGGAGTTTAAAATCAGATTTGGGGTTATCTGAACCTTGTGTAGGAGATTAACAAGTGTGTTTATGTCATGATAGCACTTCAAATTATACATTGCATTCAAATTTGAAAATAAAGGTTGTTAAAATGTTATTCAAAAATTATTGCATTTGAATCGAGTATAACAAACATAATCAAAATCAATGATATTTCATAAACATGAACAATACACATGATCCATGATAAATTGAACAATACTAGCTACTAAATTAATATGTATATCATTGTGCACATAAATGAAAAAAATATATATCAAAATACATGTATCCATAGAAAAAATTTTACACAAATATATATCAAAGATCATGTATCCATAGAAAAAGTACTCAAATATATATGATTCTATGTATCTATCATAAACTAGACTACTAAATTTATATGATTCTATGTATCTATCATTGAAAACAAAAAAGGAAAACCCAAAGTTAGAATACTAAATTTATATGATTCTATGTATCTATCATTGAATTACTCAAATGCATAATGATCTTTTTTGTAATGGAGATTAATACTATCAAAATTTCATAATAAATACCTCTCTCATCAACTTCCTGCGCCGGTCAGGAGTCCTCTCGTATGTCCTCGGCAATGCTGGTACCTTTTTGATTGTGGGTTGTATATGTTCAAATACCTTTGTCAGATGACTCTACAATTTAAACTATAACATTATAATTCATAGCATGATAAATTTATAAAATATTTAATCATGAATTCAAACTACAACCTACTATTGTAGGGTCCTCCTTAAGAGTGAGTGGCCGCGTGATCAAATCTACATAACTCTCTGTTGGATGTCATGTGCACTAGGAGTCTCCTATGAGATACAAAATAGTAGTTGATAATATCACCGAAATTAGTTTTGAATTTATTTATGAAGATAAAGATAATAAAAAATAAATGATACTTATACATACAATGGGGCTCTCAGTGCAAATGGAGATACCTGATGGTCTACGACGTGGAATCTGTACAGGCTCATCACTAGTAGCGACACCCTATATACAATAAAGAATGTAATTAAATGGTATTACCACAAATATTTAACAAGAATGCATTGATATTTAATCAAATAGAAAGTGCCTAATTACCTTTCCTTTGTCAATGCGTGCTGGCTCACCCTTTGCACTTTGTCCCTCTGGGACAGGTGCTATCTACAAGATAAAAGAAAGATTAGCAACCATATATGCGACAATATCAACTAGAAAAAAAAAAAAAAACAAAAAATAATGTACCGTAGATGTCTCAAGGCCAAATGAAATGGCCAAGAGCGTAGCATCATCAATTTGTCTGAGCTCCTCCTCGGTCATCAACTAAACGTTAATGAAGATCACATACATATAAAAGTCAATATGGCTTAAAAATTAAAATTACTCTATTATAAAAATTAACTTTAAATCACATATTTCATAACAAAAAAATATATACACGTACCAACGCCGAAGGAGTCCATGCCTCTGCATTCCCCTCCTCTCTCGTATCAAGGTCTGTAGCCTCTGTATGTGTGTCTAGTGTATCGTTGTCTAATACAAAATGATACTCAGGAAGATTACCTATTAGACCCAAGAAAATATTCCTGCATGTAATGCAAGTGTGAGGCACACAAATGTGTGATGAGCTAGTCGATGATGAACTGGCACCAGCATCATCAACACGAGGAGGCAGGATTGACCTAGCCTGAGATATCATTAGGCTACTCAGTCTATGAATGGCCTTGATAGTCTGAGAGCTAGCCTCTATCATAATATCTAGATGCTACACTTAAGGAGGAGGGGAGATATTAGTGGGGGGGACAAAAGTGCCAGCTCTCTTCCACTAGGAAGAGGGTCTATCCTAAGGAGCTCCTAGTCCTAAGCCCATGTTGGGCTTCATGCTCCAATAGTTCACTTTAAGTTTCAACAAAAATTCAGCATATAATTTTCTAAGGAAATAAAATGGTATGTCTAAATTTCCATCTGGAGAGATATCAAAGACCATCCACCAATGATCCAAAAAGTTTGCATGTATGGCTACATTTGTGCACCATTTAATCGATAGTTTGAATTCTTTTGGGTCAACTGGTAAACCCATTTTCGAGTTTGCAAAAAGGCTGGCCAAATTGTCTTTGCTTATGTTGAGGGCCGCAACCTCATCATAATCCAAACCATCATCAAACATCTCATGCATTTGATCACGCCAATGAAGAGCAGCATTTTTTTGGTTTGTAAGGGTTTCAATTTTATCCACTATGGTGTTTAACGTGGATAACATAGGAGCTAATGCAGGTACATTATTATATGTTCTATGCAAACCTCTCAACTCAGTGAGATTTTCATTTATCAAATCCTCGATTCGAGGAGGGTTTTGAGGGGGTAGAGGATCATTTGGTGGATGATTTTGTGGGGTACTTGATCATTTGGTGGGGGGTTAGGAGGAATATTATTCCCTTCCTCAGTTTCATCATTTTGATCAACCATTCCTATTGAATTGCAACACGTAATATATATTTTTTTTTAAAAACTTTAATTTTAACCTTTTTTTTCAAAGAAACCTTAGATTCAACTAAAACAAAAAAAATCATGCTAAAATCTATTGAATTTAAATTAAAATTTAGTTTAAAAAACAAAAAAAAAACCTTAATATCCGATATCTAATCTTATATCAGATATCCGGTCACGCGCTAATACTGGCCCCCAAAATGTGAGAAATAAGAGCTTGTGGATCTGGTCTTTTTTTAATATGTAATCTTATAGATATTGGATATCTGATATTATATCAGATATTTGATATTGAATCGGATATCCGATCGCCTACATATCTTATATTTTATATATAAGATAAAACATATATAACATATAACATATAGCTTTGAAATATTATATTATATTTTATTTTATATATATTATATTATGTTAATATATATTATAATATAAAATATTATATTATATTATTATATTATTATAATATAATAATATAATAATATTATATTATTATAATGTATTATATTATATTATATTATATTATTATAATATAACACATTATAATATAATATTATTATTATAGTATAATATTATATGATTATAATATAATAATAATGATATTATTATATTATAGTATAACAATAATAATATTATTATTATTATATTATATAATATTAATTAATATATTATACTATTATAATATAATGTTTTTATATTATTATAATATTATAATAATAATGTCATATGATTATCGGATACCTGATAATATTGGATATTCGATATTAAATCGGAGATCCAATATTAGATTGGATATCCAATAAGGCTCGATCTTTCTTTCTAGGCTTGGTACCTGGAAAGGTGGAAAAAAGTTAGAGTGGATTTTGAAGCGCTTTTAGATGTGTTCAAACTCTATTTTTTTCACATTGCCACTTTTTGGCACACCATGATCCTGCACATATCCTCATGCCAAAGTTTTCTTTGCTTTTGTATTAGTTTAGTATGTTCCAAAGCAACTTTATGCATCTCATCCAAAGAGTTAAGATGCAAAAGACATTCTCTTTGTGCTAGAGGAAGTTCAATATCTAATGCTAAGGCTATCCTTAAAGTTTTATGTTCAAATTCAATTAGAAGCATGGACACCTTTCCATACAGGATCTCAAATGGTGTGAATCCCATAGTAGTCTTCTAGGTTGTTCTGTAAGCCCAAATAGCTTCTTGTAATCTGCTGCTCCAATCTCGACAGTGCAAATGGACTATTTTTGTTAGTATATTTTCTAGGTCCTGGTTTGTAACCTCTACTTTTCCATTAGCTTGTGGATGATAAGGACTGGATTTCTGGTGCCTGATGTTATACTATTTCATCAATTCTAAGATCAGATTAGAGGTAAATTGTGCACCTTGATTAGTGACTAGCTCTTTCAGTATACCATAGCGAGTAAAAATCTCTTCATATAGGAATTAAACAACTTTTTCATCACGAGCATGCTTCATAGCCTTAACTTCAACCCATTTTGTCATTTAGTTAGTGCACACCAAAATATAGGACTTCCCGTTAGATAAAGGATCAATTGAACCAATGAAGTCCATTCCCCATTTGTCAAATGGTGCTAATACTATCTAATGATTAAGAGGCATTTCATCTATTCTAGTTTGTTGGCCCATCCTTTGACACTGGTCACACTTCCTTGTACAGTTGACTACATCCTTATGAAGTGTAGGCCAATAATAACCAGTTGTCAGGATTTTGAAAGCTCTTCTTTTTGATGCAAAGTATCCTGCACATGGTTCATTATGAAATGCATGTAGGATGTCATATGTATCATCTTCTCTGATACATCTTCTCATAATTTGATCAAGTCCAGTGTAAAACAAGAGATTATCTATCTAGGAGAAACAAAAACTTTTCTCTCCAAGCAACTTCCTTTCCATGTAAGAAAAATGTGTTGGTATTTTATTGGCTACAATGTAGTTAGCAATGTCTGCATACCATGGAATTTGAACAGCAATATGAAACAAATGCTCGTCTAGAGATGCATCGACCAAAGTAGTGTTAGTATCATCATTATGGATTCTTGATAAATAATCAGCTACAACATTGGCTTTTCTAGGTTTATCAACAATAGTTATGTCAAATTCTTGCAACAATAGTAACCATCTTGCTAACCTACATGTTATAGCAAGTTTATTCATAAGATATTTAATTGTTGCATGATTAGTATGAACAAATATGGAATAGTCAGTTATGTAATGCTGAAATTTGTTCAGAGCATAAACTACTACTAGCAATTCTTTTTCAGCCACAGTGTAATTCAGCTTTGGACCATGAAGGCTCTTACTGATATAATAGATGGCACTTTCAAGATTTTGGGATTGTTATGCTAAGACTACACCTATGGCATAATCAGAGGCATCTGTAGATATGTGGAAAGGTAAATTCCAATCAAGGCCTTGTAAGACTGGGCCTGTGGTCAGAAGTTTCTTAAGCTGCAGGAAGGCTTCATCACATTCAGATGTCCAATTAAGTTAAGCTTCTTTTGTGAGTAACTTATATAAAGGACTAGCTATTTTGCTGAAAACTTTTATGAAATGTCTGTAATATCTAGCATGACCTAGAAATGGTCTTACATCTTTAGATTTTTTAGGTATGGGTAATGTTTGAATTACCTTTATCTTAGTTGGATCCACTTGTATTCCTGCAACATATATGAAATGACCAAGTACTATGCCCTCCTACATGAGCATGAAACACTTTTCACCATTAAGTGCCAAATTATGTTCTTGACATCTTACCAAAACCTTTTCAAGATTCACCATTCCTTCTTCAAAAGTGACTCCAAATGTTGTGAAGTCATCCATGTAGATTTCTATACAATCATGTGATATATCAGCAAAAATACTAATAATTGCTCTTTGAAATGTTGCAGCAACATTGCATAGACCAAATGGTAAAACATAGTATGCAAAAGTACCCCATGGACATGTAAATGTGATTTTATCTTGATCTTTAGGAGCAATACTAATTTGGTTATAACCACTATACCCATCTAAAAAAGAGAAATACTTCCTTCCAGCTAGTGTGTCTAAAACTTGGTCTATGAATGGTAAAGGAAAGTGATCCTTTTTAGTAGCCTTTTTCAATTCTCTAAAATCTACATGAATTCTCCATTTTCCTCCCTTTTGAGGTACTATAGCTAGGGGTGAAACCCATCTACTATCAGATATAGGATAAATAAAACTAGCATCAAGCAGTTTTCTCAATTCAGTTTTAACTATTTCTCTAAGGCTTGGATTTATCCTTCTTTGAGGTTGATGGAGTGGTAGAAATCGTTCATTGATGTATACCCTATGAGTGCATAATGTAGAACTCAACCCCTTCATATCACTATAATCCCATCGAAAGGCCTTTACATACCTTTGAAGAAACTCTTTTAGTTGTTCCATCTATGTCAGTGTTAACCTAGGATTAACTTGGCGATTATGACCTTTAGTCAATTCAATAGTAGTAGTGGAGTCTATCATAGTGGCTTCAGAAATTGGACTTACCTCTAATTCACAATGTAAAAGTGGATAAATTATTTTATGTTCTTTGAATAAAGTACAATTCTTATCACATTCCTCATATGTGATCAATTCTAACATATAACTTTCAAATACACCTTTTTCTACCACACAGGTATTAGTAAGGATACTCTGAAGTATTGAATCTTCCTCTTGCAATTTTAGAAAAGACTGTCTATGCAACATCATGAGTTGTACTATAGAATTTAACTCTTCTTCTTCATCTCCTAAATCTGGCCAAACAGATGTACTCAAATATGGTAATGGTTGGGCATGAGAATATAAATCAAATTGCTTTGTTACTTGGCCATTTGATATAGTCATATTCCCTAATCTACAACATATATTTTCATTGGTTGTGGCTAACCATGGTCTACCTAAGATGATAGGATAAGTAGATAGATTAAATTTAGGGAACAAAATCACAAAGTCTATAGGATACTCCAGAGAATCTAAGGTTACAACTATGTTTTCTATCATCCCATTAGGGGTGACAGTAGAACTATCTGCGAGCTGCAGAACTGTTGGTGTAGCCCTTAGTCTTTCTATTTTCAACTTCTTCGTGGTATCTTTGGTCATAACATTTATAGTAGCTTCGAGGTCTATTAAATCATTTTTAACAAACTAACCATTTATACTGACATTCACTACTAAACTTCCTAGATCAGAATATACTGGTGTAATCACTTTTCCTCGCATGATGTTAGCCAATTGTCCCACAACATGGATTATGGTGGGGTCCTTCTTCTTCCTTCTAAGTTTCTTCAAGTAGGCTTTCCTAATAGCTTTTCCATAGACTGGAATGTCCTTGATAGCTTGAAACAGTGGTATTTGGACATGTATATGTTTCAACTGATCAATAATGTCAAAAGGTTGTTCCTTAGTTTGTTCAGGTTTCTTTTGTATCAATTTTTTTGGAAAAGATGGTTCTGTAATCACCTAAAAATGGTCATCTAGACTATAAGCCCCCTTTTCAACATTTTGGCTAAATTAATTTAATCATTTACCTAGACCAAATTGCTAATAATCAATTTATTTGATTATAACCTATAGTTTGACTATGATATCTTAAGTTCATTATTTGATTAAAAGAACATTTCCCCTTTTAATTAAATAAAAGACCCTATTCTTCTAACCCACTTAAAGTGCAAACATAAAGTCTTTTTTCCATTTTGCAATTAAAAGAAAAAGCTTTGTGACTTTTGTCTTATATGACAAGTCAACTTATATTCTATTGGTTGACTTGGGTGTGCACATGGATCACTCCTCTTTTCAAATTTCACCATTGATCATCCACTATCTTCATCTTGATCTCTACCATCCATACAACTTTAAAAGGGAGAGAGCTTTCCCCCTCAAAGGATCAATCCATCTTTTGAATATTGTTATGTTGCAATTTTCTAACAGGTTTCTTTGGAGCTTTGTGGAGAACTTCTATTTCTTGTCTACATTCTCTCATACCATAGCATTTTAGCTTAGATTCATGTTGCATGTTAGTTTAGCATCTATTTTGCAATAATCTATTTCACATAGCTTAATAATGGTTTTGTAATACTCTCATTCATGCTTAGAATAGCTGAATTTTGCATTATCATCTTAGCTTAGTTTCCATACTTGCATTGCATTCTTGAGGGATTCCTTGAAGATATTTTCACTCTTTCTCTTGTCTCAAAGAACCTCCCGTTGCATAGTTTACTAGCAAGAAGAGTATCTCTAAGGCTCATCTGAGAGCCTTCTTATTCTTGAAATATATTATTTTGCACTCCATGGACAGGGAGCTCTAAGCTGGCATTCAAACATTCCAAACTCATGGAATCGTTTAGATAAAATGGTTTAGAGTGTGACACTTCCGAGTGTACATTTTTGGCACCCACCGTGGGGCTTGAATCAAGTTTTTAGCTCCATTTTCTTTTATTTTTCATCTCTGATTTTTTATAGTAGCATATTGGATCTAATCAAGTGCTTTTGTAGAATTATCACTTTGGTTTTAAGGCCAACCCATAAGTAGATTGGTTTGAAGGCCAAAAATTTAGTTGGTTAAAAGATTTGATCATATCTCTTAAACCGCTTCGAGTTTGGTTCTGAAATGTTTTTTGCACATTGGCTATGTGTTCAAAATGTCTCAGTCCAATTTTCAAATCATTTTGACATGATTTGCGGGAGTTATGATTTTTTCTTTTTTTTTTCATTAAAAGCTGTTTTTTATCGCAAATTAGCGCATTTTTCAGAAAAACTTACATTTCCAGAAATGGTTTTCAATTCTAATGGGGGTTATTTCTTTTTTTTTTGAATTTTGAGGTTGTATTAAGGACCAAAAACTCGATTTGATAAATCTAGCCTGTTTTGACAAAATCGATCTATAGGGAGAAAATGAAGAGATTTTTTTGAATTTCTTACATTTTTGAAAAGCTCTCTGATTTTTAGTAGGGGTCTCTTCTTTTTATTTCTATTTTTTGGATCCGAAATCATAGCAAACAAGTCCAATTTTGTTGACTAGGTCAAAATCAAAGAGTAAAAATGAGAGCATTTGTGATTAACTTGCACTTTGTTTGCATGCACTTGGTTGGAAGATAAATTGGATTTTTGATGCAACTAACCACTTTTTATTGCAGATTTTTATGTTATTTCACACTAACTTTTGGTGCTAACAAGTTGTAATCGCATTTTGCCATCCTTGTGAAAAAAATTGAAACATTGCATAAAAAGAACGCATGTCAAAGCTTCAAATGCACAAGGGCTACTAATGATTGTTTGTAGGGCTGCCTAACGCATAAAAACAAAAATTTTCTTGTTCTTTTCTTTTACATATGCAGCATATACTAGTTGTTTATTTTTAGGCACATTAAAACTTACAATTGAGATCTTTTGGTGATAGGAGAGTATGCTCTTCACCCTTGTGGTGAATCAGAAATCTTGACTTACCATTTGGTTTCAAAAGTAAGAGGCAACTGAATCTTCTTGGCATGTTTGGGAGAAAATTATTGGAATAGGAGAGTGTGCTCTTCACCCTTGTGGTGAATCAAAAATCTTGACTTCTAAAAGTTGATCCACTCTTTGTGTAGTTTAGAATTCTTTAGAGGGCTTGCTCTGGGACAACCTGAGAGGAACGACCCAAGTAGGGACAAGCCGATTACCTGGCTCTTCCAACCAACTATAAACTCAAGGCTACCAAGGACACAAAACTTTGGTAGACATAGTGTTTGTCTTTGCCTAGTGTGATTGCTTATGGGATTTCGACCATAGGGAGATCACTAGGCAATAATGCTTAAGGTACTCTTGTGATCGCAAGATCGGTTACTCATCGCAAGGTGAGGTGTTTCATAATTGGGAGCAAGAGGAACACTATGAATGAAAGCCCAATCTAAAAACTCTAAGTTAGTAACTACCTTTTTTAGCCGCTCAACTTCCTTGTGCTAAGATCGATCCTAGTGGACTACCCGGATCACCCCAAGATTTTACACTCACCATCTGTGTTCCCTTGGTTATGCTCATGGCATTTCCATGACAAAGCCAATATCTCTTGTGGGAAACCACTTGGTGTGAGGCAAAGGAGCATCAAGTGTGGGCCAAGTTGTTGAGTAATGAACCTTGTCCTTTAGGTAGATATTGCTTGATGTGTTCTCGAATGTGCTATACCAGTGAAAATCTTTTGAACATACACATGATGATAATTCTAGGGAATTCTTTTGAGACGTCACATATGCTTGTATCATGCAAGGTTGGTTTGTCCCTTGCTCGATTGTTTGAAGAATACTCCATGTGTCACTATCTTGCTTGGAAAGAAATTGTTTTTGAACATCAAACTTGCTATGCTATAAACTACTGTCAAACTTTTTCAACCAAGTCAAAACATCAAATGCAAACATTTTCTTGTGTTGCTTGCTAAGGGGAGTCTCATCATTTGATTTTTATTTTCTATGTCTCTAGTTCCTGAACATGCTGAAAGTGACTCTTTGGTCTTGGTGCTCTTGGTCTTTCTATCTTCATGGTCTATGCATGCTTGCTAGTTATCCTTTTGCTAAAATTGTTACCTTGATTTCTTGACTACACTCTTGAGTTGGGAAAGTTGTTCACTTGTCACCCTGCTTGCTCAATCTATTTGGTTAGTTGGGCATCTTTCTTAGCTATTGACTTGAGTCATTCATGTCGTAAGTTTCTTTAATCTCTCTCTACTATCTTGGCAAGTGAACACTCTAACTCCTATAGTTTCAACATCAAGTTATCTTCTAAACTATTTTATGCTTGGCTTTGCATCTAAAACTATGGGATCTAAACCTTGTGCTACCAAACTTCAAGAAAATCTAGATGATCATGATATCCTCCATGTCACTAAAAAGTTTCAAGATCTATATGCACAATACAAAGAACTAGAAGAGACAAATAATCTTTCTTACCTTCATCTCTCTATGCGCATGACAGAAATGAAGTTTAGACTTGAGAAAAGGTTAGAGGAGAAGATTACATTCTTAAATAATTCTCCCTTAAGACCTTTACATACACATGGTTCATCTTCTTCAAAATCTACATATTCTACTCAAAGACATCAAATGTCTTCATCTTCTAGATCTAAAGACCTCTTTAGAGAACAAGCAAGTGATACCTCCTTTGAGCCTATGCTAAAATTTCAAGATGGACCTATCTTTGACAAAGCTAATGAAAAAGACATGGATGTATACCATTCACTTGAGAAACAAAAAAAGGACTCTAGACATACTTCTAATAGAACTTTTTCTCCCTTGGAAGATTCTTATGATGACACATTGCAAAAACTTCTTGGCAATAAGATCATCATGTTACCTAAGTCTAGCTCATATGGAAACTCATTCTTGGATATCTATTGTGCTTAGCATAAACATAATGAGCATAGTACTTCAGATTGCATTGAGCTAAAACATAAAATCTAAGATCTTATTGATAATGAAATTATTGGAACCTCTAGTGACTCATGTGTTGAGGATACTTCTCTTGAGCAAGATTACATTGATGAACCTATGTCTAGTAGTGGCACCATTACATCTTCCACTTCTTCCAACACTCATGCATCTCCCAACACTTCAAATCTTTCCAACACGCCTCCATCAAATAAAGAACCTAATGCTTTCCACATAGACTACGTGTATCCTCAAGGGCTACCTCTAAAAGAAACTCAAGCTAACCTTCACTTGGCTTCAAACCTTTTCCATGCTACTAATCCTAAACATCCTCAACCTTCATGCACTACTATGCCTAATCCAAGCACTACTCCATTCACTCTTCATTCTCCCTTGTCCTTAGAAGTGGCTCCATGTCAAGAGGAATCTCAAAAAGAAAAAGCTATAAATGTCAAGAAAGATCAAGATCAAGCACCCTTTCATCTCCTTCAAAATGTCACTCCTCCATATCCTATGTCTTATCCACCTCCTATGTATGATGAAGATACCACTTTCATTATCTCCCTTGAGCTTACTGAAAATTATGAGAAAAGTTCTCTGCATATTCTATCCAAAGCTACTTGTCAAGATCAAAGCATCCCCTCATGTTCTACTTCTCCACATCCACTTCAAAATTGTGCTCAAGCTTTGAGTGATTATATTGAAAATGTTGTTCCTATCAAAGGTACTCATGATTATATTGATGGCTTTGACCATGTTGCCCACCCTAAAGATGTTGATATCCCTTCCCACTATCCCTTTGCATCTTCTAAATCTATCCTTGGTCCTTATCCATCAAAGCTAAACAAACCTTCCATCCATATTGGGGCCTTATGTTCCTCCATCTCCTACATTCACTCCTAGCTCATTCCCTAGCTCTCCTATACTACCTCAATATCAACAAAGACACTCATCCTTGATGACTTTTCACCCATCTATACATCTAAACTAGTCATATCATCCTTATTCATCCACAAATCCCAAGTCCTTTGGAAGTGAGAATAAGCATAAGAATCCATTGAAAAAGAAAGATCACTATTTCCCATCTAATCGATATGTGACTGCTAAGAAGGAGAAAGCACAAAAGAGACTACAAAGGTCCACTATTAAAAAAGCTAAATCAAAGAAAATATGGGTACCTAAACCCATTATTGAAGAAATGTGGTTTGAACTATCCAAAGGAAAATCTAAAGCTATATGAATTTCCAAGTGTCTTTTGAAAGACTTGAATATTAAAAATACTTGAAAGTTGACATTCGAGCTTCTAAAGGCTTCCATTCCATCTTCTTCCAAAAATCTTACTAAAAATATTCCAAAGCCTTCCACTCAACTTTTTCCAAAATCTTTTCTACCAGCTCATACATCTAAATCTCAAGCTATTTCATCCACGATTCCTCCATCATTCCAATACCTTTCAAGGTGTGTGTTAATGTTGATCTTGTCCAATATTTCAGCTACCCTCATGAAATCCTCTAAAGCTTACACTTACTTTCTATACATGAACTATTATCCTCCATATACTCTTCCTACTACCATTTCTCTTTCATCACCCTATCAATATCTTGGAGCATACCTTTCTATGGTCTTGGCTTATCATGACTTATGTTTTCTATAGGAGCATTATCTACATTCAAACAGCTTCAGCTCTTTCTAAAAATTCAAAAAAAAAGAACGAAGTAAAAATAGAAAAAATGAAAAAAATGAAAATGTGCCTTAGTGAAAACCACATTTTGTGGCACCTTGGTAGCAAAAGTAAAGAGAAATAAATTTATCCTATGGTGAAAACTACTTCTTGTGTCACCTTAGATAAGTACCATGATAAAAACCTGGCAAATAGGCATCATGCGTAATTCTTCCATCATCCATCTATCCCCTCTTCTCTCTTTGATCTTGACAATGTTGAGCTATCTTTGCATATTGGCTATCTTATCTACTAGATTTTCTATTGTGCTCTCCCATTCACTCATAGCCTCTATCTTGAGCTTTATTCTTATTGCTCTATCCCATTGCTATACTATCTAGTTGACCCCTTGATCTTGATCATAATAAATGAAACATGGTTCTCATAGGTCTCTTGACATGTCTACTCTTTTGGACTACATGCTTCATGCTATCTCACTTGTTGGCTTCACTGCTTATCCTACATGCTATCTTGCTCATTTCTTCCATTGCTTATCCAAAACATGCTTCATATGACTATTTCACCTCTTTCCCTAGCTTGGGTACTCTTCAGGAGTCAGTCCTTGAGGATCACTTTCACTTGCTTCACATTCCTTTCTTATGCATCTTTGCTTATCTATCGGCTTATTTCTCCATCGTGTCCTATACCTTGCTAGACATTGGGAGAAAATGATGTGATCTTGCTTGAGAACTAGTGATCTCTAAATTATTCTAAAAAATCCAAAAAATCATATATGATGCTGAAAAAATCCTAAAAACTAAAAAATGTCCTGAAAAGAAGATCTTCTTAGTGAAAACCTAGTAATAGGCACTTTGATGTATCACCAAAAAAATCAAAAAATACAAAAAAAATGACCAAAGTCATGAGAAAATTTGTCAAGTGGTGAAAACTTGGAAACAGGCACTGCTTGAAACCCTCACACCTATGTCTATCTGTCTCAATCATCCACTTCGCTACACATTTCCTAGCTTGGAATTGTTTCTTGTCCTCATCTCGGAGGCATAACTACTTAGCCTTTTTGAGGTATTCTTGTGCATTTCGGGTTCTTTGAAAACTCACAAAATAGTGTTTCTCAACATTACCCCCACCCACTTTGACATCAAGTGTTTCTCAACACTTTTCAGATAGTTTACCTACAGTCTCTGATGTCATGATGTTTCTCACTATCAGAATCAAGTCTTGAAGAAATGGCCAAGTGACTTACACACATGCACTTTAAACACTTAAACGACTGAGCTATGCTGATCTTTATCTACTTTGTGTGCTATCTATGATGATGTCTTTGCTATGTGTTCCCTCCCTAATAGTCTTTCAAGGATATCATTGACTAGAAGACTCGGGGCATGGGGCATGTTTTCTTGATTTTTAGCTGTGGGTATACTTTATTTTTCTATAGTTTTGTAAGCATTTATGCTTGTCCTTTTCAACATTTTGACTTACAAATGTATCATCCTTGATTGTTTTGTAAGATCGCACTCAGGGTTTATCCTAGCGCTTATGCCTTGATACAGGTGTAATCTTGCTAAATTAAACTTAGGGAATCTAATCATGTAGTTATCTTGACTTACATGTCTCTGATGCTTAGATTGAATTTCCACATACCTATCTGATATCGATCATATTCATATCCTCATAGTTATACTAGTGATGGTTGTATGATCTCATGATGTCCCTAATAAATGCTCAATGATGAAATTAAGAGTCTAAATGTTATGCGCTTCTTGCTAGTAAAACACTTTGCATATTAGCTTTCATTTTAGGATCATTTTCTAGCTTAGTCTTGCATTCTTGCATATGGGGAGAGCTCTCTCTCCATATTTTCATAGACATATCGGCTAACTCCTTTCATATATTTCTTTACTTTCTTCTTGTTCATGTCCTTTACCTTCTTAATCTTTCACTTCTTCTCTTTTCTATCTTATCATCACATCATATAAAGTTTTGACCTCTTAAATAATTTCAACATCCTAGATTCATTTTCGGGATCGAAACCTAAATTCGAGTTCATCTTGATTGTCAAAACTGTCTTTTAAAATCCTACTTTCTTCTGAGCAGTTAGCTGACCTTTTGAGGTCTAATCTCTGAATCATCACTCGGGCATCTTCATTTCTTCATGTCTTCATCATTTTCATACTTCATATCTACTTCAATTCACTGTTTCATGTCTAAAATCACCTTTCTACTCGTTTCGACCTAATATTTATGCTATATCCTTGAAGGTCAACTCTAGTCAAACTGGGGCATTTTATCATTTTTTTTATAGTCATTCGTGGGTTCTAATCATCTATCTGTGATCTTGGACATTGCTATATTCATATTTTCTCATGTCTAGCCAATTTTTGCATCCCCTTACCTCATTTCAATTTCGATCGGTCCGTGGGGGCAGAAATACTCTATCACTGATTGCTGCAACTATCTATTTCTTAGGAGCATTTGCTTGATCTTCTCACTTGTTCTCGATCTATCTACTTTGCTAAGTGTTAGGATTCTTCTTGAATTATGACATCATCTTTTTCTAGTGTTCAGTACTACCACTATTAGGCTGTACATTTAGGACTTGCTATCTTTTTCTACATTTCCTTCTTCAAAATCAGATATCTATATCTATCACTACCTGCTTGACTTTCTATTTTCTTTGACATAATGTGTTCCCAGATCGATCATGCATTAGTCAAAGAGGGGCAAATGTAATCACCTAAAAATGGTCATCTAGACTATTAGCCCCCATTTCAACATTTTGGCTAAATTAATTTAATCATTTACCTAGACCAAATTGCTAATAATCAATTTATTTGATTATAACCTATAGTTTGACTATGCTATCCTAAGTTCATTATTTGATTAAAAGAACATGTCCCCTTTTAATTAAATAAAAGACCCCATTCTTCTAACCCACTTAAAGTGCACACATAAAGCCCTTTTTCTATTTTGCAATTAAAAGAAAAGGCTTTGTGACTTTTTTCTTATATAAAAAGTCAACTTATATTCTATTGGTTGACTTGGGTGTGCACATGGATAACTCCTCTTTTCAAATTCCACCGTTGATCATCCACTATCTTCATCTTGATCTCTACCGTCCATACAACTTTAAAAGGGAGAGAGCTTTCCCCCTCAAAGGATCAATCCATCTTTTGAATATTGTTATGTTGTAGGCTTTCTAACAGGTTTCTTTGGAGCTTTGTGGAGAACTTCTATTTCTTGTCTACGTTCTCTCATACCATAGCATTTTAGCTTAGATTCATGTTGCATGTTAGTTTAGCTTCTATTTTGCAATAATCTATTTCACATAGCTTAATAATGGTTTTGTAATACTCTCATTCATGCTTAGAATAGCTGAATTTTGCATTATCATCTTAGCTTAGTTTCCATACTTGCATTGCATTCTTGAGGGATTCCTTGAAGATATTTTCACTCTTTCTCTTGTCTCAAAGAACCTCCCGTTGCATAGTTTACTAGCAAGAAGAGTATCTCTAAGCCTCATCTGAGAGCCTTCTTATTCTTGAAATATATTCTTTTGCACTCCATGGATAGGGAGCTCTAAGCTGGCATTCGAACATTCTAAAATCATGGAATCGTTTAGATAAAATGGTTTAGAGTGTGACACTTTCGAGTGTACAGGTTCTACTATTGGTTGAGATATAATTGACATGGTGACATTAGATGAGTCAATAGGTTTAGAAACTAAAGCTTTTGATGCTGCAGGAGAATCTGGTATTTCAGTTATAAGAGGTGGTTTAGGTGTTGATAAAGTAGTACAAGATCTCAAATGTATATCAGCAATATTCAGGGTTTAAGTAGGATACTATTGACCATCAACACTATACATGGGTTGATGTGGTTGTTCGCTATTTGGATTTTTTTGAGGTTGTGCTAGTAATTGTGTTTTCTTTTGAGGTCCAGGATTTGCAAGTGGTGGCATTAAAGTAGGTTGTTGAACTGGAGGGGGTAATTGTGGAGTACTAGTATTTTGGTTAGGCCATTGTTGATGTCCCTTCCATTGGTTCGTAGACTACCAATTCCCTTAGGGTGGTTGCCATTGGTTTTGTTGGTTTTGCTAGTAGTTCTATTGGTTCTATGACCATTGGTTACTCTATTGATTAGGCTAGGATGGTTGGGAATTCTGAGGCCATTGGGATTGTTGTGGGTTATTTTGCCCAGCATTGTTCCAATTGGTTTGATTTTGTGGAGGACCTTGGAAATTACAATTTTTCCATTTATTAGCATATGAATTTGAACTATGCAAGGGGTCCTAAGGCATACCTTGATTTTGGGCCCATGTTCAACATTGAGTAACAAAGAATACTTTCTCATCATCTCCATCTATCTTGATGTGCTTGGTTGGAAGATGCTGGTTCTCCATGCTTGTGACCATTTTACATTGGCAATCCTTCTTTTCCTTTTGGCAATGAGGACAATACTTAGCTATTTGTAATTCAACTTCTACTTGTTTCTTCTTTGTAGTCATTGTATCCAGATGTGTAGTAATATCATTGAAGATATCTTGTTTGAAATTTGACACTAGGTTAGATATCTCAAGCTTTGAAATTCCTTGAATGATTCCTTTAGTGATTGTGGAATGAGTTCCTCAACCTTTCTTCATGGTTGACCTTGAATAGTTTTAACAAATCTTCTTCAAATCATCCTAGGAAGCTTGATATACATCATTGCCAGCCATCAGGTCCAATTCTTCTAGACAGTTGTCATTTACACCTCTCAGAAAGACTAGCTTTTGTGAATCTTTAGACAATACATGCTGAGGGTTCTTTTGCAATGTGTATAAGAAACATGAAACATAGTAAGCCCATGAACCATCATAAAGATGATTCTTTCAATGTTGCTGGAGACAAATATAAGCCTATGGGAATCAGTGTTGTAGTCAAAACTACGACAAAGCATATTGAATTCAAATAAGAAAGTATTAGGGTCTTTAGTTGCAAGGCCATAGAACTTTGGAAGAGCAGTGGGAGGTATGTTCTAAAGATTAGCATTGGTTACAAGACTTGGAAGAGGAAATGGAAAAGTAGGTTTTGCCATGACTAGAGGTATCAGATTATGAGGTTTCTGTTTAAAAGGGACATTGGGTACTGGATCATTAACAACTAGTGGATTTAGAGTAGTGTTATCAAGAAAACAAGGAAATACTTTAGTGAAGGTTTGAAGACTAGATATATCTATTGACTCAGTTCTTGATACTGTAGGAAAAATAGGGCTTGCATCTTCAAAAGGGAACTCAACTTCTTCTTCTTCAACTTCTTTGTTCAAATTAACAGATCCTCATGGAAGAAATCTTCCATATTCATCTCATTGTCTTCCTCTTTGATGCATGCAATTAAATTTTTCACACTGGTGAAAGGAACTTCAAACTTAGAGATTTCTAAAAAGACTTTATCTAGGAACTATGACTCAAAAATGCTCCTAGCTTGACACTATCCCTGACAATGGTGCCAAAAATAACCTGCCTCACAATAGGTGTATCATAGTCATGCACTAGGCCTTGCTTAGGAATAATATATTCAAAATAAGGACTATTTCTCCCACTATGAGGTGCATTTAATCTTATCAACCCAGGGAAGTATACTTGAAATGGTTGACATAGTATGTGCACTAAGTCTATTAATGAGTCGCTAAGCTTATGCTACAAGAAAGTAAAAATGCAAGGAAAAGATCTTACGCTATTGCTGTAGGAAACTAACACAATTACCTCAATGAATATTGGAACTACAATAAAAAGATAAAAAATATTTCAACTTGGAAAATCACCAAATATATATAGGAAATCACCATTATTCCATAATAGAAAAGTAAATGACCTAGCTTAAAATCTGTAAGAGAGAGAAAATAGGAAGATAACAACTGAAGGCAAGAAGAAGGAATAATGACTTAAGGCAAGAATAATAAAGTCTGAATATCCACTCACCATAGAGTAAATGTAAACAAGGTAATAAGTCTTCATAGGTTCTCCTTACTTGCTCTCATGTCTTCTAGAACCGTTACAACTTCCTCCATTATGGTTGCTCCTTTGCGTTCTCTTCTCCTTGAAGTTTGTTGACGCTTAGCTTTTGAATTCCTCCAATCATCTTTCAGTCTTCATAAACAAGTTATTTATAACATAAAACATGTTTGCAAATAAACATTTATCAAATTAAACTCAAATATAAGAAAACACATTTTGATAACTATATGAAATACTGCATATATATAATATTAGCAAAAGATGGCATAGTTTCTACCCCATAGGTTTATCATAGGTCCACAAATGTTTTAATACAGTATCAAAAAAGTACTTTAAACATCATTAAATAAAGGAAAATTTTGGTCTCATCAAACTTTACAATTCATAATATTCTTGATGACTTTATTTAGCAGAGTAATATTAAGAAAATAGGTTTCTCTCACATTAAGACCTCCCTCTAGCTACTTATTGAAAGAAAAACTCTCATTCTTTTCCCCACCTTCACTACTTAGTCACTTACATATAGAAGTTTATGGTCAATTCAATTCTTCTTGAGAGGTCTTTGGGGGAGAAGAGTATTTCCCAATTAATAAGAAATAGATCATTTTTGTTTATCTATTGTTAAAAGATATTTGGTGTAATAATTATTTTATTGTAAGGCATATGATAACTATTCAAAAATAAAGGTTTCTCTTGGTTGCATTCTTTCTCCCTTCATCCCTTGCCCCTCACCTTGACCTATCCTATCCCCTTAATGCTCCCCCTAGTTGTGTGCTATGTCTCTCCTGCTGGGTCATGGGGTTTCCCTAATTCCCCTCTTATCTGTTTGGGACTGGTTGACTCATTAAAGGGTTCTACCAAGCCTTCAACCTTTTTCCCAGATATGGCTAGAAGCACCCCTTAAACAAATCTTCCTGGATGAAGCTCTTTCATAGACAATGCTTCATAGTAGGCCAATTCTTTCTTTATAGATCAATCATTTATCAACTCAGAAAAATAGGCAGCAATTTCTTGGACAATAAAACACATTCTTAAGATTATCACCCTCCTAATTGGATTATTTTTCTTCTCCTTTGCAGTTTAGGAGGATTTTATTTTTGTTCTCATAAATGGGTCTTGGTATATAGGATATAACAAAAGGAACATCTGCAATGTTTGCAAGTAGAAACCTAAACTCGACCCAACTATTTGATTTGGGAGTTTATCCACTCATGTGGGCTAGGATCCCACAACTCCAGCTAGAGTTCTAGAATATTAAGGTTTTTAGAAGTATTGCTAAAACTTTTGGTTCATTATTGTCAGTTGATAAAGTCACAAAGAAAAAACATTTCTTTTTGTTTTCTAGAATCTGTGTCAGTGATTTTGTGAACAATATTCTTCCTACATCTATAACATTAGACTCAAAATTGGGTTCTTGCGTACAACCATTTATTTTTGAAAAAGTATATTTGTTCTATCTAAATTCGAGATGTTTTGCCCACATTGACCTTTTTCTCCTTTTTCTCCCTCTAGGACTATGGGGAGACCAGAAGGAATATTTGACAATACAGATTGATCCTAAGAATCCCCCTTTTCCTTCGAACATTCTCACCTAGAGTGTAGCCCTAGTCCCTCCTTTGGTTAAGGAAGTTTCTAATGTTATTTTGCCTCCTCTTTCAGTTAAGTAGCAACACCCCTTTTCAAAAAAATATTATGGATGACTTAGTGAGTTCTCTCCTCCCTTCCTCCTTGCCTTCTTCTAGGTTAGGGGACACCTTACCCCCCTTGGATAACAATTTGTGTATCTTTGTAGTGTTACTATGTCCTAAGTTTCTTTATTTTGAAGGATTTAAGACACTACATCTTATCCACTCGAGAGGTATTCTACCTAATCCCATTATGGATCCAATTTTTTTTAGAGATGATGACATTATTAAGGAGTTTCTATGAACAAAAGTTAACAAGAGGAACAAAAAGAAGTATATAACAAATATTGGAAAGGGCAACAAGGCAGATATGACAACAAGTAACGAAAGTGGCTCCTTGCCCAAGGGACATCATGTGGGGAGCCATGAGATCCTCTTTTAGTAAGGGATTTCAACAAGTGGTGATTAAATCTTAAGATGTTTGTGTTTTTTTCGTGTCTAATGGTTTGTTGAATTTAGAGCTTTTACTATTTACTTATTGTGGTTATAAAACTATCTTGGAATCTTTTGGCTTTGAACACCTTAGATGAAGAAACACATGCTGAAGTGCACTCTTTAGGATCTCAAGGTGGATATTTTTCTTATACAAGAAACTAAAATGAATAGAGAAAGTATGGACAAGTCTGTGAATTTTATCAAGCCTAGTGCTTCCTAGATTTCTAGGGATTCTCAAGGCACATTGGGTGCCCTAGCTATCATCTAGAATGTGAATAAGTTGTCAAGTACTCTTCTAAACTCCTCCTATAACTCTAATATTACTACTTTCTAGGATCTATGCTCTGGGTGGTTGTGGAATATTTCCAATATATGCCTTGATTAATAGACGTCAAAGGAAACTTCTTTGGGTCTCCATTTCAAATCTTATAAATAGTGGTAGTTCTAAATGGATGGTTTTTGGTGACTAAAACTTCCCCCTCCATCCTTCTAAGAAGGTTGGGAGTGTTGAAGACTTTTATGAGAACATGGTGGAGCTAGGGGAGTTTTTCCTTGGTTCTCATCTTATTCACCTTGATCTAAAGAGGGACTATTTCACATAATCTAATAGGATAAAATCTTCTAGCCTTATCTAGGTTAGGCTTGAAAATGATTCTCTCTCTTCTTACTATAGTAATATGGATGGTTTTTTTCTGGAAGGTAAACCCCATACTAGATCAAACCATAACACTCTCCTCTTAGAGTGAAAAGTATGTAAAAAGGTTGAAAGCACCTTTATATTTGAAAATATGTGGTTCTCTAATCAAAATCTTAGGGACCTAATTTATTCTTGGTGGGATAAGCCTTCTAAGTCCTCCCTGATGATTAACATTGAGATGAAGCTAAGGGAGGTGAGGGATAAAGCAAGAAAGTGGAACTAGGTTTCCTTTGGAAAAATCATTTTTAAAACAATGGGTCATAGAGGAAAAGTTGGCAGAGGTTTGTCTGTTACAAGAAAAAAACCATGTTGACAGAGCCATACACATACATAAATAGTCCCTTATAGAAAACCAATGGATCATTCTCTCTGTTCAGGAGGAGACCTTTTCCAAACATACATCTTGCATTCAATGGCTAAAGGAAGGAGTAAAAAATACTAGGTTCTTTTGACCAAATTAATTTGAAGCATAGAAGCACAAATTGTATAAGCTCTCTTGTTTGTTCTAATGGGGTGGTGACCATGGAAGAGGAAGATACCAACATTGATACTAGCAATTTCTTCATTTAGAATGAAGCTCATGACTGTGGAATGGAAGAACCTAACAACCTCCTTGAGTGTATCCCCTATCTCTAATGGATGAAGACAAAGAAAGCATGACTTCCTAGATCAAAATAGAAGAAGTTAAAGATTATAATTTCTCCTTCTAAACATTCAAATCTTTGGGTCTGATGGGTTTCGTAATGCCTTTTGAAGATTACTAGGAGATTATAGGGGAATACATTTTTTTAAGGTTGTATGCTAGTTCTTTAGAAAATGCATTATGGTGGATATAACTAACTAGACTTACATAACGCTTATCTATAAAATGAAAAACCACACCTTTACAAATGATTATAGAATCATGAGCCTATATATCACCATCTATAAAATAATTGCTAAAGCCATCACGAATAGAGTAAAACTTATCTTGACTAAACTAGTTTCCAAGAACTAGAAAAGTTTTGGTAGAGGGAGAAATATTATGGATTTTGTTATTACTAACCATGAACTTATTCACTCTATAAATGCTAATTATAATGCTACCATAGAACTTAAGCTTGAAATATCCAAAGCTTATGATTGATTTAAATGGTCCTTCCTTGATAAGGTTATCGTTAGATTTGGGGTTAATGGAAAATTTCATAAAATGAGTATAACCTATGTGACATCTATAGAATATTTTTTCCTTGTTAATGGTAAGCCCATTAGAGGTTTTTCTATTGGAAAGGGTCTAAGAATTTGAGATGCTTAATAGATGGACTTGTGTATGGGGAGTACACATGTAGGTTGTGAGCCATTTGATCAGGTGCCTCTTGTAATATACCAAAACATGGCAGTGTGATTACATTTGCAGCAATAAAGAGAAAATAACTATGAATATTTGTAAAGAACATCCACAAGGAAATGGATTCATATCTATCAATTATTAGTTGACCATAAAATATGGTGTTATGAATTCCATTAGATTACCCACACCAAAGGAGATGATGATATGTAGAATAATAGCAACGATGGATCATTTAGAGAAATAGAACCTCAAATACATTCCTCAAGATATGAATTGCATAGAACAAAATTACTACTCATGAGAACTAAGTATCACTAAATAGATGCTATCACTCCACAATCTTATTGGAATGAGTGAGCATTTTACATTGTGGGAAGGAATAGTAACCAATGTTTCATTCCCATTATTTGATAAATGTTTATATGTTGATAAATGTTTCTAATTGAGGCATGTGGACCTTAATTAGAATAACTTGTATCAAGAAAATTAGAATGCAGATAAGTGTTTATTAACTTTGAGTGTTATATTTACTTGCTTATTGCAAAATCTCTCTTATTTAAACATACTATAAGAGTTAATTTCTTTGATCTTTTCTTTTATGTCTGAGGATGTTCTTGCAGGAAAAGAAGAATGGTACATTAGGCATATTGTGTAGACTAATTCTTATGAAGTAGCTCCAAAGAAATTGTGATATAGAATTCATTAGTCTTATGATGATCAAGTTGAATAACACAACGTTTGAGCTCAGATTATTTAAAATTAGAGGAAGATGAGAATGGGTGTGACTTCGTGGTTTTGATGGGCCTACCTCCATGTACATAATGAGGAAGTATTGACTTATCACCTGAAGGTTGAAAAGATTAAGATATTCAAAGGAAGTTCAAAAGTTTTTATGAGTAACAAAATGATTTTAATGGGCCACACCGTTTGAACATCACAAGAAAATGAAAATATCCTTAAATAACTTGCATAATCATACACTAGACCTATAGAGTACGTAAAATTTCTCGATGATATAAAAGTTGGAATTTCACATTGTGGGGGGTAAACTTAGTAAATAATGTTCAAATTCCTACTTGAAACCATCTTTAGAGAGGAGATTTAATAATTTGACATTTATGGATTGTCATAGAAAGATAAGTAATTCTTACTCTTGAGTATTACAATTATCTACTTACTATAGTCTCTCTCTTTCTTGGTTATACACTTATACGTACTATAAGAGTTAAATTGCATTGATATTTTCCTTTATATCTACAGATGTTCTTGCAGAAAATGAAAGTTGGTACGTTTGCTACCAGGATTATTGTGTAGGCTCTGGAAGTGAACATCCTTTATGATTAATATTATGAAGAGGAAATCTAACATTTCTTTAGATTAAAAGGGAGCAACTAAGAACATGATTCCGTCAAATTTTTATTCAGAGGGAGTAGATCATATCACTTCAGAGGTAAACTTGACATGATTAATGATTATTGTTTCTTATGCACTTATTGACTAACATCATATGGTTGATGATTATATACATACAGTGATAAATCTCCTCTTGTAGAAAATGCTCTATGACTTAATGTCATGTGACCTTGTGATACTAGTGCATTTATCAGAAGGATGAGTTATATTAGTACATATGATAAAAGTGCTGATATTTTTACCAAGCCTCTTGCAAAGTTGAAATTGTGTACTTCAAAGGTTGATATGATTTTGTTGTAAATGCATTTATTAAAATATATATTCATGAATATAAAATTATTTTTTCTGGCAAGCTTGTATTGTGAAAAGTGATGAGTTTTCTTGTGAAAGATGACGACCTTTCATGTGTTCTAATCCTATTATAAACTGACGACTTTATTTTACTTGATCTATCTTCAAACAATAGTTGAATTTAGTGTTATCTTTGTTCTTTGGGCTGGATTTCTCTAGACACATTGATAAGCTTCATGGGTCTTTGGGCGATTGTTGGACACCATGAAAACCCACTATTTTGAAGCTAGGGTTATCCTTGTTCTTCGGGCCAGATTATGCTAGACACATTGATAACCTTCATGGGTCTTTGGGCGATTATCGGACACCATAAAATTCCATTATGTTTTTTATTTTTCTTCTTTCTTTCTCAGTCTTAGTTTAAAACATAATGATGATTACACCTTATTGTGTAAGTTAAACTTATTTCAATTTCGCTTTGCTTAAGAGAGAGTATTGAGGATTCTAGCCTCTTAGTGTATTGAAGTAAATTCCATATGTTAATTTACATATGTGTGTTGATAAATTCATTTTAATATGTCATTTTAGGGATATCAAAATGAGATGATATCTCCTTATACTCAAGAACATAGTATGTTATATGTCAATCTTCCCCAATAAAGAGGGAATGTTGAGATAGCTTCAATTGTATCTAAGTCATAACTATGGTAGAAAACAATTGATATACATATCATTGTTAGAATTAGATATTGTTGGCATGTTTGTTTTGACACATTTCGTGAAGCGATGTCTAATATAAAAAGATCTCACCTATGATATAGACTTCTTGTTGAGACTTATATTATCAAAGGATAATGTATCTAGTGTGATAAATATATATTGAGGTCTTTAATATGATATTCTAAGATTATCCTGATAATATATTCTCTAACAATCCTCCTGAACTAAGAGGGAGTGTTAAATTGTAGCTTCTGTCGAATTGAACTGTCCTAGAGTTAATCCTTCTATGATTATTGGCAATCATTAAAACTACAATCTTTATATTCTCCTGTAGACTCCACTTTATCAGATCCATTATAACTACCGTTTCCTGTGTCATCAGTCCGGAATGGACTTGGAGATATTTGATCTTCGTCTAATATCTTCATAATATCCCACACCATCTCTTCGTCTATCTCTTCAACATCCCAACTCAGCTCCTCATTATCCATCTTACTCGTGATTTGACACACATTTATATCCTTGCGAAGCCTCTTTGTTGCGCTGGATTCTGCTTCTTCATAGAACCTCCCGCTTTCATCGCTCTCTTCCACCCTCTCACGTTTTAATGCAGCGTGCTTTTCCATTGAAATCAAAGAAAACTAATACAATGTATTCTGCTCTGGGCTGTAATGAAACGGAGTAGCAGACCGGTGGAGTTTATGATTAAAATCAGGTGGAGAAATGACAAAACGATGGAAAAACTTCGTGGGCAAAATACAAAAAATGTGTTTGGGCTTCTTGGTCTAATGAGTCAAAAGAGTTGTAAAGAATGACCTGAGATAACAATGGACTTTGGCAAAGGAGATCAGAGAATGTTGACGATAGATGTCTACAATGCAATTCCATTGTCATCATTGCAAATGGGTTTTGATAAGTCCGTCGGCATGGGTGAACGCCGATTTTTTTGTGTCCTCCAGCGTAGACATTAATGTGAGAAGGGCCGCAATAAATCAATCATTTTTCGGGGTGTTAGCTGGTAATGCTCTTTTTCAAACAATACGCTACATCAAATTTCATGTCCTTAGCGCATAGCCTTAATTGCTCCACCAGATATATAATATGCATTTGGTTTCCAGCAGTTTCTGAGATTATTCGTAAATATCTGATGTTTTCAACGTTTTATCCATAGCGGAAACAAATTCCAGGAGCGCTCTTTTGGCTTCTTTTTGGTTTAAAATATTGCACGGACATTTCGAAAACAAGTTGGCTGTATTTTTCGCAGCATTAGATTACATAGTCTATGACGCTTTTTATTAATAGATTTTATTTTGTGTAACCTGTTTCTCACTGTCCAAATGAGACTGAAACTATAAGAATAACTTCACTGGATTGTTTTCTATGGATAAAATAATAAAGGGAAGATTTTCTTATGCTTGGATAGACTCCACTTTGTCTATTGTTATTGTTTGATAATGGATTTTCTATCAGTTTTAAATATATATAAATTTAAATTTTATTCAGTTGACTTTTTCCAGCAAAGATGTTTTTAAATGATAATTAAAGAATTTAAATATATCATAAAAATTTGTTTAATGATATATTGTTCTTTTATTTGTGTTATTTTGTATTATTGTATTATTGTTTAGTTTAAATTTTTAAGAATTAGATTTATTAAAGTTGACAACATACATGATTCTTTTAGTAAAAAATCATCACTAGAAAAAATGTAAGATAAAGAAAATATAGATGAACAATATTTACAATTCAATGTGGTTCATATTCCTTGATTAATAGAGCCAAATTATGTATCACATCAAATATAATTTTAATATTTGTAAAATAATACAATTATAGATAGAAAATATAATTGTTAATAGAATGAATCTACAAAGGTCAATTCTCCTTGATACGAGTCTTATACTATTATGTATTTAGTTAATGGGGAAAAAATCCTCGTTTTCTCATTACGAACACATAGATGTAGATAGTAGAACTAGATTTTCCAAAAAAAAGCATATTTCTCAAGTCAAACTATTAAAAAAAAAAGTATTATTTAACATAAATCTAGTATTTGAAAAAGAAGAAGCTATAAATGATGTTTTAATGGTCACATTTAAAATTCCTTGTAAGTAAACTTTTGCATTTACTCTTATTATAATTTAAGTAGGAAACACAAAATTTTAAACCATGCCATTTTATAATATCACTACATTTTGACTCTATCTTTATATTTAAGTGTTATTAATTCTTCAATTACATATCATATGGCCATAAACAAAAGATAGATTCTTGTACTAATTATTCCTATACAAGGATTGCTGTAGAATTTTGACAATTAGATTAGCATAAGTTTTTGTCATCCTTGCATCTTCTAGCCACGTGATACCATTAGAAACAAGGAATAAATAAAATTACTTTTGTTAAAATTTTAGGTCTTGCATTTTCGTCAAAATTCTCAAGAACAAAATAAGAAAATTATGATTCACATCACATTCTATATGATTTTAATATTGGAAACAAAATACAATTATGGATAGAAAAGATGAAAGAGAAAAAGAAGACCATAAACATTCTAAGTTTTATAGATAAAAACATATGTACAATTCATTTGATATATTTGGGTGATGATAAATTGATTGTGATTGGCTACATAATGTCACTATTTTTCTTTAAAAACTAGCAAACCCTCTTTACAGGAATGTAACTTTCCATAAGTTAAACATCTAATTTATTTTATTAATCTAAAACTAACCTAAAACTAGCTAGATTTATTTAATATTCCAATATTCTCCCCTTAGTACATTATTCTAAACAAAAGTGAAAGTTGCAAGGGTTTCAACCCAATCCTTTGGAGACATTAAGGAGTCTTCTTTTCCCTCTCAAGAAATATTGAATTAGTGGCATTAGTGGCTCTTTTGACCTCAAAACCTAAAGCTCTCCTCATAAAAAGATTGATCCAACCTCCCATGCATAATGACAAACATTCTCTCTAAAATTATATAGATTCTTTGAGTGTGTCTATAGCCTCCTCTAGTGTTTCACATGAGACACCTTTGCTTTGAATGTCCACATCTCCTTTGAGTGTATCTAATGCCTCTTGAAGTACTATATAAATAATAATGATTGATATGTCTTCACATGAGACATATTTCTTGTAAAATTTGATATCTCCTCTAAGTTTGTCTAATGCCTAGTGGTTCTGATCCAAATTGGGTCTAAAAATTTGGGCCATGTGAAATTTTCTAATGAAAATTCATGCCTAGGGTTTCAATTTCTATTCTCTAAAGTCTCTAAAATTTTTCTATGTTCATTCTTTGTAATAAATAAAGGACGAACCCTTTACGTGCTATATCCCAATGCTATATCCCAATGTTACCTTTTTCATCAATGGGGCCATGAGCATTGATTTTTAGTAAATTGTGCCCCCCTCCCACCTCCCTACAACAAATATTTTATTTATCTAAGTTAATTTGTCATTTTTTATGTCCATTTTTAAATCTTTTTAAGTCCATCGATTGGTTGGTGGGTCCCCACTCTATTGTACACACGTTAGGTTTTTCATGTTTCCATGAAAACTCCAAGTGACATCACTTTTTCTTTTGAAAATGTGAAATGTTGCCACCTAGTGTTGGTTGGGCCCATTGTGTAAAGGCATCAAATACGCTTGGCCCTTACTATATAATGCTATTGTTTCCATGCTAGTTTATAGCTAAATGCAAGGTAAGAGATTGTATGTAAGCTTTAGGGCCCATTGGCTTGCTGGAATACAACTAGAATAGTCATTGGAAATTAGAATATTTGGTTCTATTCTTCCTTTGGTGTGTGGAATGGAAATGAGGAATAGGAATACATATTCCCATTTTAGCCCCAAAATGAGCATAAGACCATTCCCAAAAATACCTATTATTAGAATGGAGAATATGAATGAGGAGGGTTTCCACCTACAAATCACTCTCTTTTGTATTACTTCACCCAAAGTTATATAAAAAAATATTAACTTGGGAGCAATGAAATTATCATTGAGCTATCGGATTAGCCACTCCTGGATGCCCAGTGGGTCTTTGTGGCGATACTCTATTCAATTTTGCAAATTGATGAATTCCATGTGAGTCTTGGAGAGAAATTTGATGAGCTACTAGACGAAAATGCAGAGAGGGTAGCCTTGAATGACATGATGGAAAACATGTATTACATAGTCGACTTTGATGTAAACAAGTGTTATGCATCTACAAAGTTTGTGATACACTGAGAAACTTTGTCATTGCACTAAAGGGCAAATGAACAAGGGGAGTCCCATGCCACCAATGGTGGAGTCGTGAGTTCCTGATAACATTATCTACCTCACCTTTGCCTTGCTCAGATTCAAACTCAACATCCATTTCTTGTAATTACTAGCATAGAAGTCCGAGTCAGGGAATTCAATGTCCAATTTTTGTTGCAACTCTTTCAACTTTCTAAATTAAAATTTAGGTGAACCAAACATGACTTCTCATTTTTCATTCCCATTCCCCAATCCCATTTTCCATTCTAATTTTCTATTCCTATGCTTATCAAAAATATGCCTTTATATCCAATGCAAATTAATATGTCACATCATTCTTATTGTGGGTGTGCATGGGAGAAGTTAATTCAAGAATGGTCTTATGAAGAAAATGTAAACCTTTTAAGATGACATGCATAACAAATAATTTTACTCTTCTCTAATAAATAATCTAGGAATGTCTTCAACAAAGTATATGGCACAACACACTAATAGACCTATGAGTATTAAAAACATTTATTAAGGATTAGCTAGAATTTTAATGTAGAATTATAGTAATATTTTTATCAAGAAAAAAGATAGAAAAAAAAATGATATGCATAATATTTATCTTTTCTTGAGGATATTAGAATGTGAATTACATGAAAAAAATATGATTTAAGGACGTCATCGATTGATGTAGTGGTGTCAACTAATGTGGCATTCACTAGAATGCTATTAACTTCTTCTCCACTATTTCTTCTTGGTATCACATATTAAGAAGTTTGTCGCTTTCTTCTCTTCTTTTACTAGATTTTAATATTGACAAGAAGACTAGTTATTGTCTTTAATGATAAAAATAACCAATAAATTGAAGCCTTTAGAAAAAGGTTAGCTTTTCTTCAATGCACTATTTGATTTTTTAAACTAAGTTAAGCTTATCCTTTGTTTCAACGTGTTTTGTCAAATAACTTAGAACAATGGTTATGACTTCACATATCTTTGAAAAGAATCTCTTTAATTATCTTTATTAAAAGTTAATTTTTTTAATACCAGTCTATACAAAAAATTGTCTACCTAATTTTGACATTGTAGTGACTCCACTTTGTATTGTTATAATGTGGTGGTACTATTGTATTAGACACTCCAATTTTGTATCAATAGTATGGATGAAAGACACTTCAAGTTTGTATTAGATCAATGAATTCATTACAGAAATGGGTGAAAATTTTGATAGTATTATGGATAATTACTTTGAAGTTTTCAAGGAGAAGATGAGCAATAGGTTTAGGATTCCTCCCAAGCTAGTTGAAGATTATAAAGATGATGTATGTTTTATGGTTGATTGTGATAGAGTATATATCCGGGCAGGCAGGCCTCGAATTGCATGGTTAAAACCTCTTCCATATGAGGTTAACATTGATGAAACAAAAGATATTATTGAAGCCCTAGTGAATGAGCTAGTAGATCCAAAGCTACCTTTCTTTGGAACATATGATGAGGCAAAGGCTAGAATTGAGCTAAAAATCAAGCTCCCCCAGGCTATAAGCAAAGGCAAGAGGAAGGTAGCCAAGTTGAAAACTACAAGTTCCCCTCTCGTGCTTACCAAGGGTAAAGGTGAAGATATTGAGGAATTTGAAGAAGAAGAAGAGTAGGAATCTGAGAAGGAGGCAAAGCATATTAAAAAGGAGGGCAAGGTAATTATTACCAAGCCACACAAAGCCTCCACAACTGTATTTACAAGGAGATCAAAGAAGAAAGATGGCAGTGAAGTTGTGTTTAGTAAGCCCCCACTCACCTTTCAAGAAATGTTTAAAAAAATGGAAGAAGGTGCAGGCATCACAAACTTCAAGGCATTAAAGTTTGAAACTAGAACAAATATTGAGAAGATGCAAATTGAGGAGCTAGTACTCAATAAGATGGGAAAATGGAAATATTCCCCTGATTAGATTGCCCATCAAATTTCAAATGAATTATTGGCAAGATTGTAACCAAGGTTGGAATTAGCTGTATAGATAGCAAAAGATGTTTATGAGCAATCTTTGAGAAAGTTACTATCTAATCTTATAGATGTAGAAGTTAAGACAATAATGAAAGATAATGAAGGTAAAATGATGATTAGATTTCATACATGTTTGATTTTAATCAAAGACATTGAGCATGTGGTTAGAGATGCTTCAAACATATGGAAAAACATATATCATTTGCACAAGTCCGGTGAAGATCCAGTAGAACTCAAGGATGATGATGGTGACAGTGACAATGATGAAGAAGATAACACTCCATGTGTCACTTTTGATGTTAAGGACTATCAGGCATTAAAGAATTATGATGAAGAGAAAGAGGAAGAAATTTATGAGGAAGACAAGTAAGGAGATGAAGAGAATGATCCAATGAGAATAGAAGCACAAGTTATAGGCCCCCTTCCTCATTCTCCAACAAAGACTGCTACATCATCTAGGTTAGAGATGGCTTTAGAAAATGTGACTACAACTACAATAGACACATCATTTGTTCAGTCACTATTTGCTACCTCTTAGCCCCAGGTAATAATAAAGGAAGCTCGTGAGTCAACTACATTAGCAGTATGTGAAGCATTCATTTCTATAGTTGTTTCAACTTCATCTGCAACATGTATAGTAAGTTCATCATCATGTTCTATAGTTTTGACTACTTCAGGTTTGTTAGCACAAAATTTTGTTCCAGTAAGTTCTTCTATTGTAAGTACTCCAGTTTGTGCTCCACCTATTATTACTTCAATTTTGGATAGCACATCAGTTTTGGATTCTTTTAGCATACCTACAAGCATCTCTTCAGTTGGTCCTATTCAAGTTTTCACTGCAAGCCCAACTATCTCTACAATTGTCTCTATTTCTAAGTCCAAGGCAGTAATGTCAAAAGTAGAACTAAGAGCACCTCTAAAACTTTTTCTTACTAGTAAAGAAATTAATGATGATATTTATCTAGACAAAGAAATTGTGATTCCCAAGTTGGATTTGGATATTGCTAAACTTGAAGAAATGAGACTGGTCAATCAACTTTTGGAACAGAAGGCAAAGCAAAAACAGTTAAGAGCTGAAAGAGATAAAGAGTTTAGAATAATTGAAAATGCAAAGAGAAGTTAATATAAAAGGTAGAGAAAAAGTTTGATAATCAAGTTCTTGAGCACATTGCCATAAACCAGGTTGAACTATCCTTAATTTTGAGTAATCTTGAACATTCTTTCACTAATGTAACATCTCTGTTTGGAAAACTTTGTGATGTTACCAAGTATACCAAGGAGATAAAGTAGAAATTGAATAAGATTGATATAGATATGAAGGCCAATGCTCAAAGGTTGTAGCTTGACTCCAGTTCAAGCTCAACACATCACATTAAGGTCAGATTTTTGTCAGATATGCAGGAATAATTGCTAAGAGAGGAAGCCAGGATCAGGTCCACCTGCAAAATTTTGCAAGACAACTAGAATAAGACATTAGCTCTTATTCTCAAGGTACATTCCAAGTTTCTCTCACATTTTGATGTCTCTATTTGAATATATTGTACAAGTCTTTGGCATTATTGTCAAAATGGGGGAGTAGGAGATATGTAGAGACAAAGAGGGAGAGAATATATTGATATATGTATAGAAAGGATGAAAGTATATGTATATATTATGACTTATGTATGGGTAAGATATATATAAATGTATATACAATAGCTTTATAAAGATAAATTTTGAAAAATAAAAAATCAGTAAGTTAGTGTAAATAAGTCTTGACTTATAAGTGCTTTTGTCACTAATGCCAAAGGGGGAGATTGTTGGCATTATGTTATATTTGTCATTAGTGACAACACTTATTCAACTCTATATGGTTACTAAGCCCATCACTCTATCTATAGTTTATACTGAGCATTCAATGGTTGACAAGTAAGTTTATCAGTTAAGCAATTCATACCAAGCATTCCAGAAGCTACCAAGTGAATATAGATAGTGAGTAGTTCAACAGTTATCACTAAGTAAATAATGGTCACCAAGCTTCACAGTGTTTACCGAGTCATTAGTTTGTGTGATGAGAAGCGAGTGTCTACCGAGTGATGGATGTGTAGTGTTTACCAAGTGAAAGCAAGGTAAACAAAGGATTTAGTATCTGCTAAGTAATACTATATCTACTAAGTTCAAAGCTACATTGTGTGATTAGTATGGATTGTGCCTCTACTTCTACTGAGTGCATGATGATGCCAAGTAATGCAGTGGACGTTGAGTATTAGAATTTTACCAAGTCAGCTTTTAGAACCCGACTTTCTAATATTTGGTCGGCTCAATAATATTTTGTTTACTTGTGTTTTAGCGGACCTTGTATTTGTAAATATTGGAATGGTATATATATGTAATGTATTGTATCATTTGCAATGTATGTATGAATGAATGAATATATGGATGGATGGATATGTAACTTTTTGAGAAGAGTGAATGTGAATCAATAGTAGAGCAGAGTATTTATTAAGGTCTACAAGGAGTAGTAAAGTTATATCAATTAGAAGAGGTGATCTGTACTTCAAGGATCTAATCAGAAATCAAGTTGTAAGCTAGATCTACTGTTTCATCCTAACATACTTAACAGTCTTTTTCTAAATCTCTTCATAGAGTGCATACTTCATTGTATGTTTGTAAAACCTCTAACAAGGTGGATCTAGTAGTCCAAATCTCTCTTGACAGGGAAGATCATCAGAAGTGGTCAATGCAAGCCTTAATGGGCTAACTTTATACTGTAGTAGTGAAGTTTTGTGGGTATCATCCCCACCCCGTATTTACTTTCTATTTGGAAGGTTTCTGGGTTACCAAAATTCTGTGTTCATGTGTCATGAATGTTTATCTTCCAGTTTCTCATGCATGCAATAGATTAGATGAATTAATGGTGAATGGATTATGCTGATTAAGTGCTGAATTAATTTAAAGCTTGTAAAGTTACTAATTTACCCCTCCCCTCTCAGTAACTTAGCTAGTCTTGATTATTTCCAACAGATATGAGGTTGTTGATCTAACATGTGAAGGTCAATGTATGTAGTACGTGTGCATGTATGCAATGTGTAAACCTAAAATTTAAATTTAAATATGACATTTTTAATAAACTTGAAATTTATCGAGTATAATGACATTTAAGAAACTAGAATTTTGTATACATGAAATTAAACTATATAATATGTGTAAACATGAAATGAACATAACATTTACAATACACTACATATGTGTTCTATACATCCTAAATTGAATTATGAAATTTAATAAACTTGAAGTTTATTGTAGTTGATGACATCTAAGAAACTAGAATTTCATAAACACATGAAACTAAATAATGTGTTTAAACATGAAACAAACATATGTTACGTACATGTACATAGAATTTCATAAACATGAAACAAACATAACATGTACATGTCTACATTGCACTGTGTGACAACTACATAAAATTGTATCAGTTAAGTCTAGATAGAGTCTAGATCACATGGGTGGACCACTTGACACATAACTAGGTTAAATATAGAAATAGATTCAATACATAATTTAATAGGTATATTGTCATGATCATGGCTGAGGTTACTAGGGAAATAAGTAGGATTGTGGTAAAGATTTAGAGTTAGTGTTAGGTTTAGAGTTAATTTTAGGGTTCTAGGTTTAAAGTTAAAAAATTAAAGGGTTAGGTTGAGACTTATTATTAGGGTTATAGTTAGGTTTAGAGTTATAAAATTATTAGTAAATATTTTTCTTGTTGCACCTGTGTCATTGTGCATAAATTAATTTGATTAGGATTGGCATTCAAGTTTAATTTTATATCATGATTATAGTTTACATTATGGTTCTAGGGTTAATTTTAGGGCTGCCTAGTTTAACTTATTAAGATTGAGTTTAGCACCATTATTAGGGTTTAATCATGGTAAATTTTATTAAGTTAGGGTTAGTAAAATATTTAGGGCTAGGGTTAAAGGAGTGTGTGTTCAGAATAGTGTTCTATGTTGAGTAAGCCATTATAGTTAGAGTTAGGGTTAGTGTTATAATTGTGCTTACATCTAGTTAAATCATTAGTGTTTAATACCAATGTGACTTACGTTAGTGTTATGAACTTAGAAATATGATTAGGTTTAGGATTTTGTAATAAATGTTGAGTAAGTTAATATAATTAGCCCATTAGGGTTTAGTATTACCTACGGTTAAGGTTTATGTTATGGTTATAGTTACATGGTTAGGCTTAGAGTTAGGATTGTCGTAAGGATTTAGTGCTATATTGTTAGAATCAGGATCAAAACATTAGGGACTAATATAATGTTTAGGAATCTTTGGGATTAAATGTTTAGGGTTAGTGTAAATCTAGATTAAAGTATTTAGTTATGATTTATATTAGGGTTTTTTTGGGTTAAGAAGTGAGGATAGTGTTGTAAAATTTTGAAGTTAGTCTTCATATCATGGTTAGGTTTACAGATAACTTTTGGGTTAAAATTCAATACAACTTTATGTTTAAAGGTTTATGTTTAGGGTTTAGATTTTATGGTTATGGTTAGAATCAAGGTCAATTCTAGGGTAAATAAATAATATTTAGAGTTAAGATAAGGATTAAATTTACATGAGGGTTAGCATTGTGTTACATGACATTTATGGTTAGGATTGCATGATTTTTTTAATTTTTAGATTAGATTTTAGTCAAGGTTTAATTAGACTAAAGATTAGGGTGAGGAGGTCAAGGTGAAGTTTATATTAGGGTTCATATCATGACCTAACCCATTGGAACTAATGTTAGGGTTAAAGTTAAATGAAATTAAATTATTAGGGGTAAAGTGAAGATTTAAACATGCAAACACACACACACACACACATGTATATTTGAACTTAAATTTTAATATATTACAAGTTCATGTGTGTACATTAAAAATTTAAATGTATGTGTATATATCCACAATATGTATGTATACATACACATGTATGTGTGTGTGTGTGTGTGTGTGTGTGTGTGTGTGTGTGTCTATATATATATATATATATATGTACATGCATGCATGTATCTATATACATACATATACATATAAATGTATATATATGTATATATACATATGCATATATATGTATATATATGTATATATACATATGCATATATATGTATATATATACATACATATATATATATATATATATGTACATAATATGTATATATATATATGCATATTTATGTATATGTATATACATGTATATACGTGTGCATATAAATATACATATATGAATGTATACACACGGTACATATATATGCATATATATATGATATATACACATATACAAGATATATATGTATAAATACATGCAAAAAACATATATAAAATGAAACTTAAAACATATAAAATGAAACTAAAAATGTATAAAATAATACTAAAAACATATAAAATAGGTTAGAAAGGGAAAATTGTTTGAAGGTTGCTGAATTCAAATGCCTCTTTGTTCTATGTTCTTCCAACTAAAACTTTCGGCCCACTATTGAAAATGACATCTAGGGTTGCACAATGACTATTTGCATATTTCCTTTGTTTCTTAGTTTTGATTGAATAGATTATAAATAATTTCAATTGAAACTAGGAAGCCCAATGAGGTTAACAAACCTCGGTCAAGTTTCATAGTTTTAATCAAAACTTATTCTTCTCTTCCTCTTTCTTTCTTTCTTCCTCTATTTTCTTTTTCTCTTCTTTCTTTTTTGCTTCTTTTCTTTTCTATGCCTCATCTTTCTCTTCCTTTTCCCTTTCTACATTCTCTTCCTCATCAGAGCTAGAATATTCTGTGATATTGCCAACAATGTTTTTGACAAGATCCTTAAAAGGATTATCCTTATCAACCAATATTATCTTTTTATTGTCAACTTAGATGGACTCATTATCAATCACTATTTGCGGAGGTGAGTTTGGAATTCTTGTGTCCTTAACCTCTATTACCACTAGCGCAGATGGTGTACTAGACTAAACTAACATAGGGATTGTTGCCCATGACTTTGCACTTGGTTTGGGAATGCTAGACATAGAAGTTGTGTATTTAATTATGGCTTCTTGTGTTTCCTTTTTTACCTCTTCATAGTTTCCTTCCATTAGAAAAATGATTCTTCTTTTATTTCTCAACAAGGGCTCAATACCTTCTGTTATGCTCTGCATAACTTCATAACTACTTACATCAGAAAAATTCTTTATAAAATTTTCTCTAATTCTTTTATCTTCATCTGCAACACTTCTCCTTCTAATTACCACTCTATTATACAAGTCATGTGAGATACTCTTTTGTATATCCTCAAGTATCTTATTCCTCAAAATCATAATCCTTACTACAATCTTTTCTAATTGAAGTCTATCCATGTTACTTTAGATGCTATAATACTTATTTAACTAAATGAAATTGTCTTTGTCAATGATTTGCATATCCAAATTCTCTACCTTGGGTTTCCAAGCTTTCTTACCAGCTAATTTTCTTGCTTCTTCCACAACCTTCTCTATAGATTTGTCCAATGTATCATCTTCATCCTTTGACTATTCTCATTCTGATACAGCTTGCAGAGATTTTCATATCTTTCCGAGTCCAGTTTCTTGTTGCTTGACACTTTTCTTGCTGAGGGACTCTATGGGTTCATCTTTCACCTTTCTTCTATACTTTCTTGTGATTTGAGGAGTGACAAATTTTACCTCAACTATCTATACTTCTTCATCCTTCTGCCTTTTCACTGGGATAGGTTGCATTTCAGCAACTATGACATAAGGAACAACATGTATTTGTGAAGATGAATTTGATACCATTACTCCTTTAGATGGTCTTTCCATAGCTATAGGTGTAGCTACAAATACCTCTGATTGCCCAATGGCCTTCATTTGCAAGGTTATTCCCATGCCTTCCTTGAGGATGGTCTCAATTTTCTTCTACACATTCTTCTTAATTTCTTTAATGTGGAGTCCAAGGTGGATTTCCTTCATCTTCTCCTCATATCTCCCTCGTCTAGGACATTTAGTGTCTTTGTATAATTCAAGTAATATTTATACATATCCTTCAATGAGTTCTTCACTCATCTCATAACCCATTGGGTCTACAAAATTTACTCTTGGGTCTACAACCTCCATAAATGGAACACCTATTTCCACCATAAAGCATATGTCATTTTTATACTTCTCCACCGTTGATGGAAGGATTCAAAATCTTTATTTCATCCCTTCTCAAAATATCTTCATCTTTCTGGAGATATCTTCAATCATCCTTTCATCTAGTCTGACTCTATAATGTTGAGTAATCATCCTCATAGTGCATTGATTACTATCCCATTCTCCTTTAAGCATATTGGGAAACTGTCTTGTGTCTTGGAAGAGAAATGGTATTAGCAGTGACTCAAATCTAAATATTGTATTTTTTTTACTTTTTTAGTTTCACTATGTTATCTAGAAATTGGTGCTTGACCATTTCACACATGTTAACCTTCTTCCTTTCAACTATCATAAAATAAGTGCCATGTAGGAATCCTGTTGGCAATGAATTTAGTCTAGAATTGTGGTTCAACTTATATGCAATTATCTTACTTATAATTTTGACATCAATAGCTACAATAAGGTCAACTTTCATGTTTCTTCCATCTGATTTTGTCTTAAGGTTTGTCTCAATCTATTTCTTGACATTCTTTCCATTGACACTATTAGAGCCTTCATTGTTAAGATTAGTAGCCTTGTAAGTTAGGTCATTGTCTATCATTACTGGAATGTCTCCAACCTAAAACATACCCACATGAACTTGACTTAAGGTAATTTGGCTCCACTCATGGTTGTCATATTCTGTATGAAACATGTACTTAACTAGATTTAGTCAATCCAAGTGTGCATACTCTTTCTTTAGGGATAAATCTCCATTGCATACAATGCTCAAGTCCTTATGAATGTCACTATATCTTATGCTCTCAAATTTTCAATGAGCATATTATCTTATGTCTTCAACATGTAGCACGTTCAATAGAATTTGGGAAAATACTCCTAAGGGGTCATCAGGTAAGGATACAAATGGATGCTTCTTAAATTTATACCTTGGCCTCTCATTGACATTACATACTATGGGATTCTCCATTATACTAACTTGAATGCTCAAAAATTTGACTTAGAATTCATAAAATACTCGGTTACCTATATTGAGTACTTTCTAAACTTTGCACTTTCAAATACCTTTAACTTGCCTTAACTAGCCAAAAATTTTCTCTTGAAAGCTTCTTAGCTCTTCACACAATAGAATGATACCCACAATCATGATTGCACAACCTATATCTTCCCATAATGATCACCACATTAATTGTGCAACTACTCAATCTATAAAATGATTACTCTAATAACTGGTAGAATCACTCTTATTTGTACCACTTCATACAATTTATAAATGACTTGCACTCTTAAATAGAGCTTCCTTTCATACTACTCAACATTGTATTAGCATCACAACATCTAGCTTCACCTCTAACTCTCGTTCCATCTTTTTCATGCTCTATGTTGGATATAAAATTGTTTAATTCGAGTAAGATTAATTACACACTATGGCTGATTTCAATCTCTCACCAAGTACATAAAAATATTCATCTAAAACTATATGTGAACTTTCTGAATCATTTTCCTTCACAAACACTTCCTTAGATTCCTCAACATGCTCTTTAAGTGCCTCCTTCTGACTATTTTTGCTACTATTATCATTTCATTTGTCATTTCTATTATTGTTCCTTCTTGAGATTGGATTCCTGATGAAATACCCTCTATCCATTTTAAAATATCTTGCTACGTGTCCAAAGTTATTGCATAACTAGCATGCTAATGTATTGTTTCTTTAATTAGGTCCATTTTGATTGTCTGGTGCTCTACAATTCCTTGCAAGGTAAAAGCACAAAGCTTTTTCACCCTTTTGTAATGGAAAAAAATAACAAAAGTATAACTGTTCACCTTCTTTGACATATAATTTATCTTATTATTTTGAATTTGGAAATGAAGTAAACTAATGAAAAGTGTAGAAATGGATGAATTTTACCATTTTAAATTTTTAATAATTATTTTGAATAAGAAGTGATATATTTTCCTAATTTTTATAGATAATTTTTAAGGCGTTGAAAAACATTGAAAATTAGGGGTCTAGTTTCCACCACAAAACTATATGTAAATAAACTTATTTCCCTTTGATCTCAAACTATGTTATAGATAGCATATATATCTAGATCAATAAAAAATGAAAGTCAACTTTAGAACTATATTTTCTCTTTTATAAGGATTGAAATTTAAACTCACGTAAAATTGCTAGTTTTCATCTCCCACCACATTTTTGAAAACAAATCTATTCTAACTAGGAGAAAACCTATACATTTTAGAAGAGGACTCTCTCCTCTAGAATATCATATAATTTTTATATTTTTTTGATATGATTTTAAAAAAAAAAAATCTTTCTCAAAACCAACATCTTTTTGAGTGTTAAAATACATGGTTGTGGAATTTTTTAATTTCAATGTACTATATCTAATTAAAACACCATAAACTCTACATGAGAATATTCTTGACTTTGAGCTCTATAAGATGGTGTTTATATGTTATTAAAAATATATAATAAAAAATAGTAAGAGTTGTTGAAATGACACTTTTCTGAAATAATATTATTTTTTTAATAATTGTATACAAACTAGTATAAAATATGCATTTAATAGACATTTCCAACTAGAAAAGAGTGAGAGCATATATAACTTAGCTTGAATAAATTTATCTAGATTATATGTTTAAAATAAATTGAATTTTAGATAGAAATAATCAAATTCAATCATTCTAATAAGTCATCCTAAAAGGTAACATAACTTTGTACTTCTACCATGCAACATGTCCAAATTTGTTACACTTATAACACTCTATGTTCTTTTTTGTTCCATTAGTTCTTTCTCCATCATTGGATCTGGTTGAGGAACTCCTTCTCATTACCTATAGGGTTAGTATCCCTAAACAGTCTACTATTTCGAGTATTACTATCAAACTTAGATTTTGTTACAATCAACTACTTTATGTCCAAAACCATTTTAATTATAATAGTTGAAATTAGTAATAGGTTTCAAAGACTTACCTGTGCAATCTTTCTTCATATGACCAATTCTGTTGCATATAAAACATATACCTATGAATTTATGTATAACTTCCTTAGGTGGTTCAACTTGCTCTATTTTTTTTGGTTCATCACATTTCTCATGTTGATTTAATTTCTTAATTTCTTTAGACACTTCTATAGACTTGCTTGGTTCAATCCTATTATGATCATTCTTCTTAGGTTTAGGGGTTTCAACAACTTGATCTAGTTCCTTCCTAACTTCACTTTTCTTAGCTGATTTTTATCCACTAAGATATCCAAGACCTATCTTATTATAAGAAGATCTCTAATATAATAGTTGTTCATCAATTTTCTCACTAGTAGAATATAACTTTTCTAACTATTTCTTAGCCTAGGTCAATTCTCATTTCACAATGAATATATTATACCTTTTTCATTTTGCATGCTTTATTTTGATAGAATCTAATTCAGATGCTACTTGAGTCAGATGGGACCTTAGATCTACATTCTCAAATTTTACATCTAAATCAAACTTGCCATCATCTTTCTTTAGAATCAACTTCAATTCAACAATCTTCAATTCATGTATCAAAACCTAATTTACCTTCATAAGGGTTGCTACCTCATTACTATCTCTAGTCTTCTCTCTAGGTTCTTTTATGGATTTAAGATAATCAAAATTATCTTTTAGTTTACCAATGTAATCTTTTGCATCTTCATACCTTTCTTTCAAGTTGTCTCTTTCTTCTACAAGAAGATCAATTTTCTCAATAGATTCTTCAAGATTCCTCTTCAACTATTCCATATTCATAGGGCTCTTACTCAATTTGTTAAGCCTCTTTTAAGGAATTGAGTTGAGATACAAATTGTTAGAAATAGATAATACTGAGGGGGCAAGGAATCAACATTCTAAAAACCTTTTCCCACAATTGGATATTATTAATTACTTTATAATATGCATTTGAAAGTAAACCAATAATGTGGAACAATAAATAAATCCATACACAAA